>OZ035837.1:22379899-23765439 GCA_964034765.1 Knipowitschia caucasica | reverse complement strand
TTACTTTTGGGCACAACTATCATAAACTGGTAGTGGAAGGGAAAATTATGTACCCCAGCTTTAATTTAGAGAGTGTGCTTTGGAAGAAGACACGGAGGAGACTGAGGCTCCGTGGTCCAGCTTCAGCGCTGTATTTATTGCACCGATTACACAAAGACACGCACATTACAAGCAGAGAATAGTTCTGTGTGTGTATGGTCTTGGTTATGATCACGTTACGGCGGCACCGTTTGCCGTGATCACAGCCGCTGGAGGTGGGAACTGCTGTCCAGAGCGCCATGCTGTTCATGAAACAGCAGCAAGTGCCTTCTTTTAAAATTTGGATTCCCAGAGGGCCTACCTGCTCTGTCACCATCTCACACACCCATGTGTCCGAGGCATTCTGAGTGTTGTTATGGGATACATGGGCATGCATCAATTGCCTTCCTTTTTTTTAACGTGATTAATGAAAAAAAATTATTAACGTGCGTTAACGCAATAATTTTGACAGACCTACTGCATTTGTTAAATTCTAAATCTGTAAAGTGCTTTGTCCGGTAAATAAATAAAAACAAAGGTTTTATTACAGTTACTGTATAGTGTGAAATGAGAAGAGATCATGAAGAATTCATAACAATAATATCTGTAACACCTTAAACCTCTGCAAACGTTCTCATTGTGCTCTAAACAAATTGACGACGGCAAACAAGTCATAATACTGAACTTTGTACATAGCTAATTTTATATTTGTATTCAACATCAGTGAGTAACAACACGGCGAATGGATAAAAGAAGAGTCAAATTTTCTCTTGTGTAAATTACAGTCTGTTGATACAATGACATTTCAACTGAGGAAAATAACTGCGTGAACTTTGTTGTCAATTGTATCAATTCACTGTGACATTTGACAAAGAAGAAGCAAATACATCTCTTTGAAAGATTACAGGGGAAGGCTGGCAGGTTAATTATAACTGTCTTCATCACAAAGACAATATCACAATTTCCCGGCTGAGTAGGTGTTACACTGTAATCATTCAAGGAATAAGTGAATTATACAATAACTGTACAAATAAGCTATTAGGCAAATGCTTATATCCGTATTTTTAACAAAGCCCATCTCATCTAATACAATGTTTAATGTCTAACCTACTGCCCCAATGTCTGTAAAATGGCAATAACAAGAGGTTCGGACACACATAAGTGAAGAATAAAAACTGAATTATAAAGCCTGGTATTGGACATTGTTTGGATGAATTAGCCAAATAGAGTGGATTGTGGCCTATTAGAAAAGCCTTGTCATAGCTTTCCATGTTTAAATGCATGTGTTTCAAACTGTGATTTGATGGAAACAAGAACTATTTAACTTGTAACCAGCACCAGTCTATGTTATTTGCAGTGCACTTAGACCACAGCACTTAAAAAATCAGAAAGTATAGGGGAAGCCACCCAGAATGAACCAACACCATTTCTTGAGTTTGTCGTCAGCCGTCATCTCATCCAAATTCAATTTCAGGACAGAAATCTCCACAGGCTGCACAAGCACACAAACTGTAATTTCCCCAGTGTTTTCTATCTGAATGTACCACCACAATATACTGCCAATATACAAGTCTAGTCTCTTCCATGCAGTGTCACAGCAGAGAGCAGGTGGAGATAGAGACGTTTTTCCTGGGGCTGTGGGGGAGTCAGGGCAGACACTGATGTGATAAAGTCCTCATTAAAGGGCCTGGGACACAGCTGAGAGCTCTGCTGGACAGAGGCTGCAGACCAGGAACAGACACAAGAGCCTCATGGACCCATACACACTCAGTCTCACTCTCACTGATGTTTGAGGGAAGGCCAAAGGTGAGAAGTGAAGAAAAAAGTCTGTGGTTTGTGTCTCAGCAGAAGATTTTTTGTATTATTGGTACAGGGTTTTTGCATATATTTTTACACCAAGGCAAAAAATATGGCTCCTCAAAGCATCTGCTGTGTTGCTTTGACCTTCAAATAACCAAAACATTAAAAAGAATTACTGACTTATTCATTTTTAATATAATTACTTATAAAGTATTATAAAAGATCTATACTGGACAGAGCTCAATAAAGAGAAATGACAATGCACTGCAATTGAATATGTGATACATACACATTATATAAGGCAAGGCAAGGCAAGTTTATTTATATAGCACAATTCATACACAAGGCAACTCAAAGTGCTGAACAAAAATAAGAAAGCAATAAAATCATAAATAATCACAGTACATTAAAAATAAAGATACAAATATAAAATATCAAATCCCTCAGTTGTATGCACAGCTAAACAGAACTGTTTTTAACCTGGTTTTAAACATTGTCATTGAGGAGGCCTGTCTCACATCTTCAGGAAGATTGTTCCAGATTTTAGCAGCATGAATCTGAAAAGCAGCCTCCCCATGTTTAGTTCTAACTCTGGGCATTAACAGGAGTCCAGTCCCAGAGTCCGGGCCGGTTCATATGGGACTAACATATGAACTAATGTTCACTAATATATTTTGGTGCGAGGCCATGGAGAGACTTGTACACAAGCAGAGCTGTTTTAAAGTCTATTCTCTGAGCCACAGGAAGCCAGTGCAGAGACCTGAGCACTGGACTAATATGGTCGTACTTTCTGGTTCTTGTCAGGACTCGAGCTGCTGCATTTTGAATGTACTGCAGCTGTTTTACAGCCTGTTTGGACAGACCTGTGAGCAGGCCATTGCAGTAGTCTAACCTACTGGAGACAAATGCATGGATAAGAATCTCCAAGTCTGCTTTAGACACTAAGTTTTTGATCCTGGTGATGTTTTTTAGGTGGGTATGTATTATTTTAATAATATATATACAGTGTAGAGCAGGGGTGGCCAACCAGTCAGAGACTAAGAGCCAATTTTTTTACTGTATTACAGCAAAGAGCCACATCATACAAATGTGCACTACATAAACATCACCCCAACCCTTACACACGCACGCACTCAAGCAGACACGCGCACACACATGCAACCTGTCTGAGCAGAGAGAGGTGTGCTCTGCTCAGACAGATGTATTGTAAATGTCATCAACATGATAATGACAGAAATTGACTTGTACGGTACTAAAGGGCTGGACTCGACTCTCCCCGGTTTGCGGGCGCTTCCACCGCTCGCTTCAACCGCTCCCCGGTACTTTTTATTAATGGTTTGGCCCTGGTTCTAACCGGGCGAGTCGATACCAGAACAATCTCACGTCAGCGAACATCAATTATGATTCCGAAATGAATGCTTTCAATCTCTAACCAAGAAAAAAAAATTGAGTTTCGACCCAGTGTTCAGCAGAAACACAACTGTCTTTATCGAACCATGATTCACTCTCTGACTGCGTTTAGTAAAAGATATAGATTTGACACATAACACCAACACCACCTTAGCTGATTTAGAACCACAGACACATGTTCAGTATAAGACCAGATATTTTTGCATTTGATTGAAGACACACACTCACCAGGCAGAGTTGAGGCTTATCTCCTGGTGTAGCTGGTGTTAGCTGGTTTTAGCATGTTAGCCGGTGTTAGCCGATGTCCGTAAATGTAATCCATTTGGTCAAACCACCTCCAGACTTTTCGGTTCTGCCTCTACTTCTGCTGCTGTGATCTTTCATTTCACGGTTGTCACTTTTAAGCTTTTTAATTTTTCTCTGCATTGTGATGTTCGTGGGAATCATTCTGCTCCGTCCTTAGCGCTAGCTCCACAAACACCTTCTGGTTTCTGGTGGAACCATCGAGCTCACGCTGGTGTCCTCTCCTCAAACTGAGGAAGGTGTTGTCCTCATCCAGCGACCAAGGAACTGTTTTCCGTACGGACGCCATGGGTCGAGGCAACGTTGTTTGTTATGATATTTGCAACAGCTGAGGCAGCAGCTGCAGAGTGACTGACCAATCAGAATTGACGTTCGCCGACGTCAGATTGTTTTGGCGGCCCGGCTAGTGGAGTGAAGTCGGCCTTTACTATGGGTCAGAACTACATAGAGAATGAATGGCAGCGCCACCACCGAGGCGTTTTTGACGCTTGTCATGTGAAAGCCCGAGAGCCGCACGGAACCAGCCCAAAGAGCCGCGGGTTGGCCACCCCTGGTGTAGAGTATTCGGCCCCCTTGAACCTTTCAACATTTCGCCACATTTCAGGCTTCAAACATAAAGATATAAAATAATTTTTTTTGTCATGAATCAACAACAAGTGGGACACAATCGTGAAGTGGAACAAAATTTATTGGATAATTTAAACTTTTTTAACAAATAAAAAACTGAAAAGTGGGGCGTGCAATATTATTCGGCCCCTTTACTTTCAGTGCAGCAAACTCACTCCTGAAGTTCAGTGAGGATCTTTGAATGATCCAATGTTGTCCTAAATGACTGATGATGATAAATAGAATGCACCTGTGTGTAATCAAGTCTCCGTATAAATGCACCTGCTCTTTGATAGTCTCAGGGTTCTGTTTAAAGCGCAGAGAGAACCATGAAGACAAAGGAACACACCATCCAGTTTAAAGCCGGATTTGGATACAGAAAGATTTCCCAAGCTTTAAACATCTCAAGGAGCACTGTGCAAGCAATTATATTGAAATGGAAGGAGCATCAGACCACTGCCAAGACCCGGCCGCCCCTCCAAACTTTCATCTCAAACAAGGAGAAGACTGATCAGAGATGCAGCCAAGAGGCCCATGATCACTCTGGATGAACTGCAGATAACTACACTGTAAAAAACCCAACTTGCTATTTGTTATCTGAACTTAGAAATATAAGTGCAGTGAATGTTCAAACCCTGTTAAATGCTTAGTCAACTCACAAACGCAATTAATCATTGTTAATTTGTTGCTTTGTTCAGTGACTGCAAAACGAAAAGTTGAGATAAATTATTTTGGCAATTTCTCATACCAATCCTTGACCGCTATTTGTTCGCGCTTGCGCTTTAAAGTAAATTGTAGGGGGTTTCCGCCCCTGCAGTTTCCACAAGCTCCGCCCCACCACACCACCATGTGCCTGAGAGAAGCAGCCATTGAACTCTACCCACCCTATCTCCCAGGTAAGGAACATTATCTTCTGAAACACGGTTTTCTGTCAAATGACCTAATATGCGTTTACATCGCTTGGTTCTCCGAATCACCCACGCTTTTTCAAAATTCTTAGAGTAGTATGGCTCGTTACTTTTGCTACTATTATCATTGCTACTTGTACTATTGCAAGTAGTAAGCCTCCGTAATTTGTCCTCCCCTCATGTAATAAACGATCTGGTTTCGACGTCTGAAAACTTAATGTACGTGAATCTGCTGTGAAAGTCTGGATTGTGTATATTTGTATTAAATCGAGCGATGTATGAGCCTCCCTCGGTCGGCGCCATTATAGTTTTCAACATGTTCAAGTGGACTCTCATTAGGCTGTGTGATTCTATGCACGTCTCGAATAGGTCTGTTACAACAATTGATTAGTGTAATGATGTCGTGTGCTTTTGACACTCGTTCCCCGTGCGTGCCGTGGCCATTTTTCACGGAGCAGCAACAGTTTCGATTTCGCTTTGGCATTAACTATCGCGGCGTCAGCGCACCCAGAGCTGCACACTTTACTGTTTGAGCTCTGAGCACATCATCCGCGCTGCCAAACGTGACGAGTCCGAGGTAAAGGCCCCTTTTACGCACGGATAAAGCCACCTGTCCGCGATCACGCTCAGTATAGGGCTTCTGCTTGTTCACGTGGCGCCCGCGCGCCCCTGCATACACACACACTGACGTGCACGCACTCTCTCGCACACAGATGCTCTCAGCGCCAGTCAGAGACCTGTTGCTTTCTCATGTGCGCGATAAGTAGTGGACAAACACGCCACAGAAAAGTCTTAACTTTGATCCCTGCATGTGTTTTTCTGAACATATTATTTTACATATACATTTACATACGTGGCTTTATATTATAAAATAAGATTGTGTTTGAAGGACACTAAAATGTCTGTGTGGAAGGCTATTTGGAATGGGTTATTACAAAAGATAAATATTGCATTATATATACATTGGTGATTTAATGCAATGACTATTTTACAGTTAACTAAAATGTATATATATATATACTAGGGCTGGGCGATTAATCGATTTTAATCATTAATTCGAGTTTTACGTTTAGGGCGATTTCTTTTTTTAAAAATTCGATTTTTATTTTCTCCAGCGCAGAACTACAGCGCTAACGCGCTAACCGCGGGTCTATGGTGTTGAGCAGTCATTTTGAAGCTAACCTAATGCTAACAGGCTCCCTCTGGCCTGATGCTCGCTCTCACAGTTGGTGCTGTTGCAATAACACTTCAAACGTTCAAGAATCAGACTTTATTTAATCGCCAAAACACACACACACAGGCTCCGGTCGTACGCCACATCTTTCACGCTCTCTCACGCTCGTTATTCCAAAGCGCACTTCCGTGTCCGTGGCGCGCATACACTCGTGTCCCACTGAGCCGCTGCACTTTGGGGAAAGACACGTCTCACACATTGCTCTCATTGCTCTGATACAAACAACGTGTTCCCCGCTGTCCGTTAGCTACAGTAGCTGCTACAGTAGCTGCTACAGTAGCTGTTAGCTACAGCATCAGAATGTAAACAGGAAGCTCGCACAATGCGGGAGTCACTGAAGTTAGTATTGGCGCCACCAGCTGGACCGAGCGTTGTACTACAGCACAGTTACTCAGGCACAGTTGAAAGAACAAGCATGAAAACCCGAGGAGGCTTTTGGAAAAGACTGTTACAACATTTCTATTTTGAGTAATCAGTTTTAAAAATGTGATATTTCATGTAAATAATGCATGTGTTTAATAGGATTGATATATTTGCGATGGGCCTTGTTTGTGTGATTTAAGTTATTTTGAAGGTGCATAGTGTCATTGTAAGTGAAGTTATTATAAAACTGTTAAGCTACATTTTCACTGTTTACAATGGCAGAGCCATCCCGTTTACAAGCATGTTTTAAGGCTTAATTCCTGTTACACTTATGCTCCATGGGGATTTAGATTAAACTGCATAAAGGAAAATCTATTTCTTTGTCAGTTGTAGTTTGTTTTTAAATAGAAAAAAATAAATCGATTAAAATCGAAAATCGGATTTGGTGTGAAAAAAGCGGAGATTTTTTTTTTTTGCCATATCGCCCAGCCCTAATATATACTGTACAGGTTTGTGATTTGACCATTGTTTTAGACAATATTATTTATAAATAATAAGGCGACAGTGGCTCAGTTGGTAGAGCATTGGCCTTAGAGCCTGAAGGTTGTGAGTTCGAGCCCACCACAAGACCTACTTCACGATTCCCACTGATGACTGCTGTCGTTGTGTCCTTGGGCAAGACACTTAACCCTACTTTGCCTGAAGCCCTTGCTGAAAGATCAAGGCTCCTGTGGACTCACCACCTGCAGGAGGATCAGTGAGGGGCTGGTGCTATGTGAACTGGGTGCAGCTCTGACTGCAACCCCCCTGACCCAGAAATGGATTAAGGGGAAGAAAATGGGATGGATGGATGGATATTTATAAATAAATATTATTATTTTACAGTCCTTTGCTTAGGTAATGCATATTTATCTATTATGCTAACTGACCCATTACATTGAGGCTTGGTTCATTGTTTGTAAATTTTTACTGTGCCATTTCAGATAAATAAATAAATAATACGTATACATTTTATAGATAATTATCTTATTTTCTACTCTACAAAATTGTGAATAATTCGTATTTTTTTATATTTTTCAGGTTGTAATGCATTGCAAGCTGTGCACATTTGACCACAGTGCTCTGGACGTCCTTCTGAAACATTACAGGCTACATCACTATCAAGGTCGATCCTGGCAGCAACCCTGTGTGTATACGGATTGCGTCTGCACATTTAAAACAAAAGGTGCGTTAAAATCTCATCTTAGCAGGGCGCATAAGGCGGCCATTTCAGATGTTGGGAACTTCCATTTTAAATGTGATTTATGTGATTTCAAAAATGACTGCCAGCCATTGGACTTTGTAAAACATTTACGAAATCATTTGAAGAGTTGTGACACAGTCCAATGCCCATTCAAGGACTGTAACCTGAAAACCAATGTTCTTAGTTCGTTTAGCAGCCACATATCACGCAAACACAAGTCTTATGGATTTGACAATTTCAGTACTAGAGTGACATCTCAAACTCCACGTTCAGAAAGTACAGAGACACAATCGCAATTACAAGGCACCAGTCAAGTACAGATACCTGAATCACAGTCCTGTGTTGCTGAGAGCAATGTACCTGAAACTGCCACTTACTCAGAGCCCACAAGTTATTTGGAACTTGAGGCCAAGCTGGCCTCACTGATTCTTTACATGCAGACAATATTGCATGTTTCTAAAAGGGCAACTCAGGAAATATTACATTGGATCCATGATATTGTTTCATGTTCACAGTATGCATCAAAGCAGTCAATAAAGGCTATTCTTTTAAAAAATGAATGTCACATTGATGAGAGATTGACAGAAGAGCTGGCTGAATTGATATCAACTGAGGCACTTAAAACAAATCCATTTTTTACAGCTACCTCAGACAAGGGCTCTCTCTCAACAGAACACAAGAGAAACAATTACTTTAAAGAGAATTTCCAAGTTGTAGATCCTGTGGAGTATTGTTTTGATAGACTTCAAGCAAATTCTTTTGCTTATGTTCCAATATTGAAAGTTCTTGAAATTTTACTCAATCGACCTGATGTTTTCGAAAAGGCCATTTTTGTTGAAGACTTGCCAGGCCAATTTACATCTACTCGGAGTGGACAATATCACAGAGAGAATCAACTTTTAGGTGTCCAAAATGAGTGCATTTCTGTGTCCCTCTACATTGATGAGTTTGAAGTCTGTAACCCCCTTGGAACTTCAAAAAAGATCCACAAAATTACAGCCGTTTACTGGGTTCTTCTAAATTTGCCAGCCAAGTTCCGCTCTACCCTTCCTCTTATCCAACTAGCTCTTTTGGGAAAAAGCATTGACATCAAACAGTTTGGTCACGACAAATTCTTTGATCCTTTACTAAAAGACTTGAATAGACTGGAGAAGCAAGGTGTATTTGTTGAAGTACTCAAGACTTCTCTAAAAGGTACAGTGTATTGTGTGTGTGCTGACAATTTGGGTGCACATGGTCTTGCTGGTTTTCAAGAAAGCTTTCAAGCAGAGTACTTGTGTAGGTTCTGCCAAGTGAGCAAAAAAGATATACAAGCTAATGATGCTACATGTTTTCCACTTCGAACCATTAGCCAGCACAACACTATTACAAATGAACTGGAAAATGATCCTGAACTTCAGTCCAGAATTGGTGTCAAAAGAGAATGTGTCCTCAGTAAGCAGCTTTCTTTCTTTCACCCTGTAACTGGGTTTCCACCTGATGTCTTGCATGACACGTTAGAAGGGATTGTTCCATTTGAGTTATCTGTGTGTTTGAAGGAGCTCATCAAAAAAGCACACTTTGATCTCAACACGCTCAATAGGCGTATTAAATCCTTTCCATACAAGGACTGTGACAAAGTCAACAAACCCAAAGCGATTTCCCAGGTGAGCCTTGCCAAAACACTATAGGGGGAAATGGTCATGAAAATTGGGCCTTACTGCGCTTACTCCCATTGCTCATTGGTCATTTTGTACCCCATTCTGAACCTGCTTGGGACATTTTGATGGACTTGAGAGAGATAGTGGAGTTGGTCATGTCTTCAAAGTTCTCAGAAGAAACCCTTTGTTATCTACAGCGAAAGATTTTGGAACACCGGCAACTTCTTCAACAGACATTTCCCAACCTGAAGTTGAAACCAAAGCATCACTTTGTGGAGCATTATCCACACTTGATCCGCTGTTTTGGGCCCTTGGTTGAGCTTTGGACAATGAGATTTGAAGCGAAACATAGCTATTTCAAAGGGGTTGTGAAAGATGCCCGTAATTTTAAAAACATTCCACTTACATTGGCATCCAAACATCAGCTTATGATTGCACATTATCTCAATGGTCCCAGTATCTTTTCACCACCACTATCTGTGCAAAAAGTAAAAACTGTGAGAACATGTACTTTACAGGAAACTTATGGGGCTGCAGTCAAGAGAAAATATCCCAACAAAGAGGTGCTGATGCTTGCATCTGATGTAGATGTCCATGGGATTCACTTCAGTAAAGGCATGATTTTGTCCTCTGGTCAGTTAGGCGGATTGCCTGAATTTTTTGAAATTGTCACTGTTATCGTGAATGCAAACATCGCGTCTTTTCTTTGCAAGAGGCTTTCTTCATGCTACGATGAGCACTACAGATGTTATGCTGTTGGTGAAATGAATGCAGCTGAAGTCCTAGAGCTGGAAGACTTGAATGATTTTCATCCACTCCCACTGTACGTAGTTCAGGGAAAGAACATGATTGCAGTGAAGAGGTTTCTTTCAGTTTAAAAATGTTGGCTTTACTTTTTTTTTTTTTTTTTTTTTTTGTTAAACTGTTCTGTTTTCTGTTTTTGAAGATGGTGCGTCTACGCGTGATTTTGGCCCTTGACAACATCAGAAGACTGGATATTACCGAAGAGCTCACTTCAGTTGAACAATTGAAAGAAATCCTTAAGGAAGGTGTTGAAATAAAAAATGACTTTGTAATTCAATTTGAGGATCCAGACTTTGGAAATGAGCTCTGTAATTTAACTGAAATAACACAACTTCCAAGTGATAGAGCTGTGCTGAAGATCATCCAGAAGTTCTCTGATTCAGATGCCGACACAATTTCCTCTTTAGACACAGCCAGCATGCCCTCCTCTTCAAGCAGCTCAGCGCAAAATTCACCAAGTGTGTCAGTCAAGCAACGGGGAAATTCACAGTGGCCACCTGAATTTGAGATTCCGGAGTTTGCTTATGATGTAGAACTACGTCTCAATAGAGCAAATAAGGAATTTGAAGAAAATGGAAAGCTTCTCCTCACAATGTCAAGAGAGATGAAGATTGAAATACTCAATTCTCTGGCCCAGAAAATGTTTACATTCACTGCCTATCCAAGTATAAAGCAGATCGAGTTTGTGGCTGCTGCTTTGATAGCAAAATATCCTTGTCTGAAAGATCCAGGCCCAGGAAGTGGCTATAATAGCTGGACTATGAGCATTAAGTTTAAAATGGGCAACTTCCGTGAAAAGTTGCGATCAGCTGGATGTTCAGAGGTATCTGTAAATAGGAAAAGACCGAGGAGTGTGGGGAGTGACTCGAGATGTTTTAAGAAAGCCAAGCGATGTGAGGCCAACTTTCTCCCAGACAACCCAAATGGACAGTCAGACTCATCTCTCCTAAAAGAAAAAGAGGCACTCTGTGAAGAAATGAGAAAAAAATATCCAAATATGGCATTTGTGGAGTCCAAGATGGAGATTACTTTTTCCCTCAGAAGAAAAGAGATTGTGATGGAAGAGCCTCTTGTCTTGGATGTCCAGAGACAATGGCCCGCATTGTTTTTGCCTGAACAGGTGAGTTATTACTGGTAGTAATAAGTAAATACTTACTGGTAGTAATCTGAAAGTAATTTTCTTTTTGTTTTTTCTCTTTAGATTTCTGCTGAATTTTTCCGGATCACACAAACCCACCTGATGAACCGATTCTTCTCATCTTTGGATGAGTATGCGCCTAAGATTATCAGGTTGTACAGGGCACGCGCTGCGCTGTGGGGAAAAGATATGAAGACCCTGTTGGAGAATCTTGACGATCAGGTGACTATCCTTTGACATTTTCTTTACACACACAGCATTGTTCCTTTTTTTTAGTACCATGTACCCTCGCCGCACACCGTTCCAAATACACAATGTCCAAGCCAAGAGATTCAGGAGGAGCACCAGGGTAGAGCAGGGCACTACTGGAGGACAGTTCAGAGGCCACCATCTCCCAGACCTGAGCCACACCAGGACACTCTCAGAGAATGTGCAAGAAGGTCCCAGTATCTCCACCATGGCACAAAGTGCAGATCGCATCAGGCTTGCACTTAATTTGTGTTGAAATTTAGATAGGTTTAGGTAAAAGTTCAGATGAATCTGTTTTGGGTTTTTCAAAGAACACAGTACAGTATCCCACTCATAGTCCACAGGTCCTTTTGATATTTAGAATTTTATGTTTTTCAGACCACAGAAGTACTTGCCCACCGAAAATCTGCTGCTCTTAGAGGTCTGCCGTTGATCATGAGGGATGAGTCTAAAAGTTTCCTGAGAACCTGTCTGGTGAGTAATACTTTTTTATGACTTATTTACATCAGAGAAACACTAATCATGTAAAAATGGGCCAAGGTATAATACATTTCTTTTCTTACTGAATTAAGATTGTAAATACTCATGGTTTGCGGTATTTTAAATTTGTTTCTTCAAACGTTAGAAACAAGCTTTTCTAAAGTAGTTTGTAAGTAGCGATCACTCGCCTTCAAATTATGATAAAACCAGGGCTCGACATTAACGGTTGTCCGCTTGCCCGGGGCAACTAAAGATTTGGGACGGGCAAGTGCGCTGTTTTTGCAAGTTGCCCGATGGGGCAAGTGAAGTAAGTATTACTTTAACAAAGCGGCAGTAGCTGCTCCCGGGGTCAGAACGGAGGATGCAAATATTGTTCGAGTACGTACAGCAAACAACAACTTTCTGTTGTTTGCTGTACGTACTCGAACAATATTTGCATCCTCCGTTCTGACCCCGGGAGCAGCTACTGCCGCTTTGTAATGACAGCCGCTTTGAATACTTCTATGAGCGCGGACCATAGAAGTGCAGACAGAACCATAGAGTCACGCGGACAGAACCATAGACACGCGTTCAGGACCATCCCCAGCTTGTTGCAAGTGCTGGTCTCCTACCTATGCGCAACCAAAACGCACGAAATTAAAGCTTGCATTAAAAATGCATGTTGGTTGGCCACAAAAGGAAAATTTTGTGAACAAATCAAACGGAACACACCACGACAGGCGTCTTGTTTTTTATTTTGCATACTTAAGAGCCCTGGGAGTCATTATTTGACTTTTTAGGCTGAGAGTAGATTTTTTTTTATTTTTTTTTCACACAGTTAGTGCCACTTTATTGCCAAACTCTTGTTAACTCATTGTATTGAGAAATATTTGGTTAAGCAACTTTTGACATTGGGCAAGTAAAATATAAATGGTACTTGCCCTTTGGGCGTAAATCCAGTCCCACAAATATGGATGTAGGTCTATAATCTTCATTAATAAATGACAATAAATAAATCCTAATCCAGTGCGTTGATTGTTTTCAAAGACAACATCCAGCAGAGCAGAGTCCACTAAAGCCGGGCTGTTCTCCACAGAACCCCACTCTGCGCACCAAAGCCCGGTATAAGCAGAGGGGTGTCTCTCTGAGGCTCTGATCCCAGGGCATTCTTCAGAATATTACAGTTCCAAACTAGTTTTGCCAATAGCAAGTTTTTTTTATTTTCTAACGGTAAACTAACTTTTTATTTTTGAATGTTGTTATGAAAATTAAAATCAGTTTCCACACAACTTCATGGGAGCTATATGGGCGCTACCCCCTCAAGAGCGCAAAGTATTATGGGATTTGTGCAAGTAGCCAATTTGAGATTGGGGTTAATGGCCCAATGTTTATTTGCAAAATCTGTTTGTAATTATGTCACAAGAGGGCTACTATTTAAAGCTGGGGTACCTATATTTTTGTTTCCTAAATACATGTTATTTATCCCTATTGAAACCTAAATTAACATTTTGGGGGAAAATATATAACTACAACATGCTGTCTCTATGTTAATAAGATTAAGATGACATGTGTTTATTACAAAACATTACATATTTTACACATGCCCTGTGAGTGACTTTTTGAAGCTTTTTCAAAGAGAAAAGGAAAAAGGACATATTCATGCAAACTACTAGAACCATACTGTTTTATTAACTGTTGATGCTAAATTTGACTTTTTTTCAAACAGGACATGCAGCCTCGAGAAAATCATGTTGGTGGCATGAAGATGGGAGTGTTAACCATTGTTGAGGATGATGTTGGGACTGTTGACTCAATCCCAAACGCGAGGTTCTTTACTGTGGTGCTTGAGGAACAGATAGTCATTGATGAAGTAAGTGACCTGCCGACAGCAGTTGCACTCCTGTTCGGTCTTGTGTATGCCCTGAACATGGCGTACCCAAAGGAACTGAAATACACGTTCGAAACGATTCAGAAGTTGTTCATGTGCCTGGATACCAAATGCTCAGCGAGAGTGCAATCCTTCAAAAACAAAATGTTAATGTATTAACGTGTAAATGTACCAGAACTTCCTGGTGGTACAAAAGTCTTTTATATACATTATACATATTTTTTTTTTTTATGAGAACTTGCTGCTGTTAAATAATTGCACTTAGCCATGTTGAACGTTTTCATTGTTGAAGCTGTGAAATATTGTTCTATTTTGATGGGATTGAATGTAGTTTCAGGTCACCCACTGTTGCTGTAAAATGATTGCACTTTACAATGTTTAACACTTGTTTGACAGAAACTAAGACTAAATTTCGTTTTTGTCTTTTCATGATGTGTATGACAGTGCTTTTAAAAATAGCCTGTGGTCTGTGCATGTTTCAGTCCAATATCAAAACTCTGGGGAGACAGTTTTAATTAACATGTTTAATAAATGTCTCATGTTAATCTTGTTTTTCTTGTGATGCTTTAAGGGGACCCATAGTAGTAATTTTATCTGTTGATATTTAAATTGTTAAGCATTCTGTGGAATGTGTCTTTTATACAAGGAATTGCCTAAATTGTAAATGTTAATCCTCAGAACTTAGTTTCTAAAATTGACTCAACTTAAAATAGTAAAGCAACCAGCTGCGAAGCTTTTTGGAGTTCACTCAACCTAAGTTTAGCAAGTTAAGATTGTACTTGATTCAACTCTCTAAAAAAGTTTGAGAAATTAACTATGGTATTTGACCCAAACTAAAAATAGTAAAGCCACCAGGTGCAAAACGTTGAGTTCACCCCAACTTAACATTGTACTTGTTTCAACTTTCTAGAATGAGTTGGATGAATTAACAATTGATATTTGAACCAACTTTTTGTTTAAAGTCCAGCAAAATGTTTAATTGTCAAGTTGGTCAAGTTACTATTCTTAGTTGGACTGATTTAAAATTTGTATTCCCTTGTAATTATTGAGATAAGTGGGATTATAAACACACCAGAAATGTTCCCAACTTCCTCCTTTAAAATTTTGCTCAATATATAATCTTGAAAGTTGAGTGAACTCAAAAAAGCTTCGCAGCTGGTTGCTTTACTTTTTTAAGTTGACTCAACTTTTTTTTTTTTACAGTGTACAGCTGAGGTGGGAGAGTCTGTCCATAGGACAACAATCAGTCGTGCACTGCACAAATCTGGCCTTTATGGAAGAGTGGCAAGAAGAAAGCCATTTCTCAAAGATATCCATAAAAAGTCTCGTTTAAAGTTTGCCACAAGCCACCTGGAGACACACCAAACATGTGGAAGAAGGTGCTCTGGTCAGATGAAACCAAAATCGAACTTTTTGGCCACAATGCAAAACAATATGTTTGGGGTAAAAGCAACACAGCTCATCACCCTGAACACACCATCCCCACTGTCAAACATGGTGGTGGCAGCATCATGGTTTGAGCCTGCTTTTCTTCAGCAGGGACAGGGAAGATGGCTAAAATTGATGGGAAGATGGATGGAGCCAAATACAGACCATTCTGGAAGAAAACTTGTTGGAGTCTGCAAAAGACCTGAGACTGGGACGGAGATTTATCTTCCAACAGGACAATGATCCAAAACATAAAGCCAAATCTACAATGGAATGGTTCACAAATAGACGTATCCAGGTGTTAGAATGGCCAAGTCAAAGTCCAGACCTGAATCCAATCGAGAATCTGTGGAAAGAGCTGAAGACTGCTGGTCACTAACACTCTCCATCCAACCTCACTGAGCTCGAGCTGTTTTGCAAGGAAGAATGGGCAAGAATTCCAGTATCTCGATGTGCAAAACTGATAGAGACATACTGTACCCCAAGCGACTTGCAGCTGTAATTGCAGCAAAAGGTGGCGCTACAAAGTATTAGCGCAAGGGGGCCGAATAATATTGCACGTCCCCCACTTTTCAGTTTTCTATTTGTTAAAGTTTAAATTATCCAATAAATTTTGTTCCACTTCACGATTGTGTCCCACTTGTTGTTGATTCTTGACAAAAAAAATAATTTATATATCTTTATATTTGAAGCCTGAAATGTGGCAAATGTTGTATATATATATGCTATTATGTCTACATGATTTGTTGTAGTTTTGCCTGGATACTGTTGTTAAGCTAAAAACAAACAAAAATGACAACGTTGTTTTAAATATAAAGTGCAATATAGATCCGGGGTGTCAAACTAATTTTGGCCAAATTTAAAAACATAAGAGCTGGTTTGGGCCAGAAGTATCAGTCAGTCTTTTGACAATTTTTTTAAATTTGAAATAAGTTTGGATATTGGGCACAGTAGGCTTTATCATGAAATATAACATGCCATAGTAGCTCCCTTAAGTCACTGCAATAAAGATAATTTAAAATCTGTTCACAAGCTAACTAAAAATCCTCTTGCGAGTGGATTTGGCCCAGGGGTCTTAGTTTGAGATACCAGGTCTACCACCTTCGACTTGCACATGTGTGAATGACTTTATATCAATCCAATGCATGACTCTGTACATCTATGGCCTCGGTTCAAAGCAGCACATACAAAGTGAAGGCTGCACATAAAGAATCTGAGGTCCTGGGGAGACGCCTGCTGCACAGTTTGATAGTAAAATCCAGAGTGACAGTGTCCCTGCAGAGTTGGTTTGTGCTGTGTACTGTAGGCTGCTCCGGCTCACAGCCCTCTCAGCTCAGAGTGCGGGGGCCGACCTGACTGACTGACGGCCCTCAGTACCAGGAGCACAGTCAGCAGAAGGCGGGCCCCCAAGTGCAGACTTCACAAACGCGCTTGATGCTCCCACATAACGCTCACGTCTCTCCACAAGTGCACACAACAAGACAAAGAGGGCTGCAGAAGTTCTGTGCAACCACAAACAAAGGAGGGATAAAAGTAACTGAAGGAATAGAAAACAAAAGAGAAAACATGAGCAAGAATAGTGGAAAAAGGGCAAATATAAACACAATGAATCAATATTGAATGAACGAAAAAAAGATTATGAGACTATGAGGGCAATGACTGCAAGGTACCAACAGCTCAAAAAATATTTTTTACAATGTTAAATATATCATTCTACAACACCATGAACCCCAAAGGAATGAGAAACCAAGACATTGGTTATGGGGCCCTAGATGCCTATACACCTAATGAGCCCCCAGGGACATCCTTTTACAAAGAACGGACAAACCTTACAACATACCAAGATATTTAGCACGAGTATTGTATTGTCTTGTCGACAATGTTCATCATCCAGGTTTCAAAACAAATCAGTTCAGCTGTAAGCATACAACTGAGGGATTTATCTTTACTCTTTTTAATGTACAGTGATTGTATATTATTTATCTTTATGCCTTGTGTGATTGTTTTGTTCAGCACTTTGAGTTGCCTTGTGTATAAACTGTGCATACAAATAAACTTGCCTGGCCTTGCTTCAAATTGTTTTCTCTCACAATATTGGTTCAAGTTTTTTGGTTATGTTTGTCTTTATCCGCACACACATTCACACACAACAGAGAAACAAATCCCCTTCTTATTGCTGTGTTTTGTGTTACCATATTTTCCGGATTATAAATCACAGGTTTTGTCATAGTTTGGCCGGGGGTGCGACTTTTTAAATAATAATAGAAAAACAGATTTACTATAGATAATTGCCCGGGCTATAAAGTTGAGTGATAAGCTAATTAAGAATACGATATTGTGATTATTTTCAGTGTCAATTTGTTATTAAACAAAGTGTATTTTGGTACATCCAAACTCACAAAAATGCGACTTATGCTTGGAAGCGTCATATAATCCGATAAAATACAGTATGTACTATATGTAAAAATGAGTCTCACCTCACCCTCCGCAAGTGGTTATCTCAATCAAAGCTCTTCCTTCAAGGGTTCTTTAGTATCTTTCAAATGCAATTGTGCCATCATTATAATTAGTAGAAAGATATTGATGTTGGGTGGTCCTGCCCTGCTGGCCGTTTCCATGGAGATGAATGAGACGGCCTCAGCTGCTGTCAGTGGCGCGCACCTGCCCCCTGTCAGAGCTGATGCTGTTTAAGAAGTGTGTGAACTCCGCTGAATGCAAAGCAAGTGTGAAAAGTAACTGTGATTCCTGCACGCGGCTGTGAACATTTGTCTGACAGGCCAGAAAACACCGGAGGAGGATAGAGAACCAGCATCGGCATCTGCTCTGCATCTGAGACTGTAAACAAGGACACGTAAACAGTGATACGTAAACAGTGACACGCAGCAACATGTCAGGAGTGTTCAAGACTGTTTTAGTCATGGATCTATGATAATATCTGGATAGGGTATTACTAGCTTATAGCTGTCCCACCTACGGGCACAGGGGGCGCCCAAAGGTACTGCAGACTAAATTCTGACTAAATGTCCCACGGAACTCAATGCAAACTAAAACAGCCCAAACTCAGCTGACATACAAACGTACAGCTCTCACAAAGGTCAGATTTTGTGGGAATTTTAGGTTCCCTTGACATTCATCCCCCGAATGAGCTGGAGGAAGTGTGTGTGGATAGGCAAGTCTGGGCGTCTCTGCTTAGACTGCTGCCCCCATGACCCGGCAACGGATGAAGCGGAAGAAAATGGATGGATGGAACTCTGCTCGTTTAGCTCCCCGCTCTATCCCTCTGTGCACGTGCATGAGAGCCACACACACGTGTTTGGCGCAAAGCATCATGGGAGCTCGTCCACTGCGCAGAAACCGGGCGGACCAGACGATGCCCAAATATGTGTGAATTCCGCTAATGTTTTCAGTCCCCGTGTATGTCCCATGCGTTTCTGAGCACAAGCCATTGATTTGAATAGGGCGCCATCTTCGATCACCGGGGCTTGGTTTGAGTGCATTAGAGATAAACTGTCAAATCAGACATAATGTATACAAGAAAAAAACTTTAATTCACTTCAATTTTATTTATTTTTGTATAGCTCTAAATCACAACAACAGTTATCTCGGAGGAATTTACAAAACCGGTGATTCGCCAACACAGATCAGAGATTCAAACAGCTCAAACACAAGAAATGCTTAACAAGGTTCGTATCTTTCAATTCATAGTTTTACTACAACAAACAGCAACACTAAAGAGTTAAAGAGGACATTATTATTACTATGACGCAATACAAGAGCCAATAGTAAGTAAGAAATCTTAAAATGGTGAGCGTTCACAGGTCTCAGATACCTATTTCATACAACTGCTTTTCCCATTCATAAGACCTTTAGTTTAATCGTAATTCTGTCTGGGAATCATTCTAATTACCCATTAGTCTGAAGCCGGATATCACAGTGTACCCTAAAAACAGATTTAATCCGTTTTTTGTTTTGTTTTAACTGAGATGGTAGTTTTTGTGTGTTTGACTGTTTTTTTTGGTATTTATTATACCAAATATATTGCTCATTACTGCTAATTATCAAAATATTGGTCAAAATTACCAATTTAGTTGACTGACCACCACCAATCACACACCAGGCTCATATTTTAAAATGTGGGTGAAGTGTCTTGCCCAACACGCAATCCAGTTCATACACTTTTACAGACAACGCTGCACCTACTGTTCCCAAAGTCTCCCAACACATACTGGCCAGGCCCTGCACTGCCCTGTGAGCCTTAAGGTCATGGGTTTGATCCCGAGACCTTCTCCACTGACTCCACTTGCTCCCAATGATGTCTGCTGGCGTTGTGTCCTTAGGAAAGACATTTAACCCCACTTTGCCTGAATCCCCTGCTGATGGGGCTAGTGCTTTGTGAACTGGGTGCCGACAGTCTGACTGCCATCTAGAGCATGGGTGGTGAGGGGCGGGCCACCGGGTTGTAGCGGAAATTTGTGAAACAATGAGAAGGGGGTGGGGGGAAAGGAAAAAAAAAAAAAGAAAGGGGGATTTATAAGAATATTAAAAAAAAAAAAAAAATATATTATATTGGTTGGTTATATTTTTTTTTTTGGGGTTGGGGGGGGGGGGGGGGGGGGGGGGGGGGGGGGGGGGGGGTTTGGGGGGGGGGGGGGGGGGGGTTTTTGTGGGGGGGTTTTTTTTTTTTTTTTTTGTTTGGGTGTGTTTTTTTTTTTTTTTTTTTTTTTTTTTTTTTTTTTTTTTTTGTTTGTTTTTTTTTTTTTTTTTTAATGTTATTTGTTTGGGGGTTGTGTTTTGGTTGGTAGGGGTTAGGATTATGGTTGGTGATGGAGGTGATGGGATTGATGGTATGGTGAGAAATATAATTAGTGGGGGTTGTATGTATTGTGTTGTGTTTGAGGTAATTTTAATATTTTAATTGTTGGTGGGGAATTAATGGGATGGTTTTAGTGAGTTTTTCTCTTAATTGTTAAATGGTTTATTGTTTAGTTATATGATAAAATTAATATTATGATTATTAAGCTGGGTTAATTTATAAGTTGATATATATCTATTAAATATATCCAAACCCATAAAACAACATCAAGATGGTTTAAGTAAATGGGTGGGGACTGGGAGAGGACACTTAATAAATTTTAATAATGAATGGAGGGTATTTTTATTTGTGTTACGATGTGTTGAGAACATTTACAAGATATATCTTACAACTATAAGAGGGTGGAGGGGGTTAATTGTTTAAAAATTACAATTGTAATGTCTCACAATAAATTTCATATCTTTGTTTATATTAGCAATGATCATGATTGGGCGAGGACAATTTATCAACTGTGCCACTGGAGCAAATTACAGTGGACAACTGAACAAACTTGGTAATGGTACAATATAAAACATGCTATTTCGTCCACGAGCAAAGTCAAGGATCATTCACTGTGCGTTTATCATGGCATCACAGTTCCTTGTGCGGCTCCATTAATTTGTATGTGGGAGTGAACAAGCTGCCACTGCATGCAGTTTCCTACGAAAAGAAAGTCAATACTTCTCATCTCTGAAGGAGGAGAAGCAGAGTAATATACTGTTGGTATCTAGGGCTGTCATGACTTGTGTGCCTCCTGCAGATGGAGGCTGTTTCTATCTTAATTAGGAGAACACCAGGAGTGCACTAGGAGGATCACATGTAGCAGATTTGAAAGGGCAATGAAGCTGTATTTAATTTGTTTTTTGGATGTAGCTTTGATTCAAATTCAAATAATGAAATTATTACATTATTAATCACATTTTGGTCATCAATTCCAAAACGTGTGTGGAATCTTAAGAAAAAAACGGCCCCAAACTGAACAGCCGTTTCCAGCAACGAAGGTTGTCCATTGATTTCTTGTTTGTTTGAAATTTGTTTTTTATTGGGCAGCATAGTTATAAAATACTTTTTAAATTGTAATAATAATGATCTCTATCAGGCTGGATTTAAACTAGGCTTGCTCTTACTGAGAAGAATCAAGAAGTAAAATGTCCAAGAAGAGAACAATATTTTGTGTGAATATGGACTGTACCATGAACTCCCGAGTGCTTTCTCAAAAAATAATCATTCAATTGTGTGCTCTCTACCAAAACTTTTAAAACATTCTCTGTGTAACACTTAGACCTGTGTTGGTTCAAGGACAGATGCTGAAGCTAGTTTCATCTCTTATTTGTTTATAACAGAAACATATTGGTTTGCAGCCACAGTCAATATTTAGTAACACTAATACAGTACATCCTAACGCCAGAGCCAATAGGCAGAGACGGCTTTTGCCGATTCCCTAAAATATATCTGTGCAGACATTATAATGTAATTCATAGTCTTGTTCTTCTGCATGGAGCTTTGGCAGCAGTCAGCATTCCCAGTATTGTGCAATACAAATAAACTTCATTCAAATAAACTTCTCCAGTCAAAGCAGGAGTGAGAGGATAATATACGGGAGATAATGGCAAGTTTATTTGTATAGCACAATTCAATACCACAAGGCAACTCAAGTGCTGAACAAAATAGCATTAAAATCAGAAATAGATCACAGAACATTTAAAACGACAAAAGAATAAAAATGATAAAAATCCCTCAGTTGTATGCACAGCTAAACAGCACCGTTTTTAACTTCGTTTTAAACATTGTCAGAGAGGAGGCCTGTCTCACATCTTCAGGAAGAAGATGAATCTGCAGCATGAATCTGAAAAGCAGCCTCTGCAGCATGAATCTGAAAAGCAGCCTCCCCATGTTTAGTTCTGACTCTGGGCACTAACAGGAGTCCAGTCCCTGTGCTCCTCAGAGTCCGGGCTGGTTCATACGGGACTAACATGTCACTAATATATTTTGGTGCGAGGCCATGGAGAGACTTGTACATAAGCAGAGCTGTTTTAAAGTCTATTCTCTGAGCCACAGGAAGCCAGTGCAGGAACCTGAGGACTGGACTAATATGGTCGTACTTCCTGGTTCTAGTCAGGACTCGAGCTGCTGCATTTTGAATGTACTGCAGCTGTTTTACAGCCTGTTTGGACAGACCTGTGAGCAGGCCATTGCAGTAGTCTAACCTACTGGAGACAAATGCATGGATAAGAATCTCCAAGTCTGCTTTAGACACTATGTTTTTGATCCTGGCAATGTTTTTTAGATGGTAAAAAGCTGCTGATGTTACTGATTTGATGTGGCTATTAAAATTTAAGTCTGAGTCCAGTATTACCCCTAGATTTCTGACCTTGTTTGAAGGTTTTAGGGAGAGAGACTGTAGGTGCCAGATGACGCTCTCTCTTTGTTTCTGGGGACCAAAGACAATCATTTCAGTTTTGTCTGCGTTTAGCTGAAGGAAGTTGTTTTGCATCCACTCACTGATCTGTTGGATACAGTGAAGGAGTGAGTCCACTGGTCCATGTTCTCCTGCAGTCAGTGAGACATAGATCTGAGTGTCGTCTGCATAGTTATGATAGGAAACTTCGTTTCTGCGTATTAACTGACCTAACGGCAGCATGTAGAGATTGAACAGAAGAGGTCCCAGGATCGACCCCTGTGGTACTCCACAGGTCAGGGCCATATGATCTGAGGCACGGTTTCCAATCTCCACAAAGTACTTCCTGTCTTCAAGGTAAGACCAACCAGGTAAAACCAACTTAGGGCGGTGCCAGCGATGCCAACCCAGTCCTCTAGTCTCTGTAAGAGGACTGTAAGAGGTAAGACCAACTGTAAGAGGTAAGACCAACCAGGTAAAACCAACTTAGGGCGGTGCCAGCGATGCCAACCCAGTCCTCTAGTCTCTGTAAGAGGATCTCATGGTCAACAGTGTCAAAGGCAGCACTCAGATCTAACACATAAAGTGGAAAAGCACAGGCTTCTGCACATTGATAGAACGATGAGTTTAACTTTAACAAAAGTTGCTTAAAAGTGTTATGAAATCTCACAATATCAAATGAGTTGTTGATTATAAGAAATCTAGTAAGCTGTAGGTAGACAACTTTTTCTAGGACTTTCCCTATAAATGGCAGATTTGAGATGGGACGATAGTTGCTAAGTACCGTACATAATACATCATTGCTATTCTTGTTTGTGCTGCTCGTCCTTGAGCAGTGCAAAGGAACATCAGGAATAAAAAATACCACAATAGCTGCTTTTTCAGATATCATCTCTCTATACTAACCTTAAGTTTTTTCAAATAATTACTAATTATTTGTTTGTAGCCAAAAATCAGAGATAGCTGCTGTGAGAGCTGCAGGGGGAATGGATCCCTAGTGTCCTTGTCCACAGACTAGGAAAGTTGTTGAAAGTTATTATTTAGAGAAAAGGAAACTAGAATGCACTTTGAGATTGTCAAACGTACAAACAGGCAACACGGCGCCCAGGGGCTGCAGTTTGTACCATCAGATGCATAGCAAGGCCACAGCCGCTTCTGTCAGAGCCATCCCGGTGCTGTCTTAAACGTGTTTACCTCAGGGAGAGAAGTGCGACTTGAGTGCGATGTGAGTGGTCTTTGTCCAGGGTGAGGGCAGGTGGTGCTGACGCAGAAGGCTACATGTGTGCCCCCCCCTCGTCCGGGGCCTGTCTCTGGATGTCAGAAGTGCATTGTGGGCCTGGAGGTATTGATTACAGGTGGCAGCACAGCACCTGAGGACAGAGAAGGGCAACTGACTCTGAAAACACAGCGATAATTACCGTGTGTGAGCAAACACTGAAAGAAAGTGAAGCTTTAAACATATAATGTACATAAAAAAAGACTCCTACAGATTTTTTATTTTTTCTGCCTTTTACGTTGGTACAATATACACATTGCCTTTGGTCTATTGGTCTATTTATAGGGACATATGAAGGAAAGTCAAACTTACAGATTTGGCATATTTTTTGCTGAGGTGATATTGTGCATATTTTAGTAGTGGTATGAAAGAAAAAAAGGATTCACTGAGATGAGATAAGACAAACCTTTATTCATCCCACAGTGGGGAAATTTCAAACATCTACTGTCCTTAAATACTCTTTTCTGTCCCATGCGTCCGTTGCGATGGATAAAAGGTCATGATTGAGAGACACTAATTACATTAAACCAGGAGGTATGTTTAATTGCATGACAGGCATGCACACATAATCAACCTACACATTGTCTATGTACAGTAGCTCACCAATTATCTCCCATGGACTTCCTGACAGGGGCCTCTAACTGAATCCTGGAGGTCACAGCGGTGTTTCCAACCGGAGAGCCAGGTGTGCCGGATGCAAGTGGGATTACATGCACATCATTAAAACAGTCATTCACCAAGCTGCTCATTAGGAGATCTAAATGTAACACAATCATTACAGGACAGCAGCATCGAGGAAAATGTATCTTCTTCGTGAGAGTAATTATGAAAGTGACTGATTCGTAGAGGAAAATTCTATGGTACATTTAGAAATAAGCGTGTAATAGATACTGTAGGTATGTCAAAAAAGTTAAGTACATTTCTCCACTGTGAGAGCAACAAAGTTTTATATTATCTTTTCTCTTATGTTTTAAACTATAGAATTTCAATAAACTTGTGTTTTTCGACCAATGTGCCAAATGATCCAATATCACCTATTGATCCAAACAATGTGAAAAGATTAATAATGAACAATGTGAGATTATACAGACTTTTGTTGTCCTTGTTTGATTTTCTATCTAATGTTTTTTTTATATCTGTGTCACAGCTAAAAAGGGTTGGGGAACACTGTAGTAAACAACTCAATATGTGAGTTTAAGTTGTCCATCTTGGTGTAATTCTTGATGGAAATCTAGCCAAATTTGTCTGCACTCAAATTTAAACTGCAATTGGGGTGGCCACAATTCACAAATCTCAAAGAATGCGATTATCCAGTTCACATTATTTCCTTGACAAGCATCACAATACCTTCAAATCTACACTTTGCTCTAAATCCAGTGTATCACAGCAAAAGTAAAAACAAAAATATACTTTTTTTTCTCATCTTGTGTACAAGATAGTGAGAGTGTTTTAAAGTTAAGCCACCATCAAAACAGGAATTGGTGATTGGTGAATTATGGTAATGGTTATTTGAAATATATAATTAGAAAATTCTTCAAAATATTGCAAAAGTTATTGATTTGTAAGGTTGGTTATACTTTTATTAATCCTCTGTGAAGTGTACAAAAGCAACCATCTGCTTCATTCTCTGTGTGTACTGTAGTAGTGCATGTGCTTGTTAGAAAAATAAATACAATGCCAATAAAAAGAAGATTATGTGGATTTGTCCTTAGCCATAAGGGCAAATTCAAGACTCACATGAATCCAATACTAAAGCCAAAATAAACCATTAATAATAATAATGATACATTGGTTTTGTACAGCTCTCTTCAAAGGACTTAAATGATGCTTTACAAAGGAAGGAGACATTCACATTCATTACTAAAATCCATCCATTCATCCATTTTCTTCCTCTTATTCGGTTGCCGGGTCACACATGCACTTCTTCCAGCTCATCCAGCACCAGGGAATTCTGAAGCGTTCCCAGGTGGGTCCAGGATGAATCCAAAACAGATTTTGTAATTTTCTTTCTTCTAGCTGTGAAAACTGGAGAACCAAACCTCCCACTGTGGCTAATGGTAAACAACTCCCTCTGTGTTTCTGCAGGTGTGATAATAACCTTAAGCCATACACACTCACAGAATCAGCACCAGGGGATCCCCTCTCCCACTGTTCAAGAGAGCACGCTAGCACTCCACACGCACACACAACAGCATCTCTGACGTGCTTTCACTTAGAAGAACATTTACAATGACATGAACCCTCGATTCTCCAAGTATTCTTCATCATGAACGCTTATAGCATATAGGTAAGTATGCTTTATTCATACGACACCTTTGACAGACCAGGGTCACAAAGCAAATCATAGAAACCTAAAGAGATGATACGCAAAGGCTTGTATAAATAAATAGGTCTTAAGTTGACTTTTGAAGGATTCAACAGTCACTATCAAACACAGAGAGTGCGTTACATCATTCCAAAGCTTGGTAGGAACAGCCTTGAAGGAGTATGTGGATTCTGATCCACAGACCTCAGAGCCCGATCAGAGCTGCAAGGCTGGATCAGAGCTGATGTAAAGACTTAGCCTGAGCATGCAAACTAGAATTTCAAAGTTGATCCTATACAGTAGGACACAGGCAGCCTTGAACAGCTTTAAGAGTAGGGGAGGTGTATCCTGTAATTGAAGGTTGGGGCTTTATCATCATGCACATATCAGTTTAAACTTCTTGTATTTGTCCCTGCACAACTCAGCTTTAACTTTTCTGATGACAACAGGATCAGTCACAGTGGGGACATTTAAAGTTGCTTCAACAATATGGACTTTCAGAAATGTCAGGGCACACTCCGAGTTATATTTTAATTCGGTGAACCCTGGCCTGGGAAAAGTGTTTAAGTATGTTTGCCAGGTCTGAAGTAATTGGGTTTGGGCCTAGTGGAACACTTTTTAATTACCAAGTCGTGGCCTCAGTCCTACAGGAGGGTTTTAGCTCATTATCAAACTTTCCCGCAAGCAGCAGCAAGGTCAAGTGATCAAAATGTGCGCCAGGCTAGAACCAACAAGTACTGCTTTGAATGTACAATAGACCTGGATTAATGACTAACACTGTAGTTGCAGTCTGACAGTTTAGTTAAAGGGTGCTCTGGTCGGTGTTGTGTTTAGAGTTAAAGTAAGTGAAGACACTGCAGCACCTCACATACAGTTCAGAGTGGTGCAAAAAGCTAAATAGACAGAACTATGAAGCTGCAGCTCAAAGGTGTGAGTAAAGGCACATGTAAGGGGTAACTGGGACGTCAGCAAATTGACACCAATACTCTACACATGCAAGGACATGCAAAAAGACATTTCCCTGACAAAAATCAAAAATTTGAAACTGGATAAATACTATAGCTTTTCCTTTTATGTTGCTGTCATCTGTCTGTCAGTCCATCAATCCCCCATCCATTTTCACAATTGATGATTTTCTATTGAATCATTTCCATAGTGATTAAGATCATGGTTCCTGTAGGAAAATTTGTCTTCTGCATCGGAGCCTCATTCATCAGTCCACCATGCAGTCACAGCTCCCCTGGAATACCCGAGGCAGTAACCTTTTGAGTGGTTGTTGGCCCCTCTGCCACCACCCCACACAGTTATCAGATTCATACCTGTGCCTATACTTACTGTATATACTGTATGTGTATAACAAGCATTATCCTGAGCCCAGGTATTACAGAGGTCTTTTATGGGCTTAGCTTTCGAGATCTGACTCAATCTGGCACAACAATAGAACCGTCCAAAAACCATTCTTCTTTCATTGCATTAAAGCATTTTTTTGCCAGGACCAAAGAGGACTATTTTATTTATGAAATCGTCCTGGTTATCTGAACATTCCCAGACTTTCATCCTCTGCACTGAGCGCTCACAAAGAATAGGCTCTCCTCATTCAGTGACCTGCTCTCGTTGATTATCATTCTTTTAATCACACCGTGTGATGTTCAACAGGCCCCTCGTCTGCTGTAGTCATTGATGGAGCTTGGATCTCTTTCTATTGAACTGAAGATGAAGCAGGTCTCCAGGGGTGATGAGCAGAGAGAAAGGATGAAGCTCCAGCAGAACTGCCATAGAATCAGTCAGGAGCGGGTCCAAAACATGACAGCAATATTGCTGCTCAAGCACACATTCATTTTACTGAACAAGGCATTTATGGCTGTGTCAAATGTTCTGAAGGTAAATTATAGTCAGTGGGAGTCAACATTCAAGGAAGTTTATAAGATATGATAAGAGATCCTTTGTAGTCCCACAGTAAGAGCACACAGGGAGCACACAAAATTCCCCAAAGAAGTAGCTGCTATGTTTTTCAGTCACCTGTAAATGCTTCAACATCAATCTTTCAAAGTTATATTCAGGGTAACAAGTAGATCAAGTGACATTGTTCAGTGACATTCTGAAGTTGCAGTATTGCACTTAGCACATGATTGCAGTATTTACTTATTTACAGATAAATGGCATGTACAGGCTCAGCAGTTCTCATTGTACAGTCTGAGGAAGGAAAGACATGCGGAACGTCTCCTTCACACAGCGAGGGTGAATAAGTCTGTCACTGAAACTGCTCTCAAGGGCATACAGTGTCCTGAGGGGGGGGGGACAGTCATGATCCAGCATGTTTGTTAATTTGTCCAGGACCCTTCTGTCACCCACCTGTGACAGTTAGGTGAGAAAATATGTATTTTTATGTATTATGTGCTACAGCGGCTGTACCTCCTTTTGATCGTGATATTCTCACGAAAACAACCACATAATGTGTTAGTAGTTCATCATCACAAGTCTACAACTCTCAGACTTTTTCAGTTTTAGTCCAGTTTTGGTTCTATCCAAGCAAAACTTAACATTAACACATGTTGTGGAATGTCAGCCAAAAGAGGAAAAAAAATAATGTAAAAGGGCAAAACAATAGCACAGAAACATACGTTCTACAAAGTAAATACAAAGAAAGCATATCCTTACTGAATGTATCCATTTATTTATTTCATTCATTTATTTATCAAGGAAATGCACAATCATATTAATCATAAAGGAGACATATGCGTAACAGCTTATTTCCATCTTGTGTCCATCTATCTCATTATCTTCTGTAAACGCTTTACATTAAATACATGTATCAAATACCTATTTTTGTCATCCAACTGTCACTGTCTTATGAGAATATAGCAAATATATTTTCGAAAATGCGTTTTCACAAACAATGTAAGGTGACTCCCTCCACAACAATGTGGTCCCAGGGGCCAGAGTTGTGGCACAGAGGGTCTCATTACCACAGTATACCTATAACTCTTCAGGCATCACGGATTAATGGAAATCTATGAAGAAGCCATATTTCCCTGCAGTGATCCGTTTAGAGACAGAAACAACATGTCACAGAGCCTATGGAGTAAATATATTTTAAACATTATACAGAGGATTGAGAAGTCAAGCATCAAAACTCTTATGGGTTTTGAACGGGTGGACTGCCCACTTCTCGGCTACATTCCAATACATACTTTCTACGCTAATGCACTTTACAGGCACTGCACAAGAATTTTTAACAGCAGCAGTCAAACTCTAAGTCCAAAAGCTTAAAAATAGAGGCAAAAAGGGTAAAGATAGAAAGAAGATTGTTGAAGGGTACAAATGGGTTTTTCTCCATAGAGGACTGAAGCAACGGATCAAGGGGACATTAGGATTCTATCTTGTTATGCCGGTTTAACTGCCTTTCGGACACTATTTTCTTAACTCCAAACTGACGTTGTTTAGCAGTTTCCTAGTTTGTGACTTCTTGTTACTCACATGTCAATAAAATATTTCTGGTTCTCTGATTTCATTTTTTCGTCAGAGTTAAATCTTTGAACTGGTTTGAACTTCAGTCAGTGCACCTCCTTCTTCGACAACTTCACAACGTGCAGGACAGATCAGAAAAGTATCTGTTCAAAGGATCACCACCACCTTTCACTCCCAACATTCAGAGAGTGCTTTTGGTTCTGCTTCAGGGGTGAAACAGCTGACTGAAACAAGTGATGCAGCGGGAAGTCCATCAAGCCTCATCCTCACTGCGTCTCCCCTCTGAATAATGCATGGCTGCTCACTGCATGCTTCAGCAGCACATGCACCAGGCTCCCAGCACTTCCTCTCTCTCACCCAGGCTACAGGCGCCCATCTGTGCACAGCTACAGCGTGCAAGCACAGCGCCCCCAAAAGGTACTTTTACAACTGTGACATGCAGGTGTAATTATATATTTATTATTAGTATTTATTTATCTGCTGAGACTAGAGGTGAGCCTCCAGGTGTTCTATGTCCATCCATTAATGCTTTCTGTTATGCTGACAATGTGGATTAGTAATGTCATAAATGCATGTACAGTATAAATAAATCTGATTCAATTTCATGTATACTGGTATAGTAAAAGCTGGTTAAAATCCAACAAATTTCTGCATTATGAAAAAGTACAATATTTAAAATGCACTATTTTGACTAAAAGATAGATACTGCGTGTATATAGACCAATTCAAAACAGTATAATCAAAGTATCTAGAGACCAGTTAACAGTACTGCAAAGGAAACTCTTCATTAGTGAATTAGTGACTTTGAATCAATGGCAGAAGAGGCAGCTCTCAGTCTCTCATCAGAGTACTATGTGACAGATGAGTGGTCAGTGTCTTGTCAGTCCACATCTGGTGATGGACCATTACAGAGGTGAAGGGAAAAATGTGAGGGGAAAGATGAAGAGGATTGTGCAGAATGATGCCACAGATTGTAGAAGGTATAATTTTACTCCATGAACATGCCGTTGCTTTGTTTGGTATTTTCAACAGTATGACAGCAAAACAAACAACCATCCCGGTATTTAAAGGTATTTGTATTAGTCCAGCTTTTTTTTTTTCAACCATAGGAACAAACCTAACCCTGCAACATTCTGATTAAAGCACACACATACTGCTTCTTCCTAGATCTACTATAACCATTAACCACTTTTACTTCTCTTGGGTTATTTAATCATTTTGAAGTAACTATGATCTTGGTTCACTCATAATGGGAATGAAAACAAAAAAAAATCAAACCAGAGCTCTGTTCATATTATCGACATGACATTTGGGAGGCCATCTCGGACCAGACATTCACCCCACCTTCTTAACCTCCAAAGACCGTCGATGTGCTAATAAAACCGCCTTTTCAATTAGCACCTATCTAACGTGGCCACGATAACACAAAACCAATTACACGGAACACTGCAGATAAATCCTGATCCACTTAATAGCTCTGATATTTCCCTCCTTCTTCTTCTACTATTCCCCAATCGCAGCCGCCTCTGGGCTTTGTGTTGTTGTGCAAAGCAGGACAAGATAGTGAGGCGGACACATGTGCGCTTGTGGCTCTTCCAATCAGATTGAAGTGTCGCCATGTTAGTAAAAGGTGTTGATGACAATGACAGGTGTGGAAGCGTATAGATTTGTTTGCTGCTTTTTAGTCCAACGCTCACTGCTGCTCCAGGGGATTTTTCTTGCTAGAAATAGATTATTTTTGGAAGAATTGTGACTTTGCCTTCTGCAATCAACACGCAGTTTCAACTTTCAAGTGCTGCTTCTGTGTGTAAAAATAGGGTAGAATAACTTAAAATGTTTAGGTGAAAAGAAAAATGTCTTAACAGGGTAAAAGTTAAGGCGTAGTTCATTTTGAAGTAAGGTAAGGGAAGTTTATTTGTATAGCGCAATTCATACACAACTCAAAGTGCTAGTATCAACAAAGGCAGAACTATAGTTTAGATCGAGCGATTTCTAACTGAAATGTTTGGTCAGGGGCCGTCTATGAAAAATGAGAGTTGACTGGGACCAAACATTTTGTTAGACGACTATTAGATAATGTATAGCTCGTTTCATGAATCTGTGCTTTTTCTTTACCATAACATGTTCACAATATGAGTTTGGATATTTTTTTACAGTAGATTTTGCTGGACTACTGACCAGGTTCCGCCTAAAGTTTGGGTAGAAGTTTCTCTCTATGGGCTCTTTGTCCTGGTCAAGTTTGAAAACGTTTTCTGCCATCTAGTATTTGAGTTGCAGTGTACAGAACGTGAGTCAGCTTTAAAAAAAGAAAAAAAAGCATATATTGACACAAGTATTCGAGGAATTCTTTATTTTTATCATTTTTTTGGGAAGAGAAAGCTCTATAACTGAAGACATATTGTCCAGTCCAGTAGTACGTTACCAGGCAAAATAGTGCTCATATTGATGGTTTTCTCTGCCTTGTTTTTGCTTTGAGGAGGTGAGTGCACTTGGCTTTCTCTAAGGTTCACGTTTCCAGTTTGAACATAATTTATGAATTTGAGATGGGTTTGTGTGAGACAACCTCATTCAGTCTCAGCCTGTGAGGCGTAAGGAGCAAATGAAGCAGAAATGAAGAACAGCACTGAACCACGGCTGCTATTAACCTCCAGCCTTGTTAGCTTTGATAACACAGACAGGCCGCTAATTACACTCTGGTATCACTGTAGACGAGAAAGTGTTTTAATTAAAAGGTAGCAGGGAATTAATTGACTTAATATGTTTTGTCTGGCTTACATTGTGAATGTATTTATTATTTTCAATAAATATGAGCAGTTTCAGAAGCAACACAGTGACGCAGCTGTCACGCGGACACAGCAAGAATATCCTGGAGTCTGACCCCCGGGCTGGACAGGGACTTTCTGTGTGGGGTGCGCATGATCTCCCGTGTCTGCATGGTTTCCTACAGGTGCTCCAGTTTCCCCTGCCACTAAAAACATGTACAATAGGAATGTTTGAGGCTAGAAGGTCTGGTGCGTCAGCTGTGCAGCAGTAGCACTTCTGTCAGTGCCGTGTGAGGAGAGAATAATACACCAACATTTGTAAAGCGCTTTGTGTGGCCTTGGTCTGTGAAATGAAGTGAAATGAGCTGTATAAGAATAAGAGTAAAAGAAAAATACCTGCTTGAGTTGGATTACAAGAAGACGAATGAATAATACAATAACTAATATGAGTAAGGTGTATTTTTTAACGTATTCCGTTTTCAGTTCCAATAGTTTTTCGGTACTGATAGAACCCACCATAACTGGGACCGGTACCTAATAATGGTGTATGTTAATATATGGTTTGAAATCAGTATTGAAAGGGACATTGTTTCCATTAGGTGAAAATGAAACAGATGTGAGAGGTGAGAACAGGACATGATGAGCCAGCGGGTAAATTGACCCTTCCCTTTTTCTTTAAATGTTTTGTCATGTGACCATACAGTCAGGAAGTCCCCGTAGTTTGAATCATACTGTAAAATATAGAAGCACGTTGAAAAGGGGTTACTGGTGAGTATTTGTTTTAACCCCAAAAACATGTTTTTTTGCCTGTGAAAGTTCTAGCAGATTGCATGTACATTATGGTACATTCCTGTATTGTGTAAGTAGAATGCGTCACTATTATTCCAAACACTCACAATACAAGTCTACATAATATTTCTGCCTCACATAAATAGTAAATCATTTTCACTACAATCTATGTAGTGATTTGGGTAGGGACTGAACTGTAGATGCATTTATCAAAAATAGCAATTTGCTTAATGGACTCTGACAAAGCCACAAGCACCATTTATTTAGATGCAGATGACTTACTTCATTTTGCCTTTCATTGTCACTGTAACTGGTGGTGGAGAGTGGTGAACAGAGCCTGCCTTCCTTTCTATAAGAATCAACATGATATGACATGACAATGGACACGATGTACGTTTTACCTCATTAGCATGCTATTCATATTTTGCTCAAAACACACGGTCCAGATGATTCAATTATTGACAGAAGTTCTTATCATCCACCTTAACACACACACATACTGTATATAGACAGGAATACTGTATTCAAAATTAGTATGGCTAAAGGTTGCAGGGAATGGGCTGCAAGAGCTGATAAGCATGCATGGAAGTATTCTGAAAAGTCTCTAACTCCATAAAAACACTGTCTAAGAATATGGATCCGTGTTACACTCTTGGAATATAAACTATGTTATTCTCCCTTAAGGAGGAACACACCTGTTATGTCCTCAACAGCCATATACTGCTGTACCACTCCCACCATACCACCATACAGCTGACAATGCACTATTATACTACTGCACAAAAGGAGATAGAGGATTGATACTGACTTGATTCAGCAAAGGCATTTATGATTTCTATTACAACGACTAGAATGTGTTTGGGGCTTCTTCTAAATTAAACAGAAAGTATTAAAAGCAGAGTTTCCATTATTTTTGCAAATATGAAATTGGATATAGATGAATTTCATACAGTACTTTTTGTATGTTATATAGACTTCATTTTGGTACTGTATGGGATATGGGTTATGCCCATGTCATGTCATGGCCAAGCACAGAAACATTGACCTTTCTCATAAAATAATTGAAACGTTCGCCTGAAGAACAGAAATCTAATGAGAATTGTTCAGACCCTGTGACAATCAAACATTATCACACTCTGCACAAGCAACTGCAATCACTGATTGTAGCTAACATATGAACTCAATGTACTTACTAATAGTAATAATGCAGTTTTATTTAGCGCTTTTTTGGACACTCAAAGACGCTTTACATGTTATTATTCTTTCACTCCATACACGCTAGTGAAAAACTACCACTGTAGCCACAGCTGCCTTGGGGCACACTGACAGAAGCGAGGCAACCAGTCTGTGCCATCGGCCCCTCCGACCACCACAAACCATTCACACACACACCAGACTCATTCTAGGCAATGGGGGTGAAGTGTCTTACCTGAGGACACTTCACCCACTGGCACCCATCAGGTGTTCCCAGAGGTTAAGTGTCTTGCGAAGGACACAACAACAGCAGACATCAGTGGGAGTTGGTGGAGAAAGTCTTGTGGTGAGCTCGACCACAACCTTCAGGCTCAAAGGCTAATGCTCTACCAACTGAGCCACTGTCGCCCCCACACAATATTACTTCAACTTACATTACCAGCACACTGTCTGCTAATCTGACATGGCTATGGCCAAAATGTTACCTCTACATACGTGTTATGGTAGAAAACAGCCCAATAGGCCTAACAAACAGTAAAATCCCAAGGGATACTGTAATATCGTGTGAAAAACAGCAAGTAGCAAAGTACAGTTGAATCAAAGTTCATTTTTCTTTTTGATATGGTAATGGTATGGAATAATAACAAAATTAAAGCCTTTTCCTGGTGTAACTCACAATATCACCAATTTAATGTTGGACAACTTAGCGATGTAAACTATTAGAATAGACCATACTACAATATGAGAGTTTGAGTTTTACAGATTTGCGCACCAAATGCACAGAGATGATGACAGTTTTTAGTTTATTTACCATATAATCCTCTAAACTATGACAAGATGGAGGGATTTCTTTGACTGCTTTTAGACAACAGCATGTGGTCCTTTAAGTCCTACGTGCACATTGAGGAGTGCAGCATAAAAGCCACGGAAAATACACACACTAAATGCAGAATTATCTTAAATGGGGCTTAGAGATGACTTCCATGCTTAAGACTTGGTAATGGGGGCTAATGGGCTGTGCTGTGGCAGACTCAAATCCTCATTGTCACACTGGAGAGATTAACTGCACTCTACAGACACACTAGGGGGAAATAGTGTGTTTAGGTCCAACTGGGGAATAAATAATGGCTGCTAATGATTACTTTCCACAGACACTCAAAGTTGGTATATTATTCTTATTTTTGTCTTACTATGTGTTGATGATTGGTACTGCTCTGCTTATAATAATAATAATTATTATTAAAGTCGGAAGTGGCGATGAAAACCCTCGCCACTCTTGCAGCCGCCCGCCAATGAATTCACAGACCAGAATTGCGCATTATAACATTTTTCGCCAAACCGGTATTAGAACCCCCATGTGCCAACATTTGTGCCTGTCTTCAGGGTCAAAAATCAAATCCTTTTGGCGGGATAGAAAATAAATAAAACAATAACAATAGCCCTCTCCAATACTATGTACTGTATTTGTATAGCATAATAAATAATTATACAAAGTCAAAATAATTAACTGTAGACACAGTAAGACAAAGTAGACAGAGAAAACACAAGAAGAAAGACAAAATGTTATTGCCGATTCTAACCACAGTTTCCTTGACAAAACCACACTGATATTAGTTTCTTGCTTGCACCAAGGTGACTGAGAAGGAGGATTTGTATAGGGCAAATCACAGCCTTCTGCTTGTCCATCCCAGTCACTACTGCCTTCCTGCTCCCTGTGTTTGGAGCTTTATTGAAAGATAAAATCACAGCTCCATACAAGGTAACACTGCCCAAAATGCTTCAAGGAAGCCACTCCTTTTTTGAATACAAACAATAACCCCTCTGTGGTATACAGACTTCAAAAGTCCTTGCCAGAGGGCTAAAGGTAATCTCCCCTTCCTGGCCCATAATACCGAAGGTTAGGTAGCCTCGACCTTGGAAGGTGTTCTTGGCCAGGTCTCCCTCGTAAAAGAGATTTTATCTCAAGGGACTTCCTGGTTAAATAAAGGTTAAATAAATATATAAACAGTCAACAGGTACCTGCCCAAGGATTGTAGGGGGTTAAAAGTTCATAAATGTAGCTTGGTGCCAGACCTAAACGAGCTTTAAAAGTAATCAGTCCAATCTAAAAAACAATTCTAAAACGCACAGGGAGCCAATGGAGGGACGCTAAAACAGGAGTGATGTGTTCCCTTCTGTTAAATCCAATGAGAAGTCTGGCTGCTGTGTTCTTAACCAGTTGGAGGCGGTAGAGGGATTTGTTAGGGATGCACCGATATCACTTTTTTCAAAACCGATACAAGTACCTTAATTTGAGTACTTGCCGATACTGAATACTGATTTGAGTACTGCACATAGACTATAAATATTACTGCATTGTGTTATACCTGGGAATTCATAAAAGTAATACAACTGAAATCTAAAATCTTTTATGTCTCATTTCAACAAAAAGAAAATGATTTAACAATCAAACATTTTAGCAAATGTTTTAACAGTCAACAATAAGATCCACTTTCATATTCCACAAATGCTATGTTGTAGAGTTGGTTGTTGTTGTGCTCCGGTGCTAGCAAAGGTGTTAAACTCTGTGTGGTGTTGAGTTTTCAGATGTTTGATCAAGTTGCCAGTGTTATGTGTGTTTGTTTTGGACCCACCTTGTGACAGTTTTGCCTTACACAATGGACAGTCCACTTTACTCTTGTCACACGTTTTAAAACTGCCAAACCACTGTCCGCTTGTCGGTAGGTTGCTTTTCAGCTGCTGTCTTTAGGAGATCACCATGGCAACACGTGCCACGCCGCAGTCTACTGTTGTGACGCTATTTTAAATTTAAAAATGTGGGTATCGGTTATAGGCATTGGGTCCTATGGAATGAATACGAGTACGAGTACAAAACTATGATATCAAACAATACCCGATACCAGTATCTGTATCAGTGCTAAATCTGTAATGCGTAAATTAGGTTTCTTTAAAAGTGCCAACTTTAAAACTGGATGGGACAAGACCTTGACCCAGGGACTGACTGATGACGGGTCTAACCACATTAAAAACATCTTTGAGAAATTTGGTGGGGATGACAATGAAGCTGCACGTGGTTGCCTTCATGTAGAATATGTCTGATAAAAGGCATAACATTAGTAAAACAATTAAAATCCAGAGTTTCTCTGTTTACATAGATGGCTTGGCTAGGAGCAGATATTTGGACCCAGACCAGTTATCATCAAACTTTTTGATAAAATGCTGAAATACAGGGACTGGGGTTTGTAATGGAGTTTAAAACTTGAAATGTGTCGACAGTAGCTAAGCTGGTAGAGCATTGGCCTTTAGGCCTGAAGGTTGTGGGTTTCTCACCTCGACACCTTCTCCACCGACTCCCACTGATGTCTGCTGTTGTTGTGTCCTTGGGCAAGACACTTAACCCCACTTTTCCCAAAGCACCGCTGAAAGATCTCAGCTCCTGTGGACTCACCACCTGCAGGAGGATCAGTGAGGGGCTGGTGCTCTGTGACTGGGTGCAGCTCTGACTGCCACCCCCCTGACCCAGAAATGGATTAAGGGGAAGAAAATGGATGGATGGATGTTCATATGCACTGTCCATAGACTGTATATCTATATCACGTTCAGTGTATACAGTATTGTACTAACCCACACACTGCATCGAGTACTAGAAAACCAACATAGTATTTATAAAAAAAAATTATGTTTAACGTTCTTTAGAAATAAAAAGGACCCTACAATTCTAATGGGAGAAACCGGCCATACCTGACTGAGAAAACTAAGCACTGAACTAAGCATTCCAATATGGTGTGTATGTTTGCATGTGCATGTGTGCGTTTGTGTGAATGATGGATTGACAGTGGTCTGAGGGTCTGGTGGTGCTGGTCTGGCCCTGCTTCAGTCTTCAAGTATCTACAATAATTGTGTGTGGAGAGAATAAATAATGCACAAATAAAGTGAAATGGTATTTGGGACTTTATGTCTGTAAAAAGAGCTCTATATAAAGAGTATCCACTGTACTGCACTTACCAGCATGTTTAGCTTACATGGTCTAAAATGTGTCTATATTTCAGTATTTGTATTTGTATTTATTTGATCTTATTTGATTAGAACAGTACGAACAAACTCAAAGATGTATTTTGCCTGGCTGTTTGTCACGTAAAAATTCAAAAACTTTTTATTTTCTCTATAAAATCCCCAAGAAGTGGGGAGATCCATTACAGTCAGTACAGGCACATGTCTAACTCTCTGTATTTTACAATCAAAACAAAAAATTTCTCTTATAATGCCAGTGAGAACTCCATAATCTCCTCAACATGCATCATTATCAATTTGTCTTCACAGATATAACATAAAGAAATATACAGATACAGATACAGTTGCAAATGGCCCACTTGTTACCATCTGCTCATATATCATTGAACTTTCACCAGTGCTGGCAGCATGTAGTACGCCAAGGAAACATTGAAATGAAACATATGGGATTAAGTGAGAATGAACAGCGGAGGATGCAGCTTTGTATTATTAGTCAGAGCAAACCGAGTGTCAGGTCAGGACCTTGTCATGATGGAGAAGAGGTGACTGCTGCTTCCATCCGGATGCATAATCAGCTCAGGGCGAGACGGAGGGTCACTGCATGACAGGAGCAGACTGTAAATCATGAGGTGGGTGAAGAAAAGAATATTTTGTAAGGTTCCTATCTGCTGTGTGCAGCAACGACACAACCATGGATTCTTACGACCTTATTTCCAAGGTCTTTTTTAAGTGTACTGCCCCAAAGTGGTTTCGAAGTTGATAAACAACCTATATATAATAAAAAATAATATACATTTTGTCAGAATAACTTCTACAGTCACAGCCCTTGTTTCAATACTGTCCTAACTTGACCCAAATGTTGTTTTATTGTTTTGGACCACCTAGTTTCTTTTAATCATAGTCCTCTACCAAATGGTTGAGATGTAGCTTGATGTTAACAGAAAGAATAACATTTTTAAAATCAAAACAAAATATTTTTCTCCCATTTGAACATTAAAATCTCAAAATTCCAATTAAACATACAGGGCTTTTATGGAGTCATAGCCAAGCGATTGTAAGAAAAAGCACCAGGGGTTGCATGCCTAACTTCTCAGATATGCTGTATAAAACTTTTTTGGTCTATATAAGTAAAAAAACTAAAAACAAACGCATGTCCCAAATGACAAACTTGGTATCCTCTTTTCAGTGTGAATTGGCAAATGTCCACAGTTGTCATAGTGCACATCTGGGGGTGGTCTTGGGGGTCTTGGGGCGCCTGTTCTCACAAGTTTGAGCTGGATGGTCGACCAACTCTGGTTGCTTGCATGTCGACCAAACTGTGGGCAACAACACTGTTTTTCTCTTCTGCAGCCCACAGTCTCTGTTGTCGACCAGCCAGGAATTGGAGATTCACAGGTCAAGAGCATATCCAAAATGGTGTCATGACTTGGCTGGGGTCTTGTGCAGCAGAATAAGCATGTCTGATAGATTGATGCCACCCATATACTGGCTGCAGGCAGGAAAGAGTGGTGGGCATGGGACAGTAATCTTCCCTTTCTCATCTTTGCTCCACCACTAGTCACTTAACTCATTGACTGCTAGCCATTTTTGAAGATTTCCCTGATTTTCAAGACCCACAAAATATTGTATGCTATGTCTATGTGAAATACGAAACCAGATTCTGAAAGACTGGATTGTCTACTTTCATCAGCAAAAATTAAGTGTGTTTCTCGCTAGTTTTGTTCTTCTGTTATCCCCAGTTGAATCGAGGGAAGTTTGACAGAAATCACCGGTCTCAGACAAACATGTCAATGGCAGTCAATGAGTTAAGAGGCATGATCCCACAGGCATTGCTCAGGAGGGTGACACATTTGTTGTCATACTATTTGACTGCAAGTACCCCTTCAGAAGACTTGTAACAAAGAGCTCCACGTCCTATCTTCATCTGCGTTGGACCTGTCCACGTTCTGCGGCCGCTGTATGGCCATGGTCCTCATTATGTAGCTTAGGTCCTGGATCTATAGCCCGTCCTGTCTGTGTGGAGTGGATCCCTCTCTTAATGTGGATCTCCCCGAGGTTTCTCACTTTTCTCCCATGGGTTTTTGTGAGTTTTTCCTTGCCGATGCAGGAGGGTCTGTTGGACTATTAGTGTCTAACAAAAAGGACTGTGGTGATGCTCCAGGACACTACCAATGTCCACATTCATGGACATTGGTATCTCCCTATGGAACAATACATATGTCTTTTATCTGTTGATTTTCTGATCTGTGTTGCCAATTTCAACAGTTTTGTGAAGTCATCTATACTGTTGCGATTTCAGGCTATACAAGACATATTTTCTTGTAATTGTAATTGCATTGTATAAGTTCATTGTCTTCAACTATAGGACAGCACAACCCAATGTTCTTGATGCCCATCAATAAATAAAATAAATACATCATAAATATCAACATCTTAGTGCAATAACACTATAAGTTTACATATTAACAACAATACATATCTTTCAAGTATTTTTAATGGTATTTTTTGCATTTATTGAGCATAAATTGTTACCTTACAGTGGAGATCCGAACCATCAAGTGCCATCTCAACCACATGATCAAGCATGTGTTTAAACAATTATTGGACTCTCACAATTTCTGTTTTGTTGCATCAGATTACATATTATTGTCGGGTGTCAGTCTACATAAAATGTGGAAAATGAGAACGTACCTTTTGCAGCCAAAAATAGTCTGCATGAAAGATGTAAGAAGTGTTTTTTGTCTTGCAGCTGGAGTAAAAAGTTTTGATGTAAAAAAAAAAAAAAAAAAGTGACATTGGGTGGATATTGTGAGCATTGCAAAATTCAACCAAGTGGCAGAGATGCCCCAATGGTAGATAGATATAGACAACAAATGTGGTCTATCAAATGGTTGGCCGTATGTAATATGCCCTATTAGTGGAAGAAAACAGAAAGCTTCTGGAGGTTGAAGTATAAATAATTCAACACCACTACCATAGACTGTCACAACACCGTTATTATAATAGATCCATGCACTACACTCACTGATGTCGCGACTACCTGTGATCGTGACGCCAGTATTTTGTTTTATGACACTTAGATCTTTTTACGGTAACTTGGTTTGAGTGCGGTTGCTAGGTAACCCATTGGCCAAACAAACTCGAGCTCGCGCAGAGATGCAAGACTTTGAAAACGTCTTCCTCCTGACTTTTTGACACTACACGCGACAATAGGTGTATCTGACCACTTTAAACTGCAATAGGAGTTTATGCTTTATCAGAAGCGTATGGTATTTTCATGGCGGGGAAGAAGAAAGAAGCGAGTTTGCAGGTTTGTCATACTGTGGGAATAAGACAGATGTTGTCAATTATCACATATGAAATGTCTGAATAATTGGTTTTGCAGATGTGTTGCATGTTCCTGTTGTGTAATGTGATGCATTTCTCATTAGGTGTCTTTAACTAACCAGGAGCAATGGGAAGAAGTTCTTGCTACCAAAGGTCTAACTGGTGAGTCTATTAACAGGCAAATACATTTAAAAGTGAATATCTGCTGTTGTCGCGAGTCTGGGTCATGGGTTGACTTGAGTCTTCGCTGTTTTAAATGTCATGCTGCCCTCTAGTGTTCATAGTAATAAGCGCAGCCTCTGTTGTCTGTAGTTGTGGATGTGTACCAACAGTGGTGTGGGCCGTGCCGAGCTGTGACAAGCCTTCTCAGGAAGATCAAGAATGAACTCGGAGACGACCTCCTGCATTTTGCCACAGTATGTTTTATTCATGAGATTCAACGGTTTCATCAAAATGCACACTTAAACCTCTGCTTGGTTTAGGCTGAAGCCGACAACATAGATGCTCTCGCGAGATATCGAGGGAAATGTGAACCTACCTTCTTATTTTATGGGGTGAGCAAATATCTGTATCACCTGATTGACACAAGTCAACAGCAAGTGTTTACATTTCCCAGTTGCAGCCCAAAGCCACAGAGTGACAGACATGAAAATTGGCAAACACTTTTCCTAGATCATTCCAATGTCAAAAGTTAACTACTGTACACCAGATTATGTAGCGATCAAGTTTCATAGTTCCCATCTGTAGATCATGCATCTATGGAACTGTGGTGTAATAGGGAGAATGTGATGCCTGGAGGTACATAGTGTTGGAGTGTAGCAGTAACCATAAATATTGTATTATATATTTATACTATTGTTAAATTGTTTGTAGGGTGGGGAGCTGGTGGCAGTTCTGCGAGGAGCAAATGCTCCTTTGCTTCAGAAGATAATAGTGGAAGAACTGGCCAAGGAGAAGGCAGTCCTTGAACAAGGTGGAGAACGGAGAGTGGTATGCAAATAAATCTAAGATATCTATCTATTGAACTCAAGATCAATGGTATGTGTGCCAAACGCAGCACTAAGACTAATTGTTGTTGGTAAATCACAAACCTATTATTTCTGATAACAAAATGGTCCTTTTGACTAAAAAAATAATAAATATATATATATATATATATATATATATATATATATATATATATATATATATATATATTCTTTGACATTCATCCTGATGAAAAATACAGTAGATCTTAACAACATTTATCTACCATTTAAAAGGAAAGTTAGAATTAATCAAAACCCTGAGATTTTTGCAAATGTCATATTTTCAATTCACCAAGATTGAAGGAGGCATCAAATCAAATTATTTCTGATTTCTTAATGAGAATATAGATTAAATTCTGAATAGAAAGACAGTTTTCCATAAAAACGTGGCCTCCGTGCCCAGTGTTTATCGTGATAAGTGATCACGATAAGTGATAGTGATAATAGATCAGCATTTCCATTTTGTACAACTAGGATTTTTTCATGTTGACCATGAATTCAGAGACACAATTCAAAAAAATTGTACATACTATCATGAAAAGCACTGGGTCTGTGTTATAGCTATAATAATGCACTCATCATCATCCTGGTCTGTGGCCCCCCACTTTTGATAGATCTTTATCCTATCTTCAGAGGAAGAAAATACACTATCAGAATCAGAATCATTTTTAGTAAGTAAGTAAGTAACTTCTTCATTCCCTGAAGAAGTCCCCAGGTTGAGGACGAAACGTTGGGAAAACTTGCTAAGAAGTACAGATGATGGGTGAGAAACCTTCCTTTGCTTTAAGTAACAGGAGGTCACAGACTTGGAAATTGCTTTGGCTCAGTGCAACAGTCAGAAAGAGATAATAAAAAATAAAGAATAAAAAACACTTCTAAGGAATAAATTTAAATTTAAAATAGAGTTACAGTTACTATTTACAATATACAAGTGCACATGGTGCACACAATGTAAGGTGACAGCAGTACAGTGAAGTAAAGTGACGTATGATGGGCAGTAAAGGGCTTATAAGACTTTATAAAGGGCGGGGGGACAGGTTAAGAAGTGTTCAAGAGTCCAACAGCAGAGGGGAAGAATAATAATTACTCCTTTAAAAAGCAGATACTTTACAAATCACCTATTTTCACAACATTGTTTTAAAAAGTTTACAAAACTGCCTTTTGTGCTTTTACTTTGTGTGTTTTTATTATCAGATTAAAGATGAAGGCCTTGAAGAGGACATGGAGGAGCCTACAACACAACCAGAAGATGAGGAAAACCGTATTGGTACGAAGAAATCACAGCCGCAACAACCATTATCTTTATCACCTTATCTCTCATTACACCTATTTACATGCACTAGCTTTAGCACTCATCATTCAGGCTGCTCTCCTCTGTTTTAGTGCCTGCCAGTAAATCCTGCACGGTTGCCATCCTCAAACCAGATGCTGTGGCTCATGGCAAGGCAAATGAGATCATTATGAAGGTGCACAGGGACCATCGCTGCGAACTGTCCAAACATTTCTGCTGACACCAATTAAAGCTGCTCGTATTATTCCCCCGGTTAGATCCAAGACGCCGGCTTTGAGATCCTAGTCCACGAGGAGCGCACTCTAACGGAGATAGAGGCTCGAGATTTCTATCAACATAAAGCACAAGAGGTATTGCCTGGAAACAAGAAGAAGAATACATTAGGGGACAACACTTCAGTGCTTATGCTAAAGAAGGCAGCAGCATTCTCTTACATACTGGATATGGTTCAAGCATTTGTGTGAGTTTAGTTTTGACATTTGGGAAAGCAGGCGGCATTTAATTTAGTAACTGCAGCACATTGCACATTCATCTGCATTTTTCCACACAGCCCAAAATAGAGCTGCTGTGTAAGCTGCTTTTTCTTGCACATCAGGCTATTTGTGATGGAAGTTAATGGTTACAAATTCTGAATACAAATATAAAAATAAGACGTGTCCATGCAAGAGAATTGGGCTAATTATCTATGCATATCGTCATGTGTACCATGTCCACTTTGCTAATGAAAAATAAATGGTATTGTTTTTAGATGCACCTACTTAAAATGCACTTGTCTATGTCAGTTAGCAAAGGTTCCAAAAAATTCCTTATTTTGTATAATAAATAACCTGTTCAGAGATTCAATGTTTCCATCCATCAACAGGATTGCTGCAGGGTGTGGATCCTAATTATGTCTAGATTATTATGTTTAGGATCTACAACAACAAAGGCTAATTGCATTACCCTTTTCCTGCTTATTTGTTTATTTGTATTATATGAAAGCCACAAGTAGGCTTATTTTTCTTCAGATTTGAACTCATCACAGTAAGCGTGTGCTCTCAGATGAAACAAGCTCTGGATCTGTGAGATTGTATCGTGTTGTTTAGAAAGGTACAATCTCTTCATGACTCTTTGTGTCCATCCAGGCCTGGTTTGAGGACTTAGTGCAGTTCATGTCCAGTGGTCCCGCACATATGCTGCTCCTGTCTCAGTCCAACACCTCTGCGAACACTGTCAGAGCGTGGCTGGACTTTATTGGCCCTGCAGATATCGAAGAGGCCAGGAGAGACAAGCCAGAAAGGTTAGATTATGCAAATGTCACACACAAAGTCAGTTTGATACTCAGTTAAGCATGATTCATTTAAAATTGTTGGCTTTCAATGTAATCAATTTGATAACGTAATGGAATGGAATTTTTTTCTAATGTATTAGCATGTGCATGTTGGTGTTCTACAGGTATAACTTTATTCACATTCTTTTTCTATTTTGGTTGAACAGACAGCAACATTACAAACAAAATACATCACAAATTGACAAAGGGCAGACAATGGGTTTGGGTGGCAGAATTACATCCTCATTGAATGACCTATACAGTACATGTACACTACATATACACACACACACTTGTTGGGAAAGTAATAATAATGCATCGACTTAATGCAGCGCCGTTTCGGAAGCTCTTAAGACGCCTCATTACACGACTACAACTAAAGCCACAGCTGCCCTTGGGCAAGAAGCATTGTAACCAGTTTGCACTGTCGGTCCCCCAAGCCACTCACATAAAATAACTGTGAGTGTAAAGGGGAATGAACAGCACATTCTGGCATGTTCTATCAGACACACCCAAACATTATGCTTCTCTCTCTGGGTTGAGCACCAGCCGAGTTACCATCTGCTCTCCCCTCCCTTTACCCATGGCTTCACACAGCTTACGGGCACAGTACGGTACGCAGACCCTGTACAACGCGGTGCACGGCAGCGGGGACAGTGACCAGGCCGGCAGGGAGCTCGCCTTCCTCTTCCCCCACTTCAGGACGGCCACAGCCATGGGGCAGGATGAGGAGGAAGGGCCTGTGGAGAGGACACTGGCTCTGATCCAGCCTGACGTCGCTCGGGAGAGCAGAGGTAACTGCCAAGTGCATCCAAACAACTACAGGCAGACTTGAAGAAAATGCCAATGGAAATGTAGTACGATTTTAGATAAATGGGATTTAATTTGTACAAAGTGTTCAAACCACATAAACTTTTCAAAATGTTTTCAAGTTAGTGATTGAATACATAAAGTTGTGAAAGACTACTGCAAAGTGGAAGACGGATAGTAAGTAAAAGCAAATGATACAAGGACTTCATGATACTAATTAGTGACCAATACACTAAACATAGGTCTGAGGCCATCACAGCTGCAATCATGCTGCCTCATACATAGCTTGTACTCTGCATGTGCACATTGTGATGACAAATTTCTATTTTAAAGGATGGCTAGGTTTAGAATTTGGTGAAACATAATGTCTTCCTGAAGGATGCAGGTCGAACTTTCATTTCATGATCTGAAGATGTCATCATTGTGAGAGCATTCATCACTACATTTCTGTTTGAATTTATATTTTCAGATGATATTCTCAGTAGAATCCATGAGGCAGGCTTCAGTGTGGTCCTTCAAAGAGAGGTGGTACTGACAGAGGAGCAGGTCAGACAGTTTTATGCTCAGCGAGTAGATGAAAGCTTCTTTCCAGCACTGCTCAAAACTATGACAAGGTAACTTATTTATTTTCTGTGTGATTTACTCTTCAAACCTCTGCCTATGATATAATATGTGGGTTGAATTAAATCTAATCTAATCCAAAAGCAGCAAAATGTTGAAGGCCTTTTACTGGATATGAAAGTATCATGCTTGTGGTTGTTGCACATTTGGGGACAATCTTTAGTTTTAAGATTTTGTTTGTGTGAAGCTTAAAACCTATATGATGACAATTTTTGCAGTGGGCCCACGCTCGCTCTGGTGCTGGCCAAAGTTGAGGCTGTTCAGCACTGGAACAACATGCTTGGTCCTTCTGATGTTGCTGAAGCCAAAGTTGAGAACTCAGAATGGTGAGTTCTGTGCTTTTGTATGTCTCAGGGTCGTCCCAATCACATGTTTCAGACGATCAGAATCAAATGTTACCTCCCAATCAGCCGAAAAAAATTATGTGAATAGAATAAAGTGTTTCTTAGGACTTCTTTAAAAACATGATTCTGGAAGTATAACATTAGTTCATTTTATACAAAAATGTCCTAAATTCAAGAAAAAAAACTCCATCTCTTTGAACAGTGTCATTCTTTGAACCTTTCTGTCTGTTGTTTCATTTATCCGATTTTTTGAGGTATCTGACAGTTTCCAGGAAATTACTAAAAGAACTAGATAGAATGAGAGGGTTTGAAGGCACTGACAGCGTAAATGACTGCACTTACCTGAAAACTAGCGGATCACACACTGACCTGTGTTGCAACCCTGCAGTCTGAGGGCCCAGTTCTGTGTGGAGGACGAGCCCGTCTCCCTGCTCCACGGCAGCGGCAGCAGAGAGGAGGCCCAGCAGGAGATCCACTTCTTCTTCCCCAGGCAGAACACTCTGGCTTTGATCAAACCCAACTCTGCACAGGAGCATAAAGGTGGGTGGACTTCATGTTGGCCACATGACAAGGCGATGTAATCATGCTTTGTTTGCAGTACTTTATCTCAAATGTGTGAACTGTAACAACACAATGTTAATGTTAATGAGCAGTCTGAATACAAATTTAATTACCATTTTAGTTATGTTAATTACTTTGCAAAAAACTATACACAAGGATTGATATGTTTGTCTCTGGCTTGTGTTTTTCATTTCAACAGCTGAGATTTTGGAAGAAATCAAGAGTAAAGGATTTGCAATTAAAAATCAACAGGAGAAGTATCTGTCAGAAGAAGTGGCTGAGGAGTTTTACAAAGAGCACAAGGACAAGCCATTTTTCAGTCAGCTGGTCCAATTCATTTGTAGGTTAGTGAGTCAAACACTATCATTATTACCATACAAATAGTACAGTATTCTTTAACTGTAGAACGAAATAATTAACCTACCACAATATAAGTATTACACTTGCCTAGTAACATGCTGCTCTGACTCATATTTGAGCACCTTGTTGAAACCTGTCCAAAACTAATCTAAATGTCAATGCTTTGAATATATTCACTTAAATGTGACACTATTTTTCTACTTTTCTATTTTTCTTACTAGCCGAACAATCTCAAAATAGCCTTCATCCTGGTCAATTTCTTTCAAACCTTCTCACAATGTAACACACATGGCTGGTTTGTTCCCTGTGTTTCTGTCAGTGGACCCTGTCTACAGCTCGTGCTCTCTAAAGAGAATGCTGTGGAGGACTGGAGGATGATGATGGGCCCCACAGACCCGAACAGAGCAAAGGAGGTGTCCCCAGACTCTCTGAGGGCCCGTTTCGGCTCTGACATCTTACACAATGCGGTCCATGGCTCCTCCAGTGTAGAGCAGTCGGACAGGGAGATACGGCTTCTGTTTGGTGATCTCAGTGCAGCAGTAACCAGCACTGAAGGAGAAGAGGATGGATTTGTCTTTGGTAAGAAATATATTATAAGGAAATCTGTATATTTCTTTACATTTTAACATTTATATTTCAGTTAAAGATCAAAGTAACACTACAGATGAGAACGCTGGGCTGTCAAGTTCTTCGGGACAAATGAGTCAGTATGACGGTAACCTACCCGAAGACACTTTTTAGCACTGTACCTTGTTCATTCAGGATATCTTGTCCCCCAAGGGGACCATAGGGCTCCATAGTTTTGTTGTCTTAGTAGAGAAATGTTCTTGTAAACCCATAGTTAATTTTTTGTCTGATTTAAAGTCTCACTAAGTACCTGACTAGTCTAAATATAAAACAATGATTTTATGGCACCAAGAAAAACATGTGTCTACACACCTGACAAATATAATTATAGCCAAAAACATATCTTTATCCACGTAGAAAGTTCCAAAGAAGTTTAATTTCAAAATCTGTTTAGGTTTGGCCAATGAAAATCTTCAACAACAAAAAAAATGTTTAATATTGTTTTATATTGCATGAAATATAAAACCCATATGAGGAACGTATTTGCTGCAACAGATTGTCAATTGTCATTGTGGATTTGGAGAATGCTCTGCATCTACAGCCGGTTGCTGTGATTTCAAGAATCATAGCATCCGCAAAGCATTTCTTCTTCATGTCACCAGCAGCAGCTGAAACACTCCTCAAAACTGCTCCATATCTGTGTAAAGAATAAGCTGCGCTTTTATGAGGCCAAACAGCTGTGTTGAGCCATCACAGCCTTTCACTCACCATGTCTTATTGCTGGAAATCATCCCTCCTTTACTTTAGTGTAGTTTAATAATGACAAATGAGTGTAGACTGTGAATGACAATCTTTACTCTAAGTGGGTCTAGAGAAGATAGGTAACTTGCATATATAATGTCTGCATCAACACATTAGATCATTAAATAAGTTACAACTAATGATTAATGCAACATTTCACCCACAGGCCTCCCCGCTGATCTGCTTCTCTACAGCACAGAGACAGAAACACAAGAAAGTGATGACCCAGAACAATAAGACAGAGAAATCTTGTGCACATAATCTTCTAAAAGGTAACAAGAGCCAAATTATGCAATGAATGTGGAATACAAACCACATCATAGATTTGTGTTGGTTGAAATGCCTTGTGGCCGCATGCTATAAATCGCTCTGCTGGGGAGGATTAATAATTCATGTGATGACAGCCTGGAGTCAAGGATTTATTCCTGCTTTGTAAAAGAATACTTTTTATTAATGTATCGCTTTACATCTATTCATTTTTACAACAGAATATAAGTCATAATTGAGAAGAAAAATAGAACATAACTTTATATGTACTCAGCTAAAGAAATCACCAATGGTTCTTTTGTTAGTATGTTTGTTTGAAATGTGTTCTTCGGTCGTGGTCGTGCTGTCCCATTCATTGGCAGCTTCCACTAGGAGAGCTTCATCAATGTCATCTTCATTTGTAAATGATCTCTGAAACATATCCATGATGCTTCTCTGATTTGGGTCCTAACAAAATAAAGGAAAAATTTCAATAATGTCTCCAAACGTCACTTTAAACTGAAAATGTTTCTTCTGTCTATTACATACATATCTACTGCATTTCAAAGAATATGACTTACTTTTGAGTGGAAACTGGAATTGATTGCGTTTTCTGAGAGATTTGACTCAGACAGACCGACCTTTTCCAAAACATTCATTTTCTCCTGGATAAGTGGCCTGTAAAGGTGTAAAATAGATCACAGACTAAGTACTAAATGACCTCGTCTAGTTGAGCTCAAAGGCTGACAAAAGTGAAACCATGATAATTCCAGAGTGGACAGCAGCGAGGCCATTGATGCATACATACCAAAGGTGGTCATCAGCAGTTCCCTTGGCAACCAGGTAGTGAATGTTCACATTGCAAGTCTGTCCAATTCGATGCACCCGGTCCTCTGCCTGAATGAGGACCTGCAGCAAAATCAAAATATTGAAATGATAAATCCTGTATAGAAATTATACAAGTTTACACTTGATAATAACTTCCTGTAATAATACAGCTTGTTCTGCTCTAGAGTAATATCTATTAAATCAGATTAATTGCATTAGTGTCATAGCTAATGTGGGAAAGTGAACTTTTAACAAGGACTTTTAACTGCTTTTATTTGTGTGATGTGTTTTTATATTTTTAATGCATGGATTTTAATCACAGTTCCTTGGACACTTCCCCTAATCACCCACACCTGCTTTTAATCAAGACCTTTTAATTGGGGGCGGGCACTGCAGGACAAGAAGAGAGAGAGACAGAGAGAGAGACACACGAGAGAGAACACGGAGGACCAGAGGAGGAGGACGCGGGACCGGGCCAAGGACGAGGACGAGCACCGCCAGCCAGAGACCATCATCATCTTTTATGGATCCCTTTTGTAAATATTTTATTAAATTTTATCCCCTTTTTATCCAGTTTCCCTTTTTATGATCACACCCCCTCAACAGACACTTTTAAACCTGTGACACTAACTCAATCGCATATAATATATATATATATATAAAATTATATTTAGTCAACCAACAATTGTGCAAGTTCTTTCACTTAAAAAGATGATGGAGGCCTGTCTAATAATAGGTAAACCTCAACTATATGAAACAGAATGAGAGAAAAAAAAAAGAAACAAATCTAATGTTTTTGAATTTATTTGCAAATGATGGTAGAAAATATGTATTTGGTCAATAAAAAAAGTTCATCTCAATACTCAATACTCAATACCTCCATGCATATCTCCTCTTGAGCAGTGATGTTTTTGGGCTGTCGCTGGGTAACACAGACTTGCTCCCTCCAAAGATTTTTTATGGGGCAGAGATCTGGAGACTGGCTAGGCCACTCCAGGACCTTGAAATGCTTCTTATGAAGCCACTCCTTCGTTGCCCGGGCAGTGTGTTTGGGATCATTGTCATTCTGAAAAACCCAGCCACGTTTCATCTTCAATGCTGTTGTTGATGGAAGAAGGTTTTCATTCAAAAACTCACGATACATGGCCCCCATTCATTCTTTCCTTTACACAGATCAGTCATCCCTTTGCAGAAAAACCGCCACAAAGCATCCAAAAGTTCTCTAGCAAAATTATGGGATTTTCTCTCCCCGTTCTTGTGATCATTTTGACCTCATAGGGTGAGATCTTGCGTGGAGCCCCAGATCGAGGGAGATCATCATTGGTCTTGTATGTCTTCTGTTTTCTAATAATGGCTACCACAGTTGATTTCTTCACACCAAGCTGCTTACCTATTGCAGATTCAGTCTTCCCAGCCTGGTGCAGGTCTAAAATGTTGTTTCTGGTGTCCTTTGACAGCTGTTTGGTCTTGGCCATAGTGGAGTTTGGAGTGTCAGTGTTTGAACTTGTTATCAGTATGAAAGACACCTGTCCACAACCTCAAACAGGTGCCATTAATACAGGTAACAGGTGGAGTTACAGGTCTGTGAGAGCCAGAAATCTTGCTTGTTTGTAGGTGACCAAATACGTATTTTCCACCCTAATTTGCAAATAAGTTATTCAAAAATCAGACATGTGATTTTCTGGATTTTTTATTCTCATTCTCTCTCTAGTTGAGGTTTACCTATGATGAAAATGACAGGCCTCTCATTTTTTTAAGTGGGAGACTATATACTTTTTTCCCCAATGTATATAATGTTGGCAAATGTTAAGCCTTTATCATTCAGTTTGGGCTGCATTCGTTGGTTTTACACTCAGGAAATTAACTTGAAAAATTGACAAAGAACAGACAGCATTTAGGAAAAAGACTGGCTTGAATCCTTCAGTATTATCCAATTCGCTATTACAAGATAAGAGTTGCCTGTTTCTCCAATAAAACAGACACGCTTCTGGCTTGTGATACCACTGTGATCAAGCCCAGAAGTCTTTTTAATACCTACCCCAGGGTTCCAAAAAAGCTCTGCAAAGATAACCAGGTCAGCCGCGTGTAATGTCAGACCCATGTTGGCTGCGGTGATGGACAGCACTGCTACATAGGGCTTAGTGGAGTGTTGGAACTTGTCACACAGCAGCTGTCGCTCGGCTGAGGGCGTGGCACCGTCAATACGAATGTAATTCACGTTCTGATCAAGAAAAATAATCAATGTTAAACAGTGCACTTCTTTTCAGCAATACATCGACATGCTATAAACAAGAGACACACGGCTCGTAGGCCAAATACGGCCCACAACTATTATTTGTATGGCACCTGTCATGATGGACTATTCTTACTATTGACTTTTGTTTTAAACATTGAACTAGAATATTTGTTATAGTGAAAAATTAACCTTCAGTCTGTACATCAGCAGTCTCCAACCTTTTTCCACCAGAGAGCTGTTTTTGCAGAAATTACTCAAAATGTAATCAATCTGGATTATTTGTTAAATTCTGAATGTGGTGAGCTACTGATAGCTCCCAAGCTACAGGTTACTGTACATTCACACAGCCTTTAACTTTTTTTCCAGTTTTGGTTCAATTCAAAACTAAATTCATTTAGTGGAAAGATCCATCCATCCATTTTCTTCCGCTTTATCCGTTGCTGGGTTGGGGGGGCAGCAGTCTAAGCAGAGACGCCCAGACTTCCCTATCCACACACACTTCCTCCAGCTCGTCCGGAGGGACCCCAAGGCGTTCCCAGGCCAGCTGAGAGACATAGTCCCTCCAGCGTGTCCTAGGTCTTCCGCGGGGCCTCCTCCCGGTGGGACGTGCCCGGAACACCTCCCCAGGGAGGCGTCCAGGAGGCATCCGGAACAGATGCCCGAGCCACCTCAACTGGTTCCTCTCGACGTGGAGAAGCAGCGGCTCTACTCCGAGCTCCTCCCGTGTGACTGAGCTCCTCACCCTATCTCTAAGGGAGCGCCCAGCCACTCTGCGGAGGAAGCTCATTTCGACCGCTTGTATCCGCGATCTCGTTCTTTCGGTCATTACCCAAAGCTCATGACCATAGGTGAGGGAGAGAACGAAGATTGACCGGTAAATCGAGAGCTTTGTCTTTTGGCTCAGCTCCCTTTTTACCACAACGGTCCGATACAGCGACCACATCACTGCGCACGCTGCACCGATCCGCCTGTCAATCTCACGCTCCATTCTTCCCTCACTCGTGAACAAGACCCCGAGATACTTGAACTCCTCCACTTGAGGAAGGACCTCTCCACCCACCTGCAGAGGGCAAGGCACCTTTTTCCGGTCGAGCACCATAGCCTCAGATTTGGAGGTGCTGATTCTCATCCCAGCCGCTTCACACTCGGCTGCAAACCGTCACAGTGCATGCTGCAGGTCCTGGTTCGTTGGAGCCAACAGGACAACATCGTCCGCAAACAGCAGAGATGAAATCCTGTGGTCTCCGAACCGGACCCCCTCCGACCCCTGGCTGCGCCTAGATATTCTGTCCATAAATACAGTGAACAGAACCGGTGACAAAGGGCAGCCCTGTCGGAGGCCAACATTCACCGGGAACAAGTCTGACTTACTGCCGGCAATGCGAACACAGCTCTGGCTCCGGTCATACAGGGATCGGATGGCCCTCAGCAGAGGACCTCCGACCCCATACTCCCGGAGAACCCCCCAAAGGACACCCCGGGGAACACCGGTGGAAAGATATATACCAGAAAATAATACACTATAAAAACAATATATTTAAGCAAAATCACTACCTCCATAACCGACAAAAATGACTTTGATGCTCCAGCTATAAACTATATGATATATGTAAATATGTGCAACCCACCTTTTTGGTCAGGTCTGCAGAGATATGATCCAGGACCAACTTGTGATGTGCAAATACCAGGAATTTCTCTCTCCCACACTCAAGCATATCTGAGATGTACTCCCTGCAAACAAAGCATCGGACTTTGTAGACATATAACCATAGACTCTAATCAGGTTTGACACAACAACATGATTCTGAAGGGAACCAACTGGCTGTACATACATGATCGCTTTTAGCTTGGCTTCAGCCGTGTGGTTAAAGAAGACAAGAAGTGCTTGCTTCTCCTCTGTTTTCTGGGAAAGAGATAAGAAAGAGCGTACGATAAGAACTGACAGGAGATGCTGTTTGATTCAATAATGCTGCCATTACTCAGAGGAATAGTGTGATTATGCAACTCATTCAAATCCCTTGGTCATTCTATAACTCTACCAATCACTGAGACCTCAAACAACTGCTTCCAAATCGATTTTATTCAAAATGCATGAATAGTATACTCTGTGGACATTTGTGATTGTTTGTGTCTGACTCACGTTGCGGTGCCCCATTGCCAGCTCCTTCGCAGCAGCAGCCAGCGCAGCCTTAGTTTGCACGTTGATCCCCTCGATGGTAATTGTCACCACCTTGCGCTGTTTGGCTGGCAGCTGAGACAGGACTTCTGACTTGAGGCGCCGCAGCATCAGACACTCCTCTAGCAGCAGCTTTAGCTCTCCCAGATTAGACGAGCCTGAGTAGTCCCAGCCCCAGTTCATCTGAAGAGGAGGAGATCAAGGCAGGCGCACAAGAAAGAAAATTGGGAAATGCATGGACAGACAGTGGAAAAAGAAAATGTGAGAGGCTCAACTCTGGTGGATTGAGTGTTTTATTTTATGTAGATTTGTTCTTTGAGGTTATGGTTAGCTTTAAAACTACATACGACTGAGCCACATGAAATTGAATGCCCATCTATGTGGATTCAAAATAATCACAATAACACAGCCATGTAAGACTTAAAGTGAGAAGTTATGACAACATTGTAGTGGTGATAAATAATAGTTTACAGAACATATTATTAGCAGTAGGAGGGCATGTACCTGTTTGGCAGCACAGTACCGCATCCCAAAGTCATGAAAGCGTGGGAAAAGTGTGGGTCTGACGGCCAGGATCTGGGTGTAAAGCTCAGCAGGCCTGGACATGGCTGGGGTCCCAGAAAGAAGAATAACTCTCTTTGCAGCCTAAGAATGGACAAAACACTGATGATTTGTTTATTTGTCTTAAAGGAGACAAAAAACATCTTGAGAAAATTCAGATCAACTAGTATAACAGAATTCTGTTATTGTGAAAAAAGCACTATGACAAAGGTTTGTTGTGGGGAAAAATATGCAGCACCTTCAGAAGTGGAAGAGCTGCTTTACAACGAGCTGTTTTTATGTTTTTCATAAAATGGCATTCATCCTGCAAAAGAAAGGAACATTTTATTTATATACACAATTATTTATATACTATAAATCTGATAGTAAAGCATTTATTGTCAGATTATACATCCCCTAAACTCACCATGATGAGAACTTTAAAGGCATTTCCAAGATGCTGTTTGTCTATTCGGCTCAGCAGGTCATAGCTGATGACATTGACTAAACCAGCGCGGATGTCGTCTTTGGCTTTTACAACGACATTTATGTTATCAGTGTTCAGGGAGGGCAGCCAGCGCTTGAAGGCCTGTACAAGATCATTAGGGCTATAAGACTCAGCAGATGAAGTTGAGAATGTAGCTTCATCGTGTATAGAACATGTACGGATGTCTATGGACTATTCACCTCTGCCCATGTAAATCGAACAGAGGAAGGAGCCACCACCAGTAAAGGCCATTCGCTTTTGTAGAAGGCTGCTATGCAAATGGCTTGTATGGTCTTCCCCAAACCCATGTCATCAGCCAGAAGAATTCGACCCTCCTTACACACTGCAAAACTTTAACAACATAAATAATGTTTTTGTGGTGATTATTTGCTTCTAATTTGCATATTTTAAAGTGAAAAGCCACCTACTTGACCCCTACTCTCTGAAAGGGCATCAGGCTTGCAGTGAGTGTGGAGTCTATGTTGGAAAGGTCTGCCTCTGGGATAGCTACGGACCTGGCTGGAGCCCCTTCAAACCTGGCAGAGAAAGCCTGGATTATTGCCCTGGGAAGAGGCTCCACCTCGACGGCTGCTATTCCACTCAGGAGGTCCACTGAGTAAGGAACACAGCAGGTTTAGAATAGGTGTCTCATCCAAGCGGACACAAAGAAAACAAATACATTATACAAGCAAAGGATGATTTGATATTTACTCAGAGGTTTGTAATCTTCAAGCGAGAAGCTCCACTTTCTTGTTGCCATGTCTTTCATCAAAGAAAAGAAAATATCAGAATGCAAATGAAAAATGAATTATTTTAGAAAAAATCCAGAAAAACAATATTACCATAACTCCTGTTTGGCATTTGCTTAAAAGCTGCAATCACATCCACGTGGAAACCAATGTCAACCTCAAACTCTGACGGCGACACGAGGACACACTGGCCCTGTAAGGTGGCTCCAGGTTTCTGCCACCCGCTGCACAGCTTCAGCAGTGCTCCCAAAGCTGCTCCGTCACGGGCGCTATTCATGGCAACTTCAATGTCCAGTGCTTCCATTCCCTCAAGAGGCCTTATAGAAACAGAGGAAATGGCAGCTACACCCCGCACTAAAACACAAATAAGTATGTGTTTATATAGTTTTGTAAAATAATATCACAGACCTGGGTCATACTTACTTAAATGCTGATAATCTTCTAGACTGAAGTTCCACATTTTTGTAGCTGGGTCTAAAAGTATAAACATGTTGAGAATGAGAGTGTTTTCTATTTCTTTAATGTGTGCCCAGCAAACTCAAAGAAATAATGTTATACCAATTTGTTCATAACGTTGCCCCTGTCCTTTATAACGCCACCTTACTGCGCTGTTTAATGTACACTGTGTGCACCGAGTGCACTTGTATACAGTAGTAATCGTAATAACTTCACTTTTAACTCCTTCTATCTAAGAAAAAGCTATACTTAAGAGATGTTTAGAAATGATTTAGAAATGTTTTGTTATTCCTTATTATCCCTTATTCTTCTCTACTGTTCTTCCTGTTACTAACATGGCAATAAAAATGATTCTGATTCCGATCTAATTCTTTAATTATTAATATCTAGTAGGGCTACACAATTTTAGCTCAGTTGGTAGAGTATTGGCCTTTGGGCCTGAAGGTCGTGGGTTCGAGCCCACCGTAAGACCTCTCACGAACTCCCACTGATGACTGAAGCACTTAACCCAACCTTTGCCTAAGCCCCCAACTGAAACGCTCTCATCTCCTGTGGACTCACACACCTGCAGGAGGATCAGTGAGGGGCGCTGGTGCTCTGTGTACTGGGTGCAGCTCTGACTGCCACCCCCCCGACCCAGAAATGGATTAAGGGGAAGAAAATGGATGGATGGCTACACAATTTTGGCAAATGATCTAATTGCGAGATTTCTGGACTAATATTGAGATTGCAATTCAATTTTCAATATCCTTTATGTTAAGAATTCAAAACTTGAAGAGGACACCAAGTCGTGTTTGGAACACTACTTGGTGTTACTCAAACAAATCCTGAGTCAGAGATCATTGGGTGGTTCAGGGGCCGTATTCCTAAAGATTCTAAGAGTCCTCTCAGAGAGCTCCTATCTTAACCTAAAAACTCCTAGCTAGGAGTCTTAGCTTAAAAGTTATTCCAGAACACTCTTAGAGAACTCTGAGCAAGGAATTGACAACAACTTTTATCTTAGTGAGGAGGCGTGGCCGACCCCGTTGCTAGGTATGAGTCATCATTTCAGACGCTGTGATTGGTTGATCCTAAAAGTTAGAACAAACATATTTGTGATGATAATAGGCAAAATAAGGGCCCTAAAATGGACAAACTCAATCATGGAATCTAATCTTAGGAACACTGTGTTATTGTAAATAATAACCAAAAGCTATAAAGTCAGATATATCAATGGTGCATAAATACTGTGAATAGTAAAGTTAGACTTATACACCATCAGAGCTTGCTCAGCACCAATTTATCACACATAATACGTATATATCATGAGCACTTATAATTTTATATATATATATATATATATATATATAATTTAAATATTACTCTATATATAATATACATGATAAAGAAAATTATTATTATAAATATTATATGGATAAATGATGATAATGATAACGTTAGGATTAGTAAAGGCTGTGATATGTATAGACTTATAAGGAATTAAGGAAACAATATTAATATAAACATATTATACATACACTGTACAAATCAAGTACAAGGGAGCTTAAAAGTCTTATCCTCTCCCACTCCTTTTTGAGCTGGATTGTTGTTAATAAAACAAAACTGTATATTTGTACTTATTTGTTCTATATTCCTAAAGATTCTAAGAGTCCTCTCAGAGAGCTCCTATCTTAACCTAAAAACTCCTAGCTAGGAGTCTTAGCTTAAAAGTTATTCCAGAACACTCTTAGAGAACTCTGAGCAAGGAATTGACAACAACTTTTATCTTAGTGAGGAGGCGTGGCCGACCCCGTTGCTAGGTATGAGTCATCATTTCAGACGCTGTGATTGGTTGATCCTAAAAGTTAGAGAAACCATATTTTTGATAATGGGCAAAATAAGGATCCTCTAATGGACAAACTCAATCATAGAATCTAATCTTAGGAATACTATGTCATTGTAAATAATCAGAAAAGGTAGAAAGTCAGATGTATTTACTAATATTGTCTAACTTACTGTTGTAAGTTTGACTTTTACACCACATTAGAGCTTGCTCAGCACCAATTTATCACACATATTTAACACATATTTAACAAACGTATATAACATGAGCACTTATATATATATATATATATATAATTAGATGATTATAACATTAGGATTAGTAAAGGCTGTGATACTGAAAGACGTAAAAGGAATTAAGGAAAAAATATTAATATAAGCATTTTATACATAAACAAATCAAGTGCATGTTATTGTGAATGTCACTGTTGCATAACTGTAAATACACCTTGGAATAAACTAAGATGTAGCAACCACACTATTTAAGTTAATTTAGAATGATAAATGGAGGGTGGGAGTTTAAAAGTATTAACTTCTTCACACTCCTTTTTGAACTGGATTGCTGTTAATAAAACAAAACTGTATATTTGTACATGATGACTTTTACATGATTGACTTTTAAACATGATTCCTGCAGGATCCAATCTGCAGTGTTTTACTGATTCACTGTCATCCAGTGTATAGAATATTTCTCCTGCCTCTACCGTCCACCATTTTGTCCTCTTAGGGAACTTTTTAAGTTGCTAAAAGTCCTCCTCTCAACTCTTAAGGGATCTCACCTTAGGAGCACTCTTAAGAGCTAGGATTCTTTAGGAAAAGCTTTTTTCTTAACTAGAAGCTACTCCTCACTTTTAGGGGAAATTCTAAGAGTTGGTCAAGATTCTAAGAAAATTCGTAGAATTTGGCCACTAGGAGCAACTTTTAGCACTAAGAATATTTAGGAATACGGCCCCAGGTCTTTCAACTTCATACGACCCAGTTTGGGGTCATCAAGTCTCAACTTGCATTTGGGAAGCATTCGCCCACAAATCTCCACGCTTAATCCACAGCCACCTCAAGGGCCTTTCCAGCTGATGGATATTCTGTTATGCAAAAACAATCACTGCAAAAATAAGTAGTTTTGATCTTTTATGTCTCATTTGGAATGAGAGATACTCAAAATATACTCAAATCAAGAGGCATGTTCCCAAATTCAAGTGATGTTTTGCTTATCTTTAGTGCCAAAGTTTTGTAAAGAACTTGAATAATTTCAGCGTTTTTTTATTTGTGACCACAAAAATTGTGATTTTGATTTTATTGAGTTTAATCATGCAGCCCTTGGTTATAGTCATAACGTTAGTGCATCCTATTGGAAATTGGCAAATGAAGATGCATGATGATGGAACAAATGGTTAGGGTCTTCTCTTAAAGAAGATACTTACCAAAGTTTCTTGAAGGTATGGATTTGAAGACATCTATAAGTTGTGCATGAAAGCCCACCTCCACTCTGAAGCGGCCTTCTGTATGTGGCACACACTTTCCTCTCGCAGAGATAACAGGTCTCTTCGCGGGTGCAGGGTTTACAGTGGAAGAGCCTGAAGCGGGTCTTGCAACAGGATTTGAAGCAGATTTATTAGGTGGTTTATAAAAAGAGCCCACTGCACCTCCAAAGTTGCTTGAGGCAGTATTATTAGATGGAGTGTGTGCTGGCTTCACAGCAAATCCTCCACTAGACAAGCCAGGGCTGCTAACATGTTGACCTTTAGGGTGAGGTTGAGCATCAATAATTTGGAGCTACATGAAAACACAGAAATAATGATTAGGACCTCCACATTTGGCATCACTACCAATACACTACGGACCTCACCTTTCTAGGAGGAGGAGCAACAGACATGGTTTGTGTTGTGCCAGATGAGACAGGTGCAGAGGTTTTACGAAACGGAGGCACAAATCTCTTGGACTCGGGACGTGGCACTGTGGGTTCAAAAGTTGAAGGGGCATCATTCGGCTTGTGAGATCGAAAAGATATTGGCACTGATGCCCCGCTGATCATGGGTGCGTTTGTAGGCGCAGTTTGCCCTAGTCTTTGCGCTCTCCTCTCCAAAGCTTTACGTCTGTTCTCCTCGATCATTCTCTGCTGCTCTGGCGTAAGCTGACGGGACATGATTCTGTCTGAGGCTGAGGAGGGCTATGCAGAGGTGACACACATCATCTTACGGTTCAAATGCCAACATTTAACGGTAACGAGACAATAAACAAACATCGTCCTATGCTATTAGCAACATGCTAATCTTCAACAGCAGAGAAAAGGTCCGGATTTAAGGTAAGCTGTGTCAGCCACATGAAGGAGACGAGGATAGTCAAGTATCCACCGTCTAGAAACGCCAAAACAACTCCGGGAACAGTTATAGTCTGTCGAGCAGCGACAACTCAGGATTAGACCGAAAAGACTCCGGAAAAGTCATGCTAAACGCTAGGAGTGAAGTTTCCTTTCTGCCGCGCAGGAAGTGACGTAGAACAACAACAAAGCACGTGTTTCTGACTTGATCTGTCACATTTACTGTACTGTGATCCTCTTTCATGACTTTCAAAAGAATATGAACTTGAATGTGCACTTATAGTTTCCAATTAATTGAAATAACAATAGTTAATTACTTTATTGGACTGAAAAGATTACTCTACTTTTGACCCATCCTTCCATAGTTCCCACAGACCAATGAATGTCACATGACCTCCTCGGAGACGCCATCTTTGATGGCACGCTGCTGTGTTTGTGCATTCCATTAAACAGAAGAATGAGAATAAATGTAGATATTCAAACGCAAATTGGAAAAAAAGGGAAACTTTTGAGCAAATAATTGTATATTAATACAATGGCACCACAGTTTAACGTGCTACGGACATGTTTTACATATTTGATCAAATTATGCAGCAAAAATTAACAAGCAATGCAAACATTTCTCAAAAACTTTAGATTTAATACCAGTTGGAGCTCCATTTAATTATTTTAATTATATTAACAATTAATTTAATTAATGCTAATGCCACACGGACACTCTGGATTGCTGTTATTGTTTATTTCCGCGTTTTTGACCGTATGTTTTGGTGAATGGTGGGCAACTGATTTTTCCAGGCGTAAAGAGCAGTTTATTTTATGACACAGATCTTTTTACAGAAGCAATGCTGTTTGTGAACATTGTTTTAGCCCACCATAGAACTATTATTATCTATTTAATACATTTACGTTGCCCTCGAGAGCCTCGGACGCGACACCGATCCTCCTCATAATAAAGTAATCTAACGCTAAATAATGAAACTCTCAAGTTACCAGCTATCAGCATACACAAGTTAGTACTGAGTAAATTACGTCTGTCAACACATTATAAGATACGATACGCACCTGACACAAAGTGCTCCGAGCATATTCTTGCGTGTTTTGAGGGAGTTTCTTGCCTGTTTATCTTCGCAAGCCATAACCTCCGTGGTTGTTCTGACAAAAGCTTAGTCTTCTCACATTCATGAAGTCTAATGATGGGTATACTGTAAAATCCAAGTTTAACGGAACCTCCGGCACGATTTGAACATCCATTGACCCAGCAGGAGACGACCATTTTCAACTTTATCACACGTTTCAGCTTCTTTTTCTATTTTTTGGCCCACAGAATGCCAAGACAAATGGCGCCGGGTCGGCAAATCCCCGTATGTAGTGACGTCATGTGGGAACTATGTATGAAGAGGCAAAGTCCGGCCCGCGGTCCATATGTGGCGCCGTGGCCCTCAGCCATTTTGGTTGCCAGATTCTTGAATCCGGTTGACTCAAGCCCCGGCGATCCAAGATGGCGCCCTATTCAAATGAATGGTTGTGCTCAGTGGCGCTTTGTGACAGCATGGGGGCTGAAAGATTAGCGGAAGTTGCCTAAAACTCGCAAAGATCTATGGGAAACTCGCCTGTATTTGGGCATCGTCTGGTCCTCCCGGTTCTGCGCAGTGGATGATCTCCCATAATGCGTTGCGCCAAACACGCGTGTGTGGGTCTCACACCGGGTCTCACGCACGTGCACAGAGGGGCGCGGCCGCGCTCTGACCAATCAGAGCAGTTCATCAGAGCGGGAGTTAGAGCGAGAGCCAGAGGAGCAGAGTTTGTGGCACTAAAGTGTGGATTTAAACAAAACCGAAGGATTTAAGAAGAAAAAAAGTTCAGGATGACAAGGGACACTAAAATCCCCCCAAAATCCGATCTTTATTAAAGCTGTAGGTTCTCCGTCAGCTGAGGTTGAGCTGTTTTAATATGCATTGAGTTCTATGGGGAAAATTTCTGGGTAGCCCACGTGAATTTAGTCTGGTTCAGTCTGCAGTACCGCGAGAATCCCCTGAGCACGTGAGTTATTCAGCTACAAGCTAGTAATACCCTATCCAGTTAATATAATACATCCATGGGTTGACTGTACCAACATTTTGCATGTGAAAATAATGTCTAAGAAGTTGGTGATCTCAGGCTAAGCACTTTTACTTCTGCTTACTCCTTGAGCTCTATGTGGCAATTCTCCAATGCAATACATTTTACAGAGCTGAAGTTGGCTGAATGATAACCAAATGTGTGCACGTTGCAGTACATCACAAACTTAAAAACAGCCCAAATCCAGTCGAAAAGGACAACTTCAGATTGTTGGCTCTTGGAGTGACTCCTTCTGAAAAGTTTTCACAGTAATTTAATTTCCCCTAGGGTGGTAAAAATGTTGTGATTATTATTTTAATTGATAAGTTGTTTAAACTTAAATGTGATTTTTCAGTTTGATCCATATGAAGCTGACGTGACGACACCTGAGCACATCCTAATAGTTATTTTTTTCCTTGAACAGTCAATTTTGTGTTACCGTTAGTACAAAAAAAAAAAACTATGTCTCTGCAACTCCCCCCTCTTTGTTTACTGGTGTCAGTTCATGGTCTAAAGATCTACAAATTTGGCTTCATACTAAACCAAATCCATATAAATATGAACACTAGAAGAATTGAAGTATTCAGAATTCATGATTCTGATTGAACCTTACGGCGAGTTACAAAATACATGTCAAAGCAGGTGTTAATGTAAATGTATGTAAGTGAAGTCCACTGCGCACCACTCTTTCATGCATTAACCATGTTCATGAAGTGTCTTGTTCAACGACACAATGACAGAGATAAATATGACACTCACCTTTGAGTTAGTGGATGAACACTCTACTCTCCTGCGACATTCGCTCGAATAAATTGTACATACAGCATTGGACAAACTGGACAGATAATGCACGGTGTATCTCTCATAACAAGATCATTGCACAATGCTCCTGTCATATACCCTATCTCTGTCAGACGTAATGGTGATCCAAATGGTTTTCTGAAGCTCCGTAACTGTTTGCAAGGCAGTTTATTTGTATAACACAGGTATTACAAAAGGCATTAATCTGAAATGCTGCCTCCCCTTGTTTAGTCCTCACTCTGGGCACCAGCAGGAGGCCAGTCCCTGTGCTCCTCAGAGTTCAAGTTAATATGGCACTAACATGTTGAAGAAGGTGACATGTCTGGGACCGTGTCATAAATTCAGACAGAAGACATGTTTTATTGTCGATGGTAGAGACAGCACGAACAAAGCACACGATCACAGAAACAATAGAATGCACGTGTATTATACAGAGCGGAGGCATGGAGACCTCCAATCAGCAGCTGCCACGGTGTGCTTGTAGCTTGGCCTTCAGATAGACACAACAAGGGAAAAGTACTGGCTTCTGCACATTGATAGAATGATGAGTTTAACTTTAACAAAAGTTGCTTCAAAGTGTTATGAAATCTCACAATGTCTTGGATGTACTTTGGTGTGAGGCTATGGGGAAAACTTCTAGTCAGGACTTGAGCTGCAGCGTTTTTAAAATAATGCAGCAGAAGCTTGTTTGGAGTGTGTCTGTGTGTGTGTGTGTGTGTGTGTGTGTGTGCGCGCGCGTGTGCGTGTGCGTGTGCGTGTGTGTGTGTGTGTGTGGCTGTGTGTGGCTGTGTTTTCATTAAGAAGTGCCATGGGCTAAATTTGCATAGGTTTCCTCCAGGTGCTCCGGATTTCTCTACCTCTAAAAACATACAGTACAATAGCTCCCCTGACTCGGGGCCAAGAATCTCCTGAAAAAGAGATTTTCAAAACAAAAGGAAAAAGTAGTATCTGTTTTTAAATTAATCAGTCACCTCTTTTTTCCTTTATTTAACAACTTTTGTACTTACTGCAAAATGTACGTTTAGATATGCCAAAACCCGCACAGAGCAGTGACATGAAACTGTGTCATCATGTAAAACATCATTAGTTTTTGGTCTTAATCCAATTACAATCAAGCCTCCTTACTTAATTACATGTACAAGTCCCACTCTTCAGATTTGTATTCATTGTGTTCTATTGAACCAATCATGTATCATAGCCGCAGTGGTTTTTCATTCATTTCAGAGTTGCCTGTTACTTTGTTGTTCAAATCTTGTTTATTTAATCTTGTATTGCGTTATTTATTTACAGACTCTCCCTTTAGCGGTGAGAGAAGAGTCCCACATCTTATACCTTAACGTGGTTTGGTTATACCTTAAGGTTTGGCACCAGTGCTTCATTGGTGCATTCACACTTGTATTAGGAGCCTATTGAGTTGCTTGCATCAGTGTGTGCGGTGATGACGTGTGGCGTCTGGGAGCTGTCCCAGGAACCATGGGGCTGAAGCTGCAGCACGGACCACGGCCAATGATTACAAGAGACACCGCGTTCATCTCCGGCAGGACGCTCCTGTCTGCGCCTGCTGGATCTTACGCACGGATGTTGAACCCTTTTGGCGCGTCCCCGGGAACAAGAAACGCGGTCACTCTGGTCACTCTGGATGTAAGCTCCGCACAGACTTGTTAGCGACCTGCAGTCTGAGCCTGAGTCCTGTCGCTATTACAGCTCGCCAGGTAAGTGATCTTTTAACGCGCCATCAATTGTTTGATCTTCTCCAGTAGCTGAAGGAGAATGTAGATTTAACGTCGATCTTCACTGCTGAAAAATCCCAGTTATGTGTATGTATATTCGACCACAGCGGACTGTATGCGCGGTCCCTCAGCCGCTGTGGAGCGTAGTTTGTGTGCAGAGACTCCGTCAGTGTATGGCTACAGCGGCCAGTATAGCTTGTTACTTGAATGCATATCCCCATTACTCTAACATTGACTTTGTTCTTTTAGCTCTTTGTTTGTCCAGCTCAATGGCTTCAGACACTTGTTTGCATCAAATGGATTTATTGCTTGATTGGATTTCCATCGAGGCGGGAGGAAATTAAAACAGTGCGTTTGGAAAAAGGATATAAACAACTAAATTGCTACTGTATATCATTGATGGTGTGGACTGTCACGACAGCGTGTGCTTGCTGATGCCGGGGTCACGTACAGTCCACGCCAGTAGCCCCCTGGAGCTCTGAGCTGGTGTCCGGACAGGGCTGATGCTGTGCGGCCAGGGCATGCTGAAGAGCCGCTGCTGCGTCCTGCTCGCTGACCTGAGGGTGCTCCTGCTTGCACCCATGAGCAGCCAAGCCACGCCGAACCATGTGCCAGGCGTCCCGGTGCCTGACAACAATAACACCGTCACACAGAGCCCCCAGCAGCAGCCGGCCGGGGAGCGGGCCGCCCAGGACACAGCGGGAGCCAGTGGATCAGCGGGGGTCTGGGTGGACGCAGCCGAGCTGTCGGCAGCCCTGCGCGGCCACAGCAGTTCCTCAGATGACTGCTCAAAGGGCAAACTGGAGGAGAGATTCTCCCTCACCAGCTACACCGAGAGCGGCTTCAGGACACCCGTGTGCAGGATCTGCTTCCAGGGACCCGAGCATGTGAGTTACAGTGGCATGAAGGAAGTGTAAACCTTTTTCTCAAATAGAAAGCAATATGTACATTAAAGGGACAGTTTTTGTCACCTTTTGGCCAATAGCCCAAAATCGATCCTTGAAATATCATTTACATTTGATTGAATAGATTACTATGTCATGAATTAAATTCTCAGCCTATACATTGGCCAAGTTCTTAATGTGGTCATAGAGTACTGTAGAGCCATGTGAGGGCCCCAGTGCTCTGGTGTTTGTGGAGCTGGACAGTAGCTGGAGAAATCTCACTCCATCAACTCAAGACTCTGTTAATGTAAAGACACTATGGCAGCCGTAAGAAGATAATGAAATACCTTGTCCCCATATTTGACAAGTGTGGAGAGTGCTGAGATGCAGTAACAACTCATTATAGACCAAACTCAGATTCATCTCACACGTTGATTACATGCATGAAAACAAATCAAATAATACTTCTCACTCCATGACGCCACCTGGATACGTTCACAGAAGAGTGTGGCGAACACAGGAGCAGCGCCTTTTTGTTAATCATCTGCAGTCCACGCCTTTGGGGCTTTATCGATCATAATGTGGCACTACATCAATCATGACGGGAAAATCTAAGACACGATGGGCTGCAATAAAAAATAATAAATTGTTACAGGGAACGCCAGTGCTTAGCAATTTGCAGAGACATTAGTTACACTGCATGGCAGTCTTTGAGCACACGTCGCTGAGCTCGTCCCGTCTCGGCGGTGGTTAATGGAGATGAAGGGGATAAGGAAAGTAAAACAGGAGAGCTGAAGAGTGGCAAGTACGTGTTATATCATTACTAGAGTGGTTACTTATGGTTTAGCTTGAGGATGAACTTCCTGCCACAGTTTTGTCATTAATGATATTATCGTTTTACCATATTCTCTGCTTCTTAACATTTCATTAACATTTTAAACCTGTGTCTTATTTTCTATAGTGATCGTCCCTAACCTCAGCATCTCTTATGTTATGGTTGTTGTGATTATCCAGCCACAGTTTAGTGCATGAGTTCATTTATGATTGCAGACTAACTGACAATAATGAAGAAAGTTCACAATTACTTTTGTTACTGATACTTATTATATATTTATATATATTACTCTCAAAGGTTCTTCACGTGGTATTCGACCACTAGCATTCATGCACACATGCAACTAACTCATAGACTATGAGGCTAAAGTGTCTTGCCCAAGGACACACTGATAGTTTCACACTGCAGCCTCCCACCGTGCCACTGGATGTTCCCTGTGGTCTCCCATCACAGTACTAGAGTACTCTGTCCTGCTTTGCTTCTGAGATATGGCATCTGACAGGGTCAGTTTACATAAATACCTATTTATTTGTGACATTTATTTAAAACTATTTCCGAGCTGGACACTGTAGCTTTATGCTGCTGTTTTAAACATAGCAAACATTTTGTCAATCCACAAAATGTTCTTATCCTCTTTTGCCTAACTAGCTTCCTATTTGCTGTGGTATAATTAGTGGAAAACTGTTTGATGGAGTGAATCTAGGCCCACATTAACTGGCAATGGGGGTTGCTGGCCGGCCTTTAGAAACACAAGTAGATTTAATAACCTATACACATCGTCTGCATACTATGGCAGTGCATACAAATGGCCAGCTTTAACTTGGCAGCATTTCCCTTGGCTTCTTCCGACTCATCAATGCTTTCATGAGAAATTTCAGTTTATCAATAACGCTTGATTTTACAGCGTACTATCATTATGCAAGCTCCCATCCATCTCTGGGTTCTTTTGCCTGTTATCTTTGTCCATTGGTTTGGGTCAGGTCCAGATATGGATCAGGCGAGGTGTAAGCAGGCGCCACGTTCTTGCAGCAGTGGAGAGCCAGCCAACTATGGGACATTAGTTATCCTCTCTTGTCCTGTGGCCTCAGGGATGTCACATTGATGGGAATGTTAGGATCTGATCTGACAATCTACCTTCAAAACACTACCATGTCAAGGCAGGCCTGGTAGAAAAAGTAGCGCGATACACCACGAGCAAAGCGAGGCAGAGAAAATACTAGACTTTTATTGCTTGACCTGATCGTTTGAAATGATTACACTCAGTTTTAATATGCACTGAACAGTCCTCTAGTGCTCGTATATGCGTGGGGTAATTGTTGCTGTAACAATTGAGCAATTATAGAGAATTGCACGTTTTTTCTGCAGCATAGAGGCAGTCACCTTATTAACAGATAACCCATGAATATATTTAAGAATTACATTATGTTTGTACCATGTTAATATTTCCGAAAGCCATCACCAGTCAATATTGACAGTGCGATCCTGATAACACTTTTATGAAGAATAAAATGTCAAACGCATATTAAATCTTATTCAAGTTCTGATATGGAAAAAGGCCTTGACAATCTACGCAGGAAAATGCTCTATACTTGGTTCTATTAAGGATGTATTTTTTACGTACTCTAAATTTTGGCATCATCGATGTTATGAAACAGTGTCAAACCGTTGAAATGAAATATTAGACTCTTTATGCGCCATTTTAAGCTCGTCAATGCTCACAATTGTCACGTTTCAAAAGGACATAGAACCCAAAATGCAATTAAAAGGAATTTATGAAAGCATTTTCAAAAGTCCAGAACAAACACAAAACAGAAGTTAACAGGGACTGGCAGGGACTGGCCAGTCACGATAATTTACCTTATTACATATTGGTTTTCCAGTACACCTGTCTCATTAGTTACTACTATATTAACATTTAATATTTGACACTATTTGACACACCACACAAAAATATGCTATACCTTATAGCTTACATCAAGAAGTGTTTCCTCAAGAAAAAGCGACCTATAGAAGTAAAAATCCCTCAGACACAGTTACATCGACATCATTTACACTGTAGTATAAAAAGCCTTTCCCAAAGTGTCATGCAGGATTATGAAGTGCCCTTTGGGGCCGCTGCTGCCACTGTCCTGGCTTCTCAGAGGGAGAAATGTTATGTTTTCTCCCTAAATCATGGCACAGATGATGCAGCCGTACAATGTATTTGCTCCAGCCACAATGAGAAGCCTTCAGGGGCCGAGGAAGCACCATGTTTCCTGTATGGCTGTCTCTGTTGTGTGTGATGGCTTATCAGCTGTTTGTGCATTAACATGTTATATAACTCCAGGATTATTATTAGGTTTGTATATATTGTGTTTTTTTTATCATGCTTTTCTTTTTCAGGTTGTGGTTAAAACAAACTCTAAAAGAAATCCTGGTTTTAAACAAACATTTAAATGAGGATTTTCTGCATTGTTACAATCTATGTTTCATTCCCAGTTTGTCCTGATTTGTATTTTTAAACAGATTAATGAGTAAAATGAACAGTCAAATGGTGTCTTGCATGTCAGAAAAATACGTAACAAAATAACTATCATCCAGAGAATCTACATTTGACAAAACCTAACCCTAATTGATAATTCTATTAAATATCTATGTTTCTAGCTGAGAGACAGCGCAGAGAAAATAAGTGTATTTATTGAGGAAGCTTGGACGAAATATATTTTATGGATGTGTGTAAAATCGCACATGAAATACCAGGTCTGTATAAATGTGCACCCAATGATTATATGTAAATCAATTAAGTCAGTGATTGCTTATTATCCCCTCAAACCCTTTTTAATGGCCCAGAAGTGCCTACTCTGTGTAATGATGTGTGCAATAATCCCGCTGTGTGTATATATAGTAGCATTAAAAATGAAACGCCTGTGGTCAAGCCTATTATTGGCCTGGGACCTTTTTAAAAATTGGAGTTACTATGGAAGCAACGTCATAATCCCACAATCTCCTTCTTCCATGTGCGTTGATAGAGTTCACTTCTATTGATTCCTGGCCCCAATTGCTGAATCTAATTTCCTGGGGCGGGAGAAAGTGACTACATAGTCGTCCATTCCATTAAACAGTTTTTGCGTAAGAAAAAGGTAAAAAATTATAGGGTTTATATGTTCCCATAAAAAAACATAGGGGTGTATAGTAAGCCTTCACAGGACAAAACTTCATCACAGGTTTTCCATTCATAATAGCAGCATTCACCAAGGCACTAGTACATATAATGGTGCAGCCCATGGGTGTGCTGTGATAGTACTACTGAGACGTGTACGAGCCGACAGAGCAGACAGAGCAGACAGAGCCGACAGAGCCGACAGAGCAGACAGAGCCGACAGAGCCGACAGAGCCGACAGAGCAGACAGAGCCGACAGGACAGAGCCGACAGAGCAGACAGAGCCGACAGAGCCGACAGAGCAGACAGAGCCGACAGGACAGAGCCGACAGAGCAGACAGAGCCGACAGAGCCGACAGAGCCGACAGAGCCGACAGAGCCGACAGAGCAGACAGAGCAGACAGAGCCGACAGAGCCGACAGAGCCGACAGAGCCGACAGAGCCGACAGAGCCGACAGAGCAGACAGAGCAGACAGAGCAGACAGAGCCGACAGAGCAGACAGAGCCGACAGAGCAGACAGAGCAGACAGAGCCGACAGAGCCGACAGAGCCGACAGAGCCGACAGAGCCGACAGAGCCGACAGAGCCGACAGAGCAGACAGAGCAGACAGAGCCGACAGAGCCGACAGAGCAGACAGAGCCGACAGAGCAGACAGAGCAGACAGAGCAGACAGAGCAGACAGAGCCGACAGAGCCGACAGAGCCGACAGAGCCGACAGAGCAGACAGAGCAGACAGAGCAGACAGAGCCGACAGAGCAGACAGAGCCGACAGAGCAGACAGAGCCGACAGAGCAGACAGAGCCGACAGAGCAGACAGAGCAGACAGAGCAGACAGAGCCGACAGAGCAGACAGAGCAGACAGAGCCGACAGAGCAGACAGAGCCGACAGAGCCGACAGAGCCGACAGAGCAGACAGAGCCGACAGAGCCGACAGAGCAGACAGAGCCGACAGAGCCGACAGAGCAGACAGAGCAGACAGAGCAGACAGAGCAGACAGAGCAGACAGAGCCGACAGAGCAGACAGAGCCGACAGAGCCGACAGAGCCGACAGAGCCGACAGAGCAGACAGAGCAGACAGAGCAGACAGAGCAGACAGAGCCGACAGAGCAGACAGAGCAGACAGAACAGAGGAAAGAATAGTGTGTGTTGCTCCTGCGTGAAATGCTGTTGTACTCAAAAAACAGAAAGCTTGTCTAAAAAATTTGGAATCGAAGTATAAATTCTGAGAATAGCATGATGCTTTATTGATTCCTAAATAGAGAAATGAAAGTGTTCAGCCCTCCAGAAGAACGAGGTTTTTAACAACTGAATGGAACTATTACGAATAATCTATCATTGAAAATGGTTGAAATCTGATTTTTTGGATTCTGATTTGTTTATTATTTTTTTAACACAGACTTACACATGCTGAGGATGGCAGAGGTTTGAGGAAGAGGTTTTATGAGACAGATAATTCTATAATGGCCGCAGAATAAAATGAAAATATGTTTACAAAGTATTTTCAATCAAACAAGACTCTATGAATATGTTCTCTGAGGGCAGAGCCTGAGCTTTGTTTTGGTCAGATGCATAAAAAAATTGATATTCAAAGACCTTCAGGATCTAAACAACTAATTAAAAAAAAATTCAAAATAATTGTTAATTACAACTCTTTACTTCCCATTAAGTAATATGTACTGTATGTATTCATTTCACCGACCAAGGTCACTGAAAGCGCTTTTTTTGACTGAACCAAAGACACCGACCATCACAAGCCTTTCACTCATTCAAACCTATTGCACATTTTTTTAGTGGTTGGGGAAACTGGAACACCCGGAGCAAACCTAGACACATGGAGAACATAGAATTCAACCGCTGTGCTAGTGTGGCACCATTAGTCATTATATATTAGACAAAACATGTGTAAGTGTCCACTTTAGTCCACGTTTTGAATCTAAATCTATTTTGTTTTGTTTTACAAGTTTGAGTCATCGATGCTCAAATTATTTTTCTTTGTCGGTTTACAGCGTTCCGTTCCGTGCTACAGCTCAGAGAGAGGAAGCGGTCGCTCCTCGGCATCTCTGGCAGTGGATGTTTGTCTTTGGAGATAGTGTTCTGCATTTTCTGCCTCATGAATTTCTCCTACACAATGAGGCGTAGTGAACCACCAGTATTATATTATTAGGACTGTGTATTTTTGAACACAGTTTGAAGTTCCCTTTCAACCTCACCTACAATTATGACATTTGCCGCGTTGAATCTGTGCCGCCATACACTCAGCCCGCCTGTCATCAGACCCAACACAATGCGGCTCATTGTCCCTTTGTCTGTTTGGTAATGATCGTGGCTGTTTGATCAAAAAGACATTTACTTATCACTCCCCGTCTGTGTGGGCTTTGATAGGGAGCTCTGTGGTGATCTCTTGGCTGTGATTGGTCCAGTCACAGCGAGCGCTCTGAGTCCCCCTGGACACAACACAAGTGTCGTGGAGCCGGTGCCAGCCAACCCACGCCCACCGCATCCATCTGCATACAGCCCATTTGTGCCCCATACACCCGCTTTCCCATTCTTCCTCTCTGAGACGGGGTGCCTCGCTCCATCTGTTAGCTGTGCCGGCACAATAACACGGCAGTAAAAGTAATCTTGGCGCTTTGGATTTCTCATTACAATATGGATGGCGTGCTGAAGGTTGACCGGGCAGAGGGGATATTGAATAGACAGGTAACAATGGCTAACTCGGAGTGACTGAGAGAGCTGTTTTTTCTGTCCAGGGGTTTAGCTAATTTACTTTCCATTCAATACAGACTGGCGCTCAGTCCCCTTATGGAGAAATATCTATAGAAAGGGAAGACACTTTGAAGTTTTAAGATTACATTTTTGTTCAAACCGCAACTGCTTACCCAGAGGAATTGTCTACCCTGCATTTTGAACGTCTCATGACAGTTAAAGAAATATGATTTAATGATTCCAAGGCTTTTTGTGAGATGAAATAAATCCCTCATTTGTTCAGTGTATCCAGTTGTAATGTCAAATTCAGTGAGTCTCACTTACTTTAAAAGAAGTTCACATATTCTCGCTAGAAAGCCTTCTTGTGCAGATGTCTGTGAAGGCCATTCGAGTTCAGCAAGCGTATTTTAATCTTGGATTTGAAGAGATCCATGGCATGAAAGGTGAATTATCTGCCACAATGTTAGCAGCTCTTCTTTCTGCAATTACCTCCAGACCTATCCATGTGAAACAATCATTTCAGTTTCGATAACTGAAAGCTGCCCTTTTATCCTTGGGCAAGACCCTATGCATGCCTACACTGTTGTGTGAACGGATGAGGGATTTCTTGATCTGAAATGATTAATAGATTGAAAGATAGAAAAGTGTTTTATGAGTGTAGAATTTAAAATGTTCTTTTCATTTATTGTGATCCGTGATCCAGTCAATGTGTATCCAAAAAAGACAGGAATTAGTTTGGATTTTGTACATGTTTTGTCTGTTTGAAAACACAAAAACTCTCCAGAATGCATTTGGGCCTTGCACCAAAGTACATCAGTGACATGTTAGTGCCATATGAACCAACTCAGACTCTGAGGAGCACAAGGACTGGCCTCCTATTCTGTTTAGCTGTGCATACAACTGAGGGATTTTATCTTTACTCTTTTGACTGGATGTGATTATTTATTTGAATGGCCTTGTGTGACTGTTTCTATCTTGTTTTGTTCAGCAGTTTGAGTTGCCTTGTGTTTGATTTGTGCAATACAAATAAACTTGCCTTGCCTTGAATGGACAGTGAGTTTCACCATCTTATACACAGGAGAGGCTTTTATTGTTGAAACCTAAACAAATGCCTTTTGACTGAAGGAAGGACAGGAGCTGCTAATATATGAATATAATTATTTTCTAAATTGCTACATTGTTTTTTTTGTTGCTACATCCATTTCACAAAGTCTTTGATTGGCTGAGTCCATCGTCAGGAGTAATCGAGGCGCCTCACCCGACACACAAAGGGTTGGTCTGAAATCTGAGCTGGTATTGTGATTTGTTTGTGTTTATTATCATGCGTGTGCCTGCCGTATGCTTACAGAGTGAATGTCTTTTCTCACTTGACAGCACATGCACAGCTCTCAGAAAATCAATATACTAGCAAAGAAAGAACAGCAACAAGAAGTGTTATGGAAGTTATAACCCAGAATACAGTGCATGCAAGATGTATTCTCAGCAGGGGGTTGGAAGTTGAGATCAGCAGTAATTTCTATCGGCAACTGCTTTCTGTGCTTTTGTCCAAACTGTGGGAGACTACGTGTGTTTCAGCAGCACAACACATCACAATGCAACAGAACTAGGACAGTGCAAGCTTCTTTGCGCAGACCAGGGCTGACACTGACTGCCTTTTCTTGTGGCCTGTAGGGGGAGCTCTTGAGCCCGTGTCGCTGCTGTGGTTCGGTCCGCTGCACACACCAGCCCTGCCTCATCAAGTGGATCAGTGAGAGAGGCTCCTGGGCCTGCGAGCTGTGCTACTACAAGTATCAGGTCATCGCAATCAGCACCAAGAACCCACTGCAGGTGTGTGTGTGTGTGTGTGTGTGTCTTGGACCTGTGTATGTTTTATTCTTCAACTTTCCAAAGTTGTCGATTGGCCAACACAGATCAGAGAATCAACCTGTTCAAAAAGAGGAAATGCAAAAATAGCAAAAACATAGAAGCCATTGGTCCATAGGGAGATCGTAAAAATCTCTATTATAAAGATTGGAAAAAATACAATTTTAAGTACAAAAATTTACAAAACTACAAAACGTTCAAACACCAAAAGTCATGAGACGATAAACAAAATGATAAACAAATGAAATTGTTGACTGCATAAATAGCAACTCAACAACTCAATCAGTATTCTTACTTTGCAGTTCTTTAGTAAATTCATATCTCAACAGTCATAAATAGGGGCAATCGAAATGTTATCTTATTTGGGTAATAATTTTTCTGAAGTTCTATGGAATTATTGAGAGAGAATTCTTCTGAATAGTTTATAATTCTTCCAACAAAAATATCAAAAAGTATAAACCATGTCCTGTGAGTGAGCGTTACTCCTCTCCTGAACAAGACGACAACTACCTGGTGCACACAGCATCTTTAAAACAATATTTACAACTCTTTTCTTATTTTTCAATATGACTTGTGAATAAGGCACTTATAGATTATTGTCTTTTATTTGTTTTATATTGTATTTGGTCGATTCATTCATGTTTTTGTTTATGTGTTATACTACACACCACAATACATTATCATTATTGTTTTAGTGGTGTTTCTTCACAGCACCTATTATTCTGTTTATGATTAAATGAAAAAGGTTTCCGATGGCCTGTATTATTTACAACCAGGTCACGTTAAAAGTTTAGCCTTTTTATCCAAAATTATTTCTGGTGTTTTATTCTCCAGTTTTTATTAAACTTGTGTGAGAATGTTTTAATTATGGATTATACGACATGCTTCCTCTTCTATGTTGAAGTACATTCAATTACGTTCAACTTTGAACGTAAATAATTAAAGGGAACTTTTCAATAAAAGATGAGTATATTGATTAAAGAGCACATCATTAGTGTGAAATTAAGTATGCTCCAATATCACATGTGGCAGCAAAGGCCAACAGCCTGGATACTGCGTTCAAATTCAGTTTCTCACTTATTCTTTTGTTGTTTTTATGCAGTGGCAAGCCATCTCCCTGACCGTGATAGAGAAAGTGCAGATCGCAGCAGCCATCCTGGGGTCTTTGTTCCTCATGGCCAGTATCTCGTGGTTGGTGTGGTCATCGTTCAGTCCGTCCGCGCGCTGGCAGCGGCAGGACCTGCTGTTCCAGATCTGCTACGGCATGTACGGCTTCATGGATGTCGTCTGCATCGGTGAGACTACTACATAACTGCTGTTGAACAGGATCAATGAGGGAGTCACGGCAAAGGCTGAGAATTCAAACCATCACTGGGAAAAAATGCCCCTTTAAAGGAAACATATTTGGCAAAAATAAACAAACATCATAAAAAGATTTGTTTTTAGATTAATCCGGGCAAATATCAGGAACTTCTGATACAGATGTGCACAGAACTATTGCAGTGGCAGTTTATGAAGCTGGTTTCTGAAAAGGCATTCGTGCAAAGCAGAGCAACTCTTCACACTCATTAACTTACCACACAATGTAGATATTTAAGGGCAAGGGCCGCATTTTCACTGAATTAAGATATCCATTATTTGTCCCACAGTACGGAAATGTCATTGTTTCATCCATAGTCTGTATTCAAGAAGTGGACTGGCCAAATGCAGAAGAAGCCAATTTGAACATAAGCTAGCTGAAGCCAATATTCTTAGGGGCACTTGTTTATACAAGGTTAGCTTTACGTTATAACTGGGGCAGATGCAAACTAACGTGTCACTAACTCGGTTACGATGGCGAATAGTCTGGATTCACAAAGACAGTATCAAAATAACAACCCTAGGAACGTAGACATTTCTAAAGAACATATTTTAAGCCCAAAATGGTGAGTGTGAAAACACCTCCTCCCACTCTCTCCGTCTAAATGCTTTGTTTTCGTCATGAAAGGGCTACTATATATTTATGTATAAAACAAAAGTATTGTTTCTTATTCTCTAGTCAAATAATGTGTGCCTACCGAAGGTTTGCATACACCTATGATTTTATTCTCATGATTTATATGTTATTTTGACCATTATTATTTAATTTTGGACACAATATTGAGAAATGTGATTTCATTTTACTTTGGTTTTTTAAATAAATGTGTTATTGATTTCTTGCTTTGGAGCGACGATCACCTTTCCTTCAGGGGACAATAAAGGTCCATCTATCTATCTGAGCCCTGCTCGATCCCATGGTAAATGTGTGCGTCTCTCAATATTAATCAAGATGTTTATTTAAAAACCAGTACAACATCAAAATATGATATATATTAATATAATAACATAATAACATTAAATAATCATAATTTATTATATGTTTAAATAACAATAGAAATATATATATTTTTAAAGATTAAATATTTGGGACAGTGTCTTTTTACAAGGTGTATGTAAACCTCCAGTTTCCAGATTGTATAAATGATCCGGTCCCTCAGTCCTAGAGGTTCCTATTTCCTAATATTGTGCCCTGGAGCGTACAGTCATGCATAAAACCATAAGCCTTAGAAACATTGTGGATTTATTGAGTGTGACTTGACCTTTGCATACATGAACAAGCTGCATATTGAGGATATAAAGGTGGAACTGATCTTAATATCTTGAAAAGGTCAGACCAGGGACTGTCACAAAGTCGGCTTGATTTCTGACCCTCTTGTGCACTCTTTATGAGTATAACCTGGATGTATTTAACGCTTGTAATCCTTTTGTTCAGATATTATGTTAAATACTGTATAGTGTCACATATCCTGTTTCTCATGTTACTCAATGTTACATCATATGTGCTTCAGGAATATTTGAGTTTCCAAAATGTTGTTGATTGGTCAATACTTAATTTTAGACTGTGATAAGATTCTGTAGAATTTCTCCAGGAGACGAATTAAGTCTCTTTCTTCAGCCTGATCTAAAACCCTTACTGAAAACGGAAAACCCTGACTGAGGTGTAAAATTCATTCTTTATTTGTAATGTCCATTTTACTTTGTAATTTACGGGCACTGCGCCCGTAAAGCATGTTAGTGCAGGTAGTGTGTAAGTGTGTATTCCTATAGAAGTGTGTGAATGTAAAAGTGTATTGAATACATGTAGAACTTTAAAAAAAAATGGTTTTGAAAATTACAAACATATTAGAAAATCAAAGACACACATCATCGTGCCATGCACAAGCCTTATCAGAATGCTTAGAAATGGATTCTGCTCAATGGAATACATTGACTGTAAGTGTGATTGCACTGCTGTAACTATTGTTTTATTACAATAAGGATTGACTTGTTATAATGTTATTTTGTCTACAGTATGTTTACACTGTCATGTAGCTACATTCTGAAATTGTTGTCATCAAAAAAGCCACACACTGGTACGTAATCCATGTAGCTCCCTTTAATTTATCCTAGCAATAAATATGTGTATGGAAAAGTGATTTTTAAGTATATAATGTTCTCACACACGGTTGCTCTCTTCTGCAGCGCTGATTGTCCACGAGGGCCCCTCAGTTTTCCGTATCTTCCACCGGTGGCAGGCGGTGAACCAACAGTGGAAGGTTCTGAACTACGACAAGTCTTTGGACAGTGATGACCTGAAGCAGGTGGCAGTGGATAGAACTCAGCCCAGACCGGCTTTTCAGACTGGCGTGGGTGTGTCCCAGTCCACTTCCTCGCTCATGGTGGTGGCTTCCACAGCAGCGGGCTCCACCTCCACTACAGTGGTCACTGCAGGACTCAATGCCCACACTGACTCCACCGTTGGCAGTGTGGTCCCAGAGCACTGCCCTTACAATATCCTCCATCTCCTCAGCCACCTGCGGCAGACAGAGCCCCGCGGCCAGCAGCCAAGCCCCGGTACACGAGAGCTGGTCATGAGGGTGACCACCGTGTGAGGCCTTAACCCCAGACCCTTACAAACCAGCCACATGCTCCAGGACTGCACTGGGCCAAGTCTGTGTGTGCATCTCTGATGTCCTTAGATGGATTGAATAAAAGTCAAAGCTGTTTGATTTGCAGATGTGATCAGTTATCATTTGTTTGAGATTATCATAATTTAAATTAGAATAATAAGAATCATTCATAATGCCTATATATATATATATATATATTTAGTAGAGCAGAGAAATACTGTGGATGAGTTTGTTACATTCTGATTAGACACTGGACTCTGACAGGTTACTGTTACCTGAAACATTGTTCCCATAACATTCTAGTTCTAATTGCTATCACAATAACTAAACATTTCCCCCTCACAGCATTACATACATTAAGATTTAACATTTACCATAAACAATTATATATCACATTTCCTAAAAGCCTTATTGTTTGTTTAAAGGTGGGTTTAGACTTTTTCTGTTCTTATCAATTGCAGAGGGGTTCAATTGAATATGATGGCAAGTTTTCTGTGTTAACATTTATTAGTTCTCCAAACCATTATCATTGGTTAGAGTCCAATAGTTGAATAGAACCCTTTCAGAATCCTGGCCACCGAGCAAAGATCTCAAGCTACACACCTTCTGCTTGATTAAAAACATTAACAGCGATAAACTAAATGTCTTCTACTGTTTTCTCTTTTGTGACTGCCAGATTGGAGTCAGCGTCCGTCTATTAGACCCTGGTTCAGGTTCATGTTTAACTCACAAAGACAATGAGCTCTTCTCTCTGCAGCCTCCATTCAGTTATGCTCTTTGAGACGCTGCTTTTGCTGCTTTTGCCTCTTGAAAGATCAGTTTTATCCCAAAGGGTATTCTATATTAGAGGCATGTTGGAGAAGGAAGAAAATAAGATTTCGGTGGAGACTCGATTTGCCAAGTCCTTTTTTACCCACTTTGTGTTTTCAGCATTAAACCAGAGCTCCCCAGTCGTTCATTTGGATGCACTTACTTAAAAATATTCCAAAATCCCATTATTTAATATTATGTGTTACAAGCACAAGTCAGGCCTGTAGCAGTGTGAAAACAAAATGGATTTCTTTGCTATTAAGCATCAAAATATGTATCACACAGGATTCACTTTCATGCCATGCAGATAATAAAGCAAATAGAAGTATTCAAATGGGGGAGAAATGCAGTGATTTGGGATGATCTTTCCTTAACTTTGTCACAAAGCTTCTGTTTTGTTAACTACAGTCATAAAGCATCATCTCTCAGTCCTATGCTGAATTATTAAAACCATGAAGAGCTGATCTCAGTAGGAGGTGCAGAGGAACCCATCAGGAAGTGTAAAGGTTATTTCCAGTTCACACTATGCTCCTGTTTCTCACGTCTTCTCACCTTGTCTCTTTGAATCTTCTGCTGATGTCGACTCGACTCGGCTTTTATAAAACCGACATCTTAGCACTGAGCAGAAACACAACACTGATAGGGATTTATTATCCCCCTCGTTTGACATAAATGGTGATGAAAAACATGAAAATAATATCACAATATTGAACACATTTGGGAGCGGACCAAATGTTTTTCTTTTGATAGATGAAGATGAAGAGATCCTAGATATAAGTACAACGGGGAGTCTATGTTTTTATTGAATGTTTTCATTCATTCATGGAGGCGACTGTTGCTCTGTTGGTGGAGCATTGATCTTCGGTCCACTTACTCCCTCTGATGTCTGCTGTCATTGTGTCCATGGGCAAGGCACCTAATCCTGCAGAAAGACCAGGACTGTGTTGTTCCTGAAGGAGCAGCCATTCCCCCGAGGACCCACCACCTGCAGGGGCATCAGCGAGGGGCTGGGGCAGCTTGGATTGCCACCTCCCCAACCCAGATATTGACTAATAAAGGGGATGATAATGAATTAATGAATAATTAATTTTTCAGTTTAACATGTTCTATCTCTTTTATCCAGACCAGTCTTTCAATCCATGCATCTGTAAATATATGTATAAAATCTGTATAATATACAGATACAATTGTATAGGTATACATGCAAGCCTCGACATTAACACTCTTTTAAGGCATTTATATCTATTGACTAATCTAATTATTAAACGTGTTTGCAGACTTCTAGTGTTTCAGAAATGGACAAATGTTACATTATCTCCTAAACCCAGAACCTTTCCCAGAACTTTTCTTCCTCATGACTAAAATTATATTCTTACTTGAACGTACATTTTCATAAAATGTATTTTTATGCGTGGGTCTTATTTCATCAGCTGAAATAGGTTTTAGCAGACTGAGATGTGAGGCTGGATAAAGTGGGTAAAATGCAAGTAATGTGCTATTCAAGCAAATAATTTGTCACACAGGCAAAGAGCAGCCAATCCTCTCCCTGACAGCGGCTTGAATGTACGACCAAATTACAGCCATTACAGAGAAGCATTACTGAGTTACAGACGGTGATAATGATAAAGTCAAAAATGCTAAACGTGAAATGGACTTATCGCAATGTTCTTTACAAACAAGACTTTCACTTTGTTTGGGAGCTTCTCCGTGTTGCCATTTATATTTATTTCCTGACATTTCTCAAACAATGACATTTAATGTGGCCTGTCTGAGATTTTGGTGAGATTTTAATCACAAGACAAGCATTCTTTGACCTATACCTAAAAGCCGCCTGTTTACTTTCATTGAGAAGCGAATGCGTCACCTGGACATATGTGCAGAGAAAGGATTGAATAAGTTATATAGATAGGTTTAACTGCGGAACATCGGAGCCTCAGCCTCTTTAAGGAATGAGCTGAGATTCTTTATATATTTGATTGCCTCAAAGTTCTGCAGAGCTGACCAATGTAATCATTCAGGTCAACATACAACACTTTTGAAAAAATTGTGGTTAAAGCTGAACTCATAATTAGGACAGTATGCACAAGCTGGTCATTTTCCATTTGATGTTTTGGTTATCTGAAGGCCGAAGCTACCGGCGTTTTGGCAGGTCCTGATTGGACGGTTTATTCCTCCATGGTATAAAATCATGTGCACGCAGCTAATCTTTGGACGTGTCTTAGACAGTCCAATCAGCACTTTCCATAACGCTAGTAGCTTTGGCCTCAAGACAACCAACACATCAAGTGTAAAACCACCAGTTTACTGTCCTAATGATGAGTTCAGCTTTAACCATAGTTGCTTCAAAAGTGTTATAAAAGATCCATACGCTCCACTGAAAAATGTGTTCTCTTTTTGGCTTCAAAAAAGAATTACACAGTGATTTTTCTTTCAGGCCTTTGAGCATATATTACTCATGACTATTTTATATAGACTGTGAACCATCGATCATGTCCATCTCATTTTTCCAAAACTATATGGAGCAAGCTCAGTAAAACCCATCTCTAAAGATCTCATGTCACCAGCTGTCACCACCATAACTGCTTCATCTGAGCCCAGAGGAAGGTCTGAATGCACTTTGCTCTCGGACACACGTCAAGATTTCAGCATTGGCCCTCATTAAAATGCAGATCTAAACCAGAGCTGAAACCTGCAAGTGGATAATCCAAAAACACAATTATCTTCTGCCAAAAGTAAAATGTTTTGTATTGTCCGGTACATTGCCATAAAAAATGCCTATAGTGAGAATGTGAGCACAAAACATGTCTCATAACATGACAGCCGTGTAATCGAGGATGAAATGCACTTGCCTGGTGTGCCAAGCTTGCATGTAGATTTCATCATATTGCTCAGATTGAAAACACTAAATCCATGGGGTTTATTCAGAATAATGTGATCTTTACTCAATTACACACAGTAATGGTTTGAGAATGGTGTATTTAGCTGGATCCCTTTAATTGATGAAAATGTCTGCTTCCAGATTTGTGATGATCAGTCAAGTTATTCCATGAGAGACGTGACAAAAAGCGTTAAAATACATTTGACTAAAGCCAATTCATATCAGTGCAGCGACAGAGATGGAAAAAGGTAAAAATTGCTCCTGTGGACTCACCACCTGCAGGAGGATCAGTGAGGGGCTGGTGCTCTGTGGTCTGGATGCAGCTCTGACTGTCAAACCCCCCCCACCCCGACCCAGAAATTGATTAAGGGGAAAAAAAAATGGATGGATGGACGTGACAAAAAACATGTTCAATACGGTACTGGGATTGGCTTTGTCCTCAGACATTTTCTGAATTCAATTCCTGTGCTCAAGTACAACTAAAACATTAGTAGACTATAATCAAGAGAGGCCTTTTCCCCTCTAGTGCAGCAATTTCCCCTGCTCACTTCTAGGTCTGCAAACTGTCTCAATGATTTCTTTATTTGATTAGTTTCTCAGCATTCTGTTGAAGAAACACGTGGCCACAGAGTCCAGGTGTATGCCAAGAACAAGATTGAATTGAACTGCTATACATATATATAAATATAACTATTTACATTCAAGGTGATATAAGGTGGTATTTGGCTGAATGTGCATACTTATTCAACCTCCAATGTCTTATTTTCCTCTGCCATATTGGGGCATGTGGTGGTTAAATAGTATTGGGATAAATGGAGCTGAGCATTTCCATGACCTTGTCACAGTTCCCACTGAGAGGAAAGGTCCCAGGTGTTGATTTATTTAAGGCTGAATAAAATCACAGAGGCGTAGAGATGGTTCATCAGTAATAATCTACCTGCAGCACCTTTAAAACGATGTCCTTCAAAAGGTAATGTCTCATAGCACAAAGGAATAAGCTGGTTCAACAACATAGGCTGCTGCTTGAGCCATAATGCTATTACCGTGGCATTTGGAATTATCATTCTGTCGTTGATTATCATCACAGCAACCAGGAATTCTATAGGTTTTGACAACATCTGCTGGTCATAGTGCCAGAGGACAATGGCACATGCATTATTCAGACACTAAACATAGTGAAAATGATGTTTTACAAACAAAAAAATCCTCAAAGTGTCTGCTGTGTTGCCAAGTCTTTATTCTTGCTGCGTATTTGCTGTTTGCATTTATATGGCTTTAGCCAATTTGATGAAGATCTTTTTTCAGCAGCTGAGTTGTAAAACATGATATGGCATCCTTACCTTTTCCCCCTTTTTTCACAAAAAAAGTGTTCATTTTAAAGATAAACAGTCATATAAGTCTGATGTTAGTTACTAGATAATCACACATTACACTGAATGTGTCCAAAAATAATACATATATAAATAAGTGATTCCAATGAGTGATTCGTGTTTTTTTTTTCCCTTGGCTCCAAACATTAGCCAGTTTAGATAAACTGTGTATCCAGAGGAGACTGGATTCTTGCGTGACATAGTTGATGTTGCATTTTCTTGAAACATAAACACTTCCTCGTTCTGTCCATTTAAGGCTCTGACTGACCACAAACACACTCTGAAAGTGTGCATTTTTCACTTATCTCTTGTTCTGTTTACCCAAAGCCACTTCCACATTGCTCCTAAAAAAGTAAGATATAAAGAAAACTAATGAATAGCAGGGAGAAAAAAAATTATCTGTGTGCGCATGCGCGAGCGTCTCCTCTAGCGCAGCCTCCGCCTGAGCGCGCTGATTGGACTTTTTCCGTTTGAGATAAATATCTTCAGTTTGCATCTTCTGCACTTTCCTTGAACATACAAAAACATACAGTCGGGGCTGGGGTTTCACAGATTCTGCTGGTGAGTAACTATTTTTAATTTGAAGAGATGTGAAATGATGTAGGCCTAAATGTCAGAAGCGCTCACTGTGCGCTACATGTTATTTTGAAGTTTGATATGTACTCGATATTTAACTCTGTAAACCCAGATATTTGACTGCAGCCGCATTATTAGAGGCAAAGAGACCACTGGCTTTGTTTTGTTAAGTGAATTGCATATTGGTCAGCCAGATTGAATAGTTGGTAAAAGTCTTGTCTAAATTCTCTCTCATTTAAACTATGACTGAAAGATCTTTGGACATAACTTTGTATTGAATTGTCAGCATTGGACATTTATAAGGGAAATACAATTGACACAAAATAGAAAACATTCAGTCATTTTGAACGGCCGTATTGTCTATAGAGTATATAGTAGAGTCCAAGATCACATAAACAATAGAAACGTTTCACAAAAATCACAATATAATGCAGATAACCCCACACCTACACCCACAACATACAGTAAACATGAGGAAAAACATGCTTCCCAATAGCAAACTTGCATTCTTACAATAATGTAGTACAGATTGTAATTCAAATAGAGATAGATGACTTACCACTGCATCTCCCAGTCTGCTCTACTTAACCCTGGAGAACATTAAGTCATATGTTTATGTCTGTGTTTTAGTCAGAACCAGTCTTGTGTGGGGTGAACGTGAAGGCACCTACTGTAAATACTCAGTTGTCAGACAGCTGTTTTTTTGTGTTTTTGGAGGAAATCCAACGTGCTTGAGTAGGACGGCTGGGCTGTGTCAGTATGGCCCTGTACAGGCTGCTCCTCCTGGGTCTGCTCCAGGCTGTGACCCCACAGCTATATCCTCGGGGTCCCAGGCCTTTCCCAGGACAAGGGGATGAGGACATCTTCACCCCTGAATCTCTGATCCGGCGTCGCTGTGATGGTGAGCTATTCCCCTTTCATTCATTCATTTATATTTTGCTGTGTGCTCCTCATTCCTACTGTCTGTAACTTGTGATGCACCACTGTAAGTTCCCCACTTGGAATGAATAAAAGAACCCTTAATCTTAATCTTTTGCTTCCAAACTGGAGTAGTTTACAACTGTAGACTCTAAATAATTAGACAAATATCACAGCTTGCGATTTGCTCTTTACCGAGTTGTTTATTAAAAGCCAGATATATTTTAGTGCAACATTATAGATATCTGCTTCTGTTCAGTTCAGTTCAGTTCAGCTTATTCTTCTTCACAATATCACACATGTACACATACATTGAGTTTGTGTCCATTTTTGTGAACCTGAGATAAATAAATGGGCACAAATGAATTCAGCTGTAATGTTCTGATTGTCACTCACCTTTCACAGCCACAGACATTGAAATCTAACACAGTATATCATCATCTTACAATAACATCAAAAGTAGAATACAATTTATCAAATTAATGTTACTTAATGTGACTTTGGCAGCCAAGCCATTTCTAATTAATTAAAGCTTGCATACCTAACTTTTCAGTTTGATAAATAATCCATGCTGTTGTCCCAAAAGAAAGCATTTTGTAGAAGTAAGATGTTTTGTTGTGGACAAATCAGACCACAACCTGCTGCATCTGTTAGTGAACATTTCTTATCTGTTGCATACAAGACTTGTGAATCACTTTTTGATGCTGAAAGCTGATTGAGGGTGGTTTTCTCTTTTTCAATTTTCATATATGTGAATAAAAGTGATGGAAGGAAACTCTTTTGAGAGCGAGGAACAACACGTAGTTAGATTTTTGGCCCCCCAGCTAAAAGATCTCTGATTATAGAAAAAAAATCTCATTGCTCTCCCAATTTTACAGAAGTGATCGACTGTCCCATCAGACTGTACTTCACCATCGACACCTCAGAAACCATAGCGCTGCAGGACACCCCCCCAGGAGAGCTGTTCAAAAGCATCCTCCAATTCACCGAAGAGTTCGCTCTGAGGCTGGAAGACGAAGTCTACCGGGGTCAAGTCCTGATCTCGTGGTCTGTTGGCGGCTTGCACTACTCCCAAACTCAGGAGGTCATCAGCCACCCCACTGTCAAGAGCGACTTCATCAGGAGCCTGAGAGGAATCAACTACTTGGGCAAAGGCACCTACACCGACTGTGCCATTAAGAACATGACGTACGAGATGAGCCGCCCGTATCTGAACCCGAAGGATGTGCGTTTCTCTGTGGTGATCAGCGATGGTCATGTGACTGGGAATCCCTGTGGGGGCATCAGGGTCATGGCCGACAGAGCCCGGGAGAAGGATATCCAGATTTTTGCAGTGGCATCGTCTGGGCTTGTCGATGAGGTTGGGATGAAGGAGATCGCCAGCTCTCCTGCAGACGTCTACAGACACAACTTCACAGCTGTGGATATGATGAGAGGGCGGCCAAGGATCAACACGGAGACCATTGATCGCATGATAAAAACAATGGTGATTTTTTAAATATGTTTGTCTTTGTAAGTATGTGTTAGATTAACATCTTAAAGGGCATGTATTTCTTTCAAATGAACTTTCATCCATCAATTTTCTGGTTCGATAAAGCCCTGGTATAGTAATAAGCTGTAATTGTATTTAGTTTAACATAAAAATGCGTATGATAATAAAAATTAGTAGTCATTTATAAAACAGTTACACTAATAAATTTACGTAAGTGTGACGAAATAAACATCAACTGTTGAAGAAATACACAACAAATAAAGTAAATGTAATAGAGGTTTCAAAGTGGTAATTCAAAGCACTAATCTATGATGTTTGCTCTCATCTTTTAACAGAAATATAAAGCATATTTACAGGTAAGAACTGTTACTGACAATTTTGTGTATTTAGATGAAATGTGTATTTATTGCGTATTTTATTTCAGTGCAATAATAAAACTGAATGCCTTTCGTTTCCCGGACCTCCAGGTAGTGAAGGAGGCAAAGGCCAAAAGGTAAAGTATGCGAATCCCAATCATGTGATACTACTGACCACATCATTTCTTTCAAAATGACCCTTCTTTCATTTTCACAGGGAATCAAAGGACAACCAGGTTTATTTGGACCGAAGGGTGTAAAAGGAAGCCAAGTAAGAACAATTATTACATTCATAATATTTTTGACAGCTTCTCGTGCTGAACATGTTTTTCACAGGGAGATCCTGGCATTGAAGGTCCCATTGGACATCCTGGAACAAAGGTTTGTTCTGAGCTGTTTTGACTGTTTTATTAACAAATATGTACGATAATAATAATGTTTCAACTGTCTCGTCTGCTCAGGGAGAACCGGGTCCTAAAGGCGACAAAGTAAGAATCAAAGAATACTCTGTATCTTTGTAAAGGTGTGTTTCAACATCCGTTTTATATTAACAGGGGGACACCGGTGCAGTAGGAACAAAGGTAAGACAACCTTTAAAAAACAATTCAGGAAAAAAATAAAACATGATTCAGAAGATGATTCCTCTGCTGCCATCTTCCAGGGAACAGCCGGACTTCCAGGCAGAAATGGGACTGACGGACAAAAGGTACATAATTCTGGTTCCCATTGAAATGCATGCACGTTGTAGACTGTGCATGTACTATTGTATACAGTAACATTTGCTCTTTTCTTCGTGTTACATGACATAGACAGGCCTCATGTGAAAGCTTTAGATCAGAGAGATGTTCGTTCAAACTGATTTAAGAAGTTGACACTCTCCAATTGATGATTGTCTTAACAAGCAACTAATAACATTGTCAGTAGTTTGATTATAATATACAATTTTCTCAGTTATTATTATATAGATTAGTCTTTTTCATACACCAAAGTGTTCATACCCTTCTTTTTAAAATGTAGATGTATAAATAAGTATTATTGTTGTGTTCTCAGGGTAAACTTGGGCACATTGGTGCTCCAGGTTGTAAAGGGGATCCAGGAGACAAGGTGAAACACCCATCCACAGTTCACTTTATTGGCAACATCTGCCATTTCTTTTTCATGTGTGCAAACCATCCATTGAGACATGTTTAACGTTCATAAAAAGTATAAAGAAACACTGTGGAAAAGTCCATTCACTTCTTAGTCGCCCAAGTATTCAATGTAATCACACTCAGCAATCACTTTGAGCATATTTCAACTGAATTTCCATTTCTGGGCCAGTGTACAATTGCACCGCTCTAAAGCCATGGGTAGTATCATGACTTCTATAATGCTTATTTGTCTATAATGACTCACCATATAAATAAGATCAAGAAGGAACACAACACAGTTATGTTAAAGCGTGTTGTGCTGAAAAACATGAATGCTGTTTCATTATGTGGTGATTAAATGATGGTATCACTGTGTGCAGGGGCCAGATGGTTTTCCTGGAGACTTTGGAGAGACCGGAACACCAGGAGAAAAAGCTGGCAAGGTCTCTGTCTATGTTTCCATTTGTATGATGCAAACTGAAGAAATATTATAGGAACAAAACTTGTGAAATGTAATAATTTAAATATGAGCTATTCTTATACCTGGACAGAGTTAGTAGAGATCCACCTTTATGAAATGGTTGTTGTTTTTTCATTGTAAACAAGGCTTCAATTCTTTTTACATTTCAAATGGACATAGGGTGAAACTGGAAATCCAGGAAAGTCAGGTCCTCCAGGCCCGGCCGGTGATCCAGGATCAAAGGTTAATTCAAATTAAAACACATGAATATTGCCTTGAGTCTCAATGATCATGTATTCATATTTGGCAGGGTGAAAGAGGAAGTCCTGGCATCCCAGGGCAGCATGGGACAAAGGGCCCAAAGGTATTCACCGGACACAACCCTTATATCTTAATTGCTGCAGAAATGTGCATCATTCACTTTCCAATATAATCAGCTATACTTTCTGAATGAAAATCTTTTACCTTTCTGCAGGGATTCAAAGGACAACCGGGTCAACGAGGAGGACCGGTATGATTCAGTTCTTTTGTAATAATTATTCAAATATATTACAAGCTGTTCATTTGCTCATAATGCCAAACAGGGGAGGGGAGGAGTTCCTGGCTCAAAGGGCACACGAGGACTGGAAGGATCAAAAGGAGAAACGGCGAGTACAACATGAACTTTTTTGCACCATACATAACGACCGTGGGCTGTGGTTAGTCAGAGATAAGCCTGTAGTTTGATGGAGAAAAATGTGTGGGAGAACTGTGAATTTCAGAACTGTCGAGGGAACACAGCAGCTCCAAACACTTCCTGTCTGTGGTAATATGGCCCATTTTAAAGCTATTAGACTTGTTAATGAGAGTCCCGTGACAATCCTTCACACTGAGCTGAATCCTTACGTTTTCTTATCTCTGTTTGTGCATGGGCTGATTAACGAGGTGTCACAAAATCCATTTATTTTAGGGCGAACGAGGACCGTCTGGACCCACCGGTGGGCCAGGTGAAAACGGACCGAAGGGAGTAAAGGTACAAGTATTCTGACTTTTGCATGAGTCAGCCGTCTGTGCAACAGCAGCTTCACCTCCAGAAACATCCACGATTTCCCTCATTTAGAATTAAGGGGGAAGAAATAACAGAATTTAAATGGGATTTGTAAGACCCATCCACAATGATCATTTGTAAAACTAGGTTATAGTTGATTACTGTATCTAACTGCGATGTTTCAGAAAACCATTTTGATTATGATGCGATTCACAATGTCTGTAATGAAGCTAGGGTTATGTTTGAAGTGCACTAGGAGATTTCAAATTTATAGGAAAACTCAAGCCTGAAAACAGTTATGAAGTTGTATTAAATCAATGTTAAAAATTGACAGGCACGCTTTCATTTAAAATCCCACAGAGGTTAGTTTAGTTTAGTCTTTATTTGAGAGGGACAGTGCACAAAAAAAGATATGTTCTGCACTAGATAAGTAAGATAAGACTGGACTTTCCTTTTCCAGCAGTGGATAACACATTCTAAATAAATACTACCTTACTTAATTTCTTATTATGTCTATTTTTGCAAGAATTTGATAGTAGCAGCCACTAACATTCTAATTTCAATTTGATTGCAATTACACGAGTCTGTCAGATTTTTCTATCAAATCATTTTTGTCATGTATTTTTTCCACTAAGGGCGGAGTAGGGCTCCCTGGTTCAAGAGGTTCCCCAGGAGAAGTAGGAGTTATCGGATTAACTGTGGGTTAAACTAAAGCAAACTAACACTATATATTTTTTTTTTTGTACAAACAGCCAACGTTTGTAATTCACTTGTCATCTACAGGGCAGTATAGGTGATCCTGGAGAGCCGGGGCAAAGGGGAAACCCAGGACCGCCAGGGCAACTGGTATGTCATAAGTTACTCACACGATACATACAGTTGAGTTCAAACTAATAACAGTGTGTATAAAAATGTCACAAAATCCTAGTAATATTTGATGCATTGGGAACACGTGTTGGTTTCAATGGACTCTGAAGACACACATTTTGTCTTTGGTCTTGTTGAAAAAGTCATTTTGGGTTCAAACACATCAGCAAGTGGGAAACAGGTCAGAGTTGTGAAGTGACCAGCCCAATCCCAGGCTAATACATTTCCTATTCCTTATTCCGATGAAAAAGGCTTTTTCTACAGCAAAACAAAGACGTGCTGAAGAATTGTGGAATATGGTCAAATCATCCTGGTGAGGAAGATACAGGAAGTTGGTCGACTTCATGCAACACAGATGTGAAGTAGTAACCTGAAAGCTCAGACGCCTAATATGGAAGAGTTCATGGACGAAATGTTGCTTTATTGACTTACATTTAAAAGTAAACTCCAATCTCAGTGACTGTTTGTGTCACACTCACCATTTTGGGCTTTGAGGCCCGTGGTTCAGCGCTCTCTATGATCCTGGTGTTTACATGTTGATGTTGTCTTTGTAAATCCACATAAGAGCCCTAAGGATTGACCAATCAGATGGCTTCATTTGAAACCTCCAACCGTCTTAGCAGCACATCTGCGCAAACCTAAGGCCAAGTTGGAACAAATGCCCATATAAGGAAATGGGCTCCAGCTTGCTTATGTTTATGTGCAAACACTATGGTGACCTCTGCACTCGGTCAGTCCGCCTCAAATATACAGTCTATGAAAGTTCTCAGAAACTAATATTGGTTAAGGGATTCTCAGGAAAGATACATTTTCAGTCCAATGTGCAATGTTTCCAACACATGGAAGTACAATTATTTCAAGGATTTTGTCATTTATTCATGTTTTTTATATACACACTGCTATTACTTTGTAAACAGCTGTACATGTTATGAAATGTATACATTTCAGTTAATTAAGTTTTTACTTTAAAAGGGCGAAAAGGGAAGACAAGGATTCAACTTTGCAGGACCGAGGGGACCAACAGTATGATTTTAGTTTGTTCTACCATCATGACTTTTGAATAGAGTATATTCAGATAAAGATTACCTTAGAACTCGAGTTTGTTGTCATGCTTTGTTTTTTGCAGGGAAAGATAGGAGATCCAGGCAGGAAAGGCCCCAGAGGTGGAACGGGATCGTGTGGTTTCAAAGGCGAGGCTGGAACTAAAGGAGCACCTGGAAAGCCTGTAAGATCAATGAGATTTTATTGCATGGGATTGGTTTGTTTTCTGTATTTGATTGATATTTTAGGGGGAACCTGGTGAACGGGGCCGTGCAGGAGAGAGAGGACCCGAGGGAGAGCCAGGTCCTGACGTAAGCAGAAGCAGCACAAGCATCATCGATATATGGTAGTCTTTCTTTCTCAATAAACTTTTCATTTGCCGTTTTAGGGGAGTATTGGACCACAGGGGGATCCTGGGCTGACCGTAAATACTTTTAATCATTGATTTTAGTTCAATGCACTACTTGTAAAGATGAAACATATATTTTTGGTCATTCAGGATTGCGACGTCATGACGTACATCAGAGAGACATGTGGCTGTTGTGGTATGGTTACACACATATTTGAATACAATGCAGACTGATCTGGAATATCTGGTGTTCTAAGAAAATTCTCTCAATTTTCAGATTGTGTGACACATTGTGGACCCCTGGACATTGTGTTTGTCATCGACAGCTCAGAAAGTGTTGGCCTGAGAAACTTCACTCTCGAAAAGAACTTTGTGATTAATACCGTAAGCAGACTGGGATCTATGGCCAGTGATCCAAAATCATCTAATGGTAGGAAGTTCACAATTATTTGTATTATTATTCTTATATAACATTTCAAACTTATACAAGAAACAAAATAAACACAAATAGTTTCAGTTTCAAAAGAGGTTGGACATAGTAAACATTTATTTGGCTACAGTCACTCACTGATTCAACATAACTCAAAACCCACGTACACACAAACATACACACAGACAGACCCAAACACTCAACTCAACTCTCTGACCCTACACCTTCCCCATATCTCGCTCTATGCTCAGAACATCACTCTTTCCTCCATGTACTTCTCCACTGTTTAGTTTTTGAAAATTTATATAAAAAGATATATATATATTTTATAAACAGGTTTGAACATGTTTTTTTAAATCATCTGATGAGTTGTTCCAAAGAATGACTCTTTTTATGGAAATGTTGTGTTGAATTGTGTATTTGTCGTAGGTACTAGAGTCGGAGTTGTACAGTACAGTCACAATGGCACTTTCGAAGCTATCCGGCTCGATGATCCCAACATAGACTCTATACCAGCGTTCAAAGCAGCTGTGAAGAAGCTGGAATGGATCGCTGGAGGGACCTTCACCCCCTCAGCTCTGAAATTTGCATATGACACCCTGATTCGCAACAGCACAAGAGTCCCTTCCAAAGTGTCCATGGTGGTGATCACAGATGGGAGATTTGATCCACGAGATGATGATAACCTGCTGAACTACATTTGCAGTTATCCTCAAGTGGAAGTGAACGCCATTGGTGTAGGAGACATGTTTAAGAAAAAGCAGCAAACTGAAACGCTCTTGTCTATAGCATGCAATGACAGACAGCGCGTCACTGAGATGAGGCGCTATGCAGACCTCATGGCTGACGACATCATTGTCAAAGTGAAGACGTGGATTTGTCCAGGTAAGAAAGAGAATCTCTGCAGATCTGTTTCCACAACTTTACTAATAATATTCTTTACTTTTAATATCCTGCACAGAACCGTTTATTGTGTGCCCAGAATTGCCCTGTAAACAAGGCAAGTACTGTATACTGTATGTGACAATACAACCACACTTTTTAATTTTGAAAGCACAAAATCAAATATATTCACATCAGTTCTAATGGAACGTTTTTGTTTATTAAGTGCATTTCCAAATTACATTTAATTGTTTTGAGAACAAAATCAGATCATCACCACATGCTGTCCTCATCTCATTAGAAAATGTTTTATCATTTACATACAGAGAGCAGTTTGGCTGTGAGGGCTGGTACTTTTTTATTGAAAAACAGTGAAAATTTTGGATAGAACCAAGTGAGGGACTCGTTATATGGATTTAATCACAGTAGTTATTTTTTGTGGTTTCAAAGTGAGGCACTCCAGATTAAATTCCATTCTACTTGCAAATATCAAAAGTTGTAATGAATGTGGTTTTGTTTGTTGCAGAGCCTGATGTGGCCCCCTGTGAAAACCGACCAATAGAGCTAGTCTTTCTTCTAGATGGATCAGAAAGACTTGGGCATGAAGACTTTAAGCGTTTTATTCAACTAGTGCAAATGGTTGCATACAGTCTCGAGCTAGCACGTAGTAAAACTGACCGTACGCGGGCACGCATAGCTCTGGTGGAGTATGGCAAAGAGAATGAACACGTGATTGCGTTCCCTCTCACTCATGACCCTGACCAGATCACTGATGGTTTGCAGAGATTGCGTTACCTGGACTCGTCCTCGGACATCAGCTCAGCAATCTTCCAAACTATAGACAAGATACTAAATCAGGGAGAGGCAAGGCGCTATGCAGAACTCTCGTTTGTTTTCATCACTGATGGAGCCACAATCAGTGGAAACATAGATGAGGCCATCAGTGCCATGCGCCGGGCTGATGTGGTCTCCACAGTGATTGCGACAGGAAGTGATGTAGACCACGAGGTTTTACAGAAACTGGTCATGGGCGACCAAAATGCCATTTTTCAAGGACCAGAAGTTTCAAGTTTTTTCCAGTTTTCTTTGTTTAACAAATTTATTAAATGGGTTTGTTAGAGAAAAAAACATGAATAAATTAAGTGATATTGTTGCTTATAGAAATGTTGTCATTATGTTACCGCACCACAAATTATACTGGAGACTACTACATTTACAGATTTGTTAAAAAACTGAACAAATGTCAAACCATTATTAATCAAATATAACCTTTATAAACACCTCCATATCAACTACATTCATTCATTTGAAGGAGTTCTTGTGGCAACAGTTTTCTACAGGCGGATACATCCTCTCTGGTTTCTGAACGTAAGAACAAAGGAGGACTGTGGGAGTTGATCCGGCGGGGTTCAGAGATCAGTTTGATGGTTTTAGTACATGTTCACTGTACTCTCTCATTGGTTCACATCATGTCCAGCTGCACAAGGAGGGAGAGAAAGACTTTAGTTTATGTCTCATATAGCCTAACACGTCATTTATGCACAAAGGGCCAAATATACAGACTCGACACAAGCTGTGGCAACGATGTTTATCAAGAAATTCCAAAGCATTAAGTACAACTATGCACATGTTATACCTTTGGCCACAAGCATCACTTAACATGTGTAATTACAGTTCAATGGCTTCCAGATAAATGGGTCGTAGTAAAGTACAACATACCAAGTCATCTACATCTCCAGTGTCTTCCACAGCTGGTGAAGCCTTTTCTTCTTCTTTCTCTGCTGTAACCAGGAACTAACAAAACACGTATTCCATGAATAAATAAAAAAATCTGACTGGTATCATTATCAGTTTTATAACCACCTGATTAGCTTCTTGTTTTGATATTGTACTTCCTTCAACCTCATCTTTGCTAATCAAAGTGACTCTGTCTGTTGAGACATACAATGGTGGAAATAAGTTACTTTTTACCATTTGTCAACATTGAAATTCATGAAAACAAAACAAAAAAACAAAAGGTTATCATGCCTTGAACCAGCAGGTCCCAAAATACTTCCAGGCCTCTGTTTGGGATACTTCTTTTCAAGGACTGAAGATAACCATTATACAGTTCGGCATTTCCTTGCTGGAAAATAAAATATTTACACTCAATATTAAACTCAATACATTTTTGGTAAAAACTTTTAATTGCATGATTCTAAGCTACAAATAATGCAGTAGAAAGATTCACAAACATTCTAAACTCCCACACTAAAGCACTAATGCCAAAAGCAGCACAACTGTTTACTCACATGAACAGACTGCTCTCTGAACGCCTGGATACAGGTGAAGCTTTTCATGTAATACTGTGAGTTCTTGTTGCTAAGCAACTGCTCTATCCGGTGAGTCAGCTGCTGACAAACTGGGAAGGGCACAAGAGTCACCACAACCAAACAAAACCAATACGCACAATTACTGGCACAAGAGAACACTTATGGGGACAATATACAAGAACAAATGCAATCTGCAGCTCACCGTCACCAAATGGATGCGTTTTCTGTCTGACAAGTGTGCGGAAGTCACGTGCCGGATCAACACTTCCCACCTATGGAACACCAATGAACAGGACAATTTAAACACTTGTGTAAAAGGTAAACACTTCCGTTGAAGGTCCTTCATGTTACTGTTTCTTTAAGTGAGTATCACATCAAACAGTTTCTCTGCAACTCACCGAGGTCACAGAGCCTTCAGCAATGTCAGCCAGGTTATATTCTTCCTCGTCATCCTCTTTTTTTGCTTTTTTGGCATCTGTCTCCTCAGATCTAAGTTTGTATGACATTTAGTTGATGAGTAAAATCATACTACTTCATTAGGTGACACCGTGTTGTAAGACGTACTCTTTGCCAAAAATCTGTTCACTTGTCTTTTTTGTCTTCTTCTTTTCTACTTCAGTCAAAGGAAATTTCCTCTTGAGCTCAGTAAGAGGGGCCTGGCATCGCTGGTTTACCACCTCAGGCCGCTCCAAAGCTGCCACGAGCCATGGTTCCATCGGGGGCAGAGCTGTCCCAGGGCTGACCGCTCGATGGTGCAGACACTATGAGGACAATCGTGACTGAGTGTTACCATGCCATTTATTTAACCCTTTAACATTCATCCCATCAATTTTGTATGGGGGTTTTCCAAGTTTTGTAGTAAATAATTTGTTTTTCTTTTTTTGGACCCCCAAGTTTTTTTTAATTAAGGCCTCTACCAAATTGTTGAGAAGCAGATCAATGGTAAAAGTTCCTAATAAATAGTTATACAATGAGTTATAGCAAATAAAGTATCAAATACCTACATATCTACTTAAAAAGTAAACAGTGACCATGGGTGGATATTTTGAGCACAACATATTTATAGTGCTAGAGATTTCGCAATGAGATAATGTTACAACAATGTTCCAAATCGATAGTGATTTACCAGATGGTTGAGGGAAACATTAAAGGGTTAAGCATCAGAAAATAAAATGTGAATTACCTAATGTTGAAGCGTGATCTTTATCAAGAGATCTTACAAAAAGTCAAGAGTTTGAAAAAACACAAACGTTCAAATATCTTGTGTAGAACTTTTCCTTTAAAAACAAGTGATGCTAAGTTTAAGTCCCTGAAGCTGTTTATATCATAAATTAATCTAAATCTAAAATCTATATTAATCAAAACACTTAATGAAGACAACCTAAAATACAGTATTAATCAATAGCACTGAGAAAGAAACACAGTTACACAACCTATTGATAATTATTGTAACAGATTTGAATAACCTGGAAGTGCCTCTGAAAGGACGGATTTGGAATGTGATGGACTTGGAGCATGTCTGTATGTTCTCCATCTTCATCCTCCTCAACCAGCATCATGGAGTCAATGAGACTATCCACCGCAGACAGCTGTGATTCTGAAGAAACATGTCAGGGAAGGTAAGAAGGGAAGGGAGGATTAAACTTCCATATCCACTTTTAAAAATTGAGCTATTGGAACCCAAAGAGTTGTACCTGAAGGTGTGGATTTCTTGTTTTCAAGAGAAGGGAAAGTAAAATGTCTAAGATCTTCACTAAAAGGCAGCTGGACGTAGACCAGGCACTAGAGAGAACACATTGAAAGGTTGAAGACTCAATAAAAGTCCATGTTTAAGTCCATCATCTCACCTCATAGTTTGACTTGATACAGGGGAAAGCAGCGCCTACTTGTGGATTGCTGACTTTGTTATAGGCATACCTCACTATAGCAACCATATTGAGTTGGTCCAGTGCCCGAATGAGAGCTGACAGTGCAATTCCTGCATGCTGTGCAAAGATAAAGAGAGATTAAAACATACACTGAACACTAAACACTTTTTCAACTACTGTTGTCTTAAAGCTGCACTAACTGACTTCAGATTCAGATTCAGATTCATTTATTTGCCATTTGCAGTAAAACCACATAGGAAAAACTGTGCAAGACTACCCCAGTGTGCACCAGACAGAGAAGACGACACACACCAGAGCTCTTGCCACGGCGCCATCTTTACGGCGCCATGCGACAAACAGTAGAATAAACAGCAGAGAGCAGTAACACACAGTTTCACAGACAATTGGATAGACACATTGTGCTTTGTATAAACCACGGATTTTTTTCTCGGGATGAGCACCTCCGACTGCCGGCCCAATGTGGCTGTCAGAGGGGGGCGGGGTCAGGGAGGGGGTGAGTCGGAAACACAATGAGGAGTGGAGGGGAGGGAGGGAAAGATGGATAGGTAGAGGGAGGCGGGGGAGCGGGATCCTTGCTGGAGACTGAAATAGTGTGAGTAGTTGTAGATTGTGGGACCTTGTTATTATGGCCTTGGCTGAGGAATGTGAGATAAGAGTGGAGAGAAGACACAGCAGGAGAAAAACACATCGCCTGAGAGGGACAATATTAAATGCAATGTAGCAGTCAAAAGCAGGCAGATATTCTATTAAATCCAATTAAACCGAATTGTGGCGCCCTCAGACCTCCGTACACAGGGGCAAATCCAAGCCGGGTCAGAGAGTTCAAGCCTGACACACGATGTCATTCAATCTCAACTGCGAAGGGATTTTGAAGCAGCGGACTCGCTGGCCTTGCTCTTTCTTCTCCCCTCCCCGCACCCACGAAGCTATCGCCCCCCACTACCCCACACCCACTGTTGTTTACGGAGCTAGCGTCTCCCAATAAAATTGTGTATCGTACATTTGGGCGTGGATGGCGTGACCATAGAACGATAGAACCGGGAAGCGCGGAGGAACGAGACTTTCTTTTGGATGGCTGTTTCGCTGTGTAAGCAGTAACCGGTGACGAAGAGACGGAAGCTTCAGGTTAGCTCCGCCGCTTGTTGTGCTAACTCAGCTGTGCTAACGGTCCTGTAGATTTCTCAAGAAAGTGGGGGCTAGTGGTGCGCTGTGATTGGTCACAATCTGAGACCCGAAACACATTCTCTTCCTTGTTTCATCAAAATTCGATCCAAAATATAATGTCACGCCAGCACAAATCTGCGCTACTTTTTCTTCAAAAGGACGTATATCCCAATGCACTACATGGATATGGATAGCATTTTTGTAATGAATGCAAAAATAAAGTCAGTTAGTGGAACTTTAATTTGTTACGGAGAGCACTTCTTTACTGAAACAATCCATCCTCCGTCGCAGGTGTGGCATATGAAGATGCTGATTGGACTAATGATTAATAAGATATGTTTAGTGTTGCTTTGTTGTGGGTCTGGTGTGACACCACAGAGCAACACATCTCCTTCTCAGGGTTGTTCATGTTTCCTCTTCGATGTTTGTGAACGTGCTGGATACAGGCAGGAACTGAAACATACTACTGTATCTGGTGAGTATGCTGGCCATGGAAGGACTGATCATCTCTGACGTGTTGCATTGGGGCTTTTCTGAAACCCCCAGACCTCCCAAATAAAGGTTTAGAGTGGCATTCTATTGTGGTCATCCAAAGGGTGTGCAGTATTCATGCTGTCTAACCCTCTCGATGCCACCACACCTGTGAGGCGGGATGAATTTCACAGCAAGGGAGAAGGGCTCACTAATACCAATTTTGACAGATTTGTGAACAAAATTCTGGTGGAGATGGGTCTTTGAACAAATATACAGAGTTTTAAAAAATGGGATCAAAACAAAAATTGTGTGTTTATACTGTGTGTAAATATAAGCAAAGCAGATACAACAATTCCTACCTCATCATCTTTGGGGGCAAATATCTTGAGAACTTGATTACCCATGAAGTGATGGCGCTGGATCTGAAAAATGTACAATAGTGATTTTCAGTCCTGTCGAGATGAGTGTCATTAATGACGATAAACAGATACATTGACTGTCGGTTTAAAAAGGTAGAATTTAGGTTAAATGAGACTACATTCTCCCTTTGCAATCCTATCATCATATTAATATATATATTAACCCTATATATATATATATATATATATATAAATATATATTACATTTAATATAGATAGGGGTGTTGTAGGTAATGGAGGTAAAGCTGACATTTTCTGAATGAGACATACAAGAATCACTGAACATGTTACTTGGCAAGGGAACACGGTTTTGAGTCAGGTTAAAGGTTTGAAAAAGTGCGTAATGTCACCTTTAGATGCACATTATTTTCTGTACAGTACTGATATTGGTTACACAATGATTATACCGTACATAGAAAAGGATTATTACCATGTTTTGTTTGGTGAAGCCAAGAACGGCAAAGCATTTCCCATCATGCCGATATTTCATTTGGTCTTGATCCACTTTGGAGAAGGGAACAATATCACTGCCATAACGGAAACCTGAAAATAAGTTATTCAACTGGTTTAGTATGTATTTGTTTAGCGTGAAATCTTGATCAGACGAATTTACCTTGAATAATGTCCTCTGCTTGTACCTCGGTTTCATTGTCGTCATCTCGACAGAAGACAGTCTCTTTCTTCACATCATCTTTTTGGTTTGACTGCGCATCCACAGTAAGCCATGTTTTCTTCAGTTTCTCCTCAGTCACCTGAGATATTTTAGGAAATAGTACAGTATTCTACAAGCTTGTTTAAATAATGGTAATACAAAATACAATATTTCTGCTACCTAAATATTTATATGTAGATACACACTTTAAATTAAATAGGTATGTAGAACTTACTGATTTATAGCCAACAATTCGGATGGGTAGTGAACTGCCAATGGTTAATTGACAGGGCCAAGCCATAGGTCTTCTCTCAATACGCTTAAACATGTGAAGCTCCTCCAGAGCATTCCTGTAAAATGACACTTACATTAAAATATTTTCTTGAATGTGAAAACCCTCATATAGAAAGGGCTGTATTCAAACCTGAAGCTGTAGACTTCATCCAGACCATCCTCCTCATCCAGGCTCAGCATGATGTGTTTGACCATGTCAAGACCCTGCTGCTGCTCTTGGGTCATACCTTTTCTGGTCCCCGGTGGCCCCCCAGGAGCTCCTCCATCCCCACTCCTACCATCCTCATCCTCTTTGTCAACAGGAAATGGCAAACTAGTTGGGAAACCCATAAAAACAATAATCTAGTAATCAAGATTTAGTTGGAGTATTGGCATAACCAGAGTGTGTTCTTACAAGAACTGAAGGGTAATTCCAGCCTTCTTCAGGTTTCCGATGATAATATCCAGGTTATCAGAGCTGACCTGAGAGCTCAGGTCAGTCAAAAGGGCGATGATAAGTCGCTCATATTTTTTCCCCCTAAAAATGAGCAATATTAATATACAATAGTAAATGTGATCAGATATGATTAAGAAATAGAATTTCAGAAATTATATAAATCAAAATAGATCATACAATTTTAAATGGGTTTCTCTAAATGAGCTAATTCTGGTGGTACATGGGTAATTTCTTCATTTTACTCCACGACGGTCATTTTCTGGAGTAATTCTCATATAAGAATTAGATAACAGAAATAATATTGCAATACAGTATTTTATGATGGAGTTTCTTACTTTGTTTCTGTCTGAAGTAGATCCATACAGACAACAAGCGCATCTAGCCCTGTATAAACATATAAGGAACCTGCCCAATTGAGCAAAACTGTCTTCCTGATGTTAATGAACTATATTGGTTTAAAGGATACAATCAGCCACTTGGTTCTCAGGTTGGATTTGGTTTGCAATTTCCTCAAGAAGTTCAAAGTCTGGAATCATGAGGTGGCGATGCACCGAGATGTGTTCGTACTGATCATCCTGCTGTAGGGAGTTTTTAGTGTCTTCTGTTCCAAACAGAACCAACGCCAGCTCATCCTTAGTCTCAGCAAACACCTGTAGAGATAGTGAGTTCAGAGGCAGCAAATCAGAAGATTTGATAGCTTTTAATCGAAATTCCACATGGAGGGGAGGAGACTTGCCTGGCGTTGAACAAACTTCTGCATAACCTTTTTGGCCAGATCAAACGGAGGCTCTTCACCAGGAGCTGAGTGGGACATGGAGAAACCCACGTCCATGCATAAAACCAATGCAGACTGCAACAGGACATATCCAAAATCAGCAAACAAAAGAGACACTGCTGTGGTTAGGACAAGCAGGAAGCAGAGTCAAACTAAAAGACAAGTTCAGCAGGAACCAGAACCATAATACCACTGATGATGATGATCACATTTGTCAAGAAATGAGATGATAATAAACAGATACAGTAACATAGACAGATCCTCAGCCATTCACAAAGCCCTTGCTTGCTTGCCTTCTTGACATGCCCCGACATGTCTTCTGCCAACATGTAGTACCACGCATTACCCAATGAACTAACTTTAACATTATTTATGGTTTACATGTTTATATCTGGGGCAGTGGTCGAATAAAATTGAATAAATAACAATAACTAAAGGGTAACCTACTTTGGATGCTGCCATGGCTTTTCCCTCCACCAAAAATATTGAGTGTGCCTGTGTTATGAATCCGTCAGGAAACTGCAGCCAGATAGTGAGTTCCGTAAGCGTAAGCGAAGAAGCGAACCACTGTCGCTCTCCAGTGGACTACTAAAATACTACTACTACTAATACTACTACTACTGCTAATAATAATAATAATAATGAGTGATAGATATGAATAGAAATTTTAATAATGATTTTGAATACAACATGACATTTTACAAACAGTGTTCTATTACAACATATTCAATACAATAATTTTTAAATCAAGAAAAGGTGAATGAAGTTAAATACCACTGTGGGACTAATAAAGGCATTCATTCATATTCAATTCAATTGAATTTATTCTTGCATATTCCTAAATCACAACAGTAGTTATCTCAAACCATTGAAATTGCTAAAACAGATCAGAGAATCAAACATTTCAAACCCAAAAAATATAGAACACATAGGTATGGGTCCATACGGAGTTGACCAATGCCCATGAATGTTGATAAACGTCCTTAATGTTGTGGAATGTTAAGAGTGTCCTGGATCATCACCAGTCCTTTTTGTTAGACACTAACTGTCCAACAGACCCTCCTGCATCAGCAAGGAAAAACGAAAACCCAGTGGGAGAGAAGTAAGAAACCTGAGCGAGATCCACATTGAGAGAGGGATCCGCTCCACACAGACGGACGGGCTAGAGATCCAGGACCTAAGCTACAGAAAAAGGACCAGGGCCTTGTTCTGTAGCTTAAGTTTAGAATAATAAAAAAAAATGTTATCCTATTATAACAAATTTACATATAGGCCTAGACTAATTTAATGATACACATAACACACATAACACATATAAAGACAAATAAGGTGGGTGACACTGTCCTTGTTTCAACTCTTTTCAAAGAACCATTTACAGGCAAGGTGATTTGACATGCTGCTGTGAAATGCACACACTTTCTTTATTTTTTTATATTGATGGTGTAAAGGAGGAAGGTAGTAGGCCTGAATATAAAAGGTGCGATAACTCCATAAAGACCGGATACAGACATACAGAATATTAATAGAAACAGGTCAGGCATTGTAGTTAGTTGATCAAATGTGTGTAGGGTTGTTAGTAGAAGGGGTCATTTTAATCGGTCTTTTTTGTAAGCAGACCATAATGATCAATTTTTTTTGTAAAGTTAATATTATAGTTATTATAGAGATATGTAGATACATACTTCTCACTTGAACCCAACCTGAGCTGACTTTACACCGATGACGTCAGGGCGAATTCACTTGGGGCTTTACTTTGCAGTGTGCCTGAGACAGTGTCAGAATCCAGCAGTTCCACAATACTGTAGGGGGAGCAGTCCTCTAGTCCGAGCTTCCCACATGCCCAGCCGCAGAAGCCTTTTTCCAAGTCACGTACATCCTGCCACCACTCACTGAATGCCCACGAAACCTGCACCACGGAGGAGTACAGCGCCAGAGACAGTGCAAGGGGCATGATCAGCATAGGATAGAAAATGATGAGAAAGGGGCATATGGTAATCTTATGCCAAAACGTGCGCTCTTCATTGTACACCAGAAAAACATTGTACCAGGTGAGAGTGCCATAGTAGAAGGAAGTGATGAACGACAAGACAAAAATAAATGGGAAACAGGAAATGCTCCACAGAACAACATGGGGGCCAGAACAAAGGCCAAAACTGCAGTTGCGTTTTGAGCCATCCCCAGCATCACACTCTGCGTCCAGGCGCTCCTTTGACTTGGCCAGGTCACGGATCTCCTTCTCAGTCAGTGTTAAATGAATATCCACCACCTGGCCCTTCTTCTTGCCTCGAGTGATGGTGCCCGTCAGGGTCACGTACCGGCTGTCAGGAGGAAGAGACCAGCCCCCTCCTGTAACACCAAAGTGTAAAGTAAACCATATGAATCCATGTAGCTGTTCTTCTAAGTGGATGTTCAGATAAATTATTGTAAACAGAATATGGGTATGCACAAAAACACAACAGCCACTGGTCTGTCTACATACTGTAGATAATATAGAAGTAATATTCTGATTATTATCATAGAGCAAGGTATGCATTGTGTTTTCAATAAAGTCTTAAATGTGGCTTAGGGTTAAACATTGTCTAAACAAATATATTGTAGTATTGTTTCAAAGATCAATGTGTAATCTGTAATCTGTGATGTGGTAGTAGTTTGAGCCCTTCACCTTCATTAGTTGGAGTACACAGAAACTTGGCCGCCTCCTCCGAGTTCCTCTCAGGGGCCTCCTCTCCCTGGTCTTCTTCAGATGCCCTCTCCATCTCAGAGCGGTACACAATAATGGACTCAGGGCGCGGTTCTCTCTTCTTCCTCCTCTTCCTCCTCATAGAAGGTCCTGTCTCTGCATGGTCAGTATGGCTGTCTGACTGGTCTGACCTCAGGGAGATGAGCTGGGGGCTGCCCTCCCCATCATGGTGGGAGCCTTGTACTTGAGCCATGCTCAGAGCTGCAGGTGAAATCCAAATGTGTAGCTACAGAGTCAGCATTAAAGTAAGTGCTGTTGCCATGTCTACTGCATCCGCTATGCCACAGGGAAGACAAGGAAAAAGAGGGAAATGCCATCAAAGGGGGAACAAAAATATACTGCAGAGGCGAATATTAATCCTGCATGACCCACATTCAGAGTCAATAACTGACACAAATGTCCCGTTTCGTTTGTAATGCAGTTCTACAGAGAAGCCATGCTAGGTGCCAATAAATGGGTGAAGCACATACACATATTATACTGTACAAGCACATTTGGATGTGCTGTCGTGCCTTTACCTAAAGAAAGGACAAAGGCTTTTATTGCACAATGTTGTCGAAACAAGGAATATACATGATGGTAAAAGAGGTAAAATGGACAAAGCCCTCGCCTCACAGCTGATCTCCTCCCACAGAGATCCCACCCATCCGCTTTGTCTGCAGCCGGCGAACATGGCCCCAGTGATAATGATGTACAGCAGAAAAGCAGACTTACCTTTATGTTAAGACGAGAAGCGTCAGAATAAGACGATTTTGACATCATGGTTGGTTTCATGTGTCAGGATGTAGATCCATGAGCTGATGTTGTTTCTCTCCGTGCGGACAGATGCGCGGCTGCGCAGAAGGCACCATCACAGTGACCGAGGTGGTATCACAGTGTCCACCCAGAGGATCTACCCAGAGGATCTACCCAGAGGATCTACCCAGAGGAACTACCCAGAGGAACTACCCAGAGGATCTACCCAGAGGATCTACCCAGAGGAACTACCCAGAGGAACTACCCAGAGGATCTACCCAGAGGAACTACCCAGAGGAACTACCCAGAGGATCTACCCAGAGGATCTACCCAGAGGATCTACCCAGAGGAACTACCCAGAGGAACTACCCAGAGGATCTACCCAGAGGAACTACCCAGAGGAACTACCCAGAGGATCTACCCAGAGGATCTACCCAGAGGATCTACCCAGAGGAACTACCCAGAGGAACTACCCAGAGGAACTACCCAGAGGATCTACCCAGAGGACAGAAACTACCCAGAGGATCTACCCAGAGGACTACCCAGAGGAACTACTCTACCCAGAGGAACTACCAGAGGACTACCCAGAGGATCTACCCAGAGGATCTACCCAGAGGATCTACCCAGAGGATCTACCCAGAGGATCTACCCAGAGGAACTACCCAGAGGAACTACCCAGAGGAACTACCCAGAGAGGAACTACCCAGAGGAACTACCCAGAGGAACTACCCAGAGGAACTACCCAGAGGACTACCCAGAGGACTACCCAGAGGAACTACCCAGAGGACTACCAGAGGATCTACCCAGAGACTACCAGAGGAACTACCCAGAGGATCTACCCAGAGGAACTACCCAGAGGAACTACCCAGAGGAACTACCCAGAGGAACTACCCAGAGGATCTACCCAGAGGAACTACCCAGAGGATCTACCCAGAGGAACTACCCAGAGGATCTACCCAGAGGAACTACCCAGAGGATCTACCCAGAGGAACTACCCAGAGGATCTACCCAGAGGAACTACCCAGAGGATCTACCCAGAGGAACTACCCAGAGGAACTACCCAGAGGATCATCCAGGCTTTGTCATTTCAACACATCAATAAAGACATTATACAGGATTCATGTCGTTTACTTTAAATAATGACCGTTTATTTGTAATATTTGTTGTTATTGCATATTTATTTTATTTAAGTGTATACCTGCATAACTCTGTATCGTAATAATATATTTACAATAATAATAATAAAATACCATAGTTGGAATAATCACAGCTAATGTGTGTAGTTCGGCTATGCTAACAGCGGGGTCTGAGCTGAACAAACATGACGGATGGAGAGCTCCTCAAAAACATTGACAGCCTCCTTTTTCAGTGTGGTGAGATATTCTTTTACACAATAACATGATTCTATTTGGCTAAGTTAAAAAACTAAACTGACTGACTAACTGAGTGCGTGTTTTCAGCGCTTCAAACAAGAGAAGTTTCTCAGAAGAAAAATGAAATCAACCAACAAATTGAAGGTATTACTATGATTATAGTTCTGCTCTTTATGACTATCTGTGTATTGATATTGGAAGACATTTACACACGGTTATTAGTTTACAGAAATTATATTGCTAAGGCAAAGTCTACGATTGAAACAACTAAAACAAGTATCAAGAGCCTTGAGGAGGAGATTAAGACAAAACAAAACACTTTGGCCCAAAATGAAGCTGTTTCTAAAAGGTACATTTGTTCTATCAATAGTAATACTTGTGTGATTAACATTTCTTCTGTGTCTTAACAACAGTATGAAAACTACGAGCACCCTGGTCCTGCATTATGATCAAACCCTGAGGACTGAACTGGAGAACAGGAGAGCCATGTACAACAGAGACAAGTCAGCCTTTACTCTTCAGTAGACACATTTAATTTATGGAAACTTCTAGAGTTTGGATGTTTTAGCACTACTGAATTGCACTGTTTCATCTATAAAGGGAAGAGTATGAAAAGAGGATTGCAAGCTACAAATCGACCCTCCAGTCATACAAAGAATATTATTACAAAAATCCTCTTGCCCAAAAACTCCTGGGGCTGCAGGCGGAGAACAGAGAGATCGAAACAAACATCAAGTGCTATGATGATTTATTAGCATTAAAGCAAAGCGAGCTGGACAATCTGACAGGTGTTAAATCTGTAATTTGTCTGTAAGATGTAATATCATTTGTGTTGATGTCTCTTTGGTTTTATCCGCTGCAGTGGTCAATACCTCTTCCCCAGAAAAATCCTTGGAAAGGTATTGTCGTGTTTCATATAATTGTATTTTGTGTTTTTTGTGATAATTTTTCCTTATTCTTTGCCTCGCTCTAGTGAGAAACTTGAAAATGAACTAGAAACAGAGCCAGCTGAAGACGCTAGCCCCGTTTCACCACAGTCAGAGGTATAAAACAGTTAACAGAAGAATATGTCTGAAATACTGTTTTCAAACTTAAAGCAAACATATAATATTACAGGAACATCCAATTTTAGCTGAGAAGGCCTCTGGAGGACATGTTGAAGAAGAGCAGAGTGCCTCCACTGCCTGTCTTCCTGCAGAGCTGACAGCCACCATGGACTCTCAGCAGATGGATGGCAAGTACAGGGATGTATCTTATCAACTACATTAACCTTTCTAATAAGTACATTTATTTTCTTTAGAACATCAAGAGGAAGCAGAGACTGGCATTTCAGAGACCGGCCCACACAGTCCAGCTCTTGTAATATGTTTCTTAGGTTTATCCAACTCTTTAACTTTTTGTCAATTGCAGATTATTGATTTTTTCTGTTGACCAGCTGTTGTTACAGGAAAAAAATGCTGCACAAGAAAATCAGGAAATTGAGCTGGCAATGGAGTTTGAAATGGATGAGGGTCCAGAAGAGGAGCAAGCGGCAAACCAAGAGGAAGATGAAACTATGACTTCTTTGAGTCAAACATCCTCACAAGGAGCAAACCAAACAAACACTTCCCCCACTAGAACTAAACCTGACCCTGCAACCCCAACTTTCCCATTTACGTAAGATTTTCATCTGGTTATCTTCGCAAAATCACACTGCATTTAACAGAATCTCTCAATGACCAGCTTTTATTTTGAAGGTTTAGCCCGAGCCAATCACCACAGATCTCGGATACAAGCAAATCCCCTGCTTTTCCTTTCAATATTCACTCCGAACCAAGCACTCCAGGGTTTTTTGGCTTCGGGGCACAGGATGAGGTGGGCGTCCATTCCATCAAAGAATGTGTTCATTTTCATGCGATATTAAAAAAATGGCTTTGCAGGACCCAGCGTCACCATTCTCAAGTTCTTTTTTTGAAGAGAAGGTGTGTAAAGTGTATATCCTCTTTTACAATTAACAACCACGGCACTCAGAACGCTTTTTATTCCTTCACAGAAAACTGCAGAGTCTAAGTCCTCCATGGGTAAGATTACACATTTATAATTATTATGACATTCCCAAGACATAAATACATATATGTTATGTTCTCTAGAATTCCTTTTTAACCAACCTGAGCCAAGTGAGGACTTCCAGTTTGCCTTCAACACCAAGAGCCCTGAGAGTGGAGGCCGCAGCAAAGATAAAGCCAAGGGAGACTTTCCATTTTCATTTAACTTTTAATATAGGAAAATGTTAAAGATAGACATTCAGCAGTTTTTGTTTTTTCATGTTTAGGTTCAAACAGTTCAATACAATTAATACATTACATTTGCATTTTTAGTTTATACAGTTCAATAAAACAGTTCACATATATGTTCAGTTATAACACTTTTTTTCTCAGAATACTGGCATAGCAACTAGTATCAAATTGTTTAATGCATTAGAGGTTCTAGGCAACTTTAGTGACTTTCTTTTACAGTAAATGGCAAATAAATTACAAAAACTTGAAATCAGCGTACTTGTATGAGTCTATATTATTAATCACAATTACCAAAACAGTATTGTTATTTGCTCTTGATTAAAAGCAGTAAAGTTTCAGTTGTACTTTCAAATATTTTCTAATCACCCTTTTAATTCACATTCATTTCAGCTTGCAGTGGGTATAGAAAGGATAGATATGGGGTAAATGAATTATGTTATCGCAGGATGCGTCCATGTTCTAGATTTCTATTTCAGTTGGAGGCCTGGTGCTAAAACAACTCTGGGAATTCATTTTGGAAAGACAATTGAAAAAGAAAGTGTCCAAATGCTTTTCCCGACCATTATTTGCAAGTTATCCATAATCATTAAATAGTAATGATAATAATAATGCATCGGTTTTATATAATGCTTTTCATGGACACTCAAAACACTGTATATGTATATATATGTATACAGTGTGTGTTTTGAATATTGTCATCTTCATGATAAAATAATTACACCATAGTTGACATGTAATAACAATAAAATGTGAATCTTTATCACAGTTTTTTGTTTCACAGAATTGGGCCAGGAATTACTGAGAAGTCAGCTCCAAACTAAGAGCCATGTCAGCACTTTTGACAGCTGTTGACGTAGTTACTAAATAAAGATCTTTCAGCTGCCCTTTGCAACAGTTTTAAAATACAAGCTTTTTGAATGTTGTGATCTCACATGAACGCAACCTGTAGCCTAAAAACCAGCATCGACGCTCAGTGATCTCTCCGTCACGTGTTTGAGGGATCCAGGGACGTATTCGCTGAAGCTGGTTTGATACTTGGCCAACATCTTCAGTAATGGTCTCATGTTTAACCACCACTGGTCCTTTGGCACCCGGTGTCTGTAAAAGGTAATTCATTTGTTTTAAATAAATTCTTTCAGCAGTAGTACCAGCTTATATTGAAAACTATAAACAAGACAACTTACTCAAAATCTGTTAACGGCTTTAATTCTGCAACTGGAGTAAATGAAACAACTTTTCTGTTTAGTCCAAGGACACATGCAGTGTTCGGAGCGTTGGCAAAAACACGCCCTGATAAAGGAAAGATAAATAAATGATTCTTTGTCCTGTAGAATGTGGCCTAACTGAATGGAACTTACCCTGTCTGCAGTTATCCGCCAATTTCTCTGAAATCCACTGCAGAGCCTTTACCCCCATCTTAGTGCCAAAATTTCTGTCAAAGGGGGATGGTGCGCCTCCCTTAAGCCCAGTATGTAAGTAAAGATAGTTATTATATATATAAATATCATGTCATACCTAAGATAAGTCAATAGTTTTGGCGTCTGACCTGTTGCAGATGCCCAAGCACATTCACTCTGCAGTCGAAGACGCCTTTCCCCTCTGCTGTGTAGAGCTTATGAATGAAGTCGGTTGTGTAATGCTCATGACAATTTTCATTCCTGTTGTGTTTAAAACCAAATCACATAAAACATAAAACCATCTCCACTTTAGGAAGATGTGAAATTCTTTGCGTGGATTATCACCGTATCACTAATCCTCGCTGAATATCCTTCTTCATCTTTTCAGCCAAATGCTCAACGTTAGTCTGAAAATCAAACCGTTTGTTAAAGATGATATATTTAAGACGTATGTTGTTGATGTGGCTGATGATACTTTTAGATCACGGATGGTGAAGGGGTCTTCATGAATGTAGACCGCATCCGCCCCCACAGCCAGACCAGTGGATGTGGCCAGATATCCACAAAACCCTCCCATAGTCTCCACCACAAACACACGCCTTTTAGTGCCAGACGCAGACTGCTTGATCTTGTCACAACCCTGAACAAATGGGGATGAATGAATAGTTAGGGGAAAAAACATTCTGAACATATAGGCCTGAGCCTTGATGGAAATTTTAGATTTGCTTCCTTGTTATGGTAAAGCTAGATTTTATTTTATTTTAGTATAGATTTATGTTAATTTATCTTGCTACTCATGCCTCCTGATGTGTAACCAGTGATACAACAATATGACTATCAGATAAAGATCAGACCTATAGTTTTCCCCAACATGCAATCCCTGGATGAAGGTAAATATTTCTGCTTTAGTGCATGGTAAAATACATGGGGGTCTATAGAAGGTGAGTGGGTGAAGCCTTTGGGGAAATTACACGTTGATAAGTGCAAAAGTTCAAAAGGTTCTTACCTCCATGGCTGCATTGACAGCTGTGTCTACTCCCAAACTGAAGTCTGTTCCCGGTACATTGTTGCTGATGGTGGCTGGGATGACACACATGGGGATGCACAGTTCCTCATAATGACCCCTGGCTTCAAACAGCTCAAGCACACCGTGATAGCCCTGGGAGTTAGAGAAGTTTTAAAACACAAGCTGTTTTCTAACACAATACTGTAACTTGATGCTTTTGATGGGTTTACCTCAAAGCCTCCGATTACAAGCAGCGCTGAAATGCTGTACTTGTTGAGTGTATTGACAATCTTATCCATGCATTTGGATGGAAGGGTTCTAATTGAAACACAAGAGGCCTGATTAGCATATAAAGTATAAAATAATAATTCAATTGATTTATTTTAACCTTTTTGTCCCAAGTCTGGAGCCTCCTTGGCCGGTCCATCCTGCAACTGTGTACCACTCCATCTCAAACAACTGCGCAACAAAATACAAGTTTGTTAGAATGTATATTAAAACATAAATGTGCACACACTTTAAACCTTACATTGTCATCAGCCAATCCTTGAAATCCATTATGAAATGCATAGACTTTGTGGCCATGGGAAATGGCTAACCTGACAGCAGACCTCACAGCAGCATTCATCCCTGGAGCTGGTGCCCCAACATTCACTATGGCTAAAGAATTATTAGTCTGGAAGAAAAATTTATTTAGGAAAATTCAGAATTTAGGCTGGGATCCAAAGTTTCAAAAAAAGACACATGTAGTAAAACTGGCACTGACCTTAGTTTGGGCTGGTTTTTGAAATGCAAGAAGTTTGTATATATTCCAGTTGTTTTCAAAGCTCCTACATAAAGAGTTTTTTTCCAGTGTAATTTTGCAATATATTTCACATTTAGATTTAAAATATATATACACTTGAACCTTACCCTCCTCGTAGTTTGACCGCTTCATTAAACCTTTTCTCATTCATAGCTTGCTGGACAAGTTTAGTCTTTGAAAAGCAAAAGTGTTTTACTTGTCATGACAATACTCTGCTTGGATAAAGAAGATGGCAGCTCACCATTTCCACACACTCCATGAGAGGCAGTCTGACCGCATGGTTCCCGGACAGGCCAATAACACAGGCTGGAGTGTCCGGAGAAGCCTCCATTAGGGCGACTACTGCCTCTACGCCCAGCTTACAGCTCTATGGAAGTAAAAAGATAAAAGCCATATTGAGCTATACTGTAGTTTCTTTGTTTTAACGCTATGTACAGAAAAGTCTAGGGAGACTCAGAACCAGCTGAGATGCCCTGTAACACCTTGGTGAGCTGGAGGAGGTGAGCCTTTTCGGGTATAAAGTGTAGAAAAAGGCATGGATAGATAGAACTCACCAAAATTCGGTCAAAAGCTGAAGGAGTCCCTCCTCTCTGAACATGACCCAATACTGTCACTCTGGTGTCATATCCAAGCCTTTTAACCACCAACTAATTTAGAAAAATATACACGATGAATAAAAGTAGACCACTGCAATTGTATTGGTGTAAATGCTCTGGTTTTAGATGGGAACAATACTTACATCTTTAATATAAGTTGATGAAATTGGCTTTCCATTTGCATCAATAGCACCTTCTGCAACAATTATGATGTTGAGTCTAGATCCAGTGCGACTCTGGTTCAAATTTAACAAAATGAAAGTAAATTATATAATTTCAATAGTAGGTCCTTTTTGTTCATATGCAGTGCTCAATCCCACATTCAGTCATCTGTGTAAATGCTCTATAGTCAAGTCAACATGCAGCCATTTTGTTCTACATGTAAAGGTAAACTTTAAAGATGTATGTATTTTATCATCCAGCTCATTATATTGTTCCAATGGCTGACCATTTGCAGAAGTGAGCTGTGCCTTGAAGCAGGACTTCCCTGCTTTGACGATAGCTCTATAGGTCAGTGGAGACCTGCATCTTTGGACAAGCTGTATACTGTATACGGTATTGGACTCACTGCCTCCAGCCGAGCACACATACGGTCCTCCCATCCCTCTTGAGGAGGGACCTCTGGTATGAACAGCCAGTCCGCTCCTGATGCCAGCGCTGACACTAAACCCAAATACCTAATGTGGAAAAACTCATATTAAAATCAAGATTTTCCATTTGTTGAGCTATAGATGCGAAACTCACCCACAGTGGCGTCCCATGACCTCCAGAACAAAGGTACGCTGGTGGCTTCAGCAGAAAACGAGTAGTGTTACATTCATAAAAAGATACACAATGTATTACTTGACAATGGCTTATTTGGAAATTCTATTCTTTTTTTCTTCTATTCTTCTAAATTTGGAAGATCAAGCAAAAGACCAACTAAAAAACTAAGAAAAATATTAATTTGAGTAATCAACTGTATTCAACATTTTGAGGATTAGAATCTAAAATACATGCACATTTCTTGGCCAACAATGTAATGAAAGAAAAAATAGCGTGCCGTGTTTACTGTGTTATTATAATGTTTTACTAATTTCTGACTTACCTTTGAGCTGTGGTCATTATAGCATCAACTATCTCCATGATGCGGTGCAGTGCAGAGTCAGCTCCAATGGTCATGTCAGTGCCACAGAAGTCATTGTCAATAGAGCCCACCAGCCCCACAATGTTAAGATAACTATACTGTTGGGCCACCGTTTCTGCAATTCTCCCTAGAAACATCACCAAAAATGTATCCTTTGCAATTTATTAACTTCATTACAATATTTAATTGAAAACATAATTTTACCTTTCTCAACCAGCTCCTGGAGCAAGCTGCTCCACTCACTGCGGAAAATATTAGCCCCAGTGAGACTGCCATCTCCTCCACACACACACAGGTTGGCGATGCCTCTTTGGACCAAGTTGAAAGCAGCTGAAAGTCTCCCCTCGTGGGTCGTGAAGGCTTTGCATCTGGCACTACCTATCACAGTTCCACCCTGCGATGTGCACACATATGTGAGCATGTCTGATAGCAAATTAACATTAAGTTGCATACAGGCTTTTCTTTGCTTTGTCAATATTGACCAATGTCAAACATGCAGACAGCCATAATGGGACAAAAATCTGATTACATATTCTCAACACACCGAAAACAAAACTTCTTCAGCAACTTGTTAAGTGTGGATTGAGCAGTAACGATTGTGATTTTCTTTTTTCTTTTTCAAACTAAAGTACATTAAAAAAAAACACAGGTATAATGGCTGGGTAGCAGGTTAGAGCATGCACCTGAAGCAGGTGTTAAACAATTGTAACAATCTGAAGACCCCTTACCACATAAAATTCACTTCTAGACAAGTGGATAGTTTGAAGTGAGAGAAAAAAGAATATCATAGTAGTATAGAAGAACAACAAATATCACAATAAAGAATAGTGGCCGTTATTATTACAAGGGAAATATTATGATCATTGTGGTGTCCACTTACTAATTGAATGATATTGGTCACACTGTGCCAGTGAGCGAGTGTGATGTTATCCCCTCCATCCACCAGACCCTGGTACCCCTATCAACAAGTAACAGGTTTGTGTGCAGTCATAATAAGGCTGTTTGCACAACAAGGGCAATAAAGCAACATGATGCAAACTCACCTCATGAATTAGATAGACCTTGGCCCCTACATAGATTCCCATTCTGGTGACAGCCCGCACGGCAGCATTCATTCCTTAGAACAGCATACACAAATTGACTTTGTAATGTAATAAAGTCCACTGCAATGGTTGGTTTATATACAGTATTTTAGTAAATTGTAACAAAATAGGTTGGTGAACAACATGTAATATGGTTTTGTTCAAATAATGTATTGTGTACAACATTGGAATAACATCATCAATGGGAATGTGATGAATCCTTAGGGCAAGACCACATTTAAAACCTTGCAATGCGGCCTTTTTATGTTACTTTCTTTCGTTTATATTATTCTTTAAACCAAATAATACCTAAGAGGCGCACAATAGTGGAATACAGTGTTACGGATAATATACTATTTTGCAAACCATATTAATTAGATTAAACAATTCGTGGGTTCAATTCCCACCTCTACACCTTCTCCACCGACTCCCACTGATGACTGCTGTTGTTGTGTCCTTGGGCAAGACACTTAACCCCACTTTGCCCAAAGCCCCCACTGAAAGATCAAGGCTATGCTCACAGTCAGAGAGCAGCCGTCCTCCTGTGGACTCACCACCTGCAGAGGGTCAGTGAGGGGCTGGTGCTATGAGACTTGGGTGGCATCTCTGACTGCCACCCCCCTGACCCAGAAATGGATTAAAGGGTAGAAAATGGATGGATGGATGGATTCTGCATATTGCCCTCTAGTGTTGAGTTATGGACCTGGGATCGTGCAGAAGCCTTAATGCGCGTCACTGATCCAGCTTGGAATTAGCGTAGAGCTGACACACATTATAAAAGTAAAAACATTAAACAATAGAACATAGATGCTACCTTGTGCATCTCCCCCGCTGGTCAGCACCGCCATGGCTCGCCCTGCTCCAGTCATCTTCAGCTTCTCCAAGTCTACTGAGTCTAGCCGCTTCATTGTTACACGGTGCGCAAAAAAAACAAGTAACTAGTTACACAAGAATGACTTCTCTTCGGGAAAGTGTTGATTTAGTCCAAGGGTTGCTTCCTCGATTGCAGCTTGTTACTCAAACGAAGCCGAAACTGTCACTTCCCAGCGGCTTGACTCCTCCCTGTGAAAGTGGGAAACTAAACAGATCCCAACATGCTCCGTGCGCCTCCTCCACAGCGACCCTCCAGTCTCAGGTCCGTGATGACGCGTCCTGTTGGCTCCGCCCACAGCCATGCCCCGTTTGCTCACGCCAGGCATGGGAAGCCAGGCCGCACGTACGCCACGGATCAATCAATGGTATTCAATACATCTAGAACCGAATGCAAAAACACAAACGTAGAGCATATGCATCTGTAGGATCATTGGCTAATATATAACTAGAAGTTTACGTAATAATTATTAGAGAGAAGGGGTGGGGGTGGGGTTATACGACTGTTGCGTGGTTTCCTTAGCAACGGTTGTAAACGGGAGCCGTTGATGAGATCTGCTGATGTGATCAATTCTCACTCAACGGGAACAAGAAACACTACGGTAAGAAGGAAGGATCAATAATACAGATCAATCCGTGTAAGTGGTTTGTTTTCCAAATTAAGACAAAAATAAATGCTTTTGCAAGTGAGATAAGTTTACTTTTACATTTATACATTTGTGCCATAACATTTTATTTTGTGACATTAAAACATCTAAAAAGTTCATCAATTTTACTTGACTAAACCTGGATACCCTGTTTCATAAATGATACATTGATAAGAAAAGAAGCTGTTTGTGTTGAATCGAATACAGTCACGTCTTGGACCAATCTACTCCAGGAATAACAGTTACCACTATCTACATTAGTGGTTCAATTTCACACATGCAGATGGAGAGCAGTCTTTAAATGCTCAATCTGTATCAATAGAAATATATTATGGGCCTAACACGGCTGTGTGTTTATACAGATGCATGGGACATCTGGAGATGAGCAGGACCTTCAGGACAGGTGAGTTTATATAATAATTAATAGTTATGTAATTATATTCAAGTATTGGGGCCATGCCATATAATTGCAATAAATGAATAAATGTGATAGGCTTTAAATGATAGGAAAATTAAGTACTGATATGAACTGATATAAAATGTTATTATAGGAATTGTTTTCTCTATAATACCACTCCAGAATGTAGAAGGTGTTATATAGAATCAACTATGGGCCTGGGCAATGTAAAACTGTTTCACTTGTTGTCTGAAAGTACATTTTCCTCTTGCAGGTTGTGTGTGGAGGCTCAGGCAGAGTTCCCCAGGTCGTACTCAGAGAACAGTGCAGAGGAGGAGCACGTGCTGTTCATCGCACAGAGCTTCCAGAGACACTTCAGACTGGTCTACCCCGACAGGAAACCTCTGCTGCTCTGCCCCAGAAACGAGTGCGGTGTCAAAGTAGGACCACAGAGTCATGCACAGTCATTTCAATACCTATCACTTTGTGTACACTCTATTTTGGTTATTGTCATTGTCTGATGTCTGCAGAATTTAGTCCATTATTTTAAATGTATACAGGGACTGAGTTCTGAACAGCTAAACAATTCCTGTATTACTGAACTTGCTTGTATTCACTGCCATTTGAAATTAGAACTACTCATAAAATGGACTTTTACAGTTTTTCACTTAAGTGCCACAGACTTCCTTCTTTTTTGTCATATTAGATTGCCCTGTCTTTGAAGAGCACCGGTTTGTTAAGCCTTCTACTGCTCGTACCCTCTGCAGTACTCACCTTCCTTGCTTTAAACTGCTCACAAAATGATTTAATTGATTGTAAATGATTTTGGTGGGGAAATAGAAAAGTCCTCACAATCAATATTAGAAGCTGAATTCCTAAAATAAGTTCAGGAAAAAAATACAGTTTGAATAAACTTTTAATAATAAAGTTTGAATAATCCTTTTTTCCTACAGAAGTTGGTGACCACGACGCTGCGCCCCACCATGCCTGGGCTGGCCGACCTCATCGTGTGGCAGGACTGTGCTCGCTTTGTTTCAGACTTCTTGACCCTGCAGCCGCTGGACGAGCCCACAGAGCTGGTGACAGTTTAGAACTCTGTTTCATGACGTCACAAAATAACAAAAGCATTTAAATCAGTGAAAATAGTTCCAGCACAATTGTTTAAGGTCTAAAATAATAAGACGCTTTCAATTCGGTCCAACATTAAAAACATTTTTTGATGTTGGCTCTGGGTAAATTAATATTACAGAACAATTCTGCTGCCGCCCACTCCAAAATTCTGCCACCTGATTCTAACTTGGGACAATTGTTGGCCTAAATTGGTTGTATAATATTTCTAATTTTTGGAATATTTGCTGTCTGTAAAATGTATGATACAGAAGTACAAAGTTAATTAACCATATTCATTCTTTACACTGTGGTCCGAAAAGGAAATGATCAGTAAATATGTAGGATCTGTTTGTTTCTTGGTGAATTGACAACGTTAGCAACATTTACTCATAGAACTAAGGTAAGGTAAGGTACAAAAATGAATATGATATTTGTTGAATGTCCCCTCCAGCCCAGCACCCTGCGCTCTCCTCAGACGGTCTTGAACAGCCAGAGAGGCACCAGTCTGGAGTATGCCAATGTCTTGTGCAGTCTGTTGCTGGGACTCAACTACAACGCCTACTGCGTGAGCGGCTATGCCTCCAAACATCTGTGTGAACTGGACAGGAGCCAGGAGAGCTGCCCCATGCTGGGGCAACTAAACCAGGTACAAGTGACCTCTTTCATTGGCTCTGATTCGATCTTTGGATATGTTTTGGAAAACCAAGTACATGTTCACACTTATTGATCGCCTGGACTCAGCTCACTTCACATAACATCCCAGATCTGGTTTTAAAAAGTACAATGGCTGATTTGTTGTTTGCTTTCACATCTCCACGAATTAAGCCCCAAGTGAATCAGGGTTAACTTGACCAAGTGTGAACAGAATTTTATTTGTATATCAGCTCAAAAAGCATGCAAAATCTGTGGCTATTGAAATACATCTATTGCATTTATGACTAATTATTGTTTGAAGTATAACATCATTATTTTATCATCCATTTCTGATACAGCCATAAAGTGGTCTTCTGTTAGTGACAGGACTAAAAGAGCTTCCAATGCAAAAACACAAAGCAACATAATAAAGTTACATCAGTAATTGATCCAAAAATGATATAAGCAGTTGAAATGGTGGAGATCCAGATGTTTATGTCCAAACATCTGTGTTGTGCTCCATGTGTTTATTGTGTTCATCCACAGAAACATGTCCCGGAGCCTCGGGACCCTGATAAGAATCTTGTGGACAATGGGGACACATACAACCTGAAGATGGAGATGAAACTCCACAGTGATTTTATTCTAAAACAAGAAAACAAGAAACTGGAACAGCAGCAGCAGCATGAAGAGCCACGCAGTGTAACTATACCTTTCGTCTGCTCTGGTCACGTTCTTCAGGTGGATTATTCAGTCAAACGTTAACCAACATGCCTTTTTGACTTAAACAGTATTATTATAACCAGCATACTGACAAATGTAGAAGTGTAGGCAAAATGTATTCTAAATGTATTAAACCCAGCTGGAAACATAATATACATTGGTTGCCTATTACACAGATGCTGTGTTGCAGGAGCCTGATCCTGCTCCACCCCCTGACCCACTGTGGGGGTTGAGAGTTCACTTCTGGGTGCTGGTGGTGGCGGGCAGTCACAGTGTAGAGAGGGATTTCTTCATCGATCCTTTGAGTGGAAAGCAATTCCCAGCGGGACACCCTGACTTCCTGGGAGTGGAGAGCGTGTGGAATGAGTTCAATGTGTACATCAACATGGAGATCTGGGCTAAAGGATTCCAGGTATTGAGAAGATCAATCACTCTAGGGCATCAATTAATTTTTTTCTATTTTTATCTATTTCATTTATTTTGATAAATATGAATCTAAGGATCAGGGTGGCAACAAATGTCTTAGAACATGTCCCAACCGTATCCTTCATACACTTCATTGTAATTTTTGTATATACGTTATGAGGGAGGAGCTTGCTATATTTTCCCTTCAGCTACACATGCCTACATGGATGACCACACTTTTGTTTGTTCCTACTCATGTTGTTTCTTGGCAGCCTGATCAATATCCTTTTGGCGACCTCCTCACAGTCAATCACTCATCACTCTCACCTCTTTGGGGCCTTACAACAAACGCTGACCACTCCAGCATGGTTTATTGTTGCCATACCATGACATGTTGCCATACCATAAGATGTTGCTGGTGCAGACATCCACAGAAGGGTCATGCTGTTGTCGCAAGAGACACGTCCGCTGTCCTCGATTGGCTTATCAAACTCACAGACTGCATGTCTTCGACCTCTTCGGCCATTATTTCTCAGTTGGCCAAACTTTGGAGAGTTATAGGGCCTGGAACTACAGTAATTTGTATATATTCATCCAAACTGAGGTTATGGACCTGGTCAGTGATGTAAAAATTATAAACAAATTTGAATGCATACATGATTTTCAGACTCTCAAGGCCGATATTACCCATTAGTTATTAGACTCCATTATAGACTCAACAGAATATCAACTAAACCCATGTGATGATAAGACTTTTCTTCATACAGCACATGGTTTGGGACCCGGAGGATCAGAGCCAGTGGCAAACTGTGGTTCCAGGCACTACCTCTTGGAAGCAGCTGCAGACTGAGGCCGTCAGAAGACAGGTCATGACAAAGATGAGCCAGCCAGACAAGGTTTGCATTTGACAATAATGACAAGACTCATGCTTTAACTCAATTAGATAAAATGATATCCATCCACAAATAAACTCTTTTGGATTGTATTAGATTGGATTTAGTTATTTGTCATTTGATACTACAGTACATTCAGCAGGTGAATAGATAGCTTTTAAGATACAATTAAATCCATAAAAATCTTCCTCCATGCATCAACAACATACTGTATATATCGTATATATTGTACGGTATATGATATGATATGTAATGTGGATATTAATATGTTGGCTGTGTCCTGTGTTCTTGCAGGATACAGTCCCTCTGTATAGCTACGACATGCCCCTGTCCTGGTGCACCAAGATCCAGATCACTGACAGAGGTACTGCTCTTAATCTGTTGTTTAGACTGTGTTGCACTCTTTAAACGACCAAACCAAGAAATAGTCCGGTTGCAACTCGCAGAAACACCTGTCTACACTCACTCTGCGGAAGTGGGCGTGGTTGACCTACATTTGTAGTCTGGCTCCCCATTCATAAATACTTGGATTTAGTAATACTACAACTACTACTAGTGCAAATGAGTTACATGATTGGAATAATTTTGACTGGAATTATTAAAATACACAACAAGATTATTTTTCAGATGGGCTACACATGTTGATTGATTGATTTTATTCATTTGAGCAGAAATTTTACAATCATAAGTATTCACAATATTTACATTCCTTAGTTTACAGGACTTTTTACATGTTGCCTTTTGTGTTTACAATATATACTTTTACATGCAAATATATAAACATAACTATACTATCAATGTGTTGTGGGAAGGATGTAAAAGCTTGTAGACTCCCACCTCATACATATAATTGAAATACATGCAAGAATGTTGTTATTTAGCATTGAATAAATAATACCTTTATAAAAATCTGTCGTGTTCAGTGTGATTTAATAAGTGTTTTTACTACTACCACAATCGATATCCTCAAGCACAGCTTATTTGTTATCTGCTGTTTCAGACCTAGAGATGCGCTGGCCAGGAGGATTCAAAGTGACTCACTTCAAACAGGCTATGCTAGAGAACTTCATCCCCTTCTTCTGCCCGGACGGAGTGGTGACCCGCCTCACGCTGTACCAGGACCCTAAGAGTATGCACGACCCGTTAGCTCTGTTGCACACGCACTCTCTTTGTATAACATACTTGTCTGTGTGACGTCCAGAGACACAGGTCCAGACCGTGAAGGAGTGGTTTCAGAACCGAGTGGACCTGCTGATGGAGACAGAGACTCGAGAGGGCATCACCACAGAGCGTTTCAAACTGGGTCGCTCTGGTTTTCTCACCTGTATGCCACAATTACAGTCACACAAACATGAAGACACTGTCACTATCGAGTATAGGAGCAGAAACACAAAGCTTTCTTAGTTTAAACAGTCTAGTTCAGCGACTTTGGGGAAATGAACTTTGGCTTTTAAATCTGGGGCACCTTATTTTTTACACCATTATAAATACTGTATTGTCTGCTGCAACAGAAACGTTCAACAGTCTTGTAGAAGTACCATCAGACCATTCCATACTGTTTTCAACTTAGTAACAAATATTTTATCTTTTGAATGCAACTAAGAAAAAGCCCTACAATTTGACTAGTTTTGTCTGGTCAAACTGATCTAAAAATCGTTCAGAAGCCAAAAATACATGCACTAATATGTGAATTCTAGTGACTGAGAGTGAAGGGTGTTAGATGGATTTGTTTAAGTACATTTTTAAATTACGTACCCCACCTTTAATGCTGCTGCCATATTGGATTGTGCCAAGTTACTAGTTACATTTCTGAAAAAGAAAGAATACAGGTATATTTGAGCAATAACAGATGTTTTGCTATTGAAAAAAATTGTTGAAATCAAAGGAGCAGTATGTAAAAATCTGGCCAAAAGTGGGACTGCAACCTCTCCAACTCGCCCTGACTTGGGTTGCCAGATATGCAAAAGAATCCAGCTGGATCATAATAGCTAAAAAGAGTTTTGTCAACAGCAAATCTATAACCAACACCTTTTTCACAACTAGAAATCCTGGTTTTGTTCTTTGTTCTGTCGTTAATAATTTGAGAATCACAACAGCCTTTTTAAAGTTCTGTGGCCACATGTTACTTTATTTGTGAGATTAGCTCAAGACAGTTAGTTCTGGCAACCCGGATCACAGACTTTCTGATTGGTGAAACAGTGGAGGGCGGGACATCGAATTGATAACAATAACAAGATTTAGGAGCTGTGTAAATTAATTTTGAAATCCAAATATTCAGGCTGAACTACTTTTATCAGTTAAAGAAGCATTCGAAAAGAGCATGTTTTAGTAACGCCTTTTGACATAGTATGGCCATTTAATGATGATTTGACATGAAAATCTTACATATTGCTACTTTATTTATATCATGCCATCTTGTGAAATATCATCCAAAGAAATAGCATCCAAAAAGCAAGCAGAATCTCCACGAGAAAATTGTCTAATGAGAGAGCTTCTTCTGAACTGGGTTAAAATAAAAGCTCAAAAGCACCGCACTTTGAAAACAAATATTTAAATGGGACTGAATAATCCTGACAAAATATTATCATTCTATTTAAATGACTAAATTAAACTTGAATGACCTTTCTTGCTCTCCAGTCCACAGGTTCAACACATGGCTTCCTGATGCCTGCCCAGTCCCCCCTGACCCCGGTGTGATTCCAGAGAGAGAGATGTGTTTCGGGCCGTACCGTATAGACCGGCTGGTGCACAGACTGGAGCGGGGAAACCATATGATTGAGACCTTCAAAAAGCGCAGAGACTTCCTGTATCAACGCCACACTGTGTTTGATGGAACGAGGTCCAGTAACGCGGACAACTGGGTAGAACAGCGGCCCATTTTGGTACAACACACGATCTCTATGTGACCACACTTTTCATCAGGGAATGTGAGCCATGCTTTCACTGCATTGTCATCCTAATATCTCTCTCTCATTCAACCAAAAGTCATCACACAAATAGCCTTTTTTAAATTTGGAATACACAAGTTTTTATTTGAGTTCCAACGTCCGCATATAACACATTTATAGACCATTAAATCATTCCATAAAATTTCCATAAAAGAATTTCTTCATTTTTTTCGTCTGTTTTCAGGGCAGTGGTAGAAATGTGTTCAATCATGTTAAATAGAAGTTAAACCAATCTGGAATATCAACTCTGTCTTCCCTTAACATTTTGACTTATTGTCACAGTGGGTTCCACACTGTCCACAGTTGCAGCATTTCCATCCATCCATCCATTTTCTTCCGCTTTATCCGCTGTCGGGTCGCGGGGGCAGCAGTCTAAGCAGAGACGCCCAGACTTCCCTATCCACATTCCTCCAGCTCGTCCGGGGGGACCCCAAGGCGTTCCCAGGCCAGCTGAGAGACATAGTCCCTCCAGCGTGTCCTAGGTCTTCCGCGGGGCCTTGCCCGGAACACCTCCCCAGGGAGGCGTCCAGGAGGCATCCGGAACAGATGCCCGAGCCACCTCAACTGGTTCCTCTCGACGTGGAGAAGCAGCGGCTCTACTCCGAGCTCCTCCCGTGTGACTGAGCTCCTCACCCTATCTCTAAGGGAGCGCCCAGCCACTCTGCGGAGGAAGCTCATTTCGACCGCTTGTATCCGCGATCTCGTTCTTTCGGTCATTACCCAAAGCTCATGACCATAGGTGAGGGAGGGAACGAAGATTGACCGGTAAATTGAGAGCTTTGCCTTTCGGCTCAGCTCCCTCTTTACCACAACGGTCCGATACAGCGACCGCATCACTGCGCACGCTGCACCGATCCGCCTGTCAATCTCACGCTCCATTCTTCCCTCACTCGTGAACAAGACCCCGAGATACTTGAACTCCTCCACTTGAGGAAGGACCTCTCCACCCACCTGAAGAGGGCAAGGCACCTTTTTCCGGTCGAGCACCATGGCCTCGGATTTGGAGGTGCTGATTCTCATCCCAGCCGCTTCACACTCGGCTGCAAACCGCCCCAGTGCATGTTGCAGGTCCTGGTTCGTTGGAGCCAACAGGACAACATCGTCCGCAAACAGCAGTGATGAAATCCTGTGGTCTCCGAACCGGACCCCCTCCGACCCCTGGCTGCGCCTAGATATTCTGTCCATAAATACAGTGAACAGAACCGGTGACAAAGGGCAGCCCTGTCGGAGGCCAACATTCACCGGGAACAGGTCTGACTTACTGCCGGCAATGCGAACACAGCTCTGGCTCCGGTCATACAGGGATCGGATGGCCCTCAGCAGAGGACCCCCGACCCCGTACTCCCGGAGAACCCCCCAAAGGACACCCCGGGGAACACAGTCGAACGCCTTCTCCAAATCCACAAAACACATGTGGACAGGTTGGGCGAACTCCCATGAACCCTCGAGTATCCGATGGAGAGTATAGAGCTGGTCCAGTGTTCCGCGACCGGGACGAAAACCACACTGCTCCTCCTGGATCCGAGATTCGATCATCGGCCGTAACCTCCTCTCCAGTACCCTGGAGTAGACCTTACCGGGGAGGCTGAGGAGTGTGATCCCACGATAATTGGAACACACCCTCCGGTCCCCCTTCTTGTAGAGAGGGACCACCACCCCGGTCTGCCACTCCATTGGCACTGCCCCGGATCGCCACGCGATGTTGCAGAGACGTGTCAGCCAAGACAGTCCTACAACATCCAGAGACTTCAGATAATCAGGGCGGATCTCATCCACACCCGGAGCCTTGCCACCATGGAGGCTACCAACCACCTTGGTGACCTCAGCCAGGGAGATGGATGTATCCGCCCCAACATCCTCAGCCTCTGCCTCTGTAACAGAGGACGTGACGGGGGGATTGAGGAGAACCTCAAAGTATTCCTTCCACCGCCCGACAATATCCCCAGTCGAGGTCAGCAGCTCTCCACCCGCACCGTACATGGTGTTGGCAAAGAACTGCTTCCCCCTCCTGAGGCGCCGGATGGTTTGCCAGAATCTCTTCAAGGCCGACCGATAGTCATGCTCCATGGACTCTCCGAACTCCTCCCAGTCCCGGGTTTTTGCCTCTGCAACAGCCCGGGCCGCGGCACGCTTGGCCTGCCGGTACTGGACAGCTGCCTCAGGAGTCACCCGAACCATCATGGCTCGATAGGACTCCTTCTTCAGCCTGACAGCATCCCTTACTGCCGGTGTCCACCACCGGGTTCGGGGGTTGCCGCCGGGACCAGCACCAGAGACCTTGCGACCACAGCTACGAGCCGCCGCATCGGCGATTGAGGCAGAGAACATGGTCCACTCGGACTCCATGTCCCCCTCCTCCGCCGGGACCTGGGAGAAACTCTCCCGGAGGTGCGAGTTGAAAGTCCGTCTGACAGGGGGCTCAGCGAGACGTTCCCAGCAGACCCTCACTATACGCTTGGGTCTGCCAGGTCTGACCGGCTTCTTCCCCTGCCAGCGGATCCAACTCACGACCAGGTGATGATCGGTTGACAGCTCCGCCCCTCTCTTTACCCGAGTGTCCGAGACACGCGGTCGAAGGTCAGATGATACGACAACAAAGTCGATCATCGACCTCCGACCTAGGGTGTCCTGGTGCCACGTGCACTGGTGGACACCCTTGTGCTCGAACATGGTGTTCGTGATGGACAAACTGTGACTGGCACAGAAGTCCAACAACTGAACACCGCTCGGGTTCAAATCAGGGGGGCCGTTCTTTCCGATCACCCCTCTCCAAGTGTCACTGGCGACTCCCACATGGGCGTTGAAGTCCCCCAGGAGAATAACGGAGTCCCCGGGCGGTGCACCGTCCAGTACCCCTCCCAAGGACTCCAAGAAGGCCGGGTACTCTGCACTGCTGTTAGGCCCGTAGGCCGTCACAACAATGAGAGACTTGTCCCCCACCCGGAGGCGGAGGGACGCGACCCTCTCATTCACCGGGGAGAACTCCAACACATGGCGGCTGAGATGGGGGGCAATGAGAATGGCCACCCCAGCTCGCCGCCTCTCCCCGCAGGAAACTCCAGAAAAGTGGAGCGTCCAACCCCTCTCAAGGAGTTGGGTTCCAGAGCCCAAGCTGTGTGTGGAGGTGAGGCCGACTATCTCTAGTCGGTATCGCTCAACCTCCCCCACGAGCTCGGGCTCCTTCCCCCCCAGTGAGGTGACGTTCCACGTCCCAAGAGCCAGATGTTGTGTGTGCGGACTGGGTCGCCGAGGTCTCCGCCTTCGACTGCCGCCCAGTCCTCTCAGCACCGCGCCAGTTGCAGCATTTGGTTCTGGCAAATATGACACAGTTTTAGCCGTTTTGCGAGAACCGTGAGGTTAGAGCCAAAAAAATGCTAACATTGATCATTACCAAAATACTTGAAACTTGTCCGTCTTCCCTCTCAATTTTTTTTTCCCCCACTGTTTTTTTGTTGTTGAGGGTTTTAGGAAGGAGGGTCTACTCTAAGGGCACGGGAGGATCTAGACTGGTACATTATCCATTTCTTTAATACCTGGGAACATGGGTTAATCTGTTCACTCAGTTGTTTTATTTCTTATGGGATGATTTGTTGGTATAGATTAATTGATTTGATTTAAAATGTAGCATTGTACATGATTGATTCTATAGGATTGTAATTATAAAGGATTGATCCTGTGCAAAATATTTTCAAAGTGTGAGAACCCCCATAGAGCCGACTAAACAATATTTGGTGTTTGTAACAATTGGCCACTTTGTCCCATTAATATCGCTGTAATAACGTTAAAAGGGCTCACGAATCTTTGTTCTCAAATGTTGTGTCCATAGAAAGTGGTGGAAAAGTTTGACCGAGATGTGTCCAAACCTGCGAGTGAGGACATAGCTGAGCTTGCGTTCCATTTGGCTGAAAGGCGCGTGGAGGTGACCTACCACCTGGAAGAGAACACCTTCATCGCAGCCAAGAGGACCTTTGACAAACCTGCAGAGTCCACCAAGACACAGAAGGCTGGGGACTTCACCAAGGACATGGTCTCCACATTCCAGGTCTCTTTTCTCATTTTTTTCATAAATATGGTATGTCTTTATTTTAAGATTCAGTTAAAGATTCAATCATTTATTTTCATTGTCACAAAAACAACAAGATTAAATGTTCAGCGTCAACATATAGTACTTTGAAAGTTGGCAGGATGTAAACAGCACAGGCCTATGAGGTATGTTAGGATTTAGCAGAGAGAGACGGATCGTGGTGTGCCAAACTCTGGAAGTTTATTTAAGGTTCTCTCAAGTTCCACTGGTTTACTCTGTTTCTTTCCCTCAGACAGAATAAAGGCAGTACACAGTTTATATAGTCATTGTCACGTCACACATCGAAAGACATACGTGTCACAAAGAGACAGTCAAATCATAGTCATAACATGGAGTCCTTGTAGAGTCCTTGTACAGTCCTGCATTAGGCCATATTGCTATCTAATACTAACACCCTCCCCTTTGATCACATAATCACATGTGATCACTCAAATCGATCAATCAATAAAATGGAAAAAGAAAAAAAAAAAAAAAATCCAAAAAAAACTTCAAAAAATTATTAAAAACAAAGAAAATGTATGCATTAAACTCATAATCATCAAATCAATATCAGTGGATTTTATCCTCTATCCTGGGAAAAAATAAAAAACACAAATAAAGTAAATAAACAAACAAAAAACAAATCAAAAATAAAAACAAACAAAAATAAAAACAAACAAAAACTATTGGACACACAAGAACTCAGCAGATTCAGTCAAAACACAGACAAAAACGAGCTGAGTCTCAAATTTGAAGCTAATTTCACTTTTCTTACTTTATACTTTTATTCTAATGATAATTGTTCTTCACTTCACTGTATTTTCACTATTTAATCTTAGATTGTGTACTTTACTTTTACTATTCACTATAGTTTAAAACTATTCTAATCTATTTACAAATATGTTTGCATATTTGCTTCTATTGAGCCATATTCTTAAACATACATTTTAATCTAACAAATCTCTCTGTGGTATTATACTCTCATTATCAGTGGCTTATTGTTAGTGGGATTTTGCTCCATGTCTATTCTCATTCTCAGGAATAAAACTGTGAACACAGTAAGGCAAATGGTCAACATTTACACTTCTATAGTGGTCAGTGATTTATTACTTTTTATTATCTAAAGATATTATTGTCAGGCAGTTTGGGATGAATGTACATCTTTAATCAAATTAGTATTATCCTTACAAGAGCTAATCTATTTTAGCAGGTTTGGGGTTGGGGTCAGTTATTCTACAATGGTGTTTGTGCTGGAAACTTCTCAATATCTAAATATCTACTATTGTGTTTTTGTGCTATACACAAATACATCAAAATGCTTTTAAATGCTTTTGAATCTCTGTTGGTTGTAATCTATCTCATTAATCTAGGCATTAATCTAGACTACACTCATATGGACTTTTGCATTGTCAACATTCACTCATGTGTGAACACAAGTGAATTTGGCAAGTATCTAATAAAACTGTACATAAAACTGTAAGTAACTTTATCTACTTTTGAAGTAAATGCTTGTGAAATGGTCCCTTTACCATTTGATATTAGCACTGGCTAAGAATATTCTCTATTTTTGAAAGCATCTATGGTTGATGCATTTATCTATTTCTATTTTTACTCTATTTTTTAACTCCAAAGCTTGGTTGCAGCTAGAGCCAAGGCATATTTCTAGTTTGTGACTTCTGTCACTTTTAATAGCTGTAACATAACTCTGATTCTAATATTATAGCTGCTCTATCAGAGATAACATTGTATTGTACTATTTTAACTCTTACGTGGAAATATGTTTATGAAAAACAAAGGAAGTCAAATTCTACTCTTTTACTACTATTTGACATCTACTAAAACGCTACAATACTTATACTTTATCATTTTCAAAGTTTTTGTCTGTCAGATGTCTGAATACTTAACATGTATATTGCATTTGTCACAGTTTCTGGTTGTAGCAATAGCATCGGCAATAGACGTTTTCATTGGCTGGTTCTTGTTCTGCAAATCGCTGTGTCCAATAGATCATCAGATGTCCAGAAGCTAGGGACAAACAAAAACAAAAGAAAGAATCATGAGTATCTCTCTCATTTAGCACTCATCAATGTATGATTTCAAAAATATAAACATCACTCCCCAGTTTTTTCTCTCTCAGATCCTCGGGTCCTCAGGTCCTCAGGTCCCCTGAGGGTGAGTCTCAGTCGTCATCAGGTCAGGTCATATAGAGATGTCATCTTGGACATCAGTAGGGTCCAAGCCATGGTTTTGGTCACTCCAGATGCACATCAGGATCTCCAGATACAGTCTTTTCACTTGAAGCACATCAGGTCATTTGCGATGCACTTCTGGTCAATGGTGCAGTGTCTCAGTTCCTGTACACAGCTTGTTATGCAATAGTTACTCTCTATGGTTAAGTCACTTTGATTCTACTTTAAAGACAATTTCTATTCATGCTGTTGCTAATGTCCCTCAGACAAAAAGCAAGCGCAATGATTCAGTTTACTTCTCTAATTTGTGTTTTTATCAGATCTAATTCTAATCAATGTAATTACTTCACACAGTACAAAATCAACAAATCAAAAGTGTCAGGACAGAGGTCAATTATGTCCATGACAATATAGAATTCAAATGAACATTTCTGGTCTCAAAAAATACTGATTCAACTAAAGATTCAAGTGATAGACAATTAAAAATATGTGTTTACATTGGAGTAAACTTTTAAAATGCTTTTTTCTCATGTTCTGCTTTTTCATGTATCTATATGTAAATGTGAATGTGTGAGTGTATGTGTGTATGTGTGTGTATGTGTGTGTGTGTGTATGTGAATTTTGGGGTTGTTCTCCAGACTCCTCGAACCACCCGTAGGTGTCAAAGGTCACACTGTGGTGATGTAAACCAACTGGACACACTCTCAACTCTCATTCAGGTCTCTCCCTGATGCTCCACCCATCACGTCTCCAGATACCTCTCTTTCATGGCCCCGGTCTCACTCCCACTTACTTCTGTAGTGGGGGGAGGGGCAAGGAGGTGGCATTTCCCTTTGCTCTTAGCTCTGTGACCTGTGGCTGGGTGGGCTTTGCGCTGTCCAGTGTCCAGCAGTCCAGTGACCCTGTACAGTGTGTGCTCTTGGTTCTGGAAAACAACCTTATAGTCAAATTAAAAACAACAGAGATTGTGAATGAGATTGTTTTTCTCCCTAAAGTCAAAACAATTTTGAAGCGCTCTGGGTTTTCCCAAGCGCTATGTAAATAAAGATTACTTATTATCTTACTAATGATGACATTTGAAGACCAGAAACTCTTTCTTAATAAAAAACAAGACTCAAATCTCTTGAACCTTCAACCTTTAAAATATGTATTATGTACTTTTGCACTGTGTGATTAATTATCTATGCATTTATCTCAGCATATATTTTACTAATTTAAAATAATTGCAGCATTTTTCAAATGAAGTCAGTATGAATTGGAGCACATTTTAGACCAGTCTCCTCTGCTGTGGCATCAGCAGGAGCAACAAGGTCAGGCGTGTAGTCAAAACAAAAACAAAAGTCACCACTTGCATGTGAATTGGGTAGTTTAACTTAATAATATAATACTTTTACAGCCTAATTCCCTCTTTCTTTTTTAGACGAAGTCTACAATCATTAATCACTTTTAACAGATTCTAATTTAAATGTTTGAAAAACGGCTTTTGTAACTAAAATAAAAAATACATGAAAAAATTCTCACAAACAGCTATGAAATATATCAGAGATACAATAATGGACTCACAAAATAAGCAGCAGATTTAAAAAGAAAAGCAAAGCTTTTTGTACTAATCTTTGGGTTTCAAAAACATACTAATTCAAAACTTCTATTCCCTAATGGTGTTTAAAAACGTTTAACTGTGTCTAACACAATGTTCAAATGGCAAATTTAGCAAATTTAACGGAATATAAACTATGAAAAGCCTAAATCCTAAAAGCAGTAGCTTTGCTTCAGATTCACAGCCAGAGCAGCGAAGGAGGGGGCCGTTTCCCTGACAACGGCAGCAGATAGAGATGTGCACACACACAGGCAAAAAGATACAGAAGAATAACTTTCAAGATTACTTTGTTAAGCGAATATAACTGATGTTGTTCTTTATACTTTTGTCATCCAAGTCTAGAAATGATCAGTTTCCACACTAGTAACAAAAGGCACTCTTGTCTTTAACGTTTACGCTTCTATTTTATCGAGGTAGCTAATTTAAACTCAAAATCTCTTTCTAAAAAACAAAAAACAACTGTTGGATACAGCCCTCTCATAGCTTAACTGTAGATAAAACTCGGTAAAAAAATGTAAATAACTCACGAAAGCTCTCATAGCTCAACTTTAGATAAAACTCTGCATTCTCCGGTGAACTCTGTTCACTCCAAAAACAAAAACTCCCTTTTTCTGTATGTAATTTAAACCGTGATCACTGAAATATTGTTGCTTCTTTACTTTTGACATTTATCAGCCTGAAATTCGTCAATTTCAAAGCTTTTGTAACAAAGGCCTCCTTAACACGTTTCCCTTTTTATTGCTTTTTTTTACACCATGGTTTTTAAACACCTGGTTTCACTTTAATGGTTTCTTTAAACCCTTTTCCTCTATTTACCTAACTTCTCTTCAACACAATCTTATCTATAGAGACAAAATTTGGCAGACCCCAAAAAAACAGACCAAAATTTAGCTAGTACTCCAATTATGCAGACTTTGAATTAAAAAGGTGTCCGCTTACCTTATTCTGTGTCAAACAGGTGCGCACGGACTGTCCGAGAGGTCTGCCAACCTCTTTTCCGCGTCGGAATATTCAATTTAAACACAAAACAGAGAAAGTGAGGGAGCAAGAGCAAGCCCATCCAAAAGCGAGCCCTTTCAGCGTCCACTGGGATTTCTCCCCCTTCCAGATAACGTGCTGTTGCTCCCACACGCCGAAAAAAAGAAACAGAGGAAATTCCCTCAAAACAATCCAGAGAATGGCACACACTGAGCCGCGCATTCTCCACCAAATCTGTTAGGATTTAGCAGACAGAGACGGATCGTGGGTGCCAAACTCTGGGAAGTTTATTTAAGTTTCTCTCAAGTTCCACTGGTTTACTCTGTTTCTTTCTCCTCAGACAGAATAAAGGCAGTACACAGTTTATATAGTCATTGGTCACGTCACACATCGAAAGACATACGTGTCACAAAGAACAGTCAAAACATAGTCATAACATGGAGCCCTTGTTTAGAGTCCTTGTACAGTCCTGCACGTAGGCCATATTGCATAATAACTAACAGGTAGATTAGAAACACAGGGGGGAGGGCAGTGTTTGGGTTGAGCAGTCTGACAGCCTGGGGGTAGAGGGCTGTATAGCCCTTCTGCTGGTTTCAGGGTTTGGGAGATCAAGGGAGTGAGAAGGGGAAGGGGGAAGAAGGGAGTTGAACCTTACCCCCCGGGGGGGTGTCCTGAGGGCAGCCGGTGGAACAGTCGGTGGGCTGGATGGGAGTGGTCTCCTGATGAGTTGTTACTGCAGGCGCCGCAGCGGAGGGGTAAATTATCTTTCTTTGAACAGAAGTTGCAAAGGGTGTCACTAAGATAAACTAAACAATGGTAGGGATGATGACCCTTACCCTAACCCCAACTGCTGTTTTCTACAGGTGGATCCTCGGGTCGAGCCGCTCCAAATGCCCCAGCTACACCAGCTCCTGCTCTGGCTCTTGGAGGAGGAGCAGAAAACCATCCGAGACATTCGGAACTCACAGAGATCTGTAAACACTATCCACAATTCATGATTACTTTACTTTCAAACAGAACAGGAGTAAAACACATTTTATTTAGATTCTAGCATAAACATGAGATAAACATGAGTGTTATCATCACTTTATTCAAAACAGTCAATAATCATGATTAAAACTGCCACTGCTGGATTGTTTTATGCTGGGGATAAATATATTGTTTTTTCCCTTGCTTGTGGTAACAGTGATTGTTGTTGTGGTCAGGTGAGGGCCATGGTGCAGTGCAGACTGAAGGAGCAGGAGGACGTCCGGCTGGAGGCGTGTCCATGGACCACCACAGGGACCACTCAGTTCCGAAAGAAAAGGGAGAAGTTGAGCTTTCCACAATTCCCCATCCAACTACAATAGCGATGTGGGATGACAACATCCCACAACAAAAATATGTTTGTATGTGATGACTCATGGCTGTGGATGGAAATGCTTTCAGGCACCGTGCCGGTGGCTGAGTGGTTAGCACTCTCGCCTCTCAGCAAGAAGATCCTGTGTCACACGAAACTGTATTTTGCAGTGTGGTTAGTTGTACTAACAGGCAAAGACATGAGCCAAATGTGTCTTTTTATCTGATACCTGCTTGTGAGGAAGACAGAAGATCACGATGGCCAGCGGCAATCAACCAAAAGATGGCCCCCAGTCCTACACTTTTTACATGATTCATTCAATTACAATTTTATATATATATTTTTTCCATTAAACCTCTAGGCGCCACGGTCGACTTAAGTCGACAAGCTGCGGTACTGTTAAAAACGGCTGAATGTGTCCAACTGAGTGTCAAAATTCATTCATGCTCCCTGCCACTAGTTGGCAGACATGTCAGACTACCTCCCTGGCCCCAAAAAACAACATGCTCCCATACAAAATATTCGAGCAAGACCGCGTTGAATCAGAGGAAACCATAGCGAAGCGAGTGTAGCCTATTACAGTTTGAGTTCTGTGTGTGTTCATGTCCTAGTGATAATGTCTGTCAGTTAGAAAAATAAAAGTATTATATGAAAATTCTGAAATCCACAATTTCTAACGCCATATGACTTCATAATATGCAAATTAGGGTTTATTCTCTACATAAACTTTGGACCATCCTTAATATTTTTCTAATTTACAGACTTTATCTCTTATCACTTTTAAGTTGTATCCTTTTGAAATTAAGATGTCGAATTCAAGTGTTTTAGAAGAAAAAAAAAACTATGGCGCTTTAAGGGTTAATTTATTTGGAGGACAATGACACAACGAACGCTTGAAGTCAAACATGTGCTCTTACTACTGTCCTTTTATGTGCGCTGCAACATCAGAATCAGAATAATTTTTATTGCCACGTAAGTAACAGGAAGTCACAGACTTGGAAATTGCTTTGGCTCAGTGCAACAGTCAGAAAGAGATCATAAAAATAAAGAATAAAAAAAATAATAATATTTACAATATACAAGTGCACATGGTGCACACAATGTAAGGTGACAGCAGTACAGTGAAGTAAAGTGACGTATGATGTGCAGTTAAGTGACTTTATAAAGGGCGGGGGGACAGGTTAAGAAGTGTTCAAGAGTCCAACAGCAGAGGGAAGAAACTGTTCTTGTGGAGGGAGGTTCTGAGTCATTGAAACTTCCCCACTCTGGCACGAATAATATAATCTCTTATCTTAGATGTCAGTTGCGTAGACGGCCAAACATGATACATTTATTCATAAAGCCCGAGCCCCGACTGGGGTAAGGGCCTCTTCCTTTCACAGTGGTGAATGCAAGGGGTGCAGTGCGTGACGGGATGCGTCAGTGCTTGTCACTCACCAAAAAATGACGGTTGCGTGTGAAAACTCAAACGCTTTTAAAATGATGTATCATGTGCCATGGAAACTATTGATTTTGCTTTTGAGACTTTGTGAAAAATTCCTCAATGTGACTTTTTTGCCATTTTTTTACAAGAGCAAATTAGCTCGTGTTTGCACATACAAAGTCCGATTTGCACAAATCTTTAATCCATCGTTCAACTCCAGGGTCTAGGTCATATGAAAGGGAAAATTTAAATTGGCCCATTGGCCCTACAGACTATGTCAAAGTTGTATAATTTTTTTAGAGCGGAGGATGTAACGTTGACGTTCGGTTTATCAAAACATATCACCATTTTTAATGTATAAAACTAGTGAATTTCACCTAGATATTTTCAGAAAGACAAGATGTTATATAGTATTATTTAATGAAAACACAATTTAACCAAAAAAAGGACACTCTGACGCGTTTTCCCAGATCGCATCACATGTGTGTGTATTAAGGATGTAAATCGGTGACCGTTTAACCGGTGGTTGACCGTAACAGAGTTAACCGGTCAAAGCTGTCGGTTAAAAAAGAGAAAAGGGAGAGAGGGGAGGTCTATTCATAACGTTATTTTAAGCCCTATTTGCACGATGTGACGGGCGGGTCCATATCTAGCTGTGTGCGCCAATGTATCAGTAAACTCCGGGCCGACTCTCACGCCGCACGCGCCACATATGTACACGCACGCGCACAAACACACACACACACTTCCCCCCCTTCATTGATACGTAACATCCACACGCATCATCTCTCCCCTCTGTTACCGCCTGCTAGTTGCACACTGGTGCGGGTCAGAACTAGGGTTGGGCGTAGGGCTGGGCGATAAATCGAATTAATTCGATTAATTCATGTTTTTAAAAGCCCACGATTTGAAAATGTGTTAAATCGTAAAATCGAGGTAGTTTCTTCTTCTGCCCGCCAATAACCGAAAAGAAGAAGAAGTTTCTTCTTCTGCATTTTTTGACTTGCGCGTTTGCGTTGACTTCCGCCGCCTCTTTCCTCCTTCCGCGCGCTAGCACGCTGCACTGTTTACAAACGCCATGGCCGCTGCTCAAACTGAAGAGTTGGTAACCAGAAAAGGGACTCATGTTACGTCGATTATATGGAAGTGGTTCGGCTTTGACAAGGCCGACGTGGAGCAGACTACAGTCGTGTGCAAGGTTTGCCGAAATGCTATCAAAACCAAGAGTAGCAGCACAACTAACTTGTTTCAGCATCTCCGGCAAAAGCACTCCACAGAATGGGAGCAGTGCTCGCAGCTTCGGGAGTGCAGCGTGGGTAGCACGAGCAAAGACAAACACGACCACGCCGGGAAAAGACAACAAACTTTAGCCGCCTCATTTTCTAAAGCCGTGCCGTACGACAAGTGTAGTGCGCGGTGGAAGCAGGTGACCGACGCTGTAGCTGTTCATATTGGGATGGACATGATGCCCATTTACACCGTAGAGAAGCCTGGCTTTCTGCACATGTTAAAAGTGTGTGATCCAAAATATGACCCGCCGAGTCGCAAATACTTTGCGGAGGTTGCGCTACCAAAACTGTACAACGAAACACGACAAGCGCTCTATGAAAAGTTGGACTCCGCTTTGTTTTTTGCAACTACTACAGACCTTTGGTCCAGTCGATCTCTTCAGCCGTACATGAGTTTAACTGTGCACTATATCGATGAGAACTGGGCTCTCAACAGCTGCAGTTTACAAACCACCTACTTCCCAGAAGATCATACGGGGGAGATCATTGCACAGGGGCTCAAAGATTCGTTGACACGGTGGAAGTTGGATGAGGAGAACATGGTGTGCATGACTACAGATAGTGGAACAAATATGATAAAGGCCCTGAAGTTAAACCAGTGGACCCACCTTAACTGCTTTGGGCACATGCTACACAATGCAATAGGTAAGTGAAATAATGTTTTTAAATGGTGCTATCACTTTACTCTGAGCCTGTAATCACTGTAACAGCACATTTGTGCAGTGTTGGGGAGAATACTTTGACATTTTATTTACAGAATACTGAAACAGAGTACTCTGTTTTGAATACTTTGAATACTTTCACATTGATTTGCATAATACTAATAAAAGGCTACACTGAATACTCGCCTGTTATGAACTTATTTACCACTAATTAGGAATGCAAAAAAGCACTTTGCAAATGCCCAAAGCCCAGAATACCTCAAGACAGTTACTCAAAATTAGTATTCTAAGTACATGTATTTAGTTACTACCCAACACTGCACATGTGTATTCTTTACATTAATTATGTACATGTTTATTTACATACACTATACGAAATGAGCAATGAGTGGCTGACATTGTGTCTTAATTATGTTTGTTTACAGGGAATGCTTGTAAGGATCATCGCATTGAACGCACTGTAGGAGTCTGCAAGAAAGTCATCAGTGCCTTCTCTTTTAGTTGGAAGAAGCGGAGGACATGGCACTGGTTCAAGCAGAACTAGGCCTCCCAGAACATCAGCTAATATCAGAATCGCCAACAAGATGGGGGTCACGCCAGCAAATGATCGAGCGCATTCTAGAGCAGGAGAAGGCAATTTGGGCAAATCTTGGGTGCAGATAAGAAAACAAGACACCTAGTGCCTACTTGGCAGGACATTGACATTTTAGAGTCTGTAAATAAAGCCATTAAGCCATTACATCACTTCACTGATGCTCTCTCAGGTGAAACATACGTGAGCATCTCTTTCATAAAGCAACTCTTCATCTGTTTAACAACAGTTTTGCTAAAACCAGAAGAAAGTGATACAGAGCTTACAAAACAGATCAAAGCAAATGTGCTGGATTATCTGAACACTAAAAATAGTGATCCAGCCACACAAGACCTGATCGACTTTACCTCACTGCTAGATCCCAGGTTCCGCACAACTTACCTTAAGCCAAACCAGATTGATAAACTAAAAGAGAGAATCATTACAGAACTCTGCTCTATGCATTACAGAGGCCTTCAAGTTCAAGGTACTCCTGCAGGTGAAGACAAATCTGAGAGCCAGAGTAATGTTGTTGAGCTAGTAGCAAAGAAAAAGAAATCGCTTAGCAGCTTCTTTAAAAAGACTGCTGCTGTGGAAGCTGACACTCAGCCATATGAGGCTAAACTCAAGGGCGAAGTGTTAGCATATTTAGTGGCACCCGAAATTGATGCCGATTCAGATCCACTTCAATGGTGGAAGCAGCATGAATCCCACTTCCCAAGACTTAGTAAGCTTGCGAAGAAGTACCTGTCAATACCAGCGACAAGTGCCCCGTCTGAAAGGGTATTTAGTACCGGGGAAACATCGTAACATGCACAAGAGCTTGTCTTAAGCCAGAGTCGGTTGATAGGCTTGTTTTTCTTGCAAAAAATCTAACAGTGTAAAACAACAAAACAAAACGATTATAAGAACGTGATGTCCCAGAGTTAAAGCGTATCCGAGTTTGTCAAAGTGGTGCGGATTAAGTTGTATTTTTTGCACAAGCAATAGTATGTCATAGGTCGTTTACAAGACACATCATTTTGTCTTTTGACTAATCAAACGTTTGATTAATTGCGATATTTCAGCAAATGAAGCTCTTTTTCTTGCACTTGTAATAAGTCTACATTTTTTACTGATATAAAAATCAGTACAATTATTGTTGGCTGAATATTTGTGTTACTTGCACAAGATTTATGTTATAAATATTTAAGTTTACATTTGTTTACTGATACACTCAGTGTTCATTTATTGTTGGCTAAAGATTTGTTACTTTGCACAAGATATTTTTGAATAAATCAAACCTATTTTGAAATACATGCATGTAGTTTGTAATACTTCGATTAAAATCGATTAAAATCGTAATCGTCCAAGATGACTAAAAAAATCGAGATTTTATTTTTTAGTCATATCGCCCAGCCCTAGTTGGGCGATATGGGCCTCGGCATGTATCACGATTTTTGTTGGTATGTATCACAATATGACGATATGATAATTTTAACAAAGCCTCATATAAAAGCTATAAAAACTTAGCACTGATCATTTTAAACACACTTGCCTCAAAGTGCATTTACTGATTTATTGGCAGCAAAATGTGTAATACAGCTATTGTATATAAAACGTATTAACAAAACTGAATTGTAGAGAATTCTGTTTTGTACATACTGAAAATTGCAGGCAACATGTAATAAAGGTGAACATTTGTAATTTGTAAAATATATAAAAGTTTGTCCTTTGTAATATAAAAAGTGTAGCATTATCAGATAATTATTTGATCACTTTGGCTTATGTTTCCTAATCCCAATATAGTCAAAATGATCAAATACTGTATATATTTGTTGTATCCTTTTTCGTTTCTATAATTATGTAATTATAACTTATTTGTAATTATATTGCAATGTAGACAAACACATGCATTGAAGTAAAATGAATGACAGCAAACAGTAAATAAAGCTTACCAATGGCACTATGAGAGAGAGAGTCCGAAGCAAGCCACTCGAGTCCAGTTGTTTAGGGCAGCTGCTTTCACAACATTAGATCCACTGTCGATAGTTACACACAATTGCTTCTTTTTATCTAGTTCCCAAACTACTCCCATATGTTTGAGGTAGCTCCGCGTTTTGGCACAATGTCTTCACCATGGTCTTCACCGCCGCCCTCAGCCATGTTTGCTCTCTGCTCTGTTGTTGTTGTCCCTGCACGCCGCTCTGCTATACGTGCCGCGCAGATGCGTCATCAAAGTGCGCCGCACACAAACGTGTCTTCCGCTCGCTGTTTTCAGTGTTAAATGATCGTTTTCACCGGTATAAGGCATTTTCTTATCATTTAATTTACTCATACTGGTATACCGGTACAAAAAAAATATCGCCCAACCCTACTTCACAGTAGCAAAAAAGAAATTGGAAAAATTCACTAAAAATCAACAAAGATATTTTTCCCAGTTTTGATGGGTGTAGTAGCTCCCATTGAACAATAGCTAGCTACTACAGGCAAGAATTTGGGAAAAATATTGTTTTCCCCTTCACAGTAATGAAATCGGAAAAATTAACTAAAAATCAACAAAGACTTTTTTTTCCCAGTTAGTTGTAGTAGCTAGCTATTGTTCAAATGGAGCTACTACACCCATCAAAACTGGGAAAAATATCTTTGTTGATTTTTAGTGAATTTTTCCAATTTCCTTTTTGTTGCTGTGAAGGGGAAAACAATATTTTTCCCAAAAGTGTGGCTGTAGTAGCTAGCTATCATTGAATGGGAGCTACTACACCCATCAAAACTGGGAAAAATATCTTTGTTGATTTTTAGTGAATTTTTCCAATTTCATTTATGCCACTGTGAAGGGAAAATCAAAATGTTGCCTGTAGTAGCTACCTATCATTAAATGGGAGCTACTACACCCATCAATTCTGGGAAGAATATCTATGTTAATTTTTAGTCTTTATTAGTTGTTTTGACCTCTTGCAATTTGCAGACGGTCCCTTGCGAATATCAAACTCTGGCCAACTTCACCTCGGTCTTTGTGACGGCATGGGGGCTGAAAGATTAGCGGAAGTTGCCTGAAACTCTCAAAGATCTATGGGAAACTCGCCTGTATTTGGGCATCGTCTGGTCCTCCCGGTTCTGCGCAGTGGATGATCTCCCATAATGCGTTGCGCCAAACACGCGTGTGTGGGTCTCACGCACGTGCACAGAGGGGCTCGGCCGCGCTCTGACCAATCAGAGCGGGAGTTAGAGCGAGAGCCAGACGAGCAGAGTTTGTGGCACTAAAGTGTGGATTTAAACAAAAGCGAAGGATTTAAGAAGAAAAAAAGTTCAGGATGACAAGGGACACTAAAATCCCCACAAAATCCGACCTTTATGAAACCTGTAGGTTCTCTGTCAGCTGAGGTTGAGCTGTTTTAATATGCATTGAGTTCTATGGGGAAAATTTCTGGGTAGCCCACGTGAATTTAGTCTGGTTCAGTCTGCAGTACCGCGAGAATCCCCTGAGCACGTGGGTTATTCAGCTACAAGATAGTAATACCCTATCCAGTTAACCTTTTAACACTAGGAGCGCCCCTAGCGGTCAACTGACCGTCACTCCCTTCATTATGCTAATTAGTGTATTCAAAACAAAACGCCAGAAGTTGAAATTTTATGACTTTTACTAGGTACTTGTTGTTTATATTTTGGTGTGTTTTGGTTTTGGAAAAAGTAAAGAAAACAAGATTTACACGCATTTTTAACTTTTCTAAACCACAGCCCTTTATGCTGCCCCATGGAGATACATGGCGCAGGGGCGACTGTTGTCATAGTAACCTTTCCCGGGGTTTTTCGCGCCTTGTAAAAATGTATCAAAATGTTGTCATTAGACTCTAAAGGGACTTTTTTATTATTATTTGGGAGAGAGAGGAGTACAAAATGAATAGAGCTGCAAGTACACGGTATGAAGCCCTGACAGTGCTTCAAGACATTGAATGAGAACAGTCTGACGGAGGTGAGATGTCACATTTTGAGGTAGAAAGTGACAGCGGGGAGAACACCTATAATATTCTAAATCTGAACGTAAACCCACAGTGCATTCACGGCACGGACAGCAGTGTTGTAACAAGTCCAGAAGCAATAACGCACATGAGCGTGCGTAATGCCAGCCATACGCAGGTGTCTGTGTGCGCGCTGTCGCTCCATTCTGCCTTTTCATTCATCATCAATTACATTATTATATTTATACATACAAGAAGGCAATACAGCAGAATACAATATAGCAATAAAATAGAACAATTAGATGAACTATCAAGGCAGAGTGTGCAAGTTGGTATCCAAGCTATTCTGTTGAAAAATAAATTGTTCTTGTTCTACATTATTTCAAAAGTGTTCACTTATTGATATTGATACAGTTTGCAGTCTCCAACTGGGAGATTCATTTTAATGACAAATGTAGTAAATTTCCTACTGTAAGACGATCAAACTAGTTACTTATGTGTGTGCTCAAACAGACCCACATTCCCCATTAATGGTGTATATATGGAATGTACCAACATAAGTGTTGGTACATTTTTTAAGCATTGTTTTTGGGTAAAGGACTTTTTGGTGAACTGCTCACTGGTATTTGACTCCCACTTTAAACAGGAAATGTGTGTGAGAGAGAGAGCCACTGGCTTCAGACCATTACAAAGCTGATGAGCTGATATGAGGCTGGACTTGTGCCCTGAGATTAACTAAGATTTGGAACTGTCCATTCATGTTCACGTCCACTAACAACACAGCAGGAGGCCACACAGTGAAAACCTCATGTGAAAACACTATTGAATCATTGGACATGGACACACACACTGTGCGCAGGACCGAAGTGGTTTGCAATCGCTTTCAGATTGAAAACTTAGGAGAGAAATACAAGAAACACATAAACAAGTTAGAAACATATTAGCTCAGTAAAGATTTTTAGGAAAGTTTGTAAGTAAGTATAGTATGCACGGAGCAGTGGGAGGTTCCAGACAGTAATGGCTACAACTGTTATCAGCATCAGGAATATAGAATAGGAATGAGCAGGCACAAAGTAAAAGTAGCATATTTTCCAAGAAGGAAAGACAGTAACAACTCAATTTATTTAAGTACTTATTCTGGCGGTCAAGGAAACATACATAAGAGATACAATCAAGAGAGAAGATTAGAGAACCCTCATGTGTCCCACGACAGGCAAGATGACTGTAGCAAATATATATATATTTTTTGAGCATGCCCCTGCTAAAGGAAACAGAGACTGGGAATACTGCAGGCATATTCCACTGATGGGTGACATAATGGCCTGAGACTTGTATTTCCGTGTATTGTTTGGCCTTTGCGTGCGGCTTTTGGTGAACGTTTGAGTAGGATCTAGATCTTGGAGAAAACTGTTTCAACACAATGTTTGTGAAGAATGACTGAAGACATTAGTGCACTGAAGGACAATGGGTTTGTTTATCATGAACATGTCCCATCGAACAAAACCATGAATGATAGCACCCGGGTGATACATGTGCCCCTAATTGTCTCAGACCAAGGCTTATCCCAGGCTAAATCATGAGTAAATCAGGCTCATCTAAACTGTTCCAACCAGTTCCTGTCACACAAATAATAATACATCGTTTTTCATTATTTTTAATTGGCCCTGTATCAGATACTGAAAGTGTTTTCATGGTGCAGGAAAAGGTCAGTCTGCTGCGTTGTATTTATAGTATGTTGACTTTTACTGAAGGATAAAAATGCCACATGAGTGAGGTTTCTGCAGAGAGAGTGCATCTTGTTTTATTTTAGTCTGCGTCCTATGGCTCTGACGGGGCACCACACCTTTTTCCTCACATTCAAAGCTTCTGATCCTATTTAAACTAGAGGTCCTTTTGGATTTAAGTTCTGTTGAAAGAAATAATTTGTTTTCCAAAGGTGTTACTTTCAGGTGGCCAGAGTGAAAACAGGCCAAATTATGTTTCTTGCATAAAAGCAAAAACAAATCTATTTTAGGCTGAGGCAAAGATCAAAAAGTAATCTGTGAGCCCTAAACGCTGCGATCTTAGAGACACAACTGTACTCTGTTGGTAGGATTTCCCTACAAGATGTTTTTTTTCAAATATGCACAAGAAGGTGAGTGTGAATGGAGCCGTAAGTGGTGTCATTAAGTCAGTGACGCCCAGACACTCGGGCCTTTCAGTGCAGGCCCACTGCTGTGCACACATGTGGATGTGGCCCGGAGCAGTTCACAAGCAGCCAGTGTTCAGGCCAGCGCTGATCACATGACCTTGTTGCAAACTTTCAAATATTACATCACGGCTTAACGGCTTCTCAACTCGAAAATACTGAACAGGTACAGTGCAAACATCAGGAGTGTGCTGGGCAAGAGATGGAATTATTTACCAACCAGGACAAAACCTGTTGAACTTAAAGTAGCGATATGTAAGATTTTCATGTCAAGTCATCATTAAAGGACAACTCACCCTCAAATCCACTTTTTTTTGCTGATAAACGGTATAAATGAGTGTCCAATAGTGTTGTCTACATATCCTGGTCATAATCTTGTCACTTTGGTGCAAATTAGTTGAAAGTTAGACTTTCTGCCTAAAACCATCTGTGAGGCGCCATCTGCTGGCGACCTGTATTACTACATTTGAATTTTGAATCTGGCGCCAACACTGGCACAGAAGTTGGACCTGACGTCTGCAAGTTGGACCTGACGTCAGCAGCCCCCCGCCCAGAGCAATGTAAACGGCCCAGTCTCGTTCACGCCCCCTTTAGTCCTCCAGGCTACGCCCATTTAGAGGAAGATTTGAACAGGAAATGTGAGTAACGTAAGCTCCGAGGACCGGGGGTGAGAACCACTTTAAATATGGCCCTAATCTGTCAGAAGGCATAAAACTTTTCCAATACTTCTTTAACTGACAACATTAGTTCAGTCGAGATATTTGAATTTCAAGATTAGTTTTACAGCCCCTAAATCTTGTTATTGTTTTCATTTCGATGTCCCGCCCTCCACCGTTTTACCAATCAGAAACTCTGTGATCCGGGTTCCCAAAACTCACCGCGTCGAGCTAATCTCACTGGTAAAGTAACAAGTGGCAGCACAACAACAAAACAACAAATAAAACCAGGATTTCTATCTTTGTGAAAAAGGTGGTTTTAAATTTGTTATTGACAAAACTCCTGTCTATTATTATGGTCCCAGCTGGAGTCGTCTGCATATCTGGCAACCTGAGTCAGGGAGAGTGGGAGAGGTTGCAGTACCACATTTGGCCAGATTTTTACATATTGCTACTTGGGAGCTTGAACAAAGAAGAGAAACACAAATCCATCTACTGTTTGATATATGGTGTATTGCTCTCTCATTCTTGCACAATGTTGGGAATTTACAAAGATGCAAGAAGATTCAGATTCAGTTAATTTGTCATTTTCAGTCAAACATCATTGAAATATATGTGCAAAAATAACCAGTGTGCACAATAGACAGCCAGTGTGCACGATAGACAACAATCATAGACTGAAGAAAGCATTTTGACGATTTAAAAACAAGCACATACTAAAATAAATAAAGTGCTAGATCTTTTTCCATTATTGCATTTCTTGTTGTTGGCGAAGTGACACATTTGCAAAATCCTCTGGAAATACATTGATTTAATTTGAATGAACCCATCCATCCCTTGGACAAGGACCTGAGCACGGTCTGAACCACCCCTGAACTTAAAACATCAAAGCCAATAATTTTCATGAAAAATACTGCACAGCTGTTCATGTTTTTTTTTGCATTTTCCAAGGCACCAGTGAAGAATGTCTCCTTTTGGACTGTTGTAAAGCTCCATGAACCCAGTTTATCTATTGGTCAGTGGCCACAAACAACAATCCATCTCAATGATTCTTACAAAAACAAGTCCTTGATAACCATACGTTCCCTCAGTCTTGCTCATATTTGGTGTTTGACATTGTGTGGTACAAACCAGCAGTACAGTATATCTGCTTTGGGACAGACAGACCTCAGATTAGGCTGAGCATGACCAGGTGAGATGTCCGGTCCAGGCATATGTGCGACGTGTTGGAGATTGGATCAGCTTCCTGTGTGGAGAGCACCATTGCTTTGCTTGAGTCTCAGAAGACCAACTCTGAGGTCCAAGACTGAGCTTTTCCTGACCTGTCCAAGGAGAACTTGTGGTCTGTAGTGGAAGAGGTAAAAGTGCAGATGCAGGATTCAAAGGTTGCTCAAGTAAAATGATTTAATGCAAATAAATCGTACTATTTTCAGATGAATTAATTAAAAAGTAAATATTGAATAAATTTTTTGATCCATCCACGCTAATAACAGGAACTTCTGGCACAAACATGGAACTCCACCCCTTAAGGCTATTTTAGTCTTGTAATAGTATGATGTAATTGTACCACTATAATATCACACTACACTGTTTTCTGCCTTTTAAAACTAAAGTACTGCCCATAAATTAGTTTGTGTAAGCTCTCAGTCGTACAGGGATCCAACATCGGGAAAACCTGCTAAGAAGTACAGACGATGGGTGGGAAACCTTCCTTTGCACATTCATTAGTTTTGGTAAGTTCTCTGCTGAACTTGAGAACTTACAATAGCATAGTTGAGTTTTCAGGCCACAATATTCAAATTTTTGAAAAATTGAAAATCAATTCAAGTACTCCCTCTGGTGGCGGCATTGGGAGTTACAGGTGGAAAGTATTTTTTACCCTTCATACTTGTTTCACTATATATTTTCTATATTAAGAAGCTATAACTGATTTTTTTTTAATGAGTTCATAAAAATGCGTTCTACTACATACAAGTTGTATTATAATCCGTAATTGAATTAAAAACTTGAACTCATTGATTCAGCTTGTGTATGAATTCAGGCCATAAAAAGTGCTGAGTAAAGCATGACGCCAGTTCTCCTCCAATCACAGAACAGGCTTCTTAAGCGCTGGTAAACAAGAGCAAAATGGCGGCAGAAAGTGCCTATAACTGCTCTGGCTGTAACTGCAGACACAGCAAAACAGCCCAAACGACACAACAGTGAGGAAGAGAAGAGGAAACTAAAGCCAAAAAATTATCAAAGAAGAAATCAAGCCCGGGTGAACATAGCTAGCTTACATCGTATCCTCCAGAGAGACTTGTCTATGGGAGAGACCTGCGAGTGCGAGATCGCCTCGGACTATCTATGCTCGGACTACATTCGGACGCGGAACTAGCAGTAATCTTTCAGGTATATATTTTGTTAGCAGTGCGTTGCCTTTGTACCATTTAATCAGTGATTGTTGTACAGCTTACAAGGCTCCGTGGGATGAGAGCGTAGAGGCAATATGAAGCCTGTGAGCGAGTTGGGGGCGGTGCTAAACATTCAAACATTGCAGAAACGGGTATAGCTCCTTTAAGATCTTATTTCCCATTCTAAAGTATGGAAAAACAAAGTATTAGTTTCATCATCAATCTAATGGAAAAAACATATTATATTAATTCTTTAACCCTTTAATCCTCAATCATTTGGTAGATCGCCTATTGAGTCACTCTATCTACTTCATGCTTGGAACTGAAATCAAACTCTTTGGAACATCTCTCTTGGTTTTAGACATCTATAACCATCTAACTGCATCTCAACCATTTTGTAAAGGGCTTTAATAAAACAGAAATTAGGAGTTGAAAAAAATAACATAAAAACAAATTATCTCTAAAAAGGAAAACAGTAATATTGCATTCTTCAAGAAATGAACATTAAAGGTTGTTCTTTCTTTTCCTATGGTCCTAGAGGTCTCTGGTGGTGCTCTTGCCTGTGTCTAATTTGGTCTGTTTAGCGTTTAAAGTTTAATGTCTACGTTGTGTATGCAAATGTTTGCGATGTAAAGCATGTGAACCCCTGTCCCAACACGAACTTCTCCTGTGGGACAAAAAGTATCTTAAGAGTAAAAACTAGTAAGGCCAATCTGTAATCCAGCAAAACAACGTACTCTTTGCAGTGGAGTATAATGTACAGATAGTGTGGTGCAGTAAAAGAAAAAGTGTGAATATAAACTTTTTTTGGGTCCATCTGAATGTTGTTGTTTGACTTCACATAACAGGTGCACAAAGGCAAACTGACCCAATGAAGTTATTGTGTTTTTATTTCATACAGAGGTCGTCTTGTACTTTATTTTCTAACTTTACTCCACCACTGGAAGTTTGAACAGTGGAAACGATGATCTATTGGAGGTGTTTAGACAGAAGGCATAAACTGCGGACAGATCTGACGTCCCATTTCAAGCCGCGTTGACCTCAGGTGCTCTGTCTACCTTTGTTCAATAAACAAAACAGAATTATTTACAAGAATGACTTCAGCAGGGGGAGAGCCGTTGGGTTTTCCTCAGCTGCTGTTGAAAGAGACCACTGTCTTCACATAAACACAAGTGGACACAGTACAGACATTGGCTCTCCCTGCTGTTATTAGAAAGCATGTGTCATACAGATGGACAGTAGGTCTTGGAGATTCAGTTATTTTCAAACTTTAGAACAAATAATTGCTATTAATGGAGTTATCAATTTTCACATTGGTTTTCCTTGTGCCCTTAAATTCCAGCAGATGAATGGTAGAAATGGTTAGATCCACTTCCACTTTGTCCGTTGCCAGGTCCCTGAGGTATTAGTCTAAGCACAGACGGCAACTCTGCGGAGGAAACTCATTTTAACCGCTTGTATCCACGATCTTGTCCTTTCAGTCATTACCCAAGGGTTATGACCAGAGGGGAGGAAAAGAACGTAGATTAGCCGGTCATTTGGGAGCTTTGCCTTCTGATTCAGCTCCCTCTTCACCACAACAGACCGATACAGCTCTGACTGCAGACGATGCTCCCTCTTCACCACAACAGTCCGATTTGGCGACAGCATCACTGCTCCGTCAACTGTCGCCCAACATTGTGCTCTGTTTTTGTGTATACATGTGTTAATAATAACTAAATAGATATATAAATAAAAACATATGAACAAATTAGAAATTAAAATCATTATTGTTAAAGTAGTATGTTCAAAGATCTTTTTACTTGTCTTTAAAAATACTACACTTGGAGGCCATCATGTGTTGCCAGGTTTATTCAGTGATGCAATGCCCAAATTCATTTTAATCCCTCATCTCTGTGGCCCTGTGAAACCAGAGGTGAAATGTATGTTTTAGCCTTTATTTGACTCTGTTCACTTGTGGAGTCAGGAAGCTTTGTACAGGTCCTGCCTCAGGCCTCTCCTGCTGCTGCTGCTGCGTCTGCTGCTGCTGCGTCTGCTGCTGCTGCTGCTGCGTCTGCTGCTGCTGCGTCTGCTGCTGCTGCTGCTGCGTCTGCGTCTGCTGCTGCGTCTGCTGCTGCTGCGTCTGCTGCTGCGTCTGCTGCTGCTGCGTCTGCTGCTGCTGCGTCTGCTGCTGCTGCGTCTGCTGCTGCGTCTGCTGCTGCTGCTGCTGCTGCTGCTGTTGCGTCTGCTGCTGCTGCTGCTGTTGCGTCTGCTGCTGCGTCTGCTGCATCTGCTGCTGCTGCTCTTTGTGCACAGCAAGAGTGTTGTTTGTGACTGATTCTCTTATTCACAATTCCCATTACTCAATTCAGATACTCCATAAAAAAGAGAATACTATTATTGACACAAAATGAATGCAAACACTATGATGACAAATATTACATTCACCAACTGTATTGAAACCAATAATAGTATTGGGTTGATATAACATATCACATAAAGTACCTTTAGCTATTTAAACACAACAACACAAATCAAATATAATTATTACATTAAGATTTCATATTTTCTCAAAAAACATTCTTTCTCTCCCCTCATACTTAGTGAATGCCCATTAATCATTTCATTCTGAAAGGTGACGCTAGTAGCTTCAATTGTATGTTTATGTTTAAGTGTTTATTTGGGCATCTAGAAGATACAAAATCAATGATACAAAAGAAATGCATTGAAAAAAAAATAAAAAATAGCCCAAAAGGGAGTTGGCAGAAGTAGGAACAGCGTATCTGGGCATACCCGTTTAAACATTTTACTCATTTACTCATTTGACCAATTGACCATGTACTATCATAGCATCATGGGTTTCTCACCCATGATGGGTGAGAAACCTTCCTTTGCTTTGACTAATCCCTGTACGACTGAGGGCTTACACAAACATGTACTATCATGTTAATAAAATTGTTTAAATATTGAATATAAACAATGGCAAGGGTGAAATAGTTTGGTCCAATCTTGCTGATGACCACAAAATCATTCATTACAGTAAAATGTATGAAACTAGTTCCTCGCTCTTTAAACAGTTTGGTTTTCTGTTGACACATTGATACTTTGATATCTCCCATTACTCACTTGACTAATCTTTCTATTACCTACAGTACTGTTCCGGAAAGCTGGAAGATGGCTAACCCTAACTCCAATTCATAAAGCTGGAGACTATTTTGACACAAAGAAAAAGTATTCTGGCAGTAATATCTAAAAGTGCTGAAAAAATTGTATATGAAAAAATAACTACACATTTGAAATCAATAAGTATTGGCCTTCACCCAATTCAGTTTGGGTTTCGTAGGAACTTCTACTGAGACCGCCACACTCCACCTGATCGAGCAAATAAGATCAAGCCTCGACAAAGGTGGAGTTGTTGGGGCAGTCTTCTTAGACTTACGCAAGGCTTTTGATTTAGTTAATCATAACATGATTTCAAAATTGTCAGTTTTGGTGTCTCTGTCAAAACGTTAAAATGGATAGGATCATAGTTATCAAATAGGACACAGTGTGTTAGGGTAAATGATGGCTGCTCAGGTTATCTGAAATCTACCATGGGAGTATCCCAAGGGTCTGTACTTGGCCCCTTACTTTTCACCCGTTATACAAATGATCTCCCACATCACTGCCAGGGCCTCCATATTCAACTATACACTGATGATACTGTATTATATACTCATGCCAGCACCAGTCACTTAGCGGCTGAGAAACTCTCCAGAGCCCAGGCTGTGGCTCAATGGCTCGATCAATCCTGTCTTTGCCGTAACATTAGCAAAACAAAGGCCATGTTTCATTTTTGTATTTTTTTTTATTTTTAAACCAAAGCACATGGTATTAACTCTTATATTAGGGACGAAATTTTTTTTGAATACAAATATCTTGGGTTACTTAAGATTCTAACTTGAATTTTAAAAAGCATGTAAAAGAACATGACTAGAACTCTCAAATTTAACCAATTTAGCCAATCTCAGACATATTAGACCCTGTCTCTTTCTTGAGGCAGTTAGAACCTTTATGCAGGCCCTTATTTTCTCGCATTTATCTCACTGTATCACCTGTTGGGGGCAGGCCGGGGAAACAGTGGTCAGACCTCTAGAGTCAGTGTATAAACAGGCCTTAAGAATTTTTGACAAAAAGCCCCTGAGGCACCATCACTGTAACATCTTAGTAAAAATATAATTTTTTGAGTTGTGAAAACTTCAGATGCTTTTCAAACCTGTGTCTCATTTTCTAAATTCTAAATGGCCTGGCTCCTGACTGTTTAAAATCATTTGTGAACTACAGAGCAATACACTCAATTAGATCCACGAGAATAGCCTCTGTGCGCGACAGTACTATTCCCTTCCGTCGCTCTGCGTTTGGTCTCTCCGCCTTCTCTGTGAAGGACTCTACAGTGGAATGCTCTTCCTAACTTTATCAAGTCGTGTGTTACTCTGGAAGGCTTTAAGATGGAACAGAAAAGAACCTTAAAGAGTGAGCAACGATGTGATCACTCTCCATAGGTCCAAAGGTATTGACGCCACCTGCGTGTGTGTGTGTGCGTGTGAGTGTGTGTAACTGTGCACTTGTTTTCAACTCCTGGTGGGTTCCATAACCTGAGATTCCACTCACGTCATGGGGACTGGTTTTACGTGGTGGGGCCCGAACACCGGACCCCACTGGTCCAAGCTTAATAATCAATGGGTAATGCTTTTCTAACGGTCCTTATGCAGTCTCTGTAAAAATATGGAAAGGACCCCTGGAGGTTTACTTTCCTGAAAAAAGTGTGTTATGTGTCGGAACCCTGGTGGTGGGTTGCGGGATATCAAGGAGGGGCACACTGGGGCAATTTCAGTCCAGCAGGCTGGAGCCAATCATGGAGCAGCACAACAGAGGAAATCAGGTGTCAGGCTAGAAAAAGGTGCAAGTGTGTGGTTCATTAGGCTGCAAGAAATCATGGAGGAGCACACTGAAGCGCACGCTTACAAACCACTGGTAAGTGCTGACTACAAGTCATGACTTCAAATTGTTATATAGAATGATTACAAATTATTTGTTGTTTGTGCAGCTTAGTCAAGAGTCCCTAATTGATGAAGTCGACTCAGATTCTGACGATTTAACTGTCAAGAAGAAACCTGTAAAAAAGTATGGAAAAAGAAAAATCAAAAACACTTTTCTTCAAGACTCGGAAAGTGACGAACCAAAGGCAAATAAGATTGTTATCATGCAGCTGCAAAAGAAGAAAAATGGGGGGCGAGTATACAGCAAGAGACACTTCTGCCTCTACTGTTCAATGTCCTGCCACAAAATGTCCCGTCATTTGACTAGAAAACATGGAAATGAAAGTGACGTAGCCAGAGCATTGGCTCTACCTGTGAAATCTAAAGCACGTAAACTTCAGTTTGATTTGATCAGGAATAGTGGAAACCGTGAGCACAATTTTGAGGTTTTAAAGGCCGGCATTGGAACTTTAGTCCCAGCTAAACAGCCAAATTCCCCAGTTAAATCCAGTGAGTTTTTGCACTGTATAGACTGTGGGGCATTGCTTAAGCGAAAGTCGCTGTGGAGGCATGTGGCCAGGTGCCGGCTTTCACAGAAAGATGCCCAGGCTAAACCAGGTAGAAGTAGGGTCCAGTCCCTCTGCTCCCTAGCCCAGCCTGTACCGGAGGGCATCAGCAAAAAGCTGTGGTCTTTAATTTCGGCAATGCATCAGGATGAGGTCACGGGTGTTGTCAAAGCAGAAAAGGGGATTCTGAGACTCGGAGAGCACCTGTACTTAAAACACGGGCATGATAAGACAAAGCATGATTACATTAGGCAGAAAATGAGAGAAGTCGGTAGGTTAATTAACGAAGCAAAAACCGCAGGGAAACTGAAAACAATTAAGGATTTCTTTATTCCTTCCAACTTTAACCATGTGATTGATGCAGTCAGGTCTGTGGCTGGATATGATGAGGAAACAAATCAATACAAGACTCCATCCTTGGCCCTCAAACTCGGCCATAGCCTCAGAAAGCTAGCAGATATTCTTGAATGTGACTCAAAAATGGAGCATTGTGTTGATGAACTATTTATTAAAAACCTCCAACGAAGCCGGCTGCTTTTTGAGAAGAGGTGGGACGTCTGTGTTTCTTCTGCTGCCCTACAGACCCTCCGGCAAGCCAAGTGGAACACTCCGGACCTGCTCCCTCTGACTGAGGACGTTAGAGCCATGCATGCACATATTGAGGTATGTCGACCTGAATATGTGCAAACCCTAATAACTGAGCCAACGTCTAAGCATTGGTCTAAACTGGCAGTTTTGACTCTTTGTGAGGTCATCATTTTCAATCGAAGAAGGGAAGGTGAGGTTTCAAAGATGCCACTGACAGCCTTTACCTTAAGAAGTAAGACTGGGATCCATTCTGACATTGCTCTGGGACTGTCCCAACTTGAGAAAAAGCTGTGTCAGCATTTTCAACGCATTGAAATTAAAGGGAAAAGAAGTCGGAAAGTGCCGGTTCTTTTGACTCCTGAAATGATTGCTTCGATGGAGGTGCTGGTGGAGAACAGAAGGGCCTGTTCCATCTCTGACCATAACCCATACTTCTTTTCCCGCCCGGGCGCAGACACCCACATCAGGGGATCAGACTCCCTACGCCAGGTAGCCAAAGAATGTGGTGCGGTGCATCCAGAGATGCTATCCTCAACCAAACTTAGAAAGCACATAGCTACTATGTCTACAGTTCTCAATATGAAAGAGAATGAGATGGACATACTTGCCAACTTCCTCGGCCATGACATTCGCATCCACAGGCAATATTACAGACTACCAGAGGGGACACTGGAGCTGGCCAAAATCAGCAAAGTGTTGATGGCCATGGAGCAGGGAAGAGTGACGGAATTCGAAGGAAAGAGCCTCGACCAGATACAAATTGAGCCTGAAGGTAATTCTTGATATTATTAAAATATGTATGATTTTTTTCCCCTAAAGGCCACTTGTATTTTTATTTTCTGTGCGACAGGGAGAGCAGTAGAGATCCTCTCACAAACGGACGGGCTAAAAGAAACTTCAAGCGGAGAACCTTCAACCATTCATCCAGATGCACCCCATGGTAGTGGCAGTGCCCCTTCTGGTAAGTGTACCAGGTGGGGGATTACAGCCAGGCTGCTTGGTCCTCACCCTGGGAGTGTATATTGCTAATATATTTTTATTTCTCTCCCTAGAACGTGTAAGAAAGCCATGGTCTGCATCTGAGGTGAAGGCTGTGGAGAAGACCATGACACCTTTCATACAGACTGGAAAGGTCCCTGGGAAGTCTCACTGCCTGGCCTGCATTAATGCCTCACCAGATGACCTTAGACATCGGACATGGAGTGGCATTAAATTCTATGTCAAAAATAGAATCACTGCAATTCGAAAACAAAATCTAAAATAAAATTCCTTTAAAATAGTTGTTTGGTTTCTATTGACTGTTTTGTATTACTTAAAGTCTTGGTAAAAAAAGATTATGTCTATGGGTCCCATTCTGAACGGCCCTGTCAAAGGGACCCACCAGGTAACAAAAACGTGTATGTGTGTGTGTGTGTGTGTGTAACTGTGTGTGTGGGACTACGTCTGTGGCAGTGTGTTTGCCCTGTGTATATCTGCTGACTGTTTACACATGTGTATTTTATGGTTTGTATGCTTGTGCTAATTGATACCCACCTGTGTGTGGAGTGGTCTTCCCTGCCGGGGGACTACGGATGTAAATTAGCCTACGGCTAACTAAATGCAATGTTTCAATGTTCAATGGAAACATTTATGTTCTAATTGTACATGGTCCCTTTTTTGATAAATAAATAAATAAAAAGTTCTATCACCAGTTTGCACATGTACAGTATGTAGTATGTAGACATGTTCAAAAAGAAAAAAAGAAGAACCCCCCTCAGGTTCCTCACTCAGCTCTCAGCCCAAAGTGTCAAAGAAAGACTTTATTGTAGCACAGAATTTATTTTCTGAGAAGATGAAGGCAGTATGTTGTGGTCTGATTTGTTCACAATATTTTACTTTTACAAGAAGTTAGGTACCGCAGCTTTAAGGTCTGTGAATAGTTTGAGAATCAGTGTTACAAAGGCAGCCATGAACTGTCGACACATTTCACATTCAACATTGAACATCATTTCTTTAAACATTTGTGCGTTAATCCTAAACACCAGTTCTTTTATGAAGTATAAAATATATAAATATCTCCTGATTTTAGAAAGCCATGTTTTTTCCTGTGCTCTTTCTCAGGCTCTTGTTCCCTTTGTCTGATTGGCTTGTTGCGCCATGGGGGCTCAAACGGGGGTTTTTCAGTACTCCAGGGGATTGTCTGTGAGGTGGTGGATAATAATGTGTGACTCAAGGCCAGTGGGAGAAATCAGAATTCAGTGGAAAGGGAAAAAAATATATGCATCATGTTTTTGGCAAGAATCCCAAATATTTTGATATAGGGTGCAGTGGTTGTGTGGACGTGGAAGTGGCCCTTGAGATCCTTTTTGCCTGAATAAATATTGTTTCTGCCATGAAGGATGCAGGCAACAGTGCGACAGATACGGATCACATTTGCACACACTCATTTGTCTTCCACACTAAACATACATGCGTGCACACATACACATGTGCACGCACAAGCATGCACGCGCGCACACACACACACACGCACACACACACTCACACACACACACACGCACACACGCACACACGCACACACACACACACACACACACACACACTCACACACTCACACACGCACACACACGCACACACACACACACACACACACACACACACACACACACACACACACTCACACACACACACATGCACATTCTTCCAGCAGCTTTCCCAGACATCAAGAGCTGCCATTCTGAGAAAATGTTTACATGATAGGGTCCACATTATTTTTACTCTATTTGTGCTGGAATTAGCTCAGTGTTGTTGACAATGGAAGGTTCTGGGACTTTTTAGATGGATAGTTAGATAGACTCATTTAACAATCTGTACTTTTTGCTCTTACTGGTGTAACAAATATACGTAATGACTGTGTTTTTCCTGGCAACTCAAATTAGATACTTTCGCTTGTATAATCCATATGAGATATCGTCATAGAAACAATGTGGCCATCATGCCATCAAGTTAGAAATATGATCAGAAAAGTCTTTAAGGATTTGCGCATGTCAACCTTGTGTCTGGGGAGATATATATCTACAGTATATATATATATATATATATATATATATATATATATATATATATATATAGCTATTTGTGACTGAATTCCATTGACAGTCACATCTGCTTCAGCGCTGATTTCAGATCCTCTTCCACTTTCCTGCTGATAAAGTCTTCCTCCTGTCAGTGTGTCTGATTGTATCCAGGATGAAGATTTATCTCAATCTGTCATATCTAATCTTCAGACCAATCATGACAAAGTCCAAAACATACATCCAGACACCATACATTTCATCCCCCCCTTGTATTGGTGAGGTTACAGGGCCATAGCAAGGACAACACTAGTCCCTGGTGTGTTTAGCATAACAGTTTGAGGCTTAAGTTCAGGGGTAGTCCTTCTTTGATGTGACCTGTTCCAGAATGGACTCTGATAAAGAGGTTATCAGCAGGAGCAGCGATGCTGGGCTCAGACATGTGGTCACCTTGTGGCCCACATATCTCACACTAAGGCTGATAGCATGATAGCAGCAACCAGGCTGGACCTTCTGAAGTCAGTCCATGGCCACACAGACAAGCCTGCGATGAGCAGATGGAGAACATGTGATTAAGATATGTTGGGAAGTGGATAAAGGAAACTATTGTAACTGTAAAAGATTTCAGGAGAAACACAGTGGTTATTAAACACAACACTTTAATCAATTGTGGGTCAAATGAGCTGTAGAAAGAATGCTTGATTGCACGTTGACAGTCTGAGGCTGCGTTTACACAGAAACGCTCACTGCCATAAACTCAAAAGTGGCAAAATATTAAAATTTTATTCCACATTTAGACAAAGGTTTTTGAGGAGGAAATCCCTGTTTGCAGAAAATCATTGCAGTCATATGCGAGGTGTGTGAAGTTCCATGCATTTACAAGGAGACCCATTAGTCTGCAAGATAAGAATATTCTCAAGGTCACACGGATCAAAACTTGTAATCCCACTATTGTTATGAACTGTGTCTAATATCCCTGATACTGAGGTCAGCTTGACATACTCTACATTCCACATGACAAAATACTCCAAGAACAGATGAACAGAGGACTACAGACACAAGAAAGCAACACAACATACATGACCTATACATCTACCACAACAATCACACATGGGCTTTGGGTTCATCAGGTTCCGCAGGTCTTTCCTTCCTGCTGCTGTCAGACTGTACAACAAACAATAACGACTTAGGAACACTGCCAACCTGATTCCACGTGTCATTCTCGCATCGTTGCAATATCCTTATCTTATACCAGAATGTGCAATATACAGCTGCTAATGCACAGATGTAAACATACTGCTGCTAATGCACAGATGCTAACATATAACCACACTTTACTTGCACTAGATTACACAGTACTTTATACTTTATACATCTATTATTATTTTCAAGATAGAAATTGTATACTTATTATTGAAGCTAGAGTTAGAGATTTTGTTTTGTTTTAATTAGTATAGCTATTGTTCACTTAACGTGTGCCGTGTGCTTCTCTTTCCCACTGTTCTATAACTTGTGATGCAACACCGATCTCTTAATCTTAATCTTAATCTTAAAAAAAAAAAAAAGACCATACAATGTCCCACTTTAACTTCAGAGGAGAGTATTCTGTATAAATGACTAGATTCTAGCTGGAGACAGTTTCCCACATATCTGTCCACATCTGTTCTGGGCAGTGGGCACAAGCTCCAGGAGGACCGTGCCCAGAGACCAGACTTTTCCACTGCTCTTTCCCACTGTCTCCGCATTCTTTAACGTGTGCAACCCTTTTCTTTTTTGTGATGCTCCGACCTAAAGTTACATTTCCTGTCTCATCAGGCCTGAACGTCCAGGAAGTGTCCATGCAGTGGGCAATAACACACAAACATAGCCCCTGGGCGTTCTCAGTCGGTTATAAATGGTACGTCCTAGAGCTTGACATCACCACCAGCTCAGGGTAAAGTCAACAGCAGATGATCATTTATTAGTGTGTTCCGGAGGCTCTGACACAGCCACTGATACCAAGGGACCTGTGAGCGGGAAGAGAAGGCTGTGAGGCACTGTGTTGGGCTTTTATGTTCTGACTGATTCTCACTTCAGTCATTTGGGAATATTTTGTCTGGAATCCAAACCTACAAAATATTCCGTGCCGTGCAAAGGATAAATTGTGTAACTGAGCAGATTGTTTTTCAAAAGCAATTTCTAGTATTGAAATAAAATTAAATGTAGATGCCATACCAGCAAAAATTGCTTCATCAGAATCAGAATCATTTTTATTGCCACGTAAGTAACAGGAGGTCACAGACTTGGAAATTGCTTTGGCTCTGTGCAACAGTCAGAAAGAGATGATAAAAATAAGAATAAAAAACACTTTTAAAGAATACATTTAAATTTAAAATAGAGTTACAGTTACTATTTACAATATACAAGTGCACATGGTGCACACAATGTAAGGTGACAGCAGTACAGTGAAGTAAAGTGACGTATGATGGGCAGTAAAGTGACTTTATAGAGGGCGGGGGGACAGGTTAAGAAGTGTTCAAGAGTCCAACAGCAGAGGGGAAGAAACTGTTCTTGTGGCGGGAGGTTCTAGTCCTGATGGACCGCAGTCTCCTGCCTGAGGGGAGTGGTTGGAATAGTCCATGTGCAGGGTGAGAGGGGTCGGCTGTGATACGACCAGCCCGGCCTCGAGCTCGGGCGACGTGCAGGTCCTGCAGCGATGGAAGGCTGCGGCCGATCACTTCCTCTGCAGAGCGCACAATGCGCTGTAGTCTCTGTTTGTCCCTGACTGTGGCTCCAGCGAACCACACGGTGATGGAGGAGGTGATGGAGGAGGTGATGGAGGAGGGGAGGATGGACTCGATGATGGCCGTGTAGAACTGCACCAACATCTGTGCAGGCAGCTTGGCTTTCCTGAGCTGCCGCAGGAAGTACATCCTCTGCTGGGCCTTCTTGATGAGGGAGCTGATGGTCGGCTCCCACTTGAGGTCCTGGGTGATGGTGGTGCCCAGGAAACGGAAGGACTCCACAGAGGTGATGGGGGAGTCCATCACGGAGGGTGGGGGCGGGGGGACAGTGCTCTTCCTGAAGTCCACAATCATCTCCACTGTCTTCTGGGCATTCAGCTCCAGGTTGTTACCACTGCACCAGGACACCAGCCGGTCCACCTCCCTCCTGTAGGCGGACTCATTGTTGTTGGAGATGAGTCCAATGAGGGTGGTGTCGTCCGCGAACTTGATCAGCTTCACGGAGTCGTGGCTGGAGGTGCAGTGGTTGGTGTACAGGGAGAAGAGCAGGGGACAAAGAACACAGCCCTGTGGGGTTCATGAGTTCTTGAGTACAGAGCAGTTTCTATACAATACTTACTCTTACCTCCATCTCTTATACAGTTTCATAGCAACACTTTTTGTCGGTTTCAGATAACATTTCTGAAAACACTCTGATGCCCAAGGGGTATACATTTTTGTTTTCTGTTTCAAAACATGATAGAATTAGGGTTAGGGGTTTATTATTTGTATTATTCATAAGTAAGCCAGAAGGAATATGATAACATTTTGTATAACATAAATTGAACAGTGCGAGGACGTGTAGTGCCTTTAAAGCTGTGTTTCTCATGATGTTACTGTAAACCTATGATCTGCAGAGCTGTGGCTGAGAGAATGTCAGGGGGACAAGGGGATGAGGGGATGAGGGGCCGGAGCCTGGGGACAATACCAACATTAGGGCAGAGGGACGCTGCTGTGGGGTGGATTATCTCCACAGAAGAAGAGGTGTTAGCTGCTCAGACACAAGCCTCAGCAGTTTGCAGCCAAAGCACATCCACAATGTTTTTGTGTGTATTGTCCATCAGTGTTGGTAGTTACAAAAGTCACTCGTTAAAGTAATATATTTTGTAAATAAAATGTATGATATATTATAGTTACAATCAAAGTAACTCACGTTTATCCTGCATGTAAACGCACATTTGTTTACAGTTATTTTGAGGAAAGAACTAACACTAAAACTTCAACTAAAACTTTAATCGATGTCATTCAAACAACATTTGTGTGATATAATTCGCATTTTTTAGCCAAGTAATTCAGTATTTTTAAATCAATAATATTCTAATACAAATATAGGCTATACTGTATTTGATCCTAGAATCTAACTTACATGGCTGTCCATCCAGAGAGAAAAAAATACTCATTCATGAAAATAATGTGTATTTTGAACAGGACGTATTTATCAGACAAGCCATTGCACGTTTTGACCACAACTTTTGTCGATGATGCACGCACATGACTCAACGTTTCCAGCTTGGAGAAGTTTCCTCAGGAGGACCAGAGACATCTAAAGCCATTAAAATCAGCCTTAGTCTCAGCATTAGTCTCTGCAGTTTGATGAAGATGGCAGTAATGCGCGAAAAATATGTATAAACAAGTATGGCAGTAACCTACGGCATAAAAGAATAGTGCGCGCGTTCATGTCTGGGCAGGTTTCCGTTCCCGTGACTTGGAACTTGACTAGTCTACAACTCACAAAATAGGAGAAAACAACTGTTCGCCTTTAATGATCCACTTGGCTGTAATTGATGGCCCAGCCTCAATGTGGCCCGACCCCGCCCACTGTCTGGGACCTAGAGCCTGTGTGCGCCCGGACTCATGTGGAGCAGAGGAGCGCAAAGGACCATAACACAAGAGACACCTCTATATGCCCTCTTGCGCGGACATCACACTTTCCAACCTTCCACTGAGTTTTTAGAGGATGTTTAGATGAGGAAAAAAAGTCCACAAGGTAAGTTTCAACACTAACTTTTACATGGCAGACTCATTCATCAGGCCAGCCAATGTATACGTGCTGTATCTGTAGGAAGAAAGAGATAAGTTACTTACAAAAGCTCGAATCCCGTGTAATGTCACTCTATGTAAATTAGTAGATTCCTATCAGATGTAGACTAGAGCAGGGAGGACTAAAGAAAACAGAGCACACCAAACACGGTCAAATATTCATGAAAAGGGGACGCCTAGAGTATTTTTGTTACAGACATGTACCTATAGTATATATACATATTTTAAGTGTATCTTGTTACTGGTGCAGTTAGTATAGACCTGCACATAAATATGTTAGTACGCCGATAGGGTTAGGGTTACACATTTAAACTGTGTAAGGAAACACTGTCAGAGCGATAGTGAGTTAAGTTTTTCATCTGTTTTATGCTTGCTGTTGAGGAGAACCATCTCATCTGTGTCTCATCAGTGTTGTGGCGCCCTCTGCTGTTTGACTGAAGCGGGACAGCTGTAACCATGGAGCCTGAGCTGGAGGAGGGCATGAACCTTGTTATTGTGTCCCACTACAACCACTCTGGAAAGTGGAACCGGCCGCGTGGGAGTGGGGTGTGTAAGACTGCACTGCTGCTCTTCATCTGCCTCCTCATCGTGCTGGAGAATGTCACTGTGCTCCTGGCTCTGTGGAGGAACAAGCGATTCCACAGCAGAATGTACTTCCTGATTGGAAACTTGGCCCTGTCCGACCTGCTGGCTGGAGTGGCCTATGTGGTTAACATTTTCACCTCCGGACGTAACACCTATTTCCTGACTCCTGTGCAGTGGCTGGCCCGGGAGGGGAGCATGTTTGTGGCCCTCAGTGCATCTACCTTCAGCCTGCTGGCCATTGGGATAGAGAGACATATGACCATGGTGAGGCTGCGCCCCTGTGAGACAGCAGGGCGGGGAAGACTTCTAGGACTGCTCGCAGCCTGTTGGCTTGTTTCGGTTTTGCTCAGTGCTCTTCCCAGTCTGGGCTGGAATTGCCTAAACAAGCTGTCGTCTTGTTCTACTGTTCTCCCACTCTATGACAAGAGCTATGTGGCCTTCTGCATCAGTGTGTTCAGTGCACTGTTGGTGGCCATCGTCATCCTGTACATCAGGATATATCGACTGGTGACCTCCAGTGGGCGCCGTGTGAGCAGCAGGCCCTCAGAGTGCTCCCTGGCTCTCCTGCGGACAGTGGTCATTGTGCTGGGAGTGTTTATCATCTGCTGGTCGCCTCTCTTCATTTTGTTGCTGATGGACGTAGGCTGCAGTCCGCAGAGCTGCCTGGTGCTGTACCAGGTGGACTGGTTTATAGCTCTGGCGGTCCTGAACTCAGCTCTGAACCCGCTTATCTACACTCTGTCCAGCCGAGAGATGAGAGCTGCGTTCTTCAGGCTGCTCTGCTGTGGCCAGGCTGGTCTAGAGCCTGGTGGGACTCCTGTGGTGGGAAACCCCCACCTGAACACTATCATCCCCACAGCTGAAAACAGCAAGAGCAGCCTGGGGCCAGTAGGTGGCACTCTGCCCAGAGGGAAGGGCCCTGCCCCAGTGAACTGTGAGAGCCCAGCAGCACACCCCTCTGGGCCTGCAGACCTTCTGTCGGCTGTTCTGGTGAAGGCAGGGGCTCTGCCCTCGCTCAGTAAGTTCTAATGTAATCAGTCGTCATCAGCAGGATTACACAGGGTCTGGACCAGGGAGACACTAACGATGACAAACGTATGAAGAAGTAGAAAAATACAGTGATACCATTATTTAAACATGCTTGAAACACATCCTCTCAGATGTATTCTAGAAAAATGTTTTGTGTTTATGACTTTGTAACTTTATAGAAAACAATAGGAATGAAAGTTGTTCCTTGCATTGGATACAGCAACAAAAATGTTGATTGTTCAAAGAAAATGTGTCACAATCACACTTAAAGCCACTTGTACTGCATCAGAGTCATTTACCTGCACACATCTCCCCCACGACAAGCTGCTTTGTCAGGATTACTAATCGGGAAAGCAGGTCCTATTTGCTCTGGATGTGTTTTCTTAAAATATAGTTTTTATTTAGTTTTATCATGGTATGTATTCGATAAAACTGGTTGTGCACTTTCTGCATTTTTATGCAACATTTGACTTTGTTTAGAAAACTATTTATTTTCTGTGAAACCCAAACACACACACCATGGTACTTGTCTTTGTTATTGATTGTATGCACTGTGAGGACAAAAAGACATGTATCGCCACTTTCCAGGATTCATGGTTCATGTAACACAGTTTGAGACTTAAGGCTTATGTTCACCACTATGAGGCTGTAATGAAGTATTTGTCCTCAAGGTGGCGCCACAGGGAAAGCCTGGTCTGTCCACTCAGCAGGCTTCATTGTCCACTCCAGCCCCCCTGGGTCTGGTCAGCCTGTAAGAGGGACCAACACAACACTTACTATTATTGAACCACTGACACAGTCGACCACTAAAGCCATGTGTGTTGGATGTGCCTCATTTGCAAACATTGTACAGCAAGAATAAATAAGATTTGGGAAATGTTTGCCCTGTTTATAATTTATCTATGCTTCGGACATCTCCCATGTTTTTCTTTTATGAAACGATGGTTAGTTATAGTTCATAAATACATAAATCAGTGACATAAAACAGTGAGGACAATAGTTGAAAGGGTTGGGAGGATACAAGGCTATGGACAATCATTCATTCAAAATCTACTATAAATCTTTCTTGATTAGATTTGTCAATTTTCATGCCATTCAAATATGATTATTTTGTGTTATGATTATTGCAAAGGTTACAGTGAAGCGTGAACGTCACAGATGGCTTGTCATTGGTCTGAAAGTGCAGACAGAAGCAGGAGCTGACAGACTGGCCTTTCAGACTCCTGCCTCAGTCCTCCCTCAGTCCTCCCTCAGTCCTCATGGGACGCCAACAGTGCATCAGCCTCACATGTAGAAAGGTCATCGCCTGCTTCCCATCACTAACATTTACCACTCTCCGCTGGTGCCTTCACACCATCTGGAAGCTCGAGAATGGCCAGAATATATATGTTCTGGCATGCGCTTCCTGTACTGGCGACCCCGCTCCCATCTCTGTGTGGAGTGAGAGACAAATACCCAAAAAATTAACAATTGTAAACCGCTTTGAGACTCAGATCTGCAGTGAAAAGGCGGTATATAAATAAAGATTACTGAATATATAGAAACATTACATCATGGAGACTTTTTACTTTATGTAAATCGAAAAGTCTTACTTTATGTAAATCGAAAAGTCTTACTTTATGTAAAACTAAAAGGGTTGCATAAATCTTCGTTAGAAATAAACTAATTGGTTAATATATTATTGGCCATCCAGTGTTGGGAAACACTATATATGCTATATGACCATAATATATGCAGTTACACACAATCTGGTCACAATCAACAATCATTTCCATCAATAAATGGAGTCAGAAAAATCCCAGACAGAGGTTTAAGAGTTTTTTAATAATTTGACTCAAACGGAGAAACAACAATGAAGCTTAAACGATTCAGATTTTAACAGACATATAGATAAACAATTACTGCAGCTATACGTGCATTATTCATTAATTCACCCTACACACAGTAATGGTGTTCCTATAGCCACAGCTGCCCTGAGACAGACTGATGGATGCAAGGCTGTCAATCTGTGCCAGTGTCATCTCTGGCTGACATCAATAACACACTAACAAACCCAGCAGACACATCACTCGCTGTGAAGGACGTGTGAATTAGAACCCAGACGTAAGACAAAGGAGACTCGGACAAGTTGCGTAGTTAAATTGGGGTTTTATTGTCAGAAGGTTTGGGCAAAGTCTGACAGGTCCAAAGTGACTCCCACAGAAGTCTGTGAATATATTCACAGACATAACAGCAATGTTGCACTTTAGTGGTACAGCCACCCCACCTGAACCAGGTACAGGGGTCTCCCATCCAAGTACTAACTAGGGCTTGGACTGCTTAGTGTCGTAATGTGGGGTTGTGGCCATCTCTAAACAGAAGACGGTGCGTTTAAGACTTTATAGATATTATCTAAAATACATGATTTTTCTGCATTCTAAACCAAAATAATACTAAATAAAAAAATATTCCATCCATCCATTTTCTTCCCCTTAATCCATCAAAAGAATAATTACTAAATAAGTCATTATAAAAATAATTGTTACTTGCAGCCCATTATAAAAAAACAGCCTGTAATTATTCTGAAGGCATTTTTACCCTTTAATCACATTCACAATATTATTCACATACAATCAAGCCACACATAATGTGGAGTGAACTGGGTCATACACCTTAATAAATCCTGTTAACCAAACAGGCGTCACGGGTGTCTTTGAGGGCTTAGACATGCTGCATTTGTGTCTTTCTCTGAACATAATGGACATTTGCATAAGTACATGCGAACACATGAAGGATAAAGTGATTGAGTCACCACCACCATAAGAGCGTGCTTATCTCTGCGGCTGAGGTCGGCTTGTGCAGCACGGAGACATGGATGTGTGTTTTTGGACAGAACAAAGCCTCCATCTGGTCTGAAGTTTGAAAGAGCCAATATCAGACATTTCTGTCATTGCGTACAAGCCCTGGACGGGGACAGGGTGGAACATTTGAAACACTAAATTCATCAAAGCCGTTTCAGGCTCGAAGCTGAGGTTCAGAGGGCATACCCAGTCAGCAACTGCACATTCTGCTGCTCCATGGGGTCTGGGTCAGAGCAGAGGTGGGACCTGACCAACGTCGTCCCACCTTTTCCATTGGAAGAGGTAATGTCAGGATTTAGGCAGACAGAGACGGATCGTGGTGTGCCAAACTCTGGAAGTTTATTTATGTTTCTCTCAAGTTCCACTGGTTTACTCTGTTTCTTTCTCTCAGACAGAATAAAGGCAGTACACAGTTTATATAGTCATTGTCACGTCACACATCGAAAGACATACGTGTCACAAAGAGACAGTCACATCATAGTCATAACATGGAGTCCTTGTAGAGTCCTTGTACAGTCCTGCACGTAGGCCATATTGCTATCTAATACTAATACCCTCCCCTTTGATCACATAATCACATGTGATCACTCAAATCGATCAATCAATAAAATGGAAAAAGAAAAAAAAAAAAATTCCAAAAAAAACTTCAAAAAATTATTAAAAACAAAGAAAATGTATGCATTAAACTCATAATCATCAAATCAATATCAGTGGATTTTATCCTCTATCCTGGGAAAAAACAAACAAACAAAAATAAAGTAAATAAACAAACAAAAAACAAATCAAAAATAAAAACAAACAAAAACTATTGGACACACAAGAACTCAGCAGATTCAGTCAAAACACAGACAAAAAACGAGCTGAGTCTCAATTTAGAAGCTAATTTCACTTTTATTACTCTATACTTTTATTCTAATGCTGATTGTTTACACTTCACTTCACTGTATTGTTTTCACTTTTCAATCTTAGACTGTGTACTTTACTTTTACTATTCACTATAGTTTAAAACTATTCTAATCTATTTACAAATATGTTTGCATATTTGCTTCTATTGAGCCATATTCTTAAACATACATTTTAATCTAATAAATCTCTCTTTAGTTTTACACTCTCATTATCAGTGGCTTATTATCAGTGGGATTTTGCTCCAAGTCTATTCTCATTCTCAGGAATAAAACTGTGAACACAGTAAGGCAAATGGTCAACATTTACACTTCTATAGTGGTCAATGATTTATTACTTTTTATTATCTAAAGATATTATTGTCAGGCAGTTTGGGATGAATGTACATCTTTAATCAAATTAGTATTATCCTTACAAGAGCTAATCTATTTGAGCAGGTTTGGGGTTGGGGTCAGTTATTCTACAATGGTGTTTGTGCTGGAAACTTCTCAATATCTAAATATCTACTATTTTGTTTTTGTGCTATACACAAATACATCAAAATGCTTTTAAATGCTTTTGAATCTCTGTTGGTTCTAATCTATCTCATTGATCTAGGCATTAATCTAGGCTACACTCATATGGACTTTTTGTATTGTCAACATTCACAGATGTTTGAACACAAGTGAATTTGGCAAGTATCTAATAAAACTGTACATAAACTGTAATTAACTTTATCTACTTTTGAAGTAAATGTTTGTGAAATGGTCCCTTTACCATTTGATATTAGCACTGGCTACAAATAATCTCTATTTTTGAAAGCATCTATGGTTGATGCATTTATCTATTCCTATTTTTACTCTATTTTTTAACTCAAAAGCTCGGCTGCAGCTTGAGCAAAGGCATATTTCTAATCTGTGACTTCTGTCACTTTTAATATCTCTAAAATACTCTGATTCTAATATTATAGCTGATCTATCAAAAGGATAACATTGTATGGTACTATTTTAACTCTTATGTGGAAATGTGTTTATGAACAACAAAGGAAGTCAAATTCTACTCTTTTACTACTATTTAACATCTACTAAAACGCTACAATACTCAAACTTTATCATTTTCAAAGTTTTTGTCTGTCAGATGTCTGAATACTTAACATGTATATTGCATTTGTCACAGTTTCTGGTTGTAGCAATAGCATCGGCAATAGACGTTTTCCATTGGCTGGTTCTTGTTCTGCAAATGGCTGTGTCCAATAGATCATCAGATGTCCAGAAGCTAGGGACAAACAAAAACAAAAGAAGAATCATGAGTATCTCTCTCATTTAGCACTCATCAATGTATGATTTCAAAAATATAAACATCACTCCCCAGTTTTTCTCTCTCAGGTCCTCAGGTCCTCAGGTCCCCTGAGGGTGAGTCTCAGTCGTCATCAGGTCAGGTCATATAGAGATGTCATCTTGGACATCAGTAGGGTCCAAGCCATGGTTCTGGTCTCTCCAGTTGGACATCGGATCTCCAGATACAGTCTTTTCACTTGAAGCACATCAGGTCATTTGCGATGCACTTCTGGTCAATGGTGCAGTGTCTCAGTTCCTGTACACAGCTTGTTATGCAATAGTTACTCTCTATGGTTAAGTCACTTTGATTCTACTTTAAAGACAATTTCTATTCATGCTGTTGCTAATGTCCCTCAGACAAAAAGCAAGCGCAGATTCAGTTTACTTCTCTAATTTGTGTTTTTATCAGATCTAATTCTCATCAATGTAATTACTTCACACAGTACAAAATCAACAAATCAAAAGTGTCAGGACAGAGGTCAATTATGTCCATGACAATATAGAATTCAAATGAACATTTCTGGTCTCAAAAAATACTGATTCAACTAAAGATTCAAGTGATAGACAATTAAAAATATGTGTTTACATTGGAGTAAACTTTTAAAATGCTTTTTTCTCATGTTCTGCTTTTTCATGTATCTATATGTAAATTTGAATGTGTGAGTGTATGTGTGTGTGTGTGTATGTGTGTGTGTGTATATGAATTTTGGGGTTGTGTCTCCAGACTCCTCGAACCACCTGTAGGTCTCAAAGGTCACACTGTGGTGATGCAAACCAACTGGACACACTTTCAACTCCCTCTAGGTCTCTACCTGACGCTCCCACCCATCACGTCTCCAGATACCTCTCTTTCATGGCCCCGGTCTCACTCACACCCACTCAGTTCTGCTGTGTGGTGGGGAGGGGCAAGGAGGTGGCATTTCCCTTTGCTCTTTGATCTGTGACCTGTGGCTGGGTGGGCTTTGCGCTGTCCAGTGTCCAGCAGTCCAGTGACCCTGTACAGTGTGTGCTCTTGGTTCTGGAAAACAACCTTATAGTCAAATTAAAAACAACAGAGATTGTGAATGAGATTGTTTTTCTCTCTGAAGTCAAAACAATTTGAGCGCTCTGGGTTTTCCCAAGCGCTATGTAAATAAAGATTACTTATTATCTTACTAATGATGACATTTGAAGACCAGAAACTCTTTCTTAATAAAAAACAAGACTCAAATCCCTTGAACCTTCAACCTTTAAAATATGTATTATGTACTTTTGTACTGTGTGTTTAATTATCTATGCATTTATCTCAGCATATATTTTACTAATTTAAAATAATTGCAGCATTTTTCAAATGAAGTCAGTATGAATTGGAGCACATTTTAGACCAGTCTCCTCTGCTGTGGCATCAGCAGGAGCAACAAGGTCAGGCGTGTAGTCAAAACAAAAACAAAAGTCACCACTTGCATGTGAATTGGGTAGTTTAACTTAATAATATAATACTTTTACAGCCTAATTCCCTCTTTCTTTTTTAGACGAAGTCTACAATCATTAATCACTTTTAACAGATTCTAATTTAAAATTTGAAAAACGGCTTTTGTAACTAAAATAAAAAATACATGAAAAAATTCTCACAAACAGCTATGAAATATATCAGAGATACAATAATGGACTCACAAAATAAGCAGCAGATTTAAAAAGAAAAGCAAAGCTTTTTGTACTAATCTTTGGGTTTCAAAAACATACTAATTCAAAACTTCTATTCCCTAATGGTGTTTAAAAACGTTTAACTGTGTCTAACACAATGTTCAAATGGCAAATTTAGCAAATTTAACGGAATATAAACTATGAAAAGCCTAAATCCTAAAGCAGTAGCTTTGCTTCAGATTCAGAGCCAGAGCAGCGAAGGAGGGGGCCGTTTCCCTGACAACGGCAGCAGATAGAGATGTGCACACACAGGCAAAAAGATACAGAAGAATAACTTTCAAGATTACTTTGTTAAGCGAATATAACTGATGTTGTTCTTTATACTTTTGTCATCCAAGTCTAGAAATGATCAGTTTCCACACTAGTAACAAAAGGCACTCTTGTCTTTAACGTTTACGCTTCTATTTTATCGAGGTAGCTAATTTAAACTCAAAATCTCTTTCTAAAAAACAAAAAACAACTGTTGGATACAGCCCTCTCATAGCTTAACTGTAGATAAAACTCGGTAAAAAATGTAAATAACTCACGAAAGCTCTCATAGCTCAACTTTAGATAAAACTCTGCATTCTCCGGTGAACTCTGTTCACTCCAAAAACAAAAACTCCCTTTTTCTGTATGTAATTTAAACCGTGATCACTGAAATATTGTTGCTTCTTTACTTTTGACATTTATCAGCCTGAAATTCGTCAATTTCAAAGCTTTTGTAACAAAGGCCTCCTTAACACGTTTCCCTTTTTATTGCTTTTCTGTTTACACCATGGTTTCTCTATTCTTATGGGCCTCTAACCTTCTGTGGGACTCTAACCCTTCTGTGGGACTTTAACCCTTCTGTGGGACTCTAACCCTTCTGTGGGACTTTAACCCTTCTGTGGGACTTTAACCCTTCTGTGGGACTCTAACCCTTCTGTGGGACTTTAACCCTTCTGTGGGACTCTAACCCTTCTGTGGGACTTTAACCCTTCTGTGGGACTTTAACCCTTCTGTGGGACTCTAACCCTTCTGTGGGACTTTAACCCTTCTGTGGGACTCTAACCCTTCTGTGGGACTTTAACCCTTCTGTGGGACTTTAACCCTTCTGTGGGACTCTAACCCTTCTGTGGGACTTTAACCCTTCTGTGGGACTTTAACCCTTCTGTGGGACTCTAACCCTTCTGTGGGACTTTAACCCTTTTCCTCTGCAGGTAGCTAACTTCTCTTCAATACAATCTTATCTATAGATACAAAATTTGGCAGACCCCAAAAACAGACCACAATTTAGCTTACTCAATGAGGCAGACTTTGAATTAACAGGTGTCCGCTTACCTTATTCTTGTCAAACAGGTGCGCACGGGCTGTCCGAGAGGTCTGCCAACTCTTTTCCGCGTCGGAAAATTCAATTTAAACACAAAACAGAGAAAGTGAGGGAGCAAGAGCAAGCCCATCCAAAAGCGAGCCCTTTCAGCGTCCACTGGGATTTCTCCCCTTCCAGATAACGTGCTGTTGCTCCCACACGCCGAAAAAAAGAAACAGAGGAAATTCCCTCAAAACAATCCAGAGAATGGCACACACGGAGCCGCGCATTCTCCACCAAATCTGTTAGGATTTAGCAGAGAGAGACGGATCGTGGTGTGCCAAACTCTGGAAGTTTATTTAAGGTTCTCTCAAGTTCCACTGGTTTACTCTGTTTCTTTCCCTCAGACAGAATAAAGGCAGTACACAGTTTATATAGTCATTGTCACGTCACACATCGAAAGACATACGTGTCACAAAGAGACAGTCAAATCATAGTCATAACATGGAGTCCTTGTAGAGTCCTTGTACAGTCCTGCATTAGGCCATATTGCTATCTAATACTAACAGGTAGATTAGTAACACAGGGGGGAGGGCAGTGTTTGTTGAGCAGTCTGACAGCCTGGGGGTAGAGGCTGTTAGCCCTTCTGCTGGTTCAGGGTTTGGGAGATCAAGGGAGTGAGAAGGGGAAGGGGGAAGAAGGGAGTGACCTGTACCCCCCAGCCTGAGGGCAGCAGGTGGAACAGTCGGTGGGCTGGATGGGAGTGGTCTCTGATGATGTTGTTACAGCGGCGCAGGCAGCGGGAGGTGTTTCGTTTGGAAATTATTTTCTTTGAACAGAAGTTGCAAAGGTGTCACTAAGCTAAACTAAACAATGGTAGGGATGATGACCCTTACCCTAACCCCAACTGCTGTTTTCTACAGGTGGATCCTCGGGTCGAGCCGCTCCAAATGCCCCAGCTACACCAGCTCCTGCTCTGGCTCTTGGAGGAGGAGCAGAAAACCATCCGAGACATTCGGAACTCACAGAGATCTGTAAACACTATCCACAATTCATGATTACTTTACTTTCAAACAGAACAGGAGTAAAACACATTTTATTTAGATTCTAGCATAAACATGAGATAAACATGAGTGTTATCATCACTTTATTCAAAACAGTCAATAATCATGATTAAACTGCCACTGCTGGATTGTTTTATGCTGGGGATAAATATATTGTTTTTTCCCTTGCTTGTGGTAACAGTGATTGTTGTTGTGGTCAGGTGAGGGCCATGGTGCAGTGCAGACTGAAGGAGCAGGAGGACGTCCGGCTGGAGGCGTGTCCATGGACCACCACAGGGACCACTCAGTTCCGAAAGAAAAGGGAGAGGGTACTCAGTTAATGTCTGAATTACACACACATTGTTCTTACAAAAAAATTAAAATGTTTTGTCAGTTCATAGTATTTAGTGTGGACAAGGACATGCAGGATATTTTTTGGAGGGGGACAGTTGGGAAATTAAATACACCACATTATGTTACCCATGCCGATTACATAAACAGACACACACAAAAACCACAATCCAATGCCTTTGCAGAGTGGACAAGCTCATGTCACAGACCCCTCATTGTAGAATATTTTATTTTTTCCTTGTGTTCCCATTAGATGAAAATCAGCCTTCATTATGCACACACTCTGCAGCTCTGTCCTGACAAAACTGAAGATACATGAGAACAGGTCAATTAAGTCATAGATATGTTACAATATCAAATAATTAAGACGTATTATGCATTTGTAAACATACATTAAGTCTGTGGCTTAACTCAGACCAGAAAAAGCACTTAACGTACTGTACATTGGCTCCTGATCAGAACTTCAAATCCCTTTTGTCCACAAGGCCCTTCAGGGTCTAGCACCCCCAAATAGCTCCATGACTTTTGTAAGCTGTGCTCTCAAATAATACAAATCTCTGTCTGTACAATGCTTAATATCATTTTTAATTATTTTCCTTGTTTAAATAAAATATGGTGTATGCCTATAGTTGATGTTCGCGGGGGAAGAGATGCGCTGGTTAGAGGAGCAAGAGAAGGACGTGTTGGCTCCGTTCTTGATGCGTCTGAACGGCACCACAGACATGAGTCCAGACCAGGCCCAGACCGTGTACCAGGACTGTCTCCAGGACTTCAGGAGCCGCATGGTCCAGCATGCCTGCCTGCTGCAGGAGCGCATAGAGGAGGTTTGAGTGTTAATTTTTCACTGGGGAAAATATTATCGTTATTATAATATTATATTATATTATAATAAGATAAATCTCTATTGATCTCACAATGGAGAAATGTACATGTGACATTTGGGATAAATATGGCATCTCTATGGGATCAATTTAAAAGTGTTTACTCAAAATACCCATCACCTGTGAACATGGTGAGTCTGTGTTCTGTAGGAGACCCAGGCCCTGCAGCAAGAGGACGCAGACCACGACTCTCTGACTCTACAGATTGAAGTGGCACGACAACGCCTCCAAATGTAAGTGCAGCGTCTCAAAGAGCAGCATAAAGTTCAGGACAAACCCATACTAACTTGAGTTCACTTTTAGAGATAGAATTACCTCTCACTCAGTAACCTGAGTGCAAGTTTAGATATGAGATGATAAATAGAGTTCGCCTGAAGGTGAAATGAGTCTGTAGGAAATAAATATAATGCAACACAATGTACGGAAACATGTTTGTTTGTGTCTTACAGGCACAAGAACTGTGCTCCTCAAAGGTATCGAGCTCTGGAGCAGCAGCTGCGAGCAGACCCACGCCTAGGACCCTTCCTCACGGCCACATAAGCAAGAGACTCTGTCACCTGGAGATAGTTTAGTCTGAAGTTTTTAAGATCTTGAAACAATGAATGTATTCAATTTTAAAATAAAAATATTTTCAAACAACAAATTGAAGACAGAATTTACACTTCATTGAACTTATACTGATCTTATTATATCAATAATTAAATCATATTTTCCAATTACATACAAGTACCCTTACAATTATAAATCTAAAAAAGGAGCAAATCAAAAACTGCATTAAAATTGGTAAAATCTTTAGCTAAACGTTAAATATAATATATTATTATATTAGTATTAGATAGCAATATGGCCTACGTGCAGGACTGTACAAGGACTCTACAAGGACTCCATGTTATGACTATGATTTGACTGTCTCTTTGTGACACGTATGTCTTTCGATGTGTGACGTGACAATGACTATATAAACTGTGTACTGCCTTTATTCTGTCTGAGGGAAGGAAACAGAGTAAACCAGTGGAACTTGAGAGAAACTTAAATAAACTTCCAGAGTTTGGCACACCACGATCCGTCTCTCTCTGCTAAATCCTAACAGATTTGGTGGAGAATGCGCGGCTCAGTGTGTGCCATTCTCTGGATTGTTTTGAGGGAGTTTGCTCTGTTTCTTTTCCTCTGCGTGAGAGATCGGCATGCTGTGTCTGGGAGCGGAGATTCCAGCAGGCTGGAAGAGCTGTTCCTGGATGCTTCTTGTTGCTTCTGTCACTTTTGTTTTTTAAATTGAAGATTCCGACGCGGAAAAGAGTTGGCAGACCTCTCGGACAGTCCTTGGAACCGGTTTGACAAGAATAAGGTAAGCAGACACCTTTTTTAATATGTAAAGTCTGCATAATTGGATATTAGCTAAATTTTGGTCTGTTTTTTGGGGTCTGTCAAACTCTCTAAATTGTATTTTGAAGAAGTCTCGGGGTTAAAGTCCCTTTGAGCCTCGGGGTTAAAGTCCCTTTGAGAAAGTCTCGGGGTTAAAGTCCCTTTGAGCCTCGGGGTTAAAGTCCCTTTGAGAAAGTCTCGGGGTTAAAGTCCCTTTGAGCCTCGGGGTTAAAGTCCCTTTGAGAAAGTCTCGGGGGTTAAAGTCCCTTTGAGCCTCGGGGTTAAAGTCCCTTTGAGAAAGTCTCGGGTTAAAGTCCCTTTGAGAAAAGCCTCGGGGTTAAAGTCCCTTTGAGAAGAAGCTTCAGGGTTAAAGTCCCTTTGAGAGAAACCATGGTGTAGAATTAAAAGTAATTATAAAAAGGGAAACGTTAAACACTAAAGAGTGCCTTTTGTTACTAGTGTGGAAAGTGATCACTTCTAGATTTGGATGACAAAAGTATAAAGAACAACATCAGTTATATTCGCTTAACAAAGTAATCTTGAAAGTTATTCTTCTGTATCTTTTTGCCTGTGTGTGTGCGTCGCTCTATCTGCTGCCGTTGTCAGGGAAACGGCCCCCTCCTTCGCTGCTCTGGCTGTGAATCTGAAGCAAAGCTACTGCTTTTAGGAATTTGGCTTTTCATAGTTTTTATTCCGTTAAATTTGCTAAATTTGCCATTTGAACATTGTGTTAGACACAGTTAAACGTTTTTAAACACCATTAGGGAATAGAAGTTTTGAATTAGTATGTTTTTGAAACCCAAAGATTAGTACAAAAAGCTTTGCTTTTCTTTTTAAATCTGCTGCTTATTTTGTGAGTCCATTATTGTATCTCTGATATATTTCATAGCTGTTTGTGAGAATTTTTTCATGTATTTTTTATTTTAGTTACAAAAGCCGTTTTTCAAACATTTAAATTAGAATCTGTTAAAAGTGATTAATGATTGTAGACTTCGTCTAAAAAAGAAAGAGGGAATTAGGCTGTAAAAGTATTATATTATTAAGTTAAACTACCCAATTCACATGCAAGTGGTGACTTTTGTTTTTGTTTTGACTACACGCCTGACCTTGTTGCTCCTGCTGATGCCACAGCAGAGGAGACTGGTCTAAAATGTGCTCCAATTCATACTGACTTCATTTGAAAAATGCTGCAATTATTTTAAATTAGTAAAATATATGCTGAGATAAATGCATAGATAATTAATCACACAGTGCAAAAGTACATAATACATATTTTAAAGTTTAAGAAGGTTTAAGAGATTTGAGTCTTGTTTTTTATATTGAGTTTCTGGTTTTAAAATGTCATCATTAGTAAGAGAATAAGTAATCTTTATTTACATAGCGCTTGGGAAAGCCAAGAGCGCTCAAATTGTTTTGACTTCAGAGAGAAAAACAATCTCATTCACAATCTCTGTTGTTTTTAATTTGACTATAAGGTTGTTTTCCAGAACCAAGAGCACACACTGTACAGGGTCACTGGACTGCTGGACACTGGACAGCGCAAAGCCCACCCAGCCACAGGTCACAGATCAAGAGCAAAGGGAAATGCCACCTCCTTGCCCCTCCCCCCACTACAGAAGTAAGTGGGAGTGAGACCGGGGCCATGAAAGAGAGGTATCTGGAGACGTGATGGTGGAGCATCAGGGAGAGACCTGAATGAGAGTTGAGAGTGTGTCCAGTTGGTTTACATCACCACAGTGTGACCTTTGAGACCTACAGGTGGTTCGAGGAGTCTTGAGAAACAACCCCAAAATTCACATACACACATACACACATACACTCACACATTCACATTTACATATAGATACATGAAAAAGCAGAACATGAGAAAAAGCATTTTAAAAGTTTACTCCAATGTAAACAAATATTTTTAATTGTCTATCACTTGAATCTTTAGTTGAATCAGTATTTTTTGAGACCAGAAATGTTCATTTGAATTCTATATTGTCATGGACATAATTGACCTCTGTCCTGACACTTTTGATTTGTTGATTTTGTACTGTGTGAAGTAATTACATTGATTAGAATTAGATCTGAGAAAAACACAAATTAGAGAAGTAAACTGAATCATTGCGCTTGCTTTTGTCTAAGGGACATTAGCAACAGCATGAATAGAAATTGTGTTAAAGTAGAATCAAAATGACTTAACCATAGAGAGTAACTATTGCATAACAAGCTGTGTACAGGAACTGAGACACTGCACCATTGACCAGAAGTGCATCGCAAATGACCTGATGTGCTTCAACTGAAAAGACTGTATCTGGAGATCCGATGTCCAACTGGAGAGACCAGAACCATGGCTTGGACCCTACTGATGTCCAAGATGACCTGACCTGATGGACCAGACTGAGACTCACCCTGAGGACCCTGAGAACCTTGGAGAGAAAAACTGGGGAGTGATGTTTATATTATTAAAATCATACATTGATGAGTGCTAAATGAGAGAGATACTCATGATTCTTTCTTTTGTTTTTGTTTGTCCCTAGCTTCTGGACATCTGATGATCTATTGGACACAGACATTTGCAGAACAAGAACCAGCCAATGAAAACGTCTATTGCCGATGCTATTGCTACAACCAGAACCTGTGACCAAATGCAATATAAATGTTAAGTATTCAGACATCTGACAGACAAAAACTTTGAAAATGATAAAGTATGAGTATTGTAGCGTTTTAGTAGATGTTAAATAGTAGTAAAAGAGTAGAATTTGACTTCCTTTGTTGTTCATAAACACATTTCCACATAAGAGTTAAAATAGTACCCTACAATGTTATCCTTCTGATAGAGCAGATATAATATTAGAATCAGAGTTATGTTACAGCCATTAAAAGTGACAGAAGTCACAGACTAGAAATATGCCTTTGCTCAAGCTGCAGCCGAGCTTTGGAGTTAAAAAATAGAGGAAATATAGAATTAGATAAATGCATCAACCATAGATTCTTTCAAAAATAGAGATTATTTGTAGCCAGTGCTAATATCAAATGGTAAAAGGACCATTTCACAAGCATTTACTTCAAAAGTAGATAAAGTTAATTACAGTTTATGTACAGTTTTATATGTATTTGGGTGTAGCCCAAAAACACAATAGTAGATATTTAGATATTGAGAAGTTTCCAGCACAAATACCATTGTAGAATAACTGACCCCAACCCCAAACCTAATTAGCTACTATTAGGATAATACTAATTTGATTAATGATGTACATTCATCCCAAATGCCTGACAATAATATCTTTAGATAATAAAAAGTAATAAATCACTGACCACTATAGAAGTGTAAATGTTGACCATTTGCCTTACTGTGTTCACAGTTTTATTCCTGAGAATGAGAATAGACATGGAGCAAAATCCCACTGATAATAAGCCACTGATAATGAGAGTGTAATACCACAGAGAGATTTATTAGTTTAAGAATATGGCTCAATATAAGCAAATATGAAAACATATTTGTGAATAGATTAGAATAGTTTTAAACTATAGTGAATAGTCAAAGTAAAGTACACAGTCTAAGATTGAAAAGTGAAAATAATACAGTGAAGTGAAGTGTAAACAATCAGCATTAGAATAAAAGTATAGAGTAATAAAAGTGAAATTAGCTTCAAATTTGAGACTCAGCTCGTTTTTGTCTGTGTTTTGACTGAATCTGCTGAGTTCTTGGGTGTCCAATAGTGTTTGCTTGTTTTTATTTTTGATTTGTTTTTGTTTGTTTTGTTTTTTCCCAGGATAGAGGATAAAATCCACTGATATTGATTTGATGATTATGAGTTTTAATAATTTTGTAAAGTTTTTTTTTTTGATTTTTTTTTTTTTTTTTCTTTTTCCATTTTATTGATTGATCGATTTGAGTGATCACATGTGATTATGTGATCAAAGGGGAGGGTATTAGTATTAGATAGCAATATGGCCTACGTGCAGGACTGTACAAGGACTCTACAAGGACTCCATGTTATGACTATGATTTGACTGTCTCTTTGTGACACGTATGTCTTTCGATGTGTGACGTGACAATGACTATATAAACTGTGTACTGCCTTTATTCTGTCTGAGGGAAGGAAACAGAGTAAACCAGTGGAACTTGAGAGAAACTTAAATAAACTTCCAGAGTTTGGCACACCACGATCCGTCTCTGTCTGTTAAATCCTAACAATTACTAAAAACGCAAATGTGACGAAGACAAACAAAAATATATACATTATATACAGAAAAAAATGGCATTCATAATGGGTAACAAGGAATAAGGTTTTATATATGAATTTGAGATTTTAGAATGAACTATGTTTTGTCAAGTTGCGTCATAAGCAGGTAAAGAAAGACAGGCCCTTCCGTCACAAAACCGCGTTGATACATTCCCATCTTAAAGCACCATGGAGGTGAAGCGTGGCTAACACCAAGCTAAGTACCATAAGTGCATATGGACACACGACAGAATGAGTTTTCCAAGCTAAGCCATAATATGAAACAAATTAAATAATTTACAAAATCCAAATCCGCGGACATGTGAGATTCCGTCCAGCAGAGGGCGCCGCTGCGCCTGTGGTTACAGAACAAACACATGTCCGCGGTGTTCCTCCTGACTGCAGTCTGCAGATCAGACGGGTCGGACGGGTCAGGGGAAGAGCAGAGACAGGTCAGACCTGCTGCTCACTGCTCTGTGCTCTCGGAACACCACATCACGACCTCCACACAGTACCTCTGCTGCTACACGTAAGTACCGCTAAAACACGGTCCAAAATATGAAGTCCGGGTTTGTTTCATTTGCTCATGAGAAATATCCAAGTTTGTAGTGTAATAATAGTAAGGGGTGGAGCGAGTTCCCAAATGTGTGGGAAATGAATGAATGGATGGCGGATATGTTCTCCATGTAAAGTGGCCCACTTTACTTTGAGTTTGCCTTTCTGTTGAGCCTGTTTGCTTTTTACCTCAAGCATAGAATAGAATCTTTTCATATATATTAATTTCTAAATGAAGACACACGGGCATAATGGAACTTTACACCGAACTTTAAAAAACAGCCCCTTTCCGAGCTCTCTATCTCGTGTAAGTCCATTAATGTGGGCTTCGATGTTAAACATTGTGACGTTTGTGTTCTAACATTCTTATGGCACTACATCAGGACACAATGTTTCCAGAAGACGTCAAACAACTCAAGACTCTAGAATAGATTTATCTGTGACTGAGTTTCATGAATAGACATGATAATATAATTATATGTATTTCTCCCTCAATAAAAGTAAACATAAGTACAGATACTTTTGAAAGTAAATGAATAGCCCTTTATATTTGAAGTCCTTACAGAGGTTTGGTGAACACGACATAGTTAAAAACCATCTCAACTGTATGTACCCTCAGAATGTTCCTGTATGGGTTTGGACTGGTGGCTCTTTACTTGATTTACCGCTGGCTGAAGGAGCTGAAACAAGTCCCTCACATCGAAGACAAGTTTGTGTACATCACCGGCTGTGACAGTGGCTTTGGGAGCTGTCTGTCCCGTCACTTGGATAAACTGGGATACCGCGTTATCAGTGGCTGCTACACCGAGAAGGGAGAAGATGAGCTGAAGAAGGCCGCCTCCAACCGACTCACCACAATCCACCTGGATGTTACCGACAGCAGAAGTGTCACAAAGGCAGCAGACACCATCCAGAGTCTGGTGGGAAACAAGGGTGCGTGGAACAAGTGCATATGGATGTGGTATGTGGGGGTAAATGACTAAAATGCAGACATGGTTTCTTTATAGGACTGTGGGCGCTGGTGAACAATGCAGGTGTCTCTCTCCCATCGGCCCCCACTGACTGGCTCAATATTGAGGACTACAGGGGCATGTTGGCTGTCAACCTGGATGGGGTCATCAATGTCACCCTGAGCATCCTGCCTCTGGTGAAGAAGGCCAAAGGACGAGTGGTGAATGTGGCCAGTGTGTTTGGTCGTGTCAGTCCGTTCGGGGGGCCCTACTGCATCTCCAAGTACGGAGTGGAGTCTTTCAATGACAGTCTGAGGTAAGGCCACTTCAAGTAGGACCTGTACGCAGTGTACAGAATGTACAGAGTGAGCAAACTTGTTTTTGTCTTTTAGACTAAACATGACAGCGTTTGGGGTTAAGGTGTGCTGCATTGAACCTGGATTCTTCCAAACAAATGTGACAAATGCAGAAATGATGCAAGATAACTTTAAGAAGCTTTGGGACCGGCTGCCACAAGACGTGAAGAGCGACTACGGACAGGATTACTGTGATAGGAGTAAGTAGTCACATTCTAGAACATATTTTGTTTATTCATTTATTTATTTAGTTTACTATGTGTAGGGACAAAAACTGGATAAAATAAGCCGTTATTTGTCCCACATTGGGGACATTTCGATGTCATCAGTATTTTGATGCCTGTATGAATTGACATATCTGATTATGTACTACTATGTACCTGGTGATGGGCTGATCTGCATAAATAAAATGAGAGAAGTGTCCTTAATATAGAGATAGAACACCTCACCTTCAAAGAATTGAAAAATAACATTGCTAAATTGATTTTTTTTTTTTTTTTTTTTTTTATATTTACAGTGATTGCAGAAATGAAGCGACGTTTTTCTCAGCTGACTGACGGAAACCTGATGAAAGTGGTAAACTGCATGGAACACGCCATCTCCGCCGTGCACCCGCGAAAGCGCTACTCTCCGGGGTTCGACGCCAAGCTGGTGTGGTTGCCTCTGTCCTACATGCCCACCTGGCTGGCAGACTGGTGGTTCCTCAGAAACACCGTCAAGCTCCGAATAGAAACAGAACAATAACACTTGTAGCAATATGTTTTACATGAAGGCAATTTATACCTAAAACACCATTCTTATTGTTGTTTACATACTTCCTAAAAGTATTCCTTCAGGAATTGCCTAACATGCCAAAACCTACCAGAGCAGACGTGTTGACTGCCCCTGTGTACAAATACTCATATATAAACTCACTATATAAAAACACACTGCAGTAGGTGCTCCTATCTCTTTATATACTGTTTTATATGGTTAAGGAATAATAATGTTGGTTGAGTTGGTTCAAGTTTAATATCACTGACAATCGTATAGACAGATTACATTATACTCAGTTTAATACCAATACAACTATTGTCATGTGTACCACTGTTACAGAATCGAAGATGTAAAAAATAAAATAAACTATCTTCTACAGCATTTTTGATCTAGTTATTTAGGGCATGTCACAACATCGCAGCAAGCCGCTGTGTTTATCCCCACATCATGCTTTCACCTCATTTGCTCCGTGGGGAAGGTAACAGTGGTTATCAGAGAATGGCTGAGCTCGTGTCGTTCATTACACAACTGTCTTGGACCTTGGCACCAAACAACAGCGATCCACCAGAGACACTCCTTATCGCACTCACTTCTTTCATGACTTCAAAAGACTTCAGAAGTAAGTGTTCTTTGTTTTTTGAAGATTTGAACATCTGTAGGAAGTCTTTGTCTACAGAACAACTGCTTACTTGTTTACAATGTGCTCTGACGCCACCTTCAGGAGGTTTAAAACATTCTCACGGCTTTGTTTTTTCTTCAGATTTTCCCCATGGATTTTTTGGAGGTGAGGTTATGTATGCTTTAAAACATATCTTGGTTGACTGATGATTAGTTATTGTTGTATGGTTCATTGTAAATTGGCTCTAAATATTAATGCGTCAACAATGGCAATAATATATTTCACAAAATTATCTCTGTGGACTATTTGTGTGATAAGGAAAGGCATCAAAAGTGTAACTAAAAATGCAGATTTGACTTTAATAAATTGGTATAGGCTCAAGATTAATTTGAAAATACCAACTTTTTTGTCTCTCTGCTGTCTAATAGAATTTGCAATTGTAATTTTAATTATTGCTGCATTAAAATAGAAACATAAATTTGCCTCTTAATAATGCAGGCTTCAAAACCTGCTTTTCACAACCTTTAGCCTATTTTCTGCAGTTTTGAAATGGGAATTTTTGTGGCCACAGTTGGCAGATGATAAAGACTGCAGTCATTCTCTCGACATTAATTACCTTTACAAACATACTGTATCGGTGCATGATAAAAATAAAAATCACCCTGCTTTGAATTCTAATAATGTTGTTCCTGTTTTCTGTCCTCTATAACTCAAGATGTATAGGAGGATTTTCCCAAATTTTATGATAGAACCTCCCTCTCCGCTTTTTTGAACAAAACTCTCTGGTCTTATTTGACGAACACGTGTCACCAGAATATTGGGAGGACCAATAGTCTTGATGATCCACCCGGAAGTAAAAAATCCTCCTATATACCTTTTTAAGTAATGAAAAATCTATTTTAATTTATTTCTTCTAAATTTCAAACCCTAACCCTATATTTTCCTCTCTGCTGTTGAATAACTGTCATAAGGAGCGCCGATATGTTGTCCGCAGCCGGCTTTGATGTTTATTCATCAAACTGAATTTCTCCATCTGTGAGATAATTAAGGATTGATTGATTGATATGTTGTTAGAGTACTTGTTGCAGTTCTACTGTGGCCATCCTGCCTGTGAAAGCTAGATTCTATTGGACCTTTGAAGCTCAGCAGGGCAGGGCCTGGTTAGTTCATTGACGGGAGACCTCTGGGAAGAACAGGTGCCACAGTGGGGTAGCTGTAAAGTGCTAGTTATTCACGTAGGCAAGACACTTAACCCACATTGCCTAAAAATGAGTCTGGTGTGTGTGTGTGTGAATGTTTGGTGGTAGTCGAGGGGCCGATGGCACATACTGGTTGCTTCTGTCAGTGTGCCCCAGGGCAGCTGTAGCTACAGTAGTAGTTCATCACCACCCTGCATGAAGTGAATGAAAAATGACATGAAGTGTCTTTGAGAGTCCAAAAAAAAAAAGCATTTTTTCAAACCGTTTTATTATTATTGTTATTGCTGTTCTTGCCCTGGATAAAAACACTGAACTTTCCCTTGTGTGGACCTCTTTCTTTCATTCTTCCTGTGATTTCTAGTTCTCTGAGGTGACCCTGTCTCATCCGCTGCTGTCCTGCACGGCTCTCCTGGCCGCCATCCTCTTCATCTCGCGTTATATCCGCGAGTCCTTCACCGTGGACCAGCTCTCCCACAGGACAGTGCTGATCACGGGCTGCGACAGTGGCTTCGGGAACCTCCTGGCCCGGCAGCTGGACTCCAAGGGCCTCCCGGTCATCGCCGCCTGCCTCACAGAGAAGGGTGCGAGGGACCTGTCCTCCTCCACCTCCTCCAGGCTCCAGACTGTGCTGCTGAACGTGGCCGACAGCACCAGCATCCAGAGGGCGGTGGAGTTTGTGAGAGCAGAGGTCGGACAGAGAGGTGAGGGGTACGAGGGGGTGCTGCGGCTCTGTGCCAGTCCGAGTGAAGCACCGCCGAGATAAAGGCAAACCTGGACCACCCCATCACCAACACATCATCCTCCTCCTCCTGAGAAAAGGGCATACCTCCTTTATTACCGCACAATTCCCAGAGGCTGAAATTTACATGTGGAAATTTGTTTTGTGTCATGTGGGATTAAAAGTTCTCTTATTTTGACAGCAAAGAAGATAACACATTTCTCTCAGATTTCTCTTGCTCCCAGTAAGAAGTCAAAGCTCGGCTGTAATTACTCTTTTCACTGAGACGTTTTATAGAGCTCTGGGAGAAACTGAAAGTGGTTAGATAATTGTACAAATATATCTACCCCCTCGAGCAATTATAAAGTTTGGAACATTTCTGACTGATGATCTGACTTCGGCACTAAATGCTTAACATAACCCTAACCATGCATACAAACCTATTGTGATATTAACATAACAATGTAACGGAAAATACAAATTAAGTTGATGAAATGTAAATGGGGGCAACAGCAGGAGCAGTAGTAAAATAACTGGCCACAAGATGGTGCACTAACTAAAGTTTTGGTGCTGTAAATGGTAAAAACTTAGTATAAAACCCTCCACGTTTACATTGTATTTTGTTAACAATATTTTATCATGTTACAAAAATAAATAAGTTAAGAATGTAAGAAAAAAAATACTTTAATGAGAACAAATCAGCACAACAAAATTAGAAAAACAAAGGAGAATTGGAAGTCCATTCACAGAACTTCCAGGTGTTGATGGAAGCCTCTTTAATAATGTCATCTAAACATGCTGTGGACTAACTCAAAATACACAATGTCACTAACAGTCATGACTCTTGTAGCAACCTATATTTAGCAGTATTTCATGTAATCAACTTTATTTAACTGTGCGCAGGTCTGTGGGGTCTTGTGAATAATGCTGGTACGTCCATTCCTATCGGTCCGGTCGAGTGGATGAAGCCTGAGGATTTCACCAAAGTTCTGGATGTGAATCTTTTGGGCGTCATTGATGTAACGCTCCAATTTCTGCCACTGCTGAAACAGGCCCAGGGCAGAGTGGTCAACGTGGCCAGCATTTTTGGCCGACTGTCCCTCACCGGAGGAGGATACTGTATCTCTAAGTACTGTGTGGAGGCCTTTTCTGACTCACTCAGGTACACAAACTAGGATTTTAAGACATCATAGTTTTGAGGTAGAATAAGTAAAGAAAGATTCATATTTTCTTTTGTCTTCAGGAGGGACATGTGTCAATTTGGCATCAAAGTAGGCATTATTGAGCCTGGATTTTTCAAAACTGCTATAACCAATTCCAAAGTCATTGAAGTTGACTTGAAAAGGCTCTGGACTCGACTGCCACAAGACGTCAAAGACTCGTATGGGGAGAATTACATTACTGAATGTAAGCAAAACACCTGCACTTCACCTCCCTGTGATTAGAGAGACTTAAACAGACTTTATTGATCCACAAGGGAAATCGCGTTGTTACAGCAGCTTGCGTATTCCACAAAAAATAAAAATAGAAATAACAGTAAAGTAACAAGCTAAAAATAATAATATCAAGATGCTATTGTTAAAGCTTTTTAATTATAAAGTTGAATGTGTCATTTATTTGTCTTCCACATCAGATGCAAAAGCACAGCACTTCTCTTTGCGGCTCTTGTGCAGCTCTGATCTCTCCAAAGTCACCAACTGCATGGAGCACGCACTGACCGCTCTCTTCCCTCGGAGCCGATACGCAGCCGGCTGGGACGCCAAGTTTTTCTGGATCCCTCTGTCCTACCTCCCGTCTTTTGTGGCTGATTTTGTGGTTAAGATCCTTCTTCCTTCACCTAAAAGTGCATGATGGAGGAAAAATGCATTTCTGATTAGATTTAGGTGGACATTATCACTAAAATGATCTGAGATGAATGCATTTGGCAAGATGATGTCACAACGTCTTAATAAAGAGACCACACATATAAACTGTTCTTAAAATCACATTCAAAGACCTGGTGGGATACAGAACAGACTTAGTATTATATGAAGCAAATATAGAAGAACTTCCTGAGAGCATGCAGAAACCATCACTGAGATCGGGATTCTGGTTTAATGAGTAAATGGAGGACTTCTAATGTGTCGAATTCTGTGGAATAAAGCAGAAGTTTAATTATTAGAAATGCTAAAAATACAAATGGCTTGTATTTCATGTAATTAAGGCAGTTATTAGAGTTTATGGACCTAAGGCTTTGACTGAAGTTTAGTAACATTAGAATGCATGTTTTTTTTACTACAAAATAGATGAGGTCATTGAGTCCCGACAGAAATATTAGTTTCATACATCTACTCACTCCTTTTCATTGGAATTGAACCTGTGTGTTAAATTTGGCCTTTTCAAAATAAATTCTTCCAATCATTATAGGATCAAAACTTGAAGCACACATGATAAAGTCGTAGTTGGAGCTGCATTACTTGTGAGTAACTTGATACATTTTTCTTTTTGCTGTTTGTGAGAAGACGTTCAGACCATTTTACAAAATAAGAAATTTATTCATTCAGTCTTGGCAGCAACAATTTACAAAATGAATAATTCTGGGATGATCAGAGTGTTCCTTATTCAGATACAAAACAATCACTGTGAAAATGACCTCGACGTGTGTTTTTAACAAATATCTCTTGATGCAAAACGTATTCAAGTATTTTTGGTCAGAGTAATTGAGTAAGTGATTATTTGAAGCCCTGATATGAGGTATATATAAACAATAAATTCAGAAAATGTATCATGTTTTCATCATGGCAACTTTCATTATAAGTACTGTACATTATTCTTTTAGACTATGAATCTATATGAAACAGGACATTAAACTTACATCTTCAAATTTACAAATATACAACATTAACAAATCTAGTATCAGCAGCATCAGTGCAAAGACATACAGGACGTACATCAGAATGAAAGACACAAAACAAGAGTTGGCATGAGACACGTTTGAAGGCATACAACAGACCTCTCTCAAGAGTTTTGTACACAGACTGCATAAAAAAATAAATTCTGTGCAAGAATTAGTGTTTGTCCCCATGGTCAGAACGAGCGTTATACGTCGCTGTCCTCTTTGACCAGAGTGGCGGTGTCTTTGAACGTGTCTTCGGTGGGAGAGAAGGTGGCGGGGCGGTCCTTCTTCTGCTGTTTGACTGGAGGCACAAACGCAGGCGGTTCAGACGGGTCCCTGTTGCTCCCCACCGGCTTCTCATCCTTCATCTAAACAGTAATATACTTATTAATAAACACAAATGTACGAGGACGTTTCTAAATCAGTCAATATATTTCACCTCTGCGTATGACGGGTTGTCAAATGTAGCTCCAGGCCTCAATTTCCTTTTGAATTGGCTCCACTTTGACTCCTGCAACGCCATGTGAGAATACGTCTGTCATGTCTGTCCGCTGCTAGATAAACTAATCCTTACTCTAACCCCGAGTTATTAATGGTACCTTTTCAGCCGTGGAGCTTTCCGCAGTATTCACTATGGCCGCACTCTGCTCTCCACGGTACACTGGATTCACAAAATTGTTTGCCAACGCATCAGTGCTCACGTTTACTGTGACCTGTTCGCAACAGATTTGGAAAAATAAAAATAATAACAATTTGTATTCAAAGATTTTACTTAAATCATGATCAAACTAGTATCCACCTGTGTAGCGTGAATAACTGCAGGGTCTCCGGAACCCCCCGCTGCGTTGGTGTATAGAGGATTCTCAAAGGTCATTGGTTGCCTGCCAGTTTCCAGTGCAAAATGATCATCCTGTTCAGAATAAGTGATGTACAAAAACACATTAAAACCAAAAGCAGTTGGCAGATGTTAATGAATAGAGCACCTAATGGTTGTTTCTGTTATTAACTTGCTGCTTCTGCACTCACCATCTGCATGGCTGTGTCAATAAATGACACACCGATATGTGTTGGCCCAAGGTCCACATTATCACCTGAGCGGAAGGTCACTCCATTCCCTGTATCTCCAGATTTCACCAGATTGCTGAGGCTGCAGGAAAACAAAGATGTGTTCCATGTACGGGTACAATGTTTGGCAATAATTTGTATCTGAATTTTGTAAAACCCCAAACCTTGGCAACTTTGGCATCGATGGTATAAAAGATCCAGTTCGTTTGTAGTTGAGAAAAACCCCAACAGCCAGAGCCCCGGTAATAATGATGACAATGACTGCTAGTAAGACGGCCACTGCTGCAGAAGCAAAACAGCACAGTGCTATTGTCAGGTCACATTTGATAAATTATATTCTTACATATAATCAAGGAACCTGCCTCGCCACATTAAAAGATACCATTAAAGGAACTATACCTGATTTTTTTTCTAATGAGTGCATACAAATATTTATTACTACATAGAAGTTGTATTAAAATCAAATTAAATTTAAAACTTGAGCTCATTGATTCAGCTTGTGTGTGAAATCAGGCCGTAAAAAGTTCTGAGTAGAGACTTTGCGTAACGTTCGCTCTCCTCCAATCACCGAACGAGGAGTGGCGCAGTTACGAACAGGCTTCCTCCTTTAGCGTCTACAGCGCAAGTACACACAGCAGCATGGCAGCAGAAAGTGGCTCTACCTCGTCTGGCTGTAACTGCATACACAGCGGTAATCTTTCAGTTATTGTACTGTATATTTTGTTACCAGTGCGTTGCTTTTGTATCATTTCAGCAGTGATTGTTGTACAGCTACTAGAAGTTGCGCTCATGCTAATGTTTGCATATGTATCAGGTCACAAATAAAAGTATGGGGCTCTGTGGGAGGAGAGTGTAGGGGAGAGTAGGAGGGTTTCTCACACTGAGAAGCCTGTGAGGGAGTTGGGGGCGGTACTAAACACTCAAACTGAAAAAACCCCCCAAAAAAACGGGTATAGCTGCTTTAACATTCTACCACAAGGGAACATACCTGTCCCAGCTGGAACGCCTTTTACTTTCCCCATTTCACAATAACTGCCCAAATACCCATAGGGACATCTGTAAAACATGCACAAAAAACATCTTCTCAAAATGCATGTCGCCAAAACAATCCAAAGTGAAGAACAAAAGAGTGACTTTTCCTGACGGAGACCATTACTGTCCGACTCACTTGCACTTTGGAAGAGCCTCGTCATCAAAGTAACAGGTCCCACCATTCATACACCTACATGCAGGCGGCATTGTGACCGCGGCCTCAATGGCTGCAAGAGCGAAAGCCGAGCATAAACAACACCACCAAAAACTCACAGCACAGAGATACGATAGAATGGCAGCCGTGCAGAAGACCAGAGACGAACAGAAAAAGTGCAGAACTAGTCCATGTTGAAATTACCTGCATCACAGACGTTGGAGTCAAACTGGACTGTGGAGGACCCTTGTGGGCAGCTGCAGGTGTAGCCGCCGGGTCGCAGCAGGCACAGGTGGCTGCACACACTCTTACATGGATTGGTCACTGGATCAAGAGGAACATAATGAGGATTACTTCTGTACCAAGGTTTTCCCCGTAGCACTCTTGGTTACAAATATGCAGCAAAAAGTTCAAAGGTTATTACAAAAGAAGTCTGATTTTTTGTTTGTTTAATGCATTAACAAATGTACTGTATGTGCATGAGAACCTAAAGAAGCAAATGTGATACAAATGTGGTCATTGAATGTTGCTTTACAAAAATATTAACTTTCTTTTTCTTTCCCCATTGCAAAAAAATACCACAGATAACTTTATTTTCTACATTTTTTTAAAGTCTGGGTTCTGCAGGGTTGAAAAGAAACAAGACCTACTGTATGTATTTAAAAACATATGGGTCATAAAATATATCCTGCTATACTACGTTGATAGAATCAGTCTGTGCAAAAAGACAGGGAGTGTGCAAACATATCAAAAGGTTAAGATCCTGCTGGTACCTGTGAGGTTGTGCCGATGCTCTTGGTAAATGCGGACTTGTGTGAGCCAGGGGTTAATGGTTAGTACCCTGTTTTTGTGACCACTCCCGAATTTGTTAGTCCGCCACACCTCTCCTTTCTCTTTGGTGGTCCAGTACACGTGACCTTCAAACACGTCTAAACTGTACGGGTTCCCAATGTCTAAAAAGAGAAAGCGAAAGAATTTAGTTTGGTGTCAAGGTGTGTATTTCTCTGATGGTTTTACCTCCAGATATGACCATTCTTCTGTCAGTGCCGTCCGGTTTCATGGATTCGATGATGTTTTCTTTGGAGTCACACCAGTAGATTCTGTTTCCGTTGGTGTAGTCCACAGCCAGTCCTGTAGGCCAGCCCAGGTCCTCCTCACCCACCAGCATCTCTCTGTGCTGCCCGTCCATCCACGCAGACTCAATCTTTGGACTTCTGCCTCTGTCTGTCCAATACATTGTCCTGCACCAAAAAATACAATATTCAAAACACTGTATCAATATGTATTGTTGTCCTTGAAAATGTACACTCAGATGTTTTGGTCATATTTCGGATGTTTTGAATGAACATTAACATTGTTTTCACTCATTCTTAGTGGTTGTGTGATGTAATTTATGGTCAAATAAATGTGTTTTCTATTTTCAGATGATAAAAAGCCGGAGTAGAAGTTTCCATTCCCCAGATTTCCCTTTAACATATGTTTATGTATTTATTTCGAGCCTGCACAATACATATTTTTAGATCGATCAATATAACAGACAAATATTTTGTACCTGGTTCGAAGCAAATGATTTTTTGATTCCAACCACAATGACACTATTTTAACAATATCATGTAGTAGAAATCTCAAACTCAAAAGCAAAATTGCCAGTCCCTGTAAATTCCTGGACTGCCTTGCATGAACTGCACATTTGAGATCTCCCCAGAGCGACTCAATTAAGTTATAATTTTATGTTTATTAGTCAATTTATGGCTTCATATGACCACTAATACTGAGGGAAGAAGAAAATATAATATATAATCTCCAAAATAAGGCTAAAACAAGGACATCTCTGGCGGGGGGTGGAAACTTTCAATCACAACCTGAATTTGACTCAAAACATGACTGACCCAAGAGATGGATTAACAACAATAGCAGAAGGCTGATCCAGATCTGTGTGGATCAACCATTTTCGGTATCTTCCATCCAGCATGGCCACTTCAATGCGATTGGTCCCTGAATCTGTCCAGTAAATGTGCCTATAACATGAAAACACAATGAGGACACAATCTAGAAATAAAATCTATAGAAGAGAGCAACTTCTGATCTTTTACCCGCCAACCCAGTCCACCGCAATGCCGTCTGGGTTTGCGATGTATCTGAGATTGAGGTCGACTTCTTTCACAGGATTATTGCCTTGGTCGTTGAAAGTGGTCATATAGGCCCTTTTGATCGTCCCAAACTGAGATCCACGTCCGAGCACCGTCCAGTAGACTACACCTACAGACACCGCAGGTTGATTCGATTCATAAAGTAAGAATATATGGCATGTTTTTCCTCTGACAGACTTACTGAGGCCTTGTCCTTCCGGGTCCCATAGATAGTCCAAAGCTTGAATGTGCTCGGCATTGTCCACATAGTCGGAATACTGCTCACTGGATAAGTTGAAACGGCGGATTCGAACGTTGTCTGGTAAGAGCAGCACTGGTGGGTTCCCTGTGAATGTTAGACCATGATCAGGATCAAAAGTTAAACATAAAGCCAAACTAACAAACAATAGTGAAGGGAAGGATTAATACATTTTCTCCTGATCCTTTTTGACCTTCATTGTACGTCAGTGTAACTTCAATGTTTTTGTTTGTGCTTTAACACATGAAAGACATGGTATTGTGTGTATGTAAAATACCATACAAAGTAAAACAAATATGAATCAGTAAAGATTCAAAAAGGTTCATTTTGTCTTGAGTTGAAATGCTTTTTTGTGGTTCTTTTGAAGTACAAGGTAATATATCTAACTTGTCTTTCAGTGAAGTGTGAAGTAATGATAATAAACAGGCCAAAAAAAGTTCAAAGTTTGGAAAAATGTATCTTAATTTGACCACAAGATTTGACCCTGGAACAAGCAAAATAATCTTGTTTTAAAAAGATACACAAAATGTCCCTTTTGGAATGAGAAAATAAAGCAACAGTTATTGAGATAAGACCAACTGGCTTTGACCCATTGGCAAAACTTATAAATCTGGTTTCTCAAATTAAGAGTAAATTCACACGATTCAAGCAATTATTACCTAATTTTTCATAATTATTTGCTGTGTGTTGCCATGGTTTCGGCCACTTCTTACCCTGGGCAGCGCACTCAGTACCGCGAGGTTCACCAAACGACTCAAATCCGTCAGCGCAGAAACATTCAAAGCTGCCTTTTGTGTTCCTACAGTCCTGCGGGCATGTGCCGTAGACTTCACACTCATTTATATCTGAGACAAAAATCACGTTGAGATTCAGCATTTTAAGAACAAAGTCAATTCTGTCTCGATCTGTGGGTACACGTTTTTCACCTTCACAGTTGTGTCTTTCAGCCTCCTTGGGTTTGTATCCCGGTCTGCAGGAGCACAGGAAGCCTCCCTCTGTCAGGTCAGTGCAGTTGTGGTCGCAGACGTTGTCACTGCACGTGTGACCACTGCCCTGGTCTGAAACACAAGAGCCACTTGTGTATAATAGTACTTTAATACTCTGTAATAACTGCAGGATTCACTTCAGCAGCAGATGCAGCTGTCCTCATGCTGTTACTTTTTATCTGAGCACATCGTTAAAGACAGTACAACAGACACAATATAACTGATGATGATGAGACAAAGTCAAAAGAAGGAAACTGAGGTGATTAGTGACCAGTGCAGAGGTGGAAAAAGTGAAAAAAGTATACACTAATACTAATACAGAAATGTTTCATACAAAAAAATAACATGGCAATAAATATGTTGAATGGTCTTTAACTTAAACTTGGCTAGCCACAATTAAATAATTCACCTAGAAGCATGGCTAACCACTTTTATACAGTATGTTTTGTCATCATCTGCAAAATAACTTTATTATAAATTATAAGAAGCCAAGTCCAGATATTTGAGCTTAAAAGTAAATAATAAGTTGTACAGTACAGATATCAGAATAATGAATTGGTTTTTATATAACGCTTTTTGGAAACTACTTTTAGAGTAAAAATACTGAGTTATTGCCTCCTCTGGACTGGTGTACACGTCTCCACAATAGAAGCCTTCAGCCCAAACTGAGCCAGAGCTGGCTTCACTGGCAGCAGTTGTACTTACGGCAGCCCAGCTCGTCCGACTGGTCCCCACAGTCGTCGAACTCGTCACAGGCGTACTGCAGCGGGATGCACTGTCCGTTACTGCATTTGTACTCGTCCTCAGAGCACGGCCCGTGTGTCGGGGTCAGGCCTGAAGCGTAAACAACATAAGATCAGGTCTGAAGAGTCTGAAGAGTCTGAAGAGTCGTATTAGAGAGATAGTTCATGAAGACTTACAGTTGTCCTGTTTCTCGTCCGAGCCATCTCCGCAGTCGTTCACAGAGTTGCACAGCTCGTGGCTGTAGATGCAGCGGTTATTGTCACATCGGAAACGAAAAGGGGTGTCGCACTGGATAGAAGCTGTGTGGAAAAACTTAGTATTATAGTTTTACAGCAAAACAATCAACGCTGTTCTTATTTACACAGAAGGGACAGCACTATTCCAAATCATTATCATAATATTATCATAATATTATTTTAAATTAAATTACTGTTATAATTTAGTTTAAAAAGTATATACTATACTTTCAAAAGCTTGTCATCACAAACTGTGGGATGAAACATGATAGATACTAAATATTCCATATAATGTTATATAAAGTGTTGTTGGAGTATTGGTCCATGTGTCTGTGACATTGTTCTTACAGCAGAGGTGGAGCTCCTCGTCTGAACCGTCGCCACAGTCGTCGTCGCCGTCACATTTCCACTGAGGCTGGATGCACACGTGGTTTTTACACTCGAACAGGAACGAAGGGCAGTATGTCCCATTGGGAAAACGTGTTGCTGAAAGCAGAGAATATCTGTTACTCAAGAATATCATCTTTGTTACATTTGAGACGGAACAGTCTAGATCAACTCACGGCATGAAAGTTCATCTGTAAAGTCCAGACAGTCTGCATTTCCATCACATTTGAATCGTTCAGCGATGCAGTGTCCGCTGCCACACTGGAAATACCCCGAATGACAAGAGCGCAACTCTGCAACACAAATAAACCGTAATCGCATCATTATTAAGCAGAAACGTCTATAGTAATATTGTTGAAATATTGTAATTGTTACTAAAAGTAACTCAAATCTAATGTATACAAAGAGTCCATTTAAAACAGTCTTGAATAGCAGTAAAGGCGACATTAATTATAACGCCACATTGTGCAGAGGTAAAACTCTTCTGTGGCTCTCAGAGAAGGCCCTGTCTCTCGTCTTCAGACTGGTCCTGGGACCAGGAGGTGATCAGCCTGAGCTGATCATGCTGATCACCACAGGGCTGGAGTTCAAATATGACCCTTGTCATTTAGACTTTTAAAAATCACAATTAAATGAAATATACAGGGCACCTGTGAATCAAAACTGCAAAAAAAAACATTTGTTTGATAAAATCTCATAAACACAACTTTCTGCTGATACGTGCTCCTCAAATAAGACCGGAGAATTGTGTATAAAGGAGAGGTTCTTTCCCAAAATTTTGGAAAATCCTCCAATATACCTTTAAGCAAGACACTTTACCCACATTGCATAGAATGTATCTGGTTGGAGGTAGTTGGAGAGGACAATGGCATAGATTATCAATCTTAATTTCATCACTCTAACGCAGGGCAGATGTGGCTACTATGGTGCCTTAACAGTGTTATTATTGTAGTCATCTCTGTAAGTACTGTAGGTCTGTCGGTTTGTCTTTAGACAGGATGGCACAAAAACTACTGGACGGATTGAGCTGCTATTTGGTGTGTAGGTGGGATGTTGTGGTAAGACCTCCTCCTTACCACTTTGAGCCATGGTTTTGGCGGGGTATGTGCTCTCCAAATTCCCGCGTAAAAGACTACATTTGACTTTTTTCCAGTAATGAATGAATACTGTTTTAAATCCCAGCTGCTTTGGGCCTTGTTGTCTCTTTGTTGTGTTACTCTGTTTCACTCACCACAGTCCCTTTCATCTGAATTGTCCTCGCAGTCGTTGTCATGGTCACAGACCCAACGGTCGGGAATGCAGCGAAGATTGTGGCAGCGAAACTCACTCTCGGTGCATGTGCGCGGAGCTGAGGAAACAACACAACTGAGCACAGCCACTTGACTCCAGGAACATAAACACATTCTGCCATTTAAATGTAGACATTGACTTGTAAATAAGAATAGGACAATAACAAAATCCCACAATATTAATCAATGCACTGAGAACGCTAATTGATGAAGTTTTTTTTATAAATAAGAATTGCTTAAGGGTGACAGTGGCTCAGTTGGTAGAGCATTGGCCTCTGAGCCTGAAGGTCGTGGGTTTGAGCCAACCATGAGACCTAGTTCACAACTCCCAATGATGTCTGCTGTCATTGTGTCTTTGGGCAAAACACGTAACCCCACTTTGCCTGAAGTCCCCGCTGGAAGATCAAGGCCCCTGTGGACTCACCACCTGCAGGAGGATCAGTGAGGGGCTGGTGCTAAGTGAATTGGGTGCAGCTCTGACTGCCACCCCCCCGACCCAGAAATGGAATAACGGGAAGAAAATGAATGAATGGATGGAATTTCTCAAAGCCTTGAGTTTGTGAAAAGATTAGATTTGCTCAATAGTAACCAGAAACACAATATAATGAATGAAAAAAGAAATCCCATTCTTGTTGGATGGATTTGTTTTAGTCCCATTATTAGTCATTCTTATCATCACCTCAATATTGCATTCTACAATAAGAAAAATTTGTGTGAAACTGCTCTATAACATTAAAAATATAAACCAGTAACACATGACAAATTATGTTTTATTAGCATTATTTATTTATTCTATGCGCAAAAATAAAATTTGTTTTTATAAAGTTTTGTTAGAAGAATAAATATTACATTGATTGTTTTGGTTGATGAATATTTAATTATTTATCAAAATATTGTGATAATTATTTTTTCAATAATCGAGCGGCCCTATTTTCCTACTTCTGATTCTTTCTGATTTATTTGTTCAAACTTTGCCTTAAGAGTCTTGCTGCACTTTCTACGTACATTGTGATTGCCATGACCTCATCATTTCCTCATATGTTATTTGCTATTCCACTTTCTCCTGATGTAAAACTAAATGATTCTTTTACCCGACATGTTCTCAGACGTGTTTAAATTCTCCGGGGCAAAGGGTGACAGACTCCCTCACTCCTCGTTTCTGACGCTCTGAGGACGGCCTGTTTCTGGCAGCTGATAACGTACTCAGCTCTCCACCAAAGTGTTGAGCCTCTTACAAAACCTCCCGCTTCTGATAAACCGACAGCAGGTCTGTCTTTCACCATCCACTCCTTTATGTGAATAATCCACGTCCGAATCTAAACTCTAAATCTACAAAGTACGAGTTATTAAATTATATAAACATGACTTTTTCTTGTAAGAAGTTCACTACTAAACTGAAATGCAATAAACGATGACAGGTCCAGACTCTAGATGCAAGTTTAAAGTTAGGTTACTTAATTTACAAGGCACAAAACATAGAACCTTGTCATTAGTTTTCTCATACATGTATTTTGACTTCTGTGGCATCTTTAGATCAGGTTTTCAGACAGAAAAGTGATCAAGAGAGAACCAGCCTCACTCAGCAACTCTCAATCCAAAGTGTCATAGACGCTCGTTCTTACTGTTTTTATGTTGTGTAGACCACTGCTGCTTTTGCAAGATTCTATATGTTGAGGCAAGAATTATGTAATATTAATGGGGAAAAGTTAGGTACCCCAGTTTTAAAAATCAGCCTCCAAAACATAATAATTGCAATACATCAGGTGCTGTTGGAGCCACTCACTGCAGCTGTGTTCATCAGAGTTGTCGCCACAGTCGTCGTCTCCGTCGCACTTCCATCTCAGGGGGATACAGCGGTGGTTATCACAGCGAAAGTCTCCAGGGTGACACGTCAGGTCATCTACAAAAATAAGGCAGCGGGATTCAAATATCAATCAACCCCTTGAATTGGGATGGGCAAGACTGAAATAAAATAAAATAAATTCTAATAGGCCAAAAAGGTGATGCAGTAAAAATAGCAAATCAGAGGCGAGAGAAGTTAGTCCTGAAGAAACTGAATTATGTTTTTGAACATTTGTGAGGTCAATATATTCTCTGCATCGCCCCCATCTCTCAGTGCTGCTGGAGTAACCTGTTAGCAGTGAGTGGAGTCAAGTTCATGAACCAGGCCTGGTCAGGAGCTGGAGGATGTTTTAGTTGATGGAAGTGAAGATTATTAATTATTATTTATTTATTATATTTATTATTAGAAATAATATTCCGCGTTTGAATGGCACGATACAGCTGTAATTGTTTCATTGGCAAATATGATGAGCTTTTGCAGTAAGGTTGGACCCAGGTCATTTACTTCTCAAAAGAATGAGGGGAGGGCTGACGTGCCAGGCGAGTCAGCGGGTAACCACTGACTCACACATCTCAGCACTTGATACACTTGTATGAGCAGGTATTTAAATGTCATTCAATGGTGAGGAAACATCACATTCTGAGGGGTTTGTAGTAAGTGAGAAATCTTTATTTACTGTATATACCGCCTTTTACAGACCAGAGTCACAAAGCTGTTTAAAATTGTGGGCATTGTCCTCTCACTCCACACAGGAGGCGCATGCCAGAACTGTTTACATGTTTATAGTGGTGGGGGAAACCGGGGAACCCAGAGGAAACCTACGCAGGCACGGGGAGAACATACAAACTCCTCTAAGAAAGGCCCTTTTCCAACCCAGGACCTTCTTGCTGAGAAGCGAGAGTGCTAACCACTCAGCCACCCAGGATGGGATATTTGTTGGGATATTCTAATAATGGTGAAAATGTAAGGCATTTTCTTTTTAATTAAAGTGTGATCATCAGAGAGGGAGTGAAACTGCATGCCTAAGACAGATGGGTGACCTCCTTCTCTGCACTATTCAGTGCACAGGATAAGAGCTCATGGATGAGAAGCACCGACGGGAGAGAAGCGGAGGAGAGCTGTCTCTACCACACAGTGCTGGGGGTCAGAGATAGAGCTGCGTTAGCCAGTCCACCTGGCCCATCTGCTGCATTCTTATGGGAAGATTAGCACGGATCTCCCCTCCTGCTCCAGCATGGCACTAATGGAGCAGGGCCTCTGATAAGAAGCGGGAGGGTCACGGTGAGTGTGTTTGGTTCATACCAAAGTACAAAGAGACTTGTGTGAACCTTGCCCCCATGCAAGGACAGAGCACCACACACACACACACACAAACAAACACACACACACACACACACGTTTAGAACCATACACTGGACAGATCATAAATCTGCAGTGGAGAAGGGAGTGGCAAGTGTCTGGGGAGGGAGAGACGTGAGACATCTCCATCTGCACCTCCCACCACCTCACTGTGCAACATCCACAGGAGGCTGAGGAGCAGCTAATTGCCCTTCGCTCACATTTAAAGCACTTCCTCTCCTCTTTGTGATGTCTTATTATTCAAGATCTTATATTCATAGAATTTACAAAACAGTATTTGACCTTTGTATCTAAAAAGGATAAATTCAGGACCAATGTGACAAAGAAAGATTGACCCGACTCACCACATCCCTGCTCATCACTGTTGTCTCTGCAGTCATTGTGGCCATTGCACACGGCCCAAAGCGGCACACAGCGGTAGTTGGTCTTGCAGTCAAACTCAGTGTAGTTATCACAGCGATAAGAAGGTCCCACTAAAAATGACAACAACAAAAAATTACAAAGAAGCAATAAATTACAAATGACAAAGATAGAAAATAATGCCATTGATATTCAAGCACCCTGACTCTCAGTCTCTGGGTCATGGCATCTATTGTTTAAGTCTGCCCACACCCGTAAACTGCAGACATGCAAAAACACAAATGAAAGAACCATCAATCTCTAGAACGGAACACTAAATTCACTTCAATCAACATTTCTTCCTGGCCCTGTGTGAATTTTGTGCATTATTAAAAATGTCAAGTAAAGTCAACATAATAAGTACATCTTTATGATTGTTTACACATGATTGTATTTCCTTACTGCACTCCTCGAGAGGTTCATCGGAGCTGTCTCCACAGTCGTCATCCACGTCACACTTCCAGCTCTGGGGGACACAGCGGCCGTTGCGACACTTGAACTGGCCTGGTTTGCACGTCCTGCTGGAGCAGTGGGCCGGCTCTTCATCAGACTGGTCCCCGCAGTCATCCTCACCATCGCACTGCCAGGACTCTGGGATGCAGCGCTTGTTTGCACACTGCCACTGGTGAGCTTCACACTGGTGGGTTGCTAGAGGAAAGACCACATTTCACATAAATCTCGATCACGTTAGTATGTGTTTTATAGGGTGTTGAGTCATTCTCCCACAACATACCACAGAGAACTGGGTCCTCATCAGAGCCGTCGGGGCAGTCAGGGTGAGTGTTGCACAAGAGATGGGGGTTGGTGCAGTTCCCATCGTTGCACTGAAATTGCCCGAGCCTGCAGTGGTGCGTGGGGCATGTTGGGGGCTCGTCTGACCCGTCTCGACAGTCTGCTTGACCGTCACATTTCCACCAGATAGGAATACACCTGTGAACCAAAGACCCAGCAATATGGCATCAGGGGTCACACACTTCAACCTAAACCTGGATCAAGGTCTCTTTGGGGGTTCTCCTTGAGGTTTTTTAGTTTTCCTTACCCATGCAGGACAGCGTACATCGGACAATATCCAATCAATATTCTTTTTTATTGATTTACTTTCTAGGTTTGATTTTACCAGAACCAAAGTTCCCTCCGGTGATAAATACAGCGCACATTTGACAATTCTGTGAAACCCTTCGGGCAATACTAAAATACTAAAACATATCGTTTACACAAATCAAATAAATACATTATTTGAGAATAATGACTCCGGCTAAACCAGAAGTACCAACATAGCAGAAGAATAAATCATTTCCACGATATTTAAGATCGGGGTGTCAAACTCATTTTGGTCAGGGGTCGAAGAAAAATACTATCAACTGGTCAGGGGCAAAAGAACAGAATTTCCTTTTCTTACTGTATAATTGTTTTTAACATTATAGAAGTATTTTGACATTTGTCTTTAAACAAAATGTGTTTATTGTTTAAATTTAACCAAAACTGGATCAAACACAAAGTTAATCACATTGGGCCTCATTCACGAATAACTTCGTAAGAAACTACTCAACTTTCTTCTCAAGTTGTCCTTAAGTAGATTTCTAAGAAGTCCCCACGTGGGATTCATCAACGCACTCGTAAGCCGCTGAATTGTTCGCAGCTGTTCTCTCAGATTGATGAATCCCATTTCCTCGTAAGTAGAGCGCGCGTGCCAGGTGCTTCATTAGCATAGGTACTTAGCATAAGTAACCGCCCACTAATGCCCATATAAGGGACTGCAGGGCCGTGTGCAGACGGCAGAGGAAACAGCAACAGGCCTTTACACGGAGCAAAAGTCACCCTTTTTTCTTCTTTTACCAGACTGAGAATAAAGTTATAAAATGTTGACTTAAAAGTCGAAATATTATGATAATAAAGTCGAACTAGCAAAATTATGAGATTAATCTAAGAATATGATGAGATTAATCTCAAAATGTTATGAGCTTAATTTAAAAATATATTATGTATTATTTTAAAGATGAATCTCAAAATGTTTTGAGATTAATCTCAAAATATTTTGGACCCTGGGAGGAGATCCAGCGCGGACCAGCGCTGAGACCAATGCAGACCCGAGGAGAGACTGGAGTGACCAGCACACAGAAACCAGCGCGGACCTATAGGAGAGACCGCATAGACTGGAGTGACCTGACTGGAGAGACCGCATAGACTGTAGTGACCTGACTGGAGAGACCGGTGCGCAGAGACCAGCGCGGACCGAAGAGAGACCGCATAGACCAGACTTGAGAGACCAGCGCGGATCCGTATGGAGAGACCAGTGCAGACCAGTATAGATCCATGGGAGAGACCAGTGCAGACCCGTATAGATCCATAGGAGAGACCAGCGCAGAGACTCAGCGCGGACCCAGTAACCTCCTGCAGCAGCAGTATATATGCCGTTGTTCTGTGGCCCGTGGATAAAGAAATGCCCCCTATAAATAGGAAGGGGTCACTAATACACGGCAAGATTTCCAATGTATTTGATAAAGCGTTGGCACATTTCATTTCAAAATGAATTAAAAAGTAGGCCAGATCTGCAGTGAAAAAGGCGGTATATAAATAAAGATTACTAATAAAGATTACTACAAATAAATAAATACATACATCGATATGACGGACATATCACTGGAATGTTGTATTTTTATTCAACTTCACCAAAGAGGACAACCCCCGCGTGTGAACATGTCGGCACTGAATGCGTACGAGTGCTCCTGAGGACTCGTAGGATTTGTACTTGCCCAAGAGAAATTCTGGTTACGAGAAATATTCGTGAATGCCACTTTCTTCGTAAAAACCGCGTAAGTAGGATTTACGTACAAATCTGTTCCTAAGAACCGTTCGTGAATGAGGCCCATTGTTTTTTATTTAACAATTAAACTTCTAATTATGTGTTTTAGAATACAAACAGATTATGTAAAACATGGCTTGATAAACCCATAACCATCACTGCTGCAAGTTATAAATAATAATTGAATATAATTTTAGGGGCCACTAAAAGTTGTCTTAAGGGCCGGATTTGGCCCACGAGCCTTGGTTTGACATGCCAGCCATAAAGCATCGTTAGTCAATTCATGTGTTTGCTTGTTTGGTCATTGAGTTCCAAGGAATACTGCATACAATGGCATTCAAAAACGTTTTTCAACGGTAATGCACTTTACAGCAGATGACGACCATTGTAAGTAAAAGGATAAAGGCGTTGACGAGCAGGTGACAGACCGTTCATTGTTGCTGCATCTGTACTGGGTGCTGGAGCACATGGGGAGGCAGCGGGTCACACCTCCCGTCTCCACGCTGAGGAAGTGGTCCGGGCATTCGCAGGTGTGTTCTCGCCCCCCGTGACTGATCAAGCACAGGTGAGAACAGCCGCCATTGTTCACGGAGCACGGATTGTTTACTGCGGGAGGGAAGTCAGAGAGTCCATCAATCTCAAGTCACGGGGCAGAGACAGCGCAGCTATTGTAAGACGTGAAAATCTAAGCCGAACAACACAGGATTTAGTCTGCGTTCACACTAACACTCACACCACATCAAAACTGGGACTAAACTTGAAACTAAACCTGCACTTGACTAGAGTAATGGTTCCCAGACTTTTTTGCCCTGTGTACGGCCTTGCCAGCGTATTCAGGGCACCCTTGTTGTTAAAGGAGGGGGGGTTAATGCCGAGGTGTCACTACTTTCTTCATTTTCTGTATGTTTTTTTCTGTATATATAGTATAATGCGTTATTTTATTATTTTTGTAACGTTATGTGAATGTTGTGAGAAAATGTCTATACTTGATTTAGATTTTTTTAAAGTACGCATTGTAATTGCAGACTGAGGAACCAATTATTATTATTAATGTCATTCTGGTTTCAGTGGGTGCAATCAGATATTCAGTGGGTGCAATTAGATAAATTAAAGATACATTATTGTTTTTGTAAGATAATTAGTATTATAACGATGTAATTGTATACTATGAATAACATTAAGGTAGCCCATGTACATTTCTTACTTTCAATGTTTGCAAGTTTATAATAATAGAGACAATTTAATGCAATACCAAATCATTTCTTGCGCCAAAACCCTCTGCATAACTAGATAGGATCGTGCAAAACGTACCAATAGGTTGTCTGTAGGGATGGCACACATGTATATCAAACGGCCTGTGAGTGGTGTTAACTAAGGCTTCTCGTCCAGAACCGTCATATTTGTTGCCCTTCTCCACGGTCCGGGTGTTCCAGTCGGTCCAATATATGGTGTCCTCAAACACGGTCAGCGCAAAGGGATGGGGCAAATTGCCATTGAAAACTGTGTGCCTGTGCTGACCGTTCAGATCAGAGTATCTGCGGAAAAGGAAATCAGAAAAGGGGATGTATGGGCAGTTGACCGAGCAGGGTCCATTTAGATTGAATAGACTTACTCAATATAGTTAAGATGTGCGTCAGACCAGTAGAGCTTGTCATTAGTGTAGTCAATAGTGATCCCATTGGGCCATGCTAACTTTGTGGTGATAACAGCAGTCTTGTTGGTTCCATCCATCCCAACGCGGCCAATAAATGCTTGGTTTCCCCAGTCGGTCCAGTATACAAATCTGAAAAATAAAGTTAAGCTCTTTAGTAAGAGGGCCACTTTAGTTAAACAGCGGTTAGACTGGATTTTGATTGTTCAATATAATGATTCACAAGTTGGCTGAATGACTAATATTCAATAAATGTTGGGGCGACAGTGACTCAGTTGAGTCTTTGAGCATGAAGGTCGTGGGTTCGAGTCCACCAAAAGACTTTCACCATCGACTCCCACTGATGTCTGCTGTCGTTGTGTCCTTGGCAAGACACTTAAGCTCTGGAAACACAGTGCAACAGTGGGGCGGCTGCGGCTGTAAAGTGCCTAGCTGTCGTTGTGTCCTTAGGCAAGACGCTTCACCCCCATTGCCTAGAATGAGTCTGGTGTGTGTGTGAATGGTTGGTGGTGGTCGGAGGGAGCGATGGCACATACTGGTTGCCTCACTTCTGTCAGTGTGCCCCAGGGCAGCAGTGGCTACAGTAGTGTTTTATCACCATCGTGTATGGAGTGAAAGAATAATGTAAAGCGTCTTTGAGTGTCCAAAAATGCGCTATATAAAACCGATGCATTATTATTAATATGTTCTCATCAACCAACATTAGCTTTACAATGGGCATGTCTGTATTGGTGGAGCTGAAGTAGGCTGTTTATGATCTTAATGGCTGTTTGGGCTAGCAGGGCAGTGGGCCACATAAAATGACACAGAGGGCTATGATTGGGCCGTGCTTTGGACATGTTCTAATAGCTATACTACCATTTTATAGATAACTCTAAATAAGATATCTCAGGTATACGTACAGTATATGCAGTCCATTTGGACATCCAACTGCATTGCCTTTCTAGGTTTTTTAGATTATTAGGTACACTGTACAGCACTTAACTTATACTACATACTACTTTGTTCTTAGACTCTAAGAGCAGTTCATATTTGTTAGACAGATTAGTGGTGAGAATGTGAGAGTGAATGAGTGAATGTATGAGTTTGGTCTTTTTATTTTGGAATATTACCTATTGTTTGTTTTTCGTTTTGTTAACAAGAAACAAAGACAATTGAAAATAATAAAAATAATGATAATAACCCACCCATATTTCGGATGCAAAACTAGTGCCCTTGGATTCTCAAAGCAGTAAGTATTATTGTCATCCACGCAGTGTTCAGCAAGCTTTCTCACAAAGCGCCCATCCAGTTCGCTGACTTTGAGGCAGTCCAAGAAGCTGTCCACCCAGTAGAGTTTCCTGGCCACCCAATCCACAGCCAGCCCCTCGCCGTGGAGCACTCCATTGACCACTACTTCTCTGTTGCTGCCATTGAAAGACATTCTCTCAATCACCCTGCGGTTTACATCAATCCAATACAAGCGCTTCTCCACACGATCAAAGTCCAGCGCCACGACGCTGGTCAAGCCCTGCAGGATGAGCGAGTAAGCGTCCCCATTGGTGGACAGGTTCCTCAGATAGTAGCGGTTGCTGAAGATGAGGTACGGAGCGATGTTGCTGTTTTGCCGACAGCTGTGTCCGTCGGGCTCTCGCAGGTATCCTGGGGCGCACTTGCAGACGTAGGAGCCCACTGTGTTCTCGCAGATTTGGCTGCAAACGTGTGGAGTTTCGGCGCATTCGTTCACGTCGTCACATGTTCTGCTGTCGGACATGAGGCGGTAACCCGGGCGACAGGTGCAGGTGAAGCTGGTGGGTGTGTCGGTGCAGTTATGGTCACAGTTGTGAGTGGAGGGATCTGTGCATTCGTTGATACCTAAAGAAGAATAGAACACATAAATTATTATATTTAATTAATCATTTTTGATCATTTTCACTTGGAATGCAAATATTAGGCTAACTTTGAAACATGCCAAAAAGGATACTACGAAATCGAATCCATGCAACTCGTTCCCCAGCTCTAAACAAAGATGGTTCAATCACTCGTTTTCACATGCATACAGTTTTGGCCTCACATCTTTAGCTTTTAGCACTTTAGCACTGCACTCAGTATATAAAAGATCAAATGTTTTTTCCTAATAAGATACAAACGCATTTGGCGCTTTGTTCACAACATTTTACTTAAACATGAGACTTTCTGTTGGGACAAAGAAAAATAATTTCTGAAACAAATACAAAGTTAGGTACTACTGCTGTAATGACTAAATATATTATCATAACTCAAAGAGATTTATAGGACTAGAAAAAAATTGTTTTAAGAATTTGTGAAAAATAGTGATATCGAATCCGTTACCTGGGTAAATATTGAAGTACTGTGTATTTAGCACGTTAATGACAACGTATTTACAAATTTCTTTAATGAGTGCATGATTTGCTGGTTACAATACTTGCAAACAATACTTTTTTACTCACCGCATCCCTTCTCATCACTGTTGTCATTGCAGTCATCATTTCTGTCGCACACTTGTTGAACGGGGATACAATGTCCGTTTTCACACCTGAACTGGCCAGGGGGGCAGGTGGGGGCAGGGGTGTGGCACATGTGCTCCTGTTCATCAGAATCATCGCCGCAATCGTTATCTCCGTCACACACAAAATCCTGAGACACACAGCGGCCATTTTGACAGGTGAACTGGTGCTGCTGACAAGGCAGGTAGGTGCAGCTCTGCTCATCGCTGCTGTCTCCACAATCATTGCGTCGATCACATCTGTAGGTGAAAATTCAAATGTCTAAATAAAGATTAAGAGATCTATGTAGATGATTAAATCGCTTTTAAACGTATACTTGTAATTATAACCCACACAATATACGTTGGCGATATGGTAGCTAGGCCACGGCACAAAGTATTTTTCTAGCTTGTCCAAGGTGATGGGGGATCCAGTACTGGAACCCCATAAGAGCCTTTATGGATTTTATTTGTCCCACAGTGGGGAAATGTCAGTGTCAGTTAAAAACAGTAGGAATGAGGAGCACACATAAGTGAACAGTAACTTCATACTAAAATAAAATATAATATCTGACTTTTGCATTATAAATATGTAAATGGTTTTGTTTTTCTTAAGTAATCTGCAATGTTTTACCTGTAAGAGCTGCGTATGCAAAGGCCATTGCTACAAGAAAACTCGTTGACCCCACAAGATCTCCGTGAGCAGTTCTGATGCTCGTCCAGCGCATCCGCACAGTCGGAGTCGCCATCACAGACCCACTCCATTGGAATGCACTTCCGTTGTGGCGGCTGGTTATTCACACAGGTAAACTCAGAATTTGAGCATGTGCGATTTGCTGGGGATGATATATAAGAAATAAGAATGTAAGATAGGTCAGTCATTTAACTAGAATGCAGGGGCAGTACGCAACTTTTTATGCGGGAGCTGTAAGAATGGTCAGCATTGCGCCTTAACTTTCCATCACAGTGGTCACGAGGATGCTATAGGATAAATAGTATGGATCATTTATAACCGTTTTAAAGCAAATGTGGTTAAAGCTAACCTCATCATTAGGACAGTATGCACAAGCTGGTGATTTTCCACTTGATGTTTTGGTTATCTGAAGGCCGAAGTTACTGGCACCGTGGCAGGTGCTGATTGGAGTGTCTATTCCTCCATGGTAAAAAATCAAATGCACGCAGCAAATCTTTGGACGTGTCTCTTTGCAACATCAATAAATGTCTTCTGCTGTACAAGACCCCAGATTCCTGCATATTTTCTTCAACTGTTTGAAAACTTTCCTCTGCTGAGGGACCCCTGCACCACAAAACCAACATAACTGTGATCAAAGGCACCACGCTGCCCACTCTGACAGTCACTGGGTCACTAGAAGGTCGAATACGCAAAAAACAACTTTTTCACATAAAACGTTGCATAATGCACGTTTAAGCTGATCACCTTATTTTTAGGCATGTCATTTCTGTGAATGAGAATGTGAAATGTAGCAAGTGAAGCAGGAGAAATCAAGAATGTCAACTCCTCTCTGTAACTGGACACTTACAAGGCCTTCAGCAGTACCCTGCAGGTGTAAATCCAGACAGCCACGTTCACTATACTTTGAAAATTCCTCTCGTTAAGGTCCAAGTCAAGTGTCAGTGCCCCATAAAATAAAACGGTCTTTTAAAAGCCGTACCACAGTTGTGCCGCTGGTCCTCATCACTCATGTCACCACAGTCATTGTCTCCATCGCAAATCCACAATGACGCAATGCACCTCCCATCATCACAGCCATACTGGTCAGCGTTGCAAGTTCTAGCAAGTGTGGCTGCAACATAAATTATATAGACACATTACAAGACACATAGTCAATATCAGCTCAGTTGCTTGAACACATTGTGGATTGTGAATAGTTTTTAATTAAGTCTTAGTAAATGTCTCGGTGGTTCCCCCAAAACTTTTCAAGCTAATAAACGGGGTGCAATTAAACTTTGGCAGAGCTTTCGCTATTGTCATGGCAACTCCACATTCCTATGCATGGTGAGTTGTCTAAACAAAAGCCAATGTGAAGCTGGGTAAGGGTGGCCGGACAAAAGGAGGGGGAGGAGCTGTTTGTCACCGCACTCTGAGGGGCGTCACTGCGCAGGAATGTGGACCACAATGGGAGGCCTGACTGACCACCTCCCCAACAAAGACAGACAACACAGAGTCACTCCTGGGCGCTTCTCTGTCATCCGGCACCACCACAGTGAGGCAAACACCAAGAGGGTCCCCGTAACAGAGCAGCTGATGAGGGGGGAAGGGCCGGGCAGGGGGGTACGACTTACTGCAGGACTGGGGTTCATCAGATCCATCAGCACAGTCCGCGCCTCCATCACAGAACCAGTGAGCGGGAATGCATTTGCCACTAGAACAACGGAACTCACTCTGGGAGCAAGTGGCTGCAGCTGTGGACAGACAAAACTCATATTTAACGTGACAATTTATGCCGAGAATATTCAGAAGTTGTATGTATTATGTTAATTATTCAAAATGTTACATGTGCATTGTGTATTTTACTGTATTGAAATTTGCATTTGCATCTAACACATTATTCAAAGCTAGGCTACCTCACACACAAACTACAAAACATAGAAATTCCCCACTCTCCTCACTCTCATAACTTTTTTTTTTTTGTCGCATCATTAGATCAGTGAATTTCTACATTGTGAGATCAATAAAGTTTATCTTAAAAAACTATCTCTCTCAGCAAATCAACTTATTCTTGACAAGTATGCAACAGATTGCAAGACTATTTCTGCTGGGGCATATGATGTCATATTTATAAGGGGAAAAAGTAGGGATCCCAGCTTTATTGCAAGCATAGTTCCACACCAGAACTAATCATGACTCAGTGTTCGACTAGATTAAGCCAGGATAACCACTTAAGCTGAAAAACTTTGCCATTATGTGTGTTATCATTAACAAGAACCAAGTAATCAATTTCTTAAACCATTAACAATACATGACCAAATAGCTAGTACGGTGCTAATTCAGCGCTTCCATTTATTAATAAGAAAATAATGAAATAATAATTGTGCGTCTGTTTATTAAGTGGTGACATTATAACATTTCCATTCAGATGAATCTTACCACAATGTGTAGGACTTTCATCGCTCATGTCTCCGCAGTCGTTGTCTCCATCACACAAATATGAGCGTGGAATGCAGATGTTTGTCGACTGGCATTTAGTCTGCTCTGGTTGACATGTTGTCTCAGCTGGAAAAGATTCAAGATTCAAGACATGTATTTACCATTTTGTACACGGTGAGAGTCCATACAGATCGGAATTTGTGCGCAGGGAGTAAAAATATCTCTAGATTAAAAATGAGCATTTGCTAATACACAGAAGCTATACATCATACATAGAGGTACATGCTTAGAATTGAGGGATTCGTTAGCATTTTACACATTGCCTAGGGACTACAGTTGGAAATTAACTGTATAGCTAATACTGACACATTTACAGTAATGCTGATTAATGTGTACTGTCGCTATTCCAATAAACTAATTTAACCCTTTAGGCGCCAGCGTTTTTTTAAACATTTATTGTGAAATAGACAAAAGGTGACACCCTGTAACATAAGAGATAGTGGACTACTTTAATCATCATCAACAGAAATAGATAGAAGAAAATTATGTGAGAAAAATGTAGGCAGACATTTGTGGGAAGCCAAGTCAATGTGTATATATGGCCAGGGTTCTGCTACTTTGGCACAAAGTAGTCCCATGTTAGCATCAGAAATGTATGTTCATGTATTGTTTTAACAGTGCATGTGTCTATACTTACGGCAGTTTTGTTCATCTGAGGTGCCATTGTCGTAACAGTTGTTGAATCCGTTGCACACATATTCTTTGGCTATGCAGCGTCCATTGCTGCAGGTGAACTCTGCACTGGGATCACACGGTCTGAACAGGCAGCCTTGCTCATCGCTGTTGTCTCCGCAGTCGTCGTAGTGGTCACACCGGTAGTGATAAGGCACACAGCGTCCATTGCCACAAGTGAAGACCGTGGGATCACACGTATGAAAAGCTGCATATCATAGACAAGTTAGCATGTGCAAGGAAGTGCAAGGAAAATACGGTTTTGACAGTTTTACCTGACAAGCTAATAAAAGATGATAGCATCGGAGGGACTGCATGCAATGAAGGAAGTAAGTATGTTTGGTTTGTTAGTTTAAATAGTTTGTTGATAGAATGTATTGTTATTGAAAGAACATGCATACACACCATATGTTTTCAATTTGATTTTGGGTCCTTAAGCAGCAAAGGATTTATATTGAAAGAAGAATCTTGTTAGAGAAAGTATTGTGTAGAGAATAAAAAGAGAAGTAACAAGTGAAACAACTGCAAGCAGATTCATTCAATATCTTCTTACCACACACTCGCTCTAATTCGTCGCTGCTGTCTCCACAGTCATTGTCATTATCACATTTCCACTGGGCACGAATACAGCGGCCGTTCATACAGGTGAACTGGCCTGGTTGGCAGCGAGTCCCATTGTCAGGTATACAATGTTTGTTATCAGCCAAGTACCAGCGACCTTCTGATGGACACTGGCATTCAGCTCCATTGGGTCCTTTAGGAAATACAGACAGAACATAGGAGATGAAAATGACACATAAATAAATACAATAAAATAATCTGAACATAAAGTGGTTCTACCAGGTGTGCAGATATGACTACAGCCTCCATTGAACTGAAGGCAAGGACTGTTGCACTGCTGTTGTTTGCGACTGGCAAAAACTTGGATGTCCATTGGTCGAGACGGAAGGTTCTGTACCATAACTACCTGGTCGGACCCATCATGTTTGTTCGCTCTGTAAATGCTGCGGGTGTTCCAGTCTGTCCAGTAGATGAACTGGCCGAACATTGTCATTGCAAACGGGTAAACGGCAGTGCTTACAATGACCTCACGGTCAGAGCCCATCAGAGAGGATCGTTCAATCTTCTGTCTGGTGTATAGCAAAACATTTATGAGAGCAAAGAAAAAGTACTGATTTGTTATCTAAATGAAACCAAATTACATCTTACAAGCTGGCATCTGCCCAGTACAGCCTTTCCTCTTCATAGTCCAATGTTAGTCCATTAGGCCACACCAGACTACTGTTTATAATGTCTACACGGAAGTTTCCTCCTAACGTGGCACGTTCAATCTTAGCATGAGTTCCCCAGTCTGTCCAATAGATGTATCTGGCAAACAGAAGAGACTAATGATGATCTGAAATCTCAGCATTATCGAGAGTGCACTAAGTAAGTACTTACCCCCTGCAGGGATCCAGCATGATAGCTCTTGGCCTAGAAACATGAGCAATAACAGTTCTCTGTGAGCCATCCACAGCCATGGAACTGATGCTCTGATTCACAAAGTCACTGTAATAAATTCTTTTGTTTATCCAGTCATAAGCAATCCCATCAGGAGCTCCAAGATCTATTAAAAAGAATTAATTCATGGTGGTAGTATGTTGTAAATCTCAGTGAAACAAAGAGAGGTGAGTGTGCGAGGCTTACCCGAGGCCACTTCTACAGCGGCTGATATTGGGGAAGTCAGACTCATGTAGCTTATTTTGCTGGCTCCTGCTCCCACACTTTGTGTGAAGTAGATCCTTCCCTCAGCCAGGTCAAAATCGAGTGCAACTGAAGTACGGGGGACATTAACAACAGGAAAAGGCAGCGCATGGTCTTCAGGATTCAGTCGCAAGCTGCGCACAGTGCTCTCTGTGGTGTAAATGAGGTAATCATCCCGAGACACTACACAGCTTGTATTATCTGCAGCAAGGTCTCCAAAAGCACAGCTGCATTTCTTATTCTGGAGACCTGTCCCAGACTCTGGGAGAGCAAAGCAGAAGTGGGCACAGCCCCCATTGTCTATCATGCAGGGGTTGTGATTGAGCTCTTCTGCAGTGGTGGGCTGGATTCGTTTGTCAAAAATGGTGATGTCTCTTAACATGTTGACATTATCTCTAATGACAGCCGGCTGTTCTGTGTTACCTGGTTCTTTGCTTGCCTGAAAAACCTTCTTGAGGTTTCTATCTACCCAAATAATACTGTTCTGAAATACTGAAATCCCATAAGGAGTGGGATAACGGCTGCCATATCTGACTATTTCAGTATCTCCTCCGTTAGAGCTAACTCGAGCAATCATATCCAGCGAATCATCCACCCAGTACACATAACCAGCCTGCCAGTCCAGAGCTAAACCTCGCGGGGTGATTATTCCTGAAGACACTAAAATTGTTCGGTTAGTACCATCCAAAAGAGCTCGCTCAATTTTAGGATTTTGACCATAATCAGCCCAGAATATGAATCTGTTTTTGGGGTCCACCACAATGTGTCGAGGCATGTCCACTTGGGTTTTCAGAAGTACTCTCCGGAACGTGGTGTTGATGTGAAGAACTTCTAGATATGTTTCTGTCAGGAAGGCATTTGTGAAGTATAGGTTACCTGGAAAAACACAGACATTAATACATGTAAAATACTCAAATATATATTCTTAATTATTAAGGCTTTTAATTTCATTGTACCTGCTGCCCAGTCGACAGCAATGCCTCGAATTCCATTGCGTCCAATACCAGATGTGATAACGCTGCGTAATCCTGAGCCGTCTGGCTTTACACGTCTGACGCCATTCTGTGCAGCTACTGTACTGCTGAAGTCGCACCAGTAGATGAAGCCAGATTCCATGTGGACATCAACATGTAGCGCATTACGGCCTGCAAGACCATAATGAATATGGTCAATTAAAATACATTAAAAACAGAGACGTGCTAAAATAAACAGTATAGTTGACTCACCTCTCCCAGCTATAGGCACCATGGTCTCTGAATGGTCAGATCCATCCATACTAAAGCCTTTGATTGCAGACAGAGTCGAGATGACAACAAAAGACTGATAAGGAGCGCAAGTGCGGTTGTCTGCGTTTAGCCTAAAACCTGTTGCACATGCACAGGTGAAAAGACCACGTGGCCGGGGCAAGCAGAGCTGCTCACATACCCCCTCATTGTTTGTGCAGCCATTTGATGTCCCTAAAGAGGCTTTTTTAAAAGAAGGCAAGAAAGTAAGAAGAGAAGAATATTCAAATGATACCTTAAAACTGTACATTTATACTTACTCTCTCGATAATGTACTTTTAAAACTCTGAGTCCAGATACATTGTCACGAAACACAACTCTGTTAGCACCAGTGGATTTATCCACTCGCTCAATGACCTCAAAATCTCTGTCAGTGAAGTACAGGTGGTTCTGGTAGACAGTCACACCCCAGGGGTGAGACAAACCCATCACTATAGTGATACGGTTAGAACCATCTGGGTCGCCACGTTCAATCTGTAACAAAATGACACATTAAGATTCAGTAGATGAGAGAAGTGGCGTTCACCTAATCATTGATCAGTAAATACCATGCCAGTGCTGGTTACAGCCCAGTATAGCTTATTGTCCTTAATGTCCACAGTGAGGAATTCAATGTGGTCTAAATTATTGATGAACAAGTTGACAGGATTTTGGCCATCCATGTCTGCAGAAGCCACCTTAGCGGGGATGCCGCTTTCTGTACCCTGGTCTGTCCAATAGAGTTTGCTTTGAAGAGAAAGAAGAGCTATATTAATTTATGAAATACATTGCAACGAAATGGTCAAAATCAGCTTCAACAAATTCACATAAAATTCCCATTAACAACACACTGGATGTATAGGATACACAAATACAAAACATCCTACAATTTGTTAGATCATATTTGGGGCTGATGTTTAAATCTGCATCCCAATAACACTATTTGAGTTCTCTGTTGAGGCAAAGCAGATGGCTTTGAGCTGGCTGTTCAAGTTCAGCGACTGTGGGGATAAGTGGCTGTGCCAGGACTGTGTTAAATGGAGCTTACCCACGTGCAGGGTCCACTGCTATGCCAACAGGACTCCCAGCGCCAGTAGGAGAGCCGTTATTTGTGATCAGAGTTTTCCTATACTGTATCTCTCCTCTCAGCCTTAAAACCTTAACAAAAAATCATACATAAAAAAGTGCTTTACATGAATAAAGCATGTTTTTTTCAATACCTCAATAGACTGTGTGGTTGGATTGGTGTAGTATAGATTCTCAGTCATCCAGTCCAAGGCTAGACCAACAGGAGAGCCTAGAATGGCAGCAGGGGCAAACTCTGTCCTGTTTGTTCCATCAGACCTGACTTTATGTATTTCACCCTATGAAAAATAAACCAATTATATATACAATATATACATACAGTATATGAATATAATGAATACAAAGATCAATAAATAATCAGTCTTACTGGATGCTCCACCCAATAGATAGTATGTTCACTGTCATCAAAATCAACATCATAACCATTTTGGAGACCAGCCACAGGAACCATTGCATCATTACTCTTGTCATCAGGATTTAGGGAAATGCCATAAATGACACTGTCTCTTACAACAATCAAGAATGGATCCTCATCTGTAAACAACAAAAACATGGTGCAATTTTGTAATTTCAAACTATAAATTCAGAAATGATAAAAGATATGGTAATCACAAAAACAAGACTTCCTGGCCAGAAAAAAAATTCTAATAAATAAGGCCCTCGTCTCTACGAAGGATTGACTGGTGAAAGTTTGTTCTACAATCTGATTAGCAAGATGAGCATGGAATGGCTGGGGGCATTTTATTCTTGGATAATCATTGCCCTGGGGGTGCTGTGCTCTGCTTGGCTTGGCTTGAATGAGCAGAAACCTGAGATTACTTAAGCCGTTGACTTTGAGGAGCCTGAATTAAGGGTTGCCCGGTTTATGAAGAACTTGAAAAAACATGCATGCTCCCTTTAGAGAAAAAAGGGACATGTTGACAACTATGGAAATCTATAAGGCAATATTAAAACAAAAAAAATATTGTATTGAAGTCTTTAGGCGTCATCAAAGAAAGCTAATCTACAAAATTCTAATTTGGACTGCTTCAAATCACTTTATGGCAAAAGAATACAGTAAAAGAAAATATGATGCAGTATTGTGAAGAGTGTACTAGCGTAGTAAAGTAGAATAAAAATGGGTCCTGTCAATAACTATACCTCTCAAGCAGTTTATTTGGTCTGATGCCAGAGTCCATCCTGAGGGGCATGCGCAGGTAAAGTGATCTGGTCCCAGCACCGACAGCAGGCATATATGAGAACAACGACTCCTTAAACAATGATTTTCCCCTGAGAAAAAAAAGTTGTATAAATCAACAATCTCACGAAGAAAATGTACTTTATATTCATTTAACTTGGTCTTCACCTGCCGGCTGCCTCGTGGGGTGCACTGCGACCAGGCCCATGGGCTGAGGGAGGTTGAAGAGCATCACTGTCTGATTCTCCCCATGCCACTTGTGAGCTCGCATCACTCGATTAATGTATCTGTCAGTCCAATACACAAAATCCTCAAAAATGGTAATAGCGTGGGGGTGTTGCAGTACCTTTTTATGGAAAATAGCAAACATACCAAGCCATTCAAACATATGAACTTTTCACGTCCTCATTTCCAATATAATGTGCTTAAAGATGGTTGGCACTCACCAGATCACTGGCTAGAACCTGCCTTCGGTTGATTCCCTCATAGTCACAGTAATCAATAAAATCCAGGTAGGCATCGGCAAAATACAGCAATCTGTTTGGGTAGTCTATAGTGAGACCGTTTGGCCAGTAGAGTTTGTTGTTTATAATTGTAGTCCTCAACTTTCCATCCATGCTGGCTCTCTCAATGCGTGGGTTTCGGCCCCAGTCAGTCCAGAACATCAGGTGAGTGCTGCAAGTTGGATATTCATCTTTTAACATCAGTTGCTTTAAAGACAGAAGATAAAACTAAAGTAGGCATCACAGTCCAGTATAATAACAGAGGAAAACCGAGAAATCTCTGACCTGTCTCTTGGGTCCAGCACAAGGCCACGAGGATTTGTAACATTTTCACTCACAAGCACAGTGCGGTGGGTGCCATCCAGTTTAGATACTTCAATTGTTTCCAAAACATAGTCTGTCCAGTACAAGTTTCTTCCAACCCAATCCACTGCAAGGCTCTCAGTTACTGTAACCCCACTGTCAAATATCTGAGCACACATATAATTTAGTTAGAGTATTATTTGAGTATAGAATAATATTATTATGGTTTTAAAATAATAATATTTAAATATGATGATGCCATAAATCTCACCACTGTCCTGTCACTTCCATTTTTATGAGCACTCCAGATTCGATCCTGGCTCGTATCGGACCAGTACACCCGGTCTGTTACTGAATCAAAGTCAATGGCCACAATATTGCGTCCATCACGAACCACAGAGCGCACTACATTGGGCTGGCTCGTAATGTCGTCCTGCATGATCTGATTTCGACTGGCCACCAGCAGGAATGCTTGTCGGGAATCTGCGACAGAATAGAGTCCAAAAGTGTGTAACTCTTTTTCATTCAATCTGATCCTTTATCAGCTCATTCTCTGAGACAAAGAAACAGCCGGGCATTTAAAGAGAGGAGACTCAGATGACAGGCCTTGGGGAATGTGGTCAAATAATGTCGTATTGTACTAGAAAGTCTTTCAGCAGGTTATCTGTCAGAAGTCAGAAGAGGAGCTCATGTCGGGCACGCTCCCTATAAACAGTTCTTTGTTGGTGATGATGTACTAATTTAGCCAGGGATGGCCGCTGAGTGACATATATGTTATTTGTCTTATCTATAGAAATCTGAGCAGCCAGCAAAGAGATGGTAGAGGAAAGACTTTGTCAGGCTTGTAGTTTAGTCCAAACAACCTAATTATTGTTAATCCCACCACCTGAATTTATTGTTGATGGTAGAAAATGTGTTATCAGGTACAATATGAGAAAAGCATTGCAGTATTCTTACTTACATATTTTATTTGATTCTAATGTGAAACCAGCTCACCTGAGGCCTTGCAGGTCCGCTGGTCTGCCTCCAGGGTGTAACCGTCTTCACAGTGGCAGCGGAAGGAGCCTCGGTCATTGAAACAATGCTGGCTACACAGTCCTGGAGGGTTACACTCGTCCATGTCTTCACATGTCTTAGAGTCATTGCTCAGTTGGAACCCTAAAGGGCAGGTGCACTGGGCCCCAAAAGGGCCTTGGATACAACCATGAGTGCATCCTGCGTTGTTGTCTGAACAGCTTTCCTGATCTGAATGGAATGAAATACATAATCAAACAAAGCTGTGTAGAATCATAATATGTATTTATAAACCAGATGGCTCACCTACTGTAAGGGCAACAATATAAATGAAACTAGTAGTATGTAACTTTATTTCTGACAGAAGTGTTACATGTGTTTATCAGACTTACATTCATGTTTTAAAAAATCTATCTATTTTATTAGATTAAAGTTTAATTTGTTATCTTACCTGGTAAGGGCTCATCTGCCGATATTGAGAAAGAAAGGCAAGAAAGGAAGATCACAGATTGTGTTTAGATTATTGGTTGTACATGCTTGATTTTAACACAATTATTGTTCTTTAAAAAAATAAAGACTGTGTTATACTAAATCATTAAATTAAATATTGACAATCATGAAACTAATCAATGCATGTTAACTACATAAAAATACAGTAAATACGTATCTACAAAGTATACGAATGTGACTTACTGCAGAGCGGAGACTCGTCAGCCCCATTGGGGCAGTCAGGGGTGTTGTCACACACTCTGGTGAGGTTGACACATACGCTGTGCCCAGGACATTGCCACTGCCAGCTCGGACATCGGAAAGGAGGAGTAGGACAGTCCTGCTCGTCACTCATATCTCTGCAGTCATTGTCTCCATCACAAATCCAGCTGGGCAACACGCAGTTGCCGTTGTCACAGCGGAACATTGTGGAGGGGCAGGTACGAGGGGGGCAGGCGTGGTGCTCGTCACTGCCGTCCTCACAGTCCGGGTGCCCATCACACTCCCAGCCTGAGGGCACACAACTTCCATCCGATTGGCACTGAAATTCATTTTCTTGGTGGCACATTCCGGGAGGCCGTGTAGCTGAGAGCAGATAAATGAGTGCATTAAATTCATATTCAATGGGTTTTAATCACTAAAACATGGAGTTACTCACGACAGCCTCTTTCATCTGAGCGGTCGTTACAGTCAAAGACCCCGTCACATCTGTAATAAGAGTTGACGCACTGGTGGCCATTAGCGCACTTAAACTCATTCAAGGTGCAGTTATAAACTGTTGAGAGCAAGAAAATGAAAAAGCATGTTAAATTGGTTTAGTGTGTGTTTGAGTTGACTTATGCAACTAGTAATGAGATCATAAACTAATAGGCTTAGGAAAAGCCTGTAGATTTTTGCAGTTAACCTCTACAACAAGCTATATCATACTAACAAACCGGTTAACTTAGGTTTTTTAAATCCTTGTTAACTGTGTCATGGACAATTATAAAGCCACTTACTGCATCCTTGCTCATCTGCTCCATCCACACAGTCCCTGTCGCCATCACACACATAATTGGGGTCTATACACCGATGGTCAGGGCACTGAAACTGTCCGGGATAACAGGTGCCACCAGTATCTGTCAACACCACTCAATATAAATATCACAGGATCACTATTACACACATTGTTGATTTTAGAAAACCCTGAATTATATTAGATTAGATTGTTTATTTATTTCAACACATTTGACAAACATCAGCATAAAGACAGATGCACAGAACGAGTAAGTTTGAAAAGGGACTGGATGAAGAAAAACTTTACTTACGGCAATTGTCTTCATCTGAACTATCTCCACAATCATTGTCTGTATCACAGCGCCAGGTATGTGGGATGCAGCGCTGGTTGGCACAGGCAAACTGATTAGCGGGGCAGGTCCCTGGCACGAGTGTAGGGCAGCTACTCTCATCACTGTTGTCAAAGCAGTCATTGTGGCCATCACAACGCCACGAAGCAGGAACGCAGCGCTGGTTTGCACAGGTGAATGCAGAGGGGGAGCATGTAGAGTCTAAAATGTATAAACACATTAATATAACCCAGATTTGACACAACAGCATACGCCTCAAAATACAGTATCACTAAAAATGGAATATTACTATGAACTCCGCAGTTGACTTCATCTGTGTTGTCATGGCAGTCATCAACACCGTCACATCTGTAGCTGAATGGGACACATTTACCATTGCCGCAGGAGAAAGAGTTCACTCCACATTGCAAGGTGGGGGGCTCATTGGAAGGGTCTTCAACACATGTTTGGTGGTTTGGTGATAGCTTCATTCCATATGGGCATCCACACACCCTGCGGGAGTCAGGAGCTGGGAAACAGAAGTGGCTGCAGTCCCCATTTGGATTTGTGTCTCTGTTGCAAAGATTTGAACCTATATGATAAGAACATGTTTGTAGGTTTAAGTGACAAGTTTGCTATCACTAAAGTCAAAACATACTTACCAATCTGTGAGTTGGAGTTGAAGGACTTGACATGCATGATGTGGCTGACTCCTCGTCTTATAATTACCATCTCCCCACCGTCAGTCTTGCGCACACGCACAATGCCACCCAGTCGCCAATCAGTAAAGTATGCGTAGTCTGGATGAGAGGTGCACCAGAGCATAAACCTTAGTATTGAATCTTTCATTACTTCACAGTAACTGTAGTAGCCCCTTAAATGAGCCTCATTAAAGCTGGAAGCACACAGTCAACACACGATCTGATAACATTCTTTACCTTCAAAAATAGTCAGGCCAAAGGGATGAGAGATCTGAGTGATACGATCCAAAGAAAGCCTATTTTGTCCATCAAAATTACTGTGCTCAATTTTATCAAAGAAGGCATCCACCCAATAAAGACGCATTGCACTACAAGTGGAAATACAAATATTTATAACAGAACAATTGACTGGTAAAAAAAAAAAAAAACTTACCTCCAGTCAATGGATAGACCGTTTGGCCAACCAAGAGTTGTATTTACAATTGACAAGGCGTGTGACCCGTCACCCCAAGCCCTCATAATCTTCGCTGGTCTGTACCAGTCTGTCCAGAAAATATACCTAATAGTGTAAACAGTCTGGTTAGTTAGAGCAAAAATTAAATGTATCAAAGTTAGTATAGTTTACAAAGTGTTTGTGAAAAGTATACTGTAAATTCCTCTAAGCTTGACGTGTGAACCAACTTAGCAAAGTTTATTACAATGCTCCCCTTCATACTAATCTCACTTTCTCGACACACGGCTTTATGACCTCAAGACTCTAAGAAGAAAATGTATAATTTACCCGAGGATAGGGTGCACCACAATAGCTCTGGGGTTGTTAAGGTTTTGTACAATGGCCCTCCTGGACTTGTCTGCCAGCTTCAGGACAGATATGCTCCTGTATCTGGGATCTGTCCAGTAAAGGTTTTTTGAGATCCAGTCATAAGCCAGGTCCTCCACTCCTTCCACACGATTGGCTGCCAATACCTCCCTGCCTGCGCAGATCAAAGCAGTCAAGCCACCGTTTTCCATAGTGATGAAAGAGAAGCAGAAATAGACTGTCAGATTGCATTTCCACAAAATGTGCAGAACAAAAAGAGCCAAAGCTGCTCCAAAAACAACCTGGCTGACCGGAACGTTGCCCTTTGTCTGAGACAAGAACACTCTACTGTAAACGCATCGTTGACAAAAAGACAATAATACACATTGTTGGGTTTCTGGCATTTAGTCACTCAAAAAACATATTTGAAAATGTTACTGCATGTACACACAATTTCTCTGCTTTTCAATTTAGTTCAATTGGGGAATCCAAATTTCCCTCAATAAGATTTTTCCTCAAAATTCCAACAGAAAATGTTTAAATCAGGTAGACTGAGAAGTATGTCTCACCAATAGTACTCACCATTGCCATCTACATTTTGTTTGTAGATAATATCCTTTGTAGTGTCTGAGAAAAATATTGCATCATCTTCCGCACTAAAGTCCACCCCAACAAAGTAGGACGGTGCCCCGGTAATTGGCAAGATAATGTCTTCCTGAGAGGAAAGGTTAAAGGGGATTCCTCTTACAGCCAGCTGACTAGAGAACAGCAGGAACTGCCGAACACCTAAAGAAAAAGTTGGTTGGAAACAAAGCTGCAGCTATGTAAAAGTGCTTGAAAGAATTGTACGAACCAACACATCTCTTTCCGTCATAATGAAGATCAAACCCCATTCGGCATTTACATCGGTACCCAAGTCCTCCGTTGTCACTCCTGTGGCTCAGGACACAGATCTGCTCGCAGCCGCCTCTATTGGCACTGCACGGGTTTGACACTAACGGAGAAAAACATTGCAAGGTTTTTAGGGTTATATAGATAAATATATATATATATTATATAATAAATATATATATTCTGATTCTTTACAGTTCTGAAAACATTTCATAAACAAATACACGTTGAGTTCAGATACTGTATAAATCACAAGTATGATCATCCGTGTTTTGAATGATTGCTACCGTTTGGCTGTTTGAGCGGATGGATGACAGCTACACCGTGTGGAGTCTGCGCTGTGCGGTACACAACTTGAGGGTTAGAATCAGTGAACTTGTTAGCTTTCATCACAGCCATCTTTGTCCAGTCTGTGAAATAGACCGTGTGTTCAAACAGACTGATGCCAAAAGGATGGGGGACTGCAGCTCCTCCATGCACTACAGTTTTCCTTTAAATAAATAAAAAATATTTAATTTCATATCAAATAAGGCAATTGTTGGATGTGAGTGAATTCTTACCTATAAAGACCATCATATGTAGCTGTCTCTATGTAGTCATAGCGGCTATCAACCCAGTAAATGCGTTGTGCCTCAATATCAACTGTGATACCAGCAGGCCAGCCCAGTTTACTCCTTATTATGCCGTAACGATTGGTTCCATCCATGTAGGCCCGTTCCAGACCTGGCTGTCCATTTAGTGCCTCCCAATCAGAGAAGAAAATATACCTGCAAAAAGATATTGAGTTAAAATGAATACAAATACTTAAACAGTTTTATAGTGCACCTCTGTGCATGAGAGAGCTACACAAATCACTCTGCAATTAATTCATGTATACAATGCATTTCTTTTTATCTCCTTTGATCTCTGAATGTGCAGCTAAAACACAATATCATTTTGAGATCAACACACAAACATTAACATTTGGGATTGTCAAACTAAAGGCAACAGCTGAAGAACAAATTGAATTTTCTGTTTTACTTGTAGGACCATAATGGGGTTCGAAATGACTACATTGCTTGTAGTCAACAACGTATCCAAAAAATATTCTTTTATTGGAACAAACAAATATTTAACTATTTAACAACTATTTACAATAACTGAAAACACATTCCAAACCTATTCCATATAGTGATCTCTGTGTAATATTAGAGAACGATAAAAAAAATTGTTGTTAATGTTTTAATAAAATGTATATGTTGGACCACATAAATTGGACAAGGGCTGATAATGGGCGACAGACGGTGCACCCTGAGAAAGAGGCATTCACAATACACCGCTAAAACATTTATGTCAAACATACATACTATTATATATAAAAAACATACAAATATGTTATTGATTGCATTTCCAGGTCTTTTAGAAGGGTTAAATTTGTTTAAGTTTTTCCAAGCCTGGTTCCCAAAAGGCTTTTTATTTTATGCCTTGAGTTCTTTTCTCCATTATGACATTGACTACTGTTTGTACTGTTTCTCAAGCCATTAAAATTTGTCCCAACATAAAACTGCCCTCATGCAGATTTTTTCTGGTCTTAACTACATTTTGACAGCACATCACAGTATCAGTATAGCTCACACAAAAGATACAGTAATTTAAGTCCAACAATTTATCCATAAGCACCTGGTTTTCTGCCTCCTTGAACTATACTATTGGATTACAATGAGGGTCATCACTTACATTGCTCCTCACTAATCCACCCAGGGCAATCTGCTAATCTCACACACACCCATTATTCCACACCAATGAAGCACGACACAGATACAGTACAATAAGAGCAGGAAAGGCTGAATGAATGACCAGAAGATGTGCCCTACCCGACTGTGGGGTCCACTGCCAGCCCTCTAGGATTTCCAAGGTTTTCAGTGATGAGCGTGACCCGGTTACTTCCATCAAAGTCCACCATGTCAATCCTGTTGACACTGGCCTCCACCACATACAGTTTATTGTTCACCCAATCCACCGCCAGATTCTCAGGGTAGTCAACTGATACATTCAAAACCACCTGCACGTTAGAACCGTCCATATCCACCGAAAACACCTGCGTACAAGAGACAGTATTGTTGGGAGGATATTGGAAGCGGCTGCATTACGAAAATCTAATTATTGAGGAAATGGGAAGAGTTTTAAATAAACATATATAATAAAATGTAGCATGTCTTCAAACACATAGTTGAATATTTGTTAGTTTGTTAAATTATTAATCTCAAACCTGCAAAAAAAACAATTTCACAGTACAAACATTAAATACACAGATGGTGAAAAGGGGTTCCACCTTCCATTTACTACAAGACAATTTAATGCAGATAAACAGTGTAATACTGTACCAACACACACACACTCAGTAGAAACACTCTCTGACCCTACACCTCTCTCCCATCACCTGCTCTGTGCAGAGGACATCACTCTCTTTCCTCTTCATACTTCCACATTATGTACTTTTTAAACAGATTTTTAACTAGAGATACTTATTTCCTGCTTCCAAAACTGGATGAAAAGAGTTATTATTTTAATTTGAAACTAAATTATTTTAAGTAGTGCCATTTTTTTTAGAACTAACCCTCCTTTAAAATGGCTCACAGGCCAATGATACAGTCTTGAGAGTCTATGCATGAGTTAAACAAAGACTTTCCAGAAGGCTTAGAATGCATAGGTAGCGATAGCGAATAAATGGAGCACAATTTCTTTGTAAAAGATAGAGTTTCAAAAATTAAGCCTTGGTATGTGAACATCATACCGCATATCAGGAGTGTCGAGATTAGACCGTTTGGATTCCTTCCTCTGTCTACTTCCCTTCATTTAGAGCGCGCCACAAAGGAGCCAAGTACTTTTCCCATTATTATAGTATCAACATTGCTGATAATTTAGGGATAAGTAAATGAATTCTATCCAAAAGAACACTTTGTGTTTGTTTGATTGGCAACAATGTGGTTTAAACAGGAAATCATAAACGTATATTATTACCTTGTTCTGAATAGTGTCCGACCAGAATATCTTTCGAAGATTATAATGGAAGTCCACTCCCACTGCAACACCACGATTTTGTGAATGAATCAGAGTGCGGTAATTGTTGCCATGGATGTCACCTATTAACAAGTCTCTTCCATTTGAAAACAACAGAGATGGGGCTCCAGCTGTAGAAAAATGATACAGTTACTCATATTGTCTTGATGGTCCATTTTCAAGTTGAGTTCCTCCATTGTCCTGGAGGTGACCCACTCTTTGTGAAGTGGTCTGATACCTGCTTTTTGCGATAGATTTTATTGCTTTACTTGAAATGTTGCTACATTTGCTTTACAACATGTGCAGTCCTCAATTATGAATAATTATATTGCTCAAAAACTGCAATTTTGCAGTAGAAGACTCTCCTCTCCACACACATAACTTGTAACTTAGCCAAGTGAAGTTACATGCTAGTTTCAAATGTAAAAAGAAAGTATAACAACAAAAATCCTGGCAAAACAACAACACATAAAGCCAGCAAGACAGTTGAGGAATTCACCTTTAGGTAAATACTTACTTGTTACATTTGCACGGCAATACCTATGCTGCTCCAATGTGTATCCCTGATGGCAGCTGCAGTGATGAGAACCAGCTCTGTCTTCACACACATGGTCACACGCTCCCCACATTGAGCAGTCATCAAAATCTGAAATAAAATCATGAATCATTCTATTAAAACCAAAACATAGTAAACAAATGTATAGCAATAGAATATAAAAATCCCTTCACCTGTGCAGGACCGAGAGTTGTTGCTGACAATGTATCCAGAGGGACATGAACAGGCACCGCCAGCAGGAGAAGCATGGCACCGGTGCTCACAACTCAGAGAGGCACATCTCCAAATACCTAATGTCAAACACAGAAAATTATGCGCTCTGTGAATTATTATGGAAATGTATTAAGATTTAGATTAAAATACAGTAGGAATGGGGGCACACAGCACAAGATAAATGAATAATAACTCTATAACTTTAGTATAATAAGGAGGTAAGCCTACAATCTCTAGCTTTATCATAATAAATAAATTAAATACTGTATATTCTAGTGAAAGAAATATATAGTTGAATGTATACATCTGTACTTGTTAGCAGCATGAGGGTCTGGGACAAAGGGACAATGGACACATGTGATTCTATATTGTACATTCTGACATTATTAAAGGTATCATTGGGCATTAAGGTTGTACTGACTGCAGTTGCGGCCAACTGTAGTGTTGGTTTCATCTTCTCCGTCTGGACAGTGTACCACCCCATCACAAAGTTGATCCATGCGTATGCAGACCCCCGATGATGGACAAGCCCATTCACCAGGGTAACACTCACTTGGTACATTATCTATGGAAAGCAGACCATTTTGAATCAATCCAATTTTATAGGACTACATTTTTTTAAGGAGCTGAAAAAAGGGGAATTGTTGTCACTTTAAATCGATAGAGGAAAGTGTGGCTTTGAGGAGGTCACATGGGGGCTCAGAGTGCTTCTGTAGCCCACCCTCTATAAACACACACTCTTCACAGCCTTCTGGAGGATTTCTAAAGCGTTTGGGGGGGGCTCCTCGATCCTGTGCCACAAAGGGCCATTTGAATAAAACATTTAAAAAAGAGCACAGGCATAGCGTCTTGCAGCCCAATCCATCCATGGAAACTGGACCTGAACCAGGTCGGGATGGAGAACGTCTTCGATACAAAACTGATACTAAATTTAAAGTTGAACTATGTAATTAGTGAGTAAGTAAGTAGGTACGGTACAGAATCATTAATCTAATATTGCCTGGTATGGAAGAACCTAATACTTTTGAGAAAGTAAGTCATCTTAATTATATAGCACATTTCACAGACCAAGGTCAGACAGTCACACAAATAAAATCCATGTTGGTCCTGGCTATAAAACAATTTGGTTCTGTCACTAGTTTTACATTTATAATTATCAGAAAAGTGAAAAATAGAAGACCACCCTCACTCAGCCAATCAGCTATCATCCAAAGAGTAAAATAGTGAGTTTCTGAAAACTATAACTAATTTTCTAATGAGATGAAGAAAGCAACTGATTTGTTCATAAAATGTTAGTTATTACTGACTAAAAAAATATGTATTATTTACCAGGTGCAAAGTAGAATAGCTTTAAAGCTAATTTTACAAACCATTCACAACTGATGTCTTACTTCTACTTCAACCCTCAAATACAAGCTATTCTTAATCACCCCCTTTATGAAGGATTTTTGTAATGAAATTTAAAAATGTCCGTACCACAGCCTCGTTCATCTGCGTTGTCTTCACAGTCATCCTCTCCATCACAAAGCCACACTTGGTGAATACAGCGGCCACTGGGACATGTAAAGTAGTTCCCTTTGCAAGTTGGATATGCTATAAAGTAAAGTAAGAAAATATGCAATGATAGCATTTTAAAGTCTTGAGTAAACCTGAACTGAAACACTTACTGCAGTTTATCTCATCACTTCTGTCTCCGCAGTCATCATCATGATCACAAACATAGCGCTGAGGAACGCACGCTCCATTATGGCAAGGGAAGAGTCCAGAATTGCAGTGTTGTGCTGGACAACATTAAACAATTAGTGTAAAGAAAAAATCTATCAAGAGACCACATGAGATACAGTATCTTACTGCAGTTTGCCTCATCTGTGCCATCACGGCAGTCCAGGATCTGGTCACATCGCTGAGTGTGGTTGTAGCAGGCCCCATTGGCACACCTCTGCTCTGGACACGCTGGGTAATCTGTAAGTTTAGAGCATCTTTAGGCCAAACGTTCATGAGTAAATTGTTCTGACAGCTGTGTTGATTCCAGCTCTAAACTGTGAAAAGCTCACAATGGAGCTAACAACATTACCACAAGTACAGCAGTCACCTCGGTATTCTTTATACAATTCGATTACCATAGTTTGCAGTGAGTTTACCCTGTCGGCATAATAATGGCATAGCAGCTGAACTTCAGCTTGACTAATCCACCAAGGAATCTGCAATCAACTTCTGACAACAAGAAGTATATTGTGATCCATTCTGTCAGTCAGCGAGCCTCTTAATCTTAACAAATTGATTAAAATGCCACAGGAGAGCAGGATGTAAAAGGGAAAACTATCCCTTAATAAGAGGACTTACGGCAGTTTCTCTCATCGGACCCATCCGAGCAGTCAGCCAGGCGATCACAGTGGTAGTCAGCTGGGATGCACGACCCATCACTGCAGGTGAACTGCTCACTGGTGCATGTCCGTCCAGCTACATTACACAACGGGCACTGTGTCAATTTACGTTCAAAGTAGGGTCTTTATTATAAAAAGTTAGAACTTACGGCAATTTTGTCTTTCATCAGAGCCATCCTCACAATCCTCCTCACCGTCGCACACCCACAGTGCAGAGATACAGTCTCCATCACTTAGACATTGGAAGAGACTACCACAAGTCACAGGAGCTGTGCACACATTGACACACATGAGAAACCTTCCAGAAAATTAAACAGTTTAATGATGACGACAAAGTGACTCACGACAGTCTTGTTCATCAGAGTTATCAATACAGTCAGATGTCCCGTCACAATGCCAGTCGTTTGGGATACAGCGTCCTGTCCCACACTGGAATTGCCCCAACTCACATCCTATAAAGAAATGACCTCATAGTCATACTCATAAATAGACCTTTAACCTCCTAAGATAGTTGCTAAATGGCGATTTAAAAAACGAGCTGGTGAATGTAGAGATACAATCTATCTTAATAAAGGCTGTTAATGAGGAGTTCGGACATGCCCGGAGACAAGCGTGCCAGCCACCCCCCAGACTGACTTACACAACCTTCTCCACACTCATCCACTGCCTCTGTTTGATGTGTGCACTGAGTGGCATCTGTGGAGATAAGGTACCACTGCACTGCCTCCCCTGACACTCTGCAGGAACGATCTGTTCAGGAAGCATAGCTGAATAGCACAGAACTTCATCAGATCTAAATCTGATTGTCTCACTGACAGTCTGATGGATGGTGGTAATGTAATTAGGTTAAATAGTGGTACTGAATGGTACGGACAAAGCCAACATAACGAAAAGACTGCCTTTTATAATGAAAAGAGATAATCAATATGAAACATAAACAAAATAAACTTAACATAGAAACATAAACATAGAAACATAACTAAAACACAGCAGTCACGTTTCTTCACACAGGAGTCTCCTTAAAGTAAGAAGAATATACTAGAACACATTCATATCTGTCACAAGTTCAACATTTGAGAATAACTTCTCCATTATTGATTATCAAAAAAGTAATCAAATAAATCTAAATTGGAAATCACATCTGTTTTGAATCATACACAGACAAACGTCGAAGAAGGTTTGGTATTGGTTAATTCTGGGGATACTGCAGTTTAATTGATCAAATTTGGCAGATGAATTATTTTTCATGTCTGTCGTTTGTAGATGGTGGTTTTGGGAGATTAATAATGTGAATGATTGATGTGTTACAGTTACATTTTATCTTGAAACAATTGAAGGACACATGCTGTCTAACAGCCAGATCTCTCATTTTTATTAAACAAAAAGAGCAATTTATGAAAATAAAAGCAATTAGTGCAAACTTGTGAAAGGAATGCATGGACTCTCAACTGACTTTGCTTGGATCTATAGAGATTCTTTGAATCCTAACCTGAAGCCAAGAAGAAACCTGCAGGCCACGCTCATTTCTATCCCGTGTTTCCTGACAGAATTACTTCTGGGAAAGGTGACAGACAAACTCAGGCCGAAGCTTTCACCTGCACTGGCTGGTGAACTGGTTTCTCTTACAGTTCACAAAAGAAACTTCTATTTGAAGCACTTTTCTTCTATTTAAGTTCAATCTTCATTTTTTTCTCCCCTCTGGAGATGTGAGACCCAAATGAATCAGCATTTGCTGTTCCTAACAGATTATCTCACGTATTATTGTTTAGTGTGATCCTCCCTTTTTACATCCTCTACTAATTACCACTTTAACTCAGCAGGATAGCACTGTCCCTTGGGAGACAAGGAAGCTCTAGTTAGCCGACAAAACAAGAGAGTGAGGAGAAACATTTTCTTTAGAGAGAAATAACAGTTTAAACCATGCAGAGTAGACACAGCCATACACTAAAAGAACTGTCAGTCAGGATGTGAAGAGCCACTGTCTTCACAAGTAAGTTATCAACAAGTGAGGCAACTGTTGAACTGTACACCTGTCACTATAACAAAACTATGTGTGCCCTATTCGATAGTGCTTTATGAATGTGTGTGAACAAGGTTTTGTGACCAGCCGCTGGCATCTTGAAACGGTGGTCTTGTCTGTGCTGTCAAGAGAGGGGTGCTGCTACCTATTTCATATGGAAATCAATGCAACAGAATGCAGACAATTGCCAAACAAGTGACTTTGGCTCTTTATGGTAACAGGGGAAAAACATGATGAAATAGGGCTGGGAGTAATAGGGAAAAGTTCTAATTATGTTCTTGATCATTAAAGAAGTGGGGACAGCTTAATGTGTCCTCATAGCCGAGACATAAAAAGGGTCCATTTGAGGCGCCATCCTCAGTGTCTGAAACTTAGACTGGGTGAGTTGCAAGAAAAGAAAGGACTTGCTGTCAATTTGTGCCAACTCTTTTCCCGTCGCTAACGCAGTGTTACTGTTGCACAAGGCTGTGACACCGGAAAGCAGTTGGCATGTGCTGGCAGCGGATTGTGGGTACTGAAAAGTTTAATCGTTATGTTATGGCAAACAGATATGAAATATATAGGTTGCTAGAAAAGTAGTAGTAAAGTTGTAGTTATATCATTAACACCATTCACAACTTACCACAGCAAAACTAAGTTGTTAATATATCAACCTATTAGATATTAATGTCAGAGTAAGCAATATATAACAGGAGGTCACAGAACATAAATAATAATAATGTAATTTAAGAAAGATTTCAGGATTATAGAATAGCCGACAATAAAATAATAAGTTATGCATAATTACAAGTTAAATAAACACCACTCGCTTTTAAACAAGGGTTTTACAACTTAAGCTATTCACATCTAAAAGCATTTCTGTTTAATTAGATCAATAATTAACATATTTGCTGACACTGCCTGGTGTAGGTTTCACCAAGTCATCACTTTGCACGCCTGATTTGAGACAAAAATGCAGACAGGTACTTTTTCAGACTTTGTACGGCTTTAGAAAATGTTTTATGTTTATGTCTATAGACTGAATTATTCTGTGTAACTGAAAGGCTCGTGCAATCTCAGGCTTGTCTCCTCTAACTTGAGGCTGCTCCTTTAGTCGAAATGTCTCCTTTCTGCAACAGCTGCAGCGTAATTAGTTGCTTGATTCACACTAAGGAGCTTACATACTAAGGGTTGAGCAAAAAGAAAGCAGATTACAATTTGAGAATAGGATCTAGCTGTGCTACAAACATAAGCACAAATTCAAGAAAGGCATGCACAAACAGCAACTGTAAGAATGGCAATTTAGTGCTCAGAAGGATGAGGCTACGGCACAGTTCAGGTGAGTACTGTAAGATCTGTGCAGCAGGGTGAGATTTGCACCAGCAGCTCAGTCCTCACAGATTGCCCCAAGTCACATGCTCTTTTCTGTAACCTAGCAACAGTAAAGCTCAGGCAAAAGTTCCTCTGGAGAACTTCTAGTGTGTCTGAAGAAAGCTCTGTGCCCTTTAGACCTATACTAGAGCCTGAATCTGCCACTTTACAAACTGACACACACAATGAGAGGCCATGTGGTGGCCTTAGCTAAAAACTTAAGCCAGCTCACATGACAAGTTATACTTGTACATGAGAAATAAACATGTAATACACATAAAAAGTGCACAAATGAAAACAAAAAGAAGCTACATTCTCAAAGGAGCAACCACTTGCCCATTGCCAACACTGTTTGTAAAGCAACAAGTGCACTGGGCAACTTGTTCAAATGAAAAGGTGACAGTGTGTGAAGAGAAGAATAAAATCACTTACCCTCAGAGTGGCACCAGCTAACACAGCAAGTGAAGACGAGGAGGAGTTTCACTAACAGTGCTCTCCACATTCTGGCTGGCCCGTCCAGCTCCGCTGAGCAGATGGAGGAGCTGTAAGAGCAGGGCTGGGATGCTGTTGTTTTCCCCTGTCTGTCTTTCTTGGCCCGCTAGTTGATGAAAAGGGGCGTGCACAAAGGCCAGGACAGCCGCTCCCCCAACCGCCCTGGGCCCTCAGGATAAATCCCCGCGACCCGGGAACCTGCATAATGCTGTGCCACTAAATGACCGCTAAAAGGAATGCCATGCCTTGTTTTTCTACAATCTATGATCAAAGCTTTATATTATATACAACATATAACATGTAACATTTTTTTTAATATTAATTAGCCATTTTAAAGATTTGGTTGTAGCTGACAATACAAAGAGGTGATCGTGGTGCGGACTGGATCGGTACCACCCTGAGAAGCGGAAGCAGTGCAGACAGAAAGGTTTGATCGCGGTTCCTCGATAATTGATCGGTGTGGTTGGTTACTTCGAGTTAGAGGAGTTGTCAAACCTAACATACGCCCTGTGGCGCCACCTTGGGGTTCCTTATTGTAACAACAGTACAGCGCTTCTTGGAAAATCAGAGCGTGTTATGGTTGCCAATAGTAACCAGTCCTTTAAAGTTCGTCGTTCGAGTGATAATTATACGGACTAAAAAGTAGCTACAGTCACGTAATACAATGGACCAAGCCACGATGAACAATGAAACCTGTGTGGAGGTGAGTTCTGTGAGTTTTTGCCGTTATAAGCGGACAGATAGTGAGACGATGAATGTTCATTTGTATTCATAGTGCTTAAGTTAGCTAGCTAAGTTAGTTAAGCTAATTAACAAATCCTAAACATACCAGTGAATTAAGCTGGAACTGGAAACGGTTGAATATAAAACAATATTTCAATGTAGCTATTTTACGGACACAAAAGACTAACATGTTGATGTTTTTTCCAGGACTTTGAAAGTATGCGTCTTGCACTTGAAAAGCTGAGTGTGTCTCCTGAAGGAGCAGGTACAGACGTGGACGCGCTGCGCTGCAGAGTGGATCAACAGTCAACCCTCATCAGTATTTTGAAGAACAGAACAGATGAGCTCCTGCTGAGATGTCAAGCTCTGCAGAAAATCAATTCCGAGTTAGAGGAAACTGTCACGGACACTCATAAAGAGCTAGAGGACGAGAGGAAAAACTATGAGACTTTGGAAAAGAGATTTATGGATCTGGCTGCCAACAATGAAGCCATAATAGTCTTTAAAGATGAGTACAAGAGTCAAAATACTGAGCTAAAAGAGAGAAACAAACATCTTCTTTGTGAAAATGAATCCCTTTTTTCCAAGAAATTGCAAGATAAAGAAGCATCAGTTCAGCTACTTGCACAAGAAATCAAACAGCTAAAGGAGAACTATGCACAGAAAGAACACAAATACAGGTTCTTGTTTTTGTTTTGTTTTTTCATATTGATGTGTATAAGTATAAACTTTTCATTTCTTATTTCAAATTTAGTGAGAACATTAAAGGATTGGAGGCTAAATGTCTTGAGCAAAAGAATGAATTTGAGGCCAAAGAAAAATCACTTATTGAGAAACTGCGATTGTTGGAGGAAAAGCAAAGAATCTCTCTTGTTGTGTGTGATGGTGAGTTTACTTATCCATCAACCTTTTCACACAGCACATTTTAACTTGACATCTTTGGCTAGATTTAAAGGTGCAGCTCATAGATACAAGGGAGGAGTATACCTCAAAGAATACCAGTATGATGGAGTCTATAACAGCACTTCGTAAGGAGAAGGACCATTTTTTGCAGATTTCAGTCGAAAGGGGAAAGCTCATTCAGGTACACGTCTATTGATATAAAAATATAAGCATGTGATAAGTTTGTTTATTTTAATGATGACAGGAGAAACAAGAAGATCTTAACCAAATGCAGATAAAATTGAGGGAAGAAAAAAAACTTAGAACTAAAGCAGAAGAAAGGTAAGTGATATTCAACCACACAATGTTTTGTAATAAGAGAAACTAAAATGTTCAACAATTAGGTTTAAACAAGAGTCACAATTGGTCAATGCTGATGCTAGAGTAAAAACTCTTCAAAAGGACCTGGATGAAAGTACTACAAAATACCAAAAGCTGAAAAAGGTAATACATTCACTGTCAACTATCTTAACTAGAGTGAGTTATAACATCTTTGTCCCTGTTTTAGGACTTTGAAGCTTTTAAAGAGCACAGCACTAACCTTCTCATTCATGAACGAGAATTAAATAAGAAACTTCGACTCATGACAGGATGAAGTTATTTACCTCCTGCATTAAAAAGACACCAATCTAATGTATGACAATATAAAGTGTTTTTTCAACCTTGACCGCTCTGGCACCGCATCATTCTTCTTTAAGAGACAAATAAAAGAAATCAACCAAAAATATACTACGTTTATCATTTAAACGTCAACATCATGATGTTCTTCCCCAAATATGTTGCGATCCATAATGATGATGCTGAGCCCATGTGGGCCAACAGCCGGATAGATTCTCAGCACAGCAACAGCACAGTGGTGGCATCCACGTGTGCAAAGGTTGTGGCAGCTGCAAGATCAGTCAAGTCTTCAGCCGCCACATAAATGACCTACATCAAAAGAAAACAAGTTATCTAAAATGTGAATAACAAAAAACAAAAAGCAAATCCACACCATCCTCTACATGCGTGCACAGAGGTGATGGAGCCTTTATTTGTAGTGGTGCTCCTTTCCTGCATGGTACCCATAGCTGTAGCTGGAGGTTGATAGCAGAAGGAATAAGACCCAAAATTGCAGTGATTTTTCGGGCTTCAGCATGAACTGAAGCAGTCCTGAAATGATAAAGCAGTAATGACGATGTGTAATGTTAAAACACAGCAGGTCATCTTCAAACAATAATACTTATTTGATTAATAAAAACATTTACTGTATTTACTGTTTGGTATCAATCGGCCTCTGTCATTAATTGGCTGTCCAATGACGTTCATGATCCGGCCTCTCCCAGTCTCAGAGCCCACTGGGAAACCCAAACAAATGTTTACAGTTGAACAAAGGCGTAATCTTACCTAGATGCTGTGCAACTTTCAGGCCCAGCCTGCTGTTATGGCAGGCCAACATCAGAATCAGAATCATTTTTATTTCCTTGTAATCCACAGGAAGTCACAGACTAGGAAATTGCTTTGGCTCTCGAGGCAAACAGTCAAAAGTAGAGAGTAGAGTAAGGTAAGAATCAGCATGCATTTCTAAGATATAAACATTAAAATTATTACAATTATTTGTATATACAATATACACATGCAATCGGTGTACACAATATACATTGTCATCAACAAACTGGACATCAACCATAGCCCCAATGACAGCCATAGGCTAAAGCAGCCTGGGCTGCTGGAGCTGCATCAGCCCTGTCTGGAAAACAGTCCCAAGGTAATCAAATTACACTTCAGAGCCGCTTCAGAGTAAAGGCGTACGCAGGAATATTATTACATTCATAAAAGTTAAAGGAACCAAAACAAATGTATTTATACTGTGAAGTAACTCCGTTATTAGTTGTATCCTCAATTCTCTGTGTTATATGAGGCGACAACTTCTACTACTGCACAGCCATTTCTAGTGGGTCAAATTTTACCCATTAAGGACCAACAAAGTGTCCCATAATGTTGTCTGCTATTGTCTATTGCAGCATTCTTGTGTGTCAGAACGTCTCCTTTAATCGCATATTCCCTGGAGCCTTGAAATCCAAAGCCATTTAACCTTTTGCACCGAATGGAGATGGTCATGATTGTTAGACCTTGTCTGCACAGGACTGGCCACGTCCTAAAACAACTAGTTTGATAGAGTTCACACCAGGGCCCATTGGTCAGTGTCTGGTTTATGTACAAACAGTTTAGTTAAAAAATAAACAACATGATTTGTAACATTTTGACTAATTTACATTTAGTCTGATGCTGTGTTAATATCTAACCAAGAAAATAATATTAGACAGTGGTACAATAGTATGGAAATATTGATGAACAGGGTAGGAGGGGAAATTTCATATTCTTATTAAATTTCGCGATTCAGCCGAGGAAGAATTGAGAACAATTTACAAACATCCAAATTCTGATTATTTATTAGAATTTACGGTCCAGTAAGTTTATACATGTTTCATAGAATGGTTTCACTGCAATAAAAGTATTTGGTCATTGTCATTGAGTGATGACAATAAATGCAGCTATATTATTAGATTATATTATTATTATTATCTTCTAAGTGAAGCTAGTCAATATAAACTCAGGTAATGTTTTAAACATAACCCTTCAACCTTGTGGACCTGAGGCAGATAGTTATGGTCATTCCACGGTCAGGCCAAAGACCAAAGGTGACAACGCCTTCCCATAATGTGATCTAAAGTTTGGAATCTTTGTATGGAATACTGCAACCAGAAGAGGAAAAATATACACCACTTACAGTGGACCACGTTACCACGGCAGAGGATTCCACATGCTCACTCTAAATGTGACGTTCTGAATGAGTGGTTTCTCATGTGGTTTGATGTTAAGATAGTATCTTCTCTTCTCTTGTCCAGTTCTTGCTTTATGTGGTTTGTACTTTTTCTTTATGTACAGACAGATCTTTGTCCATGTCACTTAGTCTGGACTTTAACAATATTTTGTTTCTGGAAAGCAAGAATATATTAACCTGCTCCACTAAACCACAGTCGAACGATAATAATGAGTGCTAGTGTCATGTGTATGTCTTTCAGCAGACTCTCGCCCTGAGGCTTTACAGGAGGGGTCTAGTCGAGTGAAGGTTCCCCTTTATAAGGAGGAGTGTGTGATCGTAGTATCACAGTCTCTTCTCCCCAGAATGACTGCTTTAGTTCATGCTGAATCAATGATATAACTGGTCTGCAGTTTCTGCAACTTTTGGGCATCACTTCTGAAGAACAATGCTTCGTTTTCTTTCTCTTGTGCTGCTGCTCACAGTACTGACCAGTACATGGGCTCAAAGTAATGCCAGTCAAAAAAGAACCAGGACCAAACCAATTGCAGAACATATTAACGATGGACAAGGTAAATAATACTTCTATGATGTTTATTTACTTAACATTATGAATAGTATTTTGGTACAGAATGTTTCTTTTTTTAAGATGAAACTTCCAATACCTGTGTAAATAATTCTATCTACTGTATGACATCAACATTCCTCTTGTTTTCTCCAGCTATTCCTGGTGAGGACTGCAGTGTAGAACTGTCCTTCCTGGTGGACAGCTCTGAGAGTGCCAAAGACAATCATGAGCAGGAGAAGCGGTTTGCTGTGAATGTGGTGGAGTCTCTTCAGGACGTCCAGCTGCAGGCCGGTCGGAGATTGTCTTTGAGAGTGGCTCTCCTCCAGTACAGCAGCCATGTCATCACTGAACAAACCTTCAGAGACTGGAGAGGATCTGACAACTTTAAAAACCGCATCATGCCTCTTGTTTACATTGGCCATGGCACTTACACCACCTACGCTATCACCAACATGACCACAATCTATCTGGAAGAATCCAGTCTTGGAAGCATCAAAGTAGCTGTGCTTCTTACTGACGGCGTGTCCCATCCAAGAAATCCTGACATCTTCTCTGCTGTTGCTGATGCAAAGAACCAAGGAATCAAATTCTTTACTGTGGGCATGACCCGAGCAGCCAGAGAACCAGCTAATGTTGCACAGCTTCGTCTGCTCGCCAGCTCTCCCACCTCCCACTTCCTCCACAACTTGCAGGATGAAGACATAGTGAAAAGAGTTGTTGCTGAAATTGTGAGTCTTGTATCAAAAAAAGAAAAAAACAGCATTATAATCAACTTTCCTCTGGTTTCAATAAGCTCATACTTTTACATGCTTCATTCATTCTCAGAGCTGTATTTATTTTTGAGCACATCCCTTAAGGGTTGCTTTTGGAATTGTGGGATTATGAAGCACTCAGACAACACAGCTTTCCAACAATATAACATTTGCAAAATAGGATTAGAATTTGATTAAAGTTTTTTATTTTTTCATTTGCACATGTTTCTTTTTCAGACTGACTTGGCTGATGAAGGAGTAAGTATTTTCAATGTATTATTATTAGTTATTTGTTTAAAGGATATAGTCGATAATCTTAACAGAAATGATCCTTGTTTTAGTGTCCTCTGGCTCAAAGATGCTCTTGTGAGAAAGGCGAGAGAGGTATTCAGGGCCCTGCAGTAAGTATGATTTAACATTTATTTTGCCCAGAGTCATATATTTCTCTTTGAACTATTGGATACCATCAGATTTAACCTGACAAGGTGAAGGTATTTTGAAAATGATAATTATGCACGTTGACAACATGATTGCAAGTTATTTTGCTTTTGGGTTTTCACATATAGGTGGTCCTAAACTGCATGCTGGCTGTCCACCAGTAATAACTGGAAGAATATTTATCAAGGATTTGCACGTTTGTAATAGTGACTAGAATATATTCCCATGTAGATATTCCCCTAACATGTATAAAGATAAACTATTCTTCCCTCTCACATAAATATATTTGATAGACAAGTTTAATATTTGTTGCAAGATATATTGATTGTCAACAAATATTCCAAAATGTGAATCAATACAGAAACATAATCCAAACCGAATTATCATTAACAAGCATCGATAGACAACAAAATCCCTTTAAGACTTGTGGCTTGTAGCATTTTTTAAAATTGTGCTGCTAACATTTTTTTGTTTGCTTTTATCACTATAAGTTTTATGTGGAACGTTTGTTTAGGTTGGGAGTCCTAAAGGGGGTTTTCTTGGTTAAATAAAGATATATATATTTTTTGTGTATATTTAATATAAGCTTCAATCTGTAAATTAAAATAAATTGTAAATAATATTATTATATATATTATATATTATTATGTAGATAGTCAAAAAGCAAATGAACATATCCTTCTCAGCTCAAAAGCACCACAGCTTAGGGTTGGTTTTACATCATTTTGAGGCTAATATGCAACTTGATGACAATTAACCAGAGGCTCTTCCTAAAGATTCCACAAATTCTTGTTCCAACACTGAGAGCCTCTTTAGTGTTTTAGGCCCCAACAGACACAATGTCCAGGTGCTCCTGAAAACAATGGCCCTTAACCTGCAGACAAGATGAGTCATGCCTGCATAAGCACACACTGCATTGACACTTATATAAAACATATACAAGGTTAGGAAAGACTAGATAGATAGATAGATATAGACTTTTTTGATCCCCCATAGGAGAAATTCAGGTGTTGCAGGATAATCAAATACCAGGACTATCCTGGTATTTGATTATTCTGGAATTTGTATGTAGGTTCACGTAGAGGGTGATTATTAAAAACTTACAACTTTTTTCCCAGGGTAAGAAAGGCCGTCCTGGTGAAGATGGAGTCCAAGGGGCAAAAGGCCAGAAGGTGAGCACATTTGCTTGAATTGTTTTTTGCCTGTAGCAAAAAAAGACATAATGTCCAGCACAGACATTAACTATCTATGTCTGTGCTGGGGGAAAATGCTGTATTGTGTTGTAATGGTGTGACACTGTATTAGGGTGAAGCTGGTTTGAGTGGACTGTCTGGACGAGAGGGTGCTGAGGTAAAGTCTATTACACAGTTACTTTGTGTTACTCTGAATACACACTGACTTTGTTATATTTATCTGCAGGGCAAGCCTGGTTACAAAGGGGAAAAGGTACAACAGTCCGCCGTCTGATCTTTACTGCAGCATACGTTTATATAGTATATATATTCATACAATTTTCATGTTTTCTTGTTAAAACAAGAACAAAGATTTTTTAAAAGTATTTTTAACAGGGCGAGAGAGGGGAGTGCGGCACTCCTGGAATCAAAGGTGACAAGGTATGAAATGTATACCCTAAACGCTGTGTCGAAGTGTGTGACTGCCGTGTAAGTAATGCTTTGTCTTGGATGTCTGACTTAGGGTCCTGAGGGGGCTGTTGGAGAAAGAGGGATGAGAGGTCTACAGGTCTGTCTTAATCTAAAACATAATTATTCAATGATTTATGGACTAAAACTAATGTGTGAAGCTTGGATTCTTGTATACATGCTGTAGACATCTACATAAAGGGTTCTCTAATGTGATTTACTGCTTTTCTACAGGGGTTACCAGGACCACACGGGGATATAGGACCGGAGGGCCTTCAGGGGAAGCAGGTTGGTCTCCCTTGGGCACATTGCAGAGGTTGTAAGCTTTACATTTCCAGTATCACTGTTTTTAAACCATGCACCACAAGCGCTTGTTGGTTGTTAGACAGTCCCTATACTACAAATGTTTGGCATTGAGCCATGGTTTTCCCCATAATTATAGTGACACACTACTAAAAAGATTACTCTAGTTTGACTTGTTTCCTGTTTCTGAATACAGGCCACACACTGTCTTCATCATTGTCACTGGCAAACATTTGTAGGAGTAAGGCTTTTTTAGAAGACAGAATGAATTTTCCACATTTATTTGTAGGAGTAATTGTGGTCTTCACATCACATGTAAACCTTGCACTATACAGTTATGTTTTCAAAGCTTCTCATGTAATCTATTGTGATTCTATAGGGTGAGCGTGGCCCGATTGGTCCTCCTGGCATACAGGGGGAGACTGGTATAGGACTTCCTGGACCAAAGGTGTATGATGAACTATGTGCATTTTTCTATCATGACCTATTGTTTTATCTATTTCTAACTTAAATCTTCTGACTTAAATCCTCAGGGTAATATGGGCTTTACAGGCCGTGCAGGTCCACCTGGTCCTCCAGGATTGGGCGAAGCTGGCTCACCAGTAAGTTGAAGATGCATTTAATACTGGCATATGCACTACCCACAAATATTTAGCAAATAATGATATTATATGAAGAAACTAGTGATGCTCACACCTCAAACATTTTATAAAAATGTGGCCTTTAGTATCAATAGCACAGAGTGGACATCACGCAACTGGAAAAATAGCAGTATGTCAAGGGGATGCGTGGAAAAGGAAAGGAACATTTATACTGAACACAATCTAAATGTGCTCCAAAACAAAAAGTTGGCTCACCTTTGTGTGTATTATTTGTTTTGGCACATCCTTCGGTGCTTCACGGTCAGCTCCCCTTCTTAAGCAGTGATAATATTATTCTCTGGCTCAAAGAGTGGCTCTGGATCTATTGCATAGTTTCTACATAAGGTCACTTGTGTTACTGAAGGTATGTCATTCCAACCCAAATTCCTATTATAATATGTGGCAATATGGACTTGCCTATAACTTTCACAAATTGAAGGGCTGTTCTGTGTTGAGTAGACCCAATACTGCCCACACTGTCACACCACCACCAGGGGTTCTCCAACACTCTCATTAGAGAACAGCGCAGAAGTCACAGCGATAATGCCCCCTCACCAATCCAGCACACAGACCACACAGAAACAGTTAAAATAAACAGTTTGCATGGTCCCCATCACCATCACAACAGTGGTACATTCTCACACGTGTCCTCAGATCATCATTTATTCATAATCTTCAGTTGAATTCATTCCGGTATATTTCTGCTATTGTCTAAGCATCAAAACCATTTCCAACATGTTCAACAGATGTCAATAAAAACATTTCTATACCATATCATATTTGGTCTTACACTAAAAATTATGCAGTAAACCAATTTACTTCATGCCAACGTTAGTTCAATAAAGATAATTCTAATATCCATCCCTTTGTCTAAGTCTTTCCAGATTTAAGATAAAGATGAATTCAAATAAATTGTAAATAATAGTATAACATGTAGTTAAAAAGCTAATGTACATATCCTTTCTCAGCTCAAAAGGACCGCAGCTCAGTGTTGGTTTTACATCATTTTGGGGCTAATATGCAACTTGATGACAATTAACCGGAGACTCTTCCTAAAAGATTCCACAAATTATAATGAATATTAATGATAATGATAACAATAATACGTCGTTATTCTTTCACTCCATACACAGTGGTGATAAATACTACTGTGGGCACCTCTCCATCCACTACCAACCATTCACACACACACCATACTCATTCTAGGCAATGTGGGAGAAGTGTCTTGCTCCACTGTGGCACCTGGTCTGACAGTATTCCTCATGCAAGTATGGCCACAAGACACCAGTGTAAAGGTCACTTCATGTGTATATTTTGCAGGGACCTCAAGGACCACAGGGAAGTACAGGAGAAAGAGGACCCACTGGCGAAGGTTTACCAGGACCCAAGGTACTTTTGATTTGAAATTGTTTTTGTCACGACTCATAACCAAGGATAATAATATGCAAGTGCTCCAAGAGGTGGATAGACTATCAAAACATATACCCAAATTATAATTAATAAAACCAAATAGAATACTAGTTAAGTAAAAGCAAAGGGATAAAATCAGAAAAACGTAGTGAAGAGAGAAACATTAAAAGTGATTGCCGACCTCAGCCTGAACCAGAGTGCTTTCTGCCCTAATTCAATGACGCATCACTCAAGTGTTCACTCAAGTGCTGCTGCTGGATTTTGCTGTAACATGTCGTGCACAGATTGTGTCCCAATTCTGACTCAAAGACGAAGATTCCATACTGTTCTGACATGTTTGTTTTACAACTGTGGGGATAAAGGGTATGATGTGTTGGCGTAATAACAATGTAAGGACATCCCACAGGATTGCTCTGGGGTTCATGGCCTGTTTATGGCTTACACGTCTGGACCTGTGGCTCGTATCGAGAGGGTTTTATGAAGACCTGAGCGCAGCTTTATATGTTAGAGGAAACGCTTAGACAGATGTCTGCCAGTATACATCTGTTTAACCTGTACCTGACATCCTGTGAATTATATCTCAAACCTGGCCAATGTTTTCTTATTTATGAACACAATTTTCATTATTTTTGGCTTACAGAAATCTAACAAGAGTTAAAATGCAGTCAAATTTGATCCCCAATCCCCTTTATTGAGAACAATGCTGGTCAATGACAATTTGTTTTTATTTATTTTCATTTCAGGGCGATCGTGGTTTCGCAGGACCAAGAGGACCCAGGGGTCAGCAAGGGATTGGACTCAAAGGAGAAAGGGTCAGCACAATTCTACTCTTTAGAGAATTATGGATACAATTCATTACTTACATCTAGGGATGTAAAAAACTATGAATTTTCATGACCTACCACCGAGCCTCATTAACCGGTTGAAACCGGTTAACCGCGTAGTTTAAAATAGTCCACGTTCTTTGAAATAACAGCCATTTCGAGCCGCGTACTTTTCATAAGTGCAGCTCTGCGTTCTACTGGATCAGAGCCGAGACAGCGGCGCCAAAACCCGCAACAGCTCCGGCACCTTTGCGGCACCTTCGGCACCTTTTTAATCTTCCCATTCTGCTGTGCTGCGGGTTAATACCAAAACTTTCTAGCAGCAAACGACGGCTCGTTCACATGGTCAGAGCAGCGAGTGACGAGCCGCGTCTCACAGGTCTTCACTAAAGTTTAAATACAAGTGATGTGTGTGGAGCTGATCCCGAGGACCATAAACACAAACATGTTCCATGTGGTTTGACTGGAGCTGCGTATTTGCGCGAATCCTTTGGGCTCCGTGACACAGAGGAGCGCGACAGACCGGTGTGTGTATGTATGTGTGTGTGTATGTATATGTGTGTGTGTCTAAATGTAAGCTCCAATGTAGCTCTGACCCGCGCCAGTGTGCAACTTTGACGGTAACAGAGGGGAGAGATGATGCGTGTGGATGTTACGTATGGAGAGGGGGAAAGTGTGTGTGTGTGTGTGTGTGTGTGTGTGTGTGTGTGTGTGTGTGTGTGTGTGTGTGTGTGTGCGCGCCAAGACTGATCCCTGTTTAGTTCAGCGCTCGTGTTCACGTCTGAATAAAATTATCAAAATATCTATCCACTTTCCTCCTCAGGTAAACATGAGGTGAACAACATCAATTTTACTGTATGCTCAGCACTTTACCTGAAAGATAGTGGAAACCCAGTAACTGTGCCAAACCATACCAATCTGTGCCTCTGGAATACATCCTCATGTCTCTGAGACTTACAGAGGCTCAGCACTGAAAGGAACTACCCACATTAATGCTTTCTCTAGGATTAGCCACTATGATGAATAAGGACCACTTGCCCACAATTGTATTTAAAACTTAAGAAAACACAGAATTATCATTCTTGAGGAGCTGGGAGAATATCTAAAATTGAAAATATACTTGCTGACAAGTGGCAATTAGTTTGTTTTAGACCTAAACATGGTACAAACTTGGTATGAAAGAGCTGTTAGAGATGTAGGAATACATCTATTTATGTGTTTTATTTTATGCTTCGAAGGCATTTGATTTGGAAATGCCTTCAAAGTTATTTGTTAATCTAAGCAACCGAGGTGTTCCCAAATGTATGACGAGAATTGTGTGCACTTAGTGTGCACTTCTATGAAGTAGAAATACATATTTTATTCATATATCAAGAACATATTATAGTGATTTTTTTTATGCATTTAAATCTATTTTTTACTGTATTAACTTTTTTGCACCATGAGCCAAAAAACATTCCTTGTGACTTCTTGTTACTTACAATGGTAATGAAAGAATTCTGATTCTGAACCTTTTTGGTATGTCCAAGTTTGTAGGCAAAATGGGGTCTCTCCACCCATTTTAGGGTGTGAAATGGCGTGAGGTAGGGCAGGGTAGTATATGGTCTCACTCCTTATTTAATGTGTATATGGACGTGTGGTAAACAGTGACCTATGTACTGCACAGGTGGACAAATGCAAGACAAAATAGTATTAATAACCTGGCCTTGTGGAGGTCTCAAGGACCACAGAGACTTTCGTTGTTTAGGCTATTTGTGCCGAAGGTTTGGCCTTTTCTATGATGACGTAGATTTCCATATATAATGTATCTGTGTCTTTTGTTCTGCCTGAAAATTAACGACCATTTTGTGAATAAACCAGCCAGGAGGCTTTGTCGTACAAAGATCCCAATTTGCATGAGTCTGATTCCTATCAGACGATCTGTGAATGCATTTGAATCAGTGTGGAGTGGGATGTAGAGTTGGTTCCATAATTATCAACCACTTAATGTACATGGATGATTTGGTTGTTGATTCTCTGCGGGTTGATTTGCAGTATTTCAAGAGTTACTGAAGGTTTGCACCATAGTTTGGACTATGATGTTAACAATAGTAACATCATGTTTGGATGCGTCCTGTCCTCCTGTTGGGTAACCCACAGAGGAATACAAATATCTGGGACATAACATCTTTGCTGACATGTCTGATGACAGAGACATTTACAGACAGTGCCAAATGCTTTGGTTGGTTCGGAGGGTTGTGTGAGTGTGCTATCCAGCAATAAAGAGAATGTACTCCTATGTACACTGCCCACTTGTGGAGACAACAGTGCAGCAGCACTAAAATGTAGCCTATAATGATGGCATGACTATTGTTGAGGGTCCTGCTGTGAAGCAGTTTCACAATTTGGGCATTCCCACCATCCTACAGTGCTGCAAAGACTCAAAGATCAGTATAAACATGACTCTAATCGATCCCGCTCTAGGTTCAGTGGGATAATATACACGTATGTGGACTCACTGTCATCTGATCCTGTGCAGAGTCTAATATCTTGGTGGTCTCAATTATAATTGCTATATTATTGTTAATAAAGCATAACAATAATTCTAAAAAAAAATTCACAAACTCTTTCTCATTCTGACTAAACTTCAAACCTACAAGCAAACACGCACACAATTGTCTTTAGAGCTGTGTTCCAAAGAAAAAGAGTATTCTCCAAAGCTTCGTGGAAGTGGTCATCATGCCGTAGACAGCTCCAAATAGACATTGTCAATAAGTGATTGGCATTGAGACATGGAGACAGTAGGTTAGCTCCAACTGGTAGCGACCATCCTATTTGCAGTGCATCAGCTTCTGTGTTAATATGAATTGAGCACCATTTACGTTCTATGTCTTCTTTTGACACATAGTGTTCATTCATATTTAACACAAACTATTGGTTTATGTGCAGGGTGAACTGGGCCCTCCAGGTCCCAACGGACCAATCGGACAAACAGGTGTGGGCATTCAAGGAGAGAAGGTGGGTTCATTGATGGTATTACGGGGAACAAACAACATTCTTTTGTTACAACTAATTTGAATTTGATTTCAGGGTGTGGAGGGGCCACGAGGTCCACCAGGAGTCAGAGGAATTCCAGGAGAAGGCCTTCCTGGACCAAAGGTAAATTAAACTCATGTTTTGGTGATGGATGCACGTATGGTTTAACATTGAATGGAGATGTGAACAAAGGGTGTTTACTAATGGGCATTGTTCCTATTCAAATAAGCACATAAAAAGTACTTTTTTTTTTACTCAATGACTTTTATCTTTTCTTATGAAGGGAGACCATGGCTTACCAGGAGAACAAGGGGTGCCGGGGGAGAGAGGTCATGGAGAGGCAGGTTCGAAGGTATTTAAACCCTAACATGAAGTTTGGTCTATCTTGAATGTGTTGATGTGTTGATTGATCATGAATGCTGAAAATGTTTTAGGGTGAGCCTGGATCTGCTGGGTTGTCTGGTTTACCAGGTCTGCCAGGAGAGGAGGGGGCGCCAGGGCAGAAGGTACCAGGAAGCATCAGGTTGATTCCAACAACCTTTCTAATCAATTATTCTTTTATAGGGTGAACCTGGTGTACCCGGTCTTAGAGGTCTAGAAGGAGCCATTGGAGTTGGCATTCAAGGAGAAAAAGTATATATATTTTTTTGTGAAAGGTGGGAAATAATTATAAAAAAAAATACAATCTGACACTTTATGACAGGGAGATCAGGGTCTGAGGGGCCTTCGAGGGTTACATGGACCGCCTGGAATCTCTGGACCCTCTGGACCAAAGGTGAGAGAAAGTATGGTCAGCGTTTTGTTAATATTTGTAAACAAATAGTATTACGGATCACAAAGCATCAGTTGTGTGGGACTCAAAGCATATATTATAATTCAGGGTGAAAGAGGGATCCCCGGTCAGCAGGGCGCACTAGGACCACCAGGTCGATCTGTTACTGGGCCAAAGGTAAGAAATAAACCTTATTTCTATGGGAAAAAAACTTTCTTTAAGTTAATTTGAATTAAAAACATTTTTGACAGGGTGAACTGGGCCCTGCTGGCCCACCTGGGCCTATTGGTGAAACAGGTCATGGTCTTCCGGGTCCCAAGGTAATTAGATAACTTTTATACACACTGTCATGAGCAAATGAAACTGATGGGCCAGTACATCAAGATCTTTCTTCTTCATCTTATCAGGGAGACCGTGGTCAAACTGGATTGCCTGGTCCATTAGGTCCAAAAGGTGAAGGTTTCCCTGGTCCAGTGGTGCGTATCAACTTTCCTGCAAATCTAACTAATATGTATGTACAAAATAATGGTTTTGAAAATGAATCACACAAAAAAATCCAGAATGTGTAAAAGCTTATGTTAAACTGACACTGGTTAGAATATAATTCACTGTAAGTGTAGACTGCAGGAAGATCAGTGTGTGCTGGATGCAGCGCTGACTGCCACTATTTTGTTGTTTCCAGGGTCTTCCAGGCCCATCTGGTTTACCGGGGGAACCAGGGTCAGAGGGAATTAGTATTCCTGGCCCAAAGGTGTGTTTCTAGATTATATTGGGACTTTGGTGAAATGTTGTCATTGTATCTGTAGCATACAAAATACTAAACTGTTTTTCTCTAGGGGGACATAGGATTCCGAGGACTTCCTGGTCTGCCAGGTGCTCCAGGAGAGGGCATTCAAGGACCACCTGTAAGAATACAGTAGAATCAGCATTCAACTTTTCTGTGCACATTTTCTTTGTAACAACGAACTCAATTTAAGGGTAATGTTGGACGATCAGGACCCCCCGGGCCAGTAGGACCTCCAGGACAAGGATTACATGGTCCAAAGGTGACTTTCTTTAAGACAAATTTTAAAAGTCATGAAATAGAAGATCTATCATTTTTTTATGTTTGTTTTGAAGAATAGAAGAAGGTTCAGGTATTATAGAATAGTGTGTGGAACATTCCTGGCAAAGCTTTAACATTTCCATAGACACAAGCAGGTTGCACTGTATACCCTTAAGATGTATATATTTTTAGGGGGACCCAGGATCTCAGGGTCTAACTGGACCAAGAGGACCCCCAGGCGAAGGCTTAGCAGGACAAAAGGTATAGAAGTCCTGCTTGATACATGTCTTTGAGTTTAAATCAATTTTGTTTTACTGTTATTGTAGGGTGATCGTGGAATATCAGGAGAAAGAGGATTAAGAGGAACAAAAGGAGAAATGGGAGATCCTGGAATTCCTGGTGATGGTGTAAGCAAAGATATATATAAAACATGTATTGAACATTAAACTTTAAACATTCACTGGTTACAGGGACGCCCTGGAATAAAGGGAGAACCAGGACTCATAGTAAGTCTTGTTCATTTGTCATTCACTATTATTATTTTTCTATTTTTCAATTATTAAAAATGGTTAAATGCTAAATGTATTGTAATTCTACATGTATTATTTGTATATTTTAGAGAGAAGATATTATCAAGCTTATCAAAGAAATCTGTGGTAAGACTTAAACAAATATAAATTACCAACATGTTTTTAAATATATAAATTTGGCATACTAATTATTATGTTTGCCTTTCTGTTTCTAAGGATGTGGCATCAAGTGCAAGGAAAGGCCAATGGAGCTTGTGTTTGTTATTGATAGTTCAGAGAGTGTTGGCCCTGAAAACTTTGAGATTATCAAGGACTTTGTCACGAGGTTGGTGGAACGCACTACAGTTGGAAGAAACGCCACTAGAATTGGGTTGGTCTTGTACAGTTTAGATGTCCATTTGGAGTTCAATCTAGCTCGCCACTTGACTAAACAAGAGGTCAAACAAGCAATACGAAAAATCCTTTATATGGGAGAGGGCACCTACACGGGCACTGCCATCAGAAAGGCCACGCATGAGGCATTCTACAGTGCCAGGAGTGGAGTGAGAAAAGTTGCCATTGTCATCACTGATGGTCAGACGGACAAACGAGAGCCAGTGAAGCTTGACATAGCGGTGCGGGAGGCTCACGCTGCCAACATTGAGATGTACGCTTTGGGGATCGTCAACTCTTCTGACCCTACGCAAGCAGAGTTCATCCGAGAACTCAATCTTATCGCCTCTGACCCTGACAGTGAACATATGTATCTCATCGATGACTTCAATACTCTTCCAGGTTAATATACTACAAAGAAATGTTCAACTTATCGTTTCTGTTTGTTACTGGTATATTATTTCCTAATTCTTGTTTCAGCACTTGAGTCAAAAGTTGTCAGCCAGTTTTGTGAAGACGAAAATGGTGCTTTAATTTACAGTCATGCCATAAATGGACACAGGAATGGCAACCATGTTAATGAGATTGGTGTCAATGGAAACCATGGTCATGTAGGCCATAATAATGGATATAATGGTCATGGCAATAAAAATGGTTTTACAAATGGAAACAATGGGAAAAAGAATAGCTTTGATGAGGAGGACAACTTGGACAAGCACATCCGCACCCGAGGCAGAGGAGACACTTTCACACTGCCCATCAGCGCTGATCCCCTCCCCTTTCAGGTCGCTGTCCACTATTCATCTTGATTTTCTACAGACTGCAGTTTTAACAAATGGTATGCTTGTTTCAGGTGGAAGATGATGATGATGAAGGGGAGGATTTAGATTTAGCTCAAGTGCAGGGAGTAAACACTATAGCTGTTGTTTCCAAGCCAGTATCATTAAAAGAAACTGTTAAAGCCACAGACCTGTTGCCATCGTCAGCGACTCCTTCATCATCCTCATCAATAATTACGGCTGCAACTTCAATATTGTTGCCAACTGAAGAAATAGCTACGTCCATAACTTCCTCATCTAAAGCAACGTCATTATCTACACAATCATCTTCGGATTCATCTGGATTAAAGTCTGATTTGGATTTGAATGAAGTTGTATTTCAAGGTAATTTAATTCATTTGGTGTAAAACTAAATTCTTAGAGACAACAATATCCTTTCTTTTCTTCTTCTTTATTACCAGATAACTATGTTCTGTTTTCTCTAGATACCCATACCATTGATCCTCGTTGTCACATGACACTGCAACAAGGCAGCTGTAGAAACTATACAATCCGGTGGTACTATGATAGACACGCCAATTCTTGTGCACAGTTCTGGTATGGTGGCTGTGGTGGAAACAACAATCGGTTTGACAAAGAAGAGGATTGCAAGACAACTTGTGTAATAAAACTACTAGGTAATGTCAAAGGGGAGAAATATCAGTTCTATAGATTATCTTTTATATGTATTTATAACAAATACCAGTGAATAAGAACATAACCATTTCAATTTCTCCCAACAGGTTGAAGAAAGTATCAAGAACAAAATATGTTGGATATTGAAATCTAACTTTCAGTGTAATGCTGAATTTTAGTAACAATATGCTCCTTTGTTTTTTTTCTGAGAAACTGAAGTATATTACAAACATACATTGATTCTTTAATGAGTATTTTTAGTTCTCTAGAGATATGTTTATAGAAACATTAAAGCTCTGACATAATTTTAGAATATGGACTATCACTGGCAGCAGCTCTTGGCACTGATTTGGGTTTTTTTATTTTGACTGTATGTGAAAGAAATCCTTTTGTACATATGATGAAATAAAATTTTGATAGCAATGCTATTGTCAATTTACTTTAGAAAAAAAACGTTACATTAATGTTTAGATTAAGAATAACGTACTTTATTTAAAGTTCTTTTTTTTTTCGTCGGCGAAGGTAAACTCAGTCCCTCTTGCTTGCCGTAGGTAACCATGGTGATTGATGACGCTAGGATAGTTATAGCCGATTACCAGTGTAGGGCCTGAGTTGGTTTATCCAGTGGATTTATTTCTGAAATTGCCAGAATAGTAGCCATGTCGTCGGTTTTAGACGCTCTGTGGGAGGATAGGGATGTTAGATTCGACATAACAGCGCAGTGAGTAATTTACGTCATTATCTGTAGCCTAAGCTAGCATTAGCATTTGGCTAACCTAATGCACCATCTGACTTTACTTTTGAGGTGTTCTTTTGAAAATGGTAACTGTTTTTCTAGAATAGTAGGCTTATAGCTGTAGTATTTGCGGTTCAAAACAGATCCAGTTAAAAAAAAAAAAAACTACATGAGATTACTACAAAATACTACATTGCAGATTTCTCCATTTGGGGATGGGTTAACTGTACAAACTGTAGGATTGGACTGGGCATTTCATATTAAGGTCATGTATATCTTTCTAAAAGATAAGAGGTAAACATCATGTTGAAAGGAACTATAACTGGCAATACCTAAAACAGGTCCAGTTATCAGTTATATTACTTGCGAATTTCAGATTTCTCCATTTACACAATAGTATGGGTCCAATGCATTTAACATTCCACCCCCTCAGTGAAAATAGAGGACAAACGTATGCAATAACTTTTTACAGACAAATGAAGACTCGTCCTGGGGAAGTGATGATAGATTGCCTGGAGTCAATAGAAGACACCAAAGGGAACAATGGGGATCGAGGTAAAACCATGGACTGTAAATATTAAAACAAACAATAGTCAGGACAAATAATGCATATTTTTGATGTATATAAACCCTTTGCAGGGCGACTTTTGGTGACAAACTTGAGAATCATTTGGCATTCTGTGGCCCTACCAAGAGTAAATTTATGTAAGTATAATTTATTTTTAGGAAAAGCTGAATCACATTAGCAATATAAACATAAATTCTCATATATTTGCAGCTGTGGGCTACAACACCATCATAAACATTACAACACGGACGGCTAACTCTGTGAGGCTTTTACATAACTTGTTTTATTTGCATGTTTTACAATATTATGATTTCTCTGATTTGTTTCTTTTTTTAGAAATTGAGAGGTCAAACTGAAGCACTTTATATTTTGACAAAGTCAAACAACACAAGATTTGAGTTCATATTTACAAATGTGGTACCAGGAAGCCCACGACTATTCACTTCAGTCATCGCAGTGCACAGGTAAAATAGCGACGACCATAAATGTCCCTGAATATATACCAATATATATCCATATTACAATAAACCTTTTCTTTCCTCCAGAGCATACGAGACATCCAAAATGTATAGAGATTTGAAACTGCGAGCTGCTCTGATTCAAAATAAGCAGTTAAGACTTCTGCCTCGTGAGCAAGTGTATGACAAAATCAACGGTGTGTGGAATCTGTCATGTGACCAGGTAAGCACATCATGACATCATATGTGCCTTTTATTTTAGCACACATATTCTACAAGCATAATCTTCAAATCTACTTTTCATTTTTAGGGAAATCTTGGAACATTTTTTATCACCAATGTTCGCATTGTCTGGCATGCTAACATGAATGAGAGTTTTAACGTCAGCATCCCGTATCTTCAGATTGTAAGATTTTACACAGAACTAACTCAAATAATTTCTTTGAGCACAAAAACAAAAGTTCTCTCTCATTTCAGTGGTCAATCAGAATAAGGGATTCAAAGTTTGGTCTGGCCCTGGTCATTGAAAGTTCAAGGCAGGCAAGTTTTTGACATCAATAGAAGTACAGGATAACAAATATCCTTCTGCTTTGTTGTATTGATAACTTTTACTGATTGTGCTATAGAGTGGAGGCTATGTGCTGGGTTTTAAAATAGATCCGGTTGAGAAGCTTCAAGATGCTTTAAAAGAAATTAACTCACTTCATAAGGTTTTTTCTGCCAACCCTATATTTGGGGTTGACTATGAAATGGAAGAAAAGGTAGGATTTCAGATTTGTAATTAACATTTGATTTTAACACTGGATGCATGTGTTGGTGGCACTGATAAACATGAATGTGAATATTACAGCCACAGCCATTAGAACGTCTCACAGTGGAACAGCCTCCTGATGATGTGGAGATCGAGCCTGATGAACAGACTGATGCTTTCGCTGTAAGTAAAAAAGTAAATCTGGTTAGTGAAATGAAATACACCTATTGACATTAATATATTATTATGCAGGCTTACTTTGCAGACAGCAACAAGGTATTTCCATTTGATTTTTGATTTGACTACTTTATGTATACTATTTGTTTTGTTACTTTTCTTGATCTAGTGGTTTGTTATTCTGTTTTGTTTCCACAGCAACAAGACCGTGAGCCTGTGTTCTCAAAGGATCTGGGACTGGCCATTGAAAAGCTCAGGGATGGATTTACTCTGCAGGGACTGTGGGAAGTCATAGGCTAAAATTATGCAGATTCTGAGAGAGCAAAAGCCATTATTTATTTTTAGAACAAAAGACTATATTTTAGCCCCCTGTGTTCATCAGGATAAGGCTTCATGAAATTTGAAAGTCAAGAAAGTTTTTTTACTGTCAAACCATTACGTCCTATAAATGTACATGTAAAGTAATTCAGGCGAACTCTCATATGCTTTAACATTTTTATTTAAGATTCAAAAATAAAATTACTAAAACAAGATCTTCATGATGTGAACTCAATGGATAAACTTAAATGTAGAAATTAACCACTGAACCTATTCTTACCCTGGCAATGAAATGCATTTTGTATAATTTTTTTTATTTGAACACCAGATCTGTGTCCTCACATATTCAAAGAAGATTGTCTGAATTTCTCACATTTATACATACATGACAGCGATTATTTGGAATGTGGTTAGGGTTCAATTATGTATAATAATAAAATGTTCTTATTTGGTATTTTTACGGGTAGTTGTGTATGAAAATTTCTGTTTTACAATACACTCAATTTCATTTCAATTTCTGATAAATTTCACAGCATTTGAGTTGGGTTGAAAAATTAGTATCCTCAATATTGAGTCCTAAACTGATTTCATTATTATTATTGAGCTGATATTTTATTATGTTTTCTTTATGCTAGGCCAGATATTATTATAGATGCACACACAATCATGTTTCCTCGTGGCTGCTCATAATTCTGTTTTTAATAACTGCAGTCACTGTCTTCACAGTTGTTTTTGCTCCATGACAGCTGTGTAGGCCGTCCGACTTGGTCAATGTGCATTCTTTTTGAGTGGGGTTGTTTGCTATATTTAGACAGGGCAAGGTTATATTGAAGTGCCTCTGGACCTGTCTTTGCAGAGTTCTGTCAACAGTCTGTTCAACTTGCTGATTCTTGATCACTAGAAATGGACCCCCAAAGTTTGAAGGAAGATCGGCGTCTTTTCCAGAGTACCTTGCTCCAAGATGGACTAGAAGAGCTTCTCGATGAAAACAAACTGATAGACTGTGTTCTTAAGATCAGTGACCGGCGCATCCCCTGTCACCGGCTGATCCTTTCAGCATGCAGTCCTTATTTTCGTGAACTTTACTTTTCAGATGCTGGTGAAGAGTCTCAAGAAAAGGAGATTCTTCTGGAAAACCTGGACCCTGATCTTATGGAGACAATAGTGAACTATATGTACTCGGCAGAGATTGACATTAATGACAACAATGTCCAGGATATTTTGGTGGTTGCTAATCGCTTCCAGATCCCCTCTGTGTTCACAGTGTGTGTTAACTACCTTCAGAAGCAGCTGTCGAAGAGAAACTGCCTGGCAGTCTACAGACTGGGCTTGATGATCAACTGCCCCAGACTGGCAATAGCTGCCAGAGATTACATTGCTGATCGCTTTGAAGATTTGTCAAAAGAGGCAGAATTTCTTGAATTTTCTCCTCCTGAATTGTTTGCTATAATAGGGGCGGATGCCCTAAATATAGAGAAAGAAGAGGTTGTCTACGAGGCCTTGCTGAAATGGGTTAAGAAAGATAAGGCAAATCGCATCAAAAGTTTGAGTGAGGCTTTCGACTGCATTCGTTTCCGTTTGCTACCAGAAAAGTTTATCAAGGAGAAAGTGGAGAAGGATGAGCTCTTTAAAGCTGATGCTGAGATACAGAAAAAAATCAAAGCAATTAAAGATGCATCCGGGGGTAAGCTTCCAGAAACCCCAAAAGGTCCAGATGGAAATGACAAAGAGGGAGAGAGCCTTCCTGGTTATTTGAATGATACCCGGCGGTATGGTATGTTTGCCAAAGACATGCTGCTGATGATCAATGACACAGCAGCTGTGGCCTATGATGCACACGACAATGAGTGCTTTCTGGCTTGTATATCTGAGAAGGTCCCACGAAACCACGTGAGTCTAGTGACAAAGAAGGGAAATCTTTACATTGTAGGAGGGCTTTTTGTGGATGAAGATGAAACTCAGAATCAACTGCAGTGTTACTTCTACCAGGTATAGAATTCACTACTGATGATTTGATTTTTTCATTCATGACATTTACGTCATAACATTCAATGTATTTCAACTTTCAGTTGGATTGTATTGGTTGTCAGTGGGTTGCTTTACCACCCATGCCTTCTCCAAGATGTCTGTTTGCTCTTGGAGATGTGGATGATTTAATATTTGCAGTTGCTGGAAAAGACCTACAGTCAGATGAATCACATGACACAGTCATGTGTTATGATACTGAGTAAGTTCAGTTGCATTTCTTACTATACTTATCCATATTTGTATTTTGTATGCTTGAATCATCGTTTTCTGCAATATTTCAGAAAAATGAAGTGGTGTGAATCAAAAAAATTACCTTTGAAGGTCCATGGTCACAGTGTTGTGTCAGAGAATGGGCTGATTTACTGTTTGGGAGGAAAAACAGATGACAAGTAAGGGGACATTTAACCATACAAATTGAAACATTCGTATTACCATACAACCAAGATTCTTGATTGTATTTTCAATGTTTTAAGTACTACAATCAACAAGATGTTTGTATACAATCACAAGAGATCAGAATGGAAAGAATTGGCAGCAATGAAAACTCCTCGAGCCATGTTTGGAGCAGTGATCCATAAAGGGAAGATTATTGTGGCAGGAGGGGTCAATGAAGATGGGCTCACATCTGGGTGTGAGGTCTATGACTTTGGAAATAATAAGTATGTGCATACACTGAACAGTTATTAATGTTCTACAGTGTAAAGTTAAGGACTCATCTGGTGTTGTAGGTGGCTGCCATTTGAAGACTTTCCCCAAGAAAGGAGTTCAGTGAACCTGGTGAGCTGTGATGGGCAACTGTACGCTGTGGGAGGCTTCGCCATGGTGGTGAACGAGGACAAAGAGTGCACTCCGAGTGAGATGATCGATATCTGGCAGTAAGTGTTCTTACTCTCAATTCCATCTTTCATGCTGTATTTATTCCAATCATTTTGTCTTTAGGTATGAAGAGAACAAGAAGCAGTGGAGTGGGTTAATTCGAGAGATGCAATATGCATCTGGAGGATCATGCGTGTCTATGCATTTGAATCCAGCTAAAATGCCTAAGATGTAAAATTAAGAAAAAAATTATGTTTGTACAGTTTACACGTTTTATTAATAATGTATTTTAAAGTTACACAAAATAAATATACTTTATTCCACACATTTTCATATGAAAAGCTGATGTATGTATCAGTATCAGTACAACTTTCCAAACTATAAAATCCAAACCCTTGTGCTACCCTTGGGTCAAAATGACCTGACAGTGATTAAAAGTAGAAGATAAATACCCCAAATAAGGTTCGAGCAGGACCGAAATGACCCAAGACTGGTCAAGTTATGAGAAGTCATCAACAGTCAGCTTTATTTTTTAATTACAGTGGCAGGTCATTTTGACCCAAGGATAGCAAAAGGGTTAAATAAATGTTCATGGTAAAGAACATCCCCTAAATATTTGTTTCTTCAAATAATCCTTCCAAGCATCTTGTGTTGAAAGTTCCATAGAGTTCCATTCAAAGTGAGGAATCTGTAAAACATAAAAATATTCAATAAAATATATTGTCATATTGCCATGCTCTATTGTTACCTGAATAACATAATATCCCAAGATTTCCAGATGCCTTTTTCTCATCAAGGTTTCTCCTTTCATGTGACGAGAGTTTTTACAAAATGACTTTGAGTCAAGAAAATCCACAGCGAGTCTTTAGGCACACAGGCACAGTGGTCAGTATTGGGTGGGTGCTTCTGTGTCTGTGAGTCTAAATGTGTTCTTACCTCTGAGCACCAGGGGGCAGCTCTTCCCTGATGGAGGTAGAGCCTGTCCCCCACTGAACTTGCCCTCTGCTGGGAATGGGTTCTGGTCCTGACTCAACATAAGGCAGTGGTTTAAGCTCCTTGTCCAATATGCACTCAAAATCTACAGACAAAATCACATGGTTTTACTTATATCATTGGGATGCACATGGTGCTACATTGTATGCAACACGTGACTGTCACATACCAATGGTATAGAAATATGGAGTGACAACAGCAAGTCGGACATAGTTCATTCCACCAAGAATTTCTCCAAGCATTTTGTAAATCTGCTGATGCAGAAGGTTGATGGACCCATTTCCTAGAAAACATAGGGGTTTTTAAGGCATTGATTTCCAAGTTTAAAACCTCTGAAAGTGGGTAGGTACTTTAAGAACATCAACACAATTAGACAAATAATTGAATCTTACCTTTGTCCTGAAGGCGCTGACAGTACCGCTCATGGAACCAGGGCACCTGGTACTCGGGACACTCCAGACACACTGCTCGATTCAGCTCCATCAATCGGAGTCGAACGCGCAAGTTGAGTGCATCTGGAAGGGCTGCAGAAAATGCCAACATGTTATACAACTGCTTCTCAAAATTAGTATATTTTTTTTCAGGACTTACTTTCTAATTGGGAGTCAAGTTTTCCCAAAAAGTCGATACTGAAAATGTCTTTGATAACTTCCTCAGGATAACAGTCAGCGACTGCCAAGGAGTATGCCAAAAGAACTAGTAGATGCGGGTCAAAAAAACCTATAGACATATATTTCAAGTTTTCAAATATAGTAATAAATACATGTAGCAAATATAATTAGTTACTTACTGATATGTGGAGTAAAGTGACGAATACAGGCCTCATACATTTCATCTACCTTGACACTGTCATAATTCATCACCGTAAATGGAAGCACAGTAGCATAGGTTGCAGAATAGTGAATCTTAAAAGAAAAGACAAATTAAGTATTTCTCCTTTACCATTTTGTCCTTCTCCCCTTTGCTTCACCTTATCAATGTCTTCAATGACAACATCAGCAATGCGTTCCATCAATGAAGGGCTGAAATGATTTATTCTTGTAAGAAACAGACTCAATTCTGGCACATTCGTCGAGTTTATCTGATCCATCATTCTCTTGAGTGTCACCATTGAATCTTCCAGGAGAATTTGCTCAAACCACTCCCCTGAAACATACTTGATCTCTTCTAGCAACAGGTCCAGTCGTTCGGCTGTTTGGAGTCGTTCATGCCCGGCGCGGTTCAGGGCTTGCAGGAGTCGGATGTACTTACTAGGAGTGTTATGGCTGTATGAGGCGTCATTGCGAACCCACTTGGCCACAGCATTGGCAATGGTGTTCAGGTCACCGAGGTTGCACTGAGGCACCACGGCTTCTATTCGTGTGATAAGGCTCTCATCCACACAAGGGGAAGGCAGCAACGACAATACACGGGTAAGCATGGTGACTTCAAAGGGAAATACACTATTCTGTAAGAATCTGGATATAAAACCAAAATCAGACTTGTGTTAAGGTAACTTAATCTGTCTTTAACAAAATAGAGACACTCACTTTGTCAAAATATTTCTTAGCTTGGTATACAGCTCAGGGTTTTGATACTGTAGAAGACAGAGTGTTTGTGTGATTCTGGCCACTTCCACTGGTCTGTAGACATGAAGGTTTCTTTGTATCACTGCAGCAATTCTGGGGGGAGAAAAGTGTTTCTTTAAATTGCAATGTAAAGCCAAATACATATTTGTTTTGTATATCGAGATGTGCACTTACTTGTTCATGAGGCTTAGATTTCTACTCTGAATCTCTTCTAATCCTTCAGCTATAGCCAATGCCTGTTGTGCATTAAACTCATCTGCTAACAAGAGAGCAGTATTTTCCAACCTGCGAAAAAGAAAGGCAGGAAATCATTTGATGTTGGATTATTTTAAGCAAATAGAGCCTTGTGCTTTACTAACCCGTCCGTTATTTCTTGACTTGCTAAGGGAGCCAAAGTTACAAATAATTTCGTAAATGAGAATGGGTCAGAGCTTGAATCAATCAGTTCACTAAGTCTTTCTTTGGCAGCCAGCCTAAAGTCACAGTTATTGAATTGTAGCGACTGATAGAGACCCATGATAATGCTGATATTCTCTGCATTCATTCTAGGTACGTTTTTCAAGAGGACTTGGTTGCATTTCTCTAGTAGTGGGCGGTGGCTGTACTTGATGTTCCGCAGAAACTGAACAACTCTTCGTGGGTTATTATAATTTGATGGGTCAAAAGTATCCAGTAAACGATCGGTCTTTGTAATGAGAGCGTCTCGTAAGCATGGAGACACCAGGGAAGACACACTGATCATCAAAGTTGTCAAAATCCTATGAGTCAGAAACACAAAAACATGAACAAAGTATCTAATGTTTTTAAGACTTTATATATGACAACCAACCTTGCATCATTGATTGTTGACAGATTTTGAGCCAGGATGTTTGTGATTTGTCCCATAAGTGGACTGTGCTGTAAATACTGATCACTGAGACAGATTGAAAACTTTGATAGAGACACCATTGAGAATCTGAAAAAGAAGAAAATATAAAAAAGATTTAAGCACAAACATAGACATTGAAACTATGGAGGTGTGAAGTGCCTGCCCACCTCCAAGTCTTTTTTTCATGGGTACATAGTAAAAGTACATTTTTGAACAAATGTTGCAGAATTTTACATTTTATTTGTGCTTTTATGAACAGAAACCAACCCCGCTGTGGATAGTAGTTACTAAAGAGCTAGTTATTATTCCTTGTGCCTTCAATCTCTTAATATTTGGATTTTCCTAAACTCCTATGGCGATTTTCAAAGTACATTATACTTCTGGAACCCACAGACTTTCACTTCTGAGCTACATTGATAAATTGAAACATCCATCCTGCCTGTTGAACTAACCAAAGAAGTTAAACTGAATTACTACACTTCATAGTTGCAAACACTTGTCATATTAAATTTCTAGACCCAGACCACATTACTTGTTCAGACGCAACCATGCTTCTGACACCATCTGCTGAATGAGAGAGTCATGTTGATCCACGTTTAATCTACAATCAAGCAAAATATTAAAATATTGTTATTACATTACTTTGTTACAATTTCAATTTTTAAATGTTTGTTCAATGCTCGGATATTTACCGAAGAAAGCTGTAGAGTGTATCAATCAACATCGAATTATCCATTTGGGCAATTTTGTTTTCTGCCAAAACTCGTAAAGTCAGAAACTGAGGGTGAGTCTTGATCAGATCTACATTACGGAGCAACTGAGGTTTCTCTTTTTGAAACTCCCACAGCATCCCAACAGCCATACTAACATGATCGACATTTAGTTTGGCCCTGTTCTTTCCCACCACATCAAAAACATGGTCTTCAATGTTGCACACACGCAGTTGCTCCAGAATAAGATCTCTTTTGACTGTCCCACTGTGGAAAAGGCTTCTGAGGCACAAACTCACACGCTGCAGTCGCAGCATCACTAGTCACAGGCGAAGAGGTACAGGCTGAAGGATTCATTTGTCCAAACTTTTACTGCTCATCTCCATAGCCAACTGAAAGGCAAGATCAAGGGTGAGTTGTTATATTATAATGTATTATATGTTTGTATGTATATATATATATGTATGTATAATTATATATATATATATATATATATATATATATATATATTATATATATATATATATATATAGGGAGGCTGCAAAATGTGAGACAGGCTTCAAAACAGTTTAGTTGTGCATATATCTGAGCGATTTTATCTTCACTCTTTTTAATGTACTGTGATTATTTATGATTTAATGACCTGAGTGATTGTTTGTATCTTGTATTGTTCAGCACTTTGAGTTTCTTTGTGTATGAAATGTGCTGTACAAATAAACTTGATTTGCCATGCCATGCAGATGTTCTCCTAGGATGAAGGATATTACCCAGGTTAAATAAACGGTCAATAACATAAATACACAAAGACAGGTCCTCGGGGATTCATGCTAAAACAGGTTGTGTCGAACAGTTTTAGAGGCCCCTAAAAGGATTTTCAATTAAATAAACGTTTCACTAAGAAAACAAAGTGTGTACTTTGGTATAAAAGTATAGTATAGATTTATGAATTTGGTCCATTGATTAAATATTCGGTCCCCTAACAAAACAAATATTTACTGATATTCCTGATCTAAATTCACGTCATCACACTTTTATAAATCGTAGTAAGGTAGAGCTACACTGCAAAGACATTTACTAATGTACTTTTAATTTGTTTCTCAGTCATTTCAAACTCAACAAGACACTAATGTCAAACAATAGACGCGATCATAAATGTGTATTGAAAGTCAAATAGTACCTAGCATGTGCGCTGCACAGGGCACTTCCGTAATCAAGTTGGTGAGTTGTTTCCCAGATTTTTTACTTCCAGGTTAAAAATACATACGTGTATGGAGAGTGAAATAGCTTGTTTATCCAGCGTGCCATCTATTTCCATTCAATTTGAACGCTAAGAATGCCTCACTAATACTTTTTGTCGAACCAAACATTCAAGCATTAGCAATAACAGTTTAAGAAAATATGATCTTTTGCTTTTACTGCCCTGGGAAAAATGTCGCACGTCCTGAGCCCTGAGCATCTACGTTCGTGCCGCGCCATCTTTGGAAAACATTGAGCTGGTCACTGAATGAAACTTAATTTTAGCTGCAATCAGTCGCTGCGATTGCTGCCTACTGAATGAAGTGAGACCCTCGATTCGTAGGTGACACGAATTGATACATAATTCTTGTTGTTTGACATAGTTTGCTTTCTGTTACCTCTCAGTATATTTGCAGCCTCAAAATACACGAGTTCCTGTTATATGCTAGCACCCCTTGCTAATGCTAACGCGGGCCTACCGTATACTTTTGCATATTATGCTTTCGGGGTACAGTAGTAGAAATCCACGATTCAATGCATTTGTTCTAGCATTTTATATTGAGTTATCTTTTTTAATTATAGTTTAATTTTTATAGTTTAAACTATACACGTTGCGTTTAATTTAAGATATGTTTTCTACTATGTAATTGAGATAAACGATCCTTTTTATTAGTTAACTACAAGCAATTACTTTCTTATTTGATGTGTTTCCTTGTTTACGAAAATCAATTCTAGAGTGCTTCTTCACAAGCGGGGCAAACATGGGAGTGAAGCCTCAGCGCCCTCGATGCTTCATGGACGTTGCTATTGGCAATGTTATAGGTAAGAATGTCCATTTGATCACTTATTCCTTGTATTGAGCTTTAAATGACTGTTGTACTTTTTTCAGTTGGTAGAGTTGTGGTGGAATTGTTTTCAGATGTTTGTCCCAAAACATGTGAAAACTTCAGGTGTCTTTGCACCGGTAAGTTCCCGAAAATGTCAAGCAACAAATATAATTGTATACCTGGTTCAACTAAATTCTGTGTTCTCAGGTGAAAAAGGAATTGGTAAAGGAACCCAGAAGCCCCTTCACTATAAAGGATGTCTCTTCCATCGCATCGTTAAAGATTTTATGATCCAAGGAGGAGACTTTAGTGAAGGTGAATTTAGAAACATCTACATCTGTAAAGCGTCTGTGCCCGATTTGTAATGAGCCTTCATGTATGTTTTCTGTTTTTTATAGGAAATGGAAGAGGCGGGGAATCCATCTATGGAGGCTTTTTTGAAGGTAAAGGAAGGAGCTGCCAGACCTGTGACTTGTTTTCCAAACCAACGTTGGCTTGAAGACGGAAGTACAATCTTGTGATTTTCCCCTAGATGAAAGTTTCGCTGTTAAACACAACAAGGGATATCTCCTGTCTATGGCCAACAGGGGCAAAGACACCAATGGATCTCAGTTTTTCATGTGAGTAGCCCTGAGAATTTTGACATTATTTATATATGTGTACTTATTTGCGTAAAACCAATACTCCTTTGTTTGTCTCGATCCACAGAACAACAAAACCCACACCTCATCTTGATGGGTATGAATGTGTTTTAGTTCTTGAGTTTATATTTTCCGTACTTTTGTTTTGTGAACTCGGTGAATTTTGTTATTTTTTAGTGTCCATGTGGTTTTTGGACATGTGATCTCTGGTCAAGATGTTGTTCAAACCATGGAAAACCAAAAAACTGATCCTAACAGCAAACCATATGCTGACGTAAAAGTTCTGAATTGTGGAGAACTTGTCCCTAAAGCTAAAGGTTTGTCAGTGATGCTAGACATGACACAACAATAGCTCTGTTTATTCACCGTCTTGTTCATTCACAGCCAAAAAAGAAGGTAAAAAGAAAAAGCATGGCATGGCTGGATCCAGCAGTAGCTCCAGTGAATCGCATAGCTCATCAGAATCATCCTCTGATTCAGAAGATTCTGAAAAAGAGTCAAAGAAGAAAAAGAAAAAGAAGCAGAAGAAACATAAAAAGAAGCAAAAGAAAACAAAGTACATGAGATTGTTTTGCATATGTTGGATAATGTATGAGATCACTATAATTTGTGTTTCACTTTTTTTTTTCTCTTGTAACAGAGCTGAAGCTGCCAGTGCAGATGAGAAGGAGGAAGAGGTCGAAGCGGTGCCTTCAACGGTGCGTCCGGAAGAGATTCCTCCAATTCCCGAAAACCGATTCCTTATGAGACGAAGCCCCCAGCAATTGGAGATTAAGGATGAGCCTAAAAAGGAACAACGGAACAAGGGGGAAAGACCCAGGTACACTTAAAAAAAAAAAAAAAAGCCCTTCTCTTTTTTTAGCAGTAATTGTATGTTATGTTGTTTTTTTTGTTTTTTTTCCAGTGCTGGAATAGCCTATAATTCAGCATACAACAGGAGACTGGTCATGACCCGCTCCGGAAGAAAGATAAAGGGCAGGGGTCCGAGGGTATGTACATAATTACACTACAATTATCATTTCAGAATTTATAAATCCATTTTTAAAGAGTAACACATCTATCTTTCAGAGATACCGAACCCCATCACGCTCTCGTTCAAGAGATCGGTTTAGACGCAGTGAAACGCCTCCTCACTGGCGTCAGGAAATGCAACGTCAGAAGATGAGGGCTGTTACTGGGGAGCGCTGGATCAAGGGGGATAGGTATGAGTCTTAATAATGATTATGAAAGAGCATAATTATTAATGTTAGTGTTTATTTCAATATATGTACAGATGGACAAGTATTATTTATGTACAAATAATGCATGAATCTATTGCCGCCTGTGCGTCTACACCAGTAGCAATAGATTAGAATAAAAAGTTTTTGGCTGTAACTGAGAATCTTTCTTTCACAGAGGTGATCTCAATGATGGAAAGGAAGCGGGCTTGAAGAGAGAGAGACGATCGTCCATTTCAAAACATGAAGATGCCGTAGAGGGTAAAAAGGAGAAGAAAATGAGGAACCATAGGTCCAAGAGCAAAGAAGAGGATTCCACAAGTAAAGATGGAAAGCACGCTAAACACAAATCCCACAAGAGGGCAGAAAGTCGGAGTAAAAGTCGTGAGAGGAAAAGGTCTAAGAGCAGGGACAAAGGACACAAGTCTCGCAAATCCGATGAGAAACGGGCACGATCCCAAAGCAAAGACAAGGAGGACTCAAAGGAGGACTCGAAGAAAGACAAACACTCTGATAGTGCAAAAGACAAAGTTGACGAATCTAGTAAAAAGCATAAAGAGGATTTTAAAGGAAGAAACGGGGAAAGAACTAGGTCAAAGTCGCGTAGCAGGGACAAAAAAGATGGTCACAGATCTCGCAGCAGCAACCGGAACAAGAGCAGTCGCGCCAAATCCGCAGACAAGGACGACGGGCGGAGCAAGGACAGGGCCCACAACCGCAGCAGAAGTAGGGACCGTCGACGCAGTAACGAAAGGCAGACAAAGAGGAGAGAGTCGTCCCGAAGCAGAGAACATCGAGGGAGAAGCCCGGACAGGAGTAAGACCAGAGACGCCCACCGGAGCAGGCACTCGAGAAGCAAGAGTAAGTCCAGTAAAGATCGCTCTGCTCATAGAAAAGATAAACAGCGCGACTCTAGCAATCACAAGAGACGACATAGCAGCAGTTCTGATGGCGAAAGGGATAAGCGAAAGGGCCGAACTATCCACGATCGGAAATCAAAAGACAAAAGGAGCCCGGTGAGGCACAGGCCAGACAGCACTACTAAAGGCAAAGACCGGAATAGCAGAAGACATAGGCACAGCTCTAGCTCAAGTTCTGATAGTGACTGAAACTACCCTTCTACCTTCATTTTCATTTTTTTCTACATATTTGGTTTCCATCTACATACTGCTGAAGTCAAGTTACAGCTCCATTTAGTACAGTACTACACTTGCATTTTGAAGTGGATGTGGTTTACAGAATGTTGAGTAAGATTCTTTTAGCGGACTGTCTGAATTGTATTTCCCGTGGGAATTGTTGCGTTGTCTGGAATTTTCCAATTGCAAGTTTATGAAAACAAAGGAAGATGGCTTGCTGTGGAACATTTCAGGTAATGCAGCACTGTTTTGATGAGATAAGTTGATGATATTGTGCTCCATGAATGTTAGTACTGACCAAAACAAAATATTGACATGCCTGGATGACGCAACAAGACTTTTCTGTTATCTTACAATCTAATAAGCATTCTGTCTTAAATAAATTTAATTTGGATTAGATCGATTGAGACCATGGAAATTCCAATTGTATATTTATCAAAGCTTTTAAATTATTTGCCTAAACTTTTGTACTTTTATCATTCAGACTGTATTGGTTTAGGAGGGAAGGTGTGATTTTAATGTCATTGTTATATCATATTTCCAACCCACAGAAATGTTTTGGTGCTTTGTAATTTGTCATTTGGTAACATGTGAGCCCTCCACTTTTTTACACACAACCTTTTACTGCAATGCAGATGATTCTGGTTTACTTGAGGGGTTATCCATCATTTGTAAAGTCATTTTGTCCAATTACATCAGAAATTAAGGTTCTGAAGGATGAATAAAAAATGCATTGATTTTCATGAACTGATGCTTTTCTTCCTAGTGTTCCTACACATCAGACAAGTGTACGTTGTACAGCTTTGTATTGTGGCAGATCTGAGGTGTGTGGTAATGGCCAAAGCAACTACTTAATGTTCTGGAGGTGGAGCCTCAAGTTTCTATGGGTAAAGAAGTTTTAAGATGAAGAGCTTTTATTCCTTAGCATAACATTTAATTATAAAGAAAAGCTTTTATTGTCATATCAATAAACCTAAATATATAAAACTAAAGTATGAAGTCTGTATACACAGATAATGAAAAGGTTATAGCTAAATGAAAATCTCCGCTATATAATAAGTCATCTTGATGAACATGATGAAGAATGTAGAATTAGATATTCTAATACACATTTTTTTCCAATACTTTCATTTTTATTCATTACCCAGGGCAGTCCAGTCTTATTTGCAGTTCCAACATTCTTGTGGCGTCCTTAGATCTTCTGAGCCCCTGAGAAAGTGTCAGACATTTGTGCAGCACCATTGTCTTGTATCTCTTTGCTGGGACTAACTTCATGATAAGCTGGACCAGGTCCCCCAATCCCCTCTATTGCAGCTTTGTAAAGTGGCACCATATAAAGTTTGGAGTCTTCAGCTCGATTGATGATATCTTTTGCATATAACTGAAACTGAAACTCTTCATCTGCATGTAATTGACTATTCATTACTTCAAACTCTTTCATGTCTTGTTTTTGCCGCTGTTGCTTTGAGTGTTTTTCATTCTGAAGGTAAAATGTAAAAGACAATTAGAATTGAGCACTTTGAGAAATCTCTGAAGTTCATTAAGTACAAACCATTTGTGTTTTGTGGAACTCCTGCAGCTTTTGCCGCTCCTCTTTCTCCTTCTGCTCTTTGTGCTGCTGTTTTTCCAAATATATTTTCTGTGCCTCCTTTTTAGACTGAAGCATTTCCTCATTCTTCTTTTTCATCTCCTCTTTCACTCTCTCTTTCTCTTGCATCTAATAGAGAAGTAAAACCACAGCGATTAGTGACAAGTTGACACTTATATACAGTTAACATCTGTTTACCAAAGAGGTCCTGTGTTCAGCTATGGACTGCATCATAGCAGCTTTCCTCTCCGTCTCCTCCTGCTCCAACTGCATTTCCCGAGCCTCACGCTCAGCAACAACTCGTGCAAGTCTCAGCTCTTCAATTCTAGCCTGCTGCTGTTGAGAGACAACTATTTTTTCCAAGATTTTCTCCCGTTGCATTTGAGTTTCCCTTAAAAACAAAACAAACAAAAAATCCCATTATTCTCATGATTCTATCTAATACTGGTGAAAAGTGTGAGTATTGAATTCACCATCCATGATAGAAAAATTTAAAGAAAATGAACGGCAATGAGAAGAATTTCTCGTGAGCCTCAATTGATCTGACCTTATCATCTCCTTTTCCTTGTCTCTTCTTAACTTGATTATTTTTTCTTTTGCTGAGAGGTATAGTTTTCTTTGTTCGTCTTCCAAACGCTCTTTTCGGTCATGTGCGGCTCTCTCCTGTTGTTTGTTTGTTAGATGCTCCTGAAAACAAAAGCACAGTGCAAGTGGCTTTTGAGCTCCAGTTAAAGATCGACAGCCCTCACCTGATTGGCCTGCATGAGCTGCTCCCTCGCTTCCTTACGTCGCTCTTGTTCCCTGCTTTGTTCCCACAGATGAAGCTCATGTTGTTGCTGCAGCTCATCCAACTCTTTTTCTTTTAGGTGCCTTTTGTATTCTTTGTCAAGATCATGTTTTCTTATTCTGAAAAGAACCTTATAATAACAATCCTCATTTTGGACACTTCTTGTGTGAAGTTTGTACTCTTACTGATTGTTCAGCTCCTCCACAACTGCCAGGCTCTCCTTTTTCTTTTGCTTTACTTTCTCTTCTTCTTTTCGCTGAGCTTCTTCCTCTCTGGCCATAGCTGTTTCAAAGAAGGTTTTGTCCATATCTTTGCCAAAACTTTTCATCCGCTGCTTGAATTTAATTTGTGCTTCCCTTTCATGCAGCACATGTGACAGCCTGTACGCGCTCTAAAAGACCGTGGAAAGCGTCACATAATAATATTTACAGTCTATGGTTACATCAATCCAACTCATTACAAATGTGCAGTGAGAGGTGGACTTACATGCAGGTTCTTGACCCGCTCTGTTTGATGGAAGAGCTGAGCTGTAGCTTTTTGTATGGCCTCCTTTCTCTTTTCCTCCTTGTATTTTGCCTCCTCTAAATCAAGTTTCTTTCTTTTGTCCTCGTCCATCTGCTGGCGAATAGCCTTTGCCTCCAGATTCTTCTGCCTTTGCGTCTTAAACAAAGATGAGATAAAGCCTTGTATAATGTCAAATGTCTGCAGTTCAGATACTTACTGCTATAGTATTGGGCCAAAGCTTGACTACTTCTTTTGACTGCAAGTGCATAGCTTCTCTTCTCTTTTCCTCTTCAATCCTGCGTTCTAGTTCTCTATCAATGTTATGTATCTCATTTTGAATCCTCATTGACTCAGATTTTGATAGAATTGTGACTTTACGTAGATCTGGCAGTGGGACCATTGTACTCTCTCTTGCATGTGAAGAATCTTAGAAGAATGGCAAACAAAATTTAATGATCAAAATTTTAAGTTTATGTGTAATTACTATAGTGTAGGCAGGCTGTCTGACAATGAATATTTTTAGGTAGTATTCCTTTACTATATTTTTCAACATTTTCAGAGCTGTTTCTTGGGGTGCCGTGCTGCACACTCAGAGGGCCTGAGGCAGAATACAAAACACATTACTGACTGTTTGTGCAAAACTTCTGCAAAATAGATTTAGGTAAACGCTACCTCACTAAGATTTGAGTCAGTACATTTAGATTTTAGAAATTAATCAACCCTTTTTGGTATACACATACTACACTTCAGTCTATGGTAACATAAGCTACACTGGTTAAAAAACTAACATTACCGTACACACACAATATTTTCAAAAATAAATAATAATAATTATTTCCTTTTAACGGTACTATTTATATCGATAAATATTCTGTGAATTGTCCTCAAACTGACAGAAGATGAGAACCCTGAGTAGCATTAACCTAAAAAATGGGTTTCAGGTTAAACTTTTGATCAAAAGGTTCATGGCATTATTCACCATTTTCCCAACTCAAATTTACCCCAAATAATGTGTGCTACGCTAATAATAAATACTAACATTACCTTTTTCGTTCACGCTGGATCCTTTTATAAACTGAGAGTGACGTGCCAGCATCTTTCAAAAATACACCTTACAAGATATTATCCAGTTAATAAACAAAGAAACAAGGCTTTACTCCAGTTGAGGCCAGAGAGTTGTTGTGTGGTATCCTAGCAACAGCTTCAGCCTGGGGGCGGGGCTTCACATGAAGTCCACAGATATCATGTGATAGATAAATGGACCATCTCTCTATGTATGAGCCTCAGCTGCCCTGGGGGCCTTTATGACTACTCCTAAATCAGGACACAAAACATGTGGATTTTAGATAAACTAATCCAAATTCAGGTATATTTCACAAACTTTTTCTCATGGTATTTGAGTTATTTCTATGGCCATTGTAAATAACAGGTTGTCACAAAACAGGAATTTGCTTTGGCTCAAGTAAACTTGTTTGCACAAATTATAAAAGTAAATATAGATACAGTATACGGCAGGTATAAAAATCTTCATTACATTTTTTTTAAATTGCTACTATACAAGCAGAGCATGGATCTATAAAGTACACTATATAGGTTAACATTATGGTGGACAGCTGAAAAATAGTTTATGGTATGGTAACTTTAAATCGTCACACTTGTCTAATACCTCAGTTATACTTGGGCAAATCCAAAAAAAAAAAAAAAAAAACACACGTCACATAGTTCAACTTTTTATCTATCTATTTTTTCATCTAGACAAAATGGTCCAATTATTTTCTCATAATGGTCTAGAACTGGTGACAATATTCAAAAAACATGCTTGATCTTCGCCTGTAGAAAGGGCTTTCAGACATAAGCATAATTGTGTTATGTAAAAACACAATAGAATACAATTTATTCTTGTATAGCCCTAGGTCACAACAGAAGTCATCTAAAAGGACTTAACTAAACCATTGAAATCACCAACACAGGTCAGAGAATCAACAGTTAAAACACTTAAATAAAAATATAAAGCACACACAGAAGAAAATGTCCATACATGTTGTAGAATGCTTAAGTGTCCTGATCATCACCAATCCTTTCTGTTGGACACTAACTGTCCAACAAGACCCTCCTGCATCGACAAGGAAAAACTCTTAAAAAACCCAGTGGGAAAAAGTGAGAAACCTTGGGGAGCACTAGGGAAACCCACAGGGAGGGAGACCCATTTGAGAAAGGGATCCGCTTCTCCGGACGGACAGGCTAATGATCCAGGACCTAAGCTAGCTACAGAACGTGGACCAGTGGACGCTGAACGTGGACAGGTCCGGTGCAGGACTGAAGCACTCCCAGGCAGGTCCGGCAGGGCAGTCCGCAGGTGTAGATGGAAGAGGCCAGGCTCAGAGATCCCGTCATCGTACCATGAAACAGACAATGGGACAACGGGTGAATAGAAATGAACAAACTACAGTCAAAATCCTAATAATGCTAAACAGGTAAAGTAGGAAGGAGGAGAGGATAGTGCTCAAGTTACCATACTTCTCCCAGCAAACTGACTCCCTATGCAGCTTGACTGACAGTCTGAGGAGTTTAGCCTTCCCTGAGTCTTACCTTCCTAGCCATATGCTAAACTAAAGAGGACTGTTTTAAACCTAGCCTTGAATAAAGAGAGCGTATCTGAAAGGAGGTGAGACAGCAGCAGCAGCCACGGCTAGTCTAGCCTAGGCTACAGCACCAAGATTCATGGATTGCACACCAGGTGTGCAAACCGATCCAGGCAAACCTAATTATATATTATATATCATATATATCATATATATTATACATATTATATATATTATATATAATACATAAATGTCATTGGACGTGTGCATGCTCTATCTGTGCCAAAAGCAGGTCAGACATCTTTTTTACTTGGGTTGTCACGGAGATGTTTCCTGTCACAGATTGCTTACAGGCTGTCTGTCATGTGCAAATGAATTAGGTGTTTTATAATAGACTTTGGCCACTTACAACAAACCAGAGAGTGTCTAATTCTACTTCTGGTTTGTCATATGAAAGGGTCATGACAAATGGTTATGACAGAAATGGCTGCATCCAATTTCATAAAAATACATTCTTTGTTTTTTTCCTCCTCTAATTTGTATTTACTTGTGGCATAACATTTTACTGAAGTAGCATATGATAAAAAGGTGTTTAACCTTTACTAAACTAAACCTGCTCAGATGGAAAGATATAGTGGTGGTATTGTTGCTGAATTTGGATGCAGGGATTTTTTTCATTTCATTTTATTGAGAGCCCCATTAGCTCCTGACTTATTGCAGGAGCTATTCTACCTGAGGTCTACTTAATTTTCATTACAAATGTTTACAATATTACATAACAAAAACAAACAAACAAAACAACAACACGCAAACACACATACACTCACAAGACAAACCGTAGGGGCCCAATGTCCCTCATCAAGAAGGCCCAGCAGAGGATGTACTTCCTGCGGCAGCTCAGGAAAGCCAAGCTGCCTGCACAGATGTTGGTGCAGTTCTACACGGCCATCATCGAGTCCATCCTCACCTCCTCCATCACCGTGTGGTTCGCTGGAGCCACAGTCAGGGACAAACAGAGGCTACAGCGCATCGTGAGCTCTGCAGAGGAAGTGATCGGCCGCAGCCTCCCATCGCTGCAGGACCTGCGTAGGTTTCCTCCGGGTACTCCGGTTTCCCCTACCACTAAAAATATGTACAATAGGTCTGGCATGCGCCTCCTGTTCGGCGACCCCGCTCCCATCTCTGTGTGGAGTGAGAGACAAATGCCCAAAAAAAAAATAACAAATGTAAACCGCTTTGTGGCTCTGGTCTGTGAAAGGCGGTATATAAATAAAGATTACTTACTTACTTACCTGTACGTCGCCCGAGCTCGAGGCCGGGCTGGTCGTATCACAGCCGACCCCTCTCACCCTGCACATGGACTATTCCAAACACGCCCCTCAGGCAGGAGGCTGCGGTCCATCAGGACTAGAACCTCCCGCCACAAGAACAGTTTCTTCCCCTCTGCTGTTGGACTCTTGAACACTTCATAACCTGTCCCCCCGCCCTCTAGAAGTCCCCTACTGCTCTTATAAAGTCCCCTACTGCTCTTTCACTTTACTGCCCTTTATAATGTCACTTACTGTCCTTTATAATGTCACTTTACTCTGCTGTCACCTTACATTGTTGCACTGAGCCAAAGCAAAATCCAAGTCTGTGACTTCCTGTTACTTACGTGGCAATAAAACTGATTCTGATTCTGATAAAACATATCACATAAAACAGCAATAATAGCATCATTATGATCACCATCTCCAACTGTCAAACTTAAACCAACAATGCATTACTTAAACAAAACATTTATAACAATCACAACCGAAAAATGCAACTCTCACATGGTTAGCGTATTAACAAATTTTCCTTCTTGTGTGAACAAAAACACCTTTAACTTCATATTTGAATACATATTTGGCTGTTCTCTAATAACAAAAAGTTATCCAGGCAACCATGGCTCTGTATTATTATTATTATTATTAGTTAGTATTACTATTATTATTAGTCTCTCTCTTTTCTTTCTCCCCTCTCTCACTACCGGTCAATAAAAGAAAATCTTCAACACCCTGACATACCTATTCAATACACCAAAAGTGAACATACATACACACACATACACTCGCGCACGCTGAATCCCCCCCCCCCCCTGTCCCCCCTCCTGACCCAATGTAAATGCTTATATGTATGTCTAAATGTACAAATGGGTCTATAATGTCTGTGCTGTAATATATTGTATATGCCAATAAAAAAAAAAACCATAGCTCTGTAACAAACAGTTTGCTGCATCTGACTAGTTTTACAACTGGGTAGAACACACCCTGTTGCGCTGGTCTGACGTGTTTCATAGCTATGATTATCTAAGAAAAATGCCCATACTCCTTCCCATTTTCTGCCATACATAATTAATTTGACTGGTCCACGACAGTCTAGAATCTACTATTACTCCCAACATTTTGACTTGATCTACTTTCCTAAGATCTGGTGTAACATCGGTGATGTTTTCAGTAGGTATTTTGAACCAACCACCATACATTTCGTTTTTTCCACATTACTGATTTGATAGCTTTGATCCATTGATTTACTGAGGCCAGTTCCTCTGTAGAATGTTTTTAAGTTGGCAATCTGTCTGTGCATACAATGTTGTGTCATCTGCATTTATAGTAGGGCTGTCAAACGATACATTTTTTTAGTTGATTAATTGCATGGTAATGATGAGTTAACTCACGATTAATCGCATTTTTAACATTCTATTTCAAATCCACTCCAATTGAAATTAAATGAGATTTTCAAATGTAATGACACACTGTTATTCATACCATCCATCCATCCATCCATTTTCTTCCCCTTAATCCATTTCTGGGTCGGGGGGGTGGCAGTCAGAGCTGCACCCAGTACACAGAGCACCAGCCCCTATTCATACCAAATGTACTTAAATCTGTTTGACTTGCTCACAACTTTCTACTTTTGGGTACAACCAACAAGAGCTGTTAATGAAAGGGAAAATGTAGGTACCCCAGCTTTAATTTTTCAGCGTGTCTCCTCCTCTCCTCCGTGTGTCACACAACATCAGAGAATGGCCCCTGTGCGTGTATATATATATGCGTGTATTATATGACCACGTTACCGCTGTCACCATCACACACACGCACGTGTCCGTGGCATTCTGAGTGATATTATTATAAATGAGCGGGTCATTCGGACATGCGTTAATTATTTTTTAACGCGTTAATGAAAACGGTAATTAACGTGAATTAACGCGATAATTTTGACAGCCCTAATTTATAGCCATGGTTGCTTGTTTCAATACTAGGGGAAGATCCATCCATCCATCCATTTTATTCCGCTTTATCCGTTGCCGGGTCGTGGGGGCAGCGGTCTAAGCAGAGACGCCCAGACTTCCCTATCCACACACACTTCCTCCAGCTCGTCCGGGGGGACCCCAAGGCGTTCCCAGGCCAGCTGAGAGACATAGTCCCTCCAGCGTGTCCTGGGTCTTCCCCGGGGCCTCCTCCCGGTGGGATGTGCCCGGAACACCTCCCCTGGGAGGCGTCCATGAGGCATCCTGAACAGATGCCCGAGCCACCTCAACTGGTTCCTCTCGACGTGGAAAAGCAGCGGCTCTACTCCGAGCTCCTCCCGAGTGACTGAGCTCCTCAACCCAATGGTGTAGGTTTGGTTCCAATCTTGGTGGGGACATTCACTACGACCCGAGTCTACACCCATTGACACGGGGTCCAGCGTTTCTCCCCCAGAATTTGTTGTGTAATCACACACTATATTTGCAATAGTGTGTTGCCTTCTATACTAAACTCAGCTGTAGACTGAATGAGAAGCAGTTAAGGATTTTTTCTAATAGTAACAAAATCAATTGGATCAGAGCTTCTGAGTTTTGTGTTGCGTTCATTCTAACTTTGTCCACAAGATGGCTTAAATGTTTATAGTAAATAAGATAGTAAATATATCCTGTATTCAGGATCAGGCTGATATGGTCTCAAATATGCTGTCCCTGGCACTTTCTTGAGAGTGACTCTCATTGGCTGCCTCCTAAATAGCAAATACACTGTTATGAAACTTTAAAAAATCCCATATTTTATCTTCATAATTCCAGCCTCACCTGAAGCCCAGCTTCGATATCTGCCTGCACTACATCTTCGCTGAATACCTGAGTTCCCTATAATAAATAAAACACATGTAGTACATTAAACAAATCAGATCTAAGCATATACAAAATAAAACCACCAACAAAACCAAATAAATACTTTCAACCTCACCTGAAGCCTTGAAGGTCCAGCCACTTCCTCATCCTCTACCAGCACTGCACATTCCCTGTTTGTCTGACTTTCCTTTATGGTATTAATAAAAACACACATTCTACATTGAATAAAATGAAACCTAGGCATGGTACACCAGTCGCTAAATATCTCATGAGACTAGAATTGGTTGATGGGTCTAAGATTTTAACTGCTTAATCCTAACCTCACCTGGAGTCCTGTCTTGTCCTTGTCTTTATCTCCTTCTTGAATTTCCATTATATCTCTCAGAGTGTCCTATATTTAGTAAAAGATTTCAGACAACACTTTTTGCATCATTAAAGTAGTAAAATATGTTGTAATTGGCATAGGTAATTTCCAACCAAATAATGTTCTTTAACTTTAGTATGATTCTATACTGACTTAAACCTAATCCAAATCTACATAATAGCCCTCACCTGAGGCTCTAACAGTTCAGAAACTGCTCTCGATACTTCATGCTCTGATCTTTCAATTTCCTATAATAAATAAAAACAGAGGAGAAAATATTGAATTAGAATCTACAGTGAGTAGCTCACTACATTGTTTGACATATACGATCAATCTCTAAAAACAATTCATAGTCCCATGCATACCTACAAAATTCCAACCTCACCTGATGCACTGAAGGGCCTGTTGCTTCTACCTCAACATTCCCTATATTGTTCTCTCTTGTTGGTTGAGTTTCCTATGTATGTTAACAGAAGATTAATCATCACAATTCATAATTTGCTATTACTTGTGCTTTCTCTTACTTACTTTCCAACTGTTAAAAAAGCTCTTGATATCTTTTATCTTTTTTTGTGGAGGTGGCATTTTTTCTAAATTATATAAGAAGGTATAGACAATCAAAAACAGACATCCATATACATGAACTGCAGAATCATTTATATAACTTGGCCAATGTCAAAAGTTACATAGTATTTCTCAATACAATGAGTTAACAAGAGTTTGGCAATAAGTAACAGTGTGGATTTTTCAATATTTTCTTTTTTTATTTCACTCTCAACCCAAAAAGGCAAGTAATGACTCACAGGGCTCTCAAGTATGCAAAATAAAAACTTAAATGACCTGTTGTGGTGTGTTTTGCGCACAACCAGCATAACGCAATGGAAAATTTAGGTATCCGAGCTTTAATTTCGGGAGCGCTGGTTGCGCTTTGGGAAGAGTCAGGGGAGAGACATGTCAGAGACACAGGGGAGAAACGGGGGAGATACGAGGGAGACCCGCACTTGCAACATGGTTCTGTCTGCATATGGTCCGAGCTCGGTACCATGTTAGAGCTGTGTTTTCACTGAGCGCCGCGGCTGTCATTACAAAGCGGCAGCAGCTGCACCAGGACGTGCACATTCGAGTGCATCGCTTGAATGTGCTTAGAGCAAATAACAACAAGTGCCCGCTGTCACACATTTCACAGAAATTACATTATCAGCAGATAAAGGTTGTAAATCGTGGATCCGTGGAATATTTTCATCCCTAGTTTATCCTGATTCACACAACACACCCACTTATACATTTTGGATAGTAAGAGCACAATAAGTATTTTTTCAGCCTTTCAACCAACCTGTTTCTGTTCTGTCTCTGTATGCCGTGTGAGCTCCTCGGAACATTAAACAGTGCGCTGACAGATTAGAAATAACGTAAGTACTTTGAATGGTAATAGATCTACAGTACTTTCCTCTGATTACTCACGTGCTACAACGCTCAGGGAACGAAAAAAAAACACTTGCTTCACGCTGGCTAACTTTTAAAAATTAAACAGTCGCTCAGTGCTTCAGTTTGGCGCTGAAGAAGACAGCCAATCACTGCAGAGAACGGAACGGGTCACGTACTGCTGCTGCTGCTGTTGCTCTGGAGGCGAGGAGGAGGCGCGACGTGTGCACAAACGGAAGACATGTGTCCCGGACCGTCCGGGTCACGGGACATCATGTCATTTTGGTGGGGACTTTTTAGTCCTCACCAAATATTGGTGGGGACATGTCCCCATGGTCCCCACGCAAACCTACGCCCTTGCCTCAACCTATTTCTAAGGGAGTGCCCAGCCACTCTGCGGAGGAAGCTCATTCCGACCGCTTGTATCCGCGATCTAGTTTTTTTGGTCATTACCCAAAGTTCATGACCATAGGTGAGGGAGGGAAAGAAGATTGACCGGTAAATCGAAAGGTTTGCCTTTCGGCTCAGCTCCCTCTTTACCACAAAGGTTCGATACAGCGACCGCATCACTGTGCACGCTGCACTGATCCGCCTGTCAATCTCACGCTCCATTCTTCCCTCACTCGTGAACAAGACCCCGAGATACTTGAACTCCTCCACTTGAGGAAGGACCTCTCCACCCACCTGCAGAGGGCAAGGTACCTTTTTCCGGTCGAGCACCATAGCCTCAGATTTGGAGGTGCTGATTCTCATCCCAGCCGCTTCACACTCGGCTGCAAACCGCCCCAGTGCATGCTGAAGGTCCTGGTTCGTTGGAGCCAACAGGACAACATCGTCCGCAAGCAGCAGAGATGAAATCCTGTGGTCCCCGAACCGGACCCCCTCCGACCCCTGGCTGCGCCTAGAAAGTCTGTCCATAAACACAGTGAACAGAACCGGTGACAAAGGGCAGCCCTGGCGGAGGCCAACATGCACCGGGAACAGGTCTGACTTACTGCCGGCAATGCGAACACAGCTCTGGCTCCGGTCATACAGGGACCGGATGGCCCTCAGCAGAGGACCCCGGACCCCGTACTCCCAAAGAAACCCCCAAAGGACACCCCGGGGAACACGGTCGAACGCCTTCTCCAAATCCACAAAGCACATGTGGACAGGTTGGGCGAACTCCCATGAACCCTCAAGTATCCGATGGAGAGTATAGAGCTGGTCCAGTGTTCCGCGACCGGGAAGAAAACCACACTGCTCCTCCTGAATCAGAGATTTGACCATCGGCCGTAGCCTCCTCTCCAGTACCTTGGAGTAGACCTTACCGGGGAGGCTGAGGAGTGTGATCCCACAATAATTGGAACACACCCTCTGGTCCCCCTTCTTGTAGAGAGGGACCACCACCCCGGTCTGCCACTCCATTGGCACCGCCCCCGATCGCCACGCTATGTTGCAGAGACGTGTCAGTCAAGACAGTCCTACAACATCCAGAGACTTTAGATAGTCAGGACGGATCTCATCCACTCCCGGAGCCTTGCCACCAAGGAGGCTGCCAACCACCTTGGTGACCTCAGCCAGGGAGATGGATGTATCCGCCCCAACATCCTCAGCCTCTGCCTCTGTAACGGAGGACGTGACAGGGGGATTGAGGAGAACCTCAAAGTATTCCTTCCACCGCCCCAACATCCTCAGCCTCTGCCTCTGTAACGGAGGACGTGATAGGGGGATTGAGGAGAACCTCAAAGTATTCCTTCCACCGCCCGACAATATCCCCAGTCGAGGTCAGCAGCTCTCCACCCGCACCGTACAGGGTGTTGGCAAAGAACTGCTTCACCCTCCTGAGGCGCCGGACGGTTTGCCAGAACCTCTTCGAGGCCGACCGATAGTCGTGCTCCATGGACTCTCTGAACTCAGTCCCGAGTTTTTGCCTCTGCAACAGCCCGGGCAGCGGCACGCTTGGTCAGCCGGTACTGGACAGCTGCCTTAGGAGTCCCACAAACCATCATGGCTTGATAGGACTCCTTCTTCAGCCTGACGGCATCCCTTACTGCCGGTGTCCACCACCGGGTTCGGGGGTTGCCGCCGGGACCAGCACCGGAGACCTTACGACCACAGCTAAGAGCCGCCGCATCGGCGATTGAGGCAGAGAACATGGTCCACTCAGACTCAATGTCTCCCTCCTCTGCCGGGACCTGGGAGAAGCTCTTCCGGAGGTGCGAGTTGAAAGTCCGTCTGACAGGGGGCTCAGCAAGACGTTCCCAGCAGACCCTCACTACCCGCTTGGGTCTGCCAGGTCTAACCAGCTTCTTCCCCTGCCAGCGGATCCAACTCACGACCAGGTGGTGATCGGTTGACGGCTCTGCCCCTCTCTTCACCCGAGTGTTCAAGACGCGCGGTCAAAGGTCAAATGATACAATAACAAAGTCGATCATCGACCTCCGGCCTAGGGTGTCCTGGTGCCACGTGCACTGGTTGTAATCAGTATGTGGCTTAACAATGGCTCTCGATCAATCCACAGACAAGTGTTTCAACATTTGAGACATTTCTGGCAACAGACAAACTGACCTTTAGTCAGTGTGAGTAACATTGTAGATTCTTGTGCATGTAAAGTACATAATATCTTGGTATTTGACCATAACATCTGGAGTAGCTAAATGGGTTATAATTAATACATGTTAAACAGCAGACCAATGACTGTTCATTTGATTCATACATGACTCTGTATTGTATTGTTGGATGCATAACATATTTTACTCAATGGGACCCTTGACCTTCCTCTAAAACGCTATCAAAATTCAAGTCAACATGAATCGTCTGATAACCCTTTGAAGCACAAACAAATGGCTGGACTTTGTGAAGCTGATGACGTATCCACTCTAATTATGAGTGGGAACAATCTTTTCGCTAAAAAAATCAAACTCCAAAATCCGCCTACATTTTCCATGGTAATTATACAATACAATACAATTACAATACAATTTATTCTTGTATAGCCCTAGGTCACAACAGAAGTCATCTCAAAGGACTTAACTAAACCATTGAAATCACCAACACAGGTCAGAAAATCAACAGTTAAAACACTTGAAAAATATAAAGCACACACAGAAGAAAATGTCCATACATGTTGTAGAATGCTTAAGTGTCCTGATCATCACCAATCCTTTCTGTTGGACACTAACTGTCCAACAAGACCCTCCTGCATCCACAAGGAAAAACTCTTAAAAAACCCAGTGGGAAAAAGTGAGAAACCTTGGGGAGAACTAGGGAAACCCACAGGGAGGGAGACCCATTTGAGAAAGGGATCCGCTCCTCCGGACGGACAGGCTAATGATCCAGGACCTAAGCTAGCTACAGAACGTGGACCAGTGGACGCTGAACGTGGACAGGTCCGGTGCAGGACTGAAGCACTCCCAGGCAGGTCCGGCAGGGCAGTCCGCAGGTGTAGATGGAGGAGGCCAGGCTCAGAGATCCCGTCATCGTACCATGAAACAGACAATGGGACAACAGGTGAATAGCAATGAACAAACTACAGTCAAAATCCTAATAATGCTAAACAGGTAAAGTAGGAAGGAGGAGAGGATAGTGCTCAAGTTACCATACTTCTCCCAGCAAACTGACTCCATATGCAGCTTGACTGACAGTCTGAGGAGTTTAGCCTTCCCTGAGTCTTACCTTCCTAGCCATATGCTAAACTTATGGGGCTTTCAGACCGCCAACGCTGAAACGCGGAAGCCCCGCTCACCAGACGCGCATTCTCTAGTTTTCAGACGCAGAGGTCTTCACACCAGAACGTCCTGACGCGAGCCGGAAGTAGCCGGCCGGCTCTAATGCTAACAGAGCTATGCTAGCGGCTTCTTGTGTACAGATCTTCTCCAATATGCAGCTTTGCAGCGTGTCTTTGCTCACAGACATTCCAAGGGCTTTATACAACAGTAGTATGTGTTCACGGAGGTGCGCCATACGTGTTTTCATATTATTAAACGGAATTTCCGCATCGGCGAACACACTCGAAGCTGTTGCCTAAGGTCACAGGAGCATGACAACGCATATTTTCACAAGCACAGAGTCCCCCATAGTCAACCCTGGTTTGAGTTCTGGTGAAGTCTGGTGTGGGTCCTGTTTTTGCTGTTTACGAGTATTTTCAGTCTGCTCGCTCAGTCCGCTAATGTCCCCGTGACCACTTTGCTGCTCTCTGATTGGTTGTCGCACGAACGTCCCAAGGAAAGGATGAGCAGAATCCATCTCCTGTGGGCGTCGATTTTTCGGATATGCTTCTCCCTTTTCACTTTCCCGCCAAGTCCGTGCGTCATTAATGAACAGTCCGTTCGTGCGTGCCGAGAGGTCCGTGCGTTGTGACGGTCGAACGCGCGCCACCATAGACTTTGCGTTGAAACCCGACGGAACGCATGATCCGGTCTGAAAGCACCATAAAGAGGACTGTTTTAAACCTAGCCTTGAATAAAGAGAGCGTATCTGAAAGGAGGTGAGACAGCAGCAGCAGCCACGGCTAGGCTAGCCTAGGCTACAGCACCAAGATTCATGGATTGCACACCAGGTGTGCAAACCGATCCAGGCAAACCTAATTATATATTATATATCATAGGCTGTGTAAGGGCTATTTGATATGGAGCTATTATTGTTTCAATAATATTTGTGTGTGCGTAACCAGATTTGTGTGTGCGTAACCAGATTTGTGTGTGTGTAAAAGAAATATTTGTGCGTGTGTAAATAGATTTGTATGTATGTATCAAGATTTGTGTGTGTGTAAAGAAAAAAAAAGTAAGTTTTACACACAAGTTTTTTTTTTTACACACAAATCTTTTGACGCAGTCCTGCCTTCGCAGATTCGCAAGTGTAACTTGGACTGTGTGCGTCTGTACCCAGATTTGTGTGTGTGTAATTTGACATTTGTATCTGTAGCAGAACAATCTGTGTGTAAATAACCACGTTGTACGAAGAGAAGAACGGAAAAAAGCCTAAGAGCTACGCACAGGCTCCGTTTTACACACGAATCTCTTTTTGACACACCTCTGCCGCTTAGCGTGTGTCAAAAAGATTTGTAAGTGTAATGTGGTTGTTCTAGCAGTACACCAGCAGATGGTGCTGTTGTAGCTGGTTATTACCTACAGGCAAGCAAACCAAAACCTACTGCCTTGACAAGACACACTACCGCAGCTGTTTATGATATTTTTTTCCTATATTCAAAATCCTGTCATTCACACCACTGTATGATACATGGATCTATTCTACGTCATGGTGCTACGTCCCTTAGGACTTCGCTAGTGGATATCACTCGTGACCCCCAGGTCACGCGGGATATCACTCGTGACCCCCAGGTCACGCGCCAGAGAGATCAAAATAATTTGCTCCAATCACCAGCCACCTTCCTCTATAAATGCCCCTGCACAAGGCCGTACCCCCTCTTTCACTCTGGCGCCGATTGAGATCTACATTTCAATTTACCTGAGGAAAGATGTCTTCTGATGCTCGTCCGAGTTCCCCTTCGCCATCCGGCGTCGGACGTCGTCGTTGCTCGACTTGTCGGGTCAAGCTCCAGCGCAAGGACCAGCACTCCAGCTGCTTCGTGTGCCTGGGTTCGGGCCATGCGGCGTTGAGCGCCACCTGCGCCTCGTGTCTCGCTCTCCCCAGGGAGGAGAGTGAACGCAGGCGCGCGTTCTTCGCCGCTACAGCGCCCCGTCCGGACTCCTCTCAGGACGAGGAGTCTGTGATTGACTGGGCCCCCCTCGACCTTCCACCCGTGCCCGCGGAGAGGACGGAGAGGTGTCGGAGGTCGGCTCTCTCCTCACGCTGGACGAGGTGGTGTCCAACCCGGAGCCGGACCGCTTCCCGCTGGACCACATGCCTGGGCTCTACTCCACGGCGGCGGCCATCATGGATGCCCCCCTGCCACCGCAACCGAACCAGAGGGTGGAGGACTTCACCTCTGGTTACGCCACCACTCGAGGGAGGAGGAGAGCGCAGCCCACGTTGTGCCCGCGTATGGACCCGATTGTCCATTACGCGACACGTGAGTGGCCAAAGCCCCTAGCGGCCAAGAGGCCCGCTTTGGGGGTACGGCATGTATTGTAACGTGCAGGACTGGTCCTGGACCGGCGGGGTCCCGGACATCGAGGACTCGGTTCGAGCGGCCCTGCACCCCTCCGCATCCGTGTGGCCCGGCACCAGACCTCTCCTTCCCTCCGAGCGGGATAGGATGTCTTTGGCGATGCACGATAGATGTTACGCCAATGCGGCTCAGGTCGTCGCGGTGGCTAACAACATGGCCTTCATCACCGGGGCCCTGGATAGGTCTCTCTCTTCTGGCCAGGCGCTCAGTGGAGACACCTTATCCCAGGCGAGGACCACTTCAGCAGCGATCCTGCGCATGTGCCAGGCGCTAGCTGTCGATGGCGGCCGCACGATGGCAGCAGCACAAGTGGGGGCCAGACACCTCTGGCTGGGGCCGGTGAACCTCAGAGAGGCGGAGAAGAGGCAGCTGCTGGACCTGCCCATCTCCCAAACGTCACTCTTCGGTCCGGAGATGCAGACGCTGATAAGGCTGGACACCGCAGCTAAGGACTCTGCTAGCCTAGCCCAGCATCTAGCTGCGAGACGCGAGGCCCGCCCACCAGCGCGGAGCCGAGACAGAGGCAGGGAGCGCTCGCCCGGCAGGCGCCCCGGACCATATCCACGCTCCGTGGCTCATCGTTCCCCAGCGACGAGGCCCCCGGGCCCAGACAGGCACACGGGAGGCTCGCGGGACCAACGCACCCACCGACGACCTCCCTATGGCAGAGGAGGTCGGGGTGGGAAGAATTTTTTCAATAAAAGCCGTGCGGCATTTCATCAGTACTCGCTGTCTGAGTCTCATTTGGGGGTATGTAACATGTCAAATGATTTGAATTCTGATTGTGTTACTTCTCGAGCATATAACGTGGCTCCGCTAGGCCTGCAGCCCCCAGAGAAGGGCGTGCAGCGTGCTATGCGGGCCGCGGGCTCCGATTCACGGGTTCATGTTTTGCCCTTCCGGAGAGAGGGCAGGCGGAGGGATCTGGTAAGTGATAATGTGTGTGCTCCAGCCGAACGCGTGTTAGCATCTCTGAGCTACAAGGCTAACACGGGGTTTCCCACTCCAGGGGCTCGTCCCCCCCTCCATGAGGCAAGAGCCAAGGGGGGGCACAGCAGCCGTGTCACGTGTGGTGAGCAGAGCTACAAGGCTAACACGGGGTTTCCCACTCCAGGGGCTCGCCCCCCCCCTCCATGAGGCAAGAGCCAGGGGGGGGCACAGCAGCCGAGTCACGTGTGGTGAGCAGTCCCGTACTTATGACGTCGGGCCTGCAGAACACGTGACCGCCCTCGGCGCTCACGGTGTGACGCAGGGGCCCCCCCGGCCCTTTCAGCCACCCCCCCTCCCTGCTAGGAACACCAGGAGAGGGCGGGGCCGTGACGTCTCGTGTTCCAACTCCCGTTCCGCCCCTCACAGATTTCTACAGCATCTGGAGAGAGCAGGGCCTACTGACAGATATTTGGCTGGAGAAAACTCTGCGCAGAGGTTACGCGCTGCAATTTTTCCGAAAGCCACCACCATTCCGAGGCGTACGGGCAGTACGCTCTCAGGTACGGGGATCGACAGAGGCACTACAAGCGGAGGTCTCCTCTCTGCTGAGTCGAGGCGCAGCAGTGGAGGTAGACCCGCAGGACGCCACCAGGGGGCTGTACTCCCCTTACTTCTTAGTGCCAAAGAAATCAGGCGGGGTGCGTCCCATTCTGGATCTGCGCGTGTTAAACGAGTGCATTTCCAAACGGCAGTTTCGGATGCTGTCCACAAGGCAGCTCCTCGAGTGTGTCAGGGAAGGAGACTGGATGACATCCATAGACCTGACAGATGCGTACTTCCACGTGCCCATAGTGCCAGAACACAGGAGGTTTCTGCGCTTCGCAGTGGGAGAGAGGAATTACGAGTACTGCCGTCTACCCTTCGGGTACGCACTCGCGCCTCGGACCTTTTCCAAATGTGTGGAAGCAGCTCTGGAGCCGATCAGACGTGCGGGGGTAAGAATATTAACCTATATAGACGATTGGTTAATACTGGCCCCATCCAGGGAAGTGGCCCTGAGCCACACGCACTGGGTCCTGTCCCACATACAGCGTCTGGGCTTTGTGGTGAACAGGGAGAAGAGCAAGCTGCAGCCAGCCCAACGCATGGTTTATCTCGGTCTGCAGCTAGACTCTGTGATATTCCGTGCTGCATTGTCCGTGGACAGACGGATGAATATTACCCGTCTGGCCCGGGAGGTTCTGGCGGGCCCCAGAGTCCCCGCTCGGCGCCTCAGGTCCCTGCTGGGAATGATGGCAGCGGCTCATGCTGTGGTGCGGCTAGGCCTGCTCCACATGAGAAATTTTCAGAGGTGGTTCTCGCGCCTCAGGCTTCACCCCTCCCGGGACGGGGGGAGGCTGATCTGGGTTCCCCAAGGGGCAGCATCGGACATCAGGTTCTGGCTCACTCCGGGTCTATTGCGGGACGGAGTGACTCTGGCCTGCGCCGTGTCTCACGTCGAGGTGTTCACGGACGCGTCGCTCGAAGGATGGGGCGGGGTCCTCGGCCAGAGCTCTGTAGGAGGCTGCTGGTCGGACTCAGCCCGTCACATCAACCTGCTGGAGATGGAGGCAGTGCACAGAGTACTGCTGCACTTTGCCCCTCAGCTGCAGGGGAGACACGTGATGGTGCGCTCAGACAACACCACAGTGGTCTCCTATCTGAACAGGCAGGGGGGCACCACGTCCCCCGCTCTCCATCGCATGGCGACGGTGATGCTGCTGTGGGCGGCGCTTCACCTCCTGTCTCTCAGGGCGCGCCACGTCCCGGGGGTCCGGAACGTGGGAGCCGACAGGATGTCCAGGGGGGGCCCACTCCAGGACGAGTGGGGCCTGGCCCCACGGGTAGCTGCGGAGATCTGGCGGAGGTTCGGCCGTCCAGTGGTCGACCTTTTCGCCAGTGCAGAGAACGCACAGTGCCCGTCCTGGTTCGCCTTAAGGGCCGCGGACGAGCCGCCTTTAGGCGTGGACGCTCTGGCTCATTACCCATGGCCAGGCGGCCTGTTGTACGCTTTTCCACCGGTGCGTCTCCTGCCGGTCCTGCTGCGGAGGATCGAACAGGAGAGGAGATCGGTGATCCTGGTGGCTCCGGACAGTCCGCATGCCCAGTGGTTCCCCTTCCTGAGGGGCATGGCGGTGATGGAGCCCTGGGCCCTCCCGGACGAGCCGGGGGCTCTAGTCCAGGGGGCAGGAGCCCTGTTTTCACGTCCGATAATCGGCCGCAGGCTCTGGGTTTGGAGGTTGAGAGGCGGAGCCTCGTAGATCTGGGTCTTCCCCCTGCGGTGGTGGAGACCATTCAGGGAGCGAGGGCGCCGTCCACCGTGAGGGCCTACGCCACGAGGTGGAGGCTATTCAGTGTCTGGTGCGATTCCCGTTCCTGGGATCCCAGGTGTTGCCCGCTGGAGGGGGTCCTGGGATTCCTACAGGAGCTCTTCGAAAAGGGGAGGGCTGTCGCTACCTTGGCGGTGTTCGCGGCAGCCATTACTTCGGGTCACGACGGATTCGGGGGATTCACAGCCCGTTCTCACCCGTTGGTTAAACGTTTTCTGCGGGGGGCGCGCAGGAGGAGGCCCCCGCTCCAGAGAACGCCTCCGGTTTGGGACCTCAGGGTGGTCCTTAGGGGGCTGTCGGGTCCGCCTTTTGAACCGGCGGCGGAGGCGAGTCCCGAGTGTATCGCCTTTAAGACGGCCCTCTTACTGGCGTTGGTGTCTGCGAAGAGGGCGGGCGATTTGTGTGCGCTCTCCGTCCATGCGTCGTGCCTGTCCTTTGGAGAGGACAACGGCATGGTGGAATTGTGGCCCAATCCGGCTTTTCTCCCCAAGGTCATCACGTCGGCCTTTAGGTCGAGGGTCATCAGGATTAGGGCTTTCCACCCGCCGCCGCATGCCTCCCCCGAGGAGGAGCGGCAGCACCTTCTGTGTCCTATCAGAATGCTGAGGCATTACCTGGCCATGACGTCGTCATTCAGGTCGGGTGATCAGCTGTTTGTGTGTCTGGGCCCCAAGAACAGGGGCGCCCCGCTGTCGGCTCAGCGGCTGGCGCATTGGGTCGCCACGGCGGTGCGGCGGGCGTATCAGACGCAGGGTCTGGCCCTGGGTTTCAGGTCGCATTCCACGCGTGGGATGGCGGCCTCTACGGCCCTTCTCAGGGGGGCGTCGGTCGAGGACGTTTGCCGTGCGGCTTCTTGGGCGTCGTCCTCTTCTTTCGTCCGGTCTTATCTTTCGGATGTGTCGGACCGGTCGGTGGCCCATTCCGTGCTGAGTGCAGCGGACTGAGTTAGACCGTTGGGTCCCTCCCCAGAGGGGGGCCTTCGGTCTATTTTCCGCCCTGGTGCAGGAGCTCTTGGGAAAGGCATCCTACAGGTGCGGTACATTTTGTGTGTGTGGTCGGTCTGGTAGTCCACGTCAGGAGCTCTTGGGAAAGGCGTCCTGTGACTACGGATGACCTACGGCTTGTGTTACGTGGGGGTATCCTTGGTAGGAGTGGCCCCGTAACACGCTTGTTTCTTCTGCCCTGAGTCCTCTCACGTTGTGAGGGTCTTGCTCGGGCGGAGCTCCAATCACCTTCGCTGGCCTGCTGGGAGTACATTTTCCTACGGCCTCCGCGTTGTGTCCCACTAGCGAAGTCCTAAGGGACGTAGCACCATGACGTAGAATTAATAGTTACTTAATGTAACTTAAGTTCTACGAATAGGTGCGTAGTCCCTTAGCTACGAGCCCATCAGGCCAGCCCGGCTTGGCAGAGTTCAAGAGGGGGTATGGCCTTGTGCAGGGGCATTTATAGAGGAAGGTGGCTGGTGATTGGAGCAAATTATTTTGATCTCTCTGGCGCGTGACCTGGGGGTCACGAGTGATATCCCGCGTGACCTGGGGGTCACGAGTGATATCCACTAGCGAAGTCCTAAGGGACTACGCACCTATTCGTAGAACTTAAGTTACATTAAGTAACTATTAATTATAATAACTGGTTTGGGTGTTAGTAGCGTGGAGCTGAGGGATTCTAGCGTACTGCAGACTAAATTCACGTGGGCTACAGACATTTTCCCCATAGAACTCAAAGTAAACTAAAACAGCTGACAGAGAACCTACAGCTTTCATAAAATTCGGATTTTGTGGGAATTTTTGTGTTAATTGTCATCCTGAACTTTTCTTCTTAAATCCTTCGGTTTTCTCTATCTACACTATAGTGCTACAAACTCTGCTGGTTTGCTTGCGTGTGTAACCAGCTACAACAGCACAATCTGCTGGTGTACTGCTAGAACAACCACATTACACTTACGAATCTTTTTGACACACGCTAAGCGGCAGAGGTGTGTCAAAAAGAGATTCGTGTGTAAAACGGAGCCTGTGCGTAGCACTTAGGCTTTTTTTCCGTTCTTCTTTTCGTACAACGTGGTTATTTACACACAGATTGTTCTGCTACAGATACAAATGTCAAATTACACACACACAAATCTGGGTACAGACGCACACAGTCCAAGTTACACTTGCGAATCTGCGAAGGCAGGACTGCGTCAAAAGATTCGTGTGTGTAAAACTTACTTTTTTTTCTTTACACACACACAAATCTTTCTACGCACACACAAATCTTTTTACGCACACACAAATCTTGATACGTACATACAAATCTATTTACACACGCACAAGTATTTCTTTTACACACACACAAATCTGGTTACGCACGCACAAATCTTTTTACGTACACACAAATCTGGTTACGCACACACAAATCTGGTTACGCACGCACACACAAATCTGTTTACGCACACACAAATATTATTGAAACAATAATAGCTCCATAATTTGACCAATAGGGAGAGTGGTGGGTGCTGGGCCAGATGACCTGGCCTCCACAGTCACCGGACCTGAATCCCATCAAGATGGTTTTGGAGTGAGCTGGACCACAGAGTGAAGGCGACCAACAAGTGCAAAGCATCTCTGGGAACTCTTTCAAGACTGTTGGAAGACCTTTTCAGGTCAATAACTCTTGAAGCTCATCAAGAGAATGCCAAGAGTGTGTGAAGCAGTAATCAGAGCAAAAGGTGCTACTTTGGAGAACCTAGAATTTAAGACATTTTCTGTTGTTTCATAGTTTTCTTTAGTACGTACATAATTCCACATGTGTTCATTTATAGTTTTGATGTCTTCAGTGTGGATCTACAATTTTCATAATCATGAAAATAAAAAAACTCTTTGAATGAGAAGGTGTACGTGTCCAAACCATAGACTGTATATATTAAGTCCAAACTTTTGGTCTGTACTGTATGTATCCGGGCACATCGGTGTAGTAAGGGGTTAAAAGAGTAGAATAAAAAAGCAAGGTTGGCGCAGGAGGCGGGGTTCTAGAGAAAGGGGCAGGATTTGACTTGGATCATTGAAAAAGCAGCAGAGGTAACGTGGTCCTCACTGCGCACGCCCGGCTCAGCATCAGCGCCACTACCGTCAAGCTCTGAGGAAAATGGCCTCTTTTTGCATCGAGTCTGTCCTCATCAGTGAGAGCGTGGACCCCCGCTGCAAAAGAATCCTGGAGGAAAATGGCATCCACGTGACGGAGAAGCAAAACATGACAAAAGAAGCGTTGATCGCCGAGATTAAGGTACGACTACGAGCCTGTTCCTGTCATGTGGAAAGATTCATTTTATTGTAACTTGGCACGCGTGTTTCTGGTTTACTGCAGATGTTTACAATGTGGTGGTTGTTTGTAATTTTCTGAACGTGCAATGTGCAGTGTTCTGGTTCACATTGAGTCCATTCATTGCACATACTCTTTTTCTTCTGAGATGAGAAAGTTAGCAGCAGTTGGTACCGCCCCTTTGAAGAGCTGATGCAACTCATCCCTGACTTTGCTTCCATCTCCACACTCTCTGCATCCATAATATTTGGGTATTTCATCCATAATATGAAATACCCACACAACTAATGTAGTGGGTGACTCTCAATAATGAACACATTTTTGGGATTGTTGAATAAATGTTTAAACAATGTCAAATCAGTCTGTTGTAACACTAGTTGTTCATCTCTACTATAGGAATATGATGGCCTTGTGGTGCGTTCTGCTACAAAGGTGACAGCTGATGTTATTGCTGCTGCCAGTAATCTAAAAATCATTGGAAGGGCTGGAACTGGTGTTGATAATGTGGATGTTGAGGCTGCTACAAAAAAGGGTATTATTGTAATGAAGTAAGAGTCATCGTTTGTATTATTAACTGATTAAAACTACAGTACTTATATGGTCTAATGTCGTTTTCAGCACACCAAGTGGCAACACCATCAGCGCCGCGGAGCTCACATGCGCCCTCATAATGAGCCTTTCAAGGTAATTCTAACACATCTATTATGTCTATTTAGGAGGACTTAATCTTGATCTCTTTTCCTGTTATTTCAGACATGTTCCCCAAGCTGCAATGTCTATGAAAGCTGGTAAATGGGATCGCAAAAAGGTAGGCAGGAATTCTTGCTGCCCCGTTTTAGAGGCTGTTTGCAGTAGGCACACAAAGTAATTAACGTTGCATGAACGATTCCATTGTCTGATTTGCTCATCAGTGCTATACTGTGCCTCATGACTTTCTATAACTCTATATTACTAATGTCGCTGTGATTGTACTTGCAGTTTATGGGTGCTGAGTTGTATGGAAAGGTGCTTGGAATAGTTGGGCTTGGGAGAATAGGAAAAGAAGTGGCTTCAAGAATGCAGTCATTTGGGATGAAGGTAAGCTGTTGTTGCCTTAAACCTATTCATATCCCATGCGTTGTTGAAACCACAAACATGTGAAAGACCATCACAAATGAATCATGATTATTCATTTTTTATATTTTTACAAAACCGTCTCTGCCTACCTGAACTCTGTGGAACCCCCTCTGACTGAACGGTGTTAACTAGAGATGGACCAATTATAGTTGTTCTGTTTTCCAATGTTTGACAGGACAATTTTTAATGGACAATTTTTAATCTTGCAAATAAATTGCGTTAGAGAAAATGCTAATGCTAGCTAGCAATTAGGACATGAGGTAGTAACATGATGCTTTTATGGATTGATTGGTTTCATTCAAAGAAGGGAGAGAAACTACTATCTTTCAGCTCAAGTTTTGCATGTGTGGTTGTTTTGTGCATTTACATTATAGAGATATTATGAACACTTGTATTGAAATATGTGTTTGGATTTTCTGTTTGATAGTTTTTTTTATAGATTGGGACAGAACTGTCCCAAATATATCAAAAACAGAACCGAAGGAAAAGATAGAGTTAACTGATTAGAATAAAATCAATGATTTAGTTTAGCTTCAAAATTAGGTATTCCATGGTAGTTTATCCACCAATCTCTATTCTAACACAAGAAGTGTTAGTATTTTGGGCCAAACTGATCAATTTTTTTTCTCTTCTGACCATCTGCTTCATCCAGGCCCTTCATACATAAAAAAACCCCAATATCTACATGTTTATGATTTCATTTTGGAAAAGTTCGGGAACATGACTTGAGATTAACTTTTTTTTTAGACCATCGGCTACGACCCGATCACACCACCAGAGGTGTCTGCCAGCTGGGGCGTGGACCAGATGTCTCTGGAGCAGCTATGGCCCCAGTGTGACTACATCACTGTGCACACACCACTTATGCCTTCTACTGTTGGTACGTCTTAGCTCTGCAGCCCGGTTCAGACCAAGCCGTGCCTTGCCACGCTGCCAGAATGTCCTGAAAGCATGTTGCTATATTAGCCATGTGAGTTTAATGAAACCCACGCTCTGACCAGGGCTGTTCTCCACATTTACACTGGGATCAGTTACCATGCAATTATAACTCCTCATGCTCCTGCTACACATGATTTTGGCGTACGGCCAAGATCTCATATTTCCTTAATTTTCAATACTGGTTGTTTTTGAGTGTCCCATTGCTCCCCCTGACCTGTCTGTAACCTGTGACTGTGTCAGTGGTGCTGCTCACTGATTGGTTTTGGTCTCCTCGGCCCAGAAGTTCAGCTTTGTCCAACCTCAGTGTGGCGGCTGCAACAGTGTGGCTGAACGCTTGGTCTGCTCTGAACAGGGCTCGATTGATACAAGAACCTAATCTCTTTAACTTTTAAAGAACCTCTCTTTTTGGGTTTCAAGGCCTTCTCAATGATGAAACATTTGCCAAATGTAAGAAGGGGGTGAAGGTTGTTAACTGTGCACGCGGTGGCATCATCGATGAAGCGGCTCTATTCAGAGCTCTGGAGTCTGGACAGTGTGGAGGAGCAGGACTGGATGTCTTTGTTGAGGTCTGTTGAATTTGTCAGTAGAACTGTTTCTTTTTTTTTTTTTTTATGTACCAATGTACATGATGCTATCTCACAGGAACCACCGAGGGATCGTGCGCTTTTGGATCATCCAAATGTGATTGGCTGTCCTCACCTCGGAGCCAGTACTAAAGAAGCACAAGCACGATGTGGGGAAGACATAGCACTACAGATTGTGGATATGGTTAAAGGAAGAAAATTGTTTGGAGCTGTACGTTATCCTTCATGCAACATTAAACTACAAAATAATAATTGTGAAATGTCCTGAAATGTCTTCTTTTTGTAGGTAAACGCACAGGTTTTGGCCAGCACGTTTTCTCAAGAATCTCAAGAATTGATTAAATTTGGGGAGGTTATCGGAGCTGTGTTGAAGGCTTGTGCTACTTCCAAGAAGCCTTGCAGCCACCTGCAGATTAAAACTCGAGGTACTGTTACTTGTTTCAAATCTGGAGCACATAATCACTAAGCGTGACAACTAAGCAAAAACTGGCTCGCTCTTGTGGTACCTTTTATGGAACATGCTACTACTGCTGCAGTACAGCAGGAGGATCTTTATTTACACATGCGTGCCCCTCGCTGGTTGGCAAAAAGGCAGAGTGATACATATTAAAGCATGGATGCGATGAGTACTTTTAAAAGACTCAGTGGGCGAAATAGCACTGTATGTAAGCACTTTAACGCAAGAAGATCAGAGGAGATATAAAGACAGGCTAAACATAAGTCTATGAGACTGAACTGAACAAATCCAAAGCCCAGATGAGACCTGGGATGACGAGAAGAAACATTGGTCAGACTCGCCTATTTTGGCACCGATCTGCTGGGACTGGGACTCGGAGACATTTATTCTTACTTTTCCATAGAAAACCCGGGACCCCTCGTGCAAGTAGGGTTTGTGGTGAAAATCCATTTCTCACATTTTTCACTGCGGTAAAGTGGCCTGGCTTTTCGCCGTCGCGGTAAAGTGTTCCGCACATTAAAAGCGGGGTATCTCCTTTTTCCTGTTACTTACGGTAAACGTGGAACAGGAAGTCATAGGGATGAGCCCAAGCCCCGGCGATCTAAGATTGTGCATTAAGGGTTTGTGGTCAGTGGCGCATTGTGCCAGTGTACTGTCGAGTTGTGCCGCCTCAGCTGTTAATGATGTAATGCAAACCTGCGCATGCGCTTCTCACGGCAGCCGAAGCAAACGAAGATGGCGGACATAAACTATGTGATTTAAAAGTTAAAATACGAACAAATTAAGACACGAATATCTCTTTTTTTTTTTTTTATGCAATTTGAGGCGAGATGTTGATGGTTTCGTGTTGTGATATGTGGGTTTTAAGAGTCAAAGTTTCGTGTAAAGTTTAGTTTAACCCTCTATGCACATGGTTCATTTTGGGGAACTTTCCTCGCCTGGTTTTCTTTGTGTATAATTGTTCATAAAACAGTCATCTTTTGATGCAGAGTCAAGCAGTATACTTTGTTTTTTTCAGTACAACCTGGGGTTTTAGAATATTCATATTGTAAAGCTGTCATATGAATTACATAAAAATTGTGGAATCATGAAGACAAAGAAAAAAATCAAACGGAAAATCAATTTAACAAAAATGTATTGAAAAAACACAATGAAATGCTATAAACAACTTTTTACACTGCATAGAAATGTTATTTATGGTCTTGGGGATAATGGGGAAAAAAATTGAATCTCTAACTATTATACTTTTTACAAAATTCCACTATAAAAGCAAAAAACTCTGTACTCCTGATGCCCTTCCTGAAGTAGTTTGTCTATAATGCTGGGGTTGCTTCTGTAGTACAGCTGTAAAAAACGTAAAACATAAGAAACTGAGCCAAAAAAAAAACAAAAAAACATCAATTATTTATATAATACATATATTTATATACATCATATACACATAATGTAATTTTACTGTATTTATTATCGTCTTTATCAATAATGCGCACTCTTCAGCCGGTTATTGCAATCGCAGCTGTAGTTTCAACTGTGGGAGAACAAGTACAGACAGAGGCGTGAGAGATCTCACTCTCTGACGATCTTTGGCAGTCCCCGTGTGTTTGTATCTCACAGCTGTTTGTACCTCACGGGTCACGCTTTGGACACGGACTTTCAGACAAACGTAGTTTATCCTACGTGCATCGCACAGACAAATCAAAACTAGTTTCGGAAAGCCCTGAATACGTACTTCACAGAGGAAAAAAAAGTAAGTTGCTACGTTTTACGGTTCGCGAGTACATTGATCATTTGTAAAACATGTGCGCGTGCATATAGGGTTAAGCAGTCAACTGCTCCTGTGAAACTACACTGCTGCTTTGTGATAGCAGTCCTCGAGTTGACTGCTGCATACGTTATTTTACTGACGCATGACCGCCAAAAGATTAGCGTAACTCACCTGGAGCACCTGGACTCCCCGGGGACCTACGCCAGGGTCCTGTTCGTGGACTTCAGCTCTGCCTTCAACACAATCCTGCCATCCCTGCTCCAGGACAAGCTCTCCCAGCTCAACGTGCCCGATTCCACCTGCAGGTGGATCACTGACTTCCTGACGGACAGGAAGCAGCGAGTGCGTCTGGGGAAGAATGTCTCAGACTCTTGGATTATAAATACTGGAGCCCCACAGGGCTGTGTTCTTTCTCCCCTGCTCTTCTCCCTGTACACCAACCACCGCACCTCCACCCACAACCCCGTGAAGCTGATCAAGTTCGCGGATGACACCACCCTCATTGGACTCATCTCCAACAACGATGAGTCCGCCTACAGGAGGGAGGTGGACCGGCTGGTGTCCTGGTGCAGTGGTAACAACCTGGAGCTGAACGCCCAGAAGACAGTGGAGATGATTGTGGACTTCAGGAAGAGCACTGTTCCCCCCCCCGCCCCCCGCCCCCACCCTCCGTGATGGACTCCCCCATCACCTCTGTGGAGTCCTTCCGTTTCCTGGGCACCACCATCACCCAGGACCTCAAGTGGGAGCAGACCATCAGCTCCCTCAAGAAGGCCCAGCAGAGGATGTACTTCCTGCGGCAGCTCAGGAAAGCCAAGCTGCCTGCACAGATGTTGGTGCAGTTCTACACGGCCATCATCGAGTCCATCCTCACCTCCTCCGTCACCGTGTGGTTCGCTGGAGCCACAGTCAGGGACAAACAGAGACTACAGCGCATTGTGCGCTCTGCAGAGGAAGTGATCGGCCGCAGCCTTCCATCGCTGCAGGACCTATACGTCGCCCGAGCTCGAGGCCGGGCTGGTCGTATCACAGCCGACCCCTCTCACCTGCACATGGACTATTCCAACCACTCCCCTCAGGCAGGAGACTGCGGTCCATCAGGACTAGAACCTCCCGCCACAAGAACAGTTTCTTCCCCTCTGCTGTTGGACTCTTGAACACTTCTTAACCTGTCCCCCCGCCCTTTATAAAGTCACTTTACTGCCCATCATACGTCACTTTACTTCACTGTACTGCTGTCACCTTACATTGTGTTCACCATGTGCACTTGTATATTGTAAATAGTAACTGTAACTCTATTTTAAATGTATTCTTTAGAAGTGTTTTTTATTCTTTATTTTTATTATCTCTTTCTGACTGTTTCACTGAGCCAAAGCAATTTCCAAGTCTGACTTCCTGTTACTTACATGGCAATAAAAAGGATTCTGATTCTGATAAAGATCCATGGGAACTCGCCGGTATTTGCGCATCGTCTGGTCCTCCCGGTTCTGCGCAGGGGATGATCTCCCATGATGCGTTGCGGCAAATGCGCGTGTGTGGCTCTCATGCACGTGCACAGAGTGACTCGGCCGCGCTCTGACCAATCAGAGCTGTGTATTAGAGCGGAGTTAGAGCGGGAGCCTGACGGGCAGAGTTTGTGGCACTAAAGTGTGGATTTAGAGAAGACTGAAGGATTTAAGAAGAAAAAATGTTCAGGATGACAAGGGACACTAAAATCCCCACAAAATCCGACCTTTATGAAATCTGTAGGTTCTGTCAGCTGAGCTCGAGCTGTTTTAGTTTACATTGAGTTCTATGCGGAAAATTTCTGGGTAACCCACGTGAATTTGTGCGGTGTGCACAAATTTAAGTGAAAACTTATCCCCTCGGCTTCCCGTTCTACGTTTAGCGTAGGTAACGGCATACAATTAATTTGTCCCCAGCGGGCCGTACAACTGACCACACAACCAAATTGGACCATTTGATTTAGTAAAACCTCTTTCCAAACATCTAAAAATAGCTAACTCTCTAGCATCCAGGTAGCTTTCTATGCTGTTTTGTCACCCGGTCACGTGACCGGCGCGGAAAAACTAGAAACAACGACGTCACTCCAAGATCCTCCTATAGGCACATTCAAAATGCTCCATGTTTAAGTTTGATTGCAGCACCTATTGTTTTACAATTTACACCAAAATGTCTTTATTATTGTTGTTTGAGATTCCCAGTGGACCTTTTTGTTCTGTCTGATCTGCTAATAATTGCATTTTTGTGTTAAGGTGATGGTATGAAGTCGTCATCGGGTTATTTGACTTCAGCTGTACTTGTTGGACTGCTTGGAAATGAATCTACCAGTATTAACCTTATAAATGTGCTGAACTTTGCCAATGACTCTGGAATTCAGGTATATTAAGGATATCGATACAAAAAAGAAATGCACATTTAATTTTCTGTGTGTGGTTATATAAGTTTGACTGCTTTGTAGGTGAACCAAACACACAGCACATCAAACTGTGGTGGAGCATTGTGTGAAGTGGAGCTTTCTGCTGATGGATGGAAGCTTACGGCCTCCGGGTCAGTTCAAAATGGAGTTCCTGTCCTGCTGACACTGAGTGACAGTGTGTTTCGACAGCCTGTGTCTCTCATCGGGAATTTGCTGCTCTTCAAAGCTTCAGCCAGTCCTCAGCTTCTTTCATCAGTGGTTGGTAAGAGAAACTAACTAGAGAAAGTTATACACCTTTTATGTAGTAATGGAGAGTCTGAAACATTTTCAATTGAGGGAGGCGATTTAAAAAGGTTTCAGACACATGAGGTTTCACTTCAGAGTTTTTAAACATAACACAGCAGAAATGGCGCCATCTGTTGGCTGCTTGCCAAAACCGCACATGATTGAAATAAATGAACCAAACTGAAGTTGGGTCACTGTGACTTTTTGTCTTTAATATATTTTTTACCATTGGGATTTTATGGAACAAAATACTATGAGCAGCACAGTGGCACAGTGGTTCGCGTTTGTGCTTCATAGCAAAGGGTTCAATTCTACTTCTAAACCTTTGTGGAGTTTGCATGTTCTTACTGCGTCTACAAAGGTTCCTGTGTGCTCTGGTTTCCCCTACCACTAAAAACATGCACCTCCTGGACCCTGCTCCATCTCTGTGTGGAGTGAGAGGACAAATGTACACACCAATTCTAAAGCGCTGTGACTGGTCTGCGAAAGGTGCTATATAAATAAAGATTACCCACTTGCTTACTTACTACTTTCCTACTAGATGAATGCACTGTACAAAAAAAGATGTATATATATTGTGATCATTCATAGTATTAAAGAATATGACATGACATATATGTGTCATACAAGTCTCAAACCACTCCTGTGTACACTAGACTAATGATTCCCTTCATTGTACTCTGGACAAAAGGCATTTCGGTTAGGGCATGGTGGTTATATTCTTTTTGTATTTTCATCCCTATGTTAGTAGATGCGATTTTGCATGTCCAGTGAGTTTGTTTCTTTTTTATTTTACAGGAGTGCTAGCCACACACGGAGTGCAGATCGAGTCCTTCAGTGCTCCGACAAAGCACACTGGGGAGCAGTGGTATTGCGTGGGGGTGTCAAAACTCCTCAAAGATCTGAATGCTTTGAAACCTATCGTTACAGATGTGGCTCAAGTCAAAATTTAAGTCAGGTATCTCTAAAATAGCCTAAAACTCAAACTATTTTCCAGGAAATTAATTTGAAGTGAGACTTTAACTTCTTGTCATCATATATGAACATAATTCACAATTGAGGAATTTACATTGGCAATATGATGCAACTTACCACATTGAACGATGACAGAGGAACGGTGACTATGATATTGTGTTGCATTTTAGCAGTGAACAATTGCTGTTTACATGTTTATTGAAATTCCAATGTTTAGTTGTTTTGACAATGTTAAGAATTGTCTTCATGTCATATACAATAGTTTTTTACAGGCACCAATAAACTATTATGGCTAAAAATGAATAGATGTCAGATTTTAGTTTTGTCAATTGCGTATCCTGTTTAATTGCAATGGGAAAACGTTTAGTTTTAAATAATACTGTTTGTTGTATTTTTACATTTTAATTGGGTTTTGAAGCGTAATACAGAATGCATCATTTATGTTCATTTTGAAGGCAAATCTGGTATAACCATTTCATTTGACCTTTACTGACCCCACATATGCACTGGTCATTGTTTGTCTCAGTTTGTAAGTAATCCTTGTAAGGATTAGGTAAAGCTTTGGCCACACCAGAAGAAATGGGTAGAAAATACCATAGCAACCACGTGAATGGGGCTGAAAACGTGAAGAGAACAGTAACTGTCTGTTGTGCTCTAAAAGCAGTCCTCATTTGTTTAGAATGTGTATTCTACGCGTGATCTTTGACGATATTATCTAATAACAGCGCTGGTATTGAATACATCTGAGAGGAAAATGACAGTGAGGGTGATTCATCTCAATGGTCGCTTGGTTTTATCAAGGACTTGTGAAGCAGAAGAGCAGGGGAGGAGGGGTATATGGACGCTGGACGTAAATAGCCTACCAAAATAGGATCGAGCTTTCGACTGTCCTGCACGCGTGAGCTATATTCAGCCCCCAGCAGGAGAATACCAGGCTCATTCATGGAAATACTATCATAGGTACGTGTCTCCCATCTTTACGGCGCTGTTACGCATCAATGGGTATACTTACTGGACATACGAAGCTGTATATTGTGTGACCACCGTTATAATTTTACAATTTCCTACAGAAACCATGTCACACAAACCGGCGGAGGTTTACGCATACGACTACATAGACAGCGCGCACCCCAACGAGCTGCTGGACACCCTCAGGCACTTTTACCTGACCGGCGCCTTCACGGACATCACGCTGCAATGTGCCGAGTCCGGACAGGTGTTTCACTGCCACAAAGCGGTGCTCTCGGCCCGCAGCTCCTATTTCAAAGTGATGTTTACAGCCGACATGAAGGAGAGGTCCGACCGTGTGATCAAACTGTCCGGGGCGCACTGTGGGGTCCTGGGGGATTTGGTTAACTTCGTGTACACAGCCCATGTGCGCATCACAGAGGACAACGTTCAGAACTTGCTGGAGGCTGCGGATCTATTCCAGTTTGCGCAAGTGAAACGGGCTTGTGAGGAGTTCCTTGTGCGCCTCTTGGACGCTAATAACTGCTTGGGAATGCACGCTTTTGCGCAGATGCACCTGTGCCGTAGTTTGGAGCGGGAGTCTCGCAGGATGATGCTCAGCAGATTTTCAGAGATCATGCAACACGAAGAAATGCTCGACTTGGACTTCGAAAGGATGAAGGCTGTTTTATTGGGTCACAGTCCAGGGGTGCAGTGTGAGGAAATGTTAGTTAATGCCATCGCGAAATGGATTGGTTACGATATCAATCAACGCATGCAGTATGTCGGTGACCTTTTACGCACGATTCACCTGGATTTAGATGAGGACTACTGTAATGCCACTTTAGAGACTACTGGGCATCTCTCTAAGGTTGAACATTTGAAGTCACTAGTCAGACAGGCGAAGTCCAATATCAAAGGTTTATCCGCAAAAAGAAAAACGTCCCCTCAAAATATGTACATAATCGGAGGATATTATTGGCACCCTTTATGCGAAGTTCACATTTGGGATCCATTAAGTAACACATGGGGACAGGGGAAGGCCATGCCCGATCCGGACAGAGAGAGTTACAGCGTAACTTTACTAGGAGCCAAAATCTATGTGACTGGAGGTTACAGAACTAACACTGTGGATGCACTGGATGAGGTTTTTATTTATGACTGTGAAGCGGACGAATGGACACAGAGCAGATCAATGATAACTGCCAGATATTACCACTGTTCTGTAGCACTGCGTGGATGTATCTATGCCATAGGAGGCTACAGGGGAGGGGCCCCAGAGAAGGACTGCGAGTTTTACGACCCCTTAAAAAAACAGTGGTTCCCTGTGGCCCAAATGATTCAAGGTATGTAAAGGTGTACTGGAAAATGTACCATGTACACAAAATCCATGTGACAAACTACGTTTTACCACCTTTGCTTATTTTAAATGATCCTATACATTTTATAATACTGAAGGACAGTCTAGTCTGCAGAGTTGAATTGCTGGCCATCATATCCTCAGAGTCAGACCACAGTTGTTTAGTCACACAGATGTATCCTTCACCCCGCCCATGACCTCCTAGGAAATATTGCTCTGAAGGTACATTGGTGGCCAATCCAAATAAATTGAAATAGAAATGTGTACAGAAATAATAATAAAATGGAACGTAACTGGTTAAAATCCATTTACACCAGGCCCATTAAAGTTACTGCTGTGTCTTCAAAATCACAGCTCACAGCACTTGCATGTGTTAGAGTCTGTAAATTGAGCAGTTACACATTGATAACTACTTAGATAGTTGTGGATTGTTTTTCTTGTTGATTTCTGACTGAACTGGTTTAGTTTTGATTAGATATACTTAATCATTATATATAAATAAAAAAAATATGTGTCCACTAATAATCCTATGCCGATGTTCGCAGGTGTTGGAAATGCCACAGCATGTGTAATGGATGAGAAGATCTATGTGACTGGTGGCCATTATGGATACAGAGGCAGTTGTACTTTTGAAAAAGTTCAATTTTATTGTCCCACTGTAAATGAGTGGAGTGTCATAACTTTAAGTCCACATCAAGGTAAGATGTCAAAAACATATTAATTTTTATCTCTTTCTAACAAATCCTTTCTATTTCAGAGTATGGTTTGTGTTCTGTAGCTCTCAACAATAAAATGTACTTGGTGGGAGGACAGACCACTGTGGTGGACTGCTACAGTCCAGTTTGTAATGAGTGGAAAGCCCTTTCAGAGATGAAGGAGCGCAGGATGGAGTGTGGGGCCGTGGCCATAAATGGGTGCATTTACGTAAGTGGAGGATATTCCTGTTCTAAGGGTGCTTATCTACAGAGCATTGAGAAGTATGACCCTGAGTTGGATTCATGGGAGATTGTGGGTACTCTGCCCAGTCCCACCAGGTCTCATGGATGTCTTTGTGTTTATAGTCTTTTCTAAAAGGTATATTAAGTAATTGATCTCAAATGTATAAAATTAAGGTTTATTTATTTTTTACAATAAATACACTTTAAAATAAGGGGTTGACTCTTGTTTTTTGCATCTTCTTTGTAAAATGTAAACAATACCTCATGCATTTATTGTGAATTTTATTACAATAATATTTTTATGGGCTACATTTGTTGATATTTGCACAATAAATGTTTTTGTACATTGAGTCATCTGTAATGCAAGATATTGACCAAATAAAGTAGGCTGCACTTTGTTTTTATTTGCTGCACGTGTTGCAAGTGGGTATTTATAGACAACCAATACATTTCTAAAGAAAAAAGTTCAGGGTGACAAGGGACTTTGAGGGCGCTGTATAGGTTCCCTGTCAGCTGAGGATAAGCCTTTTTAGTTAACAGAGGTCTATGAGAAAATTGTCCTCACAGCCCGTGTGAATCGAAGCTTCAGTGCTGCAGGTGTAAATATGAATATAATACATCCATGGTTTCAATATGCATACACTTGAGTGACTATAAAACGCCTATATTTTTTTCAAATACATACGTGTTTTATATATATATTACATATGTGTGTTTTTATATATATATATAATATTTTTATGAATGGTATGGCTCGAAGCTGTCTTATTTCGCGTTTCATTTACTTTTGTCCCTCGGTAGTTTCCGTAGCTCTAGACACAACGTGCAAACTGCGTGCTGCTACTGTAGCCAGGGCTAGTTTCGTTAGAGCAATTCAGAGACTTTATCAGGTTGTAAGTACCATTATTATTGTATCGCCACATGCCTATTGAAAAGTACTGCAGAAAGGAGGTTAAATTTAAGCTCAGTTTAGTTAGCTGGCGATGTTTCAAGAAGAGGATACGATCGTGTAATCAACGTAGTTAGCTAGTATCGGGAATAATGGATTAAGAAAATGTATTTCTGGTTAACTTGCGCATAGCCATTTGGACATCTGTTTGCATTTGTATTCTGTTGTGTTTATGCCGCGCGTTGCTTTGTTAGAAATGTGATATGCTAGTATGCTAACTAAACTAGCTACTCCATGCTTTTCAAACGAATAGCAACCACAGCAGTATTGTAAACCCCAAAGCAATTCTTAGTCTACTGGTCTCATGTTTCTTGTGTTATCTGGTAGAGTCATGGCAGATGAAGATATGTCTCCTCTTGAGCTTAAAGTGACGAGGCAAATGGAGGTATGTGTGATATATAATGTATTTACTTTCGAGCCATTGACAGCCTTATCTTTTAGTACTACTTCGGGGACCATAACCTCCCACGAGACAAGTTTCTGAAAGAACAATTGCAGCTTGATGATGGCTGGGTACCATTGGAGACGATGCTTAAATTTAACAGGTTGGTTGAAAAGTCCATAATGGTGTAGAAATATTCTTTGTACTGGGGTATTTATTTATGGCATATTTATTATTTCATCAACATATGGGCAGAATACCAATATTCGAATTACTATTTCATTGCCTTTTGTCTTATTTTTGCAGACTAAAGTCTCTAACTACAGACGTCACCGTGATTGTCGCAGCTCTACAGAAATCAAAGACCGGCTTACTAGAGCTCAGTGATGACAAAACTAAGATCAGAAGATTCGCGAACAAGCCTTTACCGGAATTTAATGATGATTACAAAGCAACAATTGCACACAAATCTGTTTACATGGTAAGTTTGCTGCATTTATAGATTACTATAATGAAATACAAATGGATATTTAAAGGAATAGGCCACCGTTTTTACATACTGACATGTTCTTACCTTACCTTAGACTAGTTGATATGTACCTGTCTGGTCTTTGTCCGTGCACTCTGTCATGCAAATGGAACATAAACGCAGCCTCTTCCACATACTTTATTGTAACAAATCAGCTTGCGTTAGACGCTACTAAACTCTTCCACGTGTTCCCTATTTAAATACAGTTACATGACGTGTTACACTACAAAGTACAGTAACACAGAAATATAACATGTCGATTTTCTCAGCGGATAAAAAGGAGTTCTTTTTTGTGAGGCATAATAACACGAGGAGCACTACGTCTGCGCACTAACTCCTAAAGACTTCACAATGGGCCTCATGTATATCAACTGTTTGATATAATATTGCGTATTTTTCTTCGAACATGAATAAACTCACCTCTTCAGGAGTGTGTGTTGCAGGCCCCACGCTGTTTACAGATGCTGTCATTTCTTTCCATATATTGTTTTTTTTGAGCCCCTTGATGCCACTTTTGAGAATTCCAAATAGTAAGACTTCCTTTTTCCCACTTTGTTCATAATGGTCTCAATCTCCTGCTCGGGTGAAGTTATTTTTCCTTAGCTGTTTACTCACTAACCAGACCCTGCGCCGTATACGTAATTACGCATATGTTTTGCCTCATTCACCTCTGGCAAAGCAATGTGGGTTTTCCTTAGTTTTGTGCATAAAGCCCCATAGACGCAATTGATCTTGCTCAAAACTGCTCATCCACTGCCCTGTTCTCCGCATAGCAGATATAGGATGCAACGCGCATGTGGGAACTGGTTCATTCATTCATTTTTTATTTATTTATTTACTTCTACATTTCAGGAGAGATGAGTGCTGCAGTGGGTCTAGACACTAGGGAAAAACGCGTATATATAATAGAGGGTATATATATATTTTTTTTTTTAGAAACGTGAATAATCTTAGAAGTGTGTGCTTTTTAAGGCCTCCAAACAGTCTTCCTAGCCGACTTCCTACTGACCTGTCGCAAAAACAGGGCGTGGAACAGGCAGTTTCTGAATATTTCTAGGCGTGACTTTCATAAATACGCTAGTTTCGAGCGCGGCATTTATCAACAGCCGCAGGTGTGTACTCTCAGATCTGTGCGTATCTCACACGTTCATAAATGCCACGTCGGATCTTGCGTAAATGGAATATACACCCTTTTCTACGCAACTTTTATACATGAGGCCCAATATAGTACCCCTTTTTAGCCGCAGAGAAAATCGACATGTTTCACTACAAAGTATAGAAACACAGAAATGTATTTAAATAGGGAACACGTGGAAGAGTTTGGTAGCTTCTAACGGGAGCTGATTTGTTACTATACAGTATGTGGAAGAGGCTGCGTTTGTGCTCTGTTTGCATGACAGAGCGCACGGACAAAGACCAGACAGGTACATATCAACTAGTCTAAGGTAAGGTAAGAACATGTCAGTATGTAAAAACGGTGGCCTATTCTTTTAAAAATGTCCTATGCATATGCAGTATATAGTCCTACCTCGAAACCTAAGAGTTGGGGCCACTAAATGTCCATAATAAAACAATGGCATCTTATAACACTTAATCATTGTTCCAATTTGACTGCGGATAATAGTTGACACATTAGCTTGAGTCTTGCTTATAAACTCTTTTAATCTAATATTTAATAGAAAATTAAAATAACTAAGTAATGAAGTGAGAAACTTCCTCCAATCAATTGACTTGATTGTTAGCTTGACGGACCAACATGACCAAAAATTGTTTTATGTAATCTCAAGTTTCTTGATACGAGGGCTGCTTTTCCTCAAACTCTGGAAAAAAAAACCCACCTCACTCATACTGAACATTTTCAGTTAAAGACAAATGATTCTATCTCTTGAGTGATGGGCAGTCTTCACCTCTTACAAGAGTTACGCAAGTTATGCCAAATTACCACTGGTTCTGATTTAACTTATGGACTGGTGCATCAAAGATGTAGTCATTAGACAATGGGAAATGAAAATGCAAGCTGTACTAGGTTGTGAACTCACTCTCATGATATGACTTAAATGTTCTAATCTAGAAAGGTTTTTCTCTGGAAACCTCACTGGATGAAATTCAAGAATGGTTGAATGGAAAAGGAAATATAGAAAACATTCAGATGAGAAGAAATTTGCAAAAGCAATTCAAGGTAAATGTGTGTTTGTGAATCCTTTTATTGTACTGTTGCTTGAAATGATTTAAGATAATCGCTTAACAGGGATCAGTGTTCATCTGTTTTGACACTGAAGAGGGCTCAAAGAAATTCTTAGAACGTTCAGACATAAAAACATACAAGGACAATGAGCTGCTTGTGTTGTCGAGGTTTGTTCTACTTTCAATACATCTCAGTGTGGTGTCCAAAGCACTAATATAATTTTAATTTGCAGAGAAGCTTATCATGCAAAGAAACTTGAGGATAGAAAGCAATTTAAAGCGGAGAATAAAGCTAAAGCTAAACAGTAAGTACAACCACATGTCATAATCCACTGGTAAAATACAGCATGTCTTTTGTTAATACATCTGTAACCGTTGTACATTTTTGTCATGTTATAACCATAAAGATTTTATTTTTTACTAAACGATTACAACAAAGTAACAGACTGTGAAATGGGGTTTACATAAGTGCATTAAATGGTCGTCAATACTCCCATCTTTCCCTAACAATTAAATGGAGGCCACTTGTGTGTAAACTGCTGTTGGTACAACTAAAGCTGTTCATGATGCTCTATAGGAAAATGCTGTGATCTCAGACCACTGTTTAAGTTATTATTCCCTTATAATTTACTACTCAAACTCTCATATCAAACAAGGACACTGATCACACATGCATCCACAAGGCCAATGTTGACTCTGGAGGAGCTGCAGACAACCACAGCTCACCTAGGTTAGTCTGTTTATGGGGCAAATATCCCCATCCCCAGTGCCCTATGGGGATGGCAGCAGCATCTTCTGGGCCTGCTTGATGGTAAGGTGGATAAAGCATAATACAGGACAAAAAGCCATAATCAGGGCTATTTACCTAAACATAAGTGGTTCATAACATACTGTGTCAAAGTCCAGACCCACATTCTAAATTCCCTCATGCTAATTTGACAAAGTCTCTAGATTTGAAATTCCTGTAGTTATACTGTACCCCATGCTGGGGTTCCCCAAAGTATTGCCTAATGCTGAAATATTACTTTGAGTTTGAAAAATATATAGTTTCGTTGTGATTTCATTTCAGTGGTTACCTTTTTAGTTTATTTTGGATTTTACAGAAAGTCTTTGTGGTCGTAATAAGATAAAATGGCGTAGGGGTGTGCTTGGCCTTGTATCTGGCAAATGCAATGTGACAATACATGGGGTATGATGTAACTACTTAGTTCATACTAAACTACATACATGTCTGAACCAAACAATTGCTATTTAGGGACAAAGAAAAAAATCAGAAACAAACTGAGGACAAAGAAATGGTGAGTTTCACAGATTTACTGTATAAATCAGACCACATTTGTTCTGTTTATAACCATTCAGTTTCTACGCTTCAGAATTTGCTCTTGGATGAACAGACTGGATGTCTGTTAAAATTTTCCGGAGAGCTTGAAAACGTTTCAAGAGAAGACTTTCATGAGTTATTCTCAGGACATGGAAAGATTAAGTGGGTAGATTTTACCAGAGGTGCCAAACAGGTAATTTCTTCAATTATCAAATATCTCATGCACTGCATGTAATGACCCCCCCCCCCTTCCATCCTCCTCACTAGGGCACCCTCCTATTTGATGGAAATGCCAAGGAGGCATTTGAGAAAGCCAAAGAAGCAATTGAAGGGGAACTGAGAATAAAAGACAACACTGTGACATGGCAGGTGCTCGAGGGAGATGAGGAAAAGGAAGAATTAAAGAAGATAATTGAAGCTCAGCAAGAGTCATACAACAGGTCAAGAGGCAGAGGTACGTCCTTTATAAACATTGATAAAACATCCAACCCAAATACACGTTTGCTCTAGGTTTTGGTAAAACATTTGCAAAAAACTATATTGAAAACTATTTCCATTTTTAAATATATAAACTTCGCCTAGATCTGTGTTTTCTTTGTCATGTCCAGCCACAGATCCAAACACATTCATGCTTTTGAATAAATACATTGTTTTGGCTTCGTTGTTATAAAAATGTCTGTTTTTCCTGAGAAAAAAACTTTTCCAAATCAGGTATATCATGCCAATGTATTGACTCCTGTTAATTAAAATAGAGGCAAAGTAGACTGTCTGGTGGGCAGTATGAAGCTAATGGGAAAAATCCGCTAGCCAAATATTTTAAATAGTCAACCTAAATTGTGATGAATTTAGGGTCATGACTGAAGTCCCTGCCTGATGCTATGCTAAAATAAATCTATAAATTGTTAGGAAACGGATATTCATGTTGTTGATGCATTATTCGTTGCAAGGTGGCAGACGCTCAGGAGGAAGAGGAAGAGGAGGCAAAAGGGGTTGGAGTGGTGGTAGAGACAGAGATCAAGGAAGAAATCAATTCCAAGGAAAGAAGACAAAGTTTAATAGTGATGATGAAGGAGATAATGAAAAAGGTAAATTCTGGCACGTTAATCCAGCTCTGTGATTGCGATTTTATAAATTATTTTTGTTATAGGGCCTGTCCCTCTGAAGAGGGATTTGGAACACGCTGATGCTCCTGCAGCTAAAGTTGCCAAAACAGAAAATGGATCTTAAGCTGTAAAGAAATCCTCAAGAGTTTGTAATTTGTAAAACATTTATAGAAAATCACAAAAAATGGCTTTTCATTCCATCCGGTTTCAAAGTTTAGAGAATCTTATGAAGTCCACCTGGATATCCACCTAGAAATTGAGACATATGAATTACTTCATGATGGTAATTTAATTTGAAAAAGCAATTGTCTATTGTTTATAACATTTAGTATTTTCTTTTTGCTACATTGAATGGAAAGATTATGTTTTTTTTTTTAAGTTTGCGTATATGCTAAATAAAACTATGTTCAACTTCAATCTGGAAATTGGTCATTACCGATTTCTTCTTGTGAAACTTGAAAGATGCTGGTATATCGTATCGAAGTTCTGTAACAATCATTTGGACAGTTATAAAACTTGACTTGCCAATTATTAAGAATTATTTCTCACCTGCTATTACTTCCATTGTAACACCCCAATCATGTGCCTTTTTCTGTATGTGCTATAACAGTGGTGTTACAAATAGTTTTTTTTTTTTTTTTAAATGGAATCCTTACCTCTCGTGTCGATGTTTTGTGAAGTGAATACACAGCATTATTTGCTAACTTTAAAGCAGTCTTCAGAAATATCATATCAATACCTTAAGACAAATACACACCATACATAAATTATCTATAGTACTATAGCTATAACTATAGCGGCCGCATTGGTTAACGTTATACTCACCTTGATTGCGTTTTGTACCAAAAGGTGGGTTCATGATAACTGTGTCAAATTTGGAAGAATACGCCTCAAGCTCCAAACTACTAATGTCACACTGAACAAAATCCAAGTTTGAAATCTCAAATTCTTCTGCATTTCTTCTGAATATTTCCAAGGCCTCGTTATCGATGTCAAAACCAATACAAAAACTATCGAAAAAGAAAAGCATTATGTTATGAACAATATTTGTTGACAAATTTAGTTTTCTTACCCTGCTTCAAGGACTGCAGCTCCAATGCTCAAAATACCGCATCCACATCCCAAATCTGCCACTAGTTTTCCTTCAATGTCGTTAAATGTACTATGGATTGTATATAGCATACATGCTACAAGGAAAGTGCAAAGAATATTACTAGAACGCAAAAATTATGATGCGGCAATTCTCTACCTGCGATGTGAGGGCTCGTTGGATACTGCTCAAGGAGTACTTTTGGTGTCTCAAATGTGTCGACTTGTTGCAAACAACTTTCGAGCTTCTTGAGTTTCATTGTGTTCAGTAAACTGTTAGTTCTATCCGTGCAGCTTACTCACTGACCACACCGTTATTATACATAAATGGATCAACAATGGGATCATCTCACAACAACGACAGAATGGACTTCCTCTAAGTGCGCAGTAAAAACATTCCGACTTTACACAACGTTGGTCATATATAGTTCCTATTCTTTGTAAAACGCCAAACACAAGAATGCTACAACGATTGAGAAGAATTTGATTTTATTTCAAGTAAAATTTTCTCAGAGTTATAGATACACTTAAATCCAAAGTGCAAAAACGAGATTAAGTCGGTCTAATTGCGCAGTTAGAAAACGTAATAAACATACATTTTACTAATGGAGACCATGATCATATAAAAAAACAGATATGTAATAATAATATTAACGATAACCGTGCATCTCGTCAATGCCAACGCCCGTCAGTACAGTGCGAACGCATCGCGAGAATTCACGAGAACATGGAAACAAGACAACAAAAATAAATTTGTAAGACAACAAGCAGTGAGCAATGATGGCGGCGTCGCTGCTGCGCCGGGACAAGAAGGCTACTGCTACCCACTTGAAAGCAGCCCTTACCCAGAGTGACAATAGCTCCGGCCTACGGCAGCTTCATGAGCTGCTTGATACCGTCCTAAACCCAGAGACGCCTGCTGCGGACACTGAGGCGCTGGACTGGTGCAAATGTCTGATCGCAGGAGGCGAAGGATTCGAGGAGTTTTGCAGAACAGTCCGCTCCTATGACAACGCTACCTTGTGCGGCTTGGTTTGGACAGCTAATTTTGTGGCATATCGATGCAGGACGTGTGGCATCTCACCCTGTATGTCACTCTGTGCTGAGTGTTTCAACAATGGAGAACACACTGGCCATGATTTTAATATGTTTAGAAGCCAAGCTGGTGGGGCCTGTGACTGTGGAGACAGTAATGTCATGCGAGAGAGTGGGTAAGTGCAAGCTAACTGCTACCTACTCAGGAGCTGAAGCAAAGTTGACTTGACAGTAATGCTGATCATGGCGTCACACACTGCTGCCTACATTTCCTAATCATAATTTTGAAATGCCGATTTTTTTTCCTCTTACTGTGAATCACAACTAATGACTACTGTTTATCTTTTATGACATACAGACATGAACATTGAGATATATTCATAGACATATTTTTAATGGGGTTTGAAATATTTTATTTAGTCATATTTTAATAACTTATTTTTGTAACCATTTATTCGATAACTGCCTTTTTATGTATTAGAGTTTAGAAGTTTTTACATATTTGTTGTGATCATTGACTGTAAACTATATACTAATATATTTTATTTTTTCCTCTAAAAAGCATAACATGTTTTGGATGTGTTCTAACAGATTTTGCTTCCGGCATCGATTAAGAACGGGGGAGAATGTTCCCACAATTCCTCAAGATCTTCTCTTAATGTCAGAGATGGTTCTTCCTCGGTTTATTGTGTGTATTATACAGTATCTGAGGGATGGTTACACAGAAGCAGGTCACTATTTTGTTGTGCAACTACATACTTTTGTGACGTCATATTTAATTACTACTGGTGGCAAATACTTGTACTTACAAGTCTTATCTCACTTTTCCAGACAATTCAATTGAGAGAGATCTGCAGAAAGTGCTGCAACAGCTGGAGCCACAGATCTCCTTCTTGGAGGAGCTTACAAAGATGGGAGGAGCAATGAGAACAGTGTTAACAAAGATCTTAACCAATCAGCAGACATTCAAAGAATTAAGCATGGGTAAATATTGATATTTTCTCTATGATTCTTTGTTTTGGTTGTTTCCCTTTTATACAAGGGTTCTCCATCTGTCAGTATGTGCTGCATTGTGACAAAAGATAAAATATGAAACTGATCCTTATTTCTGTAATGACTTATAATTTCAGGTCAAGAAGATAATCTCTATGCAAAGAAGAACTATGAAAAGTATTTGTCAGCACTTAAAAATTCAGGTTTAGTCTCTGTGGAAGAGAAAAGCCAATGTACCGCGGCGGATGCTGGGACTGGAGCCGAAGGTGGTGCAGGGGCTGTATCTTTATTGGGTAATATGTAATACTGAGTCTGTTGTATATATTTTTTTGACAAACTTTTACGATGAAGAGAATTATTTAAATGTTTCTTATCTTCAGGAGGCTCTGTATCCAGTAGTCCAAATGATTCTGGAAAAGATGTATGTGTGCCATTCGGCTAGTATGATGGAACTGTTTCCTTTGGTCATTTTCATCTGATCGTCTCTATTGGTTTGTATTGTTACAATAGGATGATCAAGACTCTGGACAATCTGTAGGACAGAGGAAGAGGGTTAAGCTAAGTAGCAGTACCAAAGGTAAAGGTCATGCGAGCTGTTATGACATTGAGGAATTTTCTTTTGTTGTCTTTATCTATGTCTTCTTTGTGTCCCCTAATTTTAGATCCCTGTATAATTGAATCTTTGAAGCATAAATGCTTTTTGGAAGAGTTGTTATTCTGGACTATAAAATATGAATTTCCCCAAAAGATGGTGACTTTTTTACTAAACATGTTGCCAGATCAAGATTACAAGGTATTTCCTAATTCACACATTCGACCCATGTTCACGTTAACATTATCCTCTGTAATAAGTTGAGCTGTCCCTTCCCATGTATGCTTATTTCTGGTTATTTTGGTGACAGATCACGTTTACAAAAACATTTGTACAGCATTATGCATTCATCATGAAAACACTGATGAAAAGCCATGAGTCTGATACCATGTCCAACCGAATAGTGCATATCAGCGTGCAACTGTTTAGCAATGAGGAGCTTGCTCGGCATGTGACGGAGGAGTGTCAGCTATTGGACATTATGGTCACTGTGCTTCTCTACATGATGGAAAGCTGCCTTATTAAAAGTGAACTTCAGGGTAAGTTAACAATATAGCATGTTTCTTGTTTTTGTCTTACTATGTATTTATACAGTATCAAGAATTACCAAATTAGAAATAATTTTAGTTGTTTTTTTTTCTCAGATGAAGAAAACAATCGTCATGTTGTTGTGAACTGCAGTGAGGCCCTTCTGAAAAACAACACTTATTGGCCTTTAGTTAGTGATTTTATCAACATCCTTTCACACCAAAGTGTTGCTAAAAAGTTTTTGGATGACCATTCCTTGCTAATGCTGTGGATGAGTTTTGTGTCATTTTTTCAAGGTAAGTGGTATACAATTAGGAAAGTTAACTTTCATGCAATGAAAAGAAAAATATACAATTTACTTTACATAGTTTTATTTTTGTGGTGGAGATGCTATGTCTCCATTTTACTTATCACCAACTTAATTAACTGTCATATATAATTCTTAAGAAATTGTACCTTTTAGTCATGAATACGGATTGTTAACTGTTGGTTACTGGGTTAAAATTGTAGCCAATCCTGGTTCCTTGCATGTTGCTCTGCTACCCTAAAAATAACACATACCCTTACACAGTGGACTTCAGTATCCACTTGCTACATGCAGTGTCACTATCACATATTTTCTGCTCCAATCTGCCCTTCGGTACACTAGTGCTTTGATATGAATGTTAATTTATTTATGATTTTAGATTACATTGATAATAGATGACATACGATTCTTTTATTTAAAAATTGAAATGGTAGAACAGAGAAATCAACTACAGTCTTGCATGTAAACCTCTGGTTTTATTTGTGGCCTTTTGGCAGTTAGGCCTTCAGGATTTGATTCAGAAATGTAAATACTGTAAATACAATCACAGGTTTGCAAGTAAGACTATTTTGGAGAGTTACGCATGCGTTCTTCTATGCACCCGTCTGAGTAATTCATTTGCAAAGCATTACTGATTTAATTCTAAAAACTCGTATCAGAAAGTTAAGATGACTAAGTATCCCACTCAACTTTGTTTCAAGGTATGAATCTTAATAAACGAGAGTTGAATGAACACGTGGAGTTTGAGTCTCAAACTTACTATGCAGCATTTGCAGCAGAGCTTGAAGCTTGTGCACAGCCAATGTGGGGTCTACTCACTCACTGCAAAGTAAAAGTAAGATCTATCCCGATATTGCACCAATACAACAAAAATGCCTTTAAATTGCTATTGATTTCTATTTCCCTTCTTCTGAAGGACACACAAGAATACACAAAAACTGTGGTTCGGTATTGTCTTGAGACGTTGCAAATCTGGTTTGATGCCATTGGATTCATTGATGAAGTAAACCAAACCAATTATGCAATTATTTTCAATGTAATTTCTTCAATTAAGCTAAAAACCTTTTTCTATTTTAGCCTGCTCCTAATCAAGTGACATTTCACTTGCCATTGCACAGATACTATGCTATGTTTCTGAGTAAGGTATGTCAAAAAAACAAAACAAATTCTACCAGATTGAAAATAACTCTGAAGAATTTACTTTAACATATCTGTTATAGGCTGTGAAGTGCCAAGAGTTGGACCTGGACAGCCTCCTACCCGACCAAGAGATGCTCATGAAGATCATGGTCCATCCTCTTCAAATTCAGGTCTCTTTTAAACAACATGTCATACATTTGCCAGTACTAATACTATACTAGTATGTTTGTTTTACATACAAGTACTGTCATTCTATCCCTCCTTGTAGGCGTGTCTCTCTGAGATTCATAGCAACATGTGGGTCAGGAATGGTCTTCAAATCAAAGGACAGGCCATGACGTATGTGCAGTCCCACTTCTGCAACTCGATGATTGATCCTGACATCTATCTTCTCCAGGTTAAGAGGATTGTATCATGGTATATTTCATTTTTCGAAATAAATACTCACACTTCTTTTCACTGTTAGGTCTGTGCATCAAGACTTGACCCTGATTACTTTATCTCAAGTGTCTTTGAAAGGTATCATTTGGAGAAAAAAAGACACAAACAAATTCATATTTATTACAGCTGTTTGTGTTATTTGTTTTTAAATCAAGATTCAAAGTGGTTGATCTGTTGACTATGGCATCACAACATCAAAATGCTGTGTTAGACTCTGAACAAGAAAGACCAATGCTGGAAGGAGCGCTGACATTCTTGGTCATTTTGACTAGTCTTCGCATTCATTTGGGCAAGTAGTCAACGTTTGTTTTTGTTTTTTACTCAGACAGTACACATTCTCAGTCACTGTTAAGTACATTTTTTTTAATCTACATTGCATTGACAGTATACTATTTCATTGTTACAGGAATGTCTGATGATGAAATCCTTCGGGCTGAGATGGTCTCCCAGATGTGTATGAATGACCGTACACACAGCGCATTATTAGACCTTGTATCCTTGTTTTAGACACATCAACACTGTTAAGACAGGCTTTAGCTCTTGCATGTATATGCGCATGTGTCTGAGCTCTGAAAGGTGATCAGCTTTATCAATAAACGTGCCTTCTAAAGCGGGTAATAATAGATTATAATACCATCAGCTATTGAATTGTGTTGCAATGTATTGTATTGTAGGGCGACAGTAGCTCAGTTGGTAGAGCATTGGCCTTTGGGCCTGAAGGTCGTGGGTTCGAGCCCACCGTAAGACCTACTCCACGACTCCCACTGATGACTGCTGTCGTTGTGTCCTTGGGCAAGACACTTAACCCTACTTTGCCCAAAGCCCCAACTGAAAGATCTCAGCTCCTGTGGACTCACCACCTGCAGAAGGATCAGTGAGGGGCTGGTGCTCTGTGGACTGGGTGCAGCTCTGACTGCCACCCCCCCCGACCCAGAAATGGATTAAGGGGAAGAAAATGGATGGATGGATGGATGGATGTATTGTATTGAATATTTTCTTTTAGTAGAAACGACATGTCAGGTTGAGAGACCTTGCTCTACAGAGCGGCTGGGAGAAATTGAGTCAGTTTTTTAAGGGTAAGCTATTTTGGATGAGGTACAGTTAGATGCACACGAGCTACTGGTTGGAGAACACCTGCTTGAGATTGACATTTTGTACAGTTAAGTCTGCAATACAGTGTTGCACTACACATAACTAACAACAAGCAAAAAACAATCACAGAACAAGATTAAGTAGAACATCTTTAACATCATTTATCAGATACCTGAAAATCCTAATCCAAAGAGTGGGAATGTATCAGGAGCGTGCAGCTTTGAGGAAATGCTTTCAGCTGTTGCTGACTTTAAAGCACCAGTGTTTGAGCCTGGAGGTTCAATGCAACAAGGGATGTACACTCCTAAAGGTATTGAGCTCTGCTCCAATGTCATTGTCCGATGTGTCCTCTTGAGGGCAGCACTAGCATTTTTGTGCTCTAATATTATATTTCCTCATAGCTGAAGTGTGGGAAATGGAGTTTGACCCCATAATGGTTGTTCTGAGAACAGTCTATCGACGTGATGTTCAGTCTGCGATGGACAGATATGCTGCGTTGTAAGTTGCTTCCGGGCTATGTATGTTTATCCTTTTTACTTTTCTGATTTTAATATTTTCTATAATGTGATTGTTATATACCATGGTGAGATTATTTATTTATTTATTTATTTATTAAAGGGACAGTGCATATTAAAATACATTATGCATGTAAATATGCCAGAATTAGCCTAAGGGCTATTTTTCATCTGTAGTCCCTGGACAGTTGTTAAGTGTCCCCCTGTCAAACCTGCGGCCATCTTTACTCCTGCCTCAATCGGCCATTTTTCAATTATCATGACCAAAACCATGCATCATAACCTTTTCCATTAAATTCTACTGAATTTCAAAATACGCAGGCTTTGGAAAATCCTAATAAATTAATTACAAAAACATACACAACTAAGCCTACAAGCGATAAATGCATGGGTATAACTTGAGAAATGGATAACCATTTTAGAAAAGACAAACAGGTTTTGTTGGGTTTATCAAGACCTTTTATGGCTTAACGGGGATATCAGCATTTCCAATATCATAAACATTTGCTGTTTTTGATAGTTTTTAATTTGTTTCTATTCAGCTTGAAACAATCTGGGTTTCATACTGGTAATCCATGGCCTCCTTACAAGGAGAGGACTCCACTTCATCCATGTTACAAAGGCCTGATACGGCTGCTGCACTGCAAGACTCTGCACATTGTGATTTTCACGCTTCTTTATAAGGTGAACTTTTTACAATTATGTTATTGTGTTACAATTATAACTGACTATATACCTAAATATGAAGAGTGATTGTTGACAATCTGTGCAGATATGGATGGATCATCAAAACATGTCTGAGCACGTGCTGTGTATGGTCTTGTACCTGATTGAACTTGGTTTGGACAACCAGGTTCATGACATAAAGCCTGATGAGGTAAGAACCATGAATTGTTCTGATTTGATCACGACTACACACATTTTACTGTGAACTTCATTTTTTAAGGAACCCTGTATCGAGGAGCACTGTCATGATAGCTGGTTTCCTGGAACTAACCTACTTTCAAATCTTCACCATGTCATTAACTTTGTGAGAGTGCGGGTTCCTGAGACAGCACCTGAAGTCAAGAAAGAGACTCCTCCAAGCACCAGCTCAGAAGCTTCTTCTTATGGACAGGTGAAGTGTTTCTAGCCCATTTTCACCCATTATTGTGATTTAAAGTCTCATGGGGCATAAATTGCTGGTTGTGTAAAAAAAGTAGATGGATGCTTGGATAGAGATGTAGGGGACATTATTATCCTGCTAAAAACATGTCGTTTTACATATTTCACAGAATTCAAGGCGTCTATCAGGCAATTGGAGAGAGGTAGTAGTTTGAATGCAGCTTTTGAAATTCACTACGAGCTTGAATGTACAATTTCTATTTTAGAACATAAATATGCCTCAATGTGAGTGCGGTGGTGTGTTAAAGTAGAGCTGTGCATCAGCAGTCTCCCCTGACTAATTATCTATGCAATGCAAGCAGGGTAAATGCTTTTTAACTGCATGTCGGGGTGATTGATGTCCCTTTGACCGTGTTGTATGATTTATGTTTATTCAACAATGCTGCTCAGGTCCTTCTTGTCAGCACAGGTCTTGGTCATCCTCAGATGGTTCATGTGCATCTGAATTAAGATGACATAGAAATCAAACTACGCTATAATTTTGTGGATGTTCATAAGGTTGGCAACGATATACATATTGTGGCCGGGTGGATTTACAATTCTAATGGGAAATGTACATACAATTAGCAAAAGGAACACAATCCTTTTAGCCTAGTTATTTTACCTGAATTATAAATTATATTGTTCTCAAGCTGAATTGTGTATTACTTTCTACAAAGTCAGACTACCTAAATTTAATTTGAATTTGGTAAAATTGCTTTTAAAATATTTTTACTTTGATCAAACTCTGGTACCTGACCCCGCTGGAGCATTTGAGGCCACTTTGTTGTGAATGATAGTGGTTACTCATCCCCCTCTGTCCTCCGAAAGTTTTAGGCATTGGAGAAACAACAGTACCTACACAACCATTCTCCCGTTCTGTTCTGTCCTGTTTCAATATATTTTTTCAGGGCTCATACTGTAGCACACTTTTTTATTTTTTTATAATGTGGGTTCATCGTTGTCTCAACATGCTTTGTCTTGGTGAAATTTATTTGGAGCTTTTTAAGATGATGGACCAAACTTTGACTACATAGATGAACCTTGCAATAAGACAGTCATTGTATGAATGTTGGTTGACGCGTCTTTGGGTTTTACGCGATAATGGACGTGCGAGTGTCAGCAGCACATGCAGTTTTGTGGACTTAAGCTGAGAGACCCTCCAACGTGTCCTTACCCAAAGCTCATGACCAGAAGTGAGGGTGGGAACATAGATTGATGGTAAATCTGCCTTTCGGCTCAGCTCCCTCTTCAACACAACGGTTCGATTCATGTGACTGCAACACTGCACACGATCTGCCGATCTGCCTGTCAATGGCTGCGTGCATAAATTCTGTATTCCGGCAACAGCTCTGACTTTACTCATGCAGGGACCAGACAGCCCTTAGTAAAGGACCCCTCTAATGACATCCCGGGGAATGTGGACAGGTTTCCTTTGAGTACCGAAAAAGTGTATAGAGCTGGTCCAGGGTTACGCAACCGGGACAAAAACACACACTGCCTTCTACATGGGTACATAGACCTCTCAAGCTGAATTTTTGTTTGCTTACGCGTTGTATTACTTTCAAGTTTTTCAATCCATTCATTCTAACAAATGTACATGTTTGCATGACTTGTAATTTGGTTTGAAACATGTTCGTTTTGATTTAAAGTCCCTAAAAAGCCTGTTTTTTGCAGAATGTCCGTGAAGCTCAAGTATTCAGCCTGGTGGCCGAACGCAGAAGAAAATTTCAAGAGATTATCAATCGCAGCAACACGGAAGCTGCTCAAGTTGTTCGACCTAAAAGCTCTTCAACACGCTGGGTTCCACCAGGAACGCCGCCGCAGTTGGTCACAGAGATCTTGGAGATTCGTGAAAGCATGCTGTCCCTCCTGATAAAGCTCCACCAAAAACTCTCCTCCAAGCAGAACTCGCTGCCAGCCTCATGGCTGGAGGATATGGATACAACCCGGCATGCCCATGGTGATGGAATCACAGCCATCGAACGTATCCTTACTAAGGCAGCAACACGCAGCTGCCAAATCAAGCGCAGTATTCAAGAAATATGTGGGAAAGTATATCCTCCTGTGCCCCCAAAGAAGAACAGTCCCACTGACAAAAAAACTATGGACAAAGAAGAAAGGTAATCTTTCTCTTTTTCCCATCACATACTTTAACTTTCTCATTCACTAACATTATGCAACTGCACATGTGAAACCACATTAGCCCTTTACGAGCGGCACACATGCTGTTGCATACATGCCAGGAAAGTCTGTGGAAATATTTTTACCTAGAGTTTATGGCCTAATGGACTTCCTAAAGCTAGAGCTTTTCTGCACCGCAGCCTCCATTAACGCTAGAGGCAGCTGCACCTCAACAATCAAATCCTCTCTAGTCACAACTGACAGACCTGCACAACTTTTTAGGGCCCTGGAAGGAGCATTTGCAGGTGGGAACAATGGGTGTGGCTGTTTTAAAATTAAGAGAACTTGGTTGTTTCTAGTTGGGAAAGGGCTTATGTAAAAAAAAAAAAAAAGAAAAAAGTAGGCTCTTCAATCGGCGAGCATTATGTGTGACAGCCCGGTGTATTTTTGAGCACTCCTATTCCTGGGTTTTAGAACATGACTGTTGCCCCACTGATTTACAATTTTTAAAAACAAAACATTGTTCGAATGGGAAAAGTTTACAGTACATTTACAGTATGTGATTACCCTACCATACCATATTACACTATAACAAAACTGTTTTATTACAGGCGTCAGAGAGCCAGAGAGAGACAGCAAAAACTGCTTGCAGAGTTTGCCTCCAGGCAGAAGAGTTTCATGGAAACAGCAATGGATGTTGGTAAGAATCAGCCTATTGTTTACACAAGTCCTTGTTGATTTTCCCCACAAACGCCTAAGGAAATTACATGTACCAATAAATCAAAAGATGCATTGTTTTTGTTTTTTCGGTGAATGTCTAATAGTTGGACTTTGGCCTAATTTCTGCATATATTTGTCTTCTCACAGAATTACCAGAAACGGACGCAACTATGGATTTGGGACCAACTGAGATTATGGAGTCTGAAGTTCTTTATGACTGTGTAATATGTGGCCAGAGCGGCCCTTCAACAGAAGACCGACCGACTGGCCTGGTTGTTCTCCTCCAGGCCTCTTCTGGTAAATCATTTTTTCTGCTGCCTTTTTATTTGGTCAGGCTTAAATTATCTGACATTTATGCACAAAATTGTTGCTATAATTTTAGTCCTTGGGCATCGGAGCAAAAGTGAAGATGCTAAAAACCTTCCAACTTCGGATGAAGAGCGCATTTATCCTTCAGACACTTGTGGTGTCGCTCATGACGTTAGACTCACACTGATGCAGAGATTCTTCAAAGATGTGAGACATGGGCTAAAACTTTACAACAAATACAAGTCTAATATGATGCCATTTTATGTTATTCTTTATCTTACAGAGTTCTTGCCTGCAGTCAGTGTCTATTGGTTGGGATGGTGGTGTCTATGTCCAAACCTGCGGCCACACTTTGCATATAGATTGCCATAAGTCATACATGGAATCTTTAAGGGTAAGAGAAGGTTGTCCATCAGTAACTTAAGGTACAGGGCAGTTTTCTCTATTTGGCACATGCTTACTAGTTGATCCTTAGTGAAAATGTTATAGCTAGATTATGAAAATTAGATTAAAATTTAATGTTTTTGTGTTTCTTATTGCAGAATGACCAGGTTCTACAGGGTTTCTCTGTTGACAAAGGAGAGTTTACCTGCCCACTCTGTCGACAGTTTGCTAACAGTGTAATACCCTGTCGCCCCGGCCGTGGTACAGAGGCTGGTGCATGGCACACTCCCACCAACAAAAAGACTTCTGTGCTTGTGAAGGAAGTTGAGGATCTTCAAGAGAAAATAAGCTTCTTTCCTGTAAGATGAATTTGTATTGCATGACTTAGTTAAATAATTATCAATACATACAATTTTGTTTTTAGCCATGTCATTCTGCCTGGTCTTCTATTGTAGTTAGTTTTTAGTTTCCTAAATCTTATTTGTTTTGCTCTGAATATACTTTGTGATATGGTATGCATTATAGTTAATATTTACTAATATACTTTAGACGGAGTCCAACTTGTCTAAAGAGATGGAGTTGGTAATCAAAGACATAAAAAATGCAACCCAGAAAAAGTACATGGACTACGGAAAGAACCCAGGTTCTCCTGATAATGACTTCCTCTTCATGTACTCTGTTGCACGGTAAGACATACTTCTGTGTTATACCAAGCCGTTCTAGCTATTCCTTTGTGACACCTGATGGGGGATGATCTTGAACTCATTCATCATTAAAAGCAGGTTAAGATTAATCAATATCCACATTCTAGCAATCGCAAATTCCACACTCTTCAGACTTTGCTGCTCTATCATAACCATTGAGGTCGTTTACCCACTCAAAGCTCCACCTCAATAGAAAGCTACCCTGACTATGTTTTTGGTGCCCGTTGGCTCTGTAAAGTTCAATGAACAGTGCAAATTGCCTGAGGGGTAGAAAATGTCTCTGTCACAGGGGCGCTCTTATCAGTAAAGCCAGATGGTGCTGCGCTGTCTCTAAATTATCTATGTGAAATTGCTTTTTTTCTTGGGAAACCTTAGGATATACTCTCACCTAGGCCTGAAGAAATGGCCACCATTGCAATGAAAACAAATTCACATCAGTCTTATTAGAGGAATCAAGCCTTCACCATCTTTGCAAAAACATGGTTAATTTTGTTGGGAAGCTCTTTATTCAGACTTACAATATGAATGCCATTAGTTTAATTTGTTTTAAATGGACAGTGAAAAAATAAATTTGCATTGAAATTTCAAACTTGTAATTTATTTTTATTTTTTTCACATTTGTCACATCAGTTACTAGTCTTGTAAAAACTATCTGTGTTCACAAATAGAGTTTGCAATTGAAGTGATTTCTAGACTATGTGAAGAAAATGTATTTATGTAGCACATTTCATACAAAGAAGTGTACCGTAGTCTACCACTCACATATGTCAGTTCACTTCTTGAGGAATTTTGAAATAAACAGATTTCAGCTCAGCCGACCAATAAAATGATTAGATAGTTAATTCTGACAGACTCAATGGATGTTATGTGGGTGGGTTTATGAAGGGAAGGTGGCCTTGTTTTATATTCTGATCATTTTCCAAGACCACTGTAACTGAAGTATGAATGTCTATAATTATAATTCAAGATATAATGTATTCAAAGAGACAAAATGGCAAAACAATATGTGTGGCTTTGGAGGTCTCTGGGCGGCACGGTGGTTTAGACCTTTGCTTCACAGCAAGAAGGTCCTGGATTCGATTCACTCCAGGCCTTTCTGTGTGAAGTTTGCATGTTCTCCCTGTGTCTACGTAGGTTTCCTCTGGGTTCCCTGGGTTCCTCGGTTTCCCCGGTTTCCCCTATCACTAAAAACATGAACAATAGGTCTTTATGTAATTGAGTGAATGGATGGTGTTGGTCGGGGGCTTTGATGCACCAGTGTGTTTGGCGTCTCACTTCAGTCATCACCGTGTGTGGAGAGAGTGGAAAATTAGCTGCGCTTTGGGTGACCTGGGTCTGTAAAATGCGCTATGTAAATAAACATTACTTACTAAATTACTTAACATTTATTGTGGATTGAAATTATGTTCTATTTTCTTAGGACAAACCTAGAATTGGAACTAGTGCACCGTGGCGGTAATTTATGTTCTGGAGGAGCCAGTGCTGCTGCCAAGCGTTCATGTTTAAGTAAGTGGAACCTTTCCGAAATTCTGTTTACGTAACCACGTGAACTCTTGGATGTGCTCAAATAGGATTTTTGGCTGTTTCAAATGTATTTGATTTAACTATACTGTAGATCTCTTGCATAAGATCTTTCTCTCTTTCAGATCAACTTTTCCATGTGTTGGCAATGCACATGCGCCTGTACAGCATTGATTCGGCCTACAACCCATGGACCAAGCTGACTCAGACTGCAGCCAGTAAGGAGGCGGAGTAAGTGATGTTATCTGCATATACCTGTTTTGCACATTTTTCCATACATTTTACAGCTTTTATTACACTTGACCCAGGTGTTAGATGTTGTCAAAAAACACTTTATTTTAATGACTTTCTTCCCAACGGCCTTTTCTAGTTCACAGAAAAGAGCTTTTTCCCAGAAAAGGCTTTCCACTGTTTCCATAGAAACAAGTAATTGCTGCATTTGCGCTGATAGCGCCTGTTCCCTGTCGAGCTCTGTACTCACTAATGCTTCTCACAGACCAGCTGTAGATCTGTCTACCTGGTCCCATTACAAACATCCTTGTCCTTATGTTTATATTATGTAATACAATTTGTTTGCATTTTTACACTAGAACCGGAACATGTTTTTTGTTGAAAACATTACCTAATGATTTTGAATGCACTGTTTATTGATCTTGTACATGTGAAGATAAAACAAGTTTTCTTCAAACTTGCATTTCAGTTCTTTCGATGAAGAAAGACCTGAAGTCCCCATGTTATTCCGAGATGTTCCGTCCTTGCTTATAATTTTCATCTTGACCATGCCACACCCTCTTCGAAAAGGTACACATTAGTGTCTCCCTGATGGACAAAATAGAAATCAAGCAGGAGCATAGCGTCTAGGAATCAGTCGACGCGTATATAAATGAATACAACTTACTCCCACTTATAACTGTAACAGTCACGCTTAGCAGTTATAACTACATACACAAACTATAGCCAGAAAACAAAACCGTGTCACTTGCTATCAATCAAAAGTGTTATTCTGAAACTTGGAAGATATTCTTAATTTAGAGGACCTCAAGTATGAGTAGATTGTTCTTGAAGACAATCTGCAGATCCTTTTCTCATGCATGTTTGCACTTGAGATGCCTAACATTGTCGATCTTCCCCTAGAACACTTCACCTGTGTGGTAAGGATGCTGTACAACCTGCAGTTCACTCAGGCGCTGGCAGCTCTTTCAACCAAGTTCAGTTCAGAAGAGAGACAGGCTTGGAGTTCATCTGGAGCACTTAAGAGGGTAATCTACTCGGTACAAGTCTGAGTTCGCACACCACAGCTCTATGTGCCATCTTAAACAAGACTTCAGTGCTTTTCTTACTTTCTACTCTTTCTTTTGTATTATTTAACCGCATACGCCTAAAACAAAGATATCATTTGGATTGAGAGGGATAAGTATTGAGATCTAGACTTAACATCTATTGTGTATTAAATATTTTAATTGAAACTGTTACGTTGTTTTGAACTGATTTTACTTCAGTCAATGAATGATAAAATTCCACTATAAACAAGAAAAACTAGATATTTACAATGGTTAAATTCATATTTCATTTTAATGAAATATGAAGCATTCATTTTTGGCTCTACCACAGAAAGCTGCAAACAGTGATAAAACCTTTGACGCACTGCTGAGTCACGTGATCAGTGAGCTCTCTGTGGACATGCGCATCTACACTATGAACACTGAAGAAACGCCAATGGTGAGTGTCCTTGTGATGTAAATATAAGTTTATGCTTGTGTATTAACAAGTGTATTTATTATATTTGTTAACAATCAATCTGAAAAGACATGATTGAAAATACCTGATAATTCTTCCCCGGTTATGAAGTATCTGCTGAATGTGTGTGTGCAGCTCAGCTCCAGTGTGTGGTCACCACAGTCTATAGAGTTTGGCCTCCAGCAGTTCTGCCTGCCCTTCCTTCGCCTGTCCTGCCTTCTGCAGCATCACCTTTATGGAGACAACCTTTCTGGTTGCCCTGTAAGTTTCACTCATCAGTACAGCTTGATCACATTCTTGAAGCAAATGTAAAATTTAATTTGCTCCTCCTCTACCGAGGAGACGCTAAATGCTGCGCTCGCTTTGGGCCGTTAATCTTGCTTGGTGGAATGCCACAATAAAATACGTATATTTAGTTGTTTTTATTGCTTTCTAAAACATGTTGCAATTGTAACCATAATTTTTCTTTTTAACAAATCTAAAGTTACGTTGAGTAGATTCAATATGTTGTACATTTAACTCTTACCCTGTTTATTTGTAGGAGCAAGAGGAGTTTGTGTCGTTGGCTATATCGTTGGGGCTTTTCTCCTCTGCCTCTCAGCCCTCAGACTCGGAGCTCAGCGCCTCATGTCTGGACTGGCCCATCAGTGCGTTTGACTTGATCACTCAATGGTGCAGTGAGATCATAGGCCTTTCACAGATGCAAGCAGAGCAGTCTCTTGTGAGTGAGTATGTAACTTCAAAGCCATTTTTATTTTTAATATGGGGTCTATGTTTGTGTTTTTAGACCTTGCTTGTCCAGGCTTCTCAGTGGGCAGCACCTCATCTGCTCCAGCTTCCAGACAATTACAATGTCATATTTCAGTACTACCACAGGAAAACCTGTAGTGTCTGCAAAAAGGTGCCAAAAGACCCTGCCCTCTGCCTTGTGTGTGGAGCCTTTGTCTGTCTCAAAGGAGTTTGCTGCAAACAGCAGGGCATCTGTGAATGTGTTTTGGTAAGATTTGTGCTGTGCAAAGATCACAAGTGATAAGAGCCATCAGGTGAACCTTTGATTTCTATACTTACAGCACTCTCAACATTGCGGGGCAGCCACAGGTATTTTTTTGTTGATAAATGCCTCAGTCATCATTATTATACGTGGGCATCGCTTCTGCTTGTGGGGCTCTGTTTACCTGGATGCGCATGGAGAGGAAGACAGAGATTTACGGTTGGTCAAACAATTGTTTCAATAAGTAATTTCTGAATATTGTTTATTGAACTTTCTTTTGCTTGTTGAATTATTCCCTTTTTAGTCGTGGAAAGCCACTTTTCTTGTGTGAAGAGCGCTACAGGGTGTTGGAACAACAATGGGTGTCCCACACCTTCGATCACATCAGTAAACGATGGGGGCCTCACTATAATGGACTTTAATAATATAATGGAGTTTCTACAAGTTTATTATGAACTGTGTGTGTGTCCGCTTCATGTATCTGCCTTCGTCAATATATATGGGAACTCTTTAATTAAACCCGGCAGTGAGAGGGTTCCTGCCCCAACCTTGGTTTGTGTGAAGTTTAGTGTACAATCAAGTTTACCGCGTGTGTTTAAAGTGATTTGTGGTTTTCAAATTGAAAACTGCTGCTTGGGTCATTAAGCACAACTTTTTCCATCAGCGTTTTTTTTTTTTCTCAGGGTTTGGCTTCAAACTCATTTTAATTTTGGATGAATATGAATTGGTGAATATGCCTTTAAGGTTTGACTACATTTGCACCATCTATGATAATCTTTCATATCCTATTTATGTATGGAAAGTGTGCTGCTGTGTTTGGCATTTGGCATTACTATGTGCACTCGTTCTGCTGACGATGGGAGGCAGGACAAGTCCAATCAACACCCTTGAGTTTTTTGCAAGCATGGGAGGCTCAGTGGGCCAAGTTGCAATTCATCCTCAGGAATTTTCTTTTTTTCTGAACGTACATTTTAGATATTTACAAAATGCTGCTGCTTATTGTTTGTGTTATTTTAACTTTTGTTTTCTAAAGTAGTGCTTTTATTATTAGATAGATGGCTGGGAATGTTGATTCATTTTTATTTAATACTTATGCAGTCACCTCACTTTTTGTTTAATGCATCTCAAGGGCAGTTGTCTCTGAGGTTCATTGTCCAGCTATGATATTCAAACCTTTTACAAGATACAAAAAAAATGTTCTTTTCTCAGTTTTACTGCTTGTGCATTGGTGTATTTTTTTTAAAGCTGCATTCCAACTATTCAAGCTGGACAAACTTTTACATCTGTTATGCACTGTGCATGTTGTCCTTTTTAAGCTCACTTTATTCAAGTGTCTTACCAACATAATTGTGGTTCTTTTCAAAGATTATATAAATTATGTGCCTGCAATCGGATTAGTAAAATGCCTACTTCAAACCTTGCAGTGTATATCAAACATTTTGGCACTGCATTTTCTCAAACACTTAAAGGCAGTCTTGCAATCATGCATGCTGCTTATGGTTTATTTTGATTTACTAGAACCCTCTTTGTAAATGACCGCAACCAAATAGCTAATGGGTAATGTGGGTGTAAATTGTAACTGAATGCTCTGCTCCATGATAAAAGAATACAGTACATTACTGTAGTTGGTAACTCAAACTTTGAGTTTGACCAGATGGCGTGATTTGGACATTTAATGTAAAATGTATCATATGTTAATAAAGTATATCACAGTAATCTGGATTTGTGGATTTTTTCAATTTTATTTTTTTTATATGAAATGAAGATGGAACCATGTTCACACATTGTAGACAACATGAAATGGTGTAGTCACCTAATGAACCAGAGCTTTGCGCCTTCACTGGACATGCCATGTGATTAGCATTTGTGGGTAATTGGGTTGAACTTTGTAAATAGCCTACTGGAGGCCCCACTGTAATCGCTAATGGACCCACACAAAGCCTCCTTTCTACTGTACAGCATAAACAATTGGCCTGAAGCGAATTCAAATGTTTTGGGCTATATAATGGGTCGTTTCCAATAGAAGGAGCTGACTGGGTCTGGGATCTCACTGGGACCTCACTGGGATCTCACTGGGACCTCACTGGGATCTCACTGGGACCTCACTGGTCTCAGCCTCTGAGATGCTGCTTCTACAGGTTGTCCCGCACATGGACATCCACATGCCCTCCATGCCTCCTCCAGGTAAGTGTGCTTATTATACACATCCATGTGGTGGTCTGAGGGCCATTACCAAAGCGACAGAGGTCAGTGAAGTCCGTGTCCACCACACTGCTCAGGTGTCCTTATGAATAATGAATAGAGTATCAAGTATAGACAAGTGTCTGTGACAAAACAACATGTGCAGCGCTGGAGCCATGTTTAGAACATGGACGGTAAGATCTCTGCTGCTCTCCGCGGCCATGTGGCCAGATTTACCTACTTTAGAAACCCAATTCCTTTATCTCTCATGTTCTATTTGCAGAGTTCAAACATGAGGCTACGTCGACGAAGTCGAGAAGGTAAGACTTTTATTAATCGACTATTGATTGATTATTGATTTGGCAAATACCAGATGGTGTGTGTGATCCAAAGGAGCTCCAACAAAGAGTAGCACACATTACCAACAGGACCAACTATTGTTCTAAAAAGGGGTCTACATTAGTTTCAGTGAGCTCTTCTTTGCGTAAATAATCCACCCCTCCTCACAGGCGTGGAATAGTGCAAAGTTAAATGTCCTGCAGATGATAATTATCCTTGTCTTATTTTGAAAAGGCATCTAGGAGTTTATTTTGGTGTTTAGCTGACAAGCCTGACATCATCAAACCATCACCACACCAGCCTGTCCTGACTGCAGTTTGTGTGCCCAGATGGCAACAGTGGAGAGGGGTTCACTTCTCAGATGAATCCCAGGCTGAGCATGTCGCAAGGATGAATCCACATTATCGTTGAAAACTTTCCAGTTCGTCAGACATGTCACACATTGACCATGTTTGGGATGCTCTGGATTGGTGTATACAGCAGTGTGTTGCAGTTCCTGCCAATATTCAGCAACTTCACACATGGTGCATGTCATTGAAGACGAGTGCACCAACTTTCCACAGGCCACAATCAACTCCCTGAACGTCCTGTGATTGAGATGTATACCACATAATATATATGTATATGTATACACATAAACCCCTAGACTCTCAAAACATTGTAGAGTGGCTGTCATCAATATGGTTGTAGGGAGAAATGGAGAGGTTTCCTCAGCAGAGGAGAGAAATTTAGACATTTGTGAAATATATTTGATAGAGATGAGTCTATTAATCATATATAAAGAGTTTTATTGCTTTAAGATTTAAGTCGAACCCATAAACAAAAGTGTTGTGTACAGTACACGTTCATATTTTTGTTGTACAATTCATGGACATGCAAATTTAGCTATAATGCAAAAACTGAAATTTCCTCACTGTGGGACGAATAAAGGATCTCTTAATCTTAACCTTAAAAACATAGAAAATGTCCTTGTTTTCAATACTAAGTAATATGCTCGATACTCAACTTTGTTAACATGGTGATACATCTACTAACCTTGAAAAAAAAAAAAAAATATATATATATATATAATCTTTTTTTTTTCTGTCCGTACTGTATACGGACACACAAACCCACAAACCCTCGATAAATATGCCCCTTCATATTGATTGTATTGCATGAGACTTTGACGTCCAGGGTGAGAACAAGGGCACAGAGCTCCGGGTGTGTGGATGCTCAAGGTTCAGAGCAAAGCCTTCTTACATCCCCTTAACCAGGATTACAGTTCAGATACCTTCTCCCCACGCACTCTCCCCTGTTTTATTGAAGAAGTCCCCACAAGCTGTTGAATGGGGTTTGGTGTGGAACAAATAAATCGTACTATCTGATTGTCAGTGATCACTTCAAACCATTTCTCTGCACATAGTGTACATTACTGCAACCGTAGATAACAAATTGTGGCCAGTGGACTGAACAAAGAAATCAGAATAGGATTGTTAAAATCGTTAACTGATCTGTAAAAATGTTTTATTAAAAATGTAATCAGTATATTCATATCTTATAGAGCAGTAACGTCCAGCTCCAAAGGAAATATACAATGGGCATTAATGCAAGGAAATCATTAATGGGATAGTATGTAAAATTTTCATTCATCATCTTTTATATGTGTCCCCAGATATTTGGTCCAAATGTACAAATCCTATTTCGACTTTTTATGAACAAAAGTTATTAAAATATTTGACTATTCATTTAGAGAACAGAATGAGGCTCTTCTTTGGGTTAGAATAAACAAGACAGGGACCTCCTGGCAACAAAAGTTGGATTGTAATTGTAATGACTTTATTAGACCACTAAGAGTGCATTATAAATTCAGTCCCTTTAAGCATTAAAATAAAACTGTTGACATAATCTGACTGAAGAAAAAGTAATACAAATGGCAACTCTTTATTTTTACTATTTAATGCCATATACTGTATGTGTGTACATTCCAATTAATCAAAATTACATTACATCTAATTGTATTTGTCATAGTTAGATTACTGTATAACCACAATATAATACAATATAGCAAAAGAGCAAATGAAAGAGCAAATGTGCTTTTTTCCATAGTACATGTTCAAGGATCATGTGACCATATCCCTACCAACACTTCCTGGTTACTTGTCCTGTGTGAAACCTGAGCTTCATATCACCATTATGAGAGCATCTGCCAGTGACTCGCATCACATTGCACTTGTCCCGTCAATTATTAATCTAGAAGACTAGTGCGTATTCATCCTGGGGTACTTTTAGAGTAAAACGTGGGCTTAACACTTTCATGGGAGCAGGTATGTACAGTTTGTCTTGTGGCTTTTCATGTGGATCATGGACCCTGAGTGTATTGATGTATTGGCAGGGTGGTTTGTGCTGTTCTATTCATGTCTGGTATTTTAGGTTATGAATCCCTATTATTGATTGACTGCGGAACCTTCCGCAGTCAACCATTGGTTTTGTATTTCTTTATTCCGTCATTTTTTTTGACACGTTTCACAGCTTTCACATTTTCAACAATTTCCACAAGTTATACATCAAAACGTTCCACATGTTTGGGAGATTATTGCTATTACTTTTGGGACTTCAGCGATTTCCGGTTTTTCCGCAATCGGACAAAAATCTGCATTGAGAATTCTGCAATGCATTTTAATAGGCCCATGCATTTTAATAGGACTTCAGCTCTTTCAGACATTTCTACAGTTTCAATGATTCAACAGTTTCAAGGATTCAACAGTTTCAAGGATTTCAGCAGTTTCAAGATTTCAAGAGTTTCAAGGACTTCAACAGTTTCAAGGACTTCAGCAGTTTCAAGGACTTCAGCAGTTTCAAGGACTTCAGCAGTTTCAAGGACTTCAGTGTAATCATGCAACCTAATAGGGATTTTTCCATGTAAACCAGTATAATGCAACTTAATAGGGATTTTTCCATGTAAACCAGTATAATGCAACTTAATAGGGTTTTTTCATGTAAACCAGTATAATGCAACTTAATAGGGGTTTTTTCCATGTAAACCAGTATAATGCAACTTAATAGGGGTTTTTACATGTAAACCAGTATAATGCAACTTAATAGGGTTTTTTCCATGTAAACCAGTATAATGCAACTTAATAGGGTTTTTTCCATGTAAACCAGTACAATGCAACTTAATAGGGATTTTTCCATGTAAACCAGTATAATGCAACTTAATGGGGATTTTTCCATGTAAACCAGTATAATGCAACTTAATAGGGTTTTTTTCATGTAAACCAGTATAATGCAACTTAATGGAGATTTTTCCATGTAAACCAGTATTATGCAACTTAATAGGGATTTTTCCATGTAAACCAGTATAATGCAACTTAATAGGGTTTTTTTCATGTAAACCAGTATAATGCAACTTAATAGGGTTTTTTTTTCATGTAAACCAGTATAATGCAACTTAATGGGGATTTTTCCATGTAAACCAGTATAATGCAACTTAATAAGGATTTTTACATGTAAACCACTATAATGTAACCTAATAGGGGTTTTTACATGTAAACCAGTATAAAGCAACTTAATAGGGATTTGTACATGTAAACCAGTATAATGCAACCTAATAGGGATTTTTCCATGTAAACCAGTATAATGCAACTTAATAGAGATTTTTCCATGTAAACCAGTATAATGCAACTTAATAGGGATTTTTCCATGTAAACCAGTATAATGCAACCTAATAGGGATTTTTCCATGTAAACCAGTATAATGCAACCTAATAGGGATTTTTCCATGTAAACCAGTATAATGCAACCTAATAGGTTGCATTATACCACCAGACCAAGACCCAAACGAAGACTCAGACCACCACCAGATAATGACCACAGACCAGGTTTCCTTAGTTACAGGAACCAAATTGTTTCAGCGGTGAGGGGATTTTTCAGTTTCAAGGACACTTTCAATACATTCAGTAGTTTCAAGGATTTCAACTGTTTAAGAATTTAACCAGTTTCAAGGATATCAGGAGGTTCAAGGATTTCAGGAGTTTCCACACTTTCAACAGTTTCCAGGTTTAAAAAAAGTTTCAAGGATTTCAGGAGTTTCAATGTTTCAACAGTTTCAAGGATTTCAGGAGTTTAAAGGTTTCAACAATTTCAAGGACTTCAGGAGTTTCAAATATCTATCAAGTATTTTAACAGTTTCAAGGCCTTTTAAAGGATTTCAAGGATTTTTTTTAGCAGATTTCCACATTAGATCTGTTCCGCAGTCAATCGCAATGGCTTCAGCCATTGCAAGTTTCTAGTTATTATTATTATTCTATATTTAACAAATGTCATTATTATAGATCTATGGTTGCAACTGACTATTTGTAGCCAACAATAGTTAGTGAATATTTAATGAATAGTCAATTTTACATTATCATAGTTGAAATATTGGTCACTGGCTAACAAAGTTATGTTAGCCTCTTTTTAAGATATATTAATAGTTGGACCTTGAGTTGTTTGCAATTCTAATGATAATACATCTTTATTCCAGAATCAAGGTCCATATAAATACTAAATAATGGTGTACGTTTTTCTTATAATGCAGCCCAAATACTGGAGGCTGAAATCTAATATGTTTGTGGCTGTAATCCACCATCCCCCTGTTTCTGAGGTTGGTCACTGAGCCTCAACAACGTATGGTTTGTTTATTTAGCGTTGTAAATGCAAATTGGATGATGGCAGTAACAAATGGCAGGTAGACAGTTGTGGAGGTGTGTTCATTTACTAGTCACAGCAAGGCATTCTTCACTGACATTGGGAGATGGACACTTAACTTGTGATCTATCTGTGATGGATGATTAGCCCAGCGTTCGCTAAGTGATGTAGCCGTGCCGGTGCTGCTCAGTGTGAAGGACATCAGGAGGATCTTCCTATATTCAAATGTCTTCACACGGAAAACAGCATTCATCTCATATCTCCCCGAACGCCGTTGCTCATGACGCACCACGATCCATGAATCTGTCCGAATCGGCACGCGGCTCTCAAAAGCATCACTCACATTATTCCCATCAATCTGCTGAACTCTAGAAAAACAGCTTGGCCTCTGCTTCCTCAGGGTCACTCCGCCCATATGTGATGCACAACATGTCCCAGACAAGCGGGCAGGGATGCTACAGAACGTAAACATTCTCCATCACGTTTATCTCGAGTGATTCATGCTTCTATATACTTCCACAAGTCTGAATGTTCTATTTTATTTTGTGTTGGATTAAATGAGGAGTTTGATTTGTCTCATTATTAGTAATTTAGCGTCTGTTTGAGGGTGTTGGCTGATTATTTTGACGTGTATGGTTTGATATCAGGATCTAAGGTACTGTGGATATTTTTTATTCGTACGTTTTTTTGTTTTTTTATGCAGTCATATAATCAAAATACTGTATTTGGGAACCATCAATGTCAAAATGCATTACATACAGTGGCTAGGTCATAGATTTCAAGTACAATATACATTTGGATTACATTTGTATCTTTACTTTTATAACTTGTTTGCACCAAGAGCCAAAGCAATTTTCTAGTTTGCGACTTCCTGTTACTCACAATGGAACTAAAAGAGAAACTGTGTGTGAGTTGGCTGGTTGTGGAGGTCAGGCTTCTGCTTGAGGGCAAGAGAGAACAGTCTGAGATGGATGAGGAGAGGGTCTCTTGTGATGTCTCCTCTCCTGAAGCATCTCTGTGTAGATGTCGCACAGAGAAGGAAGAAGGACATGGGTGATCTTCTCGGCTGTGATTCCAGTTTAGTTCTCTCCTCTCCTGCTGTTGTATCAGGACAGTTTGCAGCATGTCTCTGTAGAATGTGGCAGATGGTGGAGACTGCGCCTTCTTTGTGATGACACTGGTGTTCTCCTCAGATGTCAGGCTGTCGGATAGTTTGATAAAATAAGATAAACTTTATTGATCTCACAATGGAGAAATGTACATGTCGTGCAAGTAGAATCCCTCAGGGTGTGCAAAAAGACAGGAAGTGTGCAAAATGTTAAGTTTCCCAGAGGATTAGTGCACTGTGGCTTTGGGTATGCTTCCTAAAGATGATTGAATTTTGTATTTTTTTTTTTTTTTTTAAAGCTGGTCAATAATAATATACTATAACATTTGAAATGGACATTTATGGCAATAGCAGGTTTATTATTTTTACTATTTGGACTTTATTTCCAGTTTTCTTCTTTCCTTTTAAACAAAGTAAAACACATTTCTGCAGAAAAATGAGAGCAGTAGATTTATCTGCTCAGTCAAATCATTTTGTTATGCAAGTTTGTTTTAGAAAAGAGCTGAATACACAAAAAGGCAAATGTATTTGAAGATAACTGAGACTACTATATTTTTTGTTTTGTTTCCATCATGTTTTTAGTGGAAACCCAAAGGCCATATACACTCTAGGGGGAAACTGCAGCACACTGACGGAAACTTACACAGACAAGGGGAGAACATGCAAACTCTTTTGCAGACTACTTCCCAACGTGTTTCTATAATCTTCATTTTCTATAATCCTCATTCAAATACATGCTACAACACTATGTTAAATGTATGAGTTTAAACATACTCAATTACAGTAACATGACTATTTGTTATTGTTTACAAATAGATATGTTAGTATTATTTGCAAACAACACATATGAGCCTCTTGGTGTATATCAACAATAAACTTTTATATCAACCTCAACATATATGTAATGACAGCACAGTACTTGTTTCTAATTCAACAATCCAGCTTTGTTACTGATCTACATTACCTAAGGCTTGGACATGTGTGTAGGTCTGAGGTGCTGTGTTTTCATTCAGGACATCAGTTGTTAAGTTAATCTCCATCCAATCCACCTGATCTTAAGGAGATTGGACCTCTTAGAGCTGTGACAGTTCCCCACTAATGCAGTCTCGTGGGAAATACGTTGGCGTCGGGGTTATGATCTCTAGAAGCGTCTCACTCACTGCCACTCCTGATGAGCCAGAGGAAAGTTACACAAACCATGTAAGTAAACGTGCTGTTGAGTGGTTAAGTGGCTCCCTGGGCACATGTCGGCGCTTCACTGATTAAAAGCCACCCCCAGAGGGAACGGAGCAGTGGACTGTGCCTTCAGACCGTATACATTATATCACCTGCCTCTCTGGGACTGTGGTGAGACCTGGTGTTTGGCTTCAGTTTTGTGTACTCATCAGAAGTTGTTTGTCACAAGTCGAAGCTGCGGTCGAAGATGTTGTTTGTTATTAGTAGATTTATACATTTATATGATCATGTTTAAGGGTAAGGTATAGATAAATATAAAATACCTATGCTGTATTTTTAGTCATTTTAAAACATGACCTCAATGTCTTTATTGAGGTCAAACTATGGCATTAATATGAATAAATGGCTACAATAACCTCAAAAGTACAGCAATATAGCCTTATTCTAGAGTAACTCAAAAGCGTTTGTCTTTTTGCCGTTCATTTCATATATCTGATGCTCATTATTATAATTACAATCCAGTTATCGAAAGCATCACCATTTTAAAAAGATATTTTGGGGATTTGATTCCATGGAAAGAGGAAGTTGCATAGAATCTTGTAACCAATCTTCTAGATGTAATTGGTGAGTTTATCGCCACTTCGTGAAATGTCATTATAAAAGCACTCTCCCCCAGGACATGCTTCTAGATGCAATGTTTTATAGATACAATACATGGACAATATATTGTGGCTGCAAGGAGTAGCTTCAAAAACATTAGTTTTACTCACCCCACATGCCTTTCTTCAGACATGTCTGAAGCCCAGAAAGGACACATGTTTGTATTGTTGTATAGGTCAAACAATCACTTGGTTCACTTCAACTCGATAAATTCTTGTTCTCTGGTGGAAAAACGGGTTTATTTGTGGATTTAAAATCCATGAACAGGTTTTTGTGGGTCAGAATACTGTCAGCTGTGGCTACAGAAACCGTAGTGATTAAATAAAGCGTTACCTTGAGTACCGAGTCAAGCTCATAAAGAATCCTTGTAAATTTATTTTGCTTTAAAAGTGGAATCAATATTGGGCTATTTCCAGCAACAAGTGATATATAATTAGCTATTAATGTCGTCCACAGACCCATTGTAAATCTAGCCACACATCTAAATGTGCTCGACTGCAATAATAAATACGTGTTAATTGCAGGAGGTCGCTGTATGGATTGTATCCATCCAGTATGATTGGCCTGGAGACTCTGGGCGATCCTTCAGGTTGTTGGGACATTGTGGAGACCATCGGCAAAGGGACTTATGGAAAAGTGTACAGAGTGACCAACAAGAAAGATGGCAGTCAGGCTGCTGTCAAAGTGCTGGACCCGATCAATGTGAGTCTGATAAAGACGTGTGGAGCCATTGTGAAAGCTATACTGGAAAGTATTGATCCTCATGTGCTTCTGTGCAGAAATGTAGCTCTGCCCCAGACTGAGGACTCTAAATAACATGCAAGCAGCATGTATACAACTACCAGGAGACTTGTTTATTATTGTATTAATGCCTTGTGTGTTCATTTGTGCAGTGGGTGTAATACACAATGTGTAGAACTAAAGCCCACAGTTTCCTTCTCTCTCAGTGGGGAAATAAAGAATGTTCTCAAAAGTAATTCAGATCATTAATGTTATGGTAAAAAAACACCTAACCATTGATATTCTTTATTGTAATTGCTTGTCTCAGCACACAGTCCATTCAAACAGAGTAAGTACTTGGAACCTTTGCTTTATGTCCAGTCATAGTCAGTCCTTTATAAAAGTGTTGTTATTCAGACATACCCCCAGACATGTGCTTGTGGCTGGCTGTAGTCTGTCCTCTTTCAGGAGGAGCTTGTTATAGACATTACGTTTTGTATTTAAGACTTGTTTTGAAGTGAAACTGTGATTGTGTCAGTGCCTGGCAGAGCTGTCCAACACAACACTCCCCTGATGGCCACAAAGATGAAGCTGCCTCCTCGCTCATCCCTCTCCCAGATTACACCACTGACACTATCAGTCACACAACCTCCCAGAGAAATGCAGCTCCTCTGACTGCGGCTCTTCTCTCCTCACACATTTATTTTGATATAAAGCAGTTACAAATATAGTTTAGAAACCAATCTTTTCTATATAATGGTTTTTGTGTTGCCCATTCTCAGTTAGACTCAGTTACCTGTAGATGCTCCTGTCTCCCGTCTCGCTTTTTGTAGAAGTCGCAGATTTTCAACATCATGGACCTTATCTTTGCTTATGAACATGTGTGTATTGTCTGTGTGTTCATTATTGTCTCTTTGCAGGATGTGGATGAAGAGATAGAGGCTGAGTACAATATCCTACGGACCCTGTCCAACCACCCTAACGTAGTGAAGTTTTATGGCATGTTCTATAAGTCTGAAAAGCAGTCTGGAGGACAACTGTGGCTGGTCCTGGAGGTGAGACTCATGCCATGTCCACATGTAGCCGGGTATTTTTAAAACCAAATATTTCCCCCCTTCCGTTAATAAAATAATTTGCATCCACACATAACCGAACATCTGCGTTTTCAATCACATTCTTAACATTCCAAACATGTGTGTTCTCTGACGTCCTGTCCTACGTTGGGGAAATACACAGAAGGGGCGGAGCTTTGATGCTGAGGCCGGTACTTCTGTAGCGCCTTTACAGTCACAGAAGAAAGTCAGGGTAAAGACATATGTTTACAAGCACTGACCCCCGTCCTCAGCCCTGGTTTAGTCCTGGTTTAGTCCTGGTTTAGCTCCTGTTTTGGTTATTTTCGAGCGTGAGTCCCTTTGATCACTTTGCTGCTCTCTCATGTGGAGCGAGGATGTTTGAACAGATTTTAAGGCAGTAAGATCCATGCTTCAGTGATCAGAGGTTGCATGTTTTGCGGTTATCTCTGTCTACATGCAAATGCATGAAAAGAGTTTTCAAAAATTTCCACTTTGCCCGGAGTTTCTTTATATATTCGTTTATGATGCGTTGTCATATGGATGACAGGTGCAAACAAAGAATATTATCCGCGGTTTAGCAGATACTCGGCTACGTGTGGACGGGGCCTCATAATGGTTCTTTGGGAAATGTTCTCACCATATTTAACAGTACATCGTGTGTGCTCTTTGTGTATTAGTTGTGACAGTGGTGATTACAACCCTTTGATTTTACTTCAATACAGTACATCAACGGTACATACAGCGACAGTAGATGAGTTGGTAGAGCATTGGCCTTCCGGCCTGAAGGTTGTGGGTTCAATTCCCACCTCTACACCTTCTCCACCGACTCCCACTGATGACTGCTGTTGTTGTGTCCTTGGGCAAGACACTTAACCCCACTTTGCCCAAAGCCCCAACTGAAAGATCAAGGCTATGCTCACACTCAGAGAGCAGCCGTCCTCCTGTGGACTCACCACCTGCAGAGGGTCAGTGAGGGGCTGGTGCTGTGAGACTCCTGACCCAGAAATGGATTAAAGGGTAGAAAATGGATGGATGGATGGACAGTACATCACATATTTGGTATAAAAACACATTGTGGTCATACTCAAAATAGTGGTTCTCAAACTCTGATCGCTCATGGATCCACCACTAGCACCATTCTTAAAATCCTAACCATATATAATCCATCCAAACAATGTAGAAAGACTGCTGTTGATGTTTATATAAAGCTGTATAGTATCATAAGAATGTTTTTCTGTTTTTACTATCAATGCTTTTGGGAACCAGCAACATTTCCCAGTTCTATATAAAAAAACCTTGACGTTCATGGCGGTAGTGCTGCAGCTGTTGTCGTTCTGAAGAGTGACTGTGTCTCTCTCACAGCTGTGCAACGGTGGATCTGTCACGGAGCTCATCAAAGGTCTCCTGGTGCGGTCTCAGCGTCTGCAGGAGCCTGTTATCGCATACATCTTATATAGTGCCCTCCTGGTAAGATACCTTTTATGTAACGTTAAGAAGGCCTTGTTTTAGCTATAAACAAATCCAGTTAGAACACATACTTGTCTACCTTTGAATATCTGGCTTTCCTCTTTGCAGGTTGTACTGATCATTGTAATCACAATATTATCTCCATTACAGGGTCTCCAGCATTTGCATAACAACCGGATTATCCATCGCGACGTCAAAGGCAACAATATTCTCCTGACGACAGATGGAGGAGTCAAACTTGTTGACTTTGGTACATATCTTTAGACAAATGCTATCAAAGTAAAATGTAAAATTAAAAAAATACCAGTTAGTTGGCCTGATAAAGGACCTTTGCTTATAGTGGAGATGAATTACACTAAAGCTTTAACATATCTACTCTGTTGTTTGTGATGGCCGGGCGAGATGTGCCTCACTCAACATCTATTTGGTTGATGGCCATGGCCTAACCTCAGGCTCTTTATTTAAATTGCATTATTTGATCTTTTGCATATTAAAAGGGGCAGTTATGGTAAATTACACTGTGCCGCCCACAGGCATGTTTACATCCCTTGTGTCACTGAGATGAAGTGGACTCCTGCTGATAAGAATCTGTTCTATATAATTTGAAATTATTACAGCCCTTTACCCTTACAGCTTGGCAGGTTGCCATCGTAAATTGTGTGCTGCTAAGATGTTTTGATTACAGCCATCATACTGCATGTGTTTAAAGGATCACAATGTACTGTAAAGTGTATAATCTATGACATTTACTGTAGGTGTTTCAGCTCAGCTCACCAGTGCCCGGCTGCGGAGGAACACGTCTGTGGGGACCCCCTTCTGGATGGCTCCAGAGGTGATCACAAGAAATAAAACAATTTAATATCAAAATATGGCCCTTCCACTCATTGCATTGCTTCATAAGTAAATTCAAGGCGAATAAGAGTAGTACTTTGACTCAGAGCTCTTTGATTGGAAACCAAAAAATAGCCCTCTTTATTAGCTTTCTTATTTTTTACATTTGATTTGATTGTTTATGTGAAAATACAAACTCTTCTGTGCTGAACTCTACAGCAGACAAACAGGGGTATTTGTTTTCCCGGTGTCGGCAGGTGATCGCCTGTGAGCAGCAGTATGATTACTCGTACGACTCCCGCTGCGATGTGTGGTCTCTTGGCATCACGGCCATCGAGCTGGCAGATGGAGACCCCCCTCTGGCTGAAATGCACCCGGTCAAAGCACTCTTCAAGATCCCCCGGTGAGTCAGCAGAGGGCGCTCCAACCACACATTTGACAAAACACATCACAGAAAATGTTTTGGGAAAATAATGTTTAGAAATGTGTTCTGTTCAAATTGGTGTAATTACATAATCTCTATTCTATTAGTGTTTACCTTCACATTAATGCAGTGATGAATTATGGTGGTTTTATTGTCTGTGCTCAGGGGCTGCACATGCTGACCTTTTTGTTCTTTGCACAATCACACTGTTACGTGCCAGTCAGACGGAGAAGTACTTTCCTGATTGCAATCTGCATCAGTGATTAGCTCTCTTCACATGGAGACGAGATTGTCACCTCTTTATGGCGTCACTGTGGTATTTCCTCCCCGTCAGGTCAAAGCAGATCCATGCATGTTATTGCATTTCATCAGCACCATTGAGAGAATGTTTAATCCTTCCATAGAAAAAACGGACAGAGCTGAAAAAGGTGGGACAACATTAATCAAACAGTCCAGACACAGAAACCCTTTATCGGCTTTATTTAGTCCATATTATTTATGAATTACACAGAACCTAAAATTATGGATTATTCTCAAATGTTCAGTATATCATGCCCACAACTCTAAGTCCTTTGTCGGTAACGGACAATTCTGCATTTGTGGTGTTAAATGCTGTATATTTACTCTTTGATGGCGTGAATAATTCATGATAATAATCAAATGGATTTATCTCAAAGGCTCGAAATGGTATATTTATTTCTCTTCATGATGTGGCTCTCCTTTAACAGATCATGTCCTTGAATGGGACTTTTCATTTCCATATTGGCATTAAAACATCCAATGCACATTTTTATGTTTGTGATGTTTTACAATTGCACAAAGTAATAGCTTTCAACACCACAAGGATCGACATGCGTGATTATGATATGCACCAGCGGGCACCACATGAGCCATTTGTCTTTTAACACAGGGAAAAGAGCTTTTTCCTCTCAAAGAATTCTGTTGAGGTATTCTAATGTGGTTTCACTGCAAATGGCGAATAAACTGAAGCATAATCGGTGTGTCAACTTACAATGTTGATTATGTATTCTCAACTTCTATTTTCAAACTGAGAATCAGGGTTTATTGATACAAAAATGACTCAACAGATTTTTGTGAAGTTTTGACCTTTTGATTCATTTTATGGTTGTGTTAAATGGATAAGGTCATGGGGCATGTAAAATCTGGTGATGCCAAAATAAAGCACCAATCATGTTCTGTGAAATGTAATTATAGCAGGGTAACTGGATCAGCCAATGTTCTTGTAAGATCCTGGAAAGAAAGGTTACATTCACGATACGCATGGTTAATTTGTTTCATTTGTGCCGTTTGTTACGTATTTGTGGGTCACAAGTGAAGAAACATTACATCTTTATTATTTCTGAGCTTTCTAAAGATTCGACGACACATTTGATCAATGCTGCGGCTAACTCTTGCGTTCATCATGTCAAAATTGCTTCAGCTGCAGTGATGAGTGAGCTGCAATTTAAGTGGATCATTTATTTACCAAATCATTCTGTACGTCTTCATTTGGAGCTACTTAGTTCAAAATCTTCAGTTCAGATTGTTTTTTTGAGCTCAGAGCAGTACAAACATGTCGCAGCTTCAACAAATTCATACACAATGTTGCATTTACAGTTTCATATGTGAAGTCTTTGTGTTGTTTCCGATACAGTGTCGTTTCTGCGCATTCTGAAAGAACTGTAGTCATCGTTTTGTAAGCCCAAGTTAAAGAATAAATAAAAAATTGAACATGATGGCCTTTCAATTCAACGTCAGACTTTACTTGAATGTGAAAAAGTCAAAGCGATGCATGAATATTTTATACAATCTTGTAATCCTGGCCTGAGTTTTGTCATCGTGGCTTAGCTGCAGCCGTCATCAGCTGCTGACTCCTTTTTCTGATTTAGCCTCAATCCACTGTGAGCAGAGTTAGACGTTAAAGCGCTGCCCGGGTTTGGATTTGAATAAGCCAGTCCTTTATTACAGCGTGAACCAGCGATACTGAAAGAGAAGCAGAGCCAGAAGTCTTGGCAGGACTTCCTTATTGTCATATATGTGCAGTGTGGCCTCCAGCAGAAGCTTTTTATTTTCACAAGCTGGTCTCATAAATCCTAAAGGCAAATTCTATTCCTCTTTAACATCCCTGCTTTTGTTTGGTAAGTGCGGCTGTAAAGGGGTTAATAATTACAGCCTATAGTTAAACGCTCATCATTCTTCAGTTCTGGCCTGGCTGTCACTAAAGATGACTGCACTCAGGGCCGTCCACACTTACACCTGTGTCCTGTCATTGGGCTCTTTTCAACGGTTATAAATGGCCTCTGTAAATGCTGCTGACAGTGGTACAACTCGCTCTCATAACTTGGGGCCGCAGTGGCAGGTGCTTGGTGCCAGACACAAGAGCCGCGTTATCATTTGTCAGGGTTTTAGTGCTGGACCTGGACTGAGACCAACTGCTCTCCTGGTCCCTCAGAAGTCACTTTATGACTACCAGCTCTCATTTGTCAAATAACTAGACAAGACAAGACTCTGTCACTGAAATGTTGTACTTATTTTTTGAATTTATCATTTGCTTTCAGAAATCCTTCTCCTACGTTAAGAAATCCTGAACAGTGGTGCAGGAGTTTCTGCCACTTTATTGGACAGTAAGTAACCGTTACTTTGTGTTTGTGCTATATTTATTTATCCTATATAAAGAGAATATATTGATATCTATACATATGTATTTATGGAAATATGGGGACATTAGTCAGTTTTTTTGCATGTTCTTCTCTTGCCTGTCTAGGGTTCCTTCTGGTGCCAGTTTCTGTCCTTTTAAAAGATTTTAAATCATAGCTGTTTACATGATGTTATTTTCACTTTTTTAATAATCATTTGATGACCTTGTTGTTAAGTCCTTCCACAGAAAAAATGTTTCAGGCCTGTATGGGAGAAGTGCAGAGCTGAGTGCTCTGCTGCTCAGCTGATTTGCCATTAGCTGCTACCTCTGCCTAATGTGCTGGCGCTAATGAAAATACTGAATAAACTTTAGGCCAAAAGACCTAAGAACTGAAATGCTGTCTAACTGTTCTGGATATAAGATTTAACTGGTGGCTTTTGCTCTGCTCCATCAAAAACTAAATTTGGACAATTTTCAATTACTTTTTATGGATTGTGTATAGTATCAATCTTTTGATGGCACTGCTGTATATGATCTGTCATTCTGTGTCTTATCAGGTGCTTGATAAAGGATTTTGAGGCCCGGCCCTCGGTGACCCACCTTTTAGAGCACCCCTTTATCAAACAGGCCCATGGCAAAGAAGTGCTGCTCCGACGGCAGCTGGCGGCACTCGTTCAGGAGCAGCAGGAGCTGGGCTGCAAAACCAGAACCAAGTAAGGTTTTGCATTGTTCTTTTTAGAAATGGTTTTTAAATTATGATTATTATTTTCATTAACATTGTGCCTAATAATGGCTCTCATACCAGGATGAAACAATCTTGAGATGCGTGCTTTTCTCCAGCAGGGGGCAGGGTCTTCTTTTATTACAGAACCGACATTGACCCTGGTGGAGCATGTGGATTTGCCTTCTAATAAAATGATACATAATCTAATGTGGGCAAAAAATTAATATTAAGCACATAATTTGAGTTGATTCAATTTTGATATTTAATCTGAATGAAAATGTTTTATGAAAATAAATAACCTTGTAACTCAAAAATGCTTCAGTGAGTGGCTGATTTGCAGACCCGTATGTTTAAAAAAGGGAAATATATTTGAAAAGTAGCATCGTGAACTTGATTTTTTCAGGGCCTGCTGTTCTTTAGTAGTGGAAGTCAGACTTTGGCGTTGCCTAATCTTCATCATAAAAGAGTTTGCTGAACGTGCCCTTGACACAGACTCTTGATGTGGTGCCAGCGCTGTTTACTCCGCAGAGAGAGCAGTGTGGTGCTGAGCCTGATCCTGGATTCCTGTCCACGGTGAAAGTGGATAATGGGATTAGGAGCTTGTAGGGCGAGAACCGAGCGCGCCTGCTTTAGTCTTCTATGCCACAGATCAGTACACAATAACTGCAGATAAGAATAAAGACATAGTAAACTTAAAAGTGCCTGCCGAAGGTGCAATAGTGCATTTTACATCAAACGAACCCAAAGGTAGGCAAGAAGTCTCATCTCTCCTCAAAGGGCTCACAATGAAAAGTATTAACTGATGATAATATAGTTTACATGAGAAATATAAACTGAAAAATGTCTCCTCATATTTCTAAATAGGCACGATATAAAATAAATGCTTATGATGATTTGACAATGAAACAATATTAATACAAAATAAATACTAATGATACTTTCAATGTTCAAAAATCTATACTTGAAATGTGTTGTAGTTAATGTATAACTAGGCTTACATGGATATATTTTCTGATTTTTAATATTATCACATGTATGTTATATTTCCAACCCTAGCCCATAACATACATGTGAAAATACACACACACACTCATCGCGCACAGAATCACACACACATTTATACACGCACAAGCACTCATTTCCATGATAGAAACCTCCAAAATAAATGATAAAAAACAGTCTAACACTCTTTTTAGGAACTTTACCGTATCCTCTTCAAATGAGCAATGTTCACAAATGTCTCCTTCATATCCATATTGGGTTGATGTGATTAGTTTCGCTTGATTGTTAAATATATATATTTTTTCTTTGATTTGTTTTGTATTCACATTTTTGTATTTAGCCCGAGGGCTTTTATTGAATGTAGGCTGTTTTTGTAGAACTTCATTTACAGTCAACAAATCGATTCACTCCCAAGTTCAAACAGTTACTTTTTTGAGGAGTTTACGGATTGATTTTGATTTGACCACAACTCTCAAAAATGTTTACGTATTGCCCAACTTAAATATTGTCTTGATTTCAGTAAAGACTAATATGTACCTTGTATCTACGTAATTTCATTTGAGTTTGTTTTATGTCATTCCGTTGAGTTATTTATTTTGTTTTAAGTGGTCAGAACAGAGGTAAACACAGATACATTTTTGTCAATGGAACATATCAAATATTAAGATAAAATAAGCTTTATTGATGCCACAGTGGAGAAATGTACATGTCACATTTGGCATAGATATAATTATTCAGATTTACATGTTTGTTTTTCCACTTTCCGCCGACCAGTCGTTGTGCCAGAATTATGAACCTAACCTTGTATTTGAGAAGCAGTTTTCAACAGTCATCTTTATCTGTCCCAATACTGAATACAGTAAATCTGACATGAGCTATTGGCAGAGGGTAAACACCACAGCAGTGTAATAGCATCAGTAAAAGGCCTGTTTGCACTCAGAGCTGCGTTTGATTCCACTCTCCGGCCGCGTCCCCGGAGCTTTACCCCAGCCTTGAGGCAGCTGCCTGAGTGCTGACCTCTGCCTACGGGGGCTCATTGGAGAGTGATCGTTCAAAACACAGATGAAGTGCAATCACTGCCTCTAATACCAGATGATGTATCCCCCGAGCATCCCTTAAACGTCCACATAAACTGGTTTATTTTCACTGTTAAACCAACACTTTGTCATTAGGTCACAGCTACTTTAAACTTGCTTCTTTATGATGCTAAAGTCAGAGATTTTGTTCTTAATATTTGCTTCTCATTACAGAAGATAGACTGCTTCCTTATTATGCTAAAGCTAGAGATTTTATTATGTTATTTCACTTAGATTTTACTATAATCAGAATCGGAATCCTTTTAGTCACAAACTCGGAAATTGCTCTGGCTCTCGGTGCAAACAAGTTAAAGCAGAATAAAAACAAAAAGGCATGCATAAATAAAAATCTACTTCCATTTCTTCAGTTTACTACATACAAGTAGAGCTGTGATCATTTATCTTGTGCTGTGCTGCTCATTCCTACTGTTCTCTAACTGGCAATGCAACACTGAAATTTCCCCCGCTGTGGGACGAAAAAAGAATCTCATCTTAATCTTCTGCCTTGTGCTTCATTCAGACATGAAAGGATCAGCACTCGGAAAACTCTAGTGATCGAGCGCTGTCTGGACGATGATCTTGTAAATCTAGAATTCCTTGATGAGGTAACTTTATTTATACAATTACCACATACATTTTGTCACTGGTTTGTGTTCATTCACCCTATTCACTTCTGCAGGAAACCATAATTAACCATCTCCGTAAGAGGTATGAAGAGCTGCAGGTTTACACATATGTGGGAGATATTCTTATCGCTCTGAATCCTTTTCAAAACCTCAGCATCTACTCTCCACAGGTTTGTCATTATTTCAAGCAAAGAATAAAAAAATGTACAACCCTTTTGATGAATTGCTTTTCAGTTCTCTAAATTATACCACGGAGTAAAACGGGCAGACAACCCTCCACATATCTTTGCCACCGCTGATGCTGCATACCAAAGCATGGTCTCTTTCTGCAAAGATCAGGTAGATTAAAGAAGAAGTGGAATTTATTGATCACTCTAATTGTTCTGTATTTTATTTAACACTCATAAATATATAATAACAAAGAAAGAAAAGAAAAGAACTAAAACAAGCTTATATCATTGGGCCAAATTTATATGTTCAGCAAAGTTCAGCACTAGACTTGATTTTAATGTATTGAAAAGTTGAGTTTGTTCCTCTGTCTGAGAAGTGATTAAAAAAAACTATTTCCTCGAGTGGAACAATAAAGAGAGTGAAAAACAAACAAATAGTGGAAATAGTATGTAATAGTAATATAATTTAAGTGTTATGGCTGTCTCTTATAGTCATAATTTGTTTGTTTGTTATTGAATTTTGTGTTGGTTATAAATTCAACTTTACCAGAGACTAAGCATGTGTAATAAAGTGGAATTTAAATATATTTTTTCTTGGGTTTAGTGCATCATTATCAGTGGAGAAAGCGGTGCGGGTAAAACTGAAAGCGCCCATTTAATCGTTCAGCATCTCACCTTTTTGGGAAAGGTAATACAGTATTTTGCCAATACTTATTCAACACATTATACTCTATACCAGTGAGATGGTTAAACTTACAATACACTATTCCCAGGCAAACAACCGGTCGCTCCGTGAGAAAATCTTGCAGGTAAATCCACTCGTCGAGGCCTTTGGGAATGCCTGCACTGCCATCAACGATAACTCCAGCCGCTTCGGAAAATACCTGGAGATGAAGTTCACCACGTCAGGAGCTGTCATTGGGGCCAAGATCTCGGAATACCTACTGGAGAAATCCCGGGTCATCAAACAGGCCTTGTATGTGCTCTTTTGGCAGTGCTTTTTTACAGTATTGTACCAAACGTGTTGACTTTCTTACAGAGGAGAGAAGAATTTTCACATATTCTACTACATTTATGCTGGCCTGTATCACCAAGATAAACTCAAGACCTACAGACTCCCAGACAAGACTCCTCCGAGGTAAGTCTATTGTATCGCCCACCTCCGACCTGCTTCTGGAATCTTAAATATTCATCAGTAATGTTCTATTTTGTGTTTTATGCAGATACATCGACTGTCAGCGGTGCAAAGTGATACAAGACATCGTCAGTTGCAAAATGTACACTGAGCAGTTCGATGCAATCCAAGAGTGTTTCCGAAATATTGGCTTCACTGAAGAGGTAACAGCAGCAGTTACAGATGTACATTTTATTATACAGAGAGAGGGACAAGCAAATTTTGACTTATTTCAAAGTTTAACTGAATATAACTCATTTATTTTTTTTATTTTTTTTTGTATTTATTTATTCTTTGATCATCAGCAGAAAATAAGAAAACATTTGACATTCACAGATTGTCAAATATTTACAGATTGTCAATTATTTACAGAACAAATGGGTTAGGCTGAAGTTAGAAGTTATAAAAAGGTTCTTTCTCCATTTAATTATTGTTATGTTTTTGTCTTTACAGGAAGTCTTCTCAGTTTACAAAATCCTCTCTGCTATATTGAACACTGGCAACATTGAATTTGCCTCCATCACATCCCAGCACCAGACTGACAAGAGTGAAGTGCCTAACTCAGAGTCCTTAGAAAACGGTAGCTCACTTGTGTGTGTATTTTTACAACTTGAATACTCAGCTGTACTTCAAACTTTACACACCCGGACAGAAATTTCAATTTTTCTTTGTGTCATATGAATGATAACGAAAAATGACCCTGATCAGGAGTTTACATTCCCCACTTCTCCGTTGTTTATGTTGCTCTTTTTGTGGTTGTTGTGGATGAGGTTCTCTATCCTCTCTGATGGTAAAGCTACACCTTTTTTAGTGGCAAAAAGCCTCCAGTTCCTGTAAACTCCTGGGCTGCCTTGCATCAACCGCACATTTGATATCTCCTTGGAGCGCCTCAATAAGGTTATAATCTTGAAAATCTAAAACCTTTTTATTTGACTATGTTTATGGCTTCAGACAACCACTTGCAATTAGTGGAGAAAAAAAAGCATTGTTTTTTGTTTGTTATCTCCAAAATATTTAGATTAAGAGATCCTTTATTCGTCCCACAGTGGGGAAATTTCAGTGTTGCATCACAAGTTATAGAACAGTAGGAATGAGGAGCATACAGCACAATTTAAGTGAACAATATTAGCTTTACTAATTAAAATAATCTCCAAAATATTCTCCAAATATGGCCAAAACTATATAATCTCTATTTTTGTGTCCAACTGTGTGCGTTTTCAGCCGCATCGCTCCTCAGCATTGGGCCAGAGGAGCTGCAGGAGGCCCTCACATCCCAGTGCGTGGTGACCCGGGGCGAGACCATCATCCGCCCCAACACTCTGGACAAGGCCGTGGACGTACGCGACGCCATGTCCAAGGCCCTGTACGGACGCCTGTTCAGCTGGATCGTCAACCGCATCAACTCCCTGCTGCAGCCGGACGCCAACATCTGGTGAGGGCATGTGTGAAGAAGACGACCCCCTTTTACAGGTGCTTCGTCCTGGGCAGTCGTCCAGTCGAGGCAGTGACCTTAAGCAAAGTCTCTGTAAAGGTAGATTCAAACACGTAGAGGAGAATTTCAATGGGGAGAAAAGGGAGAGCTGAAAAGTTATGATAAATTTTTGATAGAGAATTGCGTGCTGAGAAAATAATGTTGAGATGATTAAAAAACTTCAGAGAGACTGCAAAGAGGCTGTTCATTGATCCAAAAGAATCCCTTCATAAATATGAGCATGGACTGTCAAAGAGTCACGCTCAGAGATGTAGAAAAGCAGCGCTCCTGTCTGCTCCCCTGTCATCTCGACTCCCTTTATTGCCATTAACAACATGCGAGCTCTGGCTAAGGTGACCTCTGTACTGAGCGATGAATATAAATCCTGGAAACCGACTGCTTTTACCAAACTGTAGTCTTTGTACTTGTTTGAAAATTACTGGAGGTTAAATCAATGGAGACCAGAATGAAATCCATTTGAACAGACTGCGGCAATCTAAAAGATGATGTTTATTTTTTTTTTTTGAACAAAGCTGTCCAGATCAGTCTTGGTATCTGGGTTGAATTCCAATTAACATTAATATTTTATCAATTAATGTGACTGCTGGGGATTTGAATGGAAGAATAACTTTGTTTGTCCCCCTTTTCTCCTTTGAAGTGCCGCGGAGAGTGGCATGAATGTGGGAATCCTGGACATCTTTGGATTTGAAAACTTCAAGAAAAACTCATTTGAACAGCTATGCATTAATATTGCAAATGAGCAAATACAGTTCTACTTCAACCAGCATATTTTTGCCCTGGAGCAGGTGAGAGGCACCAACAATTATACCTGAATACTTAAAGTTATCTATATTGTTTATGAGTATTGCTTGTTTACATGGAGAGGTTATTCTTTACATTTAATGATCCTTGGTCAGTGATTAAACTTGTGCAGTTAATGTATGAGGCCAAGAAACAGCAGCAACACCTCCTTTGGAACAAGCAGGTGCAGATCCAGTTACTTTTTCACCTTTAAGCTAACACTGAACTCTGCTCGAACCCAATTTCCTGACAAAAGAGGTCTCTTAGTTGGTGTGTTACATCGTTGTACATTGTTATTGACAAGTGAATGAAAAAGGAACAGGAAGGGAAGAGATCATTCTGTTTATGTCATATCTTTTTGGTGTGAATGCACAAGTTTAGCTCATCATCTCACGAACAGAGTTTACTCAAACCATCTTTTACTCTTATTACCTGAGATGGTGGGACATGAGCACATTCATTGCATCCGTGTTGTTGCCGTTGCCTTTGCCTTTCTAGTCCTATAGAGCTTTTGTTGAAATGTTTTGTGAAACGGACAAAAAGAAGAATAATATGCAGGAAAAAAATTATGAATGATGTATTTATCCAGCTAAAATCTGCAACAGTGTTCCTTAAAAGTTGAGACAGGCTTTTTCTCCAACAAGTCTAGGTTAAAACAGATCTGTTTAGCTGTGCATACAACTGAGAGTACTAATGTACTGTGATTATCTTTTAATGCCCTGTGTGATTGCCTGATCTAGTTTTGTTAAGCACTTTGCCTTGTGTATGCACTGTGCTATACATATAAACTTGCCTTGTATATGAAGGGTCCAGGATTCAGGAGCTCATTTTGCTACTTTGACACCTGAATGGTTTAGAATGGCTTCATATCCTATTCAAGCTCCACATTTTGGGAGCCCGGAAACTTGGGAGAAATCCAATTCCTGAAAAAAACTAAAGGGTTAATAATATTGAAAATGTTTTATTGATCTGAAATTAAAATGTAGACGTTTGTTGTTTCTTGCATTGAGTCGATCCGCTCATGCTCAGATGTTGTTGAGAAACTCCGTACACATCCCAGTTTGCTTAATGGGGTCATTTAGAAGAATCATTCATGGGATTGGTCTACATTCTCTTGGGGTAATTAGATGGAGTACCAGAGTGAGGGGGTGGATGCCAGTCTGGTCGAGTACGAGGACAACAGACCCATCCTGGACATGTTCCTGCAGAAGCCCATGGGTCTCCTGTCTCTGCTGGACGAGGAGAGCCGCTTCCCCCAGGCCACAGACCACACTCTCGTGGGTGAGTCCAGGCCCTACAGTACATACTCATATTAGTGAACTCCTGCAGTGATTGGGCAAGAGACGTACTGTAAAAAATAGAACAAGAAAATGGGCATTATTATAGTTGAACTGTTGTTTGTGTAATGAGGTGAGAAATGTGCAGAAACATGTCATTTCAGTCAATTTTCATAATATAATCTAATTTCTAATTTTGACTTTTTCTGGTGGAATAACACATGTTTTAAATATAAAGGATGCTACAGTTTGTAAATGATTTTAAAGGAAGGAGAACAGTGTTCTAGAACTACTTACTACATACCATTTATTTTATCTACTAAATCGAAATATATTGTAATTTAGTCAAAATAAAGTCTGTGCACTTTGTAGGAAAATTATTATAAGTGACGTACCTCCCAAGATGTTCATTTACAACCAGGAGGGATGGACATTTCTCAATCTCCGTACTTGTTCCAATTGAAAGTTCTCTGCAAGTCCACAAGAGATCCTGATGAGAGCTTCCTCCACCCACTTCAGCAGCGAGGCATTAGAGACCTCAGATCTGAGATCTACGGCATCATTTTGTTAGAATGTTGCTGTGGCAGTGACGAGAAGACCAAATTTAACTTCATATAAAAATCATCTCATCTTCAGCTCAACATGTGGTGAATCCTTGTTCATTCATAAAGTAAAACAAAGGAATGCACAGAGTCTCACATCCAGAAGGGGCAAGTGAAGGAGAGCACGGGGCGTGGCAGTGCCACGTACAGCTTTGGTGAAGGCGAGGGCTGTTCATCGCCACTTGCAGCTATATTTCTGTGAATATATTGTATATATAATACAAACATTTTGTTATAAGTATATTATACAAGACTTTCACAAAATGGTGAACTGTAAAAATTCATGAATAAATATATATATTTTTTATATTTATGTAAGAATTTACCTCATCTTGATCAAGAAGTGTTCTGACTTATGTCGTGTTTGTATTTTTGGGGACTGAACGCATGGATTTGTACATTCAGTGAAGTAAAACAAAATCTTAGTCTCTGTCATGTTTGCTGTAGTGATACCTACACAGAACTTTTACTTATTACAAGTTATTTTCACCACTGATTTAGTGAAATAGAAAGTTGATGATAAAGAAGGAATCTAAAATATATTTACATTTTCTACAGATAAATTTGAAGACAATCTACGATGCAAATACTTCTCAATACCTAAGCGCATGGAGCTCTGCTTTGGGATCCAGCATTATGCAGGAAAGGTGAGCTTTATCGTGACATCTATGTTTATGTATGTTTTTGGTTTCTGGTCTAATGATGAATATAAAAGTGAAGAACATTATATAATATTAAATAACCGCCTGCCAGTCCTCTGCTTGTTCAATCCAGTCGATGATAGTAAGTAAGTAAGTAAGTTTTTATTTATATACCGCCTTTTCACTGCAGATCTGAGTCTCAAAGCGGTTTACAATTGTTAATTTTTGGGCATTTGTCTCTCACTCCACACAGAGATGGGAGCGGGGTCGCCAGTACAGGAGGCGCATGCTAGAACTATTGGACATATTTTTAGTGGTAGGGGAAACCGGAGTACCCGGAGGAAACCTACGCAGACACGGGGAGAACATGCAAACTCCACTCAGAAAGCCCCTGGTCCGACCGGGATTCGAACCCAGGATCTTCTTGCTGAGAGGCGAGAGTGCTATCCACTCAGCCACCGTGCCGCCCTGGTGATCCAGATCACCTCTGAATTTTGTAATTTGTCTCTTGTCCCATTTCCGAGCTTCACTGAACATTTTGTAAATATCCTTATGTTGCTAACAAACACACAGACAAACAAACCCTGGTAAAAACACAACCCCTTCACAACATTTACATGTTAATGTACATACACATTTAGAAATTCCTTCGAAACTCAAACACATTTCTTTATACATGAGCTGTATATTAATTTGTATACAGTCAACGGTACATTACTAAATGGACTATTCAAATAAAATAGAATAGAATATTATTGTCGAATATAGATAGTAACAGTGATTAATACCTTGGTTTTTTATCCTAAACAAAACAACCCTGAAGTGTCATGACAAGTAATTACTGTGAAAGAACTGGAATGTCCACTTGAGAACCTCAGGACTGTTTTCTCGTCTGCTCTGTTTAACAGGTGATGTACAATGTCAATGGATTTTTGGAAAAGAACAGAGATACTCTTCCTGCAGACATTGTACTGGTCCTGAGAACTTCAGAGAACAAACTTCTGCAGCAGCTGTTCTCCAGCCCCTTAACTAAAACAGGTGCAGTCCTTTTTAACTGAAAGAATGATCTGAGGGATCGGGCCATATCACTGTAAGGGTGCTTATTGTGCTCCTGATCAGCACCATGGGAATGAAAAAGGGAACTTTTCTTGAAGACAAACTATTGTTAAGCATACAGACTTGTGCATGTATTACTCAGTGAATGGTGTTTCAGGTAAGTGGGTTCCTCAAAGCGCTGCGCCCCCCTCATGTGAGGCCTCTGTGGCGCGGGGATAAGTCTGCAGTCTCCATTATCTCTTGAGAGGCTCAGCTCTCTGCACGCCGCTCTGTTTTTATTTTCACTAAGCTGTCCCTCTTGGTTTCCCACTACTGAATGCTATCTGCAGATAGTGAGTGCAGTAGGATATTTCTGTGATAAGGTTTTTAAATACCCAGAGGATGAAGAAACTGTATTTAGAGAACACAAAAGCAACCTCCTTTATGTTGGTTCAATGAACGTAGTAATGTGTACGCTATTAGCTGCGGCACAGGCCTCCTGGTCACTCGACTTAGCATAAATGCTAATAGAGAATGAAAATGATCAGATTCCACTTTCTACTTCATTTGAGCTAAGCCACGCTCCTGTTTGGAGACCTTGATATGTCAGCATTCAGTCAGTGGTATTAACTCAAACAGTACCCACCAAAGACTTCATATATATAAAATACTGTCAGAATCTACACACTTTTAATCTCCACATTCAAATAATCCATTTTTATTATTGTTAATACAAGTATTCATAACATTTGTTCAAAAGAATGATGGCTGCTGTCTGACTTGCATTATTATTATGTATGTTAAGTATAGAAACAAATTATATGCATATTTACAACAACGCAACATCCTGTTTTTTGGCAGGAATCAATATATACAGTATATTGAATGTATTTTTTATTGATTTCTATTGACTATTGTCATTTTTACATTGATCATTGTGTGTCCAAAAACCCATTATTGTCTCTTTTGTCTAAACAATGTTTAGTGTACAAACATTGTTGAACAACAGTAGGAAATGCTAGCATGTTGTTTGGACCCGTATTGACTTCTCACCTCAGGAAAGGCAGAAACATGTCAAATTAACACACTTGCTGTAAAACTTTCAAAATAAGTCGCCTAAAGTGACAGCAAAGTGCACCTGTGGGTGTGATTCCCAGGGTTCCTTATCACATTATTATGGACTAAGCTCATCATCCAAGCAGAGCAGTACATTTTTAAACATATTTTTTGAAAGGATTACTATATAAAGGGCGACAGGTTCAAGCCCATCACAAGGCCTACTTCATGACCCCCACTGATGTCTGCTGTCGTTGTGTCTTTGGGCAAGACACTTAACCCCACTTTGCCTGAAGCCCCCGCTGAAAGCTCTCAGCTCCTGTGGACTCACCACCTGCAGGAGGATCAGTGAGGGGCTGGTCCTCTGTGTACTGCTCTGACTGCCACCACCCCGACCCAGAAATGGATTAAGGGGAAGAAAATGGATGGATGGATATATATAAAGGAAAGTGCGATGCGCACAAAGCCCAAACTTTCATGGTAACAACATGAAGGGCAGCATGACGCTTCTTGATATGTAACTGAAACACACATAAAATAACGTTAGTACGTTAGTACCTCCTTGTAACGATCAGGCCTATTGTAGTGTTTGAATTTGATGGAAATGTAAACTTGTAGGTCAAATACACCAGCCAAGGAAGTCCTTTCTAAGCTGATCATCAGAGGGCTGCAGGACCACTGCTCCTCACAGGTTCCCACAGTGACAAGTCAAATGCAGAGGACACATTTCCCAGGGGCAATTAAGTGCATGGTGTCCTGAGCCCACATTTGATGTGTATGAGCCAGTGGGGGCAGGTCCCGGCTCACTCAAAAGTGGCCAAAATTATGTGCGCTGTCATGCTTACAATACCACCCCGGGCCGATGGGGGTGGACCCGGAATAAAGAATTAGCCAATGCTAACATATAGCATTAGCTGACCTCTCGAAAAGGTCCAAAAGTTGGCTCTTGGTCCAAAAGTTGGCTCTTGGCCCAAAGCTTCGTTCCACATATCTGTCAATGCTGGGGGAGGGGGGATTTTTTTTTTGGACCAGTCTAGTTTAGTTAATTTTTTAAGTCACTCGTTTAAATGAATGGGGCTCGTGCAGCTGACGCATGCGCAGATGCGTTTTTCACATTTTCCAGCCCCCATGGCCATTTTGAATCACTACATGAAAGCACAATTTTTGGCCCATTAGTTAGAACGGCGGAGATAGGCGTGACTACGGCCGTTAATATTTACAGTCTATGGTATGAGCACTTGAATATCTGATTACCTCATTTGCCACTACATGGCAACTGATTGGCAAATGAACGATTGTTTGTGGAAAAGTGTTGATCTTTCAAGGAGTCCCTTATGATTGTTTTGTAAATCATGTATAATATGAAATGGCATTACTTCCATAATAGAGAATAATAATGTGTATTATTACAGTTGTATATAGTTTTTTTACATGGTCTCTCAATTAAAACAGGCTCGTTTCTTTTACCGTTGTCTCTCAGGCACAAGACTTCTAAACATGGAAGAGGGTAATGTTTTGAGTCAGCACAGGGATTTCCACAGCTCCACATGTCAGTTGTGAGGAGTGGGCTTTATGGTCACATGGTACAACATCTTTTGATAAATGCAACACACTGTTGTGTCACTAAAAGCCAATTACACCATGCTTTTTTGATTGATCTGCCCTGACAGGAGAGGATGCCATTTAAATCAACAGCCCCCGGAGCCATCTCCAGGCATAAATGCTGGTGCTTACAGAGGGTGGGGGTCATGGTGGGTTTAATCTCATTTGCCTGGGTGCTGAGTTGAGTTTCTAGATCACACATTTTGAAAGGGAGAGCGGGAGATATCTGTGTGCTGCTGCTCGCTCAGCTTTAGCAGACTGCTCTCGCTTCTCTGTCTTACAACTTTGTCTGTGCCCTGTGTCAACAGCTCGATCATGGACTTCTGAAGTACAAGGCGTGCACTGCTGCTCATAAAAGCATGTAGCAAAGTGTCATATTGAACCAAGGATTGCTTTTTAATCCTGAGCACATTGACTATTCTTGTCAATAGGAGCCCGGTACAACTGCCAGCTTGAGCTTTTTTTCTGCAGGATACTTGCTGGGCTTAATTTTCAAAGTGAACGCACAGATGCCAAGGAAGCTTTTTCCCCTCTTTGTCCCCCCGGCCCCAATTTACCCCACAGCACTGTGTGTAGTGGCAGACCAAGCCAAGAGTGACATGCATGAAGCAAAATCTGTGGGATGTCCCCCACCTCCCGTCTCTAAAATCTAATGGGAATATTCCACATTAGTTGTTCTTTGTTCAACAACTGATAAAGGTTTTAGATGAAAATATTATTCTACCATGGTACCAGGGTGAGCCCCTGATGTTATGTTGTCCACTTCTTTACTTCTATACCTACAAGTCGAGGTGGCTCTAATTATATTACTTTCCCCCAATAATTAATAACTAATTAATAATGTATTTAACTCTTCCTTCTTGTGTCTATGTTAGTCTGAGGCCTTACTGTACTTCTTTACAGAAAGATAATTATACTTTTCTGTTGAATAATTATTCCCGACATCATTAGACAAGTCCCTTTCAGACTGGACATCACAGGTGTTCCCTAGACTTTATGTCTCAGGAGACAAAAATCTTTGAGGATGCTGACTATTAACCCTCGCTCTAATCATGGAGTCAAAAGGGATATGAAGTCGGTTAAAATAATGAATGAACGCGACCCTGGAGGAGTCTTCAGGAGTGTCCGTTTGTCAGGCTTAGGTACATCTGTCAGAGCTGCTCTCATCACACGGCTCCTTCATCTTTGCCTGATGGTGTCATGGAAGTGAGAGGCGTGAAAGCGCAGTGACACTCCGCAGCCCGTTCCACTCGCTGCCGCTAATTCATCATGACAAATGTGCTCAGATGATCGGGCCCAGCAGCACTAATGGGGAGAGGAGAGAGCGCACTTCATTTGCACAAGACCCTCTCCAATTAATCCATTCAGCTTTACTGTGGGCTAATTGGAGCCAGGCCCTCGCTCTGTGCTCCTAATGCACCCGGCACCGTTTAGCAGCTCCTACTCCTGCGCTGCTTTTTGTGTCAGCAGTGCCAGGGGGCACGGAGGTTTAAGATATGTGCCCTTCATGTTGTTCACAAAACCCTCACAAACCACCGCAACACAGACTGTGTTTTGTTCATTTGCCTAATTACATTGTGCGTTTGTAAATGTTAATTTATAACAAAAAGAGTGCTACATACAGTGGAAACCGGAATTTTACATTATATGAAGAGTTATAGGCACTTTCCCCTTTTCAAATTAATTAAACTAAAATAAGAACATTTCTATCAGTAATAAATGGTGGAAATATTTCACTGTCTAATGAATCAATGTAAAATAACAATTCATCTTCCTGAAGTGATAGACAACATTTCTTTTGTGTGTGTGTGCCTGTATATTGGATTGCATTAGCCCTAGCATTGGATTGGAACTGAAATATACCTCTTTGGGGTGTCTCACTTGGTTTTAGGCACTTTTACCATCAAACTGCAGCTCAACCATTTGATAAAAGTCTATAATGAAATAAAACTTGGGGTTAAAAATAAAAAAACATAAAACCAAATAATTTGTGTTATTAGACAATCCAAATAAGAAAACAATACATTTCTTTCTTCAAGGAGTGAACATTAAAGGACTGTTACGATTAGGCTATAATATTATCATATAATACTGATCATATATTATAGGCCTATGCTTCTTATATGATGTTGATTTTAAGTTGGATTACATTATATTTTAGGGTCTATACTGTATAAAAAATAAAATCTGTAAGAGTTTACCCTAACAGCTTGCATTCACCTTCACGTCGATATCCCTGCCCACTGCCATAGACCTCTTTCCAAAGCTGGGGCAGAAGACTTGCAAATTGTTTGTTGAAACTCCTAACCCTTCATCCCTGAGGGGTCATCTGATATCTTCATCTTTATATTTGTACCCCTGCCCTTTAGTCCTTCCCCTCACAGCTAAAAACAGCAGAGACAAAGTAAAGTGGTGGGCTAAGGTGTGAAATTGATATTCAGCTTAAAGTGAAATGCACTCTTAAACACTGCCATGCAGCAAAAGTGCTGTGTCCTGCCCCTGTAAACAAGTGCCTTTTTCACTTTTGTTACTAATAACGGCGCCTGCTCTGTGACGAACACAGACACTGATGTACAGTGTGAGCAGCGGGACCAGCAGGAGACAAAGAAAGCCCCTCCTCTTCTCTTTTTGCAGTGAGAAAAAGCTCCTGTCTGTTGCTAAACTCGCTACAATCAGCATTTAATCAGCCTCTATCCTCTTCTCACACAGCCTTACATCTTATATCCTCTTCATTCATAAATGTTCAACAGCGCTTCGCATCTAGCACTGGATGCAAAACACAAATACACTTTTCTGCGGTTGCACAGCACGGTTTGGCAAAGGCGAGGGCCATTCATCGCCGCTTGCGTCTATATTTTTTGATTCTTTTACTTTACTTTATACAAATATATTTTTATTTGGTAGAATATTCTATAAAATAGTCTGACGTGGGGCATACTTTTATTGTGTAGAATTATAGTAATCTGGTCCAATCCTCCTCGACAGGACTACCTCGCTTTCACGTGCCTTTTGAGACCTGCCCACACATTTTCTATGGGAGTGAGCTCAAAAATTATGGAGAGAGGTGTGAGATTTCATAACACTTTTAAGCAACTTTTGTTAAGGTTAAACTCATCATTCTATCAATGTGCGGAAGCCAGTACTTTTCCCTTGTTTTGTCTATCTGAAGGCCAAGCTACATGGCACCGTGGCAGCTGCTGATTGGAGGTCTCCATGCCTCCGCTCTGTATAATACACTTGCATTCTATTGTATCTGTGATCGTGTGCTTTGTTCGTGCTGTCTCTACCATCGACAATAAAACATGTCTTCTGTCTGAATGAAAGACACGATCCCAGACTATGTCATCTTCTTCAGGTGGTGGAAGGATGCGGGCCTTGTCTGTAACATCTAGAGAACAGAAGACTACTTTTTTTTTACACAGTGTTTTTTTTTTTAAGCCAAAACTGAGAAACCTCAAGAGAATGCATCTGGATCAGCACACTTGTACAATCTGCACAGCCCCTGATTCCACTCAGGCTGTGAGCTGCTGAGACATGGACAACACCATCGTCCTCTTTTGCATGGACATGATTTGGAACAATTGGATTTCTGAATTTGGACATAATTTGGACTGAATTGGATTTCTGAATCTGGACACTGAAGCTGAAACGTGTGATTGAAAGACACGTCACAGAAGAATTCATGGCTTGACACAACAAATGCAGCCTGAAGAAACCAACACGGAGAAGTGGGAGAGACTGTTTTCAAAGCAATATCTGGAACCACCATCGACTGATGAAGTTTGGTATTTTACTGAAGATTGTTGACAAGTTTTATGAAAGATCTGAACATGTTCTGAACATGAGTTTTTGAAGTATTCCGAGTTCTGAGTTTTTTGAAGTACCGAGTGAAGTACCGAGTTTATGAGTTTTCGAAGTATTGAGTTATGATGTTATGTTGCTGTTTATCGATCCTGATGGTCACACGTGAATGTGTGACCAGAGGGGGGAATGTGAGATTTCATAACACTTTTAAGCAACTTTTGTTAAGGTTAAACTCATCATTCTATCAATGTGCAGAAGCCAGTACTTTTCCCTTGTTTTGTCTATCTGAAGGCCAAGCTACATGGCACCGTGGCAGCTGCTGATTGGAGGTCTCCATGCCTCCGCTCTGTATAATACACTTGCATTCTGTGTGTGTTTTGTTCGTGCTGTCTCTACCATCGACAATAAAACATGTCTTCTGTCTGAATGAAAGACACGATCCCAGACTATGTCATCTTCTTCAGAGGAAAAGATTAAGTAAATATTACGTTAGAAATGATTTAGGTAAAAGATAACCGACCTCAAACAGGTCAGACCTTCCACTATTTATTGTGTAGGTGTTAGATGAGAATGTGATTTCTATATGGTCCCATCATTATTTTTTTTTTTTATTCAGCACATAATATGTATATCCAAGTAGTCTGTCGCAGGTCTTGAATGTCATGCACTTAAAATGAGGAGACTGAGACATTATTTTGCCCTTGCGTATAATCCCACACAAGACTTGCAGAATTCCAGTGAACTCTGCAATGACAATTTAAACAAAAAAAATCTTTTTGGATTTGAATGCAGTCAAAAATGGAGAGCAATTGTTCACCTGTCAGGTCTACTTCATCTACAAAAAATTGTGTCTTGCTCTCTGACGGCTGCTTGGGTAATGGTGCCTCCTGTGTCTGCAGACATATTTTTCTAAAGGTGTGTGGCACATCTGTGCAGCTATTGTTTATTCATGGAGTAAACCCTTTGAAATATGTTAAGATACTTCCCACTCATTATAAAAATCCTGCCACCCATGGATTAGGACTTTGATGTCACCAATCCTGCTTCAAAGACTTCTTTCACTGCTATTAATCACAGTTTAGCCTCTGAAGATATAGCCAGAGAAAACATTTGGACATCTTGTGTAGAAACTTTGAAATGTTCAGACTGTCGTGCATATGCTCCTATGCTTTCCGCTGTCTGTGGGGCTTTTACTGCACTGGCTGACAGATTCAGGCTCTGTCTTAACCACTAGACTTTTACTATCGTCAACACCTGCTGGAAAACATTACTGTAGATGGTGATTTTATAGATTTCTATTTAAATCTGTGTGTTTCTCCCAGGTAATAAATGCTGCCTTGTATTTGAAGTGATTTTATCTAAATGAAGTGTCCTGTTATTTGGGTTAACTTTGACCAAAATAAACAAAACTAAACTAAACTAATCAGACAGTTTAGTTTAGTTTACTTGCTTTAGGTTATGTGCCTAAAGCAAGTAGAATGGTGTTACAACAAGAGGCATATTCCTTTTTCTGATGAGACCACCATCAGAAAAAACTCTAAATACTACAGTGTACAGTACATTATTTTGTTGGGTCTTTAAGTGTTTTGCTGACTCCAAAAATGACTATAGATTTGTCTTTTTGTCTCTATTCATCTTTCCGTTGTTTTTACAATCCTCCCTATGCCTGCTGAAAACAATGATCCTTTTACAATTTTATGCTGTAAAATATTTGTTTTACTTATATAAGAAATGAAGGTACTTCCCTCTGCAACACTGCAATATGTTGGACATGGGAAAATCAAACCTTGACAAAGTGTTAATGGACATTTTATAATACTGTGGAAAATCAAGCACATAGAGACGGGTTCAAGGCGCACCAGAGCTCATGGAAGTTTATTCCCAGTTTCTGCAGGTTCTTTCAGGTTTTTCCAGGTTTTTTCAGACCGAACATAATCAGGATATGGTCTATATAGTCAACGTTTACGTCACACATACGTCATACATGGAAAAGCATTCGTGTCACATCAAGAGAACAATCAGAACACGACAAGACATTGAAAGAACAAAACACGGACACACAATCATAGCAGACACACAATCGGGTCGTTGTGACCTAAGGCCAGATCACTCTATAGCTATCCAATTCTCATAATACTATAAATATAATATTTTAATTGAATCACAGTTATATCTTGTTTCCAGTGAATGGAACCTTTGAATTCATATTGTAGCTTTGTCAGTCATTAAGAAATGTATAAATGCATGTGCAGGCCTAAAAAAATTGGATTTAAAAAAATACATATATACATCTCATGTCTCAATTTGCTTTCATATGTTACTTCATGGTTTTATACATAACATTTGTTCTCTTAAACATTACAAAACGTGCAAAGGTTCATAGTTTGTATTAGTACTTTTGCAAGCCACTGTATGTTACAGCGGGGATGGCACATTATTTTACCATGCTTTATTTCTGTGGCAGGAAACTTGGCCACGTCTCGGGCCAGAGTGACTGCTGCCTCTCGGTCTCTGCCTCCCCTTAGTTCGGGCCGTAACAAGGTGAGTGCTGTGTGTTGTGTATTTGTTATTCACCGCCGGAACAGCTAATGTATAAAAACGAATGTAAAAAGCTGTTCTTTCAGGCTCAGATATTAAGTAGCTACTTTTTTGTTGTACTCTTACCTGAGAAGATTCTAATCTATATGTGCCATTTTTATCACCATCTGGCATTCAGGATCTCAGTATTTTGATTGTTATATTATAGGTATTAAGTGAAAGCTAGTGAACGTTGCTGCGGTAAATTGTACTTTTGATCAAGTCACAGAGTCTTTGTCTTCGTTTTCATGGTATTGGCCATCACATGCTGTTCAGTCTCCTAAGTACTTGTTGAAGGTAAGAAAGCACCAAAAACAATCAAAGCTGTTCCCAGAATCACAGATATAATCTAATTGTGCTTGCTCATCACTGCTGCTGTTGAAAAGATCTTTTTAACTCATTTAATTTTTGTATAACTGTTAAAATTTACTAATGCAAACATAAGAAATTGATGTGATTCTTCAAGTCATGAAATCGTACAATATTTTGTGAGCAATGGGGCCATGACAAATTCTTTTGACTTTGTTAAAGTTCCCTTAAGCGCCTACTCAGTTATTCTTAAAGAAGAAAGACTTCTGGAATAACAATGTGATGCCATTGATGTAATATGTATGCTGCTTTGCCGCCATCTTCTCAATCAAAGTTTGGTGAAGTCGAAGGAAAGCATAAAAAAGTTGTTATTAAAAGCACATTGATACATTGTGGCTTCTAGACTTAATTGAATACCCTTCAACTCACGCAATTTATTAACTTCTGTTTTCAGTAGTCAAGGATAAAGTTTAAAGATATGTACTTTGCTACATAGACTTACCATAACAGTATATTGCATCATTAATTTTGATGAAGCCCTGAACTAGAAAAGACCATTAAAAACCTATATTGAGTCCTCGTTAATCGGGCGTCGTAAGGATGGTGACGGCTAGTGTCATTATTCGGATAGCTTTGTAATTTAGCCATGCCTTACAGCAGAATGATCCCCTAGATTGTGAGCTGAGCGTGTTTATAGGCCAGACTTAGTACAGCTGTTTATTCCCCATTGGCCTATTTAGTGCTAGAAGACAAACTATAATGTCATCTCAATCACGATTCAGCTATACGAGCCTGTCAGATTGGACATAAAGGGAGAGTAAAACTCTGCCTTCCAGTTACACGACTCGTACTAGACAAGCTTTACGCAGTGATGAGTGCTTAAGCCTTAGAGCAAGAACAATCGTCTCTGAGAATGTAGGCACAGGTGTCATTTTATACATCCTCCTATCCTATTAACCCGCAGTCCAAGATGACTGCCACTGCCCTTATTGAGAGTGTTTGTTCGTCAACGACAGTCAAAATTGCTTCTATAACATGAACTTTTGCAAATGTTGCTATGTTTCCAACAACAAGAAACTGAGAAATGAAAGCAAAATGATACAAGATTTTGTAATCTTTAAAAAGTAAAAATATAAACCTAAGATTAGTTACTGGAATTTCATCAGAAAGTCTTTGGGGAACATCTTTAAAAATAACTCGCGTTTTTTAAAATTATTTACTTGAAAGGTTTTTTATAGCTAAGGAAATCCTTCTAAGAATGTCCTGTAATTTACTCCATCCACCCCTCCACAGCATGATGCTGCCACCGCCAGGTTTGATTTTGAGGATGCTGTCCTGAGGGTGATGAGCATAGTTAGATGTGCATTTAGGCCAAAAAGTTAAATTGTTGACTCTCCTATCTTCTTCACATGTTGAATGTTTCCTCCACTTGGCTTCTTGTGGCTTCATTTCATTTGTCACTCAACGTCCAGATTAGTGTAGTGTATGACTGATATTTGCCCCATGTACAGGTGAGCTAGGGTTGTCTGCAGCTCCTCCAGAGTTACCGTGGGTGTCTTGATTGTATCTCTGATCAGTTCTGTTTTGTTGGGTGGATTCCATGTCTTGGTAGGTTTGCAGTTGTGCTATTTTTATGCCATTTTTGGGTGAAGAATTCTGTGACATGTTGAAACATTTAGAAGTCTTGTATAATCTTTTAAACGTCTCCCCGATTTCATCCTTGACCTCTGTTGGGTTCATTGGACTTCATGATAAGTTAGTTGTTAATATCGTCTTATCGATCCTCTGAGGCCATTGCAGAACAGCTGAGATTGTGCTGGTCATCAGTCATCAGTCCTTCTGCAAATGGCTGCACTCAGAGACATTATACTCAGAGATCATATTAAATATTCTCTGTGGTTGTAAAGCAAAAATATGCAAAAGTTCAGTTGTATTAGCACTTTTACATGCCACTGTATAGAGGCCACTCTGTCTGTTTCCTTTTCCCAAAGTTGCCTGAAAGATTTGTCCCTGTGCATTTTGTTATGACTGAGTAAACGTTGTGGCTGAAGAGCATATGTTTATGTGCAGGTGGACACTATGGAGATGATGCGTCACCCTGGAGAGACCACCAATATGAGAAGACAAACTGTGGCCTCGTACTTCAGAGTAAGTCACCCAATAGCTGAGTAATTCAAATTGACTTCGAAATAATGTTTAAGGAATTTTGTTGTTGAATATGTTCGTAGTACTCCCTGATGGATCTGTTGTCGAAAATGGTAGTGGGCCATCCCCACTTTGTTCGTTGCATTAAGCCCAATGACGACAGACAGGCTCTGTGCTTCTGTGAGGAGCGAGTGCTGGTGCAGCTGCGCTACACAGGCGTCCTGGAGACCGTCAACATCCGCAGACAGGGATACTCCCACCGCATCCCATTTGACGAGTTTGTCAACAGGTACGAACGCCTCCTCCTTACACAAGACGGTTTCCCCCAGGTTGTAAAAGTACATTGGTCAACAATAGTTGCTATTTAACATTTAATTTAGTGATCTCCTTTTCTCTGACCAAATACGCAATGGATTTAATAGTAAGAGGATGCAGTTTAGCCCAGAAACATTGTCCCATGGACAATATATTTATATGTTTATATATGGAGCCCAGCAGAGATGTGTCCTTACTGAAGTGCATTTTCAACTGCTGTGTGTGGAAGTGCAAACGTCCCAGTGTGCGTCGCCTTTAGATTGAAACTGCAGACACAATTCTGTACCAATCACTCCAAATTACATGAAAACTATTTCTATTTGGAAACCATTATTGTGGATAATGAAAATGTAATTAAACATATCCCCATTAAAGAAATAAAGATGTTATAACTATGTTTTACACACAGACAATTGTATGTAATGTTCATCTCTTCAAGGGTTTGATGGATTGTCTTGCTGGATTAGGAAAGCTTTATCTTTGAGAACAAGCTTTACTTGTTCCCTTGTGGGAACAAAACACTGAAATATTTTGAGTTTAATGAAAATGTTCATAATTATCTTTATTATATCTGTAAATGTTTATTTTGTCTATGTTGAATGTTTTGTGGACCATAAAACCTTTTATTGAAAACCTTTAGTGAAAACTGATTTAAATGTGCACTCTTATATCAAAGGCTTTTCTGATGTTACCAGCCTCTGCTTTGTATTTACCATCAAAGAAATAACAGGTATCAACAGGAATTAGAATGAAAGGCTGTGTAGATCGAGGCAGGGAGTGAGTTCAAAGAAGTTTATTCTTGTTTTTATGCGTTTTGACCAACACCAGGACACAAGAGGTGAACTGAGAGCTTTGGTGTGTCTGACCTGAGCTGCTGTCCTCTGCCCGTGGCCCCTGAATCCAGATTCTGAAACCAGATTACTATGAATGAAAACAGAATGTGTATAATGACCATGTGTGTCTTACCTCTAATTTCATGCTTTTTGTCCCATGTGAAAATAATATTGCTATTATTAGTATTAACTTTTTGACTATTATTACAATGGAAAGTAGTCAGATGCTTTTTAAATCAGACCTGGGCAAACTGCGGGATGGGTGCCCCCTGCTGCCCAATTAAGCTTGACCATAAAAAAACTGGGCCAAGTGGCCCGGTTAGTCGCCACAGAGGTGTGAAAACAGCCCGCATCAGCATGAATTACGTTCTTTGCTATCAGTGAGAGTCAATGTGTACAAGTGTGAGATGTGTCGTTCTCCAACGTGCAGCAGCTTAGTGGGTAACATGAGTGTATAGACTGGCGCGCGGGGGACACGTGAGCGCGCTGTGGAAAATCATTAAACTTACGGCGAGGTAAACCAATGACCTCGCAGCACTGCGAGGTGCGGTGCAGGTGTGCGGAATCATCAGTCCCTGTCTCATGTTGATTGTTGTTCTCGCCGTGACCCTGTGAACCTGCATGGTTTTGACAAGACCGGACCTCAGTGTACCCTACGAACCGCAGTCCACTGTGTCTAAATATGACCCGCAGTCCACCGTGTCTAATTGCGACCCGCACCAAAGTCGGAACTAGTATACCCGGGCAAAAGGGCCCAATAGCGTCTCACAGCCAGCAGGGGGTAAAATATATAGGAAGGGCATGGGCCCCTTTTCTTACACTGCGCTGTGAAAATTAGAAAAAGTTTAACGCCTCTTTCAGCTATATATTATTATGTTTCAGATATTATTATATTGCTTTCCGGTCGCATCAGCCACCGGAGCCTGGTAGAGAAAATACCACTGCCATCTTGCAACGAGCCAAATTGGAGAATTGGGTGATGGGGAAAACAAAGGTGATTTATTTTCCACGTATCAAAAGACGACAAAATGGATTATAAAACACTTATCCAGCTCTATGTTATTATGTCGAGCAGGTCTTTCTGAGGTACTACCACGTAGAGCAGCTAAACCTGCTTTTGAGAGAAGTGATCGCACGCGTTGTGGTGTTACAAGCCTACACTAAAGGCTGGCTTGGGGCACGGCGTTATCAAAGAGTAAAGAAGAGGAGAAAAAGAAGTGCCATCATTATTCAATCAGGTACAGCCACAACTGTAAAGCTTACTGAGATAATGTGATATTTTGCATCAGTAACTAAACAGGTGCAGGTTTGTGTAGTTGTGCATCAAAAGAGAGATCAAATGTTGTTTAGTCCATGTTTTGCCGAGGGGGGTTCTGCGGTTGTATCATATAATTTGTTTACATTCATGCAAAAACAGTAACACCCCATGAACGGTCCCCAAATTTCATACACATAACGTTTCAACTCAAATTCACCCATTTGTTTTCTCACAATTCAGTTAACTGAGGAACAGACACAAACACACAGAGGCAATCACGGTTTCCCTTTATGGGGTAATTATTACTTTATTATTATTATTATTGCATTACATATTGATTGGCTCTGTCCTCCTCAGCCTGGAGAGGATATATGGCTCGTCAGCTCTACAAGCAGATGAAGAAGCAGCGAGACATGGCTGAAGCCCAAAAACAGTCTGGTACAATCTTTGTCCAGTAGTGAAATAGTTTTGGTCCTTTACATTTCCTTGTTTCTCCTTGCTATTATTATGCAGCACCTTTTTATCTCTGAGTGGCCTAAAAATGTATTAATAATGCACAAAAAAAGTTTAAAGTGTTTGGGAAGCATTTGGTCCACATCTTTTAGAAGAACGGCAATCAAATTTTTCTTTCATCTCATTCCCAGTAAAACGCAAGAGAGGGGCTTGTCCTTCTGCTTCCTCGCCATTTCCTCTCACATTCTTGGCCTATAGCAAAGCTTTCACATACCAGAAACAAGATGCCTCTTTATACTGTCAACCTTTTCATCTGAATTGTAAATGAATTCTTCCTTGACGGAGATCAAAGTGGGCATATTAACCTTCCTGCCCCCCACCCACCCTCATCTTGTCACTAGGGGATAGGGTTGGGTGCCAAAGGGGCAGGACAGGGGAAGGCTGGGGGAGGAGATCTGGCATTGTCTCCTTCGGCTCTCCTCAGGGCCCCCTCGTATGCTCTATTGCCTGCATGTGCACCTTGTGTAAATGCGGCTCATTAAAGCTCTTGTAAATAAAACAGGAGAAAGGCCAAACATGTTGGGTGTGAGCGAGGCCTCTGAGCAGCTGCTTGTGTGTGGCCTGGTTCAAGGGAAGAACCTGAAACTGACATAAGTGGGCCTCAGCCGCCCGCCCTCCACTCCAGCACATTCACATTGTACACTCTCACAGCTTATAGCCTTTGAGGTGGGCCGCATTTGCATTCTGAAAATAAACAGATGCCTTTCAAATGTATGAGCCTGGTGGCTCCTTAGATCTCAGCGGGGCCTTAGGGACATACTCACCATCGATCAGGTTAGACCATGCAAAATATACTAACCTCAACAATGTACTTGAGCATTCTTTACTGTGCATAACATACAACAAGTAAACACAAAGCCATTGGAAGGACCAGTTAGAAGAAGCATTTACAATACTTTTAACTCAAACGTGATGGTCTGCCAATAGCTGATATTAATCGATACCAGTGAAGGGACAGAAAATCACTTTTTTTTTGACAGAATACAGCATCACAGCGTTTAGATAATTTTGCATCCAGGCAAAATACACCGTGCTCTTCAACCTTCAGAATTATTATATGTAAGAGGAAAAGCACTGAATTCTTTGCATATGGATTTTAATGCTTGCATAACTGCTGAATATCCAGCTCAGTTTGAATGCAAAGCTCCATATTATTTCAAAATGTAAAAATTGATTGATTGATTAATTTGTATGTAATACATTTATTTCAGTGGTGACAGAACAGATATTACAATTATTTTGATACAAATTCTTAAAACTGATGTATCCCAATTGAATTATTCCATGCATGCCCTGTTAATGAATTACTTTATGTCATCTATATAACAAATACTTTGCAGTTCATAGAGACCATCAAGTGAGACAAGATCGTCATGTACCCCAAGACCAAATTTCCTCTGAGACGAAAAGTACCAGCATCAAAGGGAACAGCAGGTAATCACTGCTCTTTAAAAAGGAATACATTTTCTACAAAATACAAGTTCAATACTGACCACAAAGTGAGAGGCCACTCGATACTGTATCGAGTGGCCTCTCACTTCAATGCAGCCGGTCCGACTTCAGCAGGGTGAAAGTATAGCTATGTAGTGTTATGTTGTTTCAAATGAAAAAGTGGCTCCACCCTTTACACCAAGCCTCCCAGTTTTATAAATAAAATAAATATCGCACAATTGCACGACCGCAAATGGGGCCAGCGTAGAGCACTGGTCTCCAGATGTACAAAACGTGGGCTTATATTTACTGTGTGAGGAGGCAGCATGTGCCAAAGAAGAAGCAGCCACTTTTTTATACACAGTCGTTAATTAAGAAAAGACGAGTGTGAGTTTTCCTAACACAGTTTGATTTGATTAGATTGCCATGTTCTGTGCAATGTAATCAAAAGCCTCCAAACAGCCTCTCAAAGATAATCGTTATGTCGTGGGATTGCCTGTTGAGTGACTTCTGGACCTTTGAGACTTCGAGAGACTCAAAAATCTCCAATACTGGATTTACACTTCAGAAAATGTTATGCTTGTTGTATACTCCAACTGCGCGCTGCCTCTTCTGGGATTTTCACTCAGTGTTTACAATCATATTCCTTGGTGAGAGAAACTTCAAACCACCACTTAACAATTCTGTTTAATCAGTGCTGGAATCTCTTCATATATATGGATTTATTTGGACATTTTCTGACCCATTTTACCTCTGCGGCATCAGTGTTCTCACCTTCATGCAGCTCATTTCTCTTTGAGTTTGTCCTCTGTGCCATGCAATCCATGTTTGCATGTAAACAATGGTGGCATTAAGACAAAGTAGAAGATTATTAATGTAAATCGCACTCTCAATTCTTAAAAAAAATAAAAGCACACACATTTTAAATTGTTTGTTGTAGCTTCATTGTGTGTTGTCAATTTGTGTTTTTGTACAGGTTAGACAACAAAGAAGTTGGCAATCATGAACTAACACAAAGAGTAAGTCACTGAATCTTGTATCTAATAAGGCCACTGGTTCTTGAAACAAAAGAGCTTTTGCTCGGCCCTCATCTCAGCGGAGAAGACAGGGTGGTACAGGAACGAGAAAATCAAAAGGCTGGAAATTCACGGCTGAGAATAAATGCTGGCTCTTCCCCGAGGTGATTTGTCTTTGCGCTCCTCTTTCTACAGATGTTAGAGCCCTTTTTTAGTAAAGACCTGAGGTTCTTTGGTAGCACTTTGATATCCTGCTCGGATTCAATATGTGAAATAGAAGAGCCACTCCGTGACTTGGAGCACATCACAGTCTTTGAAGTCTGATCCAATTTTTGCTGCTCACCATTTGATGTTGAAAGGATGAAATGAGGAAAATGTACAGTTTTTGCCAGTAACTCTGCTGAGCATATGTAAGATTAAAAAAGCCAAATCCTTTGGAGGATGTACTTAGAAATGTTAAGCAGATTAATACTTTCCTATAGCTCTTTTATTCAAGATAAAAATTAAATATGAGAGGACGCGGGTGTATGCTGTTTTCCTCACACAATTAAGTCAGTGTGGTGCCGTTTGTTAGGAGGTAGGGAATGGGATATGCAATTGCATTAGCATTTGATTAACATTGCAAAGCACATTAATGGGTTTGAGTCATACGAGTGCCAAATTGTAAATTGTAAATAAATGAATACAGCTCAAATGCTAAATTAAAAGCACATTAAGGGACTTGCTTGAACTTGTGTGTATTTACTGTGTGGTATTAACAAGGCTCTTCTGGATGTGTTTTTGCCTGCTCTTTTCAGGTCTATCCCGACAGCCAAGATAGACAAGTGAAAGACGTGAGCAGAGACAAAGGCAAAGCAGAAGACAGTGCAGGGAGCAGGGAGACAGTCAGACTCCGAGACACGCAGTGTAAACAAGGTAAGCCCTGTACACAGCTGCCGGTGCAGGTAATTACACAAAAACAGAGCAAGAACCCCACTTTAATGGATAAAGTACCATTTTTAATACACAAGCCTTTTCAACCTTTCATCGCCTCTAATCCTCCGCTGTCACTCTTTGTTGACAGTCAAAAGAGAGATGACAATCATTTTTGTGGTATTTTAATAACCTAGGTCAGCTCAACATAAACGGCGTGTGTAAAGTAGACCGGGGGCTTTGAAGGTGGCATGAGCACTTCAAAGAGCGTCAGCCCTTCTCTTAGGATCTCATCAATGACTTTAATGGAGCAACTGCAACAGTGACAAGAAAATACACAAACCATGATTTGTTGAGCATATGTTTGCTTTGCTTTGCCCTGGGCCATGAATTACATTATTACCGTCTGCCTTTGAGGCATAGATGACTATACAGGGGGTCTGCAATTACAGCAGTCACCCACTACAGTGCTGGGGCAAACCGGGGTAAGCGGGACGTGGTCCTTCATTAATGTTATTAGAGAGTTTGAGGAAAAAGGCGAAGGTGGGGTAGTGTTAAGTGTGAGGCTGTAAGATTATGGGATTAGACATGATAGTGTAACAGACAGAGCTCTCCAGCGGGACCAGGATTAGTGTCAGCCCGCTGCTGCAGGTCTGGGTTAGATAGCAGCTAATTCGCTAATGCTGTGTACAGGTGACCCTGCTCCCAGGCACCACTGATGCTGTTTGACAGTTTTATCATGTCAATCATCATTACACACTGCTGTATGCCATAAGGTACACGGCGCGGTTTTTGTTTATTTATTACACAATTAAAAAATATGTTAAAGAGAAAATAACAAAACACAATATAGGAGCTAATAAGAACCGTTCTGGGGATCCCCCTCTTGATTTGTGCCACAGGCTTTTGTAAACATGTCATATTTTGAGGCTTGCAGGTGTTCATTGTGGCCCATTTAGGGCCTGTTTCAGTTGTTTCAGTTCATGGCCATGGTGGCTTAGGCTCTGAGGGCACGCTTTGATAGCAGCAGATCTGAGGGCCTGTTCTCTCTCTCGAAGTGGAGTGTGCTTCTGCCAGATGTTTGGAGACCAAACTTCCTGTGTCTCATTCGTGCCTCGCCTCTGGTGCTCTCTGCTGCGACTCGTACTGCACTTTAGGACACCAGCGGAGAAGAGCAGAATTAGGCATGGAAATCGAATTAGCCTGGCCTCCAGACTGCACACGCTCAGGACCATGCTCTCATTAAAGGCCATGACCTGTAGACCCTCTGTGTCTCAGCAACGGCTGTATCTGCTTAGTGTTACCAGTGAAAAACTGAAGTAGTAAATAGTCAGAAGAACGAGGCGCACTGGAAAAAGACCTTATTAACTAACCCTAAATATTCATAATATGTAGAATAGGCCATCTCTGTTGAATTCACTTGAGAAAGTTTACTAAACACAAGTGAACTGTGCCTGGAGGTTGAAGACTTAACACTGGGCTCGATGAATATTTGTCACTTTTAAGCTGGATGCCCCTGCTGCTGCGCGTTGTGAGAGAGCATTAAGCACTGGAGGCGCTCTCTGGTGACTGCTGCATCAACCTTTGATTCCATGTTTTGTCAGTGAAATATTACACATACACAGTGTATTTGTGTAAGCCGCTCATTCACGTGGCTGTCACCTCTCGTCACCTGTCTTCAGAGCTGGGATATTAGCGCAACACGTTTGGAACAGAGTCACAAAGAGGCACACGCCGTCACGATACCATCAGAGCCGCGCTTATGCAGCTCGCCGTGGTAAACAGGATGGCACTGTGGATCACTCAAAGCGGACTTTATGGTGTATGAAAGCTGAGCTACTTATGTTAACAGGCTTTTTGAAGATTAGAGTAGTGGTAAACACATGTGTTGAGGGAGACATTGATAAAGTCGAGCCACAACACAGAGACCAATTACCTCCGCGGCGCTGAAGACAGTTAACCTGCTCGTTTGAAGGGACAACAAAGGCAAAGCAGTAGACCGGCTCAGACACTCGCTGACTGATGTCCTGGATTTACTATACTAGTCATTAGGAACTGATTTAGTGTATGTTCTATGGCCTTCACTGCGCTTCTAAACTCCTGAGAATGAAGGTTAGGTGATATGATGGATAATTCTGATTGATAATAAAATTACTGTCAAAAACATTGGGCTGAGAGCTGATTGGTCCTCTCTTATTCCCTTTTCTCTTTGAAAAAGCTGATCTAAAGTGGCCAAAAATGTGAAAGCTCGTGATAGTATCAAACTCTTCTGAGAGTTCATTTATTTTTCATCTTTTTGTGGTTTGAAAATTGTGTAAAAATTTGTTTTTTGTCTGAGCCGCTTCCTTACACATTGAGATACACAGGCAGGTCCTTTTAACTAAGTCCCCTTTCCAAACCTAATATTTGCATTCAAAGATAACATTCTTAATGATTAATTCAAGACTATGTTTCTTCACACACTGTTATTAAGAGCCAGTATTTTTCCAAGTATTAGAAATTCCAATAAAACAATGCTTTTCTTGTCAGCGAGTTGTAACACGGTTTATTTTAGATTCAGATCAAACAAAAGGAGACACAGCTTTTTATATGATTCGTATAAATGTGCATAAGAACAGAATGACAAATTTTTGTATGATATAGATGGGGCGTTTAGTCCGCAGCCTCCATGCTTTCTTGTCTGTGAGGTGTCCAGTGTATTTTACCTTTCTGTAGACTTCTCCCCTGCCCTTTATACCTCCGCCCCATCTGCCCCTGCAAAACAACTGCCCGACAAACGGTCCACCCTTCTGATGTTGCCAGCTCAAAGACCCCCCTCCCTCTCTCTCACTCCAATCTCCACAGTCATTCATCTACCTGTCTCGAGACGCAGCGGCCGGATGCCTTCAGTTTTAGGCAAATTACAAAGTCCACACGAAGGAGAGCTTTGGGGGGATAGGAAAGACTCAAGTTTACGGAAGGAGTTGCCTGAGTCTGAAGCTACCTACGTAATCCTCTTAATGTCAGTAGGAGTAGTTAACAGGATGTACCTCCAAACTACTCATCATCACACTTCCCCCTCAATAATCTCCGCAGACGTAAAATCAAGGTGCAGGAAAATTCTCACAACTTTTCAGAAATTGCGTTCGTAGATTGAGTCATACGCTATAAACTTACTGCATTTTTAAACAGCTGATTCAAGACTGAAAAGTATATACAATTGTGCTCATAAGTTTAGTTGCCATGGCAGAATTTGTAATTTCTTAGCCAAATTTCAGTAATGAATTACAGAAAAGGTTTGTTTACCACTGTGGTTGGGTGAAGAATTGTTAATTAGTTCATGTTTAGTCGCCTTAAACAGCATTGAGTTTACGTTTGTGCTGTGTAATTGTTCATTTGTTATTATTCTGCCAACTCATTATATACATACTGTTGATTTTTGTGTCTGCTGGTATTTGATATTCACCAATAACAGAGCAGGGACTAAAAATATCACTTATTTCCATGAATCACAGATAACTTGATGAAAGTGTTATGTGTGTTGAGTAATTTATTCTGGTCTATGCAGAATAGACTGTGAGACATTCATCGGCCAACATTATGCAATGAGCAGTTCATTTGTAGCTCTAAACATGAGACGGACAAACGTAAAATTACAACGAAAGACTTTCTTTGTGCTGCATCTGTTTCCTGTGGGTGTTTCTTTGGTCTTTCACCGAGGGGTCAGAACTTACACGTGCCCCGTCCGTGACAAATGATTGACTTGTGCTGACGTCTGAAACGTTTTTACAAACTTTTTCTTCAAAACCTTAACCTCCAAATCATCTGTCAGCAGAAATGATTGATTCTAGTGGGAGAAAAAATACCTTTTAACGCACAACATCCGCTTCTGGCATGAGTAAAAACAGATGTGAAGACTACTCTTTTCATCATGATATCTGTGAGTCCTAACTGCTCCAGGACCTATAATCAAAAACACTTGAGACTATTTAAAAGTGATGTACAACTTTTCTGATGGGGGCTGCTTGTGAAATTATGGATGTTTTTACTGCTCGAAAACCTGAATTTGTGTGTATTTATTTGTTCATTTCATGTTCATTTCATTGTTCATACAAATATACAATTACAGTTACAATTATTCTTACATGCAGTCAGCTTCCCTCTAAATATGACCCGTTTACTCCACCTGATGAAGTTAACCTTTTTCATGGTTTTCTTGATTGTAGATCATTTAAATCCAGACTGGAACTTTCCAAAACATCAAAATAAAAATGGACCAAAGCCTTTTTTAACTTTTAATATCCCTGTTCAACTGATTGATAAATTGGATTAATTGCTGTTTTTTGCAATAAGCCCCCTGCATACAAGCCTGATCTCATCAAGCCTCAAAAGCTAAGCAGGGAATAGATTGGTTAGTACTGTGATGTAACCTGGTCGTACCACACCATAGTACAAATTACATTTCGTTCTAAGGTCCACTGAGCTCCGTTTACAGGTGGGAGGGGTTAACTCCTTTTGCAGATTGAAACGATTGGATCTGAGTTTACCGTGACGTACAGTATGTAATGCGCCCGAGTGAGTTGTTTACATTTAGCATTTAGCCTAGCCGTCTCCTTTGCCGCTAACGGAGCCCGTGGGGAGTAGCGCCACATTTTTTTCCAGCGATTACATTTGCTAAATATTACTCTTGCTCCGGCTTCAATTTCTTGATAGAACCAGACCGGATTACTTTACTATCACATTTTTCGCCATTGCCAAGCTACAACCTGCCTGTTCGGCGCAAACTCTTGACGTCACCCACAACGAACTACAACACCCACCTCCCACGCTCGCTAACATAGGGACTAGACCCAGACGTTACATGCAGGGAAATGATGATTGAGCGGAGTGTACGGATGGTTAAGGCCAGGCTAACTGTGATGGGAGACCGCTGGGAACACCAGGTGCCACAGTGGAGTGGCTGCGGCAATAAAGTGCCATAATATTGTTGTGTCCTTCATCAAGACACTTCATCCACATAGTATGAGTCAAGAGTGAGCGGGAATGATTGGTGTTGGTTGGAGGGTCTGTCATTAATAGCCTTGATTCAGTCAGTCTGCCTCAGGGCAGCTATGGCTACAGTAGTTCATCCCCACTGTATACAAAGTGAATAATTAAGTGTCCAGAAAAGCGTTATTAGTATAGTATTAGTATAGATATTTTGTATATTATTATTGTTATTTTTATTAGTATACATATTTTGTATATGACATATAATTCTGGCTTTTTTAATGATTAAACAAAGTCTTGATTCTTGGTTGTGGTCTGGGAAAATCTCAGGCGATTTCAGCACATGATCCAGGGAAACAAATCAATACATCTTTAATTTATTCCACTAAAAATCCTTTTTACCAGCTCTTTTATGTTTCCACCTATTCTGCGCTGTGTTCTCAATCGAAGGGATTTCAAAGTGGTATTTAGAGATGTAATACGGCTCATCTGCCGCTCTTTGAAAATGAAAGCCGCACGTATCTCTAAAAGAATTCTGCTCCTTTTTATCTTAAGAACCAAACATGCACAATAAAAGAGATCTCTGGCAAATGCAAATCTATATCAAATGTTGTGTAGCACTTTCACATTTCCAGTGGCCGTTAAGCTGCGTCCGTGCGCCACCGTCTGACCCTCTGTGCCCTGGTCCAAGCCCGGCACTCCCTTTGCCAGAGCGAGTTGGCAGCCTCCCCGCCCGTGATCTATCGGCCGCTGCAGCATTCCTCTGGGGCTGGCCCGGATCAAATGGCAGTGATTTCCCAAACAGGAGAACAGAGATGCTGCGTCTGACCTCGCCTCTGATCTGCCGCAGCTGTAATGGCTCCAGGTCACAACTGATACAGACTGATGGGCAACTACCGCCAGTCAGCTTTCAGATCCCACTGGGAGACCTCCGCCGCACAAGCCTCAGCAAGGTTGGGCTTTTACGTTCATTTATTGCTGAAATTGCTGAGTATTTCCTGGTTTATATTTTTCAGTCATATTTGATTTTCACATGCCATTTTTAAGCATGTATGAATTAAGTTTATTTCGGTCACTAAATAAGTATGTTATGAACCAAGAGAACGATCAAGACATGAAACAACAAGCCACATGTTTGTACAACACAATTCATACACAACTCAAAGTGCTTAAAGGGTACCTAATGTTTTTGTGTCATAAATAGAATATGTTTGTCCCAAAAGAAAGAGCCTTGTGAAAATAAAATATTAATATGATAATAACAAATCAAGGAATAAGATTATCTTGTTAGAAAATGTTATGTATATATTATTTTTTCAAGCTAGTAAACAGATATTAATGAGAGGTTTGGGCTGAGAGCTGATTGGCTGAGTTAGGGTGGTCCTCTATTGTTCACTTTTCTGCCTGAAATAGATGATCTGAGGCAAGGAAATATGTGACAGATGAATTAAAACTCGTTCCTTGCTCTCAAAACAGTTTGATGGTTTTTCATAGTTCCAGTTCTGTCCTGTGCTTTAACAAAACAAGGAAAGAAACATTCAAAACATTAAACAAGGAGATATTACTGATTGTCCGACTGTTTAACACTACTCAATAATTGTCATGGTGTGGATTTTGTTTTATTTTGATATCACTTCTCATTTGATTTGTTTTTAATTGTACTTCCTGTCTTGTCCCCCTGTGTTGATTGTCTGCCCCGCCCTGATGTGTTCCATCTGTGTCTGTGTCTATTTGGACCCTGTGCTCCTCTCCCCTTGTCGCTGGTCCATTGTATTGTCAACGTCTGTCCTGTATTGTCTTGTCAAGTTCTGTTCCTGGTTCCTTTGGATTTTTTGAGATTGGTTTTCACCTTGGAATTTTTTTTTTTTTTTGGCATTCCTGCATTTTGTGTCCTCTATCATTTCACCACATGACAATAATATGTAAAGAAAATGTCCAATGATGGCAGGTAATCTGGGAACACGAATGCAGAGTCCCTGAACCGCCCTCTGAAATGCAGATCCACACATCCATTATAAACAAGTTCAAATATGTGTAAAGTAATTTCTATACAAACTGTGTTGTATTAAAAGTGGTTGGGAACGGGATAGTAAGCGTCGTGAAATGAGGGAATGGCAAGAGACATTCACCAACTGGGAATTGTTCATAACAAGCAACACAATCCACTTTTATATCAGCAAATGCAAAGCTATTTAAATCTCAGTTAGTTTTTATCTTTAATATGAATATGCTTGTTTTTCTCAGATTTATACATAATCTTGCCTTAACCCAAAAGCAGTTATCTTTTGAGAAACTGTTTTATTGGGAAACATTCAAGGTCGTCAGTGTTCATTATGTGTGATTGAACGCTTTGATGCTATTCCAGGGGAATACAACATTTGCTTATCAAAACCATTTTACAGTCATTAGCCGAGCCATGTTCTATTTATGTACTTTCAGCTCAATAGCTGGTTGTGTATACATTTTCATCTCTACCTCTAGTTGTTGAAGGTTGCTTGGTTACAAACTGTGAGCTCCATGTTCTAGATTAGGTAAAACTCTTCTTTTCACTGATATTCTAACTATTGCATCTGTCAAAACTCCTCAAACATGAGTGAAATGGAAGTGGACAGTTTGCACCTCAGAGGAATATGCTGATAAGATTCACGGTCCAAGTGTTAATACGCCAGGCCCAACGGGAACTTTCTGGTCATTTACACAGTGTTACTTTAGTAAACCTGAGCTGGTTTCAATAACGCGAAGAGGAGAGATGGCGAGCGGCGCTTTGATCTGTAGGATTGAGATGTGATGAGGCCTGTTCAAAGTGAGTACAAAGTAGTGTTAGGATGGAAAAAGCAAATGCAGCTTTAGTCAGGGAAGAGGATCCGAGGTAGAGCGATGATGAAGAAGCGTCCTGTCTCACTCGAGTTGTCAGCGAAGAAGATAAAACGCGATCTGACATTAAATATACATGCTTCTTGTAAAGTTGTCTCTCCTTTTAAACACACTTTTGTAACCTATAAATTTTGAAACACACGATGTACCATTGTAGGCGGCTGTACAAAGACTAATGAGGTGGTTTGTCATTTTAGGATTTATCAGTGTGTCACTCAGTGTGTTGGAATCAAATATTTATTCAGGACATATTACCATATTACCAAAACAAATACGAGCCTCACTGGTGCTCTGAATAGTGAATATGTTACTTAAAAGTCATTTGCAGGGAAGCATCTTTACACACATGAACATGTCAATGTCTCTGTGTATTTTTGCACATTTATGTAATATTAATGTGATATTGAGTCAGCTCATCGATGTTATTACATAATCTCACATAAGTCCATTAAAAGTTGCTGGCACTTGGTCACAGTGTGCAGGTTGAGAGAGGGGGAGTTGCTCTTGGCTGCCTGTGTCATCAGCTCCAGCGTGTTCTCGGCGTGTTGTTGTTTGTTTGGATGAGTGCCCTGTTTTCCTCTGTTGCAGGTCCAGTGATGAAGCCCCAGCACAGAACTACTCGCCGCCGGGGCCAGCAGCCCAAGCTGCTCAACAGCCCTGAGGACAGCCTGTACTACAACCAGCTCAATGTGAGTTCAAAGTGGTGATAAAGGCCTTCGTCTGACTTTGGTTCCACATGATAATACAATTAAGGCTACCTGTGCCAGGCCCCGGAGCCCCACCCCCACGCGCCTCTGCCTCTTGTCTTGAACATGTGCTTATGCTCTTTATCTGTTGCTTTCATGTCAGGATGTCTGCCTTCACGGTGAATAATTGATGTGGTTTATCAAAGCTGAGCAAGATGCATGCTTCATCAGACTCACTTGAGCCCTTTGATCAGAAAAAATTATGCTGTGACTTCTGATATTATCAGCATCTGCTCGCATTCAACACAAAATCACTTTGAATTAAAAATTAATGACTCTCTGCTCATCTTTTGACTGTGTGCTCTTGGCCCTTTCCTCAGAGAACTCTGGATTACCAGGGGAGTAAGAGGAAGCCGCGAAAACTTGGGTAAATAACTGCTTTCCTACTTCCCTAACTCTAAACAGAGCAGGCCCTTTGTGGAATTAGATCTAGAAATGGAGCTGTTTTTTTATCATGTAAATAGAGAGCCCAAAATAACAGGCCTTTTATGAGCAGCTGTTTTGCGTCATTAGAGATGGGGCCAGTATTGGGCTGTGTCAGCATTTTAATTGTTCACATTCTGAGTGTGCATGTGTTACAGCTGCACAGATCCAACACAATCACCAGCTATTTTGTGCTTAAATGATCTGCAAGTTCAGATTAAATGAATATTTGGATATAACTGATACAAGCCATTAGTTCGACTTAGTTTTTCCTAATGTTTTTCACCTGTGACTTGTCTGCTCCGACACATCACAGACAAATCAAAGTGCTGGATGGAGAAGACGAGTACTACAAATTACTGTCGACTGTGGAGTCTATCCCCGAGGACGAGTTGGAGAGCGTGGCCCCCTCCCGTTTCTTCTAGTGGGCCGCGGACGAGCGTGTCAGTGGTAAGACAGGTCCCAGACAGGCAGACAGACACCTCAAAGAGCTCTCGCTGCTGGAGTGCCCTGGTTACGGAGTGGGGAGAGGGGAGGGGGGCTGCGGTGTAAGCGACCTGTGCAGCAGTGTGCTCAGCTGATAATCTGATGTGTTTACAAAAACCTATGTGCGGTTCATAAGCACTCTGACATTCTGTTTAGAGATCTCAGCTGTTCAGTGGAGCGAGCCGTCAAGAAGCTGTTTGTAAAGGATTGTATTACATTTAAATATGAAACTGAATATCCATGTGAAGTGACTTAAATGGTGACTCAAAACTACAGATTAAATTGCATGTAAAGTTCAGAATATTCTACAGTAGTGCTTACCAAAGGGGCAAAAATTTGTTTTTAATCTTTGGTATGCAAATGGCCTGGCATATCAACACATTTTTAAGGTTCTTATATGGAGGTTTTAGATACAGAAAATCAGACCTTAGCACAAACCTGAATATCAGTGTATTTCTTTGTACATCCCGTTCTCAATATAGACTCTTAATTACAAGTAGAAGGTTATTGCAGGATGCAGAAGAAGCCAATTTCCTTATATGGGCATTTGTTCCGACTGTGTTCGTTTCGCGCAGTAACAGGCAGACGTGTTGCTAAGATTTCACCCACAAATTGAAAGCATCTGTCAATCCTTATATGGCTCATATGTGGATTTACAAAGATATTATCAAACTATAAACACCAGGATCATCGAGCGCTAAACCACATACTTTAAGCCCATAAATGCTGAGTGTGATACAAACGGTTACTGAGATAGAGAAGGTTTATCTCATTTCTGGACCTCGGGGCAGTGGCGCAAATGTTATACGTGGGACAGCCGACCGGACCGGACGTCACCTGCCCTGGCGGTGCAGTCTGCCGGATATATAGTAGAAGAAGAAGCACTGTCACACTGCCATCTTTTTGTGCGGTGCACGGTTGTTGCAACTGCGCAAATAGAGAGAAAGACAAGAGTTTCTTCCGTGTTCCAACTGTGGTCTTATATAAAGGCGTACACTTTGAAAAAAATCACTCGAATAAGGTGTGAGATTTCATAACACTTTGAAGCAACTTTTGTTAAAGTTAAGCTCATCATTCTATCAATGTGCAGAAGCCAGTACTTTTCCCTTGTTTTGTCTATCTGAAGGCCAAGCTAAGCACACCGTGGCAGCTGCTGATTGGAGGTCTCCATGCCTCCGCTCTGAATAATACACTTGCATTCTCTTGTATCTGTGATCGTGTGCTTTGTTCGTGCTGTCTCTACCATTGACAATAAAACATGTCTTCTGTCTGAATGTAAGACGCGATCCCAGACTTGGCACATCCTCTTCAGGTGGTGGAAGAATGCGGGCCTTGTCTGTAACATCTAGAGAACAGAAGACTTTTTTTTTTACACAAAAAGTGTTTTTTTTTTAAGCCAAAACTGAAAAACCTCAAGAGAAACCATGCATCTGGACCAGCACACTTGGACTATCTGCACAGCCCCTGATTCCAGTCAGGCTGTGAGCTGCTGAGACATGGACAACACCAGCGTCCTCTTTTGCATGGACATGATTTGGAAAAATTGGATTACACAATTTGGACATAATTTGGAACAATCTGGATTTCTGAATTTGGACATAATTTGGACTGAATTGGATTGCTGAATCTGGACACTGAAGCTGAAACGTGTGATTCAAAGACACGTCACAGAAGAATTCATGGCTCGACGCAAATGCAGCCTGAAGAAACCAACACGGAGAAGTGGGAGAGACTGTTTTCAAAGCAATATCTGGAATCACCATCGACTGATGAAGTTTGGTATTTTACTGAAGATTGTTGACAAGTTTTATGAAAGATCTGAAAATGTTTTATGAGTTTTCTGAGTTTTTGAAGTATTCCGAGTTCTGAGTTTTTTGAGGTACCGAGTGAAGTACCGAGTTTATGAGTTTTTGAAGTATTGAGATATGATGTTATGTTGCTGTTTATCGATCCTGATGGTCACACGTGAATGTATGACCAGAGGGGGGAATGTGAGATTTCATAACACTTTGAAGCAACTTTTGTTAAAGTTAAGCTCATCATTCTATCAATGTGCAGAAGCCAGTACTTTTCCCTTGTTTTGTCTATCTGAAGGCCAAGCTAAGCACACCGTGGCAGCTGCTGATTGGAGGTCTCCATGCCTCCGCTCTGAATAATACACTTGCATTCTCTTGTATCTGTGATCGTGTGCTTTGTTCGTGCTGTCTCTACCATTGACAATAAAACATGTCTTCTGTCTGAATGTAAGACGCGATCCCAGACTATGTCATCTTCTTCAAAGGCAGACAAGGTAGATCAAGGTTTTCCCCAGATAAGCGCCCCCTGCAGGCCACCCAAATAAAACGCAGTAATTTCTTCTGTTATTTTTTTCCAAAAATATTTTTTAGTACTCCCTTAGAATTGAGTGTCCCCCTCCCAACTAAGACTGTCACAACAACCGTACACCGCACAGGATGAGAGCCTTTTGACTCCAAAACAGACCAGATTTACATGGTTTTCAATAGAAGCAAAACTGAGTTGTCCCACCTCTGCTCATTCGCCCCCTACTGGCCAGGTTAATGAAACCAAAGAATAGGAGCCAGAGCGGCCTGTAGTACAACTTTGTTAATGAGCACTTTCCCATTCAATTCAATTCAACCCTATTGAGATTCATTGAGTGAGGGTTAGCATTGTCCATCTATATACAGTCTATGGGCCTAAAGAATACAAAATATTAGATTAAGATATCACTCATTTTCTGTGATGTTGTTTGTTTGTATAACACCTGATTCAGTGTGGGTTTATCATTGATATATTACATTAGTTCAATATTCAGCATGATTCAAGTGAACACATATTTAAACATCACCTCAATAAGCAACGTTTTCATAATTGTCATAACAATATAAACACGGATCTGATATCACAAACCGCGTGGATGTAAATTTAAACCGTTTACCTACGTTCAAGTATTATTTCTGTGTCTAGCTGGATCTGCAGACAAATCCTCATTCCTCGTACACTTTCTCCCACCAAGGGTTTGAGGGGCTTTGTGCTGTCGAGAGAAGACCTCACTTTGAATCTCTGCCTAAATACAAGAATTTTCTTTTTAAGGCGGCAAGTGTCGGAAACGCAGGGCCGGCAAGTTGATTTGTGGAGTTCTCTTTTTTTCCCCCTTTTCAATTTGCATATCATTTACTGCATCTCCCTTTTGTTGACACCCGAGGGCCTCAGAGGAGATTTTGATCTTAATAGGAAGAGTAGGGTGGTATGACTGAGATCTCATCCTTGCACTCAGCAGGATCACATAAGGGGCTCGATAACAGGCTGGTTTTATTCAAGTTTAGGGTCAGAGCCGTCCTGGAGGTTTGTAAGTACCAAGTAAGACGGAGCTCAGCCTCAAGTCTTAATGAAACTAATGATTCACTACAAGAAGCACATGACTGTTTGTAGGGATGTTATGTACTACTAATACAACTTGAACCACAAAGATCCAAAACACAACAATCACACCAGTAAGTCTTTTGGGTTAAGGTTATGTCAGGAATGAACCAGACAGAGACGGATCATGGTGCGCCAAACTCTGGAAGTTTATTTAAGTTTCTTTCAAGTTCCAGTGGTTTCAATTGTTTCTTTCTCTCAGACAGAATGGAGTCAGTACACAGTTTATATAGTCATTGTCACGTCACACATCGAAAGACATACGTGTCACACAGAGACAGTCACATCATAGTCAAAATAATCAGAGTCCTTGTATAGTCCTGCACGTAGGCCAACAGGACTAATCCTAACAGTTAGTTTTCTCTTTTCTTTTCTTCCTCAAGCTCGAAAAAAAAGTGTTTTAGAACAGCAGTTTTCAGGTTTTTCCACAGGTTAAAAGCGTTGATATGCTGTACAATTATACGGCTCAGAGCACATGGCCATTCAAAGGAAATTGGCCCTTGGGAAAAATAAGTTGCAGAGCCCTGGCGTGGAGGAGAAATAATAGTTGACACATGCACCGATTGCTCCAGCTCAGCCGCAGAAGTTCACAGCTCCTCCAGAGTCATCCTGATGCACATGATGCCATCTCTGATGATCAGGGTGCAGGCGTGTGTATTTATGGATGTGTTTTGGTAACTTTGCAGTGGTGCTATAGTATATTTTTTCCACTTTTGAATAATGGATTGAACAGTGCTGTATGAGATGATTAAAGCTTGGGAAATCATTGTATAAAGGTGCTTTGCCCCTTGGACTGCCACCTTAACGTGGTGGGGGAGTTTGAGCACTCGGATGATCCTGGGAGCTATGCTGTCTGGGGCTTCATGCCCCTGGTAGGGCCTCCCATGGCAGACAGGTCTCAAGTGACGAGTCAGACGAAGCGCAGTCCGAAGCCAACCATGGACAGCACGACAACGAAAACCGTGACGTCGCCCGGCATGGCGCAGCCGGGGCCCCACCCTGGAACCAGGCCTGGGGTCGGGGCTCGCAAGCGAGCGCCTGGTGGCCGGGCCTTAGCCCACGGGGCCCGGCCGGGCTCAGCCCGAAGGGATGACGTGGGCAGTCCCTCCTGTGGGCCCACCACCTGCAGAGGGGTCCGTGGTGGCGTGGTGCAGCGAGGACTGGGCAGCGGTCGAAGGCGGAGACCTCGACGACCCAGTCCACACACCCAACATCTGGCTCTTGGGACGTGGAACGTCACCTCACTGGGGGGGAAGGAGCCCGAGCTTGTGGGGGAGGTTGAGCGATACCGACTAGAGATAGTCGGCCTCACCTCCACACACAGCTTGGGCTCTGGAACCCAACTCCTTGAGAGGGGTTGGACGCTCCACTTTTCTGGTGTTTCCCGCGGGGAGAGGCGGCGAGCTGGGGTGGCCATACTCATTGCCCCCCATCTCAGCCGCCACGTGTTGGAGTTCTCCCCGGTGAATGAGAGGGTCGCGTCCCTCCGCCTCCGGGTGGGGGACAAGTCTCTCACTGTTGTGACGGCCTACGGGCCTAACGGTAGTGCAGAGTACCCGGCCTTCTTGGAGTCCTTGGGAGGGGTACTGGACAGTGCACCGCCCGGGGACTCCGTTATTCTCCTGGGGGACTTCAACGCCCATGTGGGAAATGCCAGTGACACTTGGAGAGGGGTGATCGGGAAGAGCGGCCCCCCTGATCTGAACCCGAGCGGTGTTCAGTTGTTGGACTTCTGTGCCAGTCACGGCCTGTCCATCACGAACACCATGTTCGAGCACAAGGGTGTCCACCAGTGCACGTGGCACCAGGACACCCTAGGCCGGAGGTCGATGATCGACTTTGTTGTCGTATCATCTGACCTTCGACCGCGCGTCTCGGACACTCGGGTAAAGAGAGGGGCGGAGCTGTCAACCGATCATCACCTGGTCGTGAGTTGGATCCGCTGGCAGGGGAAGAAGCCGGTCAGACCTGGCAGACCCAAGCGTATAGTGAGGGTTTGCTGGGAACGTCTCGCTGAGCCCCCTGTCAGACGGACTTTCAACTCACACCTCCGGGAGAGTTTCTCCCAGGTCCCGGCGAAGGAGGGGGACATCGAGTCCGAGTGGACCATGTTCTCTTCCTCTATCGCCAATGCGGCGGCTCGTAGCTGTGGTCGCAGGGTCTCTGGTGCTGGTCCCGGCGGCAATCCCCGAACCCGGTGGTGGACACCGGCAGTAAGGGATGCCGTCAGGCTGAAGAAGGAGTCCTATCGAGCAATGATGGTTCGTGGGACTCCTGAGGCAGCTGTCCAGTACCGGCAGGCCAAACGTGCCGCGGCCCGGGCTGTTGCAGAGGCAAAAACCCGGGACTGGGAGGAGTTCGGAGAGTCCATGGAGCATGACTATCGGTCGGCCTCGAAGAGGTTCTGGCAAACCGTCCGGCGCCTCAGGAGGGGGAAGCAGTTCTTTGCCAACACCGTGTATGGTGCGGGTGGAGGGCTGCTGACCTCGACTGAGGATATTGTCGGGCGGTGGAAGGAATACTTCGAGGTTCTCCTCAATCCCCCCGTCACGTCCTCCGTTCAGGAGGCAGAGGCTGAGGATGTTGGGGCGGACACTTCCATCTCCCTGGCCGAGGTCACCAAGGTGGTTGGCAGCCTCCTTGGTGGCAAGGCGCCGGGAGTGGATGAGATCCGTCCTGACTATCTAAAGTCTCTGGATGTTGTAGGACTGTCTTGGCTGACACGTCTCTGCAACATCGCGTGGCGATCGGGGGCGGTGCCAATGGAGTGGCAGACCGGGGTGGTGGTCCCTCTCTACAAGAAGGGGGACCGGAGGGTGTGTTCCAATTATCGTGGGATCACACTCCTCAGCCTCCCCGGTAAGGTCTACTCCAAGGTACTGGAGAGGAGGCTACGTCCGATGGTCGAATCTCGGATTCAGGAGGAGCAGTGTGGTTTTCGTCCCGGTCGCGGAACACTGGACCAGCTCTATACTCTCCATCGGATACTCGAGGGTTCATGGGAGTTCGCCCAACCTGTCCACATGTGCTTTGTGGATTTGGAGAAGGCGTTCGACCGTGTTCCCCGGGGTGTCCTTTGGGGGGTCCTCCGGGAGTACGGGGTCCGGGGTCCTCTGCTGAGGGCCGTCTGGTCCCTGTATGACCGGAGCCAGAGCTGTGTTCGCATTGCCGGCAGTAAGTCAGACCTGTTCCCGGTGCATGTTGGCCTCCGCCAAGGCTGCCCTTTGTCACCGGTTCTGTTCACTGTATTTATGGACAGAATTTCTAGGCGCAGCCAGGGGCCGGAGGGGGTCCGGTTCGGGAACCACAGGATTTCATCTCTACTTTTTGTGGATGATGTCGTCCTGTTGGCTCCAACGAACCAGGACCTGCAGCATGCACTGGGACGGTTTGCAGCCGAGTGCGAAGCGGCTGGGATGAGAATCAGCACCTCCAAATCCGAGGCCATGGTGCTCGACCGGAAAAAGGTGCCTTGCCCTCTCCAGGTGGGTGGAGAGGTCCTTCCTCAAGTGGAGGAGTTCAAGTATCTCGGGGTCTTGTTCACGAGTGAGGGAAGAATGGAGCGTGAGACTGACAGGCGGATCGGTGCAGCGTGCGCAGTGATGCGGTCTCTGTATCGGACCGTTGTGGTAAAGAGGGAGCTGAGCCGAAAGGCGAAGCTCTCGATTTACCGGTCAATCTTCGTTCCCACCCTCACCTATGGTCATGAGCTTTGGGTAATGACCGAAAGAACGAGATCGCGGATACAAGCGGTCAAAATGAGCTTTCTCCGCAGAGTGGCTGGGCGCTCCCTTAGAGATAGGGTGAGGAGCTCAGTCACACGGGAGGAGCTCGGAGTAGAGCCGCTGCTTCTCCACGTCGAGAGGAACCAGTTGAGGTGGCTCGGGCATCTGTTCAGGATGCCTCCTGGACGCCTTCCTGGGGAGGTGTTCCGGGCACGTCCCACCGGGAGGAGGCCCCGGGGAAGACCCAGGACACGCTGGAGAGACTATGTCTCTCAGCTGGCCTGGGAACGCCTTGGGGTCCCCCCGGACGAGCTGGAGGAGGTGTGTGTGGATTAACCTTGCCTGCAAGCTGAATTCTCGCGGTATTTGTGAGTTCACAAACACTCGAGAATACATCTTGTACCGCTCCCGCTTACACTTTTCGAGTCGAACCACTGGGTGTGCGAGCCAATCACGCGCCAGTCTGGGGGTTTAGGGCGGGATATCCGGGTTTGACGAAAGCAAGAAGTGCCGGGCCGAAGCAAAACAAACATGGCTACGCAGGAGGACGGACGCGTAGCTGAGGCTATCCAGTCAGTTTTAGCAGAATCTCCAATTTCTTTTTTGAAAGATGAACAGCGAGAGGCGCTTTGTGCATTTCTGGACGGCAAAGATGTTTGTGCATTTTTACCTACGTAAGTCAAACCTTGGTAGGCGGGCACACAGCGTCACTTCGCCCAATCAGCTTCAAGTATTCTGCTGCTTATCCCTCCTTTCCCCGAAAGGATTCTCCGGGAGAAATCCCAGATTGATATCGCGGAGAACGCGTTAGAGTTCTACACAATCATCAATCTGGCTCTTGCCAGGTTATGTGTGGATAGGGAAGTCTGGGCGTCTCTGCTTAGACTGCTGCCCCCGCGACCCGGCAACGGATAAAGCGGAAGAAAATGGATGGATGGATGGATGCTTTGCACCATCACTAGTCGGAAAAGATGTGAGCATTCAGCAATGGGAATGTGCACATTGATTTGTCAAAGTGCAAGAGACATGACTATAACAGGGGCCACTTACTCCCTCCTGAGCAGCGCATAAAGTTCAAACTCAGATGAAATCCACAAATCTCGCTGCAAAAGGGTCATGTGGATGTATAAGACACAACTTGTAAAACAGGAGCCAAATCAGCAGAGGTGAGGCACACAGCCTTCTACTGTGACGGCCTAACACATCACGTCTGGGACGATAAAAACTTTACAGTCAAGTCTGTCACTATCAATGTGACCGACTTGTTTATATCTCCTCTCAGCTCGTCACAGCCAAGGCCCAGGGATCCAAGAGCGGTCCATTCAAGTCAATGGCCTGTGCTCATACCCGTATGCTTGCACCATGGATGTCCCCAAACATTACTGGAAGTGATGCATTTTGGCTAGCTGTCCGCTTCCTGGTCTTATGCAGTAGATGCAAAAATTTGTGCTACTGAGAGGAGCCAGTTAAGGTGACTTATGCATCTGTCTTGGATGCCTCTTGGACGCCTCCCTGGGGAGGTGTTCCGGGCATGTCCCACCGGAAGAAGACCCGGAGCAAGACCCTCGAGATTCCCACATATGTGTGTGTGGAAGGGGAAATCTGGGCGTCTTTGCTCAGACTGCTGTCGCTGTGACCCGGCAATGGAAAAATGTATAAGAAAATGAATGGATCAATGAATCAGCAGTGTGCCATTGAGTCGTCAAGATTTGGAAGGACCGGGTTTGTCCCCATGGTCCCCATGGCGATCACTTCTCAATACAGGTTCCCCAGTGGCATAGCTGGATGGGTCAAATGAACATTCGCAAACAATAAAGTATACCATAACCTTGACTTAAAACAACCCCTCGGGCTTTAAATGTGTGTATAGGGTTAGGTATTCAAAAGCATGTGTGTTTCACTATTATAATTAATTGGATCTCAAGAAAAAGAATGAATTAAGGAAGAAACAGACACAACGTTCACTGTTCCTCTTAATAAATAGGCCTTAAGAATTGAGTAAATTGATGGAACATCTATGTCTTGTCTATTTTTGTGCAGTTTCTCTGAAATAGATTCAAAGAGGAGACCAATGGCAGTGCTATAATGTGGTGTCACAGTAGCGTTTCACCTCGGGTCGTGAACACAGATCTGCCATAATTAAAATCCTGCTTGTGCATTACTCCCTTGCTGGGATAGTTGGTTCCTCAGAAGACAGTCTGAAATAGGTCACCCCAGCACCCCGTAGTGCATCTTAAAAGTACACTGAATCAATTAAGTGTGATCATGCTCCCTTGATTATTTTGGCCCTGTTTTACCACGGAGGGGAATTTCAAATAGGCTCTCGTTTGAATAACAAGGTTGGACTGTGGTGACAAATGCTGCCAGAGTGGCTGTTTCTACTTGTTTTTTTCCTGCTAAATTAACTCCCTGGCTGATTGCCTGCTTTAGCATATGAGAGGTGCGCGGAGGTGTGGACATAATTAGCTTTGTTAGCTGATATGCGTTACAAAACACAAATATTGTGCAATACTGCACTAGTCACTGTTTCAACATAATCTGGACAGAATTGAGTTGGACCCATGTTTGACTGTGGTCACCTGTTTGTGTGTTCACAGAAGAGCATAAATGTGGACTTTCCCTCATTAGACCTGACACATGGTTTTTAAGGGAGAGCTCCTTTTATGTGGCCAGCATGGGCCTGTTATTCCTTCGGTTTAGGCTCATTGCTTCATACAGCACAATTTCATTATTTTCTTCATCTTAAGCAGCGCAAAACACTGTGAGCAAAGTTTTAAAGCACCTTTCTGAAAAGCTGAGATCTGCAGCCCTAACAAATGATGAAAAGCTTTTATTTTCTAAAGAAGCATACTTACCTTTTCACCTAATAGTGATGTCTCACTTCAAAGAGAGAATGCGATTAGGCTCACATTGTCCTGTTTCTATATCCTCTCAGTTCAAAGGCACACTTTCAATACCTGCATTTTATGCATGGTCTTTTCAAATGCTTTTCTAATGCAGTTTACTTGCTTTGTAAGACTGATTTGGTTAGCACACCAAACCACCATCTGTAGTAGGCCTAGATAATTTGTGTCCATACATAAATAATATGGCTGTAGGCTAGTTTATGTTCCTTTGTGTTGCTTTAAGTTTATATGAATATGAATAGAACAGGGGAATGCATGGTCTGAAATAGCTTCAGACTTGGGTAATGATGACCACAGATAATTGTGAGAAATATGTCAGATGTGAGGGCTCCAAGCACAGGGACATTCCCCATAGACTGCTTAAATAACGCCTGTGTAACAGTGAGAGGGATGTGGGCCCAGGCGTGAGCTCAAGCACATAAAAGAGTCACATCAAAGCTGTGCTAATGACAGGGGCTGCATTAGGCTAACACAGGCTTTGTCTCTGCTTCCTCACACCTGCACTTACTGCCTTTCACTGCTCTTTCAAACACATTTGCATCAATATCATTGCAGCAACAAGAGTTTGTTCTGGTTAATCTTTATGGTCCAAATTACAGCTTCCTCTTTGAGAAGAGCCATGTCACCATTCACACACTTCCTGTTGTGAACATGGCTAAAGCTGGGATAGACTTAAACGACAGAACTCTTATGGACGAGGTGTTATCCGGCACACCGTGAAATGTATTGACTTAAAAGTTTTCTCTGCCTCCGGATTTGGAACGGGACTTGACAAATCAGAGCGTGAAATTGTGATTAGCCCCTCAGTTTGGGAGTGAGTGTGGCACAGGCACTTGGCATGGCCAAAGGTGTAACCTGTTCTTTTGTGCGTGGCACTGCTTCTCCAGATGGAGGACCAGCTGCCCTGAGCATGCTCTGAGTGCCCAACGTGCTGCTGCCATTGTTCAGAGGTCACTGTTATCGTTGTACACAATATCAGGTTTTCATTTGAATAAATCTGAACAGAAATATACTTTATTCCTTTATTGCATCTTATCAAATACCTTCATCCCAGGGTGAATGTCAGTGTTGCAGTGCACATTAGAGAACTGTAGGAATAATGGGAGTGCTCAAATCGAGATAAAATCAATAAAAACACAATGTCAATATTCAACAATCTTCAGGCTGTTTGGATGTTTTATATTGCATTAGAGTTGAACTTGAACAAGACTGTGGCTGCTTTGTGTGGGACAAGCGCTGCAGCCTGTTCTGTTCAAACATGAGGAGGGGAGGGATCGGGTCCTTTTGGCTGGATTAAGACGTCCAGGGTGGGCCGGAGAAGGTAAAGTGACCCTTCCCGCCCCGTGTGACCCCGGGGCCCACCGCGCATGGCTGAGGCTCTGCTCTTTGCTCTTGAATATGCATCACAGGCTCAGCAGAGGGAAAAAGAGCTGTATCGCGTTGCAAGCAAAATGAGCAAGAGCAAAGTTGGGGTTTGTGTGTCAGGGGCTACGAACAATGGCAGCTTTCTGTCAGACAGCGACTTCAAAGCCAGGCTGAGTGACGCTCTGAGTTATACTTTGTTGTAGATCACTGAGGAAATTCACAGATGTTTTCTCATACGAGACACCATTATAGCGGCTCAAGTACCCAGTAGCCCGGAGCGCCTCTCTCCCACACTCTCCCTCTGCCCTGCCCCTCCTCTCCTCCGCCCTCCTCTGCCTCTCTGCTCTGATATAGCTGCGATGAGACAGATGTGGAACCTGTTTTCTCGCCAACTGTCCAGAGAAGTTGAAAAGGCAGCACAATGTGGCACTAGCCTGTCTGTCAGCTCTGTTGCTTGCCCTGACAGTTTGCAACAGGAGTCTCAGAATGTCAGAATGATGTGCTTCAGTCTTCAGACCCTTTTCAGGTCAATGGGACCACAACTATATGTTGAGCTGTTTGGGTGAATGACCAAACTTAATGCCCATGATTACATCTGTATTTTCTTCTGCTTTCAGGTCAGCCTCACTGAGTTTGAGCCAGATTACCACATGATCAAAACAGGGGAAGCTACTCAACGGACCTGCTGTATGATTCTAATTCATTTGAGCCAATTCATTATTACTACACTATGGAACTATGTGCACATACTGTAAGAGGAAAAACAAACTTCAGAATTTTGATTATTTAAGAGTAAATGAAGTTAGCCAAGTAATTCCTTTTGAGAATTGTTTCGGATTTTAGTACTTTTTTTTAAAGATGTAAAAGATTAAAGTAAGATTACATGACTCCTGGTTATTTCAGTTCATTTTTTGGTCACAGAAATGATGCAGCATAACGGACTGCACTTTTTTGAAACTTGGTTCCATAATCGTATTTCTGATTAGAATAACAAATAGAGCACATGCAGCACAGTCTGTGTTGAGCATTTAGTGACGGCAGGAAGAGAACTCGGGGGTCCTCCGACCCAATTTTCTCCACAAACGTTCAAGGAAAAGTGTATTTGGGCACATAATGGAAGAAGCCCTTTGGAACCGGAGGCATATAGCCAGAAGTCAGTGAAGATTTGGAGCCCAGAAATTACCTAAGGGAGCTGCTTTGTCAACTCACTGTCATCAATTTGTACCAACTATATCAAAGTCCTGTGCGGTTAGACCTGTGCTCCATGAATCCCATTCACATTCAAATGCACCAATTTACTCACGTGACCGAGCCAGAATCTCACATCACTCAGAGCATTCACATGGGCCCCAGGAACGCCAGAAAATTGGCCAGTCCAATATCACATCTATTGTTCAATAAGCATGTATCTAGCATATCGAATAGTTGCACACAAATTGATGAAGACTGGGAGCAGACCAGACTCCATGTAAGTCATGGAGTAAGAAATAGCCTGGAGTTTATTGGACTTATCAATTAATGTCCTTCCACAGCAACCCAAAAACAATTCCACAGGTTGTTTTGTTTTATTTTTACTGTAGAGAGCAAATACTTGGATCAAATGTACTCTTTGGCCTAACTATAAACCGGGGCAAGAGTGGGTTTGGAGGGAAAAGACATCAACGTCTCCAAAACAAGTGTGTGTATTTTTCTACAGTGGCTGTAAGAGGGGTCGGCCCGATGCCTTTACTTTTGCCATCACGGTTGTGTCTCCAGGATTCATTATTTTGTAGTGTGGAGGTCCCTCAGCAGAGGAAACCTTCCAAAGTTGATCCTACTGTATATCAGTGATGGAAAGTAAAGGCACACAGCTGACCCAAATACACGCATGAATTGGATGTTGTTCAATACAGGGTCAAATATGCAAAACAAAACATTTCTTTTTTCTGAAGAATGACGACAGGCAGCAGCGACCACACCTGATTTTGGAGTTCTTCCAGATTCAACAAAAGTGGACGAATCTTTTAAATGATGTATTCTGTGTCAATGTGCATCAGATCAGAGACGTCAGCACTTGAGATATTAATGACACAAGCTTAAGATATAGATACAAGTAACAATGTGGGTCAGAACAAATAAGTTCAGTTATTCAGATAATGTTTTAGCAGTAATACAGATGGTCCACAGTAAAAAACAATAGGTCCAATTCCTTCCTTTTTACCTAAAAAGATGCCTAGTGCACCTTTTAAGCTGTTGTAAATACAGCACTATTTATATTGGCCGTGAGTGTGGTCCTTAGTCGGTCAAGTTAGGATTTCCCTGTGGTTTAGATCTTTGCCAAAAATGGAAATACTCAAACTACTTTACAGGCTTTACTGTCTCTGACAGAGCAGCCACCCTCCTGTGGACAACCTGCAAGATGAACAGTGAGGGCTGGTGCTCTGTGAATTGGGTGCAGCTGACTGCCCCCGACCCAGAAATGAATTAAGGGGGAAAAAATGGATGGATGGATGGATAGAAAGACCTAGAAAATAGTCATCTTAATTTTTGACTTGTGCATTAAAGAGGAGGACTTTGTCCTTTCTCGAAAACAATGAGTGTAGGATAAATAACTACCAATGACAGACCGCATGTGTCTTCATCTCTGGATCGAGGACGTAGGGTCTATGTGACGGATCGCCATTGTTGGAAAAAGTTCATTCTCAGGCTTTAAATTACTCTGTACTGGCGAAAGCTGAACTTTTAGCTTTTACGTTGATTAATTTACTTCCTAGTTAGCGTGAGGCTGCGTCAGTGCGGGTTGTAGGAGGCGGCTCTCAGGGAAAAGAGCACAGATCCAGCCGTTTCAATGAAGATGACATCACCTCGAAATGGTTATAATCTCACATATTTTGAGTGTTGTGTGGTGTATCACTCACATTATTATCACACGTGCTTAGGGTGGACAGAAACACGAAGAAGAGCCATATATGGGACCTTTAATTAGATGCCAACAATAAACAAGGTTCATTGGCCGCACGTTTTATCAGCCTATGTCAGTGGTGTGTTGTTTGTGAACGCACCGCAGAGAGGAGCAGGACCCTCCAGCCCCCCATCCACTCTCCTCTCCCTTCTGACTGTGTAAAGCCGTGGGAGAGGACTGGGAACATTAATCCCTTCAAAGGAACACATCTAATTCAAAATCTGCCGCTGCAAACTAGTGGAGGGGACACTGATTGTTTCTGTGGGGATGCCAGATAAGATCAGAGCGCCTAACTGTAGCACCCATTTGTAAGGCACAAGTGACACCCACACCAGCACTAACTTTTAGATGATTTCAGTCCCTTTTTGCCGTTTAATAGATTGTTGCTTTGTCTTCAGTCACATGTTGTACACTGCGTTGTGTTCTGATAACGATTTGTGGGAATGGAAGGAAAAGTTTGACCTACTTCAACTTAACTATATTTACAAGAAGTATTATTGTTTTAATTGAATTCAATAAGTTTAGTCCATAAGGGTCAAACAAATAATCAATACAAATGTTAAGTCTGTAAGACAATCTACCAAATCCGACCTTCTTTGTCACCAGACCTTACTTATATTAACAACATAACACAGGTGAGAGAATCTTTTTTTTACCCCATGAAGAAATGACAAAAGTAATCAAATTCTCCTGTTTAAAAAGAAGACGCCAGATTTATCTCCCCTATAAGCTCTACAAAGTCACAGAAGCTTGGAGATTATGATAAAAACAAATGTGAAATAATTCAGAGGCACATAATGAAGTGTTTAAAGTCGTGTTCAGCTCAAAAGCTCTACAAAGCTCGAGATTTCACATCACAAACGACGAAGAGAAGCTTGATTGTCCAGAGATGTGAAGTTTGTGTCGAGTCACTTGGAGTTGCCTGCATCGCTCTTGGAGATCTCCCCGTGCTGATAACAATGTCACATTGTCACATAAGGCTCCGCTACAAATCCTTAATTACAAAAAGAGGATCAGATGACTACAGCGGCCAATAGCAGGGTCTCCAGGCGGCAGGGGCGTCTTTGATCAAGAAAATCCAATTATTTGTGTATATACATTTCCCACATAGTGATTACTTCATTAATTGTCCCGCCTTTATCTCCTCCCCTCCCATCCCCCCTAATAATCAGCCCCTTTATCCAGAGCAACAAACACACCATAGGAGCTTTGTGGATTCAAAGGATTTGCTTTCCCCTCTCAAAGAGCCGCTATTCTTTGATGATTGGGCAGCGGCAAACTTCAAAGTCATAAATCTTATTTCTGACTGGCTGGCGGCCCACCAAAGTCCTTATCAAATTCTAAGAAGTGATCCCTCACTGCTCAGATGGTCCAAGGATATCTGGCAGAGAGGAGGCTCCGAGACGCTCCAGACCACACATTTTACAGTGAATGAGCGCGTTTGACTGATTTTTCACTTTTTATTCGCTTTTCTCCGAGCGGCAGGAAGGAGGAGGAGGAGGATCATGGCAGCAGTGGCGGTGCTCCGGAATGAAACTCTCCAGGCTTTTCTCCAGGTTTGTTCAAACTTCACCTGGCGACAAGAAACTTGGGAACTTTGACGCAATTACGCGCACGTAATGTCAGTTATCTGTGAAAATATGTGGCCGGAGTGACACGCTTAATGTGCAGGACGTGCCTCTTCACTGAAATGTCCCAACGGGATTTAAAGAGACAAATGTGTCTCTGTAGTGTTTGTAACGAGTCTACATTATGTGAGCATGTTTTATTGAGGCTACTTTTCTTGTTTTAATAGTTTGACAGGTGGATAAACAGTTGTTAAATGTGCGCATCTTACTCACTGCATGTTTTTGAAAACGTGTCTCCTCCAGATGTGTGCGCGGTGGTGTTTGACTTTGTCATAACTTTATTTAATGTTTATTGTTTCCTCGCAGGACCGCACTCCCAACTCTTCTCCGGAGAACTGTAAGCACTCCCCTCTGGCGTTGCTCGCGGCCACTTGTAACCGGATAGGGCACCACCACGGCTCCGGGCCCGCAGACTTCCTCCAGGTCCCGTACGACCCAACACTGGGCTCTCCTTCGCGCCTGTTCCACCCGTGGACTAACGAGGGCTCCGCAGCTGCGCCAAACCCCACTTTTGGACTATCCAAGCCGCAGTTGTCCTCGCACATCCAGAGCTCCTTCAGTGCCCCACATGAGCTCCCTCTCACGCCCCCGGCGGACCCCTCGTACCCCTACGACTTTTCCCCGGTCAAGATGTTGCCCTGCTCCATGCAATCCAGCTGCCCCCCTCCCACATACGTCCCTGCTGTCAGTTACGCGCCCAGTCCCATCGCCCCCGCCATGTCCAGCTTCGTCCAGCAGCAGAGACAGTTGTCCCCGAACCCGGGGGACGACATCCCGTGGTGGAGTCTGCAGCAGAGTAACCATGTGGGACACTCGCCCTCTCTGGGGCCACACCGCTTCCAGCTGCAGAGAGGCTTAGTTTTGGGACATTCGGACTTCGCACAGTATCAGACTCAGATCGCAGCGCTTCTTCACACCAAGTCTCCTCTGGCCACGGCCAGAAGGTGTCGGAGGTGCCGCTGTCCCAACTGTCAGACGTCCACGTCCAGTGACGAGCCCGGGAAGAAGAAGCAGCACATCTGCCACATCCCGGGCTGCGGGAAAGTTTACGGGAAGACCTCACATCTGAAGGCGCACCTGCGCTGGCACTCAGGGGAGAGGCCGTTTGTGTGCAACTGGCTTTTCTGTGGCAAAAGCTTCACACGCTCAGACGAGCTGCAGAGACACCTGCGCACGCACACGGGAGAGAAGCGCTTCGTGTGTCCGGACTGTTGTAAGCGCTTCATGCGCAGTGACCATTTGGCCAAACACGTTAAAACGCACCAAAACAAAAAGAGCAAATGTCACGACAAGACACTGGAACACGTGAAGAGGGAAGACCCGCGGAGTCTGCTGTAGCACACGTGGAACTGCAGAGGGTCAAGGCTTCTCAAGCTGTGGGCCTGGACCCAAAGCGGTGTTTCGAAAACTTACATGCACTTTTGACTCGTGTTAATTTCATTAAAAAAAGTATTTTCACTGTTCAAAAATCCAGGTCTGACTAAACACTTAGCAGGTGCATTCTTCAGACTAAAGAATAATGTGCATTTGGACAATCAACGTTAGACCTGTCCGCAGTTTGCTGCACCCTGCTGTGAGACAGTCAGGTACATGCTCCTGAGCAGAGGCACATCTGTAGCACTTGTGTAAATATATAAAGTCATCGAGGACCATGAGGTCTGTGTGAAGTCACTGTCTATACCATATCATGAAGACAAGTGTTTACTTGTGTTGGGATCTTAATGTCTTCGGTGGAAGATTCTCTCCTGTACATGAGATTTAATAGCTTTTGTTGAATGAAAGTGTCAGTTTTGCTCCTTTTGGGGTGTTTTTAAGCATGCTCTCGCAAAGATCTGCTATTGTTGATACGACCTAAATACTGTGTGAGAATAAAAACTATACATTTTACTTTTGAGACTAATTCATATCCTCTCAGTATTTTGTTCACATCTGTGTAGGACTGCAGTATTTTGTGGAAACAACTGCACATTTGAAAACAAATCCACATTGATTGATTATATGGCAGGTTAAGGATCATTCTCTCTTCAGCCTGATGTGCCTTTAAGTACAATGTTTTCATTGTTGTCCTAAATCTGATGTATTTGCAAACATAGGCTTACATGTTTTTGAAAATATACTCAAAAACATCCATCATAAAACAGTAATAATACATGAATAGAAACACTTACTGATAAAGTATTTGAAATATAATAATGAACCTTACATTTCTGAAATGACTTGAAATTGATAACGAACAATCAGACTTTAATCAGTTTAAAACATATATTTAGTCTATTGAGTTTATTTTTTAATTTTGATTTATTTTCCCCTTTTGTAAGAGGAAGTGTGTTTAGTGAAAGTCAATGAAGGCGCCAGCACAGTATGTGTAGTACAAACAGCGCCCCCTGTCGGCCGCGGGACTCCAGGCTTTAGGTGAGCGCCCTTGTGCTTTGGCCACATTTGTTGTTTATAATTAGATAATAACTTATAATAAATAAATAATAAGTATAAATAAAATAATAATAATAATTCAATAATGATAAGTAAAGATTGATGATAATAACTAAAGATGTTATAAAAGGTCGATGCTAAATCCACACTTGTTTTGAATGTTCTAGATCAAGTGGACTATAACCATGGATCTGTAATATAGCGGACTCTAACATCTATCAAACGTCAGTCAGTCAGCCGAACAGACTGACATCATAACTAAGCACTTCATAATAAATAATTTATTTGTGACATCCCGGAGAATTTCACTGACTTTAGAAAAGAAAAAGAAATGCACAGACTTATGATACGCACACGTAAAATCTAAATGGTTATTGTTGGCCTTAAAGTATCTTAGAAGGGCTAGGGAAAATATGGGGGGCACCTGTGTCTTCATATCTCTGTATATTTCTTATTTCACTTTATTCTGACGAAAACAACATATTGTTATTAAACGGTGGTTACAGTTCCTTGGACAAACCAAATCTCAATAGTACCAGTAAAAAAGTGCATATTGGTGAAGTTGAGTTTATAAAGAGTGACCCACTTGATTACCCTACAACGGGTTGTCAAATTGTCACCTAGAACCAGTCATTACCCAATCCAGTAGAGAGAAAAGATGAATTGAAGCACAGTTTATGGTTATAGAGCAGCAGAGTGGTGTGGGCCTATCACAGACCAGCATCAGGGGCTTTGTGACACGAGCTGCTTGGTTGTTGAAATAACTATAGCTTTAATCAATATCTTTCAACACTTCCAGCAACAATATCAACCAAGAATGTGGCTAATTAAAGGAATAGTACGTTGTATTTTTGCCTTTATTGGTGTAAAATGTTGCTACACTTTAGGACAATTTGGGTTTATTTGGGCTCTACTACACAAACAATTCAACCTTTGAGGGTTGCACATAAATGACCAGGCATTGAACCATCCAGTCCTCTTTAACTTCAGGTGAGTCACTGCTGATTTCATGGTTTATGAAGGAAAACAAACAGTGAGGGTGGATCAGTCTGTCACTGAAGCTGACGAGGATCCAGCCCAGGACCAGCTTCTTCTGTCCCTCTCTGTGATGCTGCTCCTGCAGACCTCTGACTGAGTCTCTGCAGCAGTGGGACTGACTGAAGAGACTGTTGTTCTGATGAACACCATGTACCTGTGTGTGCCACACCCTTATTGTCCCTTCCCTGAACTTCTCTGGAGCTGGAGCAGCAGTGACACCAGCATCAGTCCATCACCATCTCCTTGGTCTTCACCGCATGGATATAAGGTGGCTCTGTTAGTCCTGGGTTAGTCCTGGGTTAGTCCTAGGTTAGTCCTAGGTTTGTCTTCTGTTAGTCCTGGGTTAGTCCTGGGTTAGTCCTGGGTTAGTCCTGTGTTAGTCTTGTGTTAGTCCTGGGTTAGTCCTGGGTTAGTCCTGGGTTAGTCTTGTGTGTGTCCTGGGTTAGTCCTGGGTTAGTCCTGTGTTAGTCCTGTGTTAGTCCTGGGTTAGTCTTGTGTGTGTCCTGGGTTAGTCCTGAGTAAGTCCTGGGTTAGTCCTGGATTAGTCCTGTGTTTGTCTTGTGTTAGTCCTGTGTTAGTCCTGGGTTAGTCTTGTGTGTGTCCTGGGTTGGTCCTGGGTTAGTCCTGGGTTAGTCCTGGATTAGTCCTGTGTTAGTCTTGTGTTAGTCCTGTGTTAGTCCTGGGTTAGTCTTGTGTGTGTCCTGGGTTAGTCCTGTGTTAGTCCTGTGTTAGTCCTCTGTACTCTGTGTAATCGTCCTCAGTGATGAGTCCGAGTCAACTGTCTGTGTTGAGTCTGAAGTCTGTCTATAGTTATTTATCAAATGGAACATTGGCCATTAGCCTCCATCAGCTCATTCTTTTCTTTTGTTTCCTTTGGACCAAAGTACACATCACAAGTTGTTTTAGTTGACTTAAAGGTACTGTATATAGGAGGGTTTTCCCAAATTTTAGAAAAGAACCGCCCTCTCCACCTTTTGAACAAAACTCTCTGGTCTTATTTAACTCTGCAATAGCAATAGACCAGAAAAGCCCAAATATGACTCACTTGGCTTTTCACTTGGTCAATGAGGTGAATGGAAAAGTGTTTTAAACATCAGGTGCAGCAAGGACATAGAGACAAGAGAATTACCAAAACACATTTCCATACAGTGATGATTATGAGAATGCAAAGGCGTTAAGCCACATTGGGTGTAGTAATTTTTATATATTTATATTATCTTATTTAGGACTTTTTTGTGACTGATTCAGAACAGATAGTGTGCCTCAGATCCCTCTGCCTCCTCACACATAACCCGGTGGATGTGCACTATTGGTATTTTCAAGCTTGGCACATGTTGACCTTGGACACAGGTATATAATTTATCAAAAATGTATGTACTATCCCTTTAAACTTAGTCATGATACAATTAAAAGGCTCCAATTATTCAAGTTCTAAATGTGATGTTTATTGTAAATTATACAGTTGTAATTTGCTTCACTGAAAAAGTGAAGCAAACTCAATTTACTTTCCTTTTTCAGAAAATGAGATTTTGTAAATGAAATGATTATGAATGAGGATGAAGATGAAGATGAAGATGAAGATGAAGGAGAGGACAGCTGTAGTGAAGAGGGAGGCTGCTGAATCTATGGCAGGTCAGTGGAGCCTGTCCCACGTGGCCACACATGTTTTATACATCAGTAAACACTCATTAGCCTGTGATTATAACATTTGCTTTCTGATTTCCATCTCTTTATCAAATTCATACATTTATTTAGATTGCATTGCTGCATATATGTGTCAAGCAAAGGCAGAGTGGTCCCAGTGGAGATGTTTGCTGCAGGACAAACACTCCGTCCTTGACCCTCTCTGAGCTTTAACTGCTGCTCGTATAAACCTCAAATTAGCCACAAGCAAAAGACACTTACAAATGAACCCATGATTTCACACGCCAGAAAAAAGACCATTAGACCTCACGCAGAAGAGCGAGTCATGGTTTATATTTTTTATAAATGAATGAGGATTACCAGAAAATAATTCTCATAATTATATTACTTTATTTACAAACCACTGCAAGTTCAAAATATAGTACTAGTATACTATAAATGTCATATTAGTATCAATAATACAGGGAATTTAGAAATAAAATGCTGCCTATATAATAGTGACGAAGTCAAGACAATTAGTTTTGGTCCATATATTATCCATAATATTTTCCACAACATATTTCTACATTGCCTTTAAAAATCAATTATTGTGGAAAAAATCCGACAACACCATGCTTTCTTTGGGCTGAGAACTGATGTTCTGAGTGAGGTGCTAGAAATGTGACTGAGGCCAAAAATACATACAGGTGGCGCTGATTTTAGTTCCGTGCTTTGAAATGTATAACCCAGCTTGGAGAGTGGAGAGAACTACATTTAGGAAAGACAAACAAGGAGCAGACTTTCTTTTTCAAGGTACAAAAAGTATCTTGGCTGGTAAATATATATTTGTTTTTTGCATATCAAATAATAATAAGTTATATATAATGTACATATTAAACAATACAACAAAACAATACATACGATATATATATATATATATACTTACAATATTTTTATTTTTGCATTTATTTATATGTGCATATATCATAAATATAACTGATTTTTAACAATAACTTTATATTATTTGATATGCAAAAAACAATAACTTAATGCAAACTCACAAATGCAGTCATTTCACTGAGTCCTAATTGTTTCTGACGTGAAATAAATTAACTCACTATCTTATGGACAGACGTGGTATTGCAATAACATCTTGTGTTTGGAGTCATAGTACACTTACTACCAGTCAAATCATCTGCCATCACTGACAGTTTTGACTGTTTGGATTTTGATTGACATTGACAAATATATGCCACCTAATTTGACTAATTGTTCAATCAAATTATTGCATATAGATTTTAAGACACATGTCATCTTTTCTTCAGATTACCAGATTGCCCTGAGCTCTGTTGCAATAGAATATACAGTTATCATGCTGCTTGCAGCTTTCAGAGACAAAACAAGCAAATCTCCAAAATCTTGAATCCAAACTCCAAGCCTTTTGTCACTGCTTCGATGGCAACGTTATTGACATTTTTAACACTTTCTATAAGGGCCTGTCGCAAATACTGAGCTCTATAAATGCATAGGTTCTTTTTTTCCGTCAGGCCAAGATTGCTATCAACAGTGTCAGGGTGACCTTTTTATCAGATCATGAGTGATCTACCTCTGGCCTATACCTGCATTACAAGCCTATTGAAGTCCGGGTGGTCTGAGTTGGCTGGGGGCTGCCAGTGTTAACGTCAAAGCCAGCAGTGACAAATTCACCTTAATGGGAGGCCTTATTATTAGCCCTGTCCAGTGGTGTATTTCTGGAATGGCCCATTTTCACCCATTTTCTGGTTCATTATTGGGTGTTCACTGCCACCTGCTGGGCTTTCTTTGCTCTGCCCTTCAGCTTGTCAGCGTCCCTGGCTCTGTAACATCTTCAGCAGCACTGCATATAGGCCTCCTGCATGTTCTAGAATGTGATGATAATATATGTATGACAGGTATTGACGCGCGCTTGTGTGGTAGATGTAATGTTAACAGCTGCGCCCGTATTGACAAACCACACTTATTGATTGTAATTCGCAGATAATAGAGGTAGGAAGGGTGAAATACACACACAAAATCTTAAATTGCGTGGTTAAGCTGCGCGTTCACATCTTATGTCTCATGCCATATAAGAACAAAAAAAAACAGCAACCACACCCCCTTGTTTCAATCCCCTCCTTTTGCTTGTAATGTGTTTCTGGCATAGACAAACTTAAAAGTCTTTGTGCGTAATATAGGATGCAAGGCAAAGCTGAATGGGGAGATCTGACTGCAATCAACATTTTACACCAAAAGTCACAGTTTGGCAAGCTGAAACACGACACTGTTTGAAGAGCAGGTAGCCCTAGATGCGATTTCTTAGATTTCACCCCTTCACAAATATATGCGCAAACAACAGGGGAGACTTATTGCCGTGACTCACTGGTGCGCAATGACACTAAACAGAGACGGCGCGCGCTAAATGGCACCACATCCCACCTGCTTGAACAAACGCAGGGTCACCTTGTCTCGGATGTAACGGGGAGAGCGACTCAGCCCCCAGCGTGGATTTTTTTCCCCCCCAGCCTCTCCATCCATCCTTTCACCCGGAGCGTACCAAAGAGCGCAGCGACGCGTCCTTCATCACTTAATTTGGGGGACGTTACAATACACGCGCTGGCTTTTTTTAGATATATATTTTGGATTTCATCTGGTCACTTGGACTCAGGCGGCTGGGTAAGTGCAGGAATACCTCACATTTAAGCCAGTTCAAACTATAGACCCATAGTTTTATTGTCGTTCGAGATCTAACAGGTGTTTTAAGACCTCTGAAAGCTATGTCTGGGTCTGTGCAGGCTGACTTATATGCATGCTATAACATCCTCTCTTTGTATTCTGTCCAACAAATGTTTGCATGATTATAATCCCGCGCATGATTATTGATGGTGCTATACGTAACAGGTAAATGATGTGACGCCTGAAAGAAGAATTTGGCATTAACTTACAGCACGGTCAAATCTATTCACCTTGAACTCGTTATTGCACGTAATTCTGGCTTAAATTGACAACATAGTCTACATTTACTTATTTGGGGAAAGGGCATAATTTTCACCAATATGAACGCATTTTAGTAGTCGATTTTCATTTTCTTTATTTTCACTTGACCTCATCAAGAAATAATTATGAATTAATTAGGGCAGAAATGTATTTATTTTATTTACCTGCATTTCCAATTTGAAAGCCCTTTGGTTGGTTAGGGGCGTAACCATAATGCAGTCTGTGCTGTCAATTGTTAATTTTGTGCGATTTTTTCAGTTTTTATTAGTTTTGCGCCTAATTGTGAACTTCACGCATCCTAACAGCGCATTATGCTCTTGGACATCTGTGTATTTTGGTGTATACATCTCGTATTGTTATTGATTGAGTATGGCTATAGGATTCAAATTTTTTTGTGTTGTGGGGGGAATCCAAAGTGAGCGAGCTTTTTGAGGTGAAGTCTTGGCTGGCACAGGGTCTGGGCAGAAGTGATGGCGGCGTCTGCACCCTCCACTGGCGGCGAACCGGATCCCAACAACTCGACTAATTTACGACCTCCAGGCTCAAGTAGGTCTATCACCGATCAAATGCTGTTTCACGTGAGCTATTTATTTTGCGGCCGACGCCATTAATCATCTCCATCGGGGAGAGAGGAAGAGGGGGGGGGAGAGGGCAAAAAAAAAAAAAAATGCCATTTGGGGATCGCTTCCACATTTCACTGCTGCGTTTCATTCACGGACCCCCGGCTACAATGTGACAGACGCACTCTTTGTCAACACCCGTGTCCTCTGCTGACACTCCCTGAAGGCTTTAGTGCAGCCTCTATGTCCATCATAGTATTTATTATTTGTTTGTATTTTTCAAATATATTTTGATGACGATTAAGATTATTATTATAAGCCTATTTTTGCATTTCATATATTGCATATTTTTGCTATTTTCCTCCTGCTTCCTATACTTCCATTATTTCCTGCCTGCTCTTAATGCTCTGTCTGAATAAATTGCCCGCATGGAAAATTTCAAATTGCCCCTGAAGTGGCTGTTGATTCAGGCACATTAAATTGGCCCTAATGGCACACTTAGGCTTTGTGCTGCCTTCTGGAGATATAGAGGAGGAGCACTGTAAAAAGCCTGCAGCTCTCACACTGTCCTTTCATTGTCACCAAATGAGAAAAAATAAGCCTTTTTCTGCTATGGAAGACGAATCATTTCAAAACAATAATTGGATGTTCATGTTTTAGTCCTCATGTTGTTTATTGTATAGGTTTTGGCGTAGCTTACGGTCGAAATAACATGTATTTTTTGACTACCATTTTTGTCAGACAGCACCCCGACAATGGAACTGCTCATATTCTTTTTTGGGGTGCTGTCTGGTCCATCTGAAAGCCATAAACAATCCTACTGAAGTGCATCCAAGGGGCTGAGCAGGCCAATGATTTATCTAATGATCCGGAGCGAAGGTTAAATTGGGATGTGGGACTGGGACTGCCCCTCCTCCCCGTCTTGTAGTTGCCCTCCCACCCCATGCTTTTGCCTAAATTGCTGCTTTTGTAAGATTTCGTCCCTCGTGTGTGGTTTTTGAGTGGCTGCAAGAGCGCGATAAGGCGCCCATTCTCTATCTGTCAGCGGCCAGACGCACGCAGATAGGCCGCATACTCTCATCCCACATCAGAATCTTTCCCCCCAATTAGATCCATACAGCAGCGTGTCATCAAACGGATAATTAATTTCGGTCCTTGCAATAGGTCATGCGCAGTGGCAGTAGTGGAAATAGGCTAATCCATATGGGGCCTTTGGGCGCTGAGTTGAAATAGTCCCAGAGCTTCTTGGTTATTTTTACTCCATCACGCAATATTATCCACCTCATGCAGCTCCATATCTCTATAATTAACTTGTCTCATTAGAATGTGAATTGTAATGGCTTTTGTCTTGCTTTGTGAAGCTATCTACATTTTATTCCCCATTATGGCAGGTTATGACGCATGGTGCGGTGTTGCCCATGGATGCACTCGAAAACTGGGGATGAAGATATGCGGTAGGGCCATTAATGCATCCTCTTAAACGTTTGGTTGTTTGTTTGTTTGTTTTTCCCATGATTATACAAGTTATTTGAATACTTGTTCCGAATATAGGACTTATATAAATATAAATTACATTTATATAATTAGGCCTTTCTGCACAATTGGTCTAATTGTTTTACGTTCAAATATAATTCAAGAATTAACATGTTGACACAGATGTAGGTCTATTCTAGTTGAACATGTGTTGCATAAAAGTCCTTTATTTGACTTTCGAGTTAAGATCACAGGGTTATATGACATTACGCCATGCTCCAGTCAAGCGCACGCCCCATCCTTTATGACCACGTGTTCTCTTTATAATTGCTTTGAAATTAACTACTTGCACAATCAATCTCCATCTATATTTTACAAACACGACCACATTGATACTTTAATCTCTTAACATTTTGATTGGGCTTAAAAAAATATTGTCTGGATGCACATTTGTCATAACAGCAGCAGCAGCCCGGGGATTTCTTATCGCTATATACTTGCTGCCAACTCAAGTGTGCACGGCTGAAGCGACTTGGAGGAATTTACAGCAGCTATAGGAATGACGAGTTTGATCCTGACTGGAGTTTGTGGCACCGGTGTTACCCCTCCCATAGCCTTTATAGTGGAGGATGCACGGCTTCTCTCTGTAGACAGCAGAGGGAGAGAGCTGCGTGTAGGAGCGCGCTGTGCAGAAGGCCGGCCCACATAGACACCATGTACGGAAACAACACGTGTAACCCTTGTCCCTCTGCTGACCGCCGCTCAGGCTTCCTGCAGAAGAACAACAGTCTGGAGAGCTCCTTCAGAGAGCGCAGCGCCAAGACCCTTCTCGATCACCAGGAGACGCGCTTCAGACACACTGAGACCGACTTCTCCAACTTGTACGCCAGAGGTGAACCAACCCTTATTTAACACGCACTAATATTAATAGCACTGTTCATGTTGTATATTCCCACGATACTTGCTGCACGTGCATGAAAATATAACTTCTTTAATTATTGGCCTTCTTGAATCCCATGTGTTGAAGGAGGAGTTTCCCAAATTTTAGGAAAGAACCGCCCTCTCCACCCAACCGCCACTTTCTGGTATTGTTTGACTATTACCTGGATGATTGACAGTTAGGAGGACCAATAGTCTTGATGATCCACCCGAAAGTAGAAAATCTTCCTATTTAACACAAGTTTGGAAGGTGTTGGGAAGATGTCTTTAAGCAGTTATTTGCAAATGAATCTTGATTTAAGTGTGAAGGGAAAACGATAATATGTGTTAGAAACTTCTAAATGATCACAGAACAAAGTCAACGGACATTATTATTATCCTATTTGCGTAAAACAAAGGAAGCAGACGTGTGTTATTCATTCATCGGAAATGTTCCAACTGTTTTCATCCATCTTTGGCATGATGCCCCATTTATTCACACTCTAAACTTGTTTCTTGCTCGAGGGCATGGAAGTATCCTCAAAGAAAGACAGGCTTTAGCTTGTCAGCCCAAGTCTACGTAATGCATATTTTAAACACATATTTATCTCAAACATGAATAAACAAATCAATCCTTATCAGATCTATTGCCTGCCAAAAATGGAGAAGAAGCGACCATGCAGTTCTTGCTGGAGGTGGTGGACATCCTCACCAACTATATCCGCAAGACGTTCGACCGCTCCACCAAGGTTCTGGACTTCCACCACCCGCACCAGCTACTAGAGGGCATGGAGGGCTTCAACCTGGAGCTGTCCGATCAGCCCGAGTCCCTGGAGCAAATCCTGGTGGACTGCAGGGACACTCTGAAATACGGCGTCCGCACAGGTAGGCAGTAAGAGCAGCGTGATCGATAAGAATCCTCAGTCTGTATGTGTTCGGTTAGCGCCCTGATTGCAGATGACTCCTCTGCCGATGATTTATTACTACGTTCATATATGGTCCCCGTGTTTTTCCCAGGCCACCCCAGATTCTTTAACCAGCTGTCTACAGGCTTAGACATCGTGGGTTTGGCCGGGGAGTGGCTCACGTCAACTGCAAACACCAACATGTGAGTATATTCTATTGAGCTGCATGATGTTCAGTTTGCAGGTGTGTTGTGTAAGCAAGGGCATAAAGAGAAGCGCGACCACAAAAACACACACGCTTTTACTTTTCACTGTGGGATCTACTCAAAGCACCTTTATGCAAATGTCGATGCCTCACTAGCATGATTGCATTTGGTTATTTTTGGCGGGAAAAACAGACTAAAAGTTCTTTAGGCTTATTTTGTTATTTAACCCTTTAATTTTCTCTTGACAAAAGCAATCTAAATGTTTATTTTTCTCATTTTCTAAGATGTAGGAGCACTAATGACAAACAAATAACAATGTTTTTATGTTTATGTTTAATGTTATTATATTATATTCATAGGCCTTTACCAAATGGTTGAGATGCAGTTTGATGGCAGAAGAGGTAGATTTCAGTTCCAACCAAGCTTCCAGTAGAAATAGTGACTCAAAAAGTAATCCACCAAATGGTTGAGGAAACTATTGAAGGGTCAAATTGTGACTCCAATAGAACTTTTCCTGTAACAAAATCCTGGCAAAGCGGACTTGCTTTCGACCAGGAAAATCTGTGAATGTGATCGTACTGTATAGGCCTGTATTATCATTATCAAGATCATAAATATTAATACTAAAAGAAGAGTGAGACAAATTAGCCTAGCATTTTAGCCTACCATATAAAGTGGTTCTGAACTGTCTTTTAAAGTATATGTATTCAGAAATATTTCCCTGAAAGTATAACCACGCTTTACATTTCTGAATTTGGGGGAATGAGCAGCTCAGTATAAGTAGTAGCAAACAAAACACTAAACTGCATATATAGCTAATAAACGTTTTAAAAAATGTATTAAATCTGTATGTTCTTCAAGAAAAATACACATTATTAATACAGATACAGTGCCTTGCGAAAGTATTCGGCCCCCTTGAACCTTTCAACATTTCGTCACATTTCAGGCTTCAAACATATAGATCCATCCATCCATCCATTTTCTACCCTTTAATCCATTTCTGGGTCAGGGGGTGGCAGTCAGAGATGCCACCCAAGTCTCATAGCACCAGCCCCTCACTGACCCTCTGCAGGTGGTGAGTCCACAGGAGGACGGCTGCTCTCTGAGTGTGAGCATAGCCTTGATCTTTCAGTTGGGGCTTTGGGCAAAGTGGGGTTAAGTGTCTTGCCCAAGGACACAACGACAGCAGTCATCAGTGGGAGTTGATGGAGAAGGTGTAGAGGTGGGAATTGAACCCACGACCTTCTGGCCTTAAGACCAATGCTCTACCAACTGAGCTACTGTCGCCCTAACGACATCAAACATATAGATATAAAATTTAAATTTTTTGTCATGAATCAACAAGTGGGACACAATCGTGAAGTGGAACGAAATTTATTGGATAATTTAAACTTTTTTAACAAATAAAAAACTGAAAAGTGGGACGTGCAATATTATTCAGCCCCTTTACTTTCAGTGCAGCAAACTCACTCCAGAAGTTCAGTGAGGATCTTTGAATGATCCAATGTTGTCCTAAATGACTGATGATGATAAATAGAATGCACCAGTGTGTAATCAAGTCTCCGTATAAATGCACCTGCTCTTTGATAGTCTCAGGGTTCTGTTTAAAGCGCAGAGAGAACCATGAAGACAAAGGAACACACCAGGCAGGTCCAAGATACTGTTGTGGAGAAGTTTAAAGCCGGATTTGGATACAAAAAGATTTCCCAAGCTTTAAACATCTCAAGGAGCACTGTGCAAGCAATTATATTGAAATGGAAGGAGTATCAGACCACTGCAAATCTACCAAGACCCGGCCGTCCCTCCAAACTTTCATCTCAAACAAGGAGAAGACTGATCAGAGATGCAGTCAAGAGGCCCATGATCACTCTGGATGAACTGCAGATAACTACAGCTGAGGTGGGAGAGTCTGTCCATAGGACAACAATCAGTCGTGCACTGCACAAATCTGGCCTTTATGGAAGAGTGGTATTTCTCAAAGATATCCATAAAAAGTCTTGTTTAAAATTTGCCACAAGCCACCTGGGAGACACACCAAACATGTGGAAGAAGGTGCTCTGGTCAGATGAAACCAAAATCAAACTTTTTGGCCACAATGCAAAACAATATGTTTGGGGTAAAAGCAACACAGCTCATCACCCTGAACACACCATCCCCACTGTCAAACATGGTGGTGGCAGCATCATGGTTTGGGCCTGCTTTTCTTCAGCAGGGACAGGGAAGATGGCTAAAATTGATGGGAAGATGGATGGAGCCAAATACAGGACCATTCTGGAAGAAAACCTGTTGGAGTCTGCAAAAGACCTGAGACTGGGACGGAGATTTATCTTCCAGCAGGACAATGATCCAAAACATAAAGCCAAATCTACAATGGAATGGTTCACAAATAGACGTATCTAGATGTTAGAATGGCCAAGTCAAAGTCCAGACCTGAATCCAATCGAGAATCTGTGGAAAGAGCTGAAGACTGCTGTTCACAAACGCTCTCCATCCAACCTCATTGAGCTCGAGCTGTTTTGCAAGGAAGAATGGGCAAGAATTCCAGTCTCTCGATGTGCAAAACTGATAGAGACATACCCCAAGCGACTTGCAGCTGTAGATGCAGCAAAAGGTGGCGCTACAAAGTATTAGCGCAAGGGGGCCGAATAATATTGCACGAATGCACGCCCCACTTTTCAGTTTTTTATTTGTTAAAAAAGTTTAAATTATCCAATATATTTTGTTCCACTTCACGATTGTGTCCCACTTGTTGTTGATTCTTGACAAAAATTTAAATTTTTATATCTTTATGTTTGAAGCCTGAAATGTGGCGAAATGTTGAAAGGTTCAAGGGGGCCGAATACTTTCGCAAGGCACTGTACATACAGAACATTATCCAATCGTGTAGAAATTCCCTGTCTATGTTGCCTCAATGCCTCAATGACTGTTTCGGACATAAATTGCACATAGTGCACACTAATAAACATCTGTAAAAAACATGTACAGTAGATTATAGATAGATATAATAAAGAAATGCTAGTTTCCATTTGTTGTCCTTAGACAGTGACATAAAAACCAAACAAGAATGTATTGTTGGGACGCTATTCATCTCTGGAGCAGGTATCTGACTGTAAAGCAAAAAGTTTTGATTTCATATGTACAGTATCGCTTCTCTTTGTATGTGACTCTGTGTGTGTGCGTGTATTTTGTGTATGTGTTCATGAACAAAAAAAATACAAACTCAGTAAAAAAAAAAATGCAACAAAACATAAATACGTATACATAGTGCCCTTATTTCAAAATGAGCCGATGGAAGTGCGATAACAAGGTGTCACATGTCCCTGTCTCAGCAAACATGCCATATATCCAGTGCGGGCTATTGTCAGGTGAAAATGAGCATCTAACATAATTACAGTGTTGTTTGTCCTGCTCCAGTCGCCCACGCGGCCTGTCAATCACGCCGTCAAAAAAAGTGCCACAAAAGAAGACGCTTGTCCATCGCTGCTCCCCGCTCAATGCTGCTCTCTCCGCTCGGGCGTGCTCACATAATTCAGCCCTGCGGGGGAAACGAAATTGCATATTGATTGGCATTCAGTGTACACCGTATCTTTGTTTCACGTCGAGCCAGTTCCTGTGACATAACAATGGCGAGGGATGAAAAAAAAGAAGAAGTGCGTTTGCCTTTGAGACCATGTGTCCACAATATGAACAAAACCAGGTCTTTTCAATTCAATATCTCCCCCTTTTGTCGACGGGAGTTAATTGACTTAGTGTAGGTACAGGACTGGGGTCTATTGCAATCTATCAGCCGCGCCTGTAAAAGCATGCTGTTGTGTTCAATCCTCTCTGGAGATAATTTAGAGGCTGTTATTTGCACATGGCATAGTTCATTATAGCCGGCTGTGCTAGAGCGTTAGTGTTGTGGCTGCAGGGCAATCGTTTCTCTATGATAATCACCAGCGACCTTTAGCTAACCTTTTAAAAATGACGCCAAATTGGGACTCGCAGTTAATAAACCACTTAGTGCGAACAACCTAATCAATGGCTCAAAGAGGGGGTCTCAACTGGTGGGTCGGGGACACGAGTGAATCATTGGAAATCGTTGAAATAAAGTTTATCTGAGATGATGTCCCGAAAACGCGTTGATGTCGTTATGATTATAATGTGTGTATTTTTGTAGTGACCGGTTCTTATTGTGTTGCCTGAGAAGAGACCAAGTACTTTCAAAATTAGATATACGTAAGTACTATGCTGCCGTTGTGTCCTTGGGCAAGATACCTCCCCCACATGATGAATCTGCTGTGTGTGTGTGTGTGTGTTGATGTTAGTGTGCAGGTGTGTGTGTAATGTATTGTAATTATAAGCTCATAGGCCTTTTCATGTTAATGGACACATTGGTTGATTGAGATTCAGAAGCTATATTTTTCTCACCAGGGCATTTGAGCACAAGAAAATTCTTGACAAAAACAAACAAGTCACATTCTGAGAAGGCCAGAACAGTCCAATACAAGCTTAAACACACACTAAGCCCATTTCACGTACAGGTAATAGTTCAACTGCTAAATAGTGGTTGGGACAGTGGGTATAGGTCTCCTGCCTCACAACAAGAAGGTTGTAGGTTCAATCCGGGTTGTAATCAATTCAATTCAATTTATTTTTGTATCGCCCTAAATCCCAACAGCAGTCGCCTTGGAGGACTTTACAAAGTTGTCGATTCGCCAACAGATCGGAGAATTGTACAAATCCTGACCAACCACTGCAGTGACCATTGCTCCTGACAGGTTTCCCCAGTGGCATTAAAGGATGGGTCAAAGGCATTTTTCTTCAAGGGAACAATGAAATCTGACCTAACCATAGGATTTTAAACATTAGATTTTACAACGTGGTGGAACATCATTAACACACATCATTCAACATTTTGGTTCAAGCCTTTCTCACGCCCTGCAAGTTTCAGCTGACAGGGCCTTCTGTCCAACTCCAGAAACTTTGGAGTAAATGTGCACAATTCGCTTTAGTTCTGCAGATAAAGGAGATCACAAAAGGCTTTAAATGAATATATGAAGGCCTGAGAAAACCAAAATAGTGAATTGGCTGCTAAGGAGTTTAAATTGTACGTAAGATAAATGTGTTTAATAATAGTCTAAGTGTTAGTATCAGTTGTTGTGTCCTTGGGCAAGACACTTAACCCCACTTTGCCTGAAGCCCCCGCTGGAAGATTGAAGCTCCTTTGGACTCACCACCTGCAGGAGGATCAGTGAGGGGCTGGTGCTCTGTGTACTGGGTGCTGCTCTGACTGCCACCCCCTGACCCAAAAATGGATTAAGGGGAAGAAAATGGATTGATGGTGTTGGTATCAAATTTAAATTCAAAAAGGTGCCAAGGGATGTATAGTGGATGACCCTCTGAAAAAAACCTCAAGTCCAGGAAATATTTGTCACATCTTAAATAAAAACAATGAAAACAGTAGTTATATGGTTAGTGAATAGTTATTTTCCAATCCTACTCTTTTTTTCCAAAGAAAATACTTTTCAGAGGTTTTGTTACTTGTTGATGCTGCAGATTGATAGCGAGGATGGACTTATCTCAGTGAGGTCACAATTTTCAGGTGGAGCCTCAGGTTGGTCGTCTGACAGCTGCAGTGAACAACACTGACATTAACGCTGAGCTGAACCATGAGGTGGAAGTTGCATTGTTGTTCTGTAATTTATCCTTATTAATTATCCCATCAGCCTTAATCACCCCTGGCAGATATTGACTGACACTAACAGTGATCCGCTCTCATCTGAGGCTCGCACCGCGGTGAGAGTGATTGAAGGAGCTGCACTTGAAGCGTGGCATCTGTGTGAGGCACCTGACGTGTTTCTCCTGGTCTGAAGTGTTGGAGGGAATCATACAGCTCAATATCTGGTCAATATACTAACGTTAGTGCATGAATGGGCATTCACTTATGTAATTATGAGTATTGGGCACAAGATGGATGAGGCTGTCTGCCCATAGTCCCACTCCACTGTGTACGACTCAGAGCTGCAATCTGACAAAGTGCTGATGATTCACAAAAGTGATTTTCTAAAGAAATTAAACTGTATTCATCATTCTGCAACAATTATGCAGTTAACCATCTCTATGAGCAATGCAAATATTGTTTTTCTCTTCTTTTCTAATAAAAAGGCTGGGTACAGGCTGGGTACAGGTTGAATTAATGATTTCTTGACTGTGGCATTTTCTGTGTCACTTCACTGCAGTAAAAGGTCATTCCTGCTCCAACGTGGCTCCACTGGAGTGTGTAAGACCCAAGGATCTGATCGGAGAAAGAATGCTTCCTGCTCAGCCATGTTTGGATGATACAAATGCCATTATATTGATCTTTTGTGCATTGTATGGGCATTGGAACCGCAGCAAGACAAAACATTATATACTCTGCAGAATCAAAAGAGCTTTTTCCTCACAGCCTCAAACTGTGTTCCAGGTTCACGTACGAGATCGCCCCCGTGTTTGTCCTCATGGAGCAGCTGACTCTGAGGAAGATGATGGATATAGTGGGCTGGAGAGATGACGAGGGCGATGGGATATTCTCTCCAGGTAACACATTTCAAACTAAATAATAAGTTGGTATAACTATAAATAATACATACATATTTAAGTTGATGTGTCTGTATTCAACCAAGAATACCTTACATACTCACAAACTCTACCTACATTTACTCAAAGGCAACTTTTTAGGCATTGCATTAATAACAATTTGATTTTAATTGAGAGATTGAGATTGCTTGAATAAAAAAGATAAAAAACAAAATCCTCCATATCTTCTCATTTTAGGAGTTTTCACATAGACATTCTTGTAACAAAACCATCAACTAAACAACTAAATATTGACAGCCCTAATGCTGATAAAACAAGATATCTTTTTGTGCAGGTGGGGCCATCTCCAACATGTACAGCGTGATGGTTGCCAGATACAAGTATTTTCCTGAAGTGAAAACCAAAGGAATGTGCGCCGCTCCCAGGCTGGTCCTCTTCACCTCAGAACACGTCAGTAGATGCTCATTTCTTTTTCTGAGCTGAAATTCAAATGGAACTATAACTGTAAATGTTTTGTTTCTGCAGAGCCACTACTCCTTTAAGAAAGCCAGTGCTGCGTTGGGCTTTGGGACAGACAACGTGATTCTCTTGAACACAGATGACAAGTTATTCTCCTTTTTATATCCAAAAACTGCAAGAATATGTCACAAAAGTGGTTCTCGTGTATGTTTAGTCATTCATTTTTGATTTATCTTTTCAGAGGAAGAGTTATTGCTGCTGACTTGGAGGCCAAAGTGATAGCTGCCAAACAGAAGGTAATCAAGGAAAAAACAAACTTAAAAATCCAACTCTGGAACCAGGAATACATACACAGACAATGGACCAGCAACAAATGAGGATGAGCAGAGGGTACATAAAGAGACCATAGACTGTAAATACTCTGCCGTTCTAACTAATGTGCCACAACTTTTGCGGTCTATGGGCAGTTTCAAAATGGCCGCGGGGGGCAAATGTTATATGTTTGCATATTGCATATTGCATATTGAATAATTCTTGAATAATCGGCCCATTTTTCTCTCATTTAGGTTTTTCTTTCTGTTTCCCGCCACATTTTGTTGTAATTACATTGTCGTAGTCACATACAGTGAACAGTTGTATGATAATGCTTTTTTCTGGCAGGGCTACGTTCCCATTTATGTGAACGCCACCGCAGGAACCACCGTCTACGGAGCCTTTGACCCCATCAATGAGATCGCTGACATATGTGAAAAGTACAACATCTGGCTCCATGTAGACGTAAGGGCCTTTTTTAGGAGCCTGGTCACAAAACACAAGCAATAACCTCAAGAATATTTACTGTCCTAATGGAAAAACATGCTTGTGTGCAGGGAGCGTGGGGAGGAAGTCTGCTGATGTCCAGAAAACACAGGCACAAGCTCAGCGGAGTAGAAAGGTATAAAAGACAATGTACATGGGAAATGATGTAGCACTTTTCTACATTTCAAAGGCGCGTCACATCAAGGAACCCTTCAACCATCCGCAGACACTGGGGGGAGCTGGGTTAAGTGTCTTGCCCAAGGGCAGCTTCAGATTTGACCGCTCAATCAATGATGTTTATGTTGGGGACAGGATTCGCCAACCTTTAGATCTGAGAACACATGCTCACTGTTATTACATGGGATTACATTCTATATATACTGTATTATATATTGTTTCAAACAGTTTCAAATTATTTTGGTAAAACGCCAGGAGTGTTCTTTTATATCATTTCTAAAGCCGATTAATTGGTATAAAACTTGTAGACACAACCCAAACATATCCTCACAAAAAACCTAATTTTTATGCAATGTGTTGAAAAAATGTATTTGTATTTGTTTGTGCGCACGTGTAATGAAGTAATAATAAGATAAGATAAACTTTATAATGGAGAATTTTACAATATTTTAATATATTAAAATGCATTGTTTGATTACCAACAATAATGACTGCAGAGGTCACATAATAAACCAGTAATGATAGTAATGGCTGGTCAGGCTAACCTAAACCGGACCAAAACCTAACATAAATAAACCCATCAATGGAGGAGGAGGAGGAGGAGGAGGAGAAGTTGTGAAAAGTATTAGTAAAATATGTTGATCTTATGTGTGTGTGATCTGTGCAGGGCCAACTCTGTCACCTGGAACCCTCACAAGATGATGGGAGTGCCGCTGCAGTGCTCTGCCATTCTGGTCCGAGAGAGGGTGAGGATGCAGAGATGAATATTATCAAAGTGCCGCTCTCTCTTTAGGCGACTCTAACCTTTCTTCTTTTCTCTTCTCTATATCTCTGTGATACAGGGGCTTCTGGAGGGCTGTAACTCCATGTGTGCTGGCTACTTGTTCCAACCAGACAAACAGTATGATGTCACATACGACACTGGGGACAAAGCCATACAGTGCGGGCGCCATGTTGACATCTTCAAGTTCTGGCTCATGTGGAAAGCAAAGGTACGCAAACTACACTTTACTCTGTATTTATAGACAATCCTTCTTGATTGACAATTGGACTACAACAGGTTGCGTTCATGTTAAAGAATGCTATTTCAGTTGGACGCCATGAGCCAATACAGCTAGCTTTTTGTTAAGTAATGTTGAGAAAGAAAATGTCCAACTCTTTCCCCAAATCATTCTTTGATTGAGATTAGATTCAAGTCCTTTCTTCTGGCCAACATCAAGCAAATGTTTGTTGAATATTGTCGACTTTTTCAAGAGAATAATCAAGACCATAGTTGATAAGTACTGACAAAAAAAGATGTAGAACTTCATGACAGTCTTTGCTCCTTGCGGATTGGCCCAAGAATGACTGAAGAAAGTACCAGGATAGATTTTCAGCTGCTGTCCACCACAATTTTAAACTATAGAATCTTTGGAACGTTGTGATGTCACAGGAGAACAAACTATTGAATGCATTCACTGTGCATTACATTCTTAAAGTACAATACACAATACAATACAATGCAACACAATAAAATACAATTTATTCTTGTATAGCCCTAAATCACAACAGGAGTCATCTCAAAGGTCTTAACAAAACCATTGAAATCACTAACACAGTATAAAGTCAACAGTTTTTAGCTAAATTTACTTTTATGTTAATAATAAATAATTTTCCTTTTTAGGTCAGTCAAGGTATTATACATACTGAAAGATTCCAAAGTGACAAACCATGAAAGAACTTTTATTTTGAATAGTTAGTGGGTTTTGTTAGTCGTTAAATTACGCTAGAAAAAACCTATTCATTCATCTAAACTCTTTTCTTTCTCTCACACAGGGAACAATAGGATTTGAGCAGCACATTGACAAGTGCCTGGATCTGGCGGCATATCTCTACAATAAAATCAAAAATAGAGACGGCTACAAGATGGTGTATGACGCAGAGGTAAGACCTCAAATCGTTCCAGGATTTAGCACAAAAGAAGTCCTTTTACCGCTGTGTCCGATGCCTCTTCCCGTAAGTGCATGTGTGTAGGATTGATTGTGTTATTTACCTGTGCTGACATCCTGACAATTTGAGCTGAAATTACAGAAGAGGGTTTTTATCAGCACTCATTACTGATGTTGTTCCAATTTCCTCTTATCAGCCGCAGCACACAAACGTCTGCTTCTGGTTCTTCCCTCCGAGTCTGCGCGGTCTACCTGACGGAAAGGACAAGAGGGAGAGACTGCACAAGGTAACGCTGAGTAAAGATGTCACCACGACCTGACGGAAACAAGGACGACGTCACAGGCTTGTTTCCATAAAGAGGGTTTTTACCGTACTGCATCATATTTATTCGTTTTGCTATTGCTTAAAAAAATTCAAAAACAACATGCATTCTTACTGTGAGTGGCCTCCCCTCTCACTGATTGTTATCATTCAGCATAATATATACATATGTTCAAACCTGTAACTTGAACTTGTACAAATCCTTCATGAGAAAACTGGAGCAGGTTTATAATAAATAATTACAGAAATGGAACAATATTTAATCGTAAGACAATAAAAAGGTTGCGTGAGAGCTAAATATTTGCAAGCAGAAGGATTTGTTGACTAATCACCCACTTTTTTGACAGCAGATGGTTTGATAGATTTCCTGTAGTGTGAATCTGATGACAGACCTGTGGTTGGCAGAGGGGCCGAAGGATGTTTGAAATTACAATTTAAATGTTATCAGCTTCCATAACAGCAATGTTGGCCACTTATGGCAAATATATGGCAGTTCTGGAACTGAAGGATGATGGATAGACCAGAAGTGGGCCACCATCGTCATCTGGTAAACCCCAGTGACAGGTGGCACTGATATGGTTGGATGTGGCTCACATGTGGCATACGAGTGTGGATCATGTTATCACTGGAAATCCATGCCACAGGTGGGCCACATGTCTGAGCATAATGTGGCCCACCTGTGGCATGGTGGGCCACTCTTTTTGAGGTAGAGTTGTAGAGTTGTTCTGTAATGCTTTTTCTCTTCTTTTTCTTTCTTTCTTTTCTCGTCAGGTGGCTCCAAAGATCAAGGCGATGATGATGGAGTCTGGGAGCACCATGGTGGGGTACCAGCCACAGGGAGACAAGGTCAACTTCTTCCGCATGGTGATCTCCAACCACGCCGCCACCAGGTCAGACATCGATTTTCTCACTGACGAGATCGAGCGCCTGGGACAAGACTTGTAAGAAAAAAAAGCACCAACCTTGTCACTAATATTATGGCCTTCATGTTTCTATGGTCTCTGGCCAATCTGTAATGCACAACAGTCTGTTCATGTGTCTGTTCTTTGTCAGAGCATATGTCACCTCTTTGCACAGTAGAAAACTATAGAAAAAGCACACAGGTACCAAATAAAGAGTTGAAAATACATAGCATTGTGCTCATATTAGTGTATTGTTATGTAATTGTGACATAGCTACGCACTTGAATTACTCTCTCAAAAGAGACAAAACTATTGCAAATAGCTGTTGTTCTTGATAGAAGTAGAACCTTGTAGAACAGTAAAAACAAGAGTGCAGGTCACAGGCACCTGTGTCGTGGCGACGCAGTGTAGGCTCCATGTCCCATCGTGGGAGTTAGCGTCGCCGATAGGACTAGGCCGTTGCAACAAGAACTGTACTTACTTGCTGTGTTTTTTAGAGATTTTTGTCTCTGCTGTGTTAAGTATTGTCACATTGACTTTGTGCCAAATGTGTCCTAGTTTTAAAATAATAATATGTAAATCGTACCATTATATACACGCACATATATATATAGAAATAGATCTATATAGATACATATAAAATAAATTATCCTTTTTCGCGAGACTTGGATTGTTAGGTGTTCTATTCCACATGTGTTGTATATTCTTAATGTAAACATCACATTTTTAAAGTGTCTCGTGAGCCAAAGAAAATACCTGTTCTATTGGTCCTGATGGGAATATATATGTATCACTGTGTTAGAAAGATAGTGGGGACAACAAGTTGTACAACGTGAAACTGTGCAATTTAAATGTAATTCACTACTGAATGTTTTGAGGAGAGCTTTGTTTCCTGTGAAAAGCACAACTCTACAGCCTGAACTGGGAGGCCATGATCTGCAGACGTATGATTGTCACTTTTGTGCTGTGTGTGCAGCGGGGTCCAAGGTAATATGCAAAGGCTCGATGTCTTACTTACACTCAGTAGAAAAACACTTCTACGACATGGATTCTATGGCAATTACAAATATTGTGTTAGCTACTGATTATCTTACATTCCTGAATTAATAGGATCAAAAGGAAAAACTTTAAGCAAGTTCATTTACAGGTTACTGCGGTAAAAATCAATAATTGTAAAATGTGTGTTTGTATATGTGCGAGAAAGAGTGTCTTCTAGGTCATTTGTCTCTGTCCGACGGCTCAGCGCATCAAATCGCCGCAAAGGGAATAATATGATCTCTCTATGTATCCAAATATTATGCAAATTTAATGACAACTATATGTGAAATAAGAATAAATCAATCACAACCGACCACTGTCATGTCCTGTTCTGATTTGTACCTTTTCAGTGTTGTACCTTGCTCCCGTCCACCACTTTTCAGATTAATAGAACCTCTGGGACTTTTTTTATTGGCTGATCATCTACAGCTGAGATTTCCCCCAGCCCCACTCCCCCATGCCAATTCCTTCACTACCGCCATCACTCACCCTTCCAAGATATTTATCATAAAACGCATTAGACTGTGCTCTCTTAACATTTTTTTTCCCGAGGAGCCTATTTTGGTGCTGTGCCTGGCTGCTTTTTATTTCGACATAGCAGCGAGGGGCGCACTGCTCAGCCTCTCTCTCTCCCCCATCCTCCACCAGCCGGCCCTATTCTTTGTTTCATGCCTCAGTGCAGCGATCATTACAGACCTGGTGTCACTGCCGCTTTGTGAAGTTACAGGAAAGACCGGGTGTAAAAAGGGAAAAAGGCACAGCAGTAATGTTCCAGTCTAAAGTGATCAGCTTTGGGGGCGTGGTCTTTTTGTTTGCTGGGATAAGTACAGCGTTACATCAGGGGAAGGCTTTGTGTGCCAAAACATAATGACATGGCTAATTTGGGAAGCAGGTGCTAAGGGATGCTGCCAGTGATGAAATGCAAATGGGGAGGTGCTTTCGACTCTAATACGGAGCGTCACAGTCTAGTAGGTCTTAATGTGCGGCCTCCTAAAGTAAGTCATTCTGTTTGTTTTACCGCTAGTAATCCTTCTACTCACAGCAAAACAATCACTTCATCATCCAACAGCGACTAAATATGGACATGGAAAGGGAATATATTGATCTGTGGTATTTTTGTTGTAATATGAAAAATATATATTCATTTTGGACAATTCAAATCGCATTGCTCATTCACCTCTCTTTCTTGGTGGTAATAACTACTGAAGCCACAGCTGCCCAGACTGACCAGTGGCTGCCTATCTGCGTCTTTCTCAGAGGTAGGCATAGATTCAATTATACAGTTGAGCAAAAGTACTGATACAACTGACATTTGTGGAACCCCTTTTTGCTGTAATGGCTGCAAAAGTCATGAATATATGAATACTTGCGTAAGCCCCACTTTATATTTTTGAAATCATCATGTTGCTTTCATTCCACAGTTGTCTGGTACTTTGTTCTGGACTTAAAATACAAATACAAAATACAACCTTCATGTTTTGGGGTTGCAAATATTGAGAGAAATGAAAAAAGATGTCCCCTTAAAGATTGTGTAAATGTCACACACAGAGAATCACAGCATTCACATGGTTTTATACCAAGACAAAAATAAGGACGTGCCTTCTGAATCTGCTGCGGAGCCAACAGATATGTTTGTTTTGACCGTCAGATAACCAAAACATAAAGTGGAAAATCATTGACCGTCTTAATTACAGCTCAGTTTTAACATAATTGCACCAAAAGTCTCATAAAATATCCATATCTTGACGAAATTTGAATTGTCACTTTTACAAACCACTACAATTATATACAGTACTCATTCTTGTACTCATCATTTTTTTGTTTCTTTGAAGTAAAAAAGTGAGCTTCTCATTTTCTATCAATATTTGGAAACAACCACATTGTAACCATTATTGTATCATGACTTCCGATTCCATTCTTTTGACATTTTAGGACTGGCCTCTCTCTCGTGCAAAAACGTTATGATTGAAGTGTCTTGCCCATTAACAGTAGCTTCTGATTATGAGACAACCACTCATCCAACCGGGCGGCACGGTGGCTGAGTGGATAGCACTCTCGCCTCTCAGCAAGAAGGTCCTGGGTTCGAATCCCGGTTGGACCAGGGCCTTTCTGAGTGGAGTTTGCATGTTCTCCCCGTGTCTGCATAGGTTTCCTCCGGGTGCTCCGGTTTCCCCTAACCCCAAAAATATGTACAATAGGTATGGCATGTGCCTCCTGTACTGGCACCCCCACCCAACAATTGTAAACCGCTTTGAGACTCCGATGTGCAGTGAAAAGGCGGTATATAAATAAACCTTACCTACCTACCACTGAACCCCTCTTCAGTCAATTTTTCCCTTTTTAATCCAATTCTTGTCAAAAAAAACTTGTATCCCTATCTGTGGCGTGTGTTTTTCTTTCCCCTACACACAGATACACTCCTCCTTTGGGAACCCCTGCCACATTAAACCCGACAGACACTGTCGCTCCATTGTGCACTTCATCTCTAATGAAACGATGATGAAGATGATGATGATATTGACTGCCTCATTCCCCCCTCCGCCCCTCCGCCCCTCCGCCCCTCCCCCTACGCCTCCCAACGCTCATACCCCAACATCATTCTATCACTATCTGCTCAAATCTATTACTGGAGCCGAATGAGCAAGTAGAAAATCTGTGGTTTTGTTTCCCTACATGGCGTTATCCTCAGATAAAAGAATCAATTGTACCACTTTAAGTCCTCTAACGCAATTTTAATGCCTTACAATTATCTAAAGAGCCTCCTTGTATTGACCACATGTCCAAAGCCTGACTAATATGGCCACAAAGTTACATTTAAACAGTAACATTAATCGGCTAATGACTTTGGCCATAGACGGACTGTGTAAAGCTCTAATGTGAAGCTTGTTAAAGTTGAAAGGCGGACAGTAAACGTGTCAACAGGACATTTTCTAAAGGAATCGGCTTAGCATGAGTCCCTGAAGCAATTAATTACGCAGTAGCAAATTGAGTGTGTGTGAAGATTTCTATCATGCATGCTAAATGAACACAACAACCTAAAGCGCTTCACAGCTCTAATTGAGGTGGAACCAATGGGCCTGAGCAAGTCTGTTGTGTTGTCCCCGGTTACGACTATAGACTGGTTCAGGCAGGCTTCAGTTTATTACGTGTGGATAGGTACATAACACCATACTCTCAGATTTCTGGTTATTCAAGAGTTATTCAATACTTATTCAAGAGTTTTCATAACTCCACCTCCATCCATCCATCCATTTTCTACCCTTTAATCCATTTCTGGGTCAGGGGGGTGACAGTCAGAGATGCCACCCAAGTCTCATAGCACCAGCCCCTCACTGATCCTCTGCAGGTGGTGAGTCCACAGGAGGGCGGCTGCTCTCTGAGTGTGAGCATAGCCATGATCTTTCAGTGGGGGCTTTGGGCAAAGTGGGGTTAAGTGTCTTGCCCAAGGACACAACGACAGCAGTCATCAGTGGGAGTCGGTGGAGAAGGTGTAGAGGCGGGAATTGAACCCACGACCTTCTGGCCTTAAGGCCAATGCTCTACCAACTGAGCTACTGTCGCCCCTCCACCTGCAATTACATAATATGATTTCTGCCATTTTTCCTCTATCATTTGAAAAAGTATATCTGGCTATATTAGCGGTATCATAGAAACAACTGTACTTCCACAGGAAATCACTGTACCGGTCCATTCTTTTAGCCGCAGAAGTAAAAAAAAAAAAAGAAATGGGCTGAAATCTGAACCACGGAGGATTGGATTAACTTTATGCATCAGATTTATAGCATGGAAGCCTTGTCCCATTTTATTGAAATTTTAACTTTTTTACAAGCTGTGATTTAAATCGACTGGATATGTAAAACCTGTGGGATATGATTTTATGTATCACTGTATTTTAGCTTTTTCCAAAAAAATAACAACAGAAAAAGTTTCATAATAAATAAAGATAGAAAAGGTACCAAGAAGCTCACTTGGAGAGTCACTTTCATAAATGTGTGTTTTTTTTTTTTTTACGAAATCAAACCTTTTGACACAAAGTGGGGAACGTCGACACAACGTGGTGGATGCATATCTCCATCTCTTGGTTTGCCTGCATTGTTGCAGCATGACATCAAATTAATATACCTATACAATGTCATGTACAACTTCATTTACCTTTTGGTGCGCATAAATTAACTTTGGTGTAATAACAGCTATAAAATATTATTACACTGCAGTCTTACTCGGTCTATAAGGAATTCCTATTTACCTTCCAGCAGACATGACACAACACACAACCCCAAATCAACTTAATAGACGTACCTCAGAGGAGCAAGTACACAATTGTCTTTATAGTTATTGTTTAGTTACCATTATAATGAATATCTATTTTTTAAATGCTATGTTATATTTGAATTAAGCCAAAGAATCACCCAGCCATTGTATTCTGCATAATGTCAGACTGTGGGACAAAACAATATCACGTTTTGTAGTTTTTGCATACAAAAACTGCTTTCAAAAACTACAAAACATTTGCTGAACTCTTCTCTTTTGAGTCAAAGAGAATATATTGATGTAAATGGTCTTCTTTGCTTCACTTATCAAATTACGCACAATATCAGAAAACTGGGAGCTCAAAACAATAATTTACTTGATTTGCTGTGTGCTGTATCCCCTTCTTGTGCATGACAACAGTCTAAATATTTATGGAAGTGAAAGGTGAAGTGTGTGCAGCAGAATCCAAACCACCACAGGCATAAATCTGAGCCTGCTTTTTTGGTACATCATAGAGAAAAGGAGCAGCGATGTGAAGGTTTGGAGGAGTCAGCAACCCGGAGCAGAAATAGAGTTTATTATCTGCTGCCTGAGAGAGCCGAGTGTCATTGCACAAACGCATTTCATGTATTTGTAGTAAATAACGACTTGTAAAGATTTGTTGGAACAAGAATAATTCAAGCCCGGGATAACTGTGGTAGCCCTGTGATCGATAAATAAGTCAGGCGGAGTTTATGATGCCAAAAATAGCAGATTAGTAATGAATGTAACACTTGCAGCCCTGTGTGCCCGTATATAACCGCATGTGGTGCCTTTAAATCTTTGTAATGGCTTCTTTTTGAGATCATAGATGTTAATCCTGGATTTGCTTCAAGAAGGAATCAGGTAAGCGGAGATTCAAGCCTGCTCACACAAATTATGTTCATGATATTCTTTTGTCCCTTAGAGCAATTATATCATATCAAATGTGTATTTCAGCGACAACAATAAAAACGATGGCGCAGACATTTATATATATATATATATATATATGTGTGTTTTCCTCCAAATGCTGTTCCAGATGATTATGGGATTATGGAAAATGACTTAAAGTAAAAAGAAAGAATATTATTAGTGTGACTGTGTCTTTTCCGTTAAATATCACTGCAGTTATAGACAACCTGTTTTTAAAAGTTAGTTCAGTCTCATTTTAATGCTACAGGACACAAATGGAATCATGTGAGATGTTGAATTGCAATACATTATATTGTTGCTCAGTTAGTATTTCTGCAATATACAGTCTGCGATACAGGACTGATGGATAAACAATGGCGGTTTATTCAGAGAACACATTATATGATAAGGTCCTCTGCATTAATGCTATACAAACCTTCTCTCACCTAGTTTATAGAACTGATGGTATCTGTGCATATCCGGCTCTCATCAGACACACGCTTTTATTCTCTGCTCTGCTTTGTGCGGAGAGTAGGACTGAATCAAGAGCAGCAAATTGGATATAAATAAAGGCGTATTGCCAGAAGTGATCTGGTGAAGATAAGGCTGAAGCTGACTCTGCAGCTGGAGGCAATGTAAAGAAAATGCATTTTGAAATATGGTGCTGTCCATCTGTAATTATTCTATTCTAAGCCCTATATGCAAAGGCAAAGAACGAGCTGCTGCAGAAGATTGGATATAGAAATGTAAAGTTCAGTACGTCTATTCATGGTCTAGTACTTACTTTTATTCATGATGAAACAGCTGCAGTATATTCAATATTTGAGTCCTGACTAGAACGAGGAAGTATCATCACATTAGTCCAGTTCTCAGGTCTCTGCACTGGCTTCCTGTGGCTCAGAGAATAGACTTTAAAGCAGCTCTGCCTGTGTACAAGTCTCTCCATGGCTTTGTACCAAAGTACATCTGTGACATGTTGGTGCCACATAAACCAACTTGAGGAGCGCAGGGACTAGCTTCCTGCTGGTGCCAGAGTCAGACTAAACATGGTGAGGCAGCATTTCAGATTCATGCAGTTAAAATCTGTAAAAGTCTTGTTGAAAATGTGAGACAGGCTTTTTCTCTGACAATGTTCAAATCCAGGTTGAAACAGCTCTGTTTAGCTGTGCATAAGTAAGTAGTAAGTAATCCTTATTTATATACCTTAATACACTTTTAAATCGTGATAATAAAAATTCATTAAAAGAGATTTGTATCAACAATGAAAGTCTCTCTGAACCTGAGCAGATATCTCGTGTCCTGAATAATCATTTTTCTAATATTGGACAGGCATGCCCTACACCCTACAGGTACATGGCATTTCAAAATGAAACGCCATCGCAAATTTTTGATTTCAAAACGATCTTGCCATATCAAGTTCTCAAAGTTATACGCCAGATGAAATGTAATACAAGTGCTGGGCCTGATGGACTGGAAGCGAAATTTTTTAAATATGCAGACAGTGTTCTGGCACATCCCCTGGCAGAGCTCTTTAACATGTCCCTTTCAACAAACTCATTGCCACCCATATGGAAGTGTGCCAGAGTTACACCAGTCCATAAAGGGGGTAATCCAACAGATATCAATAATTACAGACCAATCTCGATAATATGCACAGTCCAAAAGATATTTGAAAAGATTATATTTAACCAATTTTCCTCATATATTGAGCATAACAACATTCTGTCTCAGTGTCAGGTTTCAGAGCAAATCACTCAACAACAACTGCGCTATTGAATCTCACAAATGACATTTTTTCTGCCTTTGACAATCAGGAGCTAACTGGAGCAATATTCATAGACTTCACAAAAGCATTTGTCAACACAGTTGATCATTACCTTCTTCTGGACAAACTTTATTCAATAGGTGCTTCCAGAAATGTTTTACTTTGGTTTAACTCCTACTTACATTGTAGAAAAAAATGTGTCACTGTACAAGGCACACCGTCAGAAATGGCCACAGTAAATAGAGGTGTTCCACAGGGCTCGTCTCTTGGGCCACTACTTTTTTCAATCTACATAAATGACTTACCTAAGATTATGACTAAGTGTAAAATCCACTTGTATGCAGACGACACAGTGTTTTATACCTCTAACAAAAGTCTGGCTGAGATTCAAGAATCACTTCAGACGGATCTTAACCTGATACAGCTCTGGCTTGTTCAGCACAACTTAATCATGAACAAAAATAAAACATTCAGCATGCTTTTTTCAAAACACATGTGTCCGAATCAACAAAATGTATCCTTCTATCTGTCAGACGGAAGTAAACTCGAAAGAACAAATACATTTAAATATCTGGGGATGTGGATCGACACAGAATTAACCTTTCAACCGCATATCGAATACCTTACAAAAAAAGTGTATGCTTATCTTGGACAGCTGTACAGGTCTAATAACTGCTTTACGCAAGATGTAAAAAAGAAAATAGTACAACAACTTATATTGCCGATCATTGACTATGGAGACCTAATTTACCAAAACACAACGGACACTGTTCTGAAACCTGTGACAGTTTTAATGAACTCACTCTGCAGGTTTGTGCTAAACTGTCATTTCTGCACTCATCACTGTCTAATGTATAATTCATTGGAATGGTTGAAACCAAGAGAAAGGAGGCAGTATCATTGGTTAACTTTAGTTTATAAATGTATCCATAATGACCTTCCTGATTATTTAAAACAATATTTTATTCCATTCACATCTCAGCATTCTCTTTGAAACTTACTCCATCCCTATTTCAGAGTTCCACTGGTGAAGAGGGAGGTCGGCAAAAATGCGTTTTGTTGTAAAGCCCCATATGACTGGAATAATCTTCCAGTTGAACTTCGGGCAGCAACATCTGTTCATTTATATAGATCACTATTGCACGACTATTTAAATAAACCATGTATATGCTAATTTCTGACCATATAAAATGCTCTATAACATTGTAAATTGTGAATGAGTGAGCCCCCTTTATACAGCACGCGGAAAGCTTAAATATTAAGATTAAACTCCTGGTAATAATGTGTGTATGTATACATAATTATGTATATATGTGTTTGTGTGTGTATATGCACATTGTGTATGTATATATGAAGATATTCGGAGTGAAATGCGTGGTTCTGGGATTAAGATACGTGGCTGTGTGTGTGTGTGTATGAAATACAATATACTAATGTATGTGTGTGTATATGATTGTATATGTATGTATTTGTGTGTTTATATGTATGTATATGTGTAGGTATGTATGTATGTATATATATATGTATATACTATATGTGTGTGTATGTAAGTATATGTGTATATATATATATAATTGTTAATAATTTATGTTTGAGTTACGCTTGTTACATTTCTTTGTTTTGTATTACTGATGTAAGCCATCTTATTTGTTAATTTTATTTGATTATTTTCTTTGATAAAGGACCCCCTTGAAAAAGAGATAGTTTATCTCAATGGGGCTATCCTTAAATAAATAAATAAAATACCGCCTTTCTCAGACCAGAGTCACAAAGCGGTTTACAATTGTTATTTGTATGGGCTCCTCTCACTCCACATGATGGGAACAAGGTCACCAGTACAGGAGGTGCATTGCACGTGTTTTTAGTGGTATAGGGGAAACCGGAGCACCCGGAGGAAACCTACGCAGACACGTGGAGAACATGCAAACTGCTCTAACCGGGATTTAAACCTAGAACCTTCTTGCTGAGAGGCAAGAGTGCTATCCACTCAGCCACCGTGCTGAAGGATTTCGACTGAGCTCTTTCTTCTAAGCCTCTATTTTAATTTGTGCGCTTGTTTTGTTAAGCACTTTGAGTTGCTTTGTGTATGAAATTTATTGTGCTATACAAATAAACTTACCTTGCCGATGATGATGATGATTATTATTCTGAGGGGCACTAACCACACAGATTTTTGTGTGTGAATTTTATCACCAATATAAGGTAAAGAATTAGACCTTAATGATACTATAGCATGATCTATTAAACAGAATCATGAATTTGACCTAATCCACGTGATTCCCAATCAAATGATTTGGATCTGACATTCTGTTGTTGTAATTCCAATTCTCACCACTAGAGGAAGACACAGTATGTGGATTTTCCTTTAGCCTGTTGACGCGCTGTTCTCTGAGATGTAAAAAGGTGATGAATATTTGCACGGATGATTAGGTCTCTTGTCAAATTCTGGAAAATAAATAGTAATATAACAAAAAATCGAAATTAAACATAGGCCTACTGCCATTCACAAAATGTAGAATCAACACATTATAATAGTGGCTGATTCGTGATATAAGAATCCCGCCTCTTGATACTCTTGAAGTACCCATGGATCTAGGAAGTACCGCGGAAGTACCGGTGCAGGAGCCAGCGACAGTCAGCCCTGAAGAGCGCGTTCATATCGGTTCATATACTGCATTACAGAGGCTTATGGTCTATGGTGGCTCCGCACCATGGGGGGCTCTCACAGCTCTGGTTTCCCTGGAGGGGGATCAGAAGGATACCAGGTGCTCAGAGTAAGAATCATATATTTTTCAACATATTTAAAAGTGTGTGACGTGTGAAGGCAGTGGTACAGGTACTGGACAGGAAGGCGAAACTATTGTAACTCAACAGAATATAAAAGTTTCAATCTAATGATACTATTTTTCCAGAGACAGACAGTGGAGACTTAATTAACACGATCATTCTAGAGCACACAGCCCAGACTTTCAGAGGTTGTTTCTGTATTGTTGTTCAGAGTCTTGCTGTCAGTCAGCTGCTAAACACATCATAATAGTATTAGTGTTGGTTATTTCTTCAATGCAATACCAGAAACCTCCAAACATTTATATTACGCCATGTTGTAACGAGAATAACCGGTGTGCCTGCAGCCCCACGCCTTCCAGCCACTGGCATATAAGAATTTTCCTGTCAGTCTTGTCACTCACATGTAGGTTTATTTGAACTTGTTTACAAATCATGCACTAGGCCTATTTATGGAGTTTATTTTGTTAGACCGTTTTAATTGTACAGTATGTCAACAAACCCTTTCCCTGAATTATTGTTTAACCTCTATTTCTGTGGATCTGATGCAGGTGCATGGAAACTCTCCAGGACAAATCGCAGGATTTGAGCCATTCTTTGATTTTATCATCTCTGTTTCTGACACCAGACTGGTAATTCTTAAAACATGGTTTCATAATAAACTCTATGGATGTCCTACACTCATGTTGTGTTGGTTTAGAATACAGACAATGACCTGTTGAAGGAGGTACTGATGGCCCATGTGGAGATGCCTGTCCAGATGTTAGTGTACAGTAGTAAGACTCAGTGTGTTCGAGAGACCTCCGTCACCCCCAGCACATTGTGGGGCGGCCAGGGCCTGCTCGGCCTCACCATTCGCTTTGGCAGCTTTGAGGGGGTGAACGAGCATGTGTGGCACATCCTGAAAGTGTATCCACATTCTCCTGCAGCTGCGGCCGGACTGAGAGCTCACACAGACTACATCATAGGGGCAGACACATCTGTGAAGGAGGTCAGGCCACTACAGATGCATGTAATACATGAGACATTATGGTTCATTTAGACAAGTGTGTGTTCCCCAACAGAGTGAAGAACTGTTCTCTCTGATCCAGAGGTGTGAGGGCAAACAGCTGAAGCTGTACGTGTACAACACCGACACTGACAACAGCCGAGAGGTGCTCATCACCCCTGACTCAGAGTGGGGCGGCAAGGGAAGGTGAGCGCACATCATACAGTGACAGAATAATGTCATCGAATGATGGACGTCTCTGGAACACTTAAAGAGGCCATTCGCCATTTAACTTCCATCAACCATAAATCACTCAGCGCTGTGACTGCATCACTGCTCTGTCTCAACTGTGTCTTCACTCTTCACATTTAACTCACTAAAAACACAATATTAACTTGCACAACTAAAGCTCAGAAGACTTTTTTAGTGAAATTGAATACTGCATAAAACGATCCTATAACTTCTTTGTATGTCTGCTTTGTCTTAACACCAGAACTCTGTCCTGACATATTCTTATGCTGTAGATTCTGATACAACCAATATTTACATGCCTGTCTCAACACAAACAAACATTCTGCCTTAATGTTCAGATCTTTACATTGCAGACCAAATGGCTTGTGTTGATCTTTCCTTCTGTTTTGTCTAGCCTCGGTTGTCACATTGGTCATGGTTACTTGCACAGAATACCTACACTTCTGAACAGTATTTCCACAGAGTCTCTGCCTCAACACCAATCTAACTTCAAAGAGGTATCTGTTACATTTGAAGTCTAAATGGTCCCAAACTTTAACAAAGGCCTAGTGCTGATGTGCGGTAGGTTACCCTCTCAGGAGTCTCTGCTGTGGACCCGTCCAGCACCAGTGTTAGTGTCAGTTCTGAGCCAGAAGCTCTGAGTCGATCGTCACTGACAGGTGTGTTCCATTGTACATGAAGGCCATGTGTGTATTGTTTTCCTTGTTCATAATGTCCTTAAAGTATTACTTTATACAGATGTTCCTAAAGTTTCATCAAACTACATCTCTGTAGTAGAGCTCCCTGCTCCCCATGTATCTGGTAGGTTTATTTGTTTTAGAACATGGTTGATCCCCGTTCTCAGTGTCATTTTGGAATTATCTACAGATGATAAAAGTCTCACTTAAACACAGAAGGACAGTTTCAGCACTATGTCATTATAAAAGGTACTCTACCTTTTATAATTAATTTCTTACTGAATCTCCACTTGTCTCTTTATTCCCCAGTTCTGCAGTCTCCTGACCAGGGCCCCAGTGAGACACCTGCTGTCAGAATTGACATCAACCATGAAGGCTCAGTGAAGATCAACATGTCTGTAGACTTTTAATGTCTACGGACATCTTGCAGCCTTTTCCAAACAGGCCCTTCTCCTTTGCAACCTTCTATTCAATCAGTCCTTTTGTTTTTCAGTGGAGAGTAGTGCACGAGGCAAAGAATCCGTTCACCAAGCCACTTTCCTTATGAGTTTGTACCGGCTGCATTTGTTCCATGTAATTGTGTAGTAGTTGTTTACAAGTCAACATAATTTTTATAAACAATGTATATGAATATTTTTGTATTCTATATCTGATTATTTAATTGTAATAAACAAAAGTCTGCATGATTCAAACACTTTGACGCAGAGTTTCCTGGCATTTTATTCACTCTATGCGGACCTGTACAATTTGTATCCGAAATGTAACTTTCAGCCCTTGAAAAAAATAAGAGCAAAGCAGCAAAATCAATCCCTGCAACTGACGGCCAGGGACGTTTCTGAACTTTGTACATGTTACTGCTGCAATTTTATTTTGAAAATTCACCTGTACAGCATATACAGATTCCAATTAATTTGATAATCATTATTCCTGCATAGGATATTGAACATTGCTATTTTCTACATTTGGTTACTTTGTGCATTTAATGTTAAGTATGCAGCCCCATTCTACATTTGTATGCTAAACATTACATTCTTATGGCTAACTCAAATTAAAGCCTAAACAATTGTGAACACAGAACAAATTTGAAACATTGGTAGTTCTATGTGAAGATGACAGTTTTCTCACAGTAGATTTCTAGCAGCTCAATAAAAATTTGCACTCTGGGCTAGACGGTCTTCATGTTTTGTCACTTTCAACACGAAACCGCCGGGTCTCCCATCGGTCCTTAAGGCTTTTACCGTCTGAAATGTGTATTCTTCATAGTACAACTTCAGTGCTTGTGTTGAGAGCAACAACATGGTCCTTTGCTCCAAGTTCATCAAGTGCTCTTGCCCTGGTAAACAAATATAAGCCTGGCACAGGGTCGGGAGGCCCGGCCGCCTTCAGCTTCCTCCAGGTGGGTGTGCAGGCCTCAGTAGGAGATGATGCTGGAAGGGGCAGTGGACACAGCAGCGTTCACGTGGAGGTTTCCGGAGGAGCTGGAGCGCCTCATGTGAGGCAGGAGGTACGGGTCGCTTCCCAACTGGTGCACATCTATGCGATCCTCCTTTCGGTACGCCAGGCACCGTCTGATGAAAGCCTACCAAGAGCAGAGGTTTTAAATGTGAAAACTCAAGGATATTTCTAGAAATCTTCCAACAAATGAAAAAGCCATACCTTGGCTTCATTACTGGAAACGGGTTTGACAGGAAACTGTATATCTGTGGCTTTGAGGATGGTGTTCTCTTGAAGGATGTCCTGTTGGGATTGATTGTGGCCAAAAGGCTGGAAAACAAAACAATTCAAAACTATTTAATTCCATTACATCAACAGCAACAATTGCTACATTTTCAAAGCAAGACTGAGATCCTGCTAACTCAAGAAAAATAACCCCAATTTCATCAATACATTGGCTGGTGCTATGAGACTTGGATGGCATCTCTGATTGGCACCCCCCTGACCCAGAAATGGATTAAAGGGTAGAAAATGGATGGATGGATGGATTTCATCAATAAATATATAAACAAATATGCAATACAAATTCCTATTTATTTAAATAGTTTAAACCCAAATTCCTTAAAGCTGTATTTCTAAACTGTAGTACAATACAACATTTTGCACAATTCTTCTAGTTTTTATTATCCCAGAAGGTAAATCATTTTATATCTCCATCCATCCATCCATTTTCTTCCCCAGTCAGTCAGAGCTGCACCCAGTACACGGAGCACCAGCCCCTCACTGTTCCTCCTGCAGGTGGTGAGTCCACAGGAGCCTTAATCTTTCAGTGGGGGCTTCAGGAAAAGTGGGGTTAAGTATCTTGCCCAAAGACACAACGACAGCAGTCATCAGTGGGAGATTTATATCTGTTTTAGTCAAATTTGATTAATTTGAAAGACCAGGTTTCGATCTGGTGTAACTGACATTAGATGATGCTTGGTACAATTATTGAATCTAAATATTTTACCTTCCTTCCATAAAGACACTGGAAAAAGATGACTCCCACAGACCACACGTCCACCTTATTAGAAATCTTTGGCGGTTCTTTGCCGACCACAAAACATTCAGGAGGCAGGTACCTGGAATTTTTGGTAAAAATGTTATGGGATTGAGATGTTTTGAACATAAATCAATATGGCTTAAAATACGTACCAATATGTCCCTGCCCCTTGCGATGTCAGGTCCATCCCATCCACCCCATAGTTGTCGTCATCCATGATTTTTGACAAACCGAAATCCGTAATTTTGATCTCTCCACACGCTGTGCCATCCACCAACAAGATATTCCCTGCATTGGATAAATGTATTTTGCTTAGTTTGTCTTAAATGCATTCATGTTTATTCCCTCACAAAACATACCTGGTTTGAGATCATAATGGATGATAGGTGGTTTAATTTCATTTAGATATTTAAGTGCATTTACAATTTGCATAACTATGGATCGGCCTTCCTTCTCAGACATTAGCTTATGTTGTTTCAAGTAGAAATCCAAGTCGTTGCCATCGCAGTACTCCATAACAGTGCAAAAGCTGCGCAAAAACAATAATATAGGCCGTCAAAGTGTGTAATGTACTCATGAGGGGGAAAATAAAAGTAGACAGGAGTACGCACGTGTCGGTGTCCAGTGAAAAGTAGTCGTAAAGTTTGACGATGCGGGGATGGTCCAGCTCCTTGTGTATTCTGTACTCTCGACATGCATGCCTGGAGAGGGAGGCAATTATGCTTTGATTAGCTTCCTAAGCAGGAGGGTGCAGGTGCTGTATGCAGAGCTGATAGTGAACCATTCAAGCTTATGGAGAAAAACAACAATCCACCTGCAGCTATGTTCACTGGAGCAGCAAATCCATCACAACGTATAAAACAGCAATTACGTACAGCAGATGAGACATAGTTTAAAAATGACTTTTGTCCCACATACTTGTGATAGTTCTCCTTCTTCTCCTCTCGCCAGTTCTTGTTAAGTTGGTGGATTTTCACAGCGGCATACCTTTGCTCAATCAAGTCAAAAGCCTGCATACAATCAAAAAAGGGACCCGTTACAGCAGGGACTTCAGAGTTGGTGATTATGAATCATGGGAGCGTCTACTTGCCTTGTAAACTTCACTAAAACCTCCTCTACCTAAAAGATGTAGCAGCAGGTATCGCTCATTCAGCGTTGGGTGGTCTTTAAACCTGGGAACAGATAAATCTGACATGAGCAATACTTCTTATTACTCTAACACACCAGTGCTCATAACGTTAATGGTGAATGCAGGTGGATGGCCTGCTTACTAATCCACAGTGAACCACGGTCACACGTTTGATTGCCCCAGCATGAAAAGTGAATGGAGGCAGTCTGCCACACGCGTACTAAACTGTGTGCCACACACACTTCTCCATTGATAGCAGCGTTCACGCACTGGGCGCAGCTGACCCGCATCCTTATAAACACCTTCAGATCCCCGATCAGCGTACGCAAACGTGATTACTGCTCAACACATCCTCAAGGAGTAGAAAGTGGTTGTGAGCATTTTCAAAAGTGAACCTGAAATTTCACTACGTTTAAGTACATGTTGAAACTACTCCATTTAGGCTTCAATTATTTTTTCCTGATAACAGAATGTGAATTGTAGATCACGGGTCAATGTTTGCTGTAAAAGTAGATCTGCATTCCTGCTTTAAAATACAAAATGACAAGTAAGCGTAATATTTATTTTATTTTTTTATCTGTTGAGGTTTTTTCTAATGCAGTGGAGTCTGACATTTATGGACATTGGTAACCCTGAAATATAAGGTCTTTTTTAAGTACTTTTAATCATAATTTTGAATAAAACCTTGATTATTACCAGGCACAAAATAAAAGTTCTGGCCGATCAAAGTATATTTTCTGATCTAGACCTTCAAAGTGGAATAAGGCATAATTCAACATCACCCGTCAGCGATGCCATTGGCCTCATGTATACATCTTGTCTCAATGTCAGTGCAGTAACTGTCAGTGGCCTGAGACTTACTGTGAACTGTCTTCATTATTTATTCTCTTAAGCTCCCGAATGTGAAGGTTGCGGACTCTCTCCAGACGCTCGAGCTCTGCCTGGATCTCAGCTTCTTCCTATGAATGATTCAAGCACATACACAAACACACAGAAGAGTTTCAGAGCCGCCACTACAAGGAGAGTGGATCATCAAAACCCACTAGTATACAGCTGACTAGTCCCACATTAAAGATTCATGCTCGTCTTGGTGCAGTTTGTCAGGTCGGCCTACTCATCTAAAAAACAATGACAGACTTCACAGAGGACCAGCCCCTCTATCTCAATTCACTACAATAGGTCTCAACCAAGACAAAGGCTTGATTAGGCTGGATCACAGTGAACACACAAGCCTAATCTGTGTCTTTTATAAATGTTAATGGCTATTAACCAAATTTCTGCCAATATAACATGACAAACCTTTTTGAGATGTCCAAGCCGCAGTTTGTAGATCTCTTCCTGCTCATGGTACTCCGCTAGTGTAAGCCTTTGTAGGAAACAGGACAAACAGTTATGTAGTGGAAATGGCCATTATTATAAAGCTGTAACAATGTCCCTGATGTAGTGTGTGTCCAACCATGTTTGGTGGTGGTCAGAGCGGCCGGCTGCACAGATCAGAAGGCTTGCTTCCGTCAGTCTGCCCCAGTTCTACTACTGTAGCCACAGCTGAACCACCACTGTTTACTGAGTGAATGCCATATGTCTCGAAAAGCTCTGTAATAAACCAATGCATAATGCATCCCTGCCAACATATTTGTCCTTATGCGTGTGTGTCTGTGGGCAGGAACTTGGAAAAACTATGGGACTTACAAAGCTTAAATTTGGGGTCTAGATAGGATGTGATTAAAAGGTTCTAGTTATTATTCTTGTGGCTTACAGCTGAGGTAGGCTGGGTTTTACAAAGGGATCGTTCTCTGCTCCGTTCACGGCCTTGGTTTTACGTTGCTTTGGCTCAGAGTTGGTGGTCGGTGACTGAGAGTTGCTCATAGAAGGGGGTTTCCTCTTGGCAAGTAGTTTTCGTTGCCTCTCAATGTCCTCCCTTTGCTGGTTGATCCACTCTTGTTGTCTGCAATTAGAACATTGTGTACATTGTGAGTATATTCACACATGTGGCATTGTATTTTCTAAATAATTGTGGCATAATATAAAGATGCCCATATAATTGTTGCCTGAGAGACAACCCACCTCAATGGCAGATTAATACATACATCCATGTGTAGACCTCAAAAGGATTTTTAGGTCTACACATGGATGTTCATAAAACACAGTGTAATACATATTACGATACACATTAGGGATGTACCGATCCAGATTTTTTGTAATCCGATCCGATTCCGATATTCTTAAATATTGTTTTGCCGATACCAATCTGATACCATTTTTTCTAATATTTTCAAAGCATTAAAGATTTTGCATTTTTACCTGAATAAATACGTTTGCCGTGTCGGCTAACACACGTTAGCAGTCTTATTTAGAGTCACGGGGAATGAGGCTCGAAGAATATGTTCACAAGCATTCTCCCCCATAGTTAGTCCTGGTGAAATCCTGGTTTAGTCCTGGTTTATCTCATGTTTTGTGTCCCCATGACGGCTCAGTGGGGCCGCTCTCTAATAGCCGCATGGAGGAAAAAGTTCATCTCTTGCTTTCGCCGCATGCATCGGGTCTCTGTGTCCGCTGCCTCTCCCACCGCACATGCTAATCCTCACACGGACATGCATAACCATTGACACGGCATTGAAAAACAATCTTTAGATCCATGTACGCTACACATTGTGCAGTTGTTGTTTTTGCATTTCCCAGAAAGTTTTGCGATTCAGGCTTGGCTGTGATAGGTCGAGTGGGGTATGTTGCTTTTCATTGCCATAATATCTGACCCTGATCCAGCTCCAATCTGCCCGAAACCGATACTGAATATCGGATCGGTACATCCCTAATACACATAAAACATGGATCTTACTTCACAAGATTCTGGAAAGCGTAGCCATCAGTCCACTGCTCTGTGAACGAGGCCCCGTGTCTGACTGTAGTGAAATGGCCCAAGCGTAGTCTGTCCTGCATGCTCTTCTCCCGACACGCCTGCTTCTCCTGGTTACTCTGTGCACAAGTCAATCATGTTATCACTCAATTGTTTATTTGTGGATTCAGTAAAAAAGCAAACACTGACCTTTTCAATTAGTAACTTCTTACTCATAGTGATGCATTTATTCAAGCGTTCCTTGTACTTTTCAAGTAATTTCTGTTGTTCATCTATCTGCCTCCTGAGATCACAGTTGGCCTAGAAGCCAAAATGGCAGTGTTATTCGTTGTTTAGAAAACCTGTGTGTATATTTTGTGCTACTGCAATGGGTGGGTCTTTCGCTTACCCTCAGCAAGTCATCTATTCTGCCCTCTTTTTTCTCAAGGTCAAGATTTTTAGTGCTTTCAAGCGCAGCCAGCTTTAACACTGTAAGGTCCGTCTAAAACAGTAAAAGAAGAAAAGTTAGTATTTTATACATTTTTAAAAAATATGTTTTTTCACTCACTTGAATGGACTTTACTGCCACTTGCTTTGGATGGGTCATGTGGTCCAAAAATGACAGATTAGTTGGAGATGAACTATTTTGTCTAACCTGGAAAAGAAAAGACTTCTAGATGATGCGGTACCTGAAGAGAGCTGCACAAAGCCAAACAAAGCGCAACTTACAGAGGTGCCCTGAGCAGAGTGGGAATGAGAGTTCTGGGGAGAGCGGAGCATGGGCTGCAGAGCCCTCACAGGACTGGACCCATTTCCCCCCTGAAACTTTATGTCACAAAAGAGCACAAAGGTCACTTTCCAGTCAACACAAGAAGCATAAACCATTAGACAAGGACGCAGTCCCATAGTCTTTGTACTGATGAAACTTACATCAAAATAGTCGCTTATTTTGGGTCCTCGCGAAATTGTCTTTCCTATAAAATTAGAACACTGGATGTTAGAAAAGAAATGTTACCTGAGAAAAAACAGGGACATCTTTGTGTCTTAATAATCTCACCTTGGCTGCTTTCTGATTGGAGATCAGGTTTTCGCTTTCTTCCTCTGCTTGTTTCGGATTTCTTCTCTGGGGTCTGTTAAGAAAATGCTTAGAATTATCAGTCGTCCTAACATTTGAGTGACTATATGTATGCATTTTGTTTTACCGAATACGCAGGAGAACTGCCCCTTTTCATTTCTGACCCCTGTAGAGAAAAAGACAACAGAAGGAGGCAATGAGGTATACAGTATTGAGGGTTGTAATAATAAATAACAACATTGCTATCATTAATAACTTTGGAGAAAAAACAATGATAGAATCCTCAATTTCATTAATAGCATTTAGTGCCCTTTGGCATTTGGCAAATGATTAAGCTCCCTTTTTAGGGTACCTTTACATTCAATAATCAACTCAAGAGTGCTACAGAGACTGACTGATAAAGGAGAAAAGTATAGTTTGAATATAGCATCATTATAACAATAAAATTCACACAAAAAATAAGATTGTCAGAAATTAGCTCAAAATTGGATATTTAACGCCTTTCGGCCCAGCCCCCATTTGCATGAAATTCTGTACCTCTGACTCCTTGTCGCTTGAGGATCCCAAGCTTCCAAAACTGTGATTTGAACACTCATTGTTGGGCAAACCCTAAAAACAAGATATGTTAAGCTTGCACATGCAAGTTCTTGCTTGTTTTAAAGTTCTATTATAATTTTTGTACATGATTTAACTAAATCCTCACTCACTTTGGTTCCCCCGCTCTGACTACCAGTGCTCCCTCCAGTGTTACCACTGACCCCACCCATAAAACGTGCCTCCAGCAGCTCCTGCCTCCGAGGGTCCAGGCTGTGCAGCTCCTCCATAGTGCCTGCGGAAGAACACACATACACATTTAGTCTCTGCATCAAACAAACATGACACATCACATAGTTCCAGCCAGACAATGATAGCAAGTCAGATTGTTTACACTGCTGGCCATTGTATGAGAAGGGCCATTATTCAAACTGTGGTAGTAAAGTTCATATCGGAGTTGAATAGACACAGAGGAAATGTATCAGCACTGTGTTATCCTGAGAATCCAGGAGCAATGTTTCAACTGCAGGCAATGATAAATGCACTGCTCCGGAGGGACTGTTACGTGAGCTCACTGTGCTGCTGCAGACTTGGAGGGGTCTGCTCACTCACTGCTCCTGCCAAAACCTGGCCTTTAATCAAACTACCACCATTTTGAAAGTACAAAAGCCTGCAGATCCCAAACACTGGTGACTGCAGGGACCTCCAACTAAAGTGTCCATTTCAAAGAATATAGGATATGGAATACCCTTATCGAAATACTAGTCCTGTTTTGACTTGTTGCTACATTTCAGTACATAAAGGGAGGAACATGTTCCACCACACTCATCACAGGTGCTTCAATTTATAGTATTTCCATTTAAAATTGTGTTTCAGTAAATACACTCCAAATATAAAACAGCACAAATGTCCAGAACAGCACTCAGACAATAAAGTACTCTTCACTCATTACCCAAAAAGATGGATTTCAGACTAACACTTTTAAAAAGACCCACCTAAAAGTTCTCAAATGTGGCGAGAAGATTCAGTGCTAGATGACAATATTATTTAAGTTGACTTGTTCAGCATTTATCTGCACTTTACAAATCACCAAACAAACTCATGTCCAGGTCATAACCCAGAAGGGAAACTATACTTCCACACTGCCATCTTCACGAACAATCTGCTTCAGTTATGAGTTCCTGGGGGTCAGATAAGGCTACTTGCCAGCACTGCAGTGGTGTCTCCAGCTAATAACCGAGCACAGGACAATACCTGAACATGGCAATTATACAGACAGTGAAGTGCAATGGGATTAAGGTCATGCACACCGGTAAACTACAACACATCAAGCAATAGAACAAAGCCTGCATACTCAATGGTCTGATCCCGGTTATTGCACGTTACCAAATCTGTGATATAGGTGTATACGGCACAAAAGAATGCACATTATCTCCATTGCATAACTTTACATCGACACAACTTGTGTTAGCAATAGCAGCCAGCGGGAGTCTGCAGGATGAGGGATGCGCGGACAAAAGCAAAGCAAAACAAAACTAGCGATGATCCACATTTATCCACCGTAATAAAGCACGGCTGTTTGGCTTCTGCACCGGCCTGAGTAGACAGTCGTCCTGTGTCTTCAGTGCTAATAGCTAACAGCCAAAGCATCAATGGACTTTGGAGCTGACAGTAACATTAGCTAGCGAGCAGGTTTCGTCGCCAAGCTTTACTCAGTCGCTGCAATCCATTCCGCGCATAATCTGCTAAAAATGTCTTCGACGACTATCAAGAAAAGGTAGATGACGACTAAAATCTTTGACGATACCTTTCCCAGGCCTTCACCCCTGTCGTGGTATGTTGCTGAAAACACAGTCCGCTTGAGGGACGTGGAGAGCTGGGACCAAAGATGGCGTCCCCTCCAAACTTCCACTACTTTGGACACTCATCAAGCTACTTTTGGTGTAAAGGTGCCGTCTCACGCTTCAAGAGTGTTTATCACTGTGGAAATCACCCGGGAGTGTGCCAGAGTTTCGTGCACACAGACAGAACAAGCAATATTGGGCAGATTGTCTTCTTTTGTCTATTTTAGGGCACAAACCTCTTCACACCTCAACAGTGCGTCCTGCTCCAGTCACCTCCGTCTTCAAGTGAAGCTGTGAAACGTCATGCTTCGTGTGCAAAATCTTATCGCGACTTTTCCCCTCGCCATAAAGCAGAGAGATGCATATATTTGTCAGTAAGTTTGCATACACTATGGTAGTCTGTGGAAGTTATACGTAAAGCCAGAAAAATAGCAGTGCACGTGGACACTAAAAGACCTGCATCATGCTCTCTATACAAACAACACACACATACGTTGCTTACAGGACAATACCTGATTAAATCTGGACTTCGTGTCTGTAATAAAGTTTAATAATAATATATTTTTCATTCCCAATCTAAAAAAAAAATATAATCATAAAAATACAGCATCTCTTTTTTTCAATGAAACCAAAAAATTTGACATTTATATGAAAATATGTTTAATGCACATTTATTAAACACATAATTAACAAACATTGACTAAAACACACCTTTATGTTTTTCTGAATTTACTTTGGACCCACACTCGCCGCATGATAACTTTCTTTCCCCTGTTCACTTGGAGACGTTTATCTTCCAAGTTCTGAATTTCTTCAAGTCCAGCGTTGACAAATAGCTTCTGAATCTCCTCTGCAAGATAATGTATGATTTACCACTATTCCAGACTAACAAAATCAAGAGCTTTCATAACATTACCTTTAGTGAAATAATAAACACAGGTGCCATCTCCCCTAGTGTAGAAATTCTCTGATAGGCAGCGACCTGGAAGCAAAAACTTACCACGTCACATAATAAGGGGGGACAATGTGTGAGGACATGTCTTATGTAAATCTGACATACCTTGTTTAAATCTGAGCTGCGACAAATCATATCTTCCATAATCTCGGAAAAGAAATATTCCTCCATGTTTGAGGTACGTAGATAGTCTGTTAACAGCTCCTTGCACTCTATCCAACACAATAACATGGAGGTTAGTGCGAATGGCATATTGTGTTCATGAAGTAATCAGTATAACAACACTGAAGAGGACTGTGGTGGTGGAGCAGATACGATGAACACATGGCTGGTGGGTTTAGCAGGTGATAAATGACATGCGCTCATGTCTTTGTCTCCTGACCTTCACCTACCGCTCTGGGTGAATAGAAGAGAGGACAAAGACGGCCAGAATAACATCCAGGCTCTGAGGTGGGAAGGGAAAGGGGGCCTCCTCATCACAAATGTCATGGACAAAACAATGGCACATGGAGGCATTGTAGTCAGGATGGGCCTGTGGAAGTAAGAGACAAATGTAGCTAAGCATGATCTATACATGGAAAAATGTGTGTTAATGTGTGATATTAATGTTATCACACAATATATCTCATACCATAGAATTTGCATGTATCATCCTAACACAGTTTGGAGAAGTAACTTACTGATATTACAAAAACCTGAACTGTAGCCATGTAGTTGCAAGTAGTTTCATTATAAAATAAATGAGAAAACAGACCTACACTAGTCGCTAATGTTTTTGAAGCAAGAATGTCACACAAAACTACATGCAGGGCCTGTCGGGGGTATACCAGACCTTCTCCAGTGAAATACAGATAAAGATAATCATTGTGGCTGGCCAGACAATCACCTGCTCTTTATCAGTGCGGGCTTGGGAAATATTAGTTTAAACTTTAAACTCACTGTTCCTTTAAACTTAAAAAAGGAACAGGAAGTTTTTCTCTGACGAGTTTTACAATAAGATTACAACAAATACAATCTAAACCTGTCGTCCACTGCTTGTGCAACACTTATGAGCTTTAGGCAGTGACCAGAACAGCTGGATTTTGCCAAATGAAACTGGCAACGCAAATGACAGAATCATGGGACGCTCACTCTGCTTTCTCATTGTAAAATCATCTCCAATATACACAATCAAGAAATCACAATTCTTCAGGAAGGTGGAGTACGAGGATGAGCTAGTAGTAGTTTATTATCACTGTGTATGGAGTGAAAGAATAATGGCATGTGAAGCAACAGACTGACTGACTGTACGACAACAAAAAGAGTCTTCTGCTGCTGGACACCTGAATTTCTCCTACTGGGGATCAATCAAGTATCTATCTATCTTTGAGTGTCCAAAAAAGCGCTATATAAAACCAATGCATTATTATTATTAACTTCAGCCAATTCAGTTGTACACGGTTAAATTAAGTTCTATATTTAATATGATGACAAAGAAACTTGCAACATGAAAAATAACTTATGTGTTATGTGTAGTTGAAAGCAGTTATTTGGAAGTGATGTAACTGCACTGCACTGAATACAAATCTTCTACTCTCCTTGTGCCATATGCTACATGCATAGTCAATACATTCATATGAATTTAATTCATAATATAAAGAATACCTTCATCAGCTCAATAGCATTTAAAGAGAAGTCACAACAATACATATACGAATCTGTCCCCCTGTGAAAAGACACATGAATTGTATGTTATATAATAACATTTTAACAACTAATAGTATACTTACTCTAATGAATTCAAAATTGGAAATGCACTGTTGCCAACTCCACAGCCAACCTAAAGTTAAAATGAGGGGAAATAATACGGAATTGTGTGATATATTTCTGATATAACATTGGAATCATCATCAAACCTCTAGAATCCTAAAAGCAGCATGCTGCCCAGGGAAGGTGGCCTGTAGGTCCCCTTTATGACCCTTCGTAGTGAAATCACATGTGTTTTCTTCAGATGCACCGCAGCGTTCAGACGGGGGAATCCTGGTCTGACCTGAAGGGAACAGTTCGGGAAATTCTGCAAACAGCCACTTACGATTTTTAAAGAACTTATTTTGGTGCGTCTTGTAAAACGTGTCCCATATTTGTCCCGCGTCTCTGTCAAATTTAACTGTGAATACATTACTTTTTAGTTAAGCATTCATACATAATGAGGAATATGCTAGACTTACGCTGTTCATTCCCAGGAACTCGTATGCTGGAGTTTTCTTCTGCCAAGAGTCTGGCATTTTTTTCATCCATTTCTGTCCATTGCACATGGTCCCTGAAAAAGTGAATATAGTATTGGGAACCAAAATGATAACAAACAAGAATTGTTACTATAATGATGATCCATTTTGGGAAATATATCATATCTATATATACATATACATATAGATATGTATATTATATTTTAGTAGAAAAATGTTGCTTGTACAGCAGTGCTTCCTCTACTATTGAATAGTTATTTGGACCCCCTGTCAATCTTATTTCCTATAATAAGATTGACTGGGGATCCAAGTACAGCCCAAGTATTTCTATAACAACTTACCACATATTATGTTTAAATACATCATTGGGGTTTGTTAAAACTCTTGATCCCAGAGGAGCAGCAGGTCGACTGTTACTGCAGTTTCTCCTTAAACATAGTCTCTTGAGACTTTTTGCCAACTTGGAAAAACGCATGATCTGTTTATAAAACATATTACAAGTTAGATAACACAACAAGGACGAGAAAACATGATTTGACAAATTCATGAGAAATATAATAATACGTTTATAAGTTATAATAATAATAAGTTTATACGTATAGTAATATAAATATATACATTTAACATACCAACATCATGTAAATCAAAATGTCTGTGTGTTGAATACTGTGCCAAATATTAGGAATAACTATGATGCTCCCTTTTCTTCACTAATGACGTTTCTATTTTAAAAAAATAATCGTTTCATAACAGGTTTTGAAATGCCAAATAAAATATAAATTACAAAGAAAGACAATGTTGAGCATTCATTCTTGTTCAATGTATTTTCTATCTGTAGGTGGCAGCATTACGCAGCGCGTGCCATGTCCTGCTCGCCTGAATGGTATTTAGCAGAAGAAGACGAATCTCATGGCAGATGACAACAAAGGCAAATTAGTTTCATTTAGTTATTTTTTTCTTTTATCTTTCTCGATTTCTGCAAACATTATGTTTTGTTTTCCTTTTCTTAACAGTTATCCAAAGCATATCTTGCCATTTTCTTGTCGATAACAGAAATGTGCTAGCATACTTTGCACTGTAGAGTGCATTTGTCACGGGATTATAAATGTAAAACAAGCTATCACAGACCGGGAAAACAATTCGGATCACTAATTTCGCTACAATATATTTGTTCACGTTCAAATAGAAGTAAAGTCGCGCTTACCCAGATTGAACACTTGCCTACATGTGCCCGATGATGTGGTGCTAGTTTGAGGCTAGTGGACACTGGTCACCGGCAGATGGCGCTGTCGAGGCGAAAGCGATGTTCAAATGCAGTAGATGTTTTGATCCAGAGAAGCTGCAAGGCTGAGGATGCTGGCGCTGTGAACAGGAGCAATCTGAAACTTCTCAGAGGCGTAATCCTTCAGGTAATAGCTGCCGCAACAAATTGCATTATGTATTTTTGGCCATACGTGCATGTGAAAGCCAGATCCCGCCAGTCCCCTGAAGCTAAGCAGGGCAGAGCCTTGTTAATGCTATGATGGGAGACCTGTGGGCATATCAGGTACTACAGTTGGGCAGCTGTGGCTGTAATGTGCCAAAGTGTCCTTAGGACACAACAGAACCCACATTTCCCGGAATGAGTCTGGTGTGTGCGTGAATGGTTGGTGGTAGTCAGAGGGGCAGATGGCACGTACTGGTTGCCCAGCTTCTGTCTGTGTGCCCCAGGGCAGCTGTGGCTATAGTAGTAGTTTGTCACCGCCAGGAATGGAGTGAAAGAATAATGGCATGTAAAGCGTCTTTGAGTGTCCAAAAAAGCACTGTACAAAGAAAACAATTCATTATTATTATCTGTATATGTGCCCCTCCCCTCATCTCTCATTTTCAGGACACTAGAACATATTCCAAAGTGTGGTGCAAATCCTCAAAATCAACAATAACAAGTGAAGCTGGACAAATGTACTTTGAAAACTATCAGGACTGTTACAGCTGGTGTGTTGTGTATTTACTGATTGTATGGAACTGGGATTTGCATGTTTTCTGATTGTTCTTGTCTCAGCCTTCACGTGGACCCGTATCTTCTTTATAAACTGACACGACGCTCTAAACAGGATAAATTTGAAGATGCCTTACTGTGTCAGACTCCTCTCGTAAGTCAAAAATATATTATGTATATTTTTATGAATAATGTAAAACATTCAAACACATCTGTGTTCCTCTTCCTCAGGACAGAACTCTGGAAACGCCTATGGATCAAAAACCTAATCTTCTTGTGTTAACTGCTAATAACTGGATTTATCGTCTCTCAGCTCATACAGGCAAAGAGCTAGAGAGAATTTACCTTTCCCCGAAACATAAATTTAGGTATAGCTTCATTATGTTTCATTAATATTATCCACACCTAATTTAACTACTTTTTAACTTTGTATATATTTTTTAGATACCTCGGATGGGATGTTTCTCAAGAAGTATTGTACGTAAAGACAATACAGAATAAAGAATCTGCCTCTGAACGGCAGGTAAGGTCACAATTTATTAAGATACATCTTGATTGTGGTATTTTCTTTAATATATTTGTGAACATTTTATAGGCTGGTATCACACATAACACCTTGATGCATCTTGCTGTCTTCACAGCTTTCCCTCTACAAATTGTGGGCATAATAGAGATTAATAAGAAGGTATGTTTTTAAGTCTTATTAAATTATATTTGTCATTTGATAATAAGCATGCTATTCCAGGTATTTGGAAGCAGTGTGAGTGATGTGGTGCTGTCTCAGGGTGTGCTCGCGGTGTCTTATAGCAACAAGTCTGTGAGGTTGTACAGCTCTGAGCATATTTTTCAGAAGGTGTGGTTGTAGTTGTATTGTTGGATATATACTCTTAATGCCATGGATCTCAACACATTTCTCCATTTTTAGTACACCACAGACAATTTAACTTTAGGAAAGCAAAGCCCACTTCTTGGTGGAAAGAAGGTTGGGGAATTCCCTTTTGGTATTCCAATCAACGTGCACATTACAGGTATGTTGTTGGGTCATTTATTACATTATTAAATAATGGAATCACTTTAATCATATTTTTTTGTATTGCACAGATTCCCTTCCTGTGCTTTTTGAGGTGTCCTGCTCTGATTCTGGCATTCAGATCGGTCATCCCTGGCACTTCATTCACACACCTCCTCATAAGAAGCATTCTGGGACTCATCACATCTGCTCTCTTAAAGACTCCAATCTTGTAAGTATTCTGAGCTCATGGATTGGCCAAATTTCTATTGGATGTAACAATAATGACGTATAGCTTTTTTTCTTTAAGTAGTTGTTTATCAGTCTTTTTTGTTCAAGACAAGTGAGAATAGTCCAACATGTAAAGTCATTGGTTTAAAGACACCTTTTTGTTATGTAGGCAACAAACGGTATCCGAAATATGAAATGCAGTGCATTGGAGATGGATGAAATAGTATTTCATCCTGATGATACTGGACGGATCATACATTTTGGGCCAAAACAAATTGAGTAAGTACAAATCTAAATACACTCAACTCATATTGTCATGCACAGATACTAGATAATCATGTGCTTGTATTAACAGTCTTTCCCCCTTTCTAGAGTGCTTAAAATAGTCAGCGATGTGAACAACTGTGCTCGCTCAAAGATAATGGAAGATTTCTCTATTACGATTGATGAACAGATAAGTGTATGAATAGTTTTTATGGTTTTATTGATAATATAAATTTAAAATGTTCTTTCTTTCATTACTAACAAATATAACTGTGCTGCAGCGATTGCCTCAGGTGACTGTGACCTCATCAGGGCGTACTGTAAAAAGAAGATTCCAGCATCAGCTTGACGATGACCCAAAGCGAGAGGTGTGCACCAACATTTTATTGTAAAGTGTTTGTTTGTGTCTGATCAAATCTGTAACTGACAGACCTTCAGGAAGGTGGAGTACGAGGATGAGCTAGACATTTTAGCTGTGGTTGTCACAAACGGAGAGGAGGGAAGAGCACAGGTCCGGCTCTATGACAATCAGAACGGACAACTACTTCGAACTATTGATCTGACGGAGTCTTGGGATGAGGTGAGCTTCAGCCTATGAGTGAGCTTTAATTTTGTTTTTTAATTCCATTTTGTTCCAGACTTATCGACATGAGCTGCTGTTTGACAAAGACACCATTATGCACATTGAGCAGCAGAAGACCATGTTCTGTTGTCATGTTTACAAACTTGATTCTGCTGTGAAGTGACTGATGTCTCATATCCAAGCTGTTAAAGTGTGGTTTTACTATAATATGTACACTTTCTATGACAAACTAAACAATAAATCTACAATTTTATTATTATTCATACATTTAATTTATAACTAAATTCAGCTTAAAAAATAAAAGATGGCCTTCACCTTTAATATACACTCACCGGCCACTTTATTAGGTACACCTTGCTTGTACTTGCCTTCGAAACTGTCTTAATCCTTCGTGGCATAGATTCAACAAGGTACTGGACACATTTCATAGTTTTGGTGCATATTTGATAGCAACATGCAGTTTCTGCAGATTTGTCGGATGCACATCCATTAGGAGGCCATTACAGTACAGTGAACTTATTGTCATGTTCAAGAAACCAGTCTGTGATGATTTGAGCTTTATGACAAGGTGTTTTATCCTGCTGGAAGTAGCCATCAGAAGATGGATACACTGTGGTCATAAAGGGATGGACATGGTCAGAAACAATACTCGGGTGGGCTGTGGCGTGGCAATGATGATCAATTGGTACTAAAGGACTCAAAGAGTGCCAAGAAAATATCCCCCACACCGTTACACCACTGCTGTATAGGGGACAAAAGGTATAAGTTGGAGGAAACAAAAGTAGTCACGGTTTGTGGTGATAACTGGACGTTCATCAGGAATCATAATATACACTGTAAAAAACGGACTTGAATAAAGACATAAACAAAAGAGTAGCCTTTATTAGCCAATTCAAGTCAGAGTTTTTTCTTTTTACATTCGATATGACAATAACGTGCTGTGAAATACTTGTGATTCCTGATGAACGTCCAGTGAGAGTGATTGCATTTGTTTTCTCCAATGCCTGTTGTACCTCAAATCCCAGACAGAGCAGGGACGTGAGGTAAAGTGGGAGTTGGCAGCGTGTTTTAAGGCTCGTGCAGAAATCCAGGGGAGATCTCTTCAAATCTCGTCACCAGGCTCAGTGCGAGCCCTGGATGGAGTGCGTCGATAATAAGCACTGGAAAGAGCCTAAAGACAGATTCAGATTCAGTTTATTTGCCATTTGCAGTAAAAAAAAAACACACATTGGAATACATAAGCAAAAGTCTCCAGTGTGCACAGACAAATACAGACATAAAACAACATTAAAAGACAAAAATAAAACAAATAAAACAGTAAACAAATGTCACTGTGAAATCGATCGACTAAAACAGTTTCAAAACAAGTGCAAATCATTTAAAGTGCTCTGTTCAAGCTAATAACAGCTTGTGGATAAAAACTGTTAGCGTAACGAGATGTCCTGTATCTCAGAGAGCGATATCTTCTGCCAGAGGGAAGAAGCTGGAACATGGCTTTCCCAGGGTGACCAGAAGAGTCATTGACAATCCTAAGAGCTTTGTTTAAAAGTCTGGATTTATAAAGAACCTCCAGAACAGGAAGCTCACAGCCCACGGTCCTCTTTGCAGAGTGGAGCACCTTGTTTAAAGCTCTCTTTTCTTTATCTTTGATGTTTCCAAACCACACAGACACAGAACCAACAAGTAAACTCTCAATGGTGCAGCGATAAAAGTTAAGCAGAATCTTAGAGTTAGTGGTAAATTCTCTAAGTTTACGCAGAAAGTAGAGACGCTGACGAGCTTTCTTAACGACTCGGTCAGTCTTTTTAACCCATTTCAGGTCGTTAGACAGAGTTAAACCCAGAAACTTGCACTCCTCTACGATCTGCACCTGGGAGTTGTCGATTACGACAGGCAAATGAGAACTATTGCGACTGAAGTCGTAGACCAGTTCACATGTTCTGGATGCGTTCAGCTGGAGGTTGTTAGTTTTACTCCACTGAACCACATTTTGTATCTCTGCTCTATAAGATAATTCATCATTGTTACTGATGAGACCGATGATGGTGGTGTCATCAGCATATTTAATGATCCTCTGAAGTTTGAGTCAGAGGAGGACACACAATCGTGAGTGTACAGTGTAAAAAGCAAAGGACTCAAAATACATCCCTGAGGAGAACCAGTGCTCACAGAAACAACATCAGAAAAACAGTCATTGATTTTCACTCTCTCTGAGATCTGTCAGTTAAAAAGCTAAAAATCCATTTACACATGGCAACACTTAAACCGAGAGACATGAGCTTTTCAATCAGTTTACCTGGGACAAGGCAGTTAAAAGCAGAGCTATAATCGATGAAAAGCATTCTCGCGACAGATTTACTAGTGTCCAAGTGACTGTAGACAGAGTTCAGAACAAAGGAGATGGCATCCTCCACACTCCTGTTCTGTCTGTAAGCAAACTGGAGCGGGTCAACACTCACAGGGATCTGGCTCTTAATGAAGTCAAGCACAAGCCGCTCAAAAGTTTTCATAAGAACAGACGTGAGGGCCACAGGACGATAGTCATTCAGGCATGTCACAGGAGTTTTCTTAGGAACTGGAATGATGGTCGACTCTTTAAAGCAGTTTGGCACAGTACAGTTCCTTAGCGACAGGTTGAAAATGTCTGTTAGCACAGGGGCAAGTTGCTCAGAGCACAGTTTCAGGACACGAGGAGGGATGCCGTCCGGGCCTGGGGCTTTCCGGACTGTGGTCCTGGACAAGACACACCTGACTTCCTCCTGAGTCACGGTGACGGTACCTTGATTGAAACACTCAGGGAATACAGTAGGACAGGCATCAGCGGATTCAAAGCGACAAGGTAATAAGGAGTTTTGAAAATAAAGCTTTTTGTGTCCAGGTGAAGTAAGCCAGGGAAACTGTGGAGAATGATATACATGATCTCACTGAAAGAGAAGTGCAGATCCTGGATATAATGTCAGAGAAGTCCAATCAGGAGACTGCTCTGAGGAACTAGGTCTCAGCTCTCCAACAGGAGCTGTAGGAGAAGGAGCTCCTGAGGAGTCAGGTGAGCCAACTCCAGTTAGGTCTGAGTGAAAAAGACCAGGCCACAGTCACAGCACAGGGACATGTGGAGCAGTTACAGACAGAGATGCACAAGTTGTCAACAACAGTGGACACTTACATCTGCCCTGGACCGAGAGAAGTGTCTCACCAATGAAGCTGTGAGCAAAAGGTAGGAGAAGGAGAGAGTGTCGCGCAAACTAAAGACTCAAGTGTCCACTCTAATATTTGCCCTAGACCAGGAGAAGCAGGCCACCAAAGAGGCTCAGACCTCCCAAACAGGTCTGCTACAGCAGATAGAGGAGCATAAAATGGAGCTTCAGAGTGAGCAGGAGCAAATAAGGGCCTTCAAAGCACGTGACCAAGTACAGTGTGAGTATGTGCAGAATGAGCACCTCAGATGAAGGCTTCAGCTTTTAGTGCACAAATGGAGGAAGCCAGAGGGGCTGTGTGGGTGTAGATAGCAGACCTTAAGGTAGTCAATTTTGAACTCAATGAAAAGGTGATAAAATGAAACAAACAAACCCAGGCCCTCCTGGATACAGTAATTGAGGAAGAGAAATGTCTGAAAGATCAGGTGACTGAGCTCAGACAGGCCGAGTGCGAGGGGAAACAAGAGACTGAGGCCTTTTGGAGTGGGGTGTATGAACCACAGATCAACCATATGATAAATAGTACAAAAACTCCTGCCTGCAACAGAGAGGTACGAGAAGTCCTCAAGGAGATGCTTCATCAGGTCCACCGAGAGCAACTGAGTACTTAAACAGCCAGCTGATCCTGGAGCAGAACTTACAGAAGCTGTCGGAGGATATGATTACAATCCCAGGATTACAACACTGCTCTGGACCTAGACATTCATGAGTTGGCTGCACAAGAGGAAGAAGAAGAGGAGGAGCTGGCGGTGTTTCCAAAAGCAAACACAGACATTAGTGATGTGGTGTTCAGGACGAAGCACATCACGCTGAGAGGATACTAAATGAGAGTAGATCTTTATCTTGTTGAGTCATTCGTGACTTGGGGGATCTCAGTAAGCGAGCATCATGGTCAACATTTGTCAGACATCTTTGATTTCTTATTACACTTCAACAAATGCATCTAATGACTTGACCTGAATTCAGGGTTTTGACTCTTTCCCCTGCTTTAAGCTGTTTCTGACAAATTTCAACACAACATTTTGTTTTGATTTCAAAGAACTTTTGGCCAATGGGATACAAAATAGATTATTTGTGAATTATACAAAATATAATTCACAAAATTTCTTTGTGAATTAGTTCACTTATTTCATTGGCAAAGCAATTGTCTACTCTTAAAACTGTGTGCAACTAGTCATAATTATCTGACTAGTGAATATTTGCAGCTACATAAGACTATACAGAAGTTTATATATTCAGTGTTTGCAGTGTAGAAACCAAAAGTACCCTATACCCATTATCTTGTCCAACGATGAGCAGCTCGATGAAGTATTGGTTTCCCTTCCCTCAAAAATAAACAAATCCAATATCATAAACTCTGTCATGACTGACATCTTTGTTGTTTTGATAGTTTTAAAGTACTATTTAATATGTTTAGGATGATTTGAACTCATCTGTTGCTTTTGCAGAGCCGTGTTGCATTGTAACGGGTCCCTCAGACGGGGTGGTGTGAGGTGAACTGGAGTAAGATAACAAGTTTAATAAGTGTGCAAGATTTGCGGCTGTTTGACAGACTCAGCCAGTGGCGGCCGGCCAATAGAGGGCGCTAGGGCGCCGCACCACTCACAACTTTCCATGTTACCTTGAATAAAACGTTAAAAAAAAATAATAACATTAAAATATTTCGAAATTTATGTGTGTTTTATTTCAGATGTGGAAGAAATACTTTATAGTTTATGCTGAGTTGGATTGATTAAGCTCATCAGCGTTGTCTGTGTCGGACTGAGGACGTATTTCCGCCTCAGGGCGCAAAAGATTGCGCCCTGAGCCGTCTATGGACTCTCGTTAAAAGTTGTACATGCGCAGTAGCTCCTCTTCAATGCAAGAGATAAGACGATTTGGGGGCGCAGGAGAAGTGCGCCCTGAGGGGGCGGGATCGCCCGCGACCTGTACTGTCACTGTCTGTGACGTCCGTTTACAGTGATTGACAGGTCAAGCTGTGGGAGTTTGAGACGAACGTAAAGAGACGCAAAATGGAGAACGAGAAAAAGAATAATTCAGTTAGATCACTCAAAACAATACCGTTTGAGAGAAGATCATACCAGGAGAAGGTTGAGGTTAAAGAGCTTGGACCTGATCAGCCAAATATTACCATTAGTCAGCAGTCCAGCGACAGGGGGAGACGGTACACTCGTACTTTTTCCAGGACCTGGTTCAGCGCCAAATCTTGGCTAGCAGCATGTAGCGAGGCCAATGCTTTATTTTGCTTTCCATGCCTCTTGTTTCAAACATCAGGATCTGACCCAGCATGGATCAAGACAGGTATGACTGATCTGAAGCACTTTTTAGAAAAGGCAAAGAAGCATGAGCAGACTGCTATCCACATGCAAAATGCCCTCAAATTAGCTATGTTTGGGAAGATAAATATTTCATCCCAGCTGGATGAAAGCTACAGGGTAGGGATCAGAAAGCATCATGTGACCTTGTTGATTCTCGTGTGAGGCTTCAGTCACAACAGTCAGTGTAAACTTACTTACTGCTGGTATATATCTAGTCATCATATTCATAGCCCCCCCAGTAGAAAATTCCACCAGCCGCCACTGGACTCAGCACAAGTGTTGCGCAATGTTGAGCTGAGCAAACCGCACGTCTGCGTGACGCATGCTACATAACGTCTACTCTAATTTATTTTGACAGATTCTTGAAGTTACCAAACATGATGGCTCCCACGCCCACCTCTGTGCCACGTGACCAGCGCCATCCTCCAGATCTCCGCTTGTGACAACAGCAGCTGTTTGAGAAAACTATGGAGAAACCTGGAGCGTTTCTGGTCGCGTTGTGCGCTGCCGCTATCACCGGGATACTGTGCATTATCTTCACTCTCATATGGGTCCTACACTACAGGGAAGGGCTGGCCTGGGATGGAGGCTCCGCAGAATTCAACTGGCATCCTCTCCTGATGGTGGTTGGCTTGGTTTTTCTCCAAGGATCTGGTGAGACATGTTTTCATGTCTGTGAGCTACTCTTGCCAAATAATTCCAAAGTTGTGCACGTTTGGCTTGCATTCAAAAATCTAAAACGGGAAAAACTTGGATAGTATCGTTGCTCAAAAACTTACCAAAACTTTAAAAATAAACCTGTAGTCTCCAAAGCTGTAATTTCTTGTTGCTCATTAAAAAGTAGGACTATGACACTGACAGAAAACAATGATTCCATTCAAAATAGTTGTTATGAAGGAATTGGAATGTAAAACTAACGAATGTACCCGAACAAGCAATGAGGAAGATATAATTTGCTTTGTATTATTTCAACATAACTCATAGTCATACAATTTTGTCAGTAGATAAACAAAAGTAGAGCTTGGTCAGCCCTCCTCTAGGCTACAAGTCTAGGCCCATGTTTTAAGTAGGTATAAATTAGATTAGACTTCCTAATTGCCCCGAGAAACACTGACTTCCTATTTTATAATTTCTTTCATAATGTGGAAGTGTACATTTCAAACTGTGCTCATATTCTCTCCTTTTTATCCTTAAATAGCCATCATCATCTTCAGACTTCATTGGACCTGGACTTGCAGCAAGTTGGTGATGAAGTGGATCCATGCGTGTTTACACTTACTGGCTTTTGCGTTGGCTGTTATATCCACAGTAGCAGTCTTTGACTTCCATAACTCTGCCAAAATCCCCAACATGTACAGCCTGCACAGCTGGCTGGGGATAGCAGCTGTCGCACTTTACTGTTTACAAGTAGGTCTGACCCTTCACACTGTGGGTATTATGTGTTTCTTTCTCGTAACTTGAACTTCATCCACAGATTGTTGTAGCAGTGGTCTTGTACCTGCTCCCTGTCTCACCAGTGTCATGGAGAGCAGCCTTCATGCCTTTCCATGTCTTTTTTGGGACTTTGCTGTTTGTTGGTGTCATCTCTGTTGCACTCATGGGTATAACAGAAAAGCTCATTTTTGGTCTGTAAGTAATTACTATAATGTATTACATTTTATATATGTATGCTATTATATGAGGATAACTGTTGAACTTTTTCCCGTAGAAAAGACCCTAAGTACAGCCAGTCTCCACCTGAAGCACTCTTTGTAAATGTTCTTGGAGTGCTCTTGGTGGGTTTTGGGGCTATTGTGGTGTATACTGTTACTCGAGTACCTTGGAAACGCCCCAATGTTCAAGTCTTGCATACCTTGCATAGCAACGAGGTGGAAGAGGATAAAGGACAAGTGGGACCAGCACTGACACAACTCCCTGCTGCAGCAGATGCTGAGGCCAGTGACATGAGAAGAAGAATCAATACAATGGATGAAAACAACTAATTTCAAAGTGATTCTGCCACAAAACTAAAATGGTTAACTAAACACTTCTAAATACTTAAATACTTCTGAGAGTAGATGGAAAAATCTATATTGCTGTTTATAATCATAGTTATTTTTATATTTAATGTTTGTCAAACCATCTTGTGTCATGATATTGTGAAAAAGCGAATAAAAATGCATTTTATATTTTTGTTTCAGAGTATTTATGTATTTATTTAATTTTTTTAGGATTAGCTCTTTATCCATATTATATACAAGTATTTCTGGAGTTGTCCTGATTTAACACATACAAAAAAATGTCTCGTCCTTTTTGACCACCCTCGGCACCGGTAGTCGGCGCTGGGCCTGTTTGTTTTCCTGTGTTGGCGAAACCTTTGTGACAGGTTATAAACCCGCTGTAAGGTTAGTTTACGAAAGGCCGTTCATCTGCTTTACGCGTAAGGCTATAATATCTCTAATATCTCTGAGTTGAGTCTGAGCCTATCATTTCACTGTTTTGACAAGAGATTCAAATAATATGGCTGCTAACTTTACCCGGTTGGCTACTGAGCTAATTATACACTTAGCCTGTTTCATTATACATACAGCTGTCTTTATGTGAATGGGCAATAATGACTCTACTCCCGTTTTACGGGTTTTTGTACGTACATGTTTTAATTTACTTTGATCTCGTCCAAAGAGTGAATGGGCTTAGGTTGCTTCTTTGGAATCATGGAAAGCGAATGCTGCCTGGGCACGGTCCAGCTGAAGGAAGATGTTTAGAAATGATCTAGCTACTTCTTAACACATAATATCAATTGTATTATCCTGACATTCCCAGAAATAACAATCAATGACTGCAAAGAACTGCTGCATCGCTAAAAGTTTATTTCAATCGTGTTATTCTTGTAACTAGCACATGTAGTCTGTCACACAGGGTGGGGCTGCCCATAAAGTCATTATTCAGACAACACTCGTTTTAATCAATTTTGTATTTACATGTAATCTACCATATCAAATGTAATGTTTTTAGTCTTGGTCTGGACCTGGACCTCAATCCGACCTCTTTCTGATCCTTTTAATTTGACCCACATTCTAGAATAAAAAATTGCCCACTACCCTTTATATAATCACATTATTTATAACGGAAACTGTATAGTATTGAGTCTTGAAGACACAGGGTTTTCAGTTGTATCTTTTTGCACCTTTCCGTTGATATATTGTGAAACCGGAAAAATAAGTTGCATTCATTTCTGATTCTGCATTGCCGCCATAGATGTATAGCTCTACAGTCTATATGCAATTAGAGAACTGTTTTTTCCCCCTCTGTAGCTGGTCCACCATGTCTGACAAGAATGAGCTGAAGGCAGAGCTTGAAAGAAAGAAACAACGATTGGCACAAATCAGGGAGGAGAAGAAGCGGAAAGAGGAGGAGCGAAAGAAAAAAGAGGTAGATATAATTCTCAAATATTTGTATTAACATGTCACATTTTATGTTATCTAGCCATTAGTTAGTCTTTTGACAATAAGTGAATGGACCATAATAGTGCCAATGCAGGAACCTTGGCACAAATACAAGAATACCCTACAATAATAATAATAATTTTTGTTTAGATTTTTTTCATGTAAACATTCCAGTAATGTCTTTTTACCTAAATCTTCCTCTACTAATTGGTAATGTAATAGCATAATTTAATAACTACAATTGCTTTTTTTAGTCTGAACAGCTGAAAGAGGCTTCGCAACATCAAGATGACTCTGATTTGGAGAAGAAACGACGTGAAGCTGAAGCCCTGTTACAGAGCATGGGGATTGGAGAAACTCCCTCTGGTAATTTTTATGATGCTGCAAATTGTATGTCCATTCTTCAGGTGGTGTACTGTTAACTGCATAATTGGAAATTTACTGAATCTATTCACTAACATTCAAATGTCGTGAATGGATTATGAATGTCGTGATTATGAATGTTGTGAATAATAATAGCCATTACTAAATATCTACAGTAGGGCAACTGCTGTTGTGTTTTTTGGCAAGACACATTGCCTAGTATGAGTCTGGGATGTGAGTGAATTGTTGGTGGTGGTTGGAGCAACCAATCGATCCCTTGCTTCCGTCAGTCTGTCCCAGGGCAGCTGTGGCAACTGTTCCAGTTTACCACCATTGTGTATGGAGTGAATGAATAAAGCCATGTGAAGCGTCTTTGAGGGGCCAAAACACCATGTACAAAACCAAATAAAAAAAAAAAAATATATATATATATATGCTATCATGAATATGAATGCATAAATGATAGAGACTTTTCCTCTTTAAAAAAAAAAAAAGGAAAAAGGAAAAATCAGCATTAACAATGTAATGTTTCTACCACCAGGTGGCAGAAGTGATCCATAAAATCCTTTTAATAAACCATGACTTGTGACACAAAGCTGTCTTACTATATTTTCTCCTAAATTGAATACGATTATGTCAAATTGCTGGCTGAACTTTTGTCTGGCAGCAATATTAAATAACATTAATTTTAAATTGTGTGCCAAATTTGGAGCAACACTTCAGTGCTAATGCATCTGTCCTCTGTTGTGCACACCTAAACATACTTCAAGTGTAAGAGATGATTGTGCATGTTGTTGTGCAGTGCCTCCTCCTCCCGTGTCTCCCACTGCCAAATCCACGGGCACGCCGAGCGAGGCAGGGAGCCAGGACTCGGATGGAGCTGTGGGACCCAGGTACAGTTACTCTGTTCCCGGCAAAGTCTGAATCACACACGCGTCACACTCCAACCATCTTTAAAATCCCCTTGCTGCTGTTAACTACAGGCGATCCTGTGAGCCTGATCAAATGTACCTTTTTAATTTAACATCTTCCTTTATTCTGCTGCTGTCAAGTATTACCAAGTGTAAATGTGAAACCAGCCACTTATGATGATTAACAGAGATCCTTTATTCGTCCCACAGTGGGAAATTTCAGTGTTGCATCTCTAGTTACAGAACAGTAGGAAAGAGTAGCGCACTGTATATGATAAATGAACAATAACTCACTATACTATACTAAATAAACAAAAATAAAAGTCTCTAACTCTAGCATGAAGAAGAAACAAGTATAAAATCTCTATCTTTAGCATAATGAGTATAAAAATCTCTGACTTTAGCATAACAAAAGTATAAAATCTGATGGGAAAAAGTAGTTTGGGCGTTGAGGTTTGTTTGAAGATTGCAAGTCGCATAACATCAGTGTATAACTTCCAGCGGAGGAACCACCTGAAGGTTTCCTAACGTTACAGTGACTGATGATAAGTTTATGCCAGCAGAGTGCATGTTTATTTAATTTGTGTGCCGCTGAATTAGAACGATCCTAAATTAACAATAAACCAGCAGGCTGTTGGTGATGCCTGGGGGACTTCTTAACCTCTAATTAGAGCCCCTTCCCTGCGCTGAAACTCAAGCTCCCCCAGTGTCCCATCAGGCCCAGGGAGCTGTTCCCCCTACGTGTTGACTCATTTCCCTCACCAGCATGGCCATTTCCTACACACATGGAGGTCATGTTTTCTCCCCGAGGGTCCTCTCTCTGTCGACACCACATTCAGAGGCTTTGGTGTCTGCATCCATGTGGCCCTCAGGCAGCTGGGTACAAACCTGTGCCATCTGATTCAGAACTGTTTAAGGCGTTCTTTGACCTCTTGAGTTGCGTGCCGGTACAGCCCTGCACTGGGATTACATCATATGAATCAAAGCACCGTCGTAACTCACTATCAGATTGCACACAATGTTGAGCTTGTTTGCATGTCGTTTGCCATATTGCTAACTGGATATTATGTCTTTTGTGCCTGCGCTTGTCTCTTCACTAATGCTGCCTTGTTGCTGTGGCACTAACAGGACTCTGCACTGGGACTCTGACCCGTCCACACTTCAACTTCACTCTGATTCTGAGCTGGGGTACTGGACACTCTCTTCTCTTCTTTCCTGGTCATTTTCCCTTCTATCAATCTTTAGCATGTCTTCGTTTGATTACACTATAGCCAAATGTGTCTGTGTGTTCATGCAGTTACTATGCTAACTCAGTGTTTTTGCCATCTCATAACACAGTAACATAATTTATATGGGCACAAGTTTAACCTACACTGAGGTGAGACTTTTAACCACATTTGTGTAGAAAGTTAACATTTATAGCTGTGCATATTTAAATTTTTTTTTGTTTTTTTTATGCTTATTTCTAATATTGATGCCGCGTTGTTTTATATTTAGTGGTTGTGGAAATGTTGAAATGTTTTGTCATTGTAGGCGTGTGACACCAAAACTGGGGTTGGCCAAAGTCACACATGTAGACTTCCCTCCACGTGAAACTGTTTCCTACACCAAAGAGACGCAGACCCCCGCACTCACCCAGCCTAAAGAAGGTACAACTCCAATTACAATATTTATGTCTGAGCAGAGCATTATTGGCAAAATAATTTTGGGTTGTCTATATTTTTTTGTATCACTTTCTCTGAGCAATGGTGACCATTATAATTTGAATGATATACATAAAAGTATAATTAAAATAAGATTCTATTCCGATTAGCATTTCTCCTTTTTACCTCACATGTTGCTCTGCGTCACTCCTTTGCCTTTGGTCTAATTATTGAGCAGAATGAGAAAGCAGTGACAGGAAGAAGGGATGAGATGGCAGCCAAGATATAAGGGAAGTGCTACAGCTGCTCCCTGTCGCTGAAGCGTGTCCATATTTTTGTAATTGCTGTGCTCATTCACTTTATGTGGTTGGTCAAAGAGAAAATCTAGCTTCTATCCACCTCCACATGTTGGACACATGTTGCATAAAATATGCATAATTTGTGACCGTGCAGCGAGTTCGTGCCTGATTCGTGTAATGACAGCTGCTGAATAATGTGCTTGACTTGAATTCTGATGAGGATTCATTTTTTCTTTTCTCATTATTTAATTCCAGAAGTTTGTATGAAAACAATGCTTTTTGTTTTCATGTTTAATTTATTTATAATATGTATTTTCTGCATTCACCTTTAAGCAGTATCTTTTACTTAATACTAAATTGCTTGCCATTTGATTGTGTCTAAGGCTGTGATTACCAATTAAAACTCAAAGTTATGAGCAGATTTATACAAAATGTTCAGTTGATCTCAGAAACAAATGATTAGATCCAGGATTTAGGTCTGCACTTTACGAGTGTGTTTATTTTATATTTGAAAAATAAAGCTTAAGTAAAGCCACTGGTGTTATAACAATAATGGTTATTTTGATTTAATATTTCATTCTACAATGATTGAAACATTTTCCAGTTTGTAAATTGTCATAAAACTATTACGCAGATTTTAAAATCAACAAATTTTATAAAGGATTAATTGCAACTAATTCAACACCTTGTTACTGCCCTAATTATGTCAAGTTTTGATATTACACTCATGGCTTTACGTTTGCAGCACATTTTACACACACTCTTGAGAGTTTTTAACCCCAACATTTATGGAACACAGATGATGTAAAATAAGGAAGCTTCTGCAGCAGACAAGTTGGTGTGAAAATAGAGAAAGCATTGTGCCGTGAGTAAAACTGCTGTGCCTCTGGACTCTACTGGGCATTGTAAAAGTGTGTTAAACAGCGATGGTTTCTGCCAGCTGTTCAACACCAAGCCCCTTCCCCTCTCTGCCACTATGTAATCATTTCATCAACTCCCTCGCGTCCCTGTCTTCTCCCTTCAGCGAACAGGCACATAACAAAACACACTCAGTCACATTGTGCATTTTCACACCATCACTCCTGGCACTCAATGAGGCGGCATCCCCATCCCCGGTGCGCTCCCCTCTGTGCATTTCTGATGTGTGGGGTGGCATCAGACCTGCGCTCTGATTGAGCCATTTATCATGTTGTCAAAAAGAGGCAATGGTGCAGCACTCTCAAGGTCAGCGGGCGGTGGCACGCGAGCTCCCGGCTACTGCGGCCAGGCCCAAGTCCTGACTGGACTAGGTTCAGTCGGGCTGAGCTGCAGCATACCTCTAATATCCCTGTTCTTGTATAGATAGGTCCTAATCCAATTGGACGACTATTAATATTGAAGATAAAATAGGATATTGAATGATTTTGTTATGCAATATCATACATACATACATTATTTTTCACAACTATCAATTCATCCACCATAATTGTGTGAAAAGTGTCTGTTCATATGATAAACTTATTTTGATGAATTTAGCCTTGGCTAAAACCTGACTAAAATTCTTCCAGACATTATGATGATTCACTGCGCCTCAGACACTCAGACCATTTTAAACTGCAAGCAACATTGAAACTATTCAAATGTTGGCGACTACATCTAGAGATGGAAGGAATGTATTCTCTTCCATCTGTATCTTTTTTACCAGCATATAAACTGAAAAAAACAACTTTTTATGAAAATGTTCCTGCTCAACCTTATCTGTAGTGACAATGGCCACTCGTACCAATATGAAATAAATTGTAATTAGCTTGAAACTTTTCTGAAATGGTATCCACAAAACTAGCTAACTGTTAAATTGTGCCAGTGGCATCGTGGTCCCTCTTCGGTCTTCCTAAAATGCTCTACTAGGTAATATGCTGCATCACTATGCACTTCTCAACAAGAGACTATAATTACAGTAAGATATTGTTGGAGGTTGCGGGTGGTGGGTGTGGAGTGGCTGGTCTTGTGCGGTGCTTAAAAAGGCTTGTCAGTAGTTGGAGTATACAGAGCAGTTTAGTAAATCTAATATTTAATTGAATGTGATTGTTTTAATCATGCTGAATTTGGAGACAGGTCAAAACTTTTAATCATGAAACCCTTAATGGCCTTCTTGTTTGAAGTGCCACTCGTAATCGTGGTTAGCTTTTATGTACTTCATGATTACCAGTGTTAAATATCTATTGTATAATGCAGTGGATTCACTGCGCTTTAGAGTGGGGTGCTCTTTTTACCATCTAAATGACAAAAATATTACAGATGGTTAGCAACATTAGGCCAACACCTCACAGTACCATTCATTGTGGACATAGTACGGCAACGTTTCATTTGGTAAATTGCATTTGAAAATGTCATTTGAACAAGGAGGTGACTGTAGGTCACAATATCACAATGTTATTTGAGTTTGTAGATTGTTTGACCCATTCTTCAATAATCTAATCTTGCTCATCTTTACAACCAAATTGTCTTGCATTTAATGGGATTAGTGTTACTGTTCAAATTCTGGCTGGAGTATGCTCAAAGTAGTGGGCCCCCTGCTGTGTAGATGTTGTCCCCCTGCTGGGCTGACGTGTCGCCAGAGACGAGGCCTATAGTCTGTATTTACATTCACTGATGTATAGAAGGAGATAGACACCTGCAAACCGAGCAGAGGTCATTTAGTTGTACATCACTGACCGCATGTCGCGTTTGCATTAATATATTGTCCATGGGCCGAGACCTGTGATTACTCTTCCCCCAACGCCTCTGTCTGACTCCCCCCAGAAAAGCTTTTATTTCTTAAGTGGCACAAAAGCCATAATTGGGCCTGCTTTGAGAGGACGTGTCAGTGTATGGGACATTGGTGATCCGGGTGAATTCTGTTAAATGCTACTCCCCCAACCGTCCCACTTCCTCCACCACCTACCATTGGCCCCCACTCCCCACACATCCCCAGTAGGGTCGCCAGGATCACTAGCTTTTCTCCAAATGGCCATTTTGGCTGGCAGGTGCATTATACCCTTTATTTTCAGATTGTCTATCCGCTCCTAATGCCTGGCAGGTTGATTGCTCTGGCTGCCTCACCAAGGAAAGGGCTGACGAGCTCGGCCGGGACGAGCTGAAAGACAGTGATTACTGTTTTCCTTTAAGCCTGATTGAGGCCCTTGAAAGGAAAGATTTTAACCTTCTCCTGTTGGTTGCAGAGTATGGTCGTACATTGAAATGCCTTGTGTCATCAACCTGGTTCTGTAAACTCATCAGCGCAGCCAATAACCTTCTTCCCCAAACCTGTGTCTGAGAATGGGGCTAAATCGCTTTACAGACAAAGTGACAGATGACATTATCATTTAGATTATCTCAGTAGGAAAGAAATTTTGTCATGCAGCGCTGTCATCTAAGATAAACTGTGAGGCTCACACCAAGAAGACGACTGCAGGAAGCGTGCATGAATTCTGCCATGCTCATGAATCTGTTTGTCCAGCCTTTGCTCTTGTTTTTCACATAGAAAACGTGCTATACACAGCCTGAATGAGACGTGTGTAGAAAAGCGTGTTGGTCTTCTTTGAGGTAGGGCCGGTGTGCAGTTTGCCAGCTGGTCTGGCCTGTATTTTGTTGTACATTCTTTGAGGTTGAATAGGAGTTGCAGGACCTCCTGCTAGGATGGTAATTGCACAGGCTTGCTGTTCAGGGAGAAGCTTGTCTCGGGGCAGCCAGGCGGAAAACCTCTGTGCCATCCCCATGCCACCTCTGAAGAGCACCAGACAATCGCAGCATCACCATCTGCCTGTGCACCATGTCGTCATCTGGCCGGAGCAAAGAGATGGGCCTGGGCAGCTGCTCCACTGCCCTGTGGCCTTGCAACACGGACACAGGGAAACTGCGACACTGACAGCTCCACTCTTTTCAATAGCTCTCTCTCATTAACAGTTTGGAAAGACAGGGGTCCCTATGACAACTAGGCACCCGCTGAGCTGTGTCTATTTAACACAAATGACAAACTTCTCGCCTTTTAGAGAACCAAGTTGTGTTTGAAAGGCGACATTGTGCTTGCAAACCAAACAAATAGAGGGAAGGGATACAAAACCAGTCTATAGCTGTGCTCATAATCACTGGGTGAAGCTTTTCATTGAAAATATATAATAATGACCAAAAGGTACAAATTGTTTGTATAGAAGCTTGAATGTGGGGATTGGGAAAGACAATCATTTTCTCTGTTTGCATGACAGAAAAGACTCTCTTAATGTAATCGCTTAAATTACAAAAATGTCTTTATTGTTCACTTCAATAATTGTGTTGGATTTTTATTCAAAGAAGAAGAAGAGGAAGAAGTTGCTCCGCCACTGGCAGTAGAGGAGATACAGACTGAACAACCGGACCAAAAGAAGGAAGAGGAAGGTGCTAATAGATATTTATTAACTTGCAATTTGCTCCAAGTCAAATAACAGCCCAATAATTATTCCACTTGTCATTTCTTCATTGTGCTTCTGTTTACTGGTGCAGCTCCCCCTCATGAACTGACAGAGGAGGAAAAACTCCAGATATTGCACTCGGAGGAGTTTGTGAATTTCTTCGACCACAGCAGTCGTATTATTGAGCGAGCCCTGTCGGAGCACGTGGACCTCTTCTTTGACTACAGCGGCCGCGACCTGGAGGAGAAGGAGGGGTAATAATTGGACAACTGGTCTTTTAAAACTTGTAATTGCCCTGAAGAAGTGCTTTATTGATTTATACTCTTTTTACCTCTCAGGGAAATCCAGGCCGGGGCCAAACTGTCTCTCAACAGGCAGTTTATGGATGAGCACTGGTCCAAGCATCGTGTTGTCACCTGCTTAGACTGGTCACCCCAGGTTATTATTAACTTATCTTTTTATAAATACATAATGAATATATAATCAAATCACTTGGTTATAATGCTGAATAATAAGGCTGAAATAACGCCTTAAGCCTTTAGCTTCAAGTCCCAGTGCAAAAGTTAGGTATGTCCCACACACATTGTCACTAAGCCGCAGTTTGTAATGATTCGTTTCCGCTCGTGTCTGAGGTCATTTAACGCATGTTTCGGCAACAACTCGTGACATTGATTGAACACCGGCTCTTTGTTCACACTGTTTGCTCACTCAGTGCAAAGTGAACCCCTTCTGATCTGAAATTATGTATTCAGAGACTGTAAGCTGAAGGTCAGACATTAAAGCCAGCCAATGTTAATGGCTTGTTTGCTTGAGGGTAAGGTTACTCTGTGTTTTTGTTATGCCCCTAAGTTTGCTTCGACAGCTTCACAATCATTTCTTGTATCCTTACAAGCACCTTTCTTAATCCATTTCGTTAATGTTGGGAATAGATTTAGCAAGGTAAGAGTTTTCTGGTCTAGTGCAACTCAAATGATCCGTGAATCTAGCAAGAGGAAGCAAGTCCTCAGCTGCAGCCCAGGGGTAGTTCTCATGTATACAGCATGCCTTTCACATTTATTTAGTGTGATCTTTATTAATATTATGTTTTTTTTTTCATCTGGCCAGTATCCAGAGCTCTTGGTCGCCGCTTACAACAACAACGAGGAAGCTCCCCATGAGCCCGATGGAGTGGCCCTGGTGTGGAACATGAAGTATAAGAAGGCCACGCCGGAATACGTCTTCCACTGTCAAGTACGTGTCTTCTCTCTTCACACAGAACCTGTTGAGTCCTTTTGACATTATGCAGGAGTAGTACATTTAGTACTTCGTAGCCTGCTGATGCGCTTTGTGAACTTGGTAAACATTACATGATCATTAGTAAGTCTTATTTTTATTGCATAGTTTCCAAACAGTATTATTAATTGCACCATAAAGTTAGGATGCAGAAATGACGAGCATACCTTTAAAAGACACCATAAAGAGTTTTTTTCTTCTCTTCAGGCACCTTCCCTCGTCTTTTTTTAATCCACTTTGTGAGTTCACGACACAGGCATCCGCCTCCACCTCCGCCACATTTATCCACTAACACATGTGCGGTAGACGCCATAGGAGTGGAGCGGGATCCGAGCTCTGCTGCTGGAGGATTAAGTGTTTGGGGTTATCATGTGCATCTAAACAAGAGCCAAGTGTTCAGATGTACCGGCAGCAAGACTATGCCCCGGGGCGGCCAGAGCAAGACGCGCTGAGTAGAACCACATGTGGCCTTCGGAGCGGATGTACATGTAGGCATATTGCTCTGATGAATCAAACCCGGCAGTGTGAATGAAGTCTCTCTGGATGACTCAGTGCGGCGCCTTTTCATACAACTTATTTATGCGTTTCTCTTTTGCAATGATCCAACTAAGAATGTCAGTCTAGCCACAAAATCCATGAATCTTGTCAGTCATGCAAAGCCATAAATAAGAATGAGAAATAACATTGTAGACTGGCCCCGAGCTTTGTTTACCTTCCACAATCAATCGTGACAGAGAGGCTTTGTAACAAGGTTGGCATTTATTACAAACACACAAAAAGACTTATTCTAATCTGCAAACAACAGAATTTCAGTTTGTATTGTGCTTTCTCATGGAAGCTAGAAAAACATACGGTCCCAGTAGATTCAAATATATTCAGATTTGCATACCACTTTTACTGTGTAGTCCTCAAGGATAAGTCATCTGCAGAATTCTTTAAAATCAGAAAAGTACCAAACTGCCTAAGGGTCAGCCTAGTAAAGTCTCATTCCCTGCATGAATTACTGTCTGAGAGATAAGGGTGGAAACTGTTGGGTTATTATTCATTATAAAGACACTATTGTAACTTTCTTTGCAGCAGGAATAACAGACAGGAGAAGTGCTTAGTTCTTGGTTCAGGCTTATTCAAGATTGTTGGAGTAACTGATTCAGTCTGGAAAAGGGGATACTATATATAAATCCATCTGACTTGTTTCTCCCGGTGTCACATTGCCCTTGTCACCTGCACGGCAGTTTCAGCCACAGCCGCAACCACTGTTTCCCCCACAGAAGAGCATGAAATCAAGTCTTGGTCCAAAGAGTCCTCATCGCTCAATGCAATAGTTGAAATGTTTTTCTTTTTATATGAAAGGAATGTTGTCGAAGAAAAATAACTATACTATGAAGTTATTCATTAGCAAGTTTTGAAAATAATGTGTGTAAATAAAAAAAACAAAAAACAGACAAGAGCAGATAAGTCAAGTGAGGAAATGTCAGGGTGGCAGCGCACAAACAGGAAAGTAGTAAGAGTACACAAGGAGCATGTGGAATAAGACATGGTTAAATTCTGTCGTGAGCATGCACAAAATTAGTTGTTAAAATAGATCAAATTAGGCTATGAAGAATCTACTTCCGTTTGCACTTTTAATGAACATAAATGTACGTTGGAAAATTTGAATGAGATGAGACAAAGGAAGCTTTATTCATCCGACAGTGGGGACATTAGTGTGTTGCAGCGCTCATACAGGACAGTATAACTAAGGAGCACTCAAAGCCAGAGAAATGGCTGTAAATGCTTTGTTAGCTTTAAAATCTAACATGCATATACTTAAGTAGTATTTCAAACTGTAGTAACCTCACTATGTAAACAGCTGCAGGGGTTCAGACAAATGTTCGAAGCGATTCAACGATTGTACTTTCATGTAAAATACAAAACATTTACAAAACAAAAGAGCAGCGCGTTGCAGCTCGCACCTACACCAGTACGTTATAAACAAAAAAATGAGTCACGTGCAGTCATGAGATGCTTGTTCCGTTGACTTTTCTCACATATTGTTCAAGTTAATCGTGCAGTATCCGTTTCCTGTATGGAGGCCTGTGACAATTTGTGACTATAGCCCTGTCGCTGCCCCGTCTGACTTTAAACGTGTGCTGTCTTTCTCGCTGACAGTCTGCTGTTATGTCCGCCGCGTTTGCCAAGTTCCACCCCAACATAATGGTGGGGGGCACGTACTCGGGGCAGATCGTCCTATGGGATAACAGGAGCAACAAGAGGACCCCAGTACAGCGGACGCCCCTGTCAGCAGCAGCGCACACGGTACAATCATCACCTGCTGCATTCTCTCATCGTCTAGAATTAGAATAAAAAATAATGTGTTATTTGTTATAAACATACATCATCTTTGTACAGCATCCTGTGTATTGTGTGAATGTGGTGGGAACTCAGAACGCCCACAACCTCATCAGCATCTCCACTGATGGAAAGATGTGCTCCTGGAGCCTGGATATGCTCTCACAGCCACAGGTATCTCTCAAGTTTATCCATCTATCCATTGTCAACCCTTTATTGCTGGATCAGGTGAGTGGCAATCAGAGCTGCCACCCAATTCTCATGGCACCAGCCCCAAGTCACGTTATGGAATATTGGCTTTATCCATTTGTTCTTTTTAATTATTCACCTACCATTTTATTGTAATAAGTAGAACAGCTAATGTGTGGCTGTTGTGCAGGGTTATTGAGTTCTTCAGTTCACTCATACTATTTGTCTAATTAGGAAGAAGCAATTAGAGATTGCTCAAACTGGCTCCATAAGTGAGAAACCAGAGTCCAATGAGATAGGTAGCAACAGCCGAGAAACTAAAGAGCCAATCAGGAGTGGCGCTGGTCCGTTCCCGTTTGCGTGCTAAAGTTGGGGGCTGATTGGTCAGTTGTTAGGGCTCAGATTCATACATAGCAATAAACTATCAAATAATGATTTAACCAAAATAAGCATTTCTTTAAGCATTGCTTGAATCAAGTTTCAGTAAGAAATATGCTGGAACAAGCTAAATTCACGAGCTTTTCATTTATTTTTTTGATACTTGTGACATTCTTGTGACATTGACAAATCCTGTTTTGATAGTTATTCTTGCACTTAACTCATTTTCTGTATTTTCTTGCCGTGCGGTCTCTGGAACTGGTCTTATTAAATTAAATTGTATGTTTCGTAACATTTCACTCTTCCCTCTTCACTGCCTGTCCTGTTTAAGCTTAAAGTAGACAAATTTGGCTGCCTCATTATTACAGTCCAGTTTGGTATTTCCTTTTCCTTGACTTTTTCTGCAAATATACTCTCACAAGGGTATGAACTATGCTAGCCGTGTCATTCCTTCTTTGCTGCCAAGATGTCAATGGCAAACCTTTTTTTATTCAAATAAAATGCAGGTTAAATGTAAACTAAAGTGTATGTGTTTATTGTTTTTGGCGTGTAAAAGCAGGGCAGAAGCAGAGTGTTGATATAGTGTTCCGCTGCCTCCACAGGACAGTATGGAGCTGGTGTTCAAACAGCCCAAAACTGTAGCTGTCACCTCCATGTCGTTTCCTCTTGGAGATGTCAACAACTTTGTGGTGGGCAGTGAGGACGGCTCAGTCTACATGTCATGTCGTCACGGAAGGTGAGTGCACAAAAAGAAACGTGGGGACTGGACTGAGGGGACTTGTTCAACCTATCTACAAATACATCTAACCCACACACTTCCCAGCGTTACACAAATCCAACACTTGATCTCCTGCTGTTTGAGGTTTCACTCCTGCCCAGTCATCCTGTTTTTCTTTTCCGCTTGTCAGTTGTGTTTGTAAAGGTCGTTCAACATAAACAGGGCACACATGTGGGGGAAACAAATCATTTTTTCCCTCCCCTCTTGTACAGTTCTTTGGCTGAGCAAGTTTGTTTACAGTGGACCCTAAGAGAATTAAAAGTGCAGCACTTTTCACAAAGTTTCCATTTAAAAGTGTGTGGACTGTGGTCCTGCCACAAAACTACACAATATTTCTCCTCCAATGAGCAGAGGTTCGTCCCCTGTCTGTGACAGCACAGACAGGGGATAGCTGTTTTTACACGGCGGAGTCACCTCTGTAATTGAGGGAATCATTTTCCAGCTCATTTACAACACTATGATACTCTCATCTCAGTTAATAATGCATAAGCATCACTCATGCTGAGTATTTACCTCTCTACATTAATTACCAGAGCCTGTTGGGTAACAGCTTTGCAACATGTGGTTGAGGGTTGCTCGCACTTTTGTCACCCTGCTGCAAATCATGTGATAAGTCATTCATTAAATCGCTCAAGCGAGGTGCATCTTGTGTAACATCTCAAAAAGTCACTAGTGGCTATGGACAGAAGGTGATGTGTGATATTATTGTTAGCCTCATTCAGAACGATGTGGTTGTTTCTCACAGCAAAGCTGGTATCAGTGAGATGTTTGAGGGCCACCACGGGCCCATCACAGGCATCAACTGCCACACGGCAGCAGGGCCCCTGGACTTTTCCCACCTGTTTGTTACCTCATCATTTGACTGGACCGTCAAGCTGTGGAGCACAAAGGTATTTATGGCTTTAATTTCTACAATGATTAAATTGAACTGTGAACATTTAACGCCTCATATTTACATATTTGTTGTTGTTTGTGTGTTACTGTGCCACAGAATAACAAGCCGCTGTATTCCTTTGAGGACAACTCTGATTATGTTTATGACGTTATGTGGTCTCCTATTCACCCTGCTCTTTTTGCCTGTGTGGACGGAGTAGGTCATCTCGACCTGTGGAACCTGAACAATGACACAGAGGTAATCCCTGTTTTGCTCTGAACAAGGATGCATCTGCAGAATAATATAACATTTCAATATGTGTCTTGTGTAGGTCCCCACGGCTAGTGTCACGGTGGAGGGTAACCCTGCCCTGAATAGAGTGAGGTGGGCTCCTTCGGGCAGAGAGATCGCTGTGGGCGATTCGGATGGGTGTGTCCGCGTCTATGAAGTTGGAGAAGTAATTATATTTTTATATTAGGATGACCTACCTTTCTATTGATTTGTTTTTAAGTGTTTTTTTCTACTTCCACATGACAGCAAACTGCCATCCCTCGTAGTGATGAGTGGACCCGGTTTGTCCGCACTCTGGCGGAGATCAATGAGAACAGAGACGATGCAGAGGAACTGGCCGCTCAGCGTCTTGCTGCCTGAGCTCGTTTCCATGGATACCATGTTTCAGGGACCAGCTGTGCACTTGTTATTAACTCTATTGATAGGACAAAAATACAACTGGACAAAGAAAAGAAGGTCCGAGTGGAAAAAAATATATACTTTTACATTTGTGGGATTATTTTCTTCCTCTGATTACAATCAACAGGGCTTTATGTGTGAAGCTGTGGATGCTCCCAGTCCTGTTCTCTACCTGATGCCTTACTTTTGTATTCTGATTTATTTTTGTCTTTTGTTTCAACCCGATCACAAGCCTTACGTTTGAGTTTAATGCCAAATACAGAATCATATCATACTTCGGGTTTAGAGTATATAATTTCAGGCCAGAGCAATCACCCTCATCTTTCCACAGGAATGTAAACATTTCATGACCATAATCTTAACTTTCATCAATCCTTTATCATTAACACTTGAGCTTTAACTTAATAGTGTCCTGATTCCTTAATGTTTTTCTTGTACACGCCGGTTTGTGTAAATACATCTGATATGATATCCTATGAGCGAGGAAGACGTCTGCTGTAAGACTCAGTGATTTTTTTAAGCCTGTAAAGCTGGATGTTAGTTCAGATAAATACATTAGAAGTTCTATGCTTGTTATCGAGAATGTGAATGTAGGAATGTACTTTCACATGACACAACACTGTTTTAAAAGATTTATTTCAATAAAATACAATAAATGCATTTAAATTATTTCACAAGTTTGTTGTGATTTCAAAATGATTGAAACATCTGTACAGCGTGTCTTTGAAAGTTCACACATGCACACGAAGCGTCACCGCACCGGAAAATACCAACAGCCATTCACAGAGCCATCATGTTCCTCCAGAGAGAAGTACAATATGTACAATAGACCTGTGCAAGCTATGCAAATAAATGCTAAAAGCCATTCCCATGCAGCCTTATAGCATTACGACAAATGGTAGTGAGCTGAAGCATGGATCGATAAGACCACCGTGAAGCCAAAGTGGAAGATTAAGATGTTGGAAGATATGAAATGTGTTTTAAGAAGGCTCAGGGGCGCTTGTGGATTCAGTGGTTGCCACCGCTGCAGAGGGCTTGAACTTGGGCAGGTGCAGGCCGAACTTCCTTTCAATGCCGGCAAACGTGGCTGCAGCGAGACTATAGCCCCCCACATGGTCTGCCTTCACTGATGGGAGGTCGTGGGCAGAAGGTTTAAGAGTAGGCTCAGACCCAGAAGGACGACTGAAAAGAAAATACCACTCATCAACACATAGGGGGCAGTGTGGCACAGTAGAGTGATCCCTACTGTAGTAAATGCAGAGGGCAGGATATTTAAGGCTCATTACTGGAAGTTCTGAGACAATGATTCAGGAAATGAGTGCTTTTTTATATTAATACATGTTTTTGTTTTTTTTTCTTACACCCAGAAATACAGCTGCCTTTTGTCTTATACACTTCATTGGCTCAGAAATTATATAATTTCTAAAATTCTAAGATAAATGTCAATATTTGATTTTAATGAATAAATACTTGATGTAATTCTTTAACTATATAGGAAATGTTTTATTATTCAATTAATATATGCACACACACAAAAATCTTTAGTTGTTTACTCAGTCGATGGTTTCTTAGTGACCAAATATTGTATTCGATGACGGGTAATTTATTTGAAATTACAAAAAATGAAATTCAATTTAAAGAATGAGAAGATATGGAACAAAACAGCTAAAGATGTTGATATTAACTTTGCATCGAATTTTGCATTTACATAGTGAAAATGTAAATAATACATTTCTAATCCTTTGGGGAGCTACCTGGAAGCGGGTGGCAAGCTACTGGTAGCTCCCAAACTACAGGTTGGAGACCATTGATTTAGAGCAGTCGCCACGCCCACTTTTCTGTCGACTAATCGATTGTCCGGAATGTTTTTGGTGCAACTACAGCCCTAGTAAAATGAATCATACTTACTGCCCTCCAAAGTCGACGTAGAACCACCTCTGTAACTGTTCGTAGGTCACCAGCGTCACTGCAAACTGGGGAGAGGACCTGAACACACGAGCTGCGAGGGACAGATCAGCGTTTATCCAGCGGCTCAGAGACAATTACAGTCAGAGCTCGCGGCTTTAATTCCCCGCCAGCGCATTTACCTCCTGCGCCTTTCCAAAGCGCGGTGAAGCCTTCCTCCCTTAAGATCTTCCTGAAGCAGTCGATGACTCCGCTGTACGTGGTTTGTCCTGCGCGGGCCGCCACCTGGAGCCTGGTCTTGATGACATCGGCAGGGGTGACGAGAGATGCCGCCGGTACGCCTTGGGAAACAGGGATAATGAAGCAGTTTCACTATGCACAGATGGCATCAGTTACTCCGATTGCTGCAGTATCACGCAGGGTCTGAAATGGGAACAACTTTAAATCGGCAAAAACAATGTACGCATGCCACAGGAGAAAGAAAACTATAGGATTTATTTTAAAGCTGCATCTTCAACTTTTAGTCACGAGTATTAATATTTGTTTTTGTTCTTTCAATCTGTGATACCTATTATTTTTATTTCATACATAATACACATAGTTTGTCCCAACAGAAAGAGCCTTGTAAAAGTGAATCAGAAGACAACATGCCATTCCCATGGTTGCAAGAAAGAGCCTTGTCACTATTTGATGATTTGGGCTGAGATCTGATTGGCTGAGAGTAGTCCTCTTTTATTTATTTTCTAAAAAGCTAAAAATACTTGTATGAAGTAAACTGTTTTTAGAGCGAGAAATAAATTAAGTTTTAATATTTTATTATAGTTTTATTTTTTGTGGTTTGAAATGTAGTTACTACCGCTTTAACTTCACAAAAAAATATAGTTACAACATTTCCCTATACACTGCTTTCATTCTATTGAACAGACTATCAAAACATTATGTCTGCAAATGTAATCATATGGTAATGTTCAAAATCAATGTTAAGCTCCTAATCCCTGTATCCTTGTATTACCTGCAATAGCTCCAGCAGTGAGCAGCTGCAGAGGCCCCACACGTCCATCCTCATCAGCCAGCTTCGCCTTGGTGTGGGCATACACCGGGAAGTATATGGCAGAGAAGGGAATGTCTCGCAAGAAGCATGCTTTGGCTCCCTACAACAGAAAGCACAAACTCCCAACATTTGCATAAAGGGTAGATGGAAGAAGAGTAGAAAATGATGAGGCTGCAACAGGAGCCAACGAGCCTCGGGGCAGAGGAGCAGTGTGGGCCTCCAGAGTCATCACACAGGCTACAGGCCCAGTGTGCTGAGGCTGAGCTCAACAAGAGGAAGTCAGCTTTTTTTTAACAAGCCACACGCTGTCTGCTCCTCGTTAAAATATGGACTATGAACACAAGACTCCAACCCACAAGGATCTGGAAAGAAGCAGTAGCAGAGCATAATCCTGCAGTAATTTGCTGTCGGTTGTTGGCCACTGCTCCTTTTGAATGTTTAACACTGTTTTGGAAAAATTACAAACAGCCAGCATAATCTGTTTGATCTTTCAATTTTAGATTTGGGTTTCTATTATGCCTGTGTACACTCTCTTTAACTTTTATTGCGGTGAATGTCAGTGACATCATATCACATATCAAATACATTTTATGTTGGGACATTATGAAAAAAAAAACACATTTTGTTTCCCTCTCCATAAGAATGACATTTGTCCCCTGTATTCCGCTGTTACTTTTTCTGTGAACATTTCAAAATAGGTTTGTGACTGCAATAAACTCATCAAAACTCATCCTGATGGTGGAGACTTCTGACTGTGATATTGAAGCCTGTTTTATCACACATCACTGTGAGTTTGAGAGCACCTTGTCCTTGTGCAGCAGTGAGCAGAGGTTGCTGCAGACATCATGGGGGGCTGAAGGTGCTGACCCACCTTGTAAAGGCCAAAGAAGCCCAGCTCTCTGATAACACTGAGGGCGCTGACCCGGGGGCCTGTAGTGATCTCTCCAGCCACCTGCAGGCGGATCTTAACAATCTCCAGAGGGTTGGTGAAGATCACCTGGGACGCACCGGCCTGTAGAGAGCGCTCTGGTTAGACACACATGTACTTCCATTCAATGAATGTGGTAAATATCAAAACAAATGCAGAGGTGTTTGTTGTATATGCTTCATACAATGTGCATGATCTCAGAATCTCTGAGCCTTTTATATTTCCCTTTATGTGGGATGTGTTTACAAATCAGCTATTCTTAACTGTTGGATATGAGGAGGCCAAAGCGACACCCTGACCTGCTGAACACTCATTATTCAGTGTCTCTGTTATGAACAACAAGTGTGACTTTGTCAGGGGTGAACTCTGGGTGAACATGATAATGATGTGTAAGCATTTCTCCTGTGTCTGAGTCTTTATTAATTGTCTCAGTAAACTGAGAACAAACGATGCTTTTTTTCTTGATCTGATTTGAATGAGTCATAGAAGGGTCTTGATCGGAGCAAAAGGCAGGCATTGAGAGAGGAGCGGCTGGGGTCAGGCCAGAGCAGGCCGGGGTGAGGAGGAGCCCTGGCCCCTGTCCCTGGCACCAGCCCTTTGCCCCTCGTGCCCCTGACTCCCCCCTGAGGCTTCTCCTGTAGAGGGGTGAGTGTCCCGGGACAGCCTCAGCCTGGACATTTCCTCAGTGCAGTCTGTTCCCAGGGGAGTCCCAGGATCCAAGCAGGCAGAGCCCTGAGGCCCATACCCTCTGACTGCAGCACATTTATCACCCTCCCCAAAGCGAATTAAGCCCCAACGGCCCTGCTGACACTATCTGTAAACATCCGAACATGGGGCTAAAAAAAGCTCTGGCACGTTCAGTCAAAGTGGATGGGGAATATCCGCTGCCGAAGAATGATGCGGTCACCCCCATCACTATTTATCTTTAGTGGATTTCTGTATAGCCCAGTTCCCAGTGTATGAACTTCCCCAAAACTCCAGCGAGAGCACTTGACCGCTCTTCACACATCTAGGTTTTCCAAACAAGTCTGTGTTTTAAATGTGTCTTTCAGGGCACAAGGAGACATGCTCCTGTGTGGACCTGCTGTGTCATATGGCCCGCATGGACCAGGCCTCAGGTATGTATGAGCCGCTGTCAAACTCAATCACAATGAGCCAGCGCCAGCCGCGTCCGGGCCCTTCAGGGCCTCTTCCTCCAATTACACCCTGACAGAGGTCTCGACCCATGGACCCTGCTCTGCTACAGCAACCTGCAGGCTCTGCTAGTTTGACTCTGCCAGCACCCAGCCGCTACACAGCACGAGTGGAGAATTACACTTTAACCACAGCTGCACTTGTGAAAAGTTACAAACAAAACTGACATGGCCAAAAAAGAGAACACACTATCATATTTATGCTTACACAAACATACATCATGTTACCTGGAAAGGAGCACATAACACATAAAAACAACTGTCCATTTGTTGTAATATGCTGGGGTCAAATGAAACTCTTTGGAATTTGGAATATAAGAAAAGATATTTGAGGTTGGCTTTGTTTTATATTTGAAAACAAAACAAATGTCTCAAAACTTACACATCCTCCAGCGAGAACCTCAGCTGGTACAGGGATGGTACCATCTTCTGTGGTGAACTTGTCCCTAACAAAATCATTCATCTGAAGGGAAACAGGAGAGACAAGATCACATGATAGCAGCATTATTATTAACTTGTGCTGGATTCATATCTTGATTGCAAAGAGTGTATTTCCTCCAGTAAGTTATATGCATGGTTATCTTTCACAGAGAATCATAGGAAACAACTTTACAAACACTCCTAAAGCTACACACTAAAATGACTTGCCGTGAGTTTGATAGCTTTCTCCGGGGCGACGCCAATGAGCTGCGGGAGGAGACCTGAAAAATATTATTCATAGACACCATTAGAAGACCTGGAACAGGGGCACAACACACATCTGCACAAAAGCAAGAACAATATGTGTTTTGGAGTTTTGGTAAGTCCAGTAAATACATTTCCAACAAATATTTTATTTTCCAAATCATCCAATGCATTCTAACAAAAAACAATGTTTATTGAAAAATGAAACACAACACAAAAGTAACTGCAGTGGTGAATATGGGATTAGAATCAGAACACAGAAAGCTGTGTGGTCATGAACAAGATCAGCCGAATAGAGAGAGGCGGAGGGCAGTGCGACTATGGCAATAACCACTGTAGTGTTTCACCGTCTGTCCTTCATCAGGCCAGATAAACTTCTGAAGGACCCGCTGAGTGACTGCTGTTGGTATTTGGCCAAAAAACAGTGGAGCGTGTCTGTCTGCGAGGCAACTAGCCTCTTATCATGTGTGATGGGAGAGGGGAAGAGAAAACGCAGTGGTAGACGTAGCAGTAGATGGCACTCTTGACTTCCCCACCAGAACAGCCCTGAACTACACCGTGTTGCACATCACAAAGCTCCAGCACCATTATCTCCACCTGCATGGAGTGCCTATATGTGGATTTCAGCTGTCAATTTCCCTTCCTGGGATCTAGATAATGAACATGCAAACCCTGTCCGTGAGGTCCCCCACCAACCACAAGCAGAGCACCAGTTTCTGGAATCAATTAGAAAAAAGCATGCAGCTGATATTAGCACGCAGACAGGACCTTGTTTTTGTTGCACAGGAAACACATGTCTGCTTACGCACACTGCTGCTAATGAGGCTAACTGTAAATGAGCAGTACCTCTGTAGAATCCGAAGAAGCCCTCATAGCGAAGAACCTTCTTGGCACAATCAAAACTGTTTTTGTACATGAGCTCGCCCACAAAGGAGCCCGTGGAGCGCTGGTTCTGCATGCGGGTCTTCACCAGGTCGATGGGGTACACTGCAGTGGCACCAGTGGCTAACAAACAACACATGAGAATTACACACTTGGTTAAATTAAACCCATTCACATTATAGCATTTCTTAATTTGAGTTCTATTCCTTGTAATGATTTTATTAAGGTGCTAGAGAAATAGTTTGCCAATGTGTACAAATGATCTCTAAAACTCTAAAAGTTGGGGTACCTAACTTGGGCTGAGAGCTGATTGGCTTAATGAGGGGTGGTCCTCTTTTTTGAGCTTTTCTGCTAAAAATATGTGTGAAAAAACTATTTTGAGACCGACAAACTACTTAGATACATTTTATTACATATGACATTTTTGTGTTTTTAGGTACCCTAGCTTTAAATGTTTTGTTAGGTAATTTGGCCTGGACCAGTTACACATTTGTAACTCGACAATGTTATGACAATACACTAACGGTAAAATAACACTTTATATGCTTTATTCTGTAAGCATGAATATAGATTGAAAAAATGTCAGTAACTGAGCTGACTCTACCTTTAGACACAAAACATGACAGTCAAACCTTTCATTGAAATGTACAATTGTGTAATTACAATTTAACGACATATTTCAATAACTGAGAGACAAGAAAAAAGGAGTAAGAAGAAAAATATGTATAAATGAAAATGGGCTGTTGGAAAAAGCAGCTCTATCTTACAAGATTCTGAGTTCGCCTGGAGTGCCTTGTCGATCCTGAAAGCCTCCTTTAATGACTCGTCTCTCAAACACGCTAAGAGCCTTCTCCACACGAGAGACAGAAACAGCTCATTATCACTTTCCTCTGTAGACCTTTTGTGGTATACATCTTGTTTTGACCCGGCCTGAACTGGCACGTCCTGGGACCGACAGTGTACAGCTGGGCCAATGTCAGGGTCCCGTCCCGGTGTCATAGGGGGCATCATCCAGCGTAATTAGACAAGAGATTCCAGAGTGTGGTTCCGGAAGACTTGTGTCATTCCAGAGCGCCCCGCCAACGACAGCCTGGAGCCAGTGGTGGCACATCACACGGCCCCTCGCCTGCAGCGCACAATGGGCCGTGCATGGGCCGCTGTGCTCGGCTAAGGTTTCCCCCGGACGGCCGCAGACATGTCACTCACCTCCAGCGATTGAGCCCAAGCTGAACCTGTAGGCAGACTCCGCGGCCTGGAGCCAGACGGGCCGGGATGGGTCCAGAGGGTGCTGTGTGGGGAGAAAGAGACACCGCTGGTCAAATGAATCTGAAGAAAGATGGAGGGATCAAGACCGGTAACAGCAGAACGGCATGAATTGGGTTGCTATTAAACCGTAGTGAACCAGATACATGGGGGAATAGAAAGTCAGCGTGGAGTGCTTGACAATACAGAAAAGAATGTGTTTGATTGGGCATCAGCTGGTATTGAATGACGCTGCAGTCCCGGTACAGAAATACCTTTGTACAGGTTTCTTTTCAATTATTTTTCTTTCTTCATGTTTCACGTCATGCAGCAGAAAACTTTAATACGTTCCAACTTGTCCCTCCCTCCTCTCTATAAGTGCACAGTAACAAGATCATTTTATAAATAAATTATTAGGATAAAAGCGAAATGAAATCACCATCCATTTCTATTCATATATCTCCAGTTTAGTTAAATATAATTTGTTTCATTAGTCATTAGTCTTGCCAATTGCACAACCATAAAGCAGCTTTTTATGCACACAAAAGTGAATCAGGATGGATTAGCCCTGCACCAGCCAATCAGTGTTTTTCAAAGTATTCCGTAGATGAAAACAATGTCTATCAGATTCATTTATTCACAAAGTTCTGCATTTGCAATACAATATCTGCAGCACATAATAGAATAGTAATTGAGGTATCAGTACCCTTGCGCGTTCTCTGACCCACCCCACCAGGTTGAGAACCACTATTTCAAGCAGTTTTACAACAACTATTTCCCTTATTTATAGAGATTACAAGTATATGGTTATGTTTGACAAGTTTATTGAGGAAAGACAGATACAGTGGTAGAGATTCATTGCTTAACTTTATGCTCCCTGGCAGAGTCATGTTGCATTAAACAATTAATTATTCTTTTATACCCCATGTTTATGTAAGCCTGTGTAATTCTGCTTGTAAATGTTTAATAGATGCTTGGCTGTAATTATTGCTGATGCAGGTCTAGTGTTTTGCAGACAATAATAAAACAAATACTTAGGATGTGCACTTAATCGATATGTGCTTGTTGACTGCGAGTGGTATTAATTTGGCTCTTTGTTATTTGGGAACTTCTAGAATAATGAGGAATTAGAACTGATGGTAAGCATTTATATATGTGTAGATTGCAATTACATTTAAAACCAAATGTATTATGTTGACTGGGTTCTCAAAATTTTGCATGAAACAGGAAGTTTAAACACATGGCCAGGTTGAGATCAGACAAGCGGGAAGTTAGCTGATCACTCTTTCCTTATCCCAGATGCTTCTTGTGAGGGTTGCATGCTAACAAGACCAAGGTCCTGATCAAAGGCTTTAAACAATTAGTCCACTTCCACTCCAGCGATGCCTGAGAACTGCTGCATGATTCCCCCGGAGGAATCGAATTGCAGAAATCTCCTAAGCCTGTGAGCACTGACCACACAGCACTGACGTGGAACATGTTCTCCAGTGCAGCGAGGAACTATTTTGTTCTCCCACATCCACCTTGAATCCGTCCCTCTCCTCTGACAATGCAGGCTCCTAAAACCCCACACTGATAAAAGCCTCTATTAGCTTCTCAGATGTGTGATTACAGCTGATGTGTACCTGAAGCTATACTGAATAAAATTGGAAAAGCCTTTCATGGGGAGGTGCAATGCAACAATCCATTCCTCTTCTCTGACTATAATTGGTGTACTTTTATCTGGGGGTTTAAGTAATGCTCTTCACAAGGGAAGAAAAACATGGGCACTCTGCTAATTCAGTGGCTGAGCAGGCTCACTTTTTGCTCTTTTCTGAGGAGGAAGAAGATGGAGGTGAGGAGACGGCTCTGATAAAAGGCAGGAGGATGTGGGTCGTACAAGGCCAGTCAATCATGCTACCTGTCTCTGAGCCTCGGCGAGGTGGTATGGCATGGCTCCTTCCTCCAGCGGGGCTATCCTCTCGATGTCTGCATGGTTCAGGCGCCTTAACGAACAACAGCAGGGGACAGTGGTTAGGCCAGGAAAAAGCTCCCATCTAATGTGAGCTGCAGCCAGTGATGTAAGATTTTCCACCATGCTTTTACTAGCATATAACCTGGAGTTACTGCAACTTTAATTTGGGCTTGTATAAACAAGAGACAAACAAACCTGGAGTGATGCCCTGAGGCTCACACATAAATGAAAGTGTTTTCTTACTAAACATTTGACACAGATATTCCCCACTGGCCCGGCGCATCATAAAGTCTGTGTTCATGTTTCATGTTTGTTCTATAAATTAGACTGTGGAGCCACTGCTGTTAAACTATAAGAGAAATATCTTTATCTTTATTGCCAATAAACACGCCTGTAATGTGTTTCTTCCACACAAGCTGAAGGAAAGAAAACGGTGTTGGACAAATGGTAAAAAGTGGACTCTTACCCAGTGTGAGAGTGAAGCCCAGAAAGTTGGAACAGAATATCAATCTCCATCGGAGTGATTTGTCCAAACTTATTGGCACCATGCACAAACTCCTCTAGAATGAAAAGAAGAGGGAACAATTAATGAACTTATTTATATAACGCAAAACAAAGCAATAAACGAGATCATGGAGTTGGAGAGCGAGCTTGGATTTACTCTACAGCACTACAGAGTCAAATAGTATTTGCAAATAATCTTGTTTGTTGCAATTTCATCTTGAACATTTGATCAATTCATTATGATCTTTAATTTCTTAAGAGTAATGTGTTTCAATAGAGCTTTGTCTCACTGGCTTTAGAACTGCTTTTCACAGAATACAGCCATCTTTTGCAAAAGCATCCTGCTGAAAAATGAAGAGGATTTACTTATTGACTTTCTCCAAAAAAAGGATCTACAAAAGCAAGCTTTTCCATTTGCTTTTCAACAAAGTATTGTGGAGTCATAAATCGCACTTCTGGCTACACAAAGAATGCTCTTTATTTACAAATACTATTTGTTGAGTTTTCTAAGAAAGGAAAACCACAAATAGATAATAGAAGGACGGTGTACATCTGAGCAGGAAGTACAATGAATAGTAGATGTAACCGATCGACCACAGACCTACATGAGGTGATCTGACCAGCAGCAAGTTAAAAAGTGTCATTTACCTTCCAAATCTAGTGCTATAGTAAGTGTTCCCTGTGTTCACCATTCTGTTAAGAAAGTCAAAGTGATCCAACAGCCACATCTCATATAATTGTTAGACGACAGTGACAGGAGCTGCAGTACCTTTGGTCACCTCTGTGTCTCGATGACTGCCAGCCAACGTGCTGTAAATCTTGCGCACCAGCTCCATGTTGTTAAGGAGGGCGTTGAAAGCGTTGAAGTACGAGAAGCTCACCATATGGGAGGTGTTGCCTCCTGCAGCCTGCACAAAGATCAGGGCTTCACCATGAGGTCAACATCTTTTCAAAATGTCCCTTGACCTGGCTATGTGAAAATATCAACTACTTCTGTACAACTCACTGAAACCAAATTCTCTTCTACAAATGGAGTCAGCATGTGGTGTCTGATGGTGGCCATGATGTCACTGAAGTCCAAGGCAGTAATGGTGCCACTTTTGTTCTTGTCTTTCTGTGCGAAGGCCTGGCGAGCATGTTCCAGCTGCAGCTCCTACAGCAACACACAGAACACATTCCTTTACCAGAAAGCAGGCTACAAGGCTCCTGTGATGAGGAGCATTGGGTTACACTGGTGAAGTTAAACTTGAGAGTACAATGTCTACAGTAGAGTTGAGTGCTGGGAAGATGTGGAAGTCATGAATGTGACAGTGTCAAAACCTGTTGTTTGTAATCATCACTTTCCTCTGCAGTCTAATGGAAGCCATGCCCTGAGCACTGCGCTCTCGGACAGGCCTGGCAGGTGTGTCGGCAGAAGATGATTCAAATTGACAACTGTGCAATCAGAAAGAGATGTAGGGAAAGGCTGACCCAGGGTCACTGTGGGCTGTCAGGGCTCATAGAACAAACCACAGGATCAACATCACTGTCACATCAGCTTCCTGATAACCAGTCAGTGTACAGTAAGCACAATATTTACTAGATATATTTACTTGATTGTTACTCTATTGTTTGTGTGTATTATTTGTTCTGCTGGCATTACTCAGTTTAGTTAGTTAAACATGTTCAGAAATCGTTTTAAATATCATTCACAACACAAGAAATTCATATCAAAATCATTCATTAAATATTTTTCTTTGTTTTGACCCAAACAAAGTGTTTAATTTTGCAATCCTAGTACAAGTCCATGGATTCTTTCAATTGTGTGGAAAGAAAAAGATAAAACCGAGAAGACAAATCAATAGTATTGATAAACACACTAGGAGCCTCACACACAGCAGCCTCTGGTGTACCCATGGGAAGTCCATGTCAAAAATCATAAACCACAAAGCTTTGAAAAATCCCACACGGCAATATGGCCGAACCACTGCCGATCAACTCAGGACCACCCAGACTCTGTCAAGGACCATAGTATTTTCTAACTGCCCCAGAATTATTCCAAAAATACTCCTCCTCACGTCACAGGACAATACAATTTATAACCAGTAAGAAGAAGAATTCTCAAGAAAATACAGACAAGATATACACTAGAAGGATTGAAACCACTTCACTCTATCACTTCAAATTGTTTCACAGAAGAAAACATGTAACTGTCCTTCCCATGACATTTTGACTAATGGTTTTTCAGTACAGAACATTATTACCACATTCTAATAAATTTCAACAATTTGACTTCCCGGCATGACAGCGTTGTTACACATACACAAATAAAAGTACCTGTAGGAACTGAGTGAACTCTGTGTAGCTGAGGCGCTTGTTCCGCTTGTGGCCGAAGTGTAGTCTGATGAACTCACAGTCCCAGTTAAAGGGTATATGGTGATGAACTGTGGTCTGGCTATAGATGTCACGAACATTCTCTGCAAAAAAGGAAAACGAGAAATAAGAGACGGAAGAACATGCAAGGAGCAATTGAAATGTCCATCTCGCGTCCTCATTCCCATCCCCGCGAATCTCGTTAAAGTTGAGGAAGGAGTCAATTTGAACTGCGCGGCTGAATAGGCTGTTTGCCAGTCTTTTTTACATTTTGAAGGTTTTTGAGTCCATCCGGGAAATGTTCACTATAAGCACTGCTCTCAATTTCAGTCGCCTTTATGTAGGCCCATTGCACATAGCACCGAAAGAGCATAGCATCGGCTCTTTTGTATAGAGCGCGTCTCCAGCTTTGTGGCATGCTGAGTTCACTTTGACTCTGGCCAGATGGAACTGGTTATAATGTGATTTTACTTTCCTGCTTTGGGATGATGCTTTTTATACCAGATGCAGGTAGAATGTAGTCTCCAGTGTGTAGTACCACATACAATATTCACAACTTACTAGTCATCCATTAAAAAACTGGGAAAGGATTTGACCCTTTGCATGTGTTCACTTTATCACTATCTGTGTTACGATGCAGTTGATTAAAAACCCACTGAAAAGCCAGCAGCAGCCCACTTACTGGTAAAATGGTTATAATCACTGGGTTGATTGCCCGACCGTAAACTTTAAAGTAGGAGTAGCTTTTTATCATATTCAAACACAAATCTGTTGATGATGACGGAAGACTGCACCTCAAAACACTAATATAGCTATGACATATACATAAAAACCCGATTTGGTAAGATAATCCTTGAATGTCTCCCCAAGGAGAGTGGTGTCTTGCTTTCCCAAGACACCACAAATATATTTACCTTCATTTTTATAAAGACCATCTTATTATTCTTGTTCACCATTGAAATAAAGACATACAGCAGGATACAAACACAGATTTCACCTGTCCCTATGTGTTTTTTTTTTGATCAATTAATTAATTAATGTGCAGATAATCAACATCTGGAGATGGGCCCCTGGGCTATAGCGACCGTTGCTCCTGACAGGGTACGCTCGTGGCAGCACTGGATGGGTCAAATAGAGAGAACAAATTTGCCAATTGGGAAAATAAAGTATACCTTCCCTAGGCTTAGTGCGGGTTTTGTTATATTCATCATAAGTAAAGGCCTGAAAATGTCTGTTATATGTATCATAAAACCACTCAACACAGAAAAGTGTAGATTGATAATTGTGACAAGGCTTGCATTTACCTTAAAGGCACTGAATGTAGAAGCCGTAGAAAGGTACTATAGTTGAGATTACTACACTTACAACTAATCCACAAGTTTCAAATGCATTTACCTGAAAGCAGGGTACACTGCTGCTACTGCTGCAGCTCCTCTGCTGATTACTGATGTACAAAAGGTACTGACCAAACATACTGGATTTCACCTTTGAAACTGGCAACTCAAATGAGAGGCTCATTCTGTTTTCTGATTGGTCACTCAACCTAAGAACCAAGACTGTAATGTTAACATAAATAATGTGGCCAATGTACACACCTTGTGGCTCGGGACAAAGATCAAATATTTGTAAATATAATTTGTAAATGCTTCATTTTGAGGCAGCCTGGGCACAAACACTATATTTGTTATAATTCCTATTTCTCTTATAAATAAACTGAACTAGAAGCACAGTGAGTCAGTCTGAGTTTAATGCGCTCCCTCCAATATTACCTTCTCTGACTTCTGCCAACCGCCATGGCACAGTCACAAGATCACATGACAGGGTCATAAACAGAAACTCTATTGTTTCACTTATTATTCCTCTCACTTTACTTATGTATTGATGGTTAAATACAGATAAATTCACTGCAGATGTAACTATTTTTAAAAGATTTTGTATATTTATTGTATTGCAATCATCAGTGTTTTGCATGTATTGAAACTCATGAGTCAGTATGGTTCACTGCCATGTCACATGTCTTTACCCTATCTAGACCAGGGGGGGCTTAAAGTGCCCGAGCTAACTTTCATGTGGTTTAATATCTTCACAATTATTGCTAGGACTACAAAACTTGGTGACTTTTCACTAAAATTTTGTTGGCTACAAATGTTTTACCCAAAGCTTAAGTCCAGCATTTTTTCTGTATCCATGGTAACGGTTTTCTGACAGGTATGGCTGACCCAAAATCACCGATCAAAGTTTCTTCAAGGCACTTAATAAATACTTATTACATTATATTTACACAATTTTATTAAAGTTAATGTCAGCTTTGATAACTTGAGTAAATTTAATTGTGTGATTTTTTGGCATGATTACATGTTTGAACATCATGCCCTGCAAATGTAGTAGTAGTAGACCATGTGCTAAGAACTTACATTTTAAGTAGGAAGTTATGAAAGATTTAAGCTACATTACCATATGCATAACATCATTTTATGTCTTAATTTGCATATTTCTTTAAATTGCCATTCGCAGCAAATATTGTTTTAAGCTTTTACGCGCTGAAACAATAAAATTGAGATGCATAATCAGATTCTGTAGGAAAATATGACATTTTGGACAATAAAACAGATTATGACGTCATAATAAATCATATGATATGACTCAAAATAAGGCTAACTGTAGAGTTTTATGTAGATCGTCTCCTGAAAATGAACTGTTCTTCAGTTATGGGGGGGGGCTGAACCCCCTGAAAGAGCCCCCCTCTGAGCCCAGGAAGCCCTAAAAAGCCTGGTCTAGATAGGGTTAAAAGAAAACCATGAATGAGAATGTGATACGTACCGAAGGTGATGTCCCCTGTGCCGGTTTTGTCAAATAATTGAAAGGCAACAATGAAAAGTGCATCTGGGACACACAGGACAGACTCAAAAGCCAAAAACTCCTGGAAAGAAATCAGTCTGTTTGGACAACAAAGAAAGAAGACTCTCTGAATGAAATACAAAACACAAAATATTTACACAATCAACAAAGACTTCCACAGCATAAGCTGAATAATACAACAAATGTTCACAACTACGCAAGAAAAATGCTACTGAATAGATAAATCTATGTTATCTTATCACAGAGTTACAAACTTTGTGTCAAAAACTGATAAGAACAATATTTACTGAGCAAACAGAGTGTAGTTTGTTAATGATTATAAGTTACCTTTGAAATGTGTGAACTGCTAAATTCAATATTATACTTAAACATTAATCTTGAATAAATATAAAATACCAAACAACAACATTGGCTACATGCTGTTTAGTAATTGCATATTTCCTAAAAGATCTTACAATTTAGGTTTGGATTTAGTTTTTTGAAGAACCTGTATGAAGAAATGGTCATACTTTTGTCATTATACTTTTCTCTATTATTATTCTAGCTTCACACATACCCATCTTTGGTGGTGTCAGCGACTCCGGCTATTAGCTCCACAGTTTTGGGGTTGTGCAGCGGCTGTGTGTGCAGACCGAGGTAACTCTGCACAAAGTCACTGGGGGTCATGTGACACTCCCCCTCCTGCACCACACTGGCATACTGCAAAGACAGGACAACAACATTAGGCCATGACTCATTTATTTCATTATTTGAGATAAGCTTCTTGTCGAGACGAGTATCCCATATAATAGCCTTATTCTGCAAACTCCATTATGCCAATAGTTTCCTTTAGATTCTATAATTAAATTGTGCAGTATTGACATAGAAAATAAGTTGATAAATTGTCTGAATGTAATGGTACTAGGGGTTGTAGATGAGATGAAGCCACAATGACATTAAGAAACATAACGTGACTAGAGTTTCACGGCAGCAGAACTCGCCAACTGCAAGTCGGGCTTTGAGACACAGGGTCATTTTTAGATACTGGCTTAAATATCAGGTTGAAATAGATATAGCTTGAAGAACATAGTGCTGTGTGAAATAGTCGCAGAAAGGCCACGCTCATGGGACGGAGAGTGTGTGATAAACAGTGACATGGGCGGAGGAGTCACAGCTAAGTGTTTCAAAGCCACAAATCAATACACTTCGCTGGATTAATGTTTGGAGTTAAAATATTAATTCCAACCAATTTATCGCTACATTTCTTTATCACATGATTGTGTATCCATTCACCTTCACAGTAGGCATTAAGTGTTCTTAATCAAATTATAGCAGCAGCCTGAATAAGCTTCTAGTAATTAACTCTTCCACCTGAGCATGTGGTACAAATTACCCAGACCTCTTATGGCAGAAAAAAGGACCTGTGGCTCAACTTGATGCAGAAGTAAAGTGTAAAGGTAAAGCGTGTTAAGAAAATGCATTGACTAGAACACAAGTTGTTTACTTTTTCCTAGTGTAGTATAGTATAGTAATAACAGTAGTAGTTTAGTTGTTTAGAATAGTAGTTAAAATTTCCCATTCATATGCATAATCTTCTAGTGTGACAAGTGTGTTTACGACAGTTACCCAGATCTGAGCCCCCTGCACACTCAAAGTCAAAGGAGGCACAGATTGTCTATAGAGCCAATCCAAATTTAGTCGAAGCATTTGTATGACCTTTTCTAAACCAATGCAGACAGTAATATGCAACAACAGTATGCTACTGCTGTTGTTGCATTCATACTTGTTTTGTGGAAGAATAATATCAAACAATCAACATGTATGTCAATGGCACAGTTCCTACAGAATGCAACCCTAAGTGCTTCACATTGACAACATTTAAAACACACACTGTAAAAACACATACAAATGGCCAAAATAGGCTTTTCTCACCTTGAGGAAAATATTCTTCAAGTCATGGGGGTCGGCTCTTTGTGTTGTTTGGACCTACAAAAATAAAACAAATTTGACTTAACACAATGAATGACAGTATTTTGTTTTATCCAAATAACTAAGTCTGTCTGTATAAGCCAGTAGATGACAAGCACATCTCAACCATAATGCTAACACAGAGCTAGCAACAAGCACATAACCATAAATAGTAATAACAGCAGCACTACGATCAGCCTGCAAAGTTACCCTGATTTAAGTCATCAACATGCAAGCAACAGAGAGCCATGGCATCAGCTGAGGCCAGAGATACCCTGCTCAACGGCACAGAGGCAAGCCCTAATTATACAGGATCCATTTTAGAGAAAAGCCAATGATACGGTCCTCTCCGCGGGAACACTCCTCTGCATATCCATCCACAAGCCACTCGTTTAGCCACAATACGGCTTTTCAAACTCTCATAATGTTTAGCAGAAATGTTGCCGAAGTCACCTTGACCGCCATGCTGAGGGTGACGTCAGCTGCAGCGGACTGGCGCACGCGCTGGACATCACAGAGACACCCATCTCCACAGACACCCATCTCCACAGACACCCATCTCCACAGACACCCATCTCCACAGACACCCATCTCCACAGACACCCATCACCACAGACACCCATCACCACAGACACCCATCTCCACAGACACCCATCACCACAGACACCCATCACCACAGACACCCATCTCCACAGACACCCATCACCACAGACACCCATCTCCACAGACACCCATCTCCACAGACACCCATCACCACAGACACCCATCTCCACAGACACCCATCTCCACAGACACCCATCTCCACAGACACCCATCTCCACAGACACCCATCATCATGAGCACCTTTTCCTACTTTTGGTTTGCACATTTTCTGTGGTTTGCACATTTATTTATTTATTATATTTGCAAACCCTGAGTGGTCTTATTGAAGCTAAATGTAACATGTAACAATTTCTCCATTATCAAATCTACCAAGTTTTATTTTATCTTATCTTATCTTACCCATGAAATTGAGGCACACGAAAAAATGTAAACATGGAGAATTGTGGAGTGGAGTGTGTCTGAAAGGCGCTGCTCAAAGGGGTTTGTGTTGTGGTTCAGCTGAGGACACAGCCTCCACTGACACTGGCCCATGTCTATATTATGTCTGTTTGCACCTTGGGGATAAATAAAGTGATTGATTGATTGATTGAAGTCTAAAAGTATTTACGATGAAAATCAAACTTGTTATTGTTCTACTATTTTAGGTTGTGAGAAGCAGAGCAGATGAAACATGTTATTTCTGTTTTATTATCTATCTCTGGCAAAATCATCAAAGGTCTCATTATTGTGCACATTTCCCCAGAATACATGCAACTATAGTCTAATCATATACTTTTGTAGAACACAAGTAATTAAGAAAATTCAATGTCATATTATATAATGAATTATTCTCAAAATTATTCTCAAAATCCAATAAATTAATGTATAGATATTGGTCATCGGCCCTATATGGACCAATGGCTTCTATGTGTTTGTTATAATTGCATCTTCTGTGTTCGATTGATTTTATTCTCCAATCTGAGTTGGCTTTGACTTTGTTGATTTGCCAACTCAGATCAGAGACTCAAGTATTGTTAGAATAGTTAATATTAACAATAATGTTTTGTTAAAGATTATGATTGATTGGACCACACTCAACATCGTTGACTGTTGGCCGCTTGTCTGGGATAATTAAAATAGTCCACACAATTATAGAGCCATAACATTGTATTGAACTGATTCAGTAAAATATGTTTTGATTTGTAAAAAAAAATACTTACACACAGTCTTTTTGTGAGTCATCTCCGAGCAGATCTTCATGTTTCTTACTCTGCATCATGCACTTTTCCAGAACACAGCCATAAAAACAACCTGCATGCTCTTCTCAGATCAGAAGCTCAGCAGTGTGGTGTCTGGTTAGTGCTGTGGTGGGAGACTTGCCTGGACAGCTGGAAGAGGTTAAATTCATGTTCAAAAATGTATTTTAGATTTGATTATATTTCTTTGCTTTACTTGAAAGAAACTTTAGGAAAAGAAAATGTCAATTTTTTTGTTTGTTATTTGATAGTTTCAGACTCAGATTCAGACTACTTTATTCATCCCACCAGGGGCAGTTTGTCAGCACAGGGCATAAAAAATGAAGCACAGGAAATCAATATGATTCTATTATGCTTATTGGCCAACATCATGGATATGATTTTTTTTTAATTATGTATTGTGACCCCGTCTAGACACCTTCATGAGAAAATAGTTGCATCATAAAAATGTTGTTAATGTATAACTGTAGATTTATCAAATGCAGTGTAGTGTGTCAAATGTCAAATGCACAAAAATCACTTTTTCCCATTCATTCCATTATATCAGTGCAATATTGTATACTGTACATCAACAATTTCTTATTTTAAATAATAATTAAATAATATTTTGAAACTCCTAATAAACTTATAATAATTTGATCTTATAGGGGCTCATTGAAAACAATTTATAGACAATTTGAACGAGAGAATGGCACACAGTTATACCAGTAACTACAATTAAAATACTTATAATGGTTGTAACATTCTCATATTATTGTTGTTATCATCATATCTAAGAAAATCAACATGCTTCAGCGTTGACGGAAATACGTAAACCCGGAAGTGGATGTTTTCCGCGCGTCTTTCAGGACAGCGCTGCTCAACATAACACCAGTCCGAGCTGCCGAGATGGCGGGTAAGTGTCTAAATGTGGGTTCGATCCATGTTGCCTAAATGCATGTTCCAGAATCCCGTGCAATTGTCCTGCACAGCTCGCTTCTCCATTTCACGGAGGTATATGCCGTTTAGCATGACCAGCATGCAATCTGAGCGAGTAAGCTAACGTTAACTATGAAGCTAACAACAGCACTAGTGGGCTGCCTGTCAGCCCAAAGACGGATACTAATAACAGAACACTGTTTGTATTATTATTATATCATCATCATAATGTGGTGCAGTGTAACCACATTTTCATACTTTGTTAGGTGCTAAACGAACTTGCAATGGCATATATATATTTATAAAAATGATTCTGAAAATGATTCTGATTTATATAGGCATACGTGTTGCATTATACACCATTTATTAAGTTTCTAGCATAGATGACAAAACATGTGAACCTTTCATTTACAGGAATTAATGCGATGGAGAAGAAACTGGCTGAATTCAAGTGTGACACTAATGAAGCAGTATGTCTTAAATTGGGTATGTTAGTGGGTGGCATTGGCCTCCATCTTCTTATCGTATTATGATCAAGATCCAGCACTCATTGAGCATAACAGCGATGCCAATTTATTGGCTGGTGTTTTCTCTCAGTCAGATTTCCTGAAGATCTTGAAGATGATGGGACAACCTTCCATCCTGAGTACAGCCACCAGACATTTGGAGATGAGTGAGTATATTCAATGTATGCCCATGGAATGCTGCAGGCATTGGCACAGTCTGTTTTATCTTGCACTAAACCATCACATGATTCTTAGTTTCTCATTAAGCCTGTATTTGAAGCTGGTGACACCTGTGGCTGTGTAGGCCTAGTCTATACTTGATTGCATTCTAAATTACAGCTCCAAATAGAATCAAAACTAGGATTGGTTATTTTTGCCCCTACTGCAATCAGCTCAAAAAGAACTTAGTAATTGGGGCATTAATTATTTCAGCAAGCATAATTGCTGGAGAAGCTCAATCACTCTGTTGCATAATAATTAAATCTATTGTCATAAACTGCAAGTGATGTGGTGGTGAAGGAAACAATGCATCACAGTCAGACAAGCGCCCAGAGCTACTGTAAACATCATTTATTCTAGCTGTGTATTTAATAAGTGTAATGACAGTGGATTGTATTCTGCTGTGTGTTTGAACTCTATCTCCACTTTTGCAAAGCTGTGTCATTGCATACAGATTATAGTTATGTCATTAATTGTAATAATCATTTATTTGCAGTGAGGTGGCTTTTGGATACAAAGGGCTTCAGGTCCAGCTCTATTATACTGCTGGTAATCTGAGTACCTTCTTCAAAGTGAAATATTCATCCAAAGTCACAGAGAAATTTGAGTGTGTTGAGGTAAGTGTTTTCTTTTTAATCATTTGGTCACGACTTGAACTCGACTCTAAAATTTGGCCTTCCATTGCATCAAATTGGGTCAGAACATGCTATTGTCTTATTAGATTTTATTATTATTATTAGATTAGGAAGATCCCAGCTCCCTTGTTAATAAGTAAATAAGTTATCTTTATTTTTAATAGCGCAGACCAATGTTACCCAACGCACTTTACAATTCTTGTGCCAGTAATTACTATTCCCTCCACACACACTGACAGAAGCAAGACACTGAACACACTGGCGCATCAAAGCCTCCAAATAGGGCTGGGCGATATGGCAAAAAAAAAAAATCTCCAATTTTTTCACACCAAATTCGATTTTCGATTTTAATCGATTTATTTTTTTCTATTTAAAAACAAACTACAACTGACAAAGAAATAGATTTTCCTTTATGCAGTTTAATCTAAATCCCCATGGAGCATAAGTGTAACAGGAATTAAGCCTTAAAACATGCTTGTAAACGAGATGGCTCTGCCATTGTAAACAGTGAAAATGTAGCTTAACAGTTTTATAATAACTTCACTTACAATGACACTATGCACCTTCAAAATAACTTAAATCACACAAACAAGGCCCATCGCAAATATATCAATCCTATTAAACACATGCATTATTTACATGAAATATCACATTTTTAAAACTGATTACTCAAAATAGAAATGTTGTAACATACAGTCTTTTCCAAAAGCTTCCTCGGGTTTTCATGCTTGTTCTTTCAACTGTGCCTGAGTAACTGTGCTGTAGTACAACGCTCGGTCCAGCTGGTGGCGCTAATACTAACTTCAGTGACTTCCTGTTTACATTCTGATGCTGTAGCTAACAGCTACTGTAGCAGCTACTGTAGCTAACAGACAGCGGGGAACACGTTGTTTGTATCAGAGCAATGAGAGCAATGTGTGAGACGTGTCTTACCCCAAAGTGCAGCGGCTCAGTGGGACACGAGTGTGTGAGCGCCACGGACACGGGAGCGCGCTTTGGAATAACGAGCGTGAGAGAGCGTGAAAGATGTGGCGTACGGACATAACGACCGGAGCGTGCGTGTGTGTGTGTGTGTGTGTTCTGGCGATTACATAAAGTCTGATTTCTTGAACGTTTGAAGTGCTATTGCAACAGCACCAACTGTGAGAGCGAGCCTCAGGCCAGAGGGAGACTGTTAGCATTAGGTTAGCTTCAAAATGACTGCTCAACACCATAGACCCGCGGTTAGCGCGTTAGCGCTGTAGTTCTGCGCTGGAGAAAATAAAAATCGAATTTTTAAAAAAAGAAATCGCCCTAAACGTAAAACTCGAATTAATGATTAAAATCGATTAATCGCCCAGCCCTACCTCCAACCAATTGTCATCCTTTCACTCACTCATTACTTTCAGTCCTATTGTACGTGTATTTTAGTGGTAGGGGAAACCAGAGCAGACAGGGGGAGAACATGCAAAATCCACACAAAAAGACCTGGGGGTGGAATTGAGCCCGAGACCTTCTTGCTTGTGCGCTTCAAAAACTTGCCACTAAAGTTGTGTTTAATAATGCTAAAATACGTCTTGAGTGTAACACAACTTTTAATTTGTGGCCAAGAACTTTCAATAGTAATATTGCAAGGAAGGGGACAAATACTATAACTTTATACACCAATAATTCAGACAAAAAAACACAACAAGGCTTTGCAATGGTCTCCAACTAATTTACCTGAGGCCGCCAGAGGTCAAATCGGGGTGAGGCTGCTCCATAGACTGTAAATAATAAACGCATCTGCGCATGTGTCAGCCGGCATTCATTTAAACGAGTGCCTTCAAACTTTCACAGCGACTAAACTAGACTGGTTCACTCCCCTCAGCATTGACACACATGTGGAACGTAGCTTTCGACCAAGAGCCGACTTTTGGACCATCCTGTAAAGACGTTTCCTAGAGGTAAGGGCCTGAAGGTCGTAGGTTTGAATCCACCTCGAGACCTACTTCACGACTCCCACTGATGTCTGCTGTTGTTGTGTCCTTGGGCAAGACACTTAACCCCACATTGTCCAAAGCCCCCGCTGGAAGGTCTAGTCTACTGTGGACTCACCACCTGCAGGAGGATCAGTGAGGGGAAGAAAATGGATGGATGTTTTATTTGGTATTTATGTAGTAACATGTGTTTCCTTTTAGCTAAAGGTCTAACTAGAGGTGCACCAATCAGGGTTTTTTATTATAGAAAATCGAGCCGAGAATTTTTGAATACATTGATAATTTGTCAACCGTTAAATTGAGGTAAATGTACATGTTGATGACCAAGCGATCAGGAGCCCGACATTGCTAGGAGTATGGTAGTTCATTTTGAGAGCAATATGGGGCTGGGTGATAAAACAAACGATATATATTGTGATAGACGTGTTTATCCTGAATTTCTCTTACGGGGGATCAATAATCTATATTTAATATCAATAGGAAATGGGGTTGATGGAATGTTCAATAATTTTACTTAACTCCGTTAGAAAAAAACTGGTAGAAAAGCCAAGCCAGAAGCACAAGGCATTCTGGGGGCGTAGGCAGTGGCGTCTTGACCTATCATGGCCGGGCATGAACCGCAAGGCATTCTGGGAAATGCAAAAACACTGCGGCAACGGCCGTTCAGACCTGACCATGCGTTGCGTCGTGTTGCGGAATGTGCGGCGCGGATGAGATGATGTGTACGGCTACTTAATGCGTTCAGCGAAAGCAAGAGATAAACCTTTTCCTCTGGAGGCACGTGTGGCAATCTTAGAGCTGCAAAGTGGTCACGGGGACACACGCCGGTCAGATCAAGAAGACTGAAGACACTCAAACAGCCAAAACAGGAGCTAAACCAGGAGCTAAACCAGGACTAAACCAGACTAAACTGGAATTCAACCAGGACTGACAATGGGGGACGCAGTGCTTGTGAACATTTGCTTCCAGCCTGAGTCCTCATTCCCCCGTGACTAAACAAGTATTGCTAACATGTTGGCCGACACAACAAATGTATTAATTTAGTTTTTTTTTTTAAACAAATAAATAATAATTGATATTGTGATATAGTTTTCAGCCATATTGCCCAGCCCTAGCGCAATATCATAAAGATGGAAGTTGACATTAAAGGAGTGGGCTGAGGTCTTAACCGGGACCAAACTGTTCCTTAACATGATTGTGACACTTAATCGCAATTTTTAATAAATAAATGGCAGCAAATCTGGAGTATTGCACTCAGCCCAGTAATGAATATCAACTAAAATCTATGTAACATTAAACAAACCTGCATGTGGAAGTGCCTTACTGGTGTCTGTATAATGCAAGGAGGAGGAGTATAAACAGAAATGTGTTTTTGATTTGTTTGTCTTGACTGGAAGCTTTTTAGATACGATGTTTAAAAATATTTGAGCCAATTGTGACTTTGAATTGGATTTTGATTAAATTCCACTGTCTGAATATTGTGGCATTGAGCCAATAGAAGGTCATTATTTTACCTATTTCTCCTAAATATTGTTTATGTTCGGTGAACTGGTTTCTGCAGAACATGCATCTAAAGTGCATTTAGGGTGCAGTTATATAATTTGATATTTCAAGCTGTAATTTGGCAAAAAAATGATGAATTGCTTAGTTTTTTAAATACTGCCTACCAGTCAGATTCTCAATGTTTCTGCTCCGCAACTGGGGTAACAGGACTTATCCAAAGGATAGCGACATCATTCAAATAATCTATTTTGTTTGACTAAATCTTAGACCCCCCTAAGATCACCCTGTGCTGGTAAACTAATCCCACCCCTCCCTGTCGGAAGAGAACACTTTTAAAAGGTTTGGTAGGTGGGCTCAAACATCAGGCATTGATTTTTTTCCCCCCCTTTTTTTGAGGTTTCTCTGATTGAACCAGCGGGAGGAGTAATATGACCCGGTTGGACATCTCGTATGTATTTCCAGGAGTGCATTGTTGCTAAAGTTATGTGTAGTCAAGTCTTTTTTTGTGAATATAGTGAATATGTGTAAGGGAAGCTGCAACGTCGGCAATTAAACATGCATATTTTTTTGCTGGTTATTAGTTAGGATCTAGAATACTATGTAGGTAATTAATTAAAATACAACTGGCAAGTCTGTTTATTGCCTGTAAAATTGTGATTTTGAATATGCACTTTAAGGGAGACGGTGCTGAAGGGTCCATAAAGGTCAGATGATTCAACACTGGATTGAGGAGTCTAGTGTTGAACAATATGACTTGACAAGTTTAAAAGCAGGTATAGAATTACAAGATACAACTTAGGACATAGTTTTGGCTGATACTGGTATGGTTAAAATACCCCCATATAGCTGTAATGGCTCATTTGACAAGGGTAAGCATCACTTCACTTTTAGGTTTGGGGAGAAAGTTGAAGAACAACCTCTTTACCTCATTTGAAGTTGTAAAGGAAGTAGCATACTTCTTACTTTTCCTGATTCTCAATAGGTGAAATAAAGTATGGCTTTCAGTGTGTGGTGCACTACTTAGTGGTGCATGTTGACCCCTGAGTGTTCACCTTTTTAGAGCGCTGAGTGCAGCTGGTGCAGTCATGGAGAGGCAGGAGCAGCAGAGATCAGACTCCTCTGAAGAGCCTCTGTCTGAGAGTGGACTGACAGTCACGCAGCTGCCGAGACACACAAACAGGGTTATGCAGCTGCTCATCAGAGCTCACCTTCTCCCCTTTTAAATTAGGCCAAATCAACGCTACCGGACTTCCCAAGTGCTCGTTTGTAGGCTGACCCGCTGTCCCTTCTTATGTCTGTCGCATATTTTTAACCTGCTATAATCAGTTCTTATTTTCATGCATTATAATACAGTTTCAAAAGCTTGTAAACGAAAGTTCTGTTATGATCTGTCTTTGGTATAAATGAAAATGGTCATACCAAAGCAAAATTTTATAGGTTTCTCACTTTAGGACATGTTGTTAATGTATTTAATTTTGAACAGTATGTACAAAGGTTCATTGTTGAGATATATTGATGCCAAACTGAGGCATCTATTCTGAAAAGCACAATTTAGTGTCTAGTATGTAGGAGAGTGCTATGGACAAAGGAACTTGTTTGTCCATGGCCTTTTGAGTATGGTTCTTGTTCCTTAGAAATGTGGCTGGACAATTACAATGCTTAAGAGGCATTCAGCTGCAGGTGCATTACTTGGAGTTAGATATTAGCTGATGTCTGAAAGGAGGGAATTAGCAGTATGTTGTATTAGCCTTTTGTAGTGCATTTTGCTCAGACCTTCTTCATTTCCCAGTTTTCAATGCTGAGCAGCGAGGGTCTCTGTGCCGACATAATGCCCATCACACATGTAAATGGTGTGAAAGGGCTGCTTAGCCAAGTGTTCTCGTGTCAATCCTTGTGGAAATGGATACAATGCAAACATTACAGCTGAACTAACCACACGTTGCACAGAGTAAAAAGTCCAAGGGTAGAGCCCCTTTGTCTCACAAGCTCTTTGAAAACCTAAAAGGGGCAAATTCATTTGATTGGGTTCACTTGGCAGGATTAGAGGAGAGGCCTCTATTATGGATGCCCAGGTTTGTTAAGTTGAGATCAATTCATTCGACTTTATTTCCCAGTGAGGAGCAAAAATCCGTTATTGTGGCAAGTTCATCACATATTCATGGTTTAGCATAAGTAGTAAATGCACTGATTTAAGTGGTCTTTCAACAAGAAGGGGGAGGGGGCTGTGTTCTGCTCAGCTGACAGTTTTAATTGCCTAATGGTTTCCTTTCATTTCGCATAGTAATGTATAGACTTCAATCTTGAAAGCGCTTTTTTGTTTTTGCTCATCTATTTGCAGAGTTTGTAATTGTTTTACAGAGGCTAATACTATTGAAGGAAATAAAATTACTTCAGAGATAGATTCAAAGAAACTCATGGATTGTGATATGTTTGTCATTATTACCAGGCTGACGACATCGAAGGAAAGGTCAGAGACATCATCCCTGCTGGGTTCACGAGCAACATTGACGACTTTGTTTCACTGTTGGACAAGGATACCAACTTTAAGCCCTTCGGCACCCTTTTCCACTCGTACACAGTCCACAATGAGGAGGCAGGGGAGCTCACGTACCAGATCTACAAGGTTTGTATTCAACTGCTGTTGTACTGGCACCTTTCTGTGCGTCTGCATTTTAATACACACTATGCCAGGTTTCTGGTTCTCCTTGAGAAGATTATGGCTTTACCAGGAATGATTCACAGTCTTGTTTTATTATATTTGTTTTCTAGGGTATTTTATTGCCAACAAGTTTTGGTGAAGTTGAATCTCCTACTCGCTAAAATGTATGCCATTTTTGTCAAATTTTTCAGGCAGAAAAATAACACCTCCATGAGGAAACTAGTGTTTCCACATTGGCCACGTACAAAAGATAATTTAGATGTTTGAGCTTTTTCTAAACAAAGGAAGGCACCCATCCTCTGTACTTCCGTTTAGCAGATGATCGGTGAGGAACCTTCCTTTGGTTTAATACCTGTACGACAGCTTACACAAACTTTACCTCTTCTAGTTTTATTTTGATCCTCTGTCTAGTGTTTTGACTAGTGTTATCTCAGTCCTCTACTGTCTTTCACATCATCTTAAAGACCTACACACGTTTTTGCATTTGCAGCTCTTCTGTTTTTGTTTTTGGCTGCTAACCGCTAAAGGGGAAGTGTGATTGGTGCTGAGCACAGTGATTGACCGTGAGGTAGTGATGTACACCAATTATTTTCAGACCAATTAAATTTTTATTTGGGATAAACATCTCTCATTAAAAGATTCACACCATTGTGCCACCTGTATACAAAAGTTCAAGTCAATCTGGCAAACGGCAGAGTTATGTGTGCCACAGATGGATCTTCCTTATGCTCAATAGATAAACAAAGTAAAGTTTTGCAGAAACATTCAAATGACCCTCATCTTGAACAGGTGCATTACCTGTTTCATTACTGTCATTTCTAATGGCACAGCGTAGGCTCATGGTAGGCCTTTTGGTTAAAACTTTGGTCTGCGTGTACTACAAAAGAATCATGAGTTTCTCACATCAAGAACTAAATCTGTTTGTTTTTGTTCAGGCTGATGTCACTTGTCCAGGATTCCATGAGTACCATGAGCGTTTGCAGACCTTCCTCATGTGGTTCATAGAGACTGCCAGCTTCATTGATGCCGACGACGATCATTGGGACTTCTTTCTTGTGTGAGTGCCCTCTTTAATTGACATCAGCCCCACGCACACTCCTTCCACACCCCTGCGACCACCTCCACCCAAAAGCCTTTATTGTGTCATTGAAAAACAAAGCCCCCCTTTGAGGCGCTTGTGACCAATTACCAGGCCAGTTTGATTATTTTTCTTCTGTCGGAGAATTGTTGATCAGGCAAGAAGCTCCATTGTACCAAAAGCCCTTTTCAAAAAATTCAGGGCCAAGATCTGAATTGAATACTGTTGTCTTTTGAAACTCTGAACAATGTCTTAACAGTAAAAAGAGCCTCTGCCAGTGTTTTCTTTACCCTGGCACCTATTAAAAGTGACAATGGTTAAAATGGACTGAAGTGATTTTGAGGAGCTCAGTCCCTCCTTCAGCCCCTTCTCCTGCTCTAGAAGTTGCAGTACTCCAATTAAGTGCATAATGTATTCAGATTGTAGCAGGTGTACCAATCGGGCCTGGCTGCTCTACGTGTGTGTGTGTGTGAGGGAGAACGAGCCTGAACGAGGCATGAGAACACGCGCTCAAATGGACACTGCATGGGAGTGTGCCTGTAATTGACCTGTTTGCCTTTGTGTTTTCTCTGCAGATTTGAAAAGTACAATAAAGATGGGGAGACTCTCTACGCTACTGTTGGCTACATGACAGTTTATAATTACTACGTGTACCCAGACAAAACGAGACCACGTGTAAGGTAATTGCAAGGGCAGCACGTGCCTTCCCATTCTTTTGTATGAAATAGGAGTGGAAAATTATACATTTCTTTATCCTCATCTCAAAGAGCCCAAATTACTGGCTTATATAGCAAACTATTCAAGCGGATTATGTTTCATTACCAAACCAGGGTGATTTGTATCTGAAAACAACTTTATAGATAAGCATGGGATTTGATTTGTCTTGATGGATCAGCATAACAATCTTTTATTTCATCATTTCAATCAATTTTCTTTTTTCTACTAAAAAAACCTCAGACAATATATTGTCTTGAAGGAACAAACCCATGTTGTCTTTATAAATGTGCATGTGATCTGTTCGTTTACTAGCCAAATGCTCATCCTGCCTCCATACCAAGGAGAGGGACATGGAGCCCAGCTGCTCGAGGCAGTGCACAAGTTTTATTGCAACCTGCCCAAAGTACAAGACATCACAGGTGAGTTCACTGATCAACTCAGAACCACTGCTACAGCATAGATCATTATGATACTAGGAAGGATTGGCACTGATTGATAGTTTTCTGTATTTATCTTAATCTTGATTTGCAGCTGAAGACCCATCTGATAACTATGTGAAGCTCAGGGACTATGTGCTGGCCAAACTTTGCCAGAGCTTACCATCGTTTTCTTCTGGCAAACTGCAGCATGGCTTTTCAGAAGACATGGTCAGAGAGGCTCGCGATAAGCTGAAGATCAACAAGGTGTGCATGGTTCCAGCTATTTCTAAATACTCATAGCATTCTGGTACTTATTTTTGTTCTCCTTTCATTTGTTTTCGTAGAAACATGCCCGGCGAGTGTATGAGATCTTGCGTCTGAGAACCACAGATATGAGTGATGAGGATCAAGCTCGAGAATATCGTCTGGAGGTTAAGAAAAGGCTGTTTGGACCTTATAGAGTGAGACACTTTTCACACTATTGAGTGATGTCTAAATTTACAATTTCTGTGAAATGACAAACCATAGTCTCTGTTGCTTCTAAATGAAATCCCAGCATGCTTGTTTCTCGTGCCTTTTGTTTTCTAAGTGTAGCCTGTTTATGGCTGTGTGCTCTGTGCAGTGCATATACAAGTTCTGTTTTGCTCTTTGTTGCTGTTTATCATGATACTATTTTAAACGAGAGCAGAATTGATCCTCAGTCTCATAAAAATTGATAGATTACTAATGTTGGAGCTCATTGTTCGTGCCACAATGGCGCGCACCAGGCGTCTGCAGTTGTGCTCCCGCAGGAGCTTTCCTCTATTCAGACACATGTCATTAGTTAGCATTTGCATTTCTTTGGGGGAAATGATTTTCATGAAAGTGTTTGAAGCACTTTGTCAAAAAGCTGCCACTATTACAAGTTTTGGAGCTGTGCCCTGGCAGAAGAATTTACTATAGCAGGCCTGGGTGAGCAGAATATCAAACATTGGTACTAATTTTGTCCTGCCACATTTGAAAACGCCACCTAGAACTCTGCACTCAAATAATGCCCGGCTTCCTGTTTGCTCCTGACATTTTCCAAATGAGCCACTCACAAAGTGTTGCATAGCAGCCAACAGAGAAGTCTCTGTCAGCAGGAAAACCACACGTCTCCATGAGGAAGAGTCTGACAGGGAAAGGTTCAGTGCAGGAGGGAAATAGAGACACTGGCAGAGAAAGATCTGGTTGCCAGATGCTGTCCATTTTTCCTTCCCGGAGGAGATTTAGCATAGTTAGTGTAGTAGTGGAGGCCACTGCTCTCTGAGTCTGAGAGGGATTATGCAGGACTCGTTCAGCTCTGCTTTCTCTGAGGCCCAAATCCCTTGTGACTCTCTGCAGGCTTATTCAGGCTGCAGATTGCTCTGGACACATTGTCTTTAGACGGATTCAAGGTTCCCATGACCAAGAAACCTTAGAAAGCTGCTGACTAAAGTATTCCATGTCATGGAATGTTGGTCAAAACCTTTGATAAAATTACTTTTCGTTCAGATTCTTTTTTACACACTTAAAACAAGTTTTATATTTAAAAAAATGTATATTATGCAATCACAGTCTGAATTGAATGTTGTATTAAGTTTTCTGTCTCTTTTGTAGAAGAATCAACGGGAGCTGGAGAAGATGAAGAAGTGTCTGCGTCCGGAGGAGCTGGTGTCACACATGGGGCAGATGGACACTCAGGTGCAGCACGAGGAGCTGGAGAAGACCTATCAGGAGGTGGTGGGAGACTACCGCAGGATAATCGAGAGGCTGGCAGCACAGGCCTGAACAGACTGCCCTCTGGGCCACAAACTCCAGAACCTTCTCCAGCTGTATTGATCTAGTAGTGACCCGGGACAGTAGAAGATAGCATCATGGTCAGGTCATTTTGGTCTTATGTGTGAATGACCAACATCAACGTATTTTGTGAGGTTCAACAGTTCGTTATTTCTGCTACACTCATATGGACATGGAAGCCCTTTTCAAAAATCTATGTTTCAAACTAAATGAATTGTTTGTGTACAGTAAGTGAAATGTTTTTTAGGTATTTCAGACGCAAAATTGTCCCATAATTTACATTTCACTACAAATTGTTAAATTGAGGTAAAGGCACATTTTTCAGCTTAATTTACTTGAAGGTGGGCAATAATTATATTTTTTGTTTATTACAAAAAACACAACTTTGATATTGCATAATGTGTGCTAGATATCTTCTATATTGTACTCCACTTCTGAACTGCATGGTGCCATTGTATAAGGTGAAAAACTGCCTATTAAAGGTCCTTTTAGAGATCTATGTCCAGTTTTTAAAAAGGTTATCTTATTCAGTGCATTACTCACTGCTGTTCTGAAGCTGACCTGATTAACTCATTCCCAGTATGTGTTTTATGTACTGTATTGGTGAGGTGTAATTTTGCCCTCTTATGGCTAATGCAACTTCTGATTGCTGAGTGTTGAGAGTGGCACTAATGAGCATTCCAGTTTCCAATTGAAAACCTTTGTGCCCCAGTATTGCCCTGCTTGTGCAGATAACTGTGATGACTATCCATCATGCTTTAGCACATTGTCACTAAATGAAGGCTGCCAGGTCAATTTTCAATTTTGCTCATCTCCACTTGAAACAAGACAAAACCATAGAACTCTTCACATAATTCAAATTGATTGAATCCACTTGTGGCCACAAGGGGCCTCCTCACTGTAGTTTTGTGCTGTGAGTGTGCAGCATATTGGGCATTTCACTGCTCATCCTGTTGTAAATGTTATTTAAATCATATGAAATTTTGATGAAGGCACATACAAAGTATACATTCATAATCTTAAAATTACTGACCAACTAGAATCTTCCTTTATGAATGGAGGATTCCATTTGTATTGTTGTGAAACATCACGTATGTAAGCCACACTAGTTACTAAACAATTTTGTTTAGTCGACGCACCTTGGAGATTCCTAAAGCTGTGCAGCGCAGGAAATGTATTATGAAGGTGAACATATTTCAGCTTGGTAAATTTGTATAGTAAATCTAGTCTACTCCCCAATGTCCAGACCTATCCATTTTCATAATAATTTGAAATATGTATAATTTATTTTCTCTTCTGTCAGTGTCCAAGCCCTTAATCAGTGAACGATGCTGTCACTTTGAGCTAATTCGGATTCACTGTGGTCACTGTGGAATTAAAAGGAAAAATATATTTTACAGTTGTAAAAGAGGTTGTTTCATGTGAATAATTATTATGGTTACATTTGTAGCAATGATGGAGCAGTGAAATCCTATTGAATGTGTACCAGTAAACAGCCCTAATCCTCAGCACAATCCTTTGAATATAGATAATTATAATATTGATTACTGGTGTCAGTGAAACTGTCAAAACCAACCCGTTTTCTATACATTTCAACAAAGTAATTTTAGTCATTTTATGACTGTTTCTTAGGCCATTTGTGGATTTCTGCCTCTCAGGTGCAAACTAGGTATAGATTTTCACCAATAAAATGGAAAGTAAAGCAACATAAACAAAATATTAAGCGTATTAAAAGTCCTTTCCAAGTAAAAGCACACATCTATAATACAATAATGGCTGTCTAGAATGTTTCTATCTGTACATGGATTTTTGAATGTATTAAATAAAGGATTTTTTTTTTTAAGATAACATAATTGAGGTGAAGAGATTAATTATTCGTCCAACAGTGGGGAAATTTCAGTCTTGCATTACCATTTACACAACAGTGCAGAATGAGACGTGCACAACATAAGATTTATTAAAACAAAATAAAATCTATAACTTCAGCATAAGGAAGAAGCAAGAATCAAGTTTAAAATCTCTGACTTGAGCATAATGAAGAAATATAGGGAGAGGACGTCACGGCTGCAGACCTGAGCACAGTGGTCATCTGAATCCTGTGTTGGCATGTTTAATCGTGCATATTGGCGCACACAAAACACAGGAGCTGTCTACAACTGTACTGGGCTGGCCTCTGGGATTGGGTTTCACCTGTTGGCATTTGCGCTACTGTATTACCTTATGGCGCCTTTGCATCTCCGGGCTGAGGCGCGCTGTCAAGCTTTTGGAGAGGGGCCCGGGCCGCTGTGAAGGGCCCCCAACAACCTGATACCTGATCAGTAAGTTCCCATGGGAGAGCGTGCCAGTCAGGTTTGGCCCTCCTTACGCACCATCCACACAGCATCTACTCTCATCACGTGTCCTTTGTCCACACAGCCCGAGGCCAGTGAGTGTAGTCCCATAGTGTGGACCAAACCCAGTGCTTTTCTCCGCATAAACGACTCTCTAACGCACGCTTTGATGAGCTGACAGCCACGGCCAAAACACTGCTTAAAGACACACAAGTTTGACGTACTTTAATTGTAAGTCGGAAAGCAGAGATTGTGGTTCTGCCGGGGACTGACGCAGATCTTGAGCTGATACGGTAACAGTAGATTTGATGCAAAGTGCGCAGTTGTGATAGTTTTGGCGCAAAGTTCCCAGTACAGGTGCAACACAGTCTATGGGTGCCACGCATGGATGATTAAGCTAGATCACTTTGGCCAATTGAAGTGATGGATCTGTAAGGTAAAACAAATAAGATAAGGAAGTCTGGGCATCTCTGCTTAGACTGCTGGACCTCCCCATGACCCGGCATCGGATAAAGCGTAAGAAAATGGATGTATGGATGGCTGGAAGCTAATGATAATGTTTTTTTCCCCTTTTTTAACAGTGACCAAAAGTTCACTTGCCTTATTGAAAATTATTCTTGGGGTAAATTAGGTTCCAAACATTACCAGAGAACTCGGCCAGTATGGCCCTGGTTCTCCTAATCATGAAAATCAAAATAACTAAATATGAAACTGAAGAAACAGAATCTATACCAACTAAAATAGCTTTGAAACGTAGATAGAAAGCACAAACAGCCTTTTATAACAGCTTTAATACTGCATTTTATCAGGTCTATTCATAAATGAGGCCCGCTGTGACATTCGGTTTCAATTTGCTCACTGTCTTACAAGGCTGCAACACTGAAAAGAAGTTGAGCTGTTAAATATACTGACTCTTTAGTTATTTGTAGTCAACATCAAACACCACTGACTGCCTTTTTGTGTTGCAATCTGCACATGAATGGCCTCCCTGACTCGTACCGTGGGGACTGCCTGGTATTAATCTCTCAAATGAGCCGTTGGATGAACATGTGCGCTGCTAGATGTAGTTTTCCAATTAAAATAGTCCCATTACGCAGTAATTGGTGCTGAGGTTGTCGCAGTGGAGCCGAAAAGGAAAGATTTGGAACTAGAACTTGGTCCAAGATAGTATCGGGTGGAGGAGACAGGAAGCCCACTGTGTAATCTTGTCAGCTCGGACATCGCACCAGCCATCACGTCGACCAGGACTGGCTTCTGGTTGTTTATATTGAGTGGAGTGAACTGCTGTGAACTGTCTTATCAGGAAAATTCAGGTTAGATTTGGTTAGACACAGAGCTGGTCAATTCAATTTGTATTCAGCCTATAAATCATGCAATCTTGATGGTTATAATCAGTAGTAATAGGACAGTAGTAGATTTCATTGTTTGTTTTTTGACTCTCTCTTTAGCTGTGGCCCTGTGCTGAGTTCTGCATAACAACAGCAAATGACAGTGTCTGTAATTGAGTTGCACCTCCTCCTTTTGAGAGTGTTGTTTACGTTAATATTGATGATGATAATAGTTGGAGATTTGACCCTTTAGATATAGGTTTGAAGAAAGGTTTCATTAGTCATTTTGAAGATTGCTTCTCCTCTTCAATTCTTAACCTGAGAGTTCCTACATTATTGTGATTGAGTAAATCTAATTGTCTCATTCAGACCATGACAGAGGCTTACCAGTAGAAAAAGTGAAAGTGAAGTGTCTGTTTCACGCCATCAAGCTACAATAGAATAAAGATATTTAGGATTTGTTTTTTTCCTCTCTAAATAAAAAAAAGTACAATAAACATTATGTGCAATGTTCTTACAAAATCTTAATAACATGATCTTTGCTTGTTAGTGTTGTATATTTTCTCTGTCTCCTCACACTTTACCCTGCTTTAGGCGTGCTTCCTTCCTCCTCTGCCTTGAAAATTGCTTGTAAAATATTATTTGTCTGGAGGGTGCACAGACAGGTAACATTATCCTTTTCACCAAGCATGATTTGCCTAATAAATGTAGACAGCGTCGCTACAAGAAACTCCACAGAGGTGTGATTTTGTTCTTTTGCTGATGACGAATCAGTAGCAAGTGGCAGCAGAATTATACAAATCCATACGGCGACTGTTTTTCTTTCACAAACACAGTAATTGATACGTTGTCGTGGGTTGTACAACCTGCTAGAAGAAACGCTAGGCTAGCCTGATCTGTGTACAATAATGCTATTGCATTTCACATGTGTCAGTCAGAACACAGCACCAAAACACTCCCAGGACCCTGCGCTCTCTCTGTAGCTCTCATCGTTTTTCCGCAGCTGAACCAGGCTCCCAAAGTAAATAGGAATTCTGCACACAGACACACTTTGACATTTGCCAGATGCTCGGCGTTAATTAGGGCCAAGTATTCCCCCTTTGAGTGGAGAGTGTGAGAACGCAGCCGTACACCGCTGCATGACCTGTAAGACCCAAGTCTGTTTGTTCTGTGAGCATATGCACAGAGCAGGTTCTGTGTAGTGCTAATGCGGCAGCTTGTAAGATACAGTATTTACTATCATTTATTTGTGCGGAACTAGTTGTCACTAACTTTTTAACCTCTGTGTTGTTTTGTTATGCATCATTATACATTATTATTTACCACATGAAGGCTGTAACTTAATTAAATATAATAATGTACATTCTAATTTGTAGTCAATATCAGTCTTTAGGTCCATTGGACTCGAGACAATTGGATTATGTATATGTTTTATCATTCTACTTTGGTTACATGGTTTTTGTTGTAAATAGATTAAAGTGTGGAATGTTTGGACATATTGCTTTGTGCTGTCATTTAAGACACTCAACTCTGTTCCATGGCTGCTTCTGTGTGGGTGAACCACTGAAATGCAGGTGCTGAGAGGCAGAATGCTTTCACCTCAATGCTATTTTGCCCACAGTGAGCCGTTTACTATCAGAACATTATCCTTCCCAGGAATGACATCCATCATTTATCATCTAGGGTTTGCTGTCTTTTTCAAATCTACCGGTTCCACCACCTCAGAGGGTCCAAATTTAACCTGGAGAGTGTATGAGAAGAGTGTCCCCCATGCTTCCCCATGCTTCCCCCCACTCAGGCCCAGTCATGGGGCTCAGGAAGTGAAAGCAGCCCTTGGAGAATGCACCACCCACAGCTGGACTGCTCTCCCAGGCTGCACAGGTCCAGTCTGGCTCCTGTCCAGGCTGTAGCGCTGTGATGGGGAGGGTCACAGTTTCGTCTGACCCGGACTCGTATGTTGGATGTTGTTATTATTAGTGGTGCGTACCCCCGGGCAGCCAGAAGGGTTCTGGAGAGGCTCTGGACCTGTGCAGCAGCTGTGTGGGTGAGGCCCCTGCACCTACTTCATCCCCTGGGAGCACCGCTGCACCCGCCCCAGCCACCACTAACTATTCTCAGACACGCTGCATGTGAGGCAAGGTGGAGCTCAGGATGGACATGAAATAGTATAATAGCTTTCTACACAACATGCAAAACAGTTTCATCAAGCATTACAAATGCTTCCTCCAAATGTTCCAGAGTTGTTTTTGAGTTTTTATGATAATTCAGAACTTTTATTGGACAAAAAACAACCATTATCTTATAGCCTGCACTTATAGTTCTTCTCTGAGTCTCGGGACTCTGGACGCACTAATCAGTTTTATTGTCCTAGGTTCGCCTTGTGAAAAGATTTTCTTTAGATTTGATCTCTAAAGACAGCAAGAGTAACTGATTGGCTGCTTTGTCGTGGAATAAAAGGTATGGTAAATCCTACCTTGCCTCTCAACCAACCTAATTCTGCTTGTTCTTGGCGGGTCTGGAGGGGGCCTTCTAACTGTGGAAATATCTCTGGAAATTGCGTGTGGCCTTTGCCTGTCTGTGTAATTGCAAACCTCTTGCAGTATTTTGCTTGGCAGTGGGAGAGGTTAACCCCTACAGCTGGGGCCTGGAGCTCTCCATCTGACTGGCACAGGGCTCCTCAAAGACCTACTTGTTCAGCCTGGGCATCCATGCTGATCCTCTCCTGGAGGACTCCGGGCTGCGGCTCTGGATTAGCAGGACCCAGGCTCAAGTGTCCAAGGTCTGTGGGCAGACGCACTGGCTCCTGGAGACACCTGCTCTTGGCCCTGATGCTGGAGAGTTGAATAGACGAAACCATGTTGACAGGCCATGGCACACAATGCAATGATTTTGTCTTCTTCATCGAGGGATTTCAAGCTGTAGATGTGTGTCAATAATATTTGGGCCCTAGAATTACAATATATTTGAAGTTTGTCACATTTGAATCTCCTGTATTTATTTATTATGTTGCTATTTTTCTGAATGAATTGGGTGGTTAAGATGTAAATTGCGCCATGTTCCACCAATCAAACCTTGGTTTTGGTTGACAATGTCAGCTGAATTGGATAGAAGCATTTACAAGGGCAGCTGTTTGCATTGTGAAATGGATGAACTGTATGAAGTGGTGTTTACAGAGTCCCTCTAAAGTGACTTTGGGAAAGACAACATAAGCACTTTGCTCCTGGTATTCTCATATTGTTTTGAACAGCAATGGTTCCTCAGCCTGACTTCGTACTCCCTTCAGACAAAAGTACACAGGCGTGCACTGCCACACAAAGGCTCTTTATGTAATGCTGTCAAGCATTGATTTATTTCATATTTTTGACAGACAACATAAAAGTGTTGCTTGCAATGTCAAAGCTGGGCTACAGAGACTGCACTGGCTCTGTCACTATCACTCAATACTGCAGAAATCGTTTTTGGACATTGTGATGTTGGCAGTGAGTAACAAAACAATCAGCAAGCCAACAACTAATGTAAGTTTTTGGACCAAACTCTAGGCTATTAAACTGTGAGGTTGTCTTTGTGTTTAAGATATTTGAGCCTTCAGTGAATTGCAACAGTGTTAGGACAAGAGGCGTTTGTGTTTTTGTAAATATTATATTTTATAATGGGTACTTTCTACCATAACTCATCCACAGATCTGTTTTATTACAGAACAGTGTAGTTCATTCTTGAAAAACACATACAGTCAGAGGCATCAAAAGACTTCTCCTGTTTGTGAAATGTGAAACAAACAAAATGTGTGTTTACTGTGTGTCCCAGTGAGAGAAAAGGTACGTATGGCACTTGGAGTTAATGAGATAACCCTTAAGTCAAACTTAACAAGTGATTGAAGTTTTCATTGCAGTGTTGTGCATGAAGCGGCTGCTGCGTTTATAAACTGCTTCACATGCATGGATCCTAACTGCAGATTCCATGCTGCTATTTCAGTTCTGTATCAAATCAAATGCAACCACTGTGATGTGTGCAGTGCGGAGTTTGTTTTGTGACTGTTCTGTGCAGCTTGTGTAAACTAGATGCACAAGTGTTTCATATCCTTATGCTCCTCCTGTTGTTTAAAGGTTTTTAGGGAGATGTTCGCACCAATGAAAAATGTATGTGCATATGTGTGGAAATAATTGTTGTTCATTGCTACCTCACTGACGACCATTGCACCAAGTGGGACTTCTGGCAAACCCTCCCCAGAGTAATTTAATCTAGTCTCAGTATACAGTATGAGCAGTAGACAACTATGGACAGCCATAATGTTTCCTGGTCCAGTACTGGCATTGATTTTGGAAGTTGCTGGTGTTGTGACCATAGACGACCATAGATAAATATTAATGTTGTGACGTCCAAACACGCGTCCCCATAGATTTGCATTGTTAACGCAGCTGCATACTATAGACAGATAAACTTGTTTGGGAAGAGATGGAGAAATGATTTGATGCTGCTTCACATGCAATAATTCCTACACTGTCCACTTGACTCGCGTAAATACCCTCGAATTAAGCTGCACTCTGCAGTTAAACCACATATTGTATGTTTAATTTCAAATACATGTAGTGGTGGTGTTCAGTAGAGTCAAAAATATCAGCATTGTGCCAATATCCCAATATTTTGTGGAGCTGACTTTACTTGGACTTTACTCGGTCAGATAATAATAATCAATAATAATCTTGGTCACAATAGCCCCCATAGCAGGGGGCAGTTGGTAGAGCATTGGCCTTAGAGCCTGAAGGTCGTGGGTTCGAGCCCACCGAAAGACCTACTTCAAGACTCCCACTAATGGCTGCTGTAGTTGTGTCCTTGGGCAAGACACTTAACCCCACTTTGCCTGAAGCCCTCGCTGAATAATCAAGGCTTCTGTGGACTCACCACCTGCAGGAGGATCAGTGAGGGGCTGGTGCTCTGTGTACTGGGTGCAGCTCTGACTGCCACCCCCCCGACCAAGAAATGGATTAAGGGGAAGAAAATGGATGGATGGTCAAAATAGCTGACCTAAAGCAGGAGACTGTTTATCACATTTATCTTCAGCTGGTGAGGGGGGAATGTCTTTTTACTCAGTGTTTCAAAATTGTATTCCAGGATTTGATTGTGGCTTACACCCGAACATATATGCATATCCATGTATATGCAGGGGTTTGTAAGAGCACCATACTAGCCAGTGCTGATGCCCGATGGTTCAGCTGAGCTGCAGACCGCTCTCACATGTGCAGTATCCCTACAATCCACTGTTCGAGGCCACCTCTGATTTACTATCAACTTGTCACAAGTGAAGATCCATGTATAGTAAATACTAGTTTTGGAGAAGTAATTTAGTTGGAGCAGCTTAATTGAACAATGTTGAACAATCAGCAGAACGTTTAAATCCCTATACCTAACTATTCTTGAGTGAGGGTCAGAATTCATTAGAGCATTCATATATTTACTTATGAATATATTTAGTTATCAAGCCGCTTGAGTGTGGCCTGATCACTCTTAATGAATGAAGACCAGATCACTTACTTATTGTGCGACCTTTGTCATAGTCTTATTTAAATTCTCCGTTCACCTGTGGCCACTTGAGAGTGGACGGTAAATGAACAGATGACAAGGAGAACTGTCCCACAAAGGAGTGCATTAACTGCTTTGTGTGCGGGCGATCGAGCTAAACGCGCCACAAAGGGAGGAGCGGCCACGGCAGGCATGTGGGTGCTGGCAGCCCTGTTGAGAACACTAAGCTCTGTATTTGCACTGCTCTTACTGTGGATAACAGGCTCTTGAGCCCGGCTGAGGAGAGGGGCTCCCTGCAGCTGCCCTCTCTGCCTCTGATTAGTGTGGTGATGAGCACATGAGGGCCAGGGAGCGCCCGCCAAGGGTTAAGCACGGGAGAACTGCTCTGTGTCCAAGATGTGAGTGCTGCTGTGCCTCCACTGCAGGGGCCTGGGCCGCACTCTGGGATATGATTGGGCCCCAGGATCTAGGCCCCCTCCTCCTGCTGCTCTGAAGGTCTCTCTCTCTCTCTGCACTCGTCCTGCTGATGATCTGTGCTGCAGAGCAAACTCTTGCTCTCCAGCTGCTGTCCACACGGGTCACAGACTCATTTAACCAGGCTGCGGCAGCCTCACACTGCCCTCAGAGACTGTCCTTTTCCACATGAGAGCAAAATTACATATTTTTTGCATTTTTTACAGAAAACAAAAAACCTTGCAAGTAATCTTTTTTAGGTGCTCATGCACCCAAAGGTCCAGACACAATATTTTAACATAAACCTTTTATACCTTAGAGGTGTATGCTGATTTGTATTATTAATCTATTCTTTACTTCTCTGTTGCACCGAGCCAAAGAAATGTTCCTAGTCAGCCATACTTAAATGGCAATACAAATGATTCTGATTCTGATCATCATATTTAACAACAATGTGCTTGTTGTGTCAATCTAACATAATTCACTTATAAAACATTATCCTTCAGTGTTTATTCTGCATAGTAGATTGAGCTTGGGGACAAGAATAGAACACTTCTGTAGGTTATTCACCTGCGTAGGCCATAAGCTATCTATCCACCATACTGCTTTCAATTAATTCATCAGTTAGATTAGTTCACAAAAGGTCAGTGAATTTGATTTATTTTTATATGCAATGACATTTATAATACAATACAATATTTAGTCGCAATAGCATCACCCACTTCTACTTAACTGATTGATGCACAAGACATTTCTTCTAGTCCTAAGCCAATTCATTGATTATGGAAATAGTTTGAGTAATTATTAGTAATGTAGGAACTTTAGTAATGAATATTTTGTATTATTTGAATAGAACTTTAATTAGTGCAGAAAGAAAGGTAAATCTGTAAAATAGAATACAACATTTTACAAAACAACAATTTTGTTATATTTAATTTGATCATTGAATGTCATTTTCATCTATTTATCCATCTTGAATAATACCTATTTCTGGATCTTTTTTGTTGTTGAATGTGCTGGAAAGCAAGTCCTAAGTAGCTCTGACACAGTTGTTGTTTTGTTCTTTACAATAGTTATTTTTCTTGCTTTTTTTCTACCTGAAATGTTGCTGCAGTACTGTGCTCATGGTTTTACATTGATCCAGACCAGAGCAGAGAGGATTCATGGACCGAACCAAGCGGATCCAGTGGCAGAATGCTAATTTTAGGACAACGGCGAACAAAGCATTCAGCATTTTACTCTGGACCAGAGCAGAGAAAATGGTCCGAACCCAGTCCCTCTCCATTTTAATAGTATTGTTTGCTACTTTTTTTGTAAGTAAGTAAGTACTGAAACAGTTGGTGTTATGTACCTTACAATTTTTATTTTCATTGCTTTTTGCTACAGTGTTCATAGTTTTACACTGGTCCAGACCAGAGCAGAGAGGATTCATGGTCCCAACCAAGCGGATCAGGCAAAAATCCACTGGAGGAATGCTAACGTTTTGAAAAATGCTAATGAAGCATTTTGCATTTTACTTTGGACTAGAGCAGAGAAAATGTCCTGCTCCACCCAGTGGCTACTCCACCTCTGCTGCTGTGACCTGAAGGGCTGTTGCTAATTATTATTATTGTTAGCTTTTTAGAATTATCAATCTTACAGGATCCAAAAAAATGGAGCAGCATTGAAGGTCCCAAAGAGCACAGTGGCCTCCATGATTAGGAAATAAAAAAGTAAAAAAATACCAGGACTTTTCCCAGAGCTGCCCACCTGTCCAAACTGAGCAATGGAGGGAAAAGGGCCTTGGTCAGGGAGGTGACCAAGAACCTGATGGTCACTGTCTAATGAAACAAGAATAACATGTGATGTTTGTAAGAAACCAGGCACTGCTCATCACTTTCCAACTATAAAGTATGGTGGTGGCAGCATCATGGCGTCATGTTTCATGTTTTTAACAGCAGGAAAACCTGCTCCAGAGAGCGCAGGACCTCAGACTTAAGAGTGGCTTCAGGACGAGTCTGTGAATGTTTTTGAATGACCCAGCCAGCCATCTCTTGAAAGACCTCTATTGAATTGAATTGAATTATTGTGAACTGTAGTCACATGTCATCTTTTTAAAAATGGTTTATCATTTGGTTATTATACCAGAGTACAGAAAATATATATATAAATTCAATTCAATTTATTCTTGTATAGCCCTAAATCACAACAGTAGTTCCAACATAGCAACTGGTTCCATATAAAGGTTTATTATTTCAGAATAGGTTTGATTACTGCGGTTTTAAAATCTTGTGGGACATAGCCACTTTGTATAGATGTATTTATTATATTTAGGATAGGCTCAATTATTAAAGGAAGTGTGTCTTTGAAGAGCATATACCTGGGATTGGATCTAAAATGCAAGTTGAGGTTTTAGTAGATGCGATCACTTCCGCTTGGGTCACAGCCATGAACTAGTCCAGGTCCACAGAGGAGTCGAAGTGGGACATTAAGTTTACAGCTTCAGCCTGTTCATCACTAATATTAAGAGTGGTTTACTCCAGTTTGTCGTGGATATATGTAATTAAAGAAGTGAAGAAAATTGACATTGGTATTTTAGGCTTGATTGTGCAGGTGGCAGTTTGTGAGTTTAGCAACGGTGCTGAACAAAAACCTACTGATGTTTTTATTCGCTTCTATTAAAGTTGAAAAGAATTAGGTTTGAGCCCTGCGAAGGGCATTTTTGTAGTTTCAGAAACCTCCACTCTGTGGACAGGCTCCGAGTGGGAGTGGCGACATAACCTCTCCAGTTTTCTAACGTTCTGTTTTCGAGTATGCAGCTGGATATTAAACCACGGTGACGATGATCTAATGCATTTAATGCAGATTTTTAAAATTCCATAGTGTTGTCCACAGTTTGGTCGATGACCGAGCTGTGAGCAGGTTCACCTGGAAAAATTATATTTTACTTGCCCAATGTCAAAAGTTACTTGTCCAAATATGTCTCAATACAAACAAGAGTTTGGCAATAAAGTGGCACTAACTGTGTGGAGAAAAATCCTCTCTGAGCCCAAAAAGTCAATTGATGACTCACAGGGCTCTTAAGTATGCAAAATGAAATAGAGGACGGGCGATTGTGATGTGTTCGGTTTGAATTGTTCACAAAGAACATGCATTTATTAATGCAAGGGAAAATGTACTTGCTTCGGTAGGAGACAAGATGGAGACATGGGGGAGACATGATGGAAACATGATGGAGACATGGGGGAGACACAGGGGAGACAAGGGAGGGAGAGGGAGGAGATTTGAATTATTTTGTTTATTAGGACGATTTAGACGAGATTGATCCGACGTTCAATAAGCCGCATTCGACAGCCCTATTTTTTTGAAAAAAATGTTGTCTATCTGAACTTTTATTAAGTTACTGTGTCTGACACCCAGCTCAGAATTTTTCTTCTTTAGTATTTTAGATACTTGTCCATTATTGATCTTTTGGTGAAGAGTGAACATCTTTTATTAGGGAGTTGTACATTGTGCAAACATGACAAGTTGCACTAAAATGCAGTTTGCTGAAAAGAGAAGCAAACTAAACCTAAAAGTGCACACAGAGCCGTGTACAGTATAAATCCTGCTGAGCCCTGATCCCTGTCTCTGGGCCCACCGCCAGCAGCTGTCTGTCTGTCTGTCCTGCACAGTGTGCCAGAGCTCTAGAGCCAGTCTGCCTGTGATGATGTGAGGAGTCTGTGTCCTGGGGCGCACAATTGGACCTGGAGGGGTGAGACGTCGCTTCAGTATCCCGACCCCCTCCTCCCCTCACAGCCATGTTAAATAGGAGGCATTGTGACTGTAGATCTGCTCTCAGCCCCGTGTTCTTTCCCTTTCCTTCTCCCTGTACATAATGAAACCAGACTATGTGACGACAGCTATTGTAGACCACAGAGAAATTAAAGATGGCGGTCTGTTGGAGAGGCAACAGTAGTCTCTCTGGGACCACTCATCCCCATCAAGTTAAATGTGTGTATGTGTGTGGGCTGGTTGTGTGATTATTTATTCAATTTGTATATTGCAAACATCCAGCCAGGTGGCAACGATTCATTAAGTCAGATTTCTGCCCACAGCTTTAGACTTCAATTATGGCATTAGGCCAATAATCTGATGTATTCCTGTTATTATGATATGTTCGACAGTGATTTAACCTGTTCAGCCTATATTGATACACTGATTCATATCTGAAAGTGTTTAGAATGCTAATTTGTCTTGATTTAACAGGTTGTGAAATGATGGGCTACATGTTTGTGGTGAAAGGGGAACCTGCTGTAACAGTTACATTGCTCCAAGTTCATTTCTCAATGACTTGTTTTGGCGTCAATTGACATATTTAGTCAAAGGACTCTACAGTGTATGGGTTTTTTGTTGAGTACATTTTGTGTGATCATTCTTTTCAGATACGTTTTATGAAATGATTTATTTACTGTATTTATTTATAGAAAATGATATATCACACCGCATATATAGTCCTCTGTATTCAATAATTTCTTGTGATCCAGATTAGGATTTTCTGAAATAATAGTTTCTTACATTTCTGTCCTTCTTGGATTTCCCTTTCAATCTTTTCTTTATAGAAAACAATGTTGTCTCCATACCTGACTGCTCCTGTATTTCATATCTTGTTACCATTTTATCTGGGAAATCCCCTGATTCTCTCATTTAGGAATCAGAGCAGTGTTCTATAGCAGAAGACTTGTGTGAATTGATTGTCATTTGCTTAAAGAACTCCTCTGAAATAGATATGGCGCTTTGTTTTGGTTCAAAAACACGAAAGCCATGAAATAGGAATTACAGAGACAGATTGTGAATGGGATTGGCGTTACGTTCAAGAGTAGAAAATTGTTACCAAGACCGTGAAGGTATATTTTTAAGCATAAGTGCTTGGCTGCATGCACTGGCTGCTGAAAAGTCAAAATGACCCAAATGATAGCATCTTGCAATTAAAAAGAGATTAACTCAAATTGTTGCTAATTCTGTGCTGACTGCAATTTTCTTTGTTTATTTTAAGAACTGCTTCACGGAAACTCCCATTTTTTTAATTGCTTCACATTGACCTTTTTTGTGTAGCTTTTCATTCCAAAGCCACTGTAGATGTTATCAACACTGAAGTCAATGATGGCTTGTATTCCTCTGCAGAGTTGGAGTGGTCAAGCTTTGATCCTGCCATACTTGGTCCAAAAGCAGCAGCAGGAAAACCAGTACATTGAGAATGAGGAATGCATCATGGGCTTTGCTGTTTACTTGTGGCACACTGGGCAGCTGGTTAGGGCCCCCGCTCTCCTCAACTCTTCCTCTGGCTTTTCAATTCTAGCCGGACCCCAGCCTTTGATGCACGCTGGCAGTGGCTGGAATATTTTGCAGCGTTAAAGGGGGATCAATGCGGGCCCTAAGTGAAATGTCAACTGTGGCCCCTGCGATGTGTCAGGCTGTGAGGGAGTTGTAATAGCTATCGATCCACTGTGCACTTAATGCAGAGCCACCCAGGCCCACCAGAAGCCAGCTGCAGCCGAGGGGATGTATGTATGAGATAAGCTAAAACGGAGAACAAGAAAGAGACACCCTCCTCCCTCTCTGTCCCTTTTTCTGGCTAGATTGATCTTCCTTTTCCTGCTGATTCGGACTGGGGGCTGTCATTATCTTACTCTGTCATTAGGGGCTCCATTGACAGCCAAGGCCCGTCTGTGTCACTCTATTGAGACAGCAACACTTTTCTCCATGCAGCGCTCCCTACATTTATTAAAATCTCTGACAGCCTCGTGGCGGCCTGCTCTCTGAAGATGGGCCGCCGGGCTGCAGTGCAGCGCAGTAATTGTCAGACGGGGTCGTGAGTGTGCGCTTGCTTTGTAATAGGGGTGAGGTGCAGCACAGGTCAGACTGGTTTATAATGGAGGCCGCAGCCACACTGAGGCGGTCAGGAGAGGCTCACACAGTCATAGTGCAGAGGGTAATGTAGGATTCATGAGCAGAGCACTTTGAGGTCCTGTTCTACATCCAAAAGTTTGTCAGAAGTTGTGAGGCACACTTCTGTCACCTATAGTACCACACGTATCCACTGAGTCACATTTATCTAAGTATTCAAATATTCTGCCCAAAGTCTGCATTTAAGTCACTTATCATTTCTTTTTTCCAATATATTTTGATTCTTAGAGTCTATTATAGGTTTATACTTCAACTGAAGATTATTGAAGATTTTGATTTACAGCTGTTGTTTGGGTGCTCCTTATTCTACTTTACTGTATGTGCGCTAACACTCCGCCATATGCAAAAATGCAGTCAAGTTTCACTGGCCTTGCACTATTATAAAGAAAAACCCTGGCAAGTATCAGTGTTATTACATTTTTTCTATTTCTATTATGTCATCAAGTTAAAGGCTGTTCACTAAATAAAACTAAAGACTAAATCCATATATTTAATGTTTGATGCCTTTTTCACTAAAGGATAATTGCACATTGCAAGTTTCCGATCTCTTACCATGGTCATTTCCACATTCACTACATTTGGCAGAGTGGGTGAAGTGTCTTGCTCTTACTGAATCATGCATTTACGGTGTGCTATAAACTTAGCTTGGAAAATTGATTTTTGGGAGAGCTCTCTAACAGAATTGTACATTATATTGTTCATATTGCGGGTCAAGTTATATAACACTGTTTAACAGTACTACCATAATTGTTAACAGTACATGTATTTGTGTCCTAGTACAGGACACTTTTCACCATGAAGTCAAATGTTTGTCATTTAATAAAGTATTACATACAAGCTGTAGGTTTTATGTTAGATAGCCACACACACACATAGTGTGCTATAGTTCAGGGTGAATGAGTGTGTGTTTGTGAGTGCGAATGTGCGACAACGGATGGAAATTAGCCCATGGCTACAATCCGGAGTGATGTGTTCATTAACATGTAATGTCCCAACCAAATAAACAATAAATAAAATAAATTATTTAATATGAGGAATAACACGGCCGAAGTGTGACAGTATTCTCTCAAAGATTGGTTGATCAAAAATGATTTGATCAACCAACTCCATTGCCCCACCCTAATACAGGCCTGTGTGTCTTGGTCCAATGAGCAGGGATGGGTTTAGTTTAGTTTAGTTTAGTTTCGGGATGGGTCCCGAAGGCCTCGATCTGAGCAGAGTTGCCCAGACTTCACGATTCATGTGCATCGTCCTGGTCCTTCCCAGGGCCGCTGAGAGACATGCTTTCCTCATCGGTCATTCTATGTCCCCATCCAAAGATATTGTCCTTTCAGTTATCAAAGCCCGTGACTCGAGGAATAATACCATTTAAAGTGTCTTTGGATGTCCAAAAAGGTAAGACCCAGGACACACTAGTGCGACTGTCTCTCAGCGGTTTGTTATCTAAGCTCTGTTATTAGTTGCCATAATATGATTTTTTATTCATTTTTTTTAACCTTCATTCCATTTCAATTGAGAAATGTAATTAATCTAGAAAATGCATGGAAAAATACATGAATATAAAGACATCCACATCTATTTTAAGCTTAAACTGTGTTTTTAAGTTTATATTTATAAATGATTCTATGTCCACAGTACAAATCCATCTCATGTTTAACATTCTCTAGTGTTACAACCTGCCTTTATCACTTGTCATTTGTAAAATATAAAAACATCACTCAGAGCAGGAGTGGAGTGGCCCATTTGGCTCAATGTGGACGGGTATGAATGTCTTTAAACGTAAAACAACAAATGGTGAAAATGGAAAAGGTTGCTCACAGCCATCCTCTAAATCCCAAATTTCTGATCATATGATTATTGTTTTGTTGTATTGTGTTCAGAGGCTATTACTGTAGGAACTTGACAACTTGAAAACATTTCTGGATGCTGTCAGGAAGTGCACAGTGGGGTGCTCTGAATTGAGATTGCCGGTTTGAAGCTGAGCGTTTGTCACACAAAGACTGTATGGGGATAGTTCTGTGGCACTGAGCTGCTTCAGGGAACAATCAGGTGGTGCCCATGGGCCCCAGGGGTCCAGGGAGGTCCAGAGGAGTCCAGGGGGGTCTGTGGCCTCCCCACACTCAGCCAAGGCTTCTCATTTTGAGACTGATACAAGTGTTTGAGCTGCATGCTGTAATGTTGGTGTGGCCGAAGAGAGGGCATTTGTACCAGATTGCAGGGCACACGGAAGCCAAAGGTCAAATGAGAGGGTTGTCCCAAAATAGGAGCAATTTTAGTTGAAAAGATCACTATCACCCATATTAGATTAATACAGCGTCTCTGGAGGCTCCGCATCACTCAGTGCCCAATAGTTTTGCCAACAAACTATTTTTGTTGTGCGTTAAGTTCAATATTGAATGTTTTGTCTTTTTAACCAGATTTGACACAGATGTGAGTAGAATAAACACAAGTATTATCATCATCAAGTTTGAAATATTAATATTTGTTTAACAGCACTATGTTAGTTTTACATGATGTGAGACAAAAGCACACTGTCTTCTGCATCTTACTTTGAAATATATTGCAGTCAACGCCTCAAAAAAAGAATTGCAAGTTTTGGCTCATTTCCCTAAAACACGGCCGTAATACTGTAAAATAATATTGTCCATGTTTGTTCTCCACCTCAACATTTGATTCATATTTAGGGATCATGGAATCATATTTTGTTACAAACTATAACATTATAATATTTACTTTTTATAAACCACTTTCAGAGTTGTACTCAGCGTCTTCAAAGCCAGTATACTACATTCAGATATTGGATTTATGATCACGTCTTTGAGCCTGCTTTTGTCTAACCCAAACACAAAGAGTCTGATTCTCTCCATAAGACAATGGTAGCTAATTACATTGCTCTGCCGTATGTTAAAAGCACAACTCTTCTCTCGCTCCACAGAATGCCTTTTATTTGACAGACAGATAGAGCCAGAGAGTGTGCACCCACATGTTTAATCCAGAACGCATTGGAACAGGGACATGTAATGCATATCTCTATCTCGTGTGCCTGTCTGAAGATGAAATTTAAATTTTAATGCATTTCCCTTCGCCCAGGAGAAGCTGATAGACCCCGGGATGTCATATTTACCGTTTGAAGACCCGTGGTTTAATGCACTCTACAATACTGCCATCTCCGAGTCCTGCGGGAACAAAACACGCTTTACAACATAAAGGGGAGAGCCGAGGAGAAAATTATTCCACGAGCTTTCTATCAAGCTTTCTGCATTCATGGCAAAGTCTAAAGGCCATGTCAGTCCTGCTGCTTCTGAGAGAGGTAATTATCCTTTTCCTGTCACAGAACAACAAATGATAGCCAATGATGGGGGTGCGTTTTCAGGGAGCACATTCGTTAATAGGGAGGAGAAGGAGCCTTAATTTTCTAGCAGCTGCAGACCTACTTTTATCATGTTTTTTGCATTGGTCGTTTGTTATGTTTTTTTCCCCATTCACACAGACCCACAAAGTAGAGCTGTTTGTTTATGTGTGCCCACTCCTGACGTTGTATTTACGTGCCCTGCATTAACATTGCTATTTATAGTCCTACACTTTCTTACAGTCATCTTTTTTTCTGTTGTGACCATTTGGCAGATTATATATTGTCCAAGTAATTTCCTTTTCAGCATCTGTGTTTTTTACCTTGCAGAGAAAGCCTTGAATGGAGAGAAAATTATCACAATTACTCATATAATTGAGCAGTCTTTGTAGCAAGTGCGGCTTCAGTAGTCCCTTTTTCCATCAGCCAAAATGGTTTCATTATATGGGTTTTTCATATTCCCTGACACGGGGCTGTGCTGAGGGCCTGGCGCGTGGATGAGATTCAGGACGAACACAGCGAATCATTAAGGCCACAGTAGGAATAATTATCCCAGCTATGGAAAGAGCATCTACAGCCTCTTTTCTCCCTCGGCACAAATGCAATGTCCACGGCTTTTAGTCACAAAGAACTTTGTTACAAATGGAGCTTCCACCTTCTACTTATACAAAGACGAGAGGGGGAGTGCAAGACTTGTATCAACATGACAATTTTCCATCATTAAGACTAATGACAGGCGCAGGCTGTGGGGATCAAGGGGAGCACAAAAAGGAGTGCGCATTCAGGTGTTGGCTGAGTGCTGACCTCCTTCCTGTCTTTGTGCGAGATTTAACTCTTAACAAAAACTAAAAAGGGGGTTTCAGACTAAAGGCGCAGTGGCAGCTGAACGTCAAGCAGGCCGCCTCTCGTAGGCAAATGACTTAATTGGCGCATTTGCATTTTCCATTTACAGACAGATTAATGCAACACATATAAAGATGTGTAATCAATCATTGTTTTATTAGGATCAAACACGCGCAGAGCCAATGCACTGTCCGTATATGACTGACCACATTTTTCTTAACAGGTGGATACTTCAGCATGTATTGCACTGACACTAGTTTCTTTTACAGTTTAGTTGAATTAAGTAAAAGGCATATTTTTCAAAGTCCTTTCTGCCCAGCCTTCACTCAGGTAATTGGTCATTTTGCAGCCAATTTCAGGCAGGTTAGATGCTGGCCGCTGTGCCGTGACCCCTGCTGCTGCAGTAATGGGCGCCAGTGTGCAGGGGCTTTTCCACCGAGCGACCCCACTGCGCTTTCTGAGAAGAGAGCGCCTCTGAACATCCCACAGGTAAAAGGAGTTGGAAAATAACTTCTCGGCTTTGAAATGACCTATGTCCAGGCTTATTACACCGTTGTTAATCATGGTTTACTCCTGTTCAGGCGCACGAAGACTGCTCTAAAAGGCCAAGGAGTGCTTACGGGTTTAGACAAGAATCATCCATGTAAAATGTCATTTCACTTTTATTTTATTAGGTTATACACATAAATACTGGCAAAGACAATATTACGATGTCCAATTGACGTCGTCTTGATTGAATGCACCATCTTAATTCGGACTCTGAAAGAAAACAATGCGAGTTTAAAGTTAAAACGAAAAACGACCCAAAAAATGATAATACAGTTCAATATCCAATAGGACAATGATCCAACGTCTCCTGGCACCTTACTAAACAAAATCAATCCGCGTTTTGATGCCACATTGCACATGGAAATAGGCTCTAATTGTGGTGCATCTACTTTGCGCTCCGTGACGCTACAAATTACAGGATGCACCGAACAACTAAGAAACAAAAAAAGGCAATTTTAATGTTATTTTGAGCTGCTTGTGATGACTTAATCTTGTTGGTGTTATGGCGATGAGATTGGGTGGAAAATAAAGTTACAATAGACAAAGGTAAACAAGATAAAGAAAAAAGGCCTTTATGTCGGAGGTGGTAAACGCGTCAGCGTGCGTCATGCAGGAGGATACAGACAGAAATGATTAAATATTTCAGAAATAGACCAGGGTACGTTTTTCTTATTTTATCATTTCTTTGGTCATTAGTGAACACGACACAATAACATATATATGTTTGGCTGAAGTTTGACACTTATGCCTATGGAACCCTATAAGTTTAGTAATCTGAGGGCGTGTGTGTTCATTTATGATGACTCTTTATTATCAGTGCTCTGGATTTCTTTACGGTGGAAACAAAAAGACAGTGGCACTTTGGTTTTGGTCTATATTCCATAATTATTTAACGACAGTGGCCCCTTTGTGTAAGAAGATGTGTAATTCGTCATAGCCCGAATGCATATGGACAGAGTGACATTAGAGGGATAGGATACTAATTCATAAAATATTCGCGTGCATTATTGACATAATGTTTGACGTAATTTGTGATTCGTTGAGGTTTTCCGCGGCCTCTCATCCTGCTCCTCCAGTGCCCGGAAATCTGCCCCTCTGCCCCTCTGCCCCTCTGCCCCATGCCCCTCGGCTGCAGCAGTCCTCAGGTGAAGTGCAGCAGGTGTTAAAACACCCTCAGCCACAGAGCTGCTCTAATGAGCGCTGTCGCAGCTTCATGTGTGCGTGTCCGTGCGCGTGCCCGTGCGCAGACTTTTATTTTTAGTACCCGGTGGAGTTGGAATCACTCTGTGGCGTTGGTCACGTGACAAACAAGTGGTCACGCGCCTGGTCCCTCTTAATGACTTTGGGAATTGTGCGTATAATGTTATCTCAAGTGTCATAGTCAAACATAATTCAACACCGCAGTTATCTTAATAAACATAATTGTTCTCAATTTGATAGTAGCGGCTTTATTTTACATTACAGTACGCATTTTCTGCTGATGTGTCCTAATCGTTTGTTCGCAGACGCGTTTCAGTTTGCAGATCCTATAATCGTGGAAAATAATGACAGTTATCAGTCGCACCCACCAAGTACCCATAAAAATCTGTCCTCTGTTCTGGAAGATGATAATTATTGGTTGTACTACCATTATCATTGTCGTATTGTTGATAGAGGAAATCTTGAAGCATTTTCCCCAAAGTAATTCCAGAGAAATCACTTCAAATTGGCCTATTTCAGGGGGACAAGGGGACCAGCTTGCTTTATAGCCTAATATTTCACGGAAATCTTTGAATCCTGCAGGCATAAGCTGCGTCTGGCACACTCTGGCACGCGTCGTGATGTCAGCGGCTGCATTTTGATAACGCGTTTTGCAACTTGCTAGTTGTGTTTTGAGTTCAATTATGTAATTAGGCTGATAATGACAGTGAGGGAATTTAACTGCTTTAATTTGGTATTCAGGTGGAGATAGGAAGCTGGGTAGAGCGTGCCTCTGGCTCTCTGTGCTCTTGCTGCAAAAGGACGCGCTGGTCTGAGGATGGAGCCCGGGACACAGAGGATGGAGCCCGGGACACAGAGCTGTCGCGGCGGCAGAGCGCGTTGCTCCAGGCGCATCATGCTGAGCCTCGGTGACCCCGGAAGGCGAACACTGGTCTGCATCTTTTCCATCACATGACGCCTGCTTTGTAAGTGCGCATCAGGCGTCTGTCTCTGCATGTACGTTGTTCAATTAAACGAATTACAGATTTTATATGGAGATTTGATTGTTCCCGTTTTCTGGCATTACGTGCCATTTCAGTCTCTACTGTTTGCTTGTTTGTGTGTGTGTTTTTAAATGGACACGCATGTTCTTGCTATGACCCTTATACATTCGTTTGGAGCGAGCTTGACTGTTCAGGCCTATAACGGTCTAATGTTAGTGGTCATTTAATTTATGTCCGCAACGTTGTACGGTTTCCATCGTCATATTCGAACTAATGTTGCATTAATTACACACAGCACATTATTATTTTATTGCTCCGACTTTGGGCTTATTAGGGTAAGACTACAGGCCATGAAAAACAATATAGCTTATAATTACGATGATGCTATATCTTCGTCAAGACATTTAATCCAGAACTATTTAATCAGGAAAGGAGGTTTAAGAAGACTAAATGTATAGAAATAAACGTACACGTTTATTGAAAACAACACAATTATCTTCAAATAATAATTACAATACGGTAATAATAATTATTAAAATTGTAATAATAATCATAAGAATAAATACGTGGCCATGTCACACGCAGTTTATCTGTGAGATTTTTTTCCTTGACTTTCTCAGCTCCTTCGGACCCAGCCCCAGCGTCGCCAATCCGCTTCCCTCTTGGAGAGAGTGGACCAATCAGCGAGCGTCTTTGATGAATATTCATGAGTCCGAGATTCAAACCTTTGAGCGACTTTGTCTAGGTCCACAGCATCATACCTAGGACTTTTCACGGGCACAAACTACATTTTCTTATGAATGGAACGAGAAAAAATCTGTTCGCCTTAAATTGGGATCCGTCCTTCACTGAGATCATAGAAGCAAAACAACAAAAGCGAGACGAGGGGAACCGCCAGAAGAGATGACAATGACTACAATTCCTGAAAGTCTTAATAGCCCTGCCTCAGGAAAAGCCGTTTTCATGGAGTTTGGGCCACCGAGTCAACAAATGTCTCCGTCCTCTATGTCTCATGGACACTACCCCATGCATTGTTTACATTCTGCAGGCCACACGCAGCACGACAGCTACAGCCCTGCCTCGTCCTTCCCTCGGACTCTGGGCTATCCCTACGCCAGTCACCCCAGCAGCCCGTACCTGGGCTCCGTGCAGACCTACCAAAACAGCTCTGCGCTCTCACAGACGCGCTTGGAAGACGCAGGTAAGCGCCATCTTCAGTGCTGGTCCTAACTGCTGCTCGGAAACCACGAGCCAGATGTTGGGCTTAGTAATTATTTATTGCGTAACGCTATAAACAATGTATGCAATTAAGGGCAATTATACCTAATGTACAGCCTGTAAAACTTAGGCAAAGCTCTTCATTCCAGCGCTGCTCTCACATTGAAGTGACTCTTTGTGACTTTCTTTGACTTTGACTTTATTCTCTCAGTGCCAGAAGCCGAGAAAAACACTGTGGTGGAAGGCGGGGAAGTGCGCTTCAACGGAAAAGGGAAAAAAATCAGGAAACCAAGGACAATCTATTCGAGTTTACAACTGCAGGCGCTGAACAGACGGTTTCAGCAGACCCAGTACCTGGCGTTACCAGAGAGAGCGGAGCTGGCGGCGTCTCTAGGGCTCACGCAAACACAGGCAAGTCCTCGATGCACATGCCATCACATTAGCTCCAGCTGAGGCTTCGCCAGTGATGGCCTAATACCACCTGATCTTATTTTGCAGTGAGAATGTTTTTGCGAGTGTAACATGTTAATATATGCGTTTATTATAATGTAACGTGTTCTCTTTCATTTACAATCAGATGTGTTGTGTGTACGACAGCACATAATGGCCACTGATCCATAACAGCACTGTTTGAAATTAACATATGAATTTGGCATCTGCTGTCCTCTAAAAAATTTCTTCTATCCCCGTAATGCATTTGCTAATTTGACTTTTCCTTTTACGCGCAGGTGAAAATATGGTTCCAGAATAAACGGTCTAAGTTTAAAAAGCTGATGAAGCAGGGGGGAGGCACCATCGACACAAGCGCTTTGTCCAGCGGCCGTGGGCTGTCCACGGGCTCCCCGTCCGTGGCTCCAGTCTGGAGCTCTCCGACATCAGTGAAGACAACAGCGGGCTCCACCGGCTCCTACATCCCCAGCTACACCTCGTGGTACCCGAGCACACACCAAGAGTCTATGCAACAGTCGCAGCTCATGTGAGCAAGGCGGCCTGGACTCGGACTGAGCCATGCGTGCACCGAGACTCGACGCACGCTCGTGTGCCAAGCACATAGAACCTACGCCTGCACAGGACCAGGACCCGGCTCTGGCTCTAGGCTTTAGGCGGAGCTCCTGCGGGGGCCAAAGGGCCCTGACGATGCGCAGAGGTGGTGCGAGCGAATCTTTTTGGCTGCTGTTTATCATTGTGTCAGTTTAGATTTATTTTTATCACACGTGAGAGATTTTCTATTGAGCTGCACTTTGGGCAGCTATAGACCAAAGGTGTTCCTTTGATAAATGTTGGACCATTGCACCAGTTTCAGCTAAGCCTCAAGGTGCTGTATGTTGTTACTTGGTGTTTGTTATTTAAGTTAAATTATTTCAGTGAGTTGGGTTGGTTTGGGGTTCGGTCCGTGTTCCAGAGACAACACTGTAATAGCTGCACTAAAGTAAAGCTTTATGCGGGGCCCGGATCGGTGTTCTGCGACATGCTGAGGGCCTGTCGGAGTGCTGCCTTCAGAAACACGTGGATGTGATGAGCGTTCTTCTGTCACTGTATTGTGTACATATTTTACATTTATTTTGTGCTGTATACGCTGTGAATTTTGGTTTTTTGGCTTTCTGTATTTGTCGAGATGTGTTTAGTCAATTTAGAAAATATTTAGTTTTGTATCGATCACCTTTAATTTATTTATGTTTATGTATATATTGTTCACATGTTCAGAAACAGTAAAGTCTGATTTAAATTCCGTCATAAAAGTTTGACTGAAGTCTCTAATATCTGACACATGTGATTTATGAGCACGTGCGGCTGCTGCACATGTTATGCCTCTATCCACTCAGTCTGCAGGATTAATAGCATTCCGTTCAACTCTATTTTAAATGACATTTTTTCACTCTTTTAACACATAAATAACGTGCCCATGCGTAACACCGCGAGACCGACGAATAATATTGATTTATTCTATGCGTTGTGGGAGACCTGGATTAAATCAGGACGCAGCACAGTTCACTTTCTATACAGCGTATTTGTGTCTCATCACTCGCACTTTTAGCAATGAACGATGGCGATGTGTGTGTGGGTGTGTGTTAAGTGAATAATACAGGTGCATGATCCAAAGTTGGACAGCAGTCAAAGCTCAAATGAAATATACCACACTAAAGTTAGCACATGACAACAGCAATTAAAACTTATCATATTATTTTGTACAATTATTATCATTGTTGTTGTTATTATTAATATTATTACTATACTACTATTACAATAGTAGCATAGCAATAACAGTACTAGTATTATTATTAATTATTATTATCAGATTTTGAGTTACAATAGTAGCATAGCAATAACAGTACTAGTATTATTATTAATTATTATTATCAGATTTTGAGTTGCGAAGCCATACATATCTCACAAAAAGGGGAAAGTGTGTATTGAATTGAGGCCTTTGTTTACTGAAATATAAAAGTCAGTCCTAAATATCATAAATCTAAATCTATATATATTTATGACAAGTTAGGTCTTTTTAAAATATAGGCTATTTTATAAGGAGGAGAAAACTGAAGCACTCAGTGGGTATAGAAAATGTTAAAAAAGCCTTTATTAATACTATTAATACTACTTTACATTTACTAAAATGTAAAAAACGCCTAGGTCTGTAGTTTGGCTTTGTGTGATGTAGATGTAATCATTGCAGTGATGGCAACCGTATGCAGTCGTCATCCACGCTACAATATCCTATACGCATAACCTCTTTGTCAGACAGGCTTATGTATATATTTGGGTGCATTAAAATAATAGGAATTGTGCTGCGGCTGTGGAGAATAGAACTGGTGCGCACTCTGCCCAGAATGGCGCAGCTGCACACCCAAGAGGGTCAGTGTTATTTCGCTGTATTCTCCTCTTGATTATACGAGCTCAGCCCATCAAACCCAACATAATTACAGTCATTTCGCCCTTATTTATTCTAATGCAGTTTCCTATCTCTGAGGTAATTATGAGATTTTTTTTCACACGCAGGATCTTTCAGCATTGACAAAAGAGGATAGTGCTTTGAAAGAAAGTCAGTGCTGTAAAAGGGAAAAAAAAACCAAAACGTGGAATAGGTGAGCTGCTTTCTCGTCGCTGTTCCCGTAGACTCAGCCTATGTATAAGGCTGGCAAATTGCTCGCAGGTGTACATCACGGAGTTGTCAATGTGAAGAGGTTTCAAAATGAGCCAAACACAATGGCTTTAATGAGAGCAACGCCGAAATTAAACAAGGACTAACTTCTCTATCTGTGCCTTTTCCTTTTTCTGCACATGCGAGGATTTTATTCCCATCCAATAAGAATCTAGGCCTATATCTAAAACCTCAGATAGACTTTCAAAGAGAACAATCCTTTGAAATGTTCTAACGCATCACATATTTCGTTGAAGGAATCACAAAGAGCACAATGGGCTATATGGATTTAAGTGAAAGTAGATGTCGAAATGAATATATCTTTCCTTGATACTTTTAGTCTCTGTCTTGCGTTCTAAAGAGCATTTGGGGGGATAAATAAATGATACACACCTTGAGGCTTTGATGGTTTCAATGGGCATGGCGGCAGACGCGCAGCAGCATCCTGTATCCTGTTCCAATGCCATGAAATGTGGTGCTCTGCTTTACCAGCACGCTTCAGAATATGACTGAAATGTGCGCTTTATTTCGCCTCTTTATAGCTGATGGTAGATTATTAGCATAAATGTTTACTCCTCATTACGCTGATGACATTGTGCACTCGAGATCTTGGTAATCTTTGGGGGAAATTATGAGTAATTTATTTTTTAAATTTAAAGCAGCAGTTACCGTGCAATTCAGGCTAATTCTGCGTAGGCTCCACACGGATATAATTATCGTTTATAGTCAAGATGGGAGGCTAAAAACTATGCATTGATATTCCCATTTATTATGTACATGCAACGTTGACAATGTTGATGCCTGAAATGGCGGGAAATTGTCTTGTGTAAAAAATTACACCCCATATTAGGACATCTAAAATTGCAAAGAATACGGTAATTGCAGGCTTTCACAATTGAAAAGTCAGTGCAAATGTGGATGAAATTACAGATGAGATTAAATTAGGATATCCTGGCTGACATTTGCAAGTTTATCATTAGGAAAATAGCAACCAACTTTCACTATGTTCATCACAAAACTATATAAATGATCATATTGCACATTCATCTGCAGGGTATGTCGCATACCGCAAAAGGTCTAGTTTATTCAAACGCATCTTGTTGGATATATATATATGGCAGCACATTACAGACTTGCTTTATGGACGTGATGGAGACGGCGTTGATGCGTATCTGCCTAACTTGTAGCGCTTAATGGCAGAACACTGTATACACGTGCTGGGACATGCGCACTTTGGCCTGGTGCCTGTTTCCTGAACCATTAAACAATGTAGGTCAAACGCGTCGTCGCACAGAGTTTCCATGTGACTGCAGCCTGCGGCGGGCTGCAGTCCTGGACCCACAGGACGACGTGTCTTTTGCTCTAGACTGACTTCATAAAACGTCTGGAATCAGCGCCGTGTCTCCAGCGAGTCTGTGAGCGGTGTTGTTCAGAGCTCTTCCCTCTCTTGGATCGCATGCCAGGGCGTGTTGTAGTGCGCCTCCCCCAGAGCTTGCCCCGGGCCCTGCCTGGTGCCTGCCAGCCCGAGTGATGGAGCCGCCAATAACACCTTTATGAAGCCGTTGTGCATGTCCACGCTTGTTATTCAGTCTTAATGTGTAATAAACCATTAAAGGCACGTAAAATCACAGCAGAGCGCAGTCATATAACCTGTGGCTATGTTTTCAGGCCCGGTTGCTTAGGAACAACATCATTTGCATCAAGGATGGAGACGCCGCCATTTTTATTCTATATTGGTATTGTTTTTGTGAACAATAAAATTACTGTTTTCATTGCGTATGGTTTATTAGAATAATCTTTTGGAATATAGTCCAGTGAGCCAGAATGTCTTTTTAGCCAAAGATATGTTGTCCATGGACTTAAGGACGATTAGAAATACGTTCTATTACCCATTTAAAATAAAAATCTAATATCTGGGAAAAGTCTATATGTTGCATGAAACGGCAAGCTGCTGCTCATGGCCTGTCCAACAACTATGACAATAATAGGCCTATTTAAAGCTTTAATGCACTGTATGTGTTGATACCAATCTATTGAAACATTATTGTAAAAACAATTACACATAACAGATAACTGCACAGAAAACATATTTATTTAAATAACGTTTGCTCGTATATGAAACATCGCTAAAATAAATAAGACAAAATACAAATATAGGTGATACAAGAAATTCAGAGGGTCAAACAATCAGTAGCTTAATTTGGATAATGGCTTTGCACCAAGAGCATGAAAAGAGTCCGGGCGGCACGGGTGATGAACAAAGGCAAGAAACATGATATTTACAAACGTGATGCTTTAAATGTTCGAAAAGAAAGGAATGATTAAAAGTAACCTTTTTTATGAGGTCATTCTGAAAGGCACGATACACTTAGGCCTAACTTGTGCTACATTGTGAGGTTGTCCTGCAGGTCATTGATACGCAGAGATGGCAAAAAAGTGACGTCCGTGTAAAAACAAGCTGTGTCCAGGCTGGGATTGCTTTGGATATAGTGGTTGATCCATCCCTCCACATAGACAAAAATAAATAAATACAAAAATAAGTGTAATCATCTGTATCTAATGTCCGTATACTTTCCTGGTCCTGTCTGCGTCCTGTGCTGCAGACGCACAGCCCACACACGAGGTCTGGATGAGGGTATTGGTATGCTTTAGTTTGCTTTTTAGTTCTATAGTTTGTCCTTGTTTCTTCAAAATATCGTCCCCGCACTGATGTTGTGGTGGTGCTGCAGGTGGGTCGCAGAGTTCGTTGGCGAGTACCAGGAGTAGTTCGCCAAAAAGGCCGGGGGCGCAGCGGTGTTGGGCGGGCTGCTGCTCGGAGGTAAACTCGGGGTGACACTGTTCATTCTCGGGGTCTGTGGAAAGTCCCAGGCGGAGGTTGGGGGAGAGGCGCAGGGGGGAGACTCACTTGAAGCGACATGTTGCTCAGGAGGAATTTCTCCACTTTTCCACAACTTCTTGAACTTGGAACGACGGTTTTGAAACCATATTTTGACCTACATCACAAAAAATAAAGAGATTAAAATGCTGAACTGTGCGTTGGCTTGATTGAAAGCATGATCCGTGTATAGCACCCACCTGTGTCTGGGTCAGGCCCAGAGACGCGGCCAGCTCGGCCCGCTCCGGTAACGCCAAATACTGTGTTTTCTGGAATCTACGCTGAAGGGCAGCCAGCTGGAAACTGGAGTAAATGGTTCGAGGTTTTCTGACCTTCTTTGGCTTTCCATTCACCATTCGAATTTCCGGCTCACTCTCTTCCTTTTCTAAAGAAGAAACAGAAGAAACAGGTCAATTAAAGATTAGAAATAATATGTATATTTAAATGTTCTGTATATAAAATGAGGCACACAAAATGACATACCCATATTGAAATTCAGTAACAGTACAATTGCTCATCACGACAGAGCTTATTGGGATTAAATTATATTTTGGCCTCCGCGAACAGAATCAATATTCCGAACAATATAATGTCCAAACAACATTCCAGTCTTACCTGCGTCTACAGGAGTAGGGGGCGAGTTGGAGCCGTACGCGCTGTACGCGCCATAGGACGAGTTAAACGTGAGCTCGTAGGACTTGTTGTACTGCACTGCGCTGGAGCCGCCGTGGTACTGGTACCCCAGCGGGGCGAAGGGCTGCTGGCTGTTGTAGTAGCTACTGTCCGTGGCCGTGGACACCGGCAGGGTGGGAGACTCCTGAGACTTGTGTAGACCGTGGTAGCTGCTGGAGGTAATCTGGTTGGAATGCATATCTGTGTTTAAATTCTCAAAGACGCCGGTCATTCTGAAATAACAGTCTTTCGCAAAATGGTCTCAGCGCTCATCAAAAAGGAAAAGAAACGTGTTAAATCTCTCAGTAACGACGCATCCCCAAGCTGGACGTAGTGACAAAGGTGGGTGTCTCTGCTGTGGCCTGTGGAAGTGCTTCGGTCTCTGCTGGGAGCGCATTTATGGCAGCGCTAGAGGAGCGCTCCTGTGTCTGCTCAGCCAATGGCGACGAGCCGCACTCCCCTTCCACCTCCACGTCCAGGTTGTCTCAGTCCCACCGCTTTATCAAAACCACGATCAACAATAACATGGCCCCTTTGCCATGGCCTGTTCAAATGAATGCAAACACGACGTACATTATTCTAGCCATTATTGAACAGAACATTGTGTATTGTGCCCAGCATTTGTGACCACGGGGTATATATATATATATATATATATATATATATATATATATATATATATATATATATATATATATATATATATATATATATATATATATATATATATATATATATATATATATATATAATCCTAAACACAAATTGTGTCTGTTGTTTAAGTTTGCCCAAGGATTTTAACAACAAACAGACAAAACACATAGTTGGCCATTAATGTATTTGGTTTTTTAAACACATTTTCTCAATAATGTAGTGAACACCCGAAGAGTCCTGCTGGAAAGAAAACATATCAACGCTGCCCCCTAGTGATTCCCATCAGAATTGCTCTGACTTCAAGAGTCTTGGTTTTTGGTGAGACCATGATAAACATGAGGTTGATGCGTTGTGCACCCACAGAAATGTGATACGACGTGTCATACATATGGTAATTTATTTTTGAAGCTGTTCTGACGATAGTTGACGAAGGAGTGGTGTTCACTACCACTAGATGGCGCCATGGTTACTTTTCAAACTAATATCGCGCTGAAAGGATTTTGACCTATATTTTTTGCACTTTTTATTCGACGGGGACGAGCAAAACAAGTGAGTTGTATGCCAATGCCATGGCTTTATTTACACACAAAGCCCTGTGCATTACACGTTTTAAATACAGTTATTGGAACTCAACACTGGTACATTATGAGGCCAATTAATTCCAACTACAGGATCGTTGTCTTCGTTGATACAACACATATATACATATCTGTGTTCTTAATGAGGAGGAATAGCCTTGAGATAATCCATATGAAAACATGTATTTGTGCAAAGATACAAGTTGGGCTGCTTTAAACAAATGCATGTATAGTAGAAACATGCAGTGGTGAGGGAGAAGATGGTGAGCTGATGCATCTCTTGGCTTGAGTCACGACCTGTGTTTGTAAAGCAGAAAGGCCTCTATTTCCTCTTTGTGGAGCTCAAAGGACACGGCCCTCTTCAGCTCTGGGCCAAGTGGGCTGGATGTCACCGCTCATTAGTGCCACTGCTCCTGCTTCAGCTGCTCGGATCACAGCCAGCACACAGGCAGCACACAGGCACGTTAAGACAGGATGCTGCTTCAGATAATGTTGGTGCACATGTATGTTTGATGTGTGCTCAATTATACAGCACTGCTTCAAGAGGGAAAACAGCCCATGTCTTTTGTTCATCTGTGTTTTATTCTGACATCACACATTTTCAAATATTCTCATGCTTGAAATCAGACAAACAATGATGATGTTATTAAATCCTAACCTTTGTTTGTTTTGAATTAAGATTTTAGAGTATTGTAAAAGTCAAATGTTGAGAACAAATCAGACCACATCATGCTGTCTTTGTCTGGTTGGAAAAAAAAAGATTGGGCTATTTTGATGGGTTTAATCCAACTGTTTGGGTCACTTTTAACCCTACAGTTGGGTTAAAATGGTTAAAAGGTTTCATCAAGGCCAAAGAATACAATAGTACAATCTGTACCACACTGTTTTAGAGCCATGAAACCGTTGCACAAATAGTTTTTTCGGATTGAATTAACTTGTAAGTGGTCAGCTGGTCAATTTGAATTTAGAAACAGATTCAAAGTGTAACTACATATTTCTTGCACTATTTTATACAAAAATCTGAAGATAGAGACTTACAAATTACATAAGACAGACATATTAGATTTGTCACCATATTATGCTAAAGCTAGAGATTTTATTTTAATATATAGAGTTATATTAATATATATATAGAGTTTTTGTTCACTTTTCCCTACATTTGGGACGAAAACATGACTGTTGACTGTTGGTGCATTGCTGTCACACATTTCTAGTCTCATGCATGGAAAAACCTTCAACCTCCATCCTGTGCATTTGACCCCTCCTGATGCTGCTAAGGCAAGAGCAGTGGTCGCCGTAGTAACAGCGAGGAATCTCCAGATCCAGATTCAGATTCAGATTCAGTTTATTTGCCATTTGCAGTTAAAAAACCACATTGGAATACATTAGCAAAAAGTCTCCAGTGTGCACAGACAAATACAGACATAAAACAACATTAAAAGACAGAAATAAAACAAATAAAACAGTAAACAAATGTCACTGTGAAATCGATCGACTAAAACAGTTTCAAAACAAGTGCAAATCATTTAAAGTGCTCTGTTCAAGCTAATAACAGCTTGTGGATAAAACTCTGTTAGCGTAACGAGATGTCCTGTATCTCAGAGAGCGATATCTTCTGCCAGAGGGAAGAAGCTGGAACATGGCTTTCCCAGGGTGACCAGAAGAGTCATTGACAATCCTAAAGGCTTTGTTTAAAAGTCTGGATTTATAAAGAACCTCCAGAACAGGAAGCTCACAGCCCACGGTCCTCTTTGCAGAGCGGAGCACCTTGTTTAAAGCTCTCTTTTCTTTATCTGTGATGTTTCCAAACCACACAGACACAGAACCAACAAGTAAACTCTCAATGGTGCAGCGATAAAAGTTAAGCAGAATCTTAGAGTTAGTGGTAAATTCTCTAAGATGTTGATGCTCACCCTGTCAGGACTAACAAAGCTGACCAAACTAACACTAAAAACAGATCAAATGTTTAAGAAACTCATTGTGAATGCCTACTCCACTTGCTGTATGGTGTTTTGACATATGGATCATTATTGGAAAAAAAACATCAAATACAACATCACAACAATCTTCAATCAACAAGTTGCAGACAGAACATTTTCTCTTTGTTCTGGGTGTGACAATGAGATTTTTCCTCTGTGCTGAAATGTGACCAAACAAATGTGTAGTTAGGCAGAATTTCACAAACAAAATCCTTGACAGACACAAGTGTAAACACGGTAGAACTGTGAAAAGACGTATAGATCACAGCACAAAGGCATTTTTTCATTTCTTTTTCAGGGTTACAACGAGTAGGACTCCTCACCGCTGGCATTTACAGCTGTGATTAGGGGCAGAGGGCACCAACAAGGCAGAGGCAAGAGCAGGAAATGTCATGCGGCCGGATGTGGAACAATGCGTCTCTATTGGAAACAACAGAAATTATTTGCCCAGAAGATGCAAACAGTATTGCAATCAGAGGCAGGAAATGGAAACCCAGGAATTCAGTCCACATACGGTTTTATCATTACATCAAATCAACAGCATGAGGAAAGATGGTGAAGGATTTTGCACAATGTTTGCTCAAAAAAACTATTAAACAATGCATCTGAATGTATTTGTGGATTTCATTTTTTGTTTTCATTTCATTTGATGTATTTTTCAAGCTTCAAGTGTATCTGGTGTGTGGTGTAAAGGAGCAGGGAGAGCCATGTCGAGCCAGAAGGGCAGAAATTACCACCACATGAGGTCAGCAGAGTCACAAATGAGAGCTAAAGTGAATTGTCAGTGGAATGTTCCCTCCAGGCTTCAGTGTCAAATCCACGGTGGAAGATGAAACTTAGCTGTTTTGGCTTAAAGGAGACATACTATGCAAAATCCTCTCTTTTATTGTAGATTTTAACCATGTTACCACATTGGTCTTCATCAAAATAGACCTGTTGTTTTTAGACCAATCCATGTTACCATCAGGAACTTCTGGTATAAACATGTCAGTCCAGACTTAAGATAGGATAAAATAAACTTTATTGATCTCACAATGGAGAAACAAATGTACATGTCACATTTGGCATTGATAGAGTTACTCAGGGTGTGCAAAAAGACTGGACTGTGTGCAAACATGTTAAAAAGGTTAATATAAAGTCTCTTTTGTGCAAGACTTAGATTTTTTTTTAGTTGGAATGACATTCTTTACAATCGCATGGGTGTGTTTGCAGCTGGTAATCTTCATATTTGGATAAAACCCCAACAATTTCCTCAACTCCCTCTGGTGGTTGCATGGAGATACAACAGGCCAATAGATAAACTTGTTTAAATATATATTTTGTACTGAAGATATTATTTCACACTATGTAACACAAGCCATTTTATTTATAATATTATAATTTTCACTGGCCAAAAGTAATGTGTAATATATCCTCTTTAAATCATTATTTTTCAGTATTTTAGTTCAATTTGATACATCCTCTTTGAGGACTTGACATAAATATTGACTCGCCAACAACCTAGTATTATTACTATCGTGACATATTGAATAGCTCCATAACCATTACTTCTTATCAGCATTTCAGCTCTGCATGCACCACTTGGCTCTATGTTTCTTTGGTTGATTGTCTTGATATGGATTGGACTGGAGCCCTGCTGGGAGCATTCATCACCGTAGCAACTCTTCTTTTCAGCCACATCTCGTTGTCACAGCCTCGTCTTCAGCGGCCTTTATTCTTAAAATACCTCCACATACATTCTCTGCCAATTAGTTACTTCATCCTTGTTCATTGTTTGAGAATCCTTTGGCTCCGTGACCGGGTGGAGGTTAGATTCATGCTCAGATGGAAGAGTCCAAGTGTTAGCTGACCTGAGCTCGAGGGAGCACGGAGCAGGGTGAGGAGCTTGTGTTTCCTCAGCATTAGTCATGGCGCCTTGTCCCCACACGACACTTATTTTTAACACAAAGACTTTCGGTGGACCGAAACAATTGAGAGGAAGTGTTGAGCTTTGGACTCCAAACGGATGCACTCTGCAAGTGTGTGAGCCTCATTACAACAGGACGTCAGTGTGTTTTAAATGCACTTTAGATAAAGTGCTGCTCTTGGTCTTGGTCAAAGGTTTGATTTGTGGATAAATACTCTGGTTACTGTGATGTTGTCTCTGAGTGGGCCAAGACTGTTGTCGTCAAGAGATGAATATTGACCTTTTTGAAAAAGCAATAGAACAGGAGCATGTTTCTTCCAGAGTTACCTTCTTGTATCGTACATTACAATAGAAAATCACATTGTTTGAATGACTCATTAGATTGAGTTGCAAGAGTGACAGTACGTACAAACAAAATATTGCTTATTTAGGATTATTCAACATTCATATCTTGAGCAACTGCTAAGGATTTACTGCAATATTAAAACAATATTAGTGATGCTAAGGAAGTCCTCCACGAGTGAGTAGAGAAGCCTAATAGTGTTACATCTTACTCAAGTCAAACTGATAACTCAAAGTTGTTTACAAAGAAAAGTTGATCAAACACTGGGGGTAAACGTAGACCTCTCCCAAAAGTCATAGTTCCATTCCTTTGTAAAATCCAACATCTCCCAATAACTTTTTCACCTCTGTTGCTCACAGACAAACGCTGGTGGTCACCTTTCCTCCAGAGCAGAGGTACAATGTTGCGGTCACGCCTTTTTACACATCTCCCCCACCTCCTGCTGTTGGATGTCAGCTGTAAACTCGAGCATCCATCCACAAACGTTTTATGAGGGTTTGGTTTCTGACTCATTCCTTTGCATTATAAACCTTTGCCAAATTACAGCATTGTATCCTATTACACTTCTGTCACTTCTGTCCTGAGGAGGAGTCCTCAGAGTCCTCAGAGGTCTCAGAGGTCTCAGAGGTCCTGGTCACTGCCTCAGGTAGGGCAAAGCTAGGCAAGTAAATTGCTAAGTAGGTTAAAGTCTTTCAAAGTACTTCACTATAGGGAGGATGCATTGAATGATGCGTTATAGTATAAACATATTCATGTGTCTAATGTGCTGATTCCTCATGTTTAGTCCTGACTTTGTTCTCCTGTAGGAGGCGTTGGTTCATTTGGCTCTTGGATCTGTAACAGGCCCTGACATGTCAGAGATGATGCCCTTCGCCCACTCACAAGGCCGAGACTTTGTCCCAGAGGAGGGACACTCCTACAGGGCTGTCCACACTCAGCTGCCAGCAGTTTACACATTACATTCATTAGATTCAATGCATATGTGTGACATGTTGCAAAGAAGACTGAACATGTGTACACTTTAAAAGAACTGAAAATGTCATCATCTTGAGTAAAAGCCAGCCTGTCTGGGGCTAACTAACAGAACAGTGGCTGCCAATGTGAGTCAATGTAGTAGTAGTAGTAGTAAGTAATCTTTATTTATATACCGCCTTTTCACTGCACATCGGAGTCTCAAAGCGGTTTGTCTTCTCTAAGCATCAATAATCACTCTCAAACATACTACAACCACAGCAGAAACCCACGAATCACACAAAATAAAACAAATATAAGCATCTTTGTGTTGGCACAGTTCATCTTCACATCTGCTCTTCTTTTTAAACACTGCTTCAACTACTTTTGTGACTAACACCCATTCCACACCCAGCCCGATGATGTAAGGGGGGAGACAGATCTAATTGTGACCCAGTCCTATAAAATGTTGGTGAAAAGCGTAGTAATGGGAAAGTTTTACATTCATCTGCCAAGACCCAAAAAACAGATTTTTTGTGTGCCATGTTTTTAGTTAGACCTTGCTGCACAATAGATTAAAAAGGCTGGGAACTATGCTACATTTGAGAGTGTAAGAATTTGTTTCCCTATTATCTTATTCCCATTTGCCAAGTCCATTTTGAAAAATTGAATGTCAAAATCGGCTTTGTGTTTGTTAAACCATAACTAAACATGTTACACTATGGGTAACAGGTATATTTCCCTGCTGCTTATGTCCAAACCGAAAAAGAAATCCAAAATGATCAAAGTTGCAGAAGTACACTAAAGAATTCAAATAGATTTTAGTCATGCACACATATCTACACATGTCTCTGGTATGCCGGCTGGTCTATACCAACTGTGCATTTTGGCCCTTGTTCTCAAATCTCAAACCTCTGCTATGCTGATGTAATTAGATTGACAACAGTGGCCGTCTGTCTTCAGCGAAACTACAACGCTCAATAGGAACAATGCTTAAATCCAATACAACACAAGTACATAGTATTTTGAGTATACAAATGTGGACAAATCTTCAAATGAAACTCCATCTCCTCTCTGCAGCCAGTTTAAGAGGCCCTCACACAGACGTTTCTCTTTCCATTGTTGTGTTGCTCACCACACAGAGGCAAGCTAATCTCCGAGTCACCTGGAGGCCTTCACCTGTCGCTCCTACCTGCAGCTCAGAGACATTCCCACCTCCTCAGACAGATCCAGTTACACACCAAAGCTCACACTTGAAAGGACTGCAAAGGGCTGGTGCGCCTCAGTGAACCCAGACAACACCGCACCTTTTAAGCCAAGTGTGCAGCAGTTCAGGGAAAAGTTAGGTTGGCGGCGTTGTGTGTCATTCTGGTTGATCTTCGACTAAGGGAGGAACATCCATACTCTTTACAATTATATGTGCAAATACAATAAGTGCTGGCCTGGGTCGGACAAGTCAATATACATGATCTTACATAGTGCAGCTTTGAGTATGAAATGCATGACGTGTTGTTTTCCTTTGTTGTCTCTTTAATACTGTACATAGGTTGCTCCTACTCTGTCATTGGTTTATGGGCTCAGGAAGAAAGCCAAGTGCTTAAGGCAATCCAACATCAATTGACATGTGCTCCGTTGAAACTAGAAGAGCCACCAGAAGAAATGTAGTAAAGAAAGCAAAGAAGGACCTTTAATGTATGCAATCTCCTTTTAAAGTAGACCAGTCCAAAATCTCTACTCTTTGCTATTGTTATAACTGGTAAATACTTTCAATTGATTAAGGTCTATAATGAATGAGGTCTATAGCGAATGCAGACAAAGCTGGGGTGTATACAGTATGTACATTTTTTGCCCCATAAATGGCACGTATTGTGAAAGTGAAAAGTGAACAAATAGGGCCACAACACACTCATATAATTAGAAACATGTTTTCTTCAGCAGACTTGTAAGAAAGACACTTTGGGCTGAGCTTTGTGGCTGAGTGAGGGTGGTCCTCTCTTTTCACTTATCTGTCTGAAAAGGCTGGTCTAAAGATGTGACAGAGGACACAAAACACATGTGAAAACTACTGATAAAACTATATTGTTTTAGAGCCATTATCTACACTGTAAAAACAAATGTGTTTAATGTCAACAGATTTTTGGTTGTTAGTTCCAGTTGGTATAGTCTTGTGTCTGAGCAATCGTTCGGCTGTAACAACCAGAGACTGAGACTGTTTTAACTGTTTTTATACTGGTCATAGCACCAACCAGTGCAGAGGGGTTGGTTGACCACCACCAATGATTCATGCACATCAGACTTAATAGGCCATGTGGGTGAAGTGTCTTGCATAAGTTGCCCCACTGTAGCACCTGATGTTACCAGAAGTCTCCCATCACAGTACTGACAAGGCCCTGCCCTGCTTAGCTTCTATTTTGGTATAGCGCCAATTTTGGTAATATTGGTAATTTTGACCGATAAATTGGGCAATCCAACCAGTAATAATTTAACCAACATGTTGTTTATCCAACCAATATTTATTTTGGAGTGCAGGCCATAGCCATTTCATAGTTCATTTTTTGTGGTTTTAGATTTACTGACCCCAGCTTTAAGTAGTGTAAAGACACACACCACCACACTGCACACAAGGAATGCCTTCAGCTCCATTATGTGATGCTTTTGACTGTGGCAGGTTCCAACTTCACGTCTCAAGTACAATTCTATACAGCTCTCAGCGTCCAAACTTGTGACGGCAAAACTCCAAAGAATTCTGGGGTCAAATGAGGCAGCTCATAATGTGAAGTGTCTAACCATCTCTTGAAACTGAAGAAGTATGACTGCTTATCACACTTTATTACATTACAATATTACATTAGACATCTATTTGGGGGAATCCGGCTGCTTCTGTTCCAACTGCTTCAAAAGTAGGGATTTTCTCAATCCGTTGTACGTTGTGCTACTAGAAATACCTGATTTTTGAGGCTTCATCCGAATGTGACAGTACCATTTGAATTCCTAAAGGTGCATCTCACAGTTTACAGACAATAGTTTCATGCATTTATATCAAGAAGAATATGGAAGATTTTTTGATATGTCAGATTTTGACATTTTTAACCCTGAAAAAGCATGTTGGAATGTTTTTGTCTTTGCTTTTCAGTCATTAACAATTCAGTGGACAAATTTCAATGTGTTCAAAGAATTCAGAATTTCAAGCATATTTTATAATCCAAAATCTGATACCTTCCATATATATCATACACCTTTCAGATAACTGATCCACAGACTTAAATTACCCACTGGATACATTTAATGCACTTTATTTAAGCCATCTTTTATGGCCTCGTAATTATCCACAATCAATCAACTACACTATTCATTACTTAGTGTCACACTCTTGCCTTTTTTGTAATACATTTTGCCTGATTACGATGTGTGTCAAGGCCGATGGATTGATAGGGAGGATATGGGAGTAATCTGATAATCAAAGGCAGGAACATCTCCCCATCTCTTGTTCAATAAATCAGACGTGGGCTTTTCCTCTTGAAATGTAATTCAGCGGAGTGAAAATAATGGACGTCTGATTTATGAACTCCCAGCCCATTATCTCAAGTCTTCAATTATTTACAACACATTCTGCAGCAGGTGTTATTAATGGTTCTTACATTAATATTTCATTGGGTCGTTTTAAACCTTGGATGGAAGCAGTATAAATATGTTTGTGATATTTTTCTCTGTGGTTCCTTGAATAACATCAGGCCTAATTTGCTGTTATCATGAAAATAAAGGTAACATTGGATTAATATACACAATTTAGAAATGATTTAAAATTCAAAGAGGTTTATAGTGATATAGCCTGTATGATCTATATGATCTATAAATGTGATATTTGTAACATGACTTAAATGTGTGCTTTTCAGGTTTTTCAGATCACTTTGATTACTTGTTTGACTATTATTTAAAAACCTGTTTCTGTTTAGCTACAATGTAAAGATTTTTTATTTACAAGAGAAACCCCACACAGTCTTCAAAGTTGAAAGGAATTTGTGTTTAAGTGTAAAATAGGAACCTATTATGTTGTATTTGTGCAGCTGACTGCCACACTAGACTTGCCATTGCTTTGTTTATCTTTGACCAAGATAGCAAATAATGTGCCTGATAGTCAAGGCCTTGAAGAGACAAACAGCAATAAAAAAAATAATTAAAAAAATACAATAAAGAATACTATACTTTTAACAACGACCCTGGATCATATCATGTACAAAGAATAACGTAATCTAGATCTGCTGCGTCAGCTGCTTGTGTGGCGTGGACAGAGCAGTGCCCACGCGTGCACATAGGGGGCGCAGCGGAGCAGGCGCGCTATGTGGAGGCGCACAGGACACAGCGCGTCCAGTGCACACTGTCCGAGCAGAGAGCAGCAGGTCAGCGCCACTCCACGGGACGACACGGGACCATACGGGACGATACGGGACCATGCTGCTGCGGGCCCCACACTGGACTATTCGCTCCTCTCTTTGTTTTCTTCTCCCAACGTTGATCATCGGCTTCAACCTGGACACGAACCATGTGGTCAGGAAAGACGGAGAACCGGGGAGTTTGTTTGGTTTTTCTCTGGCCATGCACCGGCAGATCAACCCGGATCAAAGAGTGTAAGTTATTTTGTTTCTTATGTTGAAGGATGAAGAATCATGTCGGGAGTTTTACTTTGGTCCAATGGTCTGCACGTCACCCATAACAGTTTACTAAGGCACCTGAGGAGGCAGGTTCACCACTAATGTTGACTACACTTTAGTGCAGCTAACTTTTCATCCTTTATCACCTCCAAACAGTGAAAACACTTTCCCTTGTTCTGGGATTATACAGTTTGCATTGTTGCACGTCTTTTACGCACTAGTTTCAATGCGTGAAGCTTCTTGTGACGCTTTTGAATTGGACGCAGCCGCGGGACAAGTGGACCACAATGGAGTTGTCATGCAAATGAGGCTAGGGTCAAGCTGAGGCAGAAGGGAAAGCTGACCAATTATAGGCTGAATTGCACGATGGCATGTCAGAACCATTACTCTTACTACGTCCCTCAAATGGATTGTGTTGGTGTGCATGGTCTGTCTAAATCTTATAATTTATTCACTTTGTATCTTTTGCATAATCACAAGAAAAAGGATCATTTGACGCTTTGGGCTGAGAGCTGATTGGCTGAGTGAGGGTGGTCCTCTCTTTTTCTCTTTTCTGTCTGAAAAAGCAATCGATGTGGGTTGAAAGTTAGGTACTCCAGCTTTAAAATGGAGTTACATCCATTCATTTTACATTTCCATGGGAACACGCTGGTGGGAACTTTCCTCCAGGCCCAGCACAAGATAAAGGTTTTGTTTATTCAAAATATTAAAAACAATCAATATTTAAAATGAAAAAATTCAACAACCAAGAAACACTCATTTTTGTTGTGAATATTATTTGGAGCTGGAAAGTTGAAAGTTCAAATTCTGTCTATAGATAGGTTTCTAAACAGGCCTATGAAAGATAAAGTCCAAGCATATTGATAATTTTGTTCCGAGATTAAACTTTTGCACCAATGTTGACACACACACCGAGTTCTACAGGGCTTCAAACCAAATGACACTTACTCAAATCCTTACATAAATGGCCCTGGTGTTTTATAGGCTAACTCACCATTGACCACTGAGTGTGACAGATGCTCGTGCTGTCGGCTGGCTCTGACCAACCCTCCATTCACATTTAACAGGCGTGAAGAGAGGAGTGGTCCTCTGCAGCCGGGGCCCTGTGCCAGCATGTTGACAAATGGAAATCAAGGATGAGAGCGTTTCCCAAGATCACCTAGATTAGGCGTTGGTCGAGGAATGTAATCAGCCGGCTGTTTTGGCTGCGTCCAACCAGTGTATGAAGTGTCTGGAATGTAGCAAAGAGGCTTATTTTGTACAAGAACAGCACTGTCGAATCTTAAAGGGAATGAATGTAGTGTGTGTAGGGCAAACACGGGCTTCAAATGTGACACTGGCCTGATTGTTAGCTTTCTGACAGTAAAAGTAAGATGGGAGTGAAGATTGTCCACGGAAGCAGCAGGGAATGAAAAAAGCTCTGAGTTACATTTACTTTGTTTTCTCTGAGAAACCACATACGACATTATATAGTCGGCTTGGTTCAAAGAGCCAAGAGCTTTCTTCTTTATGACATTAAAGAAGAAAGAAATGGTTGTTTAGTGTATGTACAGGACATCCAAACATACTAAACATCCAGCGTGTTAAGTGTTGAGGGGATAACAAATGTGAACAGACCATGTCAGTAAAATGTTGTTTATTCCACCCTTTCTCAAAACAAGGCTGAGGTTTTCCTTTTTAAACGCTGAAGATCCCAGACAGTCCTTCTGAGTAGGCAGTTCCACATAGACCAGTGCAGCAGTTGTTTTGGTTACAAAGTGAGCGTGAACAGCAGATATGGTCACACTGTGGAGCCTCATGTGACCTTCAGACACACAGTGTAAGCTCTGAGTAAGCTCTACAGTCTGAGGCTGAGTTTACACGGAGACAATGTGGCAGTAAAACAGTATAGTTGGATGTCGGTTGCTACCAACCGTTCATACGAAGACTGTGTTCCAGGGGGGTCAAAACGTAAGTGTTCAGATCCAGCCCACAGCCTCACACCAACATGGGATCAGTCACAATATCAAATGTACCGTTCTTTACAATGGTATGATTCTTTATTAACACAGTGACAACACACAACAGTTAAACATCTGTGTTCAGTGGTGAAGAGGGCAAAGGTGATGTCGAGGAGACAGTAGTGCGCTAGTGGCACTGAGGACATATTTCTCTGTGAACAATAAAGACATCAAAGTCTATAAATGAAAAAGCAGAACATGTCCCAGATTGGCTCAGCGATAGAGCTCTCACCCACCAACCTAAAGGTCTGAGGTTAAACTTCTGCTCATTGTGTTCTGAGATGACACACTTTAGTCTGAATGTGTGTGAGTGACTGCTGTCAGAGCAGCCTCATTTACATCCGTCTACCCCAGGGCAGATGTCCTACAGATTACCAATGACTGTGCAGGCTGATTCAAAACTAACACATCTAACACATAATTATCATATATTTTTTCAATTAATGACATTATGTTCTGCGATGTCCTGAGCCAGTCTCAAAACCAAAACAGTATCAGTATTGTCCTAATCTAGTATGACCATAAACTAAGGAAGTGAGCCGTTTTAAAAGGCATCTTTCCTGTTTGGTCAAAGTAACACTGTCCCTGTTCAAATAAAATCACACCAAACCACTTTCCTGAAAAATTGTGGTCTTGAGATCTCTTGATCTTAGAATAAACTATTTCATAAACTTGAGATGCTGCCTGACGAGTGACAACACCTCTAGCTAAGCCTTGTGATCAGCACTTTACACTAGAGGAAACCAAGAAACAAGGAAAACAAGTAAAACCAAGTACGAAAAGTGATTTTGTTCTTGCTTTGAGACAATCCCCTTTTACCCCTGATTACAGTCTGCTCCATCTGTTACATGGAAGTTCAAACCATCACAAATGTAAAGGGCAACTTGAGTAACTGGTACTTCCTCATCAGGCAGCTCTACTTTTCTGCTTATATTATAAAACAATGTGCCATCTTTGTCCAGGACGTCTGTGGTATGAATAATGCTCAGCGGTTAATGCAGCGGACAAAACATCCTCCCATTGAAACAGGAGCAAGGGTCTCTTTGACTGCACACGAACGGCCATCTGTGCCCTGGTAACCTGAGAGAGAGAGAAAGGCCTCCGTGATTCATCAGAGGAGGCATGCGACATCACACAGTCACTTAATGCATTAGAATGTGTGTCTCTTCACAAACATCTATTGCCTTTTGAATATTCATAAACAACTTGTAATTACCAATCAGGGTTTGACACTAATCACTCGTCAAAAAAATAAGGATGCAGCCCAATCAGTTGTGTTGTAGTGAGAGAAAACTGGAGCCGTTAGAACAGCTGTGGTGGTTCTTGTTTCCGAACGCACAGCTGTAGGAGTCCTGCACCACATCAGCCTCTCTGTAAACTCTGTAAACCACACCAGCCTCTGGTCGGCCCACTGAGTCCGCGCTGAAAGACCGCCATGTACTTAAGTGCCATTTATGAAGCCTTAAGTGATTGCACCAGATCTGGTGACTTCAGAACATTCCCATTAGTTTGGACACAGGAATGCGGCCCACTTATTCTGAATAAAAATCTCAAACATGAAGTCAGAAAGCGCATACCATTTATCATTATTCTCAGGAATTGTTAACTTTCAATATGTCATCTGCTATGTACACTAAAATTCCCAATTAGAAATGTATATAAGTAATGAGTAGATGTAATTTTTGCCAGAATATTGCATGTTTGTATACTGTCGGCACTAGATCATATACAGAATCGGGACGGAAGCGGAAATAAATATAACCAACTACCTAAACTAATAGATTCATGCCTAAACTTAACCAGTCATTCCCATAGAAAAACCCCAACCCACCCTTAACCCTAACCATAACCCTAACCATAACCCTAACCTTAAAGGAGCAATATGTAAAAATCTGGCCAAAAGTGGTACTGCAGTCACAGTCAATATTTTGTAGTCCTCTCCCACTCTCCCTGACTCAGGTTGCCAGATTCACACCAAATCCAGCAGCAAACACAGGGAATTATTTTATCAGTTGTTTGTCCGTCTCCATTCACATTGCCATGACAGCCGTGCTAATGCTGAATGAATGTTTTGATTCATGTTTTTTTATTATTATAATTTGGACATTTGAGATAAAAAACAAAAACAAAATAAAAGCAATGTAATTATACATAGTTTATGCAAAATAAATAAGAAATTGATGTCCAAAATAGGAGTGGGAAGAATGGATGTTGGAACGTATTTCTTCAGCGTATCAACATCAGGGTTTGCTCAAGAGGATATCACCTTTCAATTTTATTTATTCCCTATTTTTTAGACAAACATGTAAAAGTCCCACATCAAAAAGAGACTAACATTATTTTAATTGGGGTACATGTGGTCTTAAATGATTATTTTTACAATTAAGCTATAATCTGCAAAAAAACGTCTTGACCTTCATCTTTTACCGTTTTTAGAGCAATCTGTCATAGAATGTGATCACATGCAATAAATACAAAAAGACATAGCCCGGGATCGAACCTGGGTTCCTGCATCGTAAGCGCACAGCTTAGACCTCTAGGCCACCGGTTCACACGATCAGAGACACCGTGAAGAACAGAATGAAACTAGAAAATTCTGCATCACACGTAAACTTTTATCAGCTGTCTCAATTGTTCAAAGGCATCCCGATATAAATCCTCGTTTTAGTCTTTGTTTTGTCATTAATTATTTGAGAGTCATAACAAGACCTTTTTTAGTTCTACGCCACATGTTATTTTACCACTGAGATTAATGAGCCGCGCGGAGTTCTGGCAACCCGATCACGGACTTACATGACACTTCCTGATTGGCGAAACGGCGGAGGGTAGGACATCAAAATCAAAACAATAACAACTTTTACGGGTCGTAAAACTAGTTTTGATGATCAAATATCTCGGCTGAACTACTGTTATCAGTTAAAGATGAATTCGAAAAGAGTATGATTTAATAACGCCTTTTGAAATATTCGGGTCATTCAATGATGACTTGACATGCAAATATTACATATTGCTCCTTTAACCATCTTACTCAGACACCTAAAACATAACCAGTCAATGATTTTTTTAAAGTAATCATGTGTTTTCAAATAGTAATGGAATCGACCAGATGCCAATAGTCTCCAAAAATGTATACAAAATATCTTGGAGCGGACCGATAAAAATAAACCAATGGGATTCGTTGACCCCCAACGAACCAATGAGATGCGTTTACCCCAGTGGGGGCGGGTCCCGGCTCAAAAGTGGCCAAAATGACATGTGCTGACATGCTTGCAATACCACCCCGGGCCGATGAGGGTGGACCCAGAATAAGAATTGGCCAATGCTAACATATAGCATCTTCCTACCTCTCGAAAACACCTTTACAGGATGGTCCAAAAGTTGGCTCTTGGCCCAAAGCTCCGTTCCACATGTGTGTCAATGCTGAGGGGAGTGAATTTTTTTGGACCAGTCTAGTTTACTCGCTGTGAATTTTTGAAGTCACTCGTTTAGAAGAATGGGGCTCGTGCAGCTGACGCATGCGCAGATGCGTTTTTTCACATTTTGAATCACTCCATGAGAGCCCAATTTTTGGCCCATTAGTTAGAACGCCGGAGATAGGCGTGACTAAATTAACTGAACAGAAAAGGCCAATTTCACGTTTGCCACCCACTCTCCCTGTTGTGACAAAGAAAAGAAAATGCTGGATGTTTGGTTTGATGGAGAGGCGAGTGGTTTCCAGTTGGTGCTACGGCTAAGTTAACAAAATCGTTTACTGCACCTTTAAGGACTTATTAGTCTATAACTAATTCGAAAGTTGGATTGTTACTTCTGCTTCTGTCCCCATTCTGTATATGATCTCGTGCCGACCGTTTGTATACCTGCACATACATGCATATTTCTCTTTCTTTCCCTTTACTGTGTATCTGTCATTGATTTCTATTTTACTTCGTGTGTGTGTGACTGCTTCTTCTTTCACCTGAATGCAGCACATACTGTAAACTTCCTTTCACAAAAATAAGTGCATCTGGTTCTCCAAAAAACATGAAGTGAGATGTGTGGCAGTTAGAGCAGCCTGTTGCAAGCAAATGTCAATGTTGTCTGTCAAAGCCGCGCTACATTCTTCAGTCAGAGAGCCCGTGTTTTTGAGGCAGGTGTTCGTCTGACGTTCTCGATCTTCATCAAAGATTTAGAAATTATGTCAAACATGATTCAACTATTTGAATTTGTCTGTTTAAAAAGGAATAATAAATGTTTGTTAAACTTCATATACCTTAGATTTGTTTACATTCTTTTGACCTATTTTGGTGACACGTGGTACGCACTCTCGCTTCTCAGCAAGAAGGTCCTGCATGGGATTGAAACCCTGTTGGAACGGGGCATTTCTGAGCGGAGTTTGCATGTTCTCCCCGTGTCTGCAGAAATATCTTCCGGGTGTTCCGGTTTTTCCTACCACTAAAAACATGCACAATTGGTATGAATGTAATGAGTGAGGGAATGGATGGTGTTTGGTCAGAGGATGCTCCAGTGTTTTCGGCGTCTCGCTCCCGTCATCATCGTGTGGAGAGAATGGAACAATATATGAATTCTGAACATTGTAGAACGCTTTGGATGGCATTTCTATGTGAAAATACGTTATATAAATAAAGACGACTTACTTACTTACTATTTCTTTTGACCATTATGTTCAAATCTTCAATAAATGTTAAAGTTTTTGACCTTATAAATATAGCTCTTGTTCACAGTGCCACAAACCAGCTATAAACGCATGTCCCAAATAAAGTGGAGATTAGGTGACCTGCGACTCCCAGCTGCTGCCGTCTCAGTAAACCGCTCTCTTGGTTTATTGCACTACATATAACATTGTAGTTACAGTTTGAGTTTGTGTGTGACTGGGCCTGGTGTGAGTGGAGGTTGTGGGTTGGCCCAGACCTCCACAGGAGCACTCTTGTTTAACAAATGAGGAGCAGCAGATCACTGCAGGAGCACAGGAGCTGCAGTTCCACAGAAGAATGGCAGAGGAGGATTTCCTCTCCACCCTTTCTCTGACTTCACATTACAATACAGCTTCCTCTGGGCTTTCACAGCTCTACAGACTGTTCTTAAGCATCAAACATCTGATACTGGTTGATATATTTTGAAGTTGGATTCATTTTCGTGTTACATTACCTTTTTATCATAATTGGAGGCTAAGGAAGGTTTCTCACCCATCATCTGTACTTCTTAGCAGGTTTTCCCGACGTTTCGTCCTCAATCCAAAGGACTTCTTCAGGGAAACGTCGGGAAAACCTGCTAAGAAGTACAGATGATGGGTGAGAGACCTTCCTTAGCCTCCAATTATGATAAAAAGGTGAAGGTTTTCCTTTGCTTTGACTAATCCCTGTACGACTGAGGGCTTACACAAACTAATAATTGGAGGCTGTTTTTCATTGAGAATATAAAACTATATCGTGAGACATTTTTTATGAAAAAAAAGGGGGTAACTAGTAACAATGATGGCACCTACTGATGGTGGGAACACTCTGTGGTTTTACGTTTGAACTGTATTGTTCTCAGTTGCCATGGTTGCTGTGGTTTTTGGTTTGAGTAAAATGTTGGTCTCTGTTCTAGCGGTGTTTTGCATCGTGTTAAATGTAATCCACAATTTCTTGAGCTAAGTTTTCCATGTGACGTTCGTTAACAAATCCTTGGAATTCTCTGACCCTTTGAGCCTTGAGTCATTAGGCGAGTGAGCAGTGACAAAGCTGATAAGGCCTTTCATCAGACAAGTGCCACTGATGATGCCTGAGCAGTGACCACAGAAATGAGTCAGCCCCAAAAACACAAGTCCCTCTCTTCGCACACTCATACTGTGTGAATGTGGCTCTTGGGCAGAAGCTCCAGAACCAAACGAACAATCGGGTTATTGAACAGGCCTCTGTCAGAGCGGCTGCTGCGTTGCTCCTTTGGCCCCTGCAGAATGTCACACTGCAGCTTATAGTCTCATAAAACCATGTCTGTTTAGATTCATATTGAAAATATGCAAGCAATATGTAGGCCATTCATGCATGAGCACGCACAAAATCATTGGTTTCGTTTTTATATAGAGAAGTAGGCTAATGGAGAAGTCTTGTGTGTTAAAACACTATTTCTGTTCATGTGCATACCTCATTAAAAAAGACATGCATATAGGTACAGTGCCTTGCAAAAGTGTAAAGAATAAAGAATCAACAACAAGTGGGACACAATCGTGAAGTGGAATAAAATTTATTGGATAATTTAAACTTTTGTAACAAATATAAAACTGAAAAGTGGGGCGTGCAATATTATTTGGCCCCCTTGCGCTAATACTTTGTAGCGCCACCTTTTGCTGCAATTACAGCTGCAAGTCGCTTGGGGTATGTCTCTATCAGTTTTGCACATTGAGAGACTGGAATTCTTGCTCATTCTTCCTTGCAAAACAGCTCGAGCTCAGTGAGGTTGGATGGAGAGCGTTTGTGAACAGCAGTCTTCAGCTCTTTCCACAGATTCTCGATTGGATTCAGGTCTGGACTTTGACTTGGCCATTCTAACACCTGGATACGTCTATTTGTGAACCATTCCATTGTAGATTTGGCTTTATGTTTTGGATCATTGTCCTGTTGGAAGATAAATCTCCGTCCCAGTCTCAGGTCTTTTGCAGACTCCAACAAGTTTTCTTCCAGAATGGTCCTGTATTTGGCTCCATCCATCTTCCCATCAATTTTAGCCATCTTCCCTGTCCCTGCTGAAGAAAAGCAGGCTCAAACCATGATGCTGCCACCACCATGTTTGACAGTGGGGATGGTGTGTTCAGGGTTGCTTTTACGCCAAACATATCGTTTTGCATTGTGGCCAAAAAGTTCGATTTTGGTTTCATCTGACCAGAGCACCTTCTTCCACATGTTTGGTGTGTCTCCCAGGTGGCTTGTGGCAAACTTTAAACGAGACTTTTTATGGATATCTTTGAGAAATGGCTTTCTTCTTGCCACTCTTCCATAAAGGCCAGATTTGTGCAGTGCACGACTGATTGTTGTCCTATGGACAGACTCTCCCACCTCAGCTGTAGTTATCTGCAGTTCATCCAGAGTGATCATGGGCCTCTTGGCTGCATCTCTGATCAGTCTTCTCCTTGTTTGAGATGAAAGTTTGGAGGGACAGCCGGGTCTTGGTATATTTGCAGTGGTCTGATACTCCTTCCATTTCAATATAATTCCTTGCACAGTGCTCCTTGAGATCTTTTTGTATCCAAATCCGGCTTTAAACTTCTCCACAACAGTATCTCGGACGTGCCTTGTGTGTTCCTTTGTCTTCATGGTTCTCTCTGCGCTTTAACAGAACCCTGAGACTATCAAAGAGCAGGTGCATTTATACGGAGACTTGATTACACACAGGTACATTCTATTTATCATCATCAGTCATTTAGGACAACATTGGATCATTCAAAGATCCTCACTGAACTTCTGGAGTGAGTTTGCTGCACTGAAAGTAAAGGGGCTGAATAATATTGCACGTCCCACTTTTCAGTTTTTTATTTGTTAAAAAAGTTTAAATTATCCAATAAATTTCGTTCCACTTCACGATTGTGTCCCACTTGTTGTTGATTCATGACAAAAAATTCAAATTTTATATCTTTATGTTTGAAGCCTGAAATGTGGCGAAAGGTTCAAGGGGGCCAAATTCTTACTGTAGATATATAGATAGATGATAGATGGATAGATCTATTTGAATTATGTTTATGGAGCGGGAGTCTATACATTTCTACTTCTTTCCTGCTCCATTTCAAGCTGACAAATTGTAAACAAAAATGCATTGTAGATACATATTGAAATTGTAAAGATACAACACATGGTGAAACTAGGGCAGATATTGTTGCTTGATTGTATATTTATGTTTATATTTGCATGTGTGAGTAAATACTGTAAGCACAGAAGGCAACATGTACAAAAGGTCATGTAAACTAAGGAAAATTGTAAAGTTTCCAATTAAATCAATCAGATAGATGACAAAACAAACAATAGTGATAAAGTGCAATAGCAATAAAGAGGAATGTGATGTTCATTATTCTTTTGTATTTTTGTTATAACCATAATCACTTCTTATAAACGTGCATAAAAGAGTGTCAATTCTTCATTTTCGGTCTGTTATTAAAGTCCGCTGCTATTTCTTCTTTCAGATTGTTGATCGGAGCCCCAAAGGCGAAAGCTTTAGGAGTTCAAAAAGCCAAGATCACTGGAGGCCTTTACAAATGTGAACTCACCGTGTCCTCTGATTGTCAGCGTGTTGAATTTGACAGCGAAGGTAATCACTTAATTTTATTTTTGTATTAAAGACTTTTTTATGACTGTGTTTTTTTGTATTTAGAGGATGTCCGTGTGGAGAATAAGGAGGACCAGTGGATGGGAGTGACTGTTCAGAGCCAGGGGCCGGGGGGAAAGATAGTGGTAGGTCAAACTCTAACCAGAAATATAGCTTAAATGATCGAACGTAACAGCACTAAACATATGTAGCACCTTTCCCCACCGTAGACATGTGCGCATCGTTATCAGAGACGGCTGTTTGTGAACACGCCTCAGGAGTCTTTAGACATCACAGGACGCTGCTATGTCCTGAGCCAGGACCTGACCATCGACAACTTGTCTGATGAAGACGGAGGGAACTGGAACTTCTGCCAGGGTCGAGCCAGAGGCCACGAGATGTTCGGCTCGTGTCAGCAGGGCCTGGCTGCTGTTTTTACGAAGGACTATCACTATGTGATCTTTGGAGCGCCAGGAGCCTACAACTGGAAAGGTTTTCAATAAATGTATTTCAATTTCCATTACCACTAAAGCTGGAATGGCTAATTTTCAAGAAAAAAACCATGGGACTTGTAGTAACTTAGGTTCCATCACAAGTTTTAACATGCATGTACTTCAGATTCAGATTCATTTTATTTGCCATTTGCAGTAAAACCACATTGGAATACATTTGCAAGTCCCCAGTGTGCACAGGACAGGTACATACATAACATAAAATGTGCAGGAACCGACCCAGAAATGGATTAAGGGGAAGAAAATGGATGGATGGAAACCATTGAGTTGTTGATCAACTAAACAGTTTTAATAGAAGTGTAAGATCATTACGGTGCTTTCATTGGCCCATCACATCTTTAGATCAGCTTTTTCAGGCATAAAAGTGAAAAAGAAAGGACCACTCAGCCCAGAGTGTCAGGCTCTGTCTTACAAATACGCATGCATGATGGTTCACTACTCTTTTTTGAGAATACGAAATGTATTTTTTATGGCAAATAAAGTTAGGGTAAGTTTAAGTATCTATGAACCACGGTACAACTCAATAAAACTGAGAAACTATAACAATATGAGAAAATATCATTAATCGGACTTGAATTTGTTGATTTAAAAAGTAAAATACACATGTCTATTATGATCCACAAATACAAATAGTCCCACAATAGTCCCATTATTTACAGGTATTTCCCATATACTTAAGGCACATTTGTTGGTGCGGTTTCCTCAACAGGTATTGTACGAGTGGAGCAGAAAAACAACACTTTGCTGGAGATGGGGATTTATGACGACGGCCCGTATGAGGTGGGAGATGAGAACCTGCTGAACTCAGAGCTGGTTCCTATGCCGGCCAACAGCTACCTCGGTGAGCACCAAACACTATTGTGATCATTGGACTTGTGCACTTTGTCCAATGTAAGCGTCGCTAAGGTCATCAGCCAGTTCACTTCTCTTGCTCTAGAGTTAGAGAAGTGAGGACTAAAAAACAAAAATCACATTGCTTCCTTCAGACCTATGAGACTTTTTTGGAATGAAAGAATTGAGGTCCTTTTGGTGATTCGTTTGTTCGTAGGATTCTCTCTGGACTCAGGCCACAGCATCATGAGAAGTCGGGGTCTGACGGTGGTTGCTGGTGCGCCCAGAGCCAACCACAGCGGAGCGGTGGCTTTGCTCAAGACGGAGGACGAGGGCTCCACCAGGCTGTCAGTGGTGCACACGCTACAGGGGCCCGGCCTGGGATCTTCTTTTGGATACGACCTGGCTGTGGTTGACCTCAACCTTGATGGGTAAGAGCTAATGAGGAAACAAGTGGCCGACATCTGATTATATTCCTCTTTCTATTCTGAATATTCACTTGTCACTTCACCTGCTGCTATCATTACTATTGTTTGATTCCCTGCTGCTAAAGTACAATAAAAACATCTGTTCTGATCTATCCTTGAACCAAGTGCAATTATAGCTCCAGAGCTTGACTTTATTTAATTCTATTATCTTGGTGTTTTATTTAATTTTATTATCTATTATCTTTAATGATAGATCCTGTTTGATGTGTGCAGAGACTCAGCCTCTGATAGATGGATAGACGTTTGAACGGGGCATATTATAATAATGAATGCGAGTTTTGTAACGCGCTTTGTAACCTCAGCTGGCAGGACATCGTGGTGGGGGCCCCGCAGTTCTACATGAAGGACGCCGAAGTGGGAGGAGCCGTGTTTGTCTACATAAACCAGGAAGGACACTGGGAGCGGGTCACTCCTATCCGCCTCAACGGGACCAGAGACTCCATGTTCGGTCTGGCCGTCAAGAACATTGGAGACATCAACCAAGACCATTATGAAGGTGAACACTGCGCATATTCACTTCAATAATTAACAGCATCGCCATAGCAACCAAAATTTCTCTTTAAGATATTGCCGTCGGTGCGCCTTTTGATGACAATGGAGCAGGGAAAGTTTACATTTATCACGGTTCAGCACAAGGCATCAACAGTACTCCTGCACAGGTAGTTAATTATAGATCTTTTATATTTTATTTCTCAAATGTGAACTGTTATGTATCTGATGTGATTAGGTTCTCTCTGGAAAAAAACACAACATTAAATTCTTTGGATATTCCTTGGCTGGAAACATGGATTTGGACAGCAACTCGTACCCAGATCTGGCGGTGGGGTCACTGTCAGACTCTGTATTTATTTACAGGTAAGGGGTCTTTTACATAGTACTAGCAACAACAAAATCCTTTATATTGTTACTCAAATATTGTATTATAGTGATTAATTGCAGTGAAATATTTTAATTCTTTTCATTAACAGATTCTAATGGTTTTTTTTAGAGGTGCTAGTATAGTTGGGTATAGTACATTCGTCTAATAAATACAGTGGGGCAAAAAGGTATTTAGTCAGCCACTGATTGTGCAAGTTCTCCCACTTAAAATAATAGGAATTCACATTGTAGGATTTTTAAAGAATTTATTTGTAAATTATGGTGGAAAATAAGTATTTGGTCAATAACACCGGGCGGTGTGTTTTGGATCATTATCATGCTGGAAGACCCAGCCACATTTCATCTTCAAAGCTCTCACTGATGGAAGGAGGTTTTGGCTCAAAATCTCACGATACATGGCCACATTCATTCTTTCCTTAACACGGATCAGTCGTCCTGTCCCCTTAGCAGAAAAACAGCCCCAAAGCATGACGTTTCCACCCCCTTGCTTCACAGTAGGTATGGTGTTCTTGGGATGCAACTCAGTATCCAAACACAACGAGTTTTTGCCAAACAGTTCTACTTTGGTTTCATCTGACCACATGAAATTCTCACAATCCTCTGCTGTATCATCCATGTGCTCTCTGGCAAACTCTAGACAGGCCTGGACATGCACTGGCTTCAGCAGGGGGACACGTCTGGCACTGCAGGATTTGATTCCCTGTCGTTGTAGTGTGTTACTGATGGTAACCTTTGTTACTGTGGTCCCAGCTCTCTGCAGGTCATTCACCAGGTCCCCCGTGTGGTTCTGGGATATTTGATCACCGTTCTCATGATCATTTTGACCCCACGGGATGAGATCTTGCGATCCAGGGAGATTATCAGTGGTCTTGCATGTTTTCCATTTTCTGATAATTGCTCCCACAGTTGATTTGTTCACACCAAGCTGCTTGCCTATTGTAGATTCACTCTTTCCAGTCTGGTGCAGGTCTACAATTCTTTTCCTGGTGTCCTTCGACAGCTCTTTGGTCTTGGCCACAGTGGAGTTTGGAGTCTGACTGTTTGAGGCTCTGGACAGGTGTCTTTTATACAGATAACGAGTTCAAACAGGTGCCATTAATACAGGTAACGAGTGGAGGACAGAAGAGCTTCTTAAAGAAGAAGTTACAGGTCTGTGAGAGCCAGAGATCTTCCTTGTTTCAAGTGACCAAATACTTATTTTCCACCATAATTTACAAATAAATTCTTTAAAAATCCTACAATGTGAATTCCTGGATTTTTTTTCCACATTCTGTCTCTCACAGTTGAAGTGTGCCTATGATGAAAATTTCAGACCTCTGTCATTATTTTAAGTGGGAGAACTTGCACAATCGGTGGCTGACTAAATACTTTTTTGCCCCACTGTATATAGGTACTTATGGAAGCCCATTTCCGCCATGTAAAAAAAAAAAAAAGCATACAGAAAGTCAAAATTTTGAGTTTAAAACTCAAAATTACGACTTTTAAAAGTCAAAATTTCGACTTTAAAAGTCAAAATTACGACTTTAAAAGTCAAAATTTCGACTTTAAAAGTCAAAATTACGAGTTTTCAACTGCGCATGTGGAGTTGAAAACTCGTATGTATTGTTGTCTGGAACGGTCTCTGGTCATCCATGACCATGGGTCATCCTCTACCTGCAGATTATGTGAAGATATTGCCTACAGACAGTGACCACATCCATGAAGTAGCAGCAATAATGTTGTGGTAGTAATCGCGTTAAAATGCAAACGGTCTCTCCGTTTATGATTAGAATCCGCTTCAGAAGCCTCTATTTAGTTTATCCTAAACGGACTGTGGAAGATTAATAAAACACATGTGGCTGTTCAAAGTCATTGAGCATCAACTGGTGACGTCTGGTCAGTATCATTGCGATCGATGGATGGTGGCCTTAGCCCACGGGGCCCGGCCGGGCTCAGCCCGAAGGGATGACGTGGGCAGTCCCTCCTGTGGGCTCACCACCTGCAGAGGGGTCCGTGGTGGCGAGGTGCAGAGAGGACTGGGCAGCAGTCGAAGGCGGAGACCTCGACGACCCAGTCCACACACCCAACATCTGGCTCTTGGGACGTGGAACGTCACCTCACTGGGGGGGAAGGAGCCCGAGCTTGTGGGGGAGGTTGAGCGATACCGACTAGAGATAGTCAGCCTCACCTCCACACACAGCTTGGGCTCTGGAACCCAACTCCTTGAGAGGGGTTGGACGCTCCACTTTTCTGGTGTTTCCCGCGGGGAGAGGCGGCGAGCTGGGGTGGCCATACTCATTGCCCCCCATCTCAGCCGCCACGTGTTGGAGTTCTCCCCGGTGAATGAGAGGGTCGCGTCCCCTCCGCCTCCGGGTGAGGGACAAGTCTCTCACTGTTGTGACGGCCTACGGGCCTAACGGTAGTGCAGAGTACCCGGCCTTCTTGGAGTCCTTGGGAGGGGTACTGGACAGTGCACCGCCCGGGGACTCCGTTATTCTCCTGGGGGACTTCAACGCCCATGTGGGAAATGCCAGTGACACTTGGAGAGGGGTGATCGGGAAGAGCGGCCCCCCTGATCTGAACCCGAGCGGTGTTCAGTTGTTGGACTTCTGTGCCAGTCACGGCCTGTCCATCACGAACACCATGTTCGAGCACAAGGGTGTCCATCAGTGCACGTGGCACCAGGACACCCTAGGCCGGAGGTCGATGATCGACTTTGTAGTCGTATCATCTGACCTTCGACCGCGTGTCTCGGACACTCGGGTGAAGAGAGGGGCGGAGCTGTCAACCGATCATCACCTGGTCGTGAGTTGGATCCGCTGGCAGGGCAGGAGGCCGGTCAGACCTGGCAGGCCCAAGCGTGTAGTGAGGGTTTGCTGGGAACGTCTCGCTGAGCCCCCTGTCAGACGGACTTTCAACTCACACCTCCGGGAGAGCTTCTCCCAGGTCCCGGCAGAGGAGGGGGACATCGAGTCCGAGTGGACCATGTTCTCTTCCTCTATCGCCAATGCGGCGGCTCGTAGCTGTGGTCGCAAGGTCTCTGGTGCTGGTCCCGGCGGCAATCCCCGAACCCGGTGGTGGACACCGGCAGTAAGGGATGCCGTCAGGCTGAAGAAGGAGTCCTATCGAGCAATGATGGTTCGTGGGACTCCTGAGGCAGCTGTCCAGTACCGGCAGGCCAAACGTGCCGCGGCCCGGGCTGTTGCAGAGGCAAAAACCCGGGACTGGGAGGAGTTCGGAGAGTCCATGGAGCATGACTATCGGTCGGCCTCGAAGAGGTTCTGGCAAACCGTCCGGCGCCTCAGGAGGGGGAAGCAGTTCTTTGCCAACACCGTGTATGGTGCGGGTGGAGGGCTGCTGACCTCGACTGGGGATATTGTCGGGCGGTGGAAGGAATACTTCGAGGTTCTCCTCAATCCCCCCGTCACGTCCCCCGTCCAGGAGGCAGAGGCTGAGGATGTTGGGGCGGATACTTCCATCTCCCTGGCCGAGGTCACCAAGGTGGTTGGCAGCCTCCATGGTGGCAAGGCGCCGGGAGTGGATGAGATCCGTCCTGACTATCTAAAGTCTCTGGATGTTGTAGGACTGTCTTGGCTGACACGTCTCTGCAACATCGCGTGGCGATCGGGGGCGGTGCCAATGGAGTGGCAGACCGGGGTGGTGGTCCCTCTCTACAAGAAGGGGGACCGGAGGGTGTGTTCCAATTATCGTGGGATCACACTCCTCAGCCTCCCCGGTAAGGTCTACTCCAAGGTACTGGAGAGGAGGCTTCGTCCGATGGTCGAATCTCGGATTCAGGAGGAGCAGTGTGGTTTTCGTCCCGGTCGCGGAACACTGGACCAGCTCTATACTCTCCATCGGATACTCGAGGGTTCATGGGAGTTCGCCCAACCTGTCCACATGTGCTTTGTGGATTTGGAGAAGGCGTTCGACCGCGTTCCCCGGGGTGTCCTTTGGGGGGTCCTCCGGGAGTACGGGGTCCGGGGTCCTCTGCTGAGGGCTGTTCGGTCCCTGTATGACCGGAGCCAGAGCTGTGTTCGCATTGCTGGCAGTAAGTCAGACCTGTTCCCGGTGCATGTTGGCCTCCGCCAAGGCTGCCCTTTGTCACCGGTTCTGTTCACTGTATTTATGGACAGAATCTCTAGGCGCAGCCAGGGGCCGGAGGGGGTCCGGTTCGGGAACCACAGGATTTCATCTCTACTTTTTGCGGATGATGTCGTCCTGCTGGCTCCAACGAACCAGGACCTGCAACATGCACTGGGACGGTTTGCAGCCGAGTGTGAAGCGGCTGGGATGAGAATCAGCACCTCCAAATCCGAGGCCATGGTGCTTGACCGGAAAAAGGTGCCTTGCCCTCTCCAGGTGGGTGGAGAGGTCCTTCCTCAAGTGGAGGAGTTCAAGTATCTCGGGGTCTTGTTCACGAGTGAGGGGAGGATGGAGCGTGAGATTGACAGGCGGATCGGTGCAGCGTGCGCAGTGATGCGGTCTCTGTATCGGACCGTTGTGGTAAAGAGGGAGCTGAGCCGAAAGGCAAAGCTCTCAATTTACCGGTCAATCTTCGTTCCCTCCCTCACCTATGGTCATGAGCTGTGGGTAATGACCGAAAGAACGAGATCGCGGATACAAGCGGTCGAAATGAGCTTCCTCCGCAGAGTGGCTGGGCGCTCCCTTAGAGATAGGGTGAGGAGCTCGGTCACACGGGAGGAGCTCGGAGTAGAGCCGCTGCTTCTCCACGTCGAGAGGAACCAGTTGAGGTGGCTCGGGCATCTGTTCAGGATGCCTCCTGGACGCCTTCCTGGGGAGGTGTTCCGGGCACGTCCCACCGGGAGGAGGCCCCGGGGAAGACCCAGGACACGCTGGAGAGACTATGTCTCTCAGCTGGCCTGGGAACGCCTAGGGGTCCCCCCGGACGAGCTTGAGGAGGTGTGTGTGGATAGGGAAGTCTGGGCGTCTCTGCTTAGACTGCTGCCCCCGCGACCCGGCAACGGATAAAGCGGAAGAAAATGGATGGATGGATGGATGGATGCACCAGAAATGCACTGAATGATATTGTGACTGACAGAGACCGTTCCTGATTACTGGACAGTGAGGCAGGTCCGCAGACAGAGGCAGGAGAACCACAGACAGAGGCAGGAGAACCACAGACAGAGGCAGGTAAACCACAGACAGAGGCAGGAGAACCACAGTCACGGGCACTGACAATAATACCCTTTTGGAATTGCGATCAGTGCATTGAAGAGTATGTGACGTGTTTGCGTGCACGCGGGGGTGAGCTGATGGAGCAAGCGTGCGGGTAAAGTTGTTGGCGTATGAGCAAGAACACAGAGACATACAGGGAATAAGTACCTTGTCTGGTTATTTTATTGTGACAAAATAAAGCCCACGACTCTTTTAGCAATAATCCGGAGAAATAACTCCGCAGATAACAGTGAGGGTCTTTGAAAAGGGTTAGAAATAGATAAACCCATTATAGATGCATGAATAAAACCCCGTACACAACACGTAGAAAGCGCATCCTTTCAGCCGTGGAAATACTCGCTCCGTGTGGACCCCTCTCAGCGCCATAGTCTGGTCAGAGTGGTCTGTAGCAGATTGGATTGGAATGTCTCGATGGCTCATTTTCCTTTGATTTATTATAAAAACGTATTGCTCACATTATTTGTTACTATGTCGAAATAAGAAGTCGTTTGATTTAAATGTTGTATATATGTAAATTGAATTTAACATAAATAAATAAAAAGACAGCTCCCCCTGCGTCCTACGACCGCGGTCTGGGGCTTAAACAGGAAAGTTTTACAGAATCAATCAAACAACATTATTTCTGGCTACTTCATGGATGCAGTGGTCACTGTCGGCAATATCTTCACATAATCTGCAGGTGAAGGACGTCCAGAGACCGTTCCAGACAACAACACACACGAGTTTTCAACTGCACATGCGCAGTTGAAAACTCGTAATTTTGACTTTTAAAGTCGAAATTTTGACTTTTAAAGTCGAAATTTTGACTTTTAAAGTCGTAATTTTGACTTTTAAAGTCGAAATTTTGACTTTTAAAAGTCGTAATTTTGAGTTTTAAACTCAAAATTTTGACTTTCTGTATGCTTTTTTTTTTTTTACATGGCGGAAACGGGCTTCCATAGGTACTGGCAGTGGGTCTTATAAAAAGTTAAATAAAGCACAATGTATTGATATAAAAGAGGAAATGTAAATTTAATCGTATTTAATAATTCAAGCAGAATCATATTTTTGCCTACTGTACATGTATACACGCACATGCATAGATATATACAATAACAGTGTCCCCATGTGTCAATATATTTACAATTTATCAGCTTGAATTGGAGTGGGAAGAAAAAAGTCGACTCCCACCCCATATACACGACTTGACGTTATATCTAGTTAAAGCTTAATTTAATCTTTTTTGCTTGTGTCATTCCATTCATTTCTAGGACTGTTTGCTTTGACTTTTATCAGAAATATGTTCTCGTAATGTCCAGGTGGCCTTCACAGTATGTTCGTGATATATCAGTAAAATAACCATGCTGTCTGTGTATCAAAGCCAAATAACAAATGTTTACACTAAAAGCTTAAGAGCCGTCAGTCTCACTGGTTTTATTGTCAATACAATTAGATGATTGTTGAAATATTCATTTTATTGGCCCCTGGTTTATTATCTTAGTATTTGCTGCAGCTTTTTCTTTCAGTTGCAAAGATATTATATTTCTTTTACTTCCTTCAGGGCACGGCCAGTCATTAGCATTTGGAAAGATGTCAAAATAACTCCACAGGAAATTGACCTGACAATGAAAAGCTGTGGCAACAGTATTTGGTGGGTATTATAACATCTCTGTATGCGCTCATTTGACATAACTCAAGCTGTTTTTAATTGTTTGAAATATTTCTCCAGCTTCACAGTGGATGCATGCTTCAGTTACAGATCAAACCATGGCTCATACAGTCCAAAATTAAGTGAGTAAAAGCCTTTTACTAGTTTGTATGTGTTATTCCCACGTATTCACTCATCCGCCTGCAGCCATCAGCTTCTCAGTGGAGGCTGATGCAGTGCGCTGGTCGCAAGGCCTCCCATCCAGAGTCGTGTTTTTGAACAAATCTCAATCTGAAAATGACTTCATCCATAACGGCACTTTGGAGCTACGTGCACAAAACCAGGAAACGTGCATTAAGCTAAAAGCAAAGCTGAAGGTAACATTTATTGATCTTTTTCTGGATAAAAGGGAATTCCACTTGTGATTTGAAGAATATTTGTTTTGCCATAAGGAATGGATTTATTTTGTTGTATATTTTTTAATAGGAAAATATTAAAGACAAGATGCACAGCGTTCCCATTGAAGTGTCTGCAGATATTGTGGGTCTAAAACGACAGAAGTCAAGGAATGGCGTCCTACAGCTCCTGCCAATAATGGACCCAGCCATGTCGGGAAAAGAGATCAGTGAAGTAAGTTACTTTTCTATTGCTAATAACAAATGGCTGTGAATGTATAAATGTCATGTTTATCTGTTGTAGGTAAACTTTTTAAAAGAGGGTTGTGGCGGCGATCAGATTTGCCAGAGTAACTTGAAGATGAATTACAAACTATACTACAAGCACAACAACCAAGACACATTCTCACCCTTACCTGTGTAAGTAATGCTTTAACATATTAATGAGACGTTAATCATGCCATAATAATCATATTTACTTCTGCTGTATTTAAAGTAATCCATGTATGTTGAATGAGGCAATTTGTTATGAGAATAGCTTTGTGTTTCTCAAGGTTCTTTGAAAAAAATCTGACTCCAGTCTGATAGCATCAGATTCAGATTCATTTATTTGCCATTTGCAGTATCACAAGTAAGCAAAAGAATTACATTAGAATTACAAAAACAAAACACCTTATAAAATCCTCTGCTTGTGTTGATGAAGTGGGTCGAGCATTTCTGCATGTTTGAACATGAAGTCAAATGCTGTTGTTCAATTATTTTTGAATAATTGATAAAACAGTTTCCAATATAAATAAAATTATATTGACAGAATTAATTCATAAAGGAGGCCACAAGCTAATGCAGTTTATAAACTCACTAGAGTAGAGAATCGGCAGACTGGACTGGGTTGGTGCTTGAGGATCAAAATATAGTCAACGTTACATAAATAATGTGGTCTTCACGTTTGAACAGAAAAGGCTAAAAATGAGTTTGGTTTTCTATATGAACATGATGTATTGGGATATGTGCAGCACCAATGGTGTTCCAGTGTTTCACCTGAACTACGAGAAGAAGGACTTGGCAGTGAAAGTGACAATAAACAACTTCAATGGAGATGATGCATATGAGGCAAAGTTGACTGGTATATTTCCTGACAATCTCACCTATTCTGGTGTGCGATCCAAGGTATACACTTTTATTCATTTATTCAGAGTCAACACACAAAAAATACAATACATCAGTGTCATAGTCATCATACATACAGCATAAACCAAGTCTTAAACCCCACCAAGAATAACTTGAATACTTACATATATTGTGTACAGGTGGAGAAACAAATGATCTGTAAGGCAAACCAAAATGGGTCTCAAGCAGAGTGCGAGCTGGGAAATCCTTTTAAGCGAGACTCAGAGGTAACCATGATGCCACCAAGGGTAATGTTTTTTAATTTGTTTTTATCGTTTTGTACTGTTTATTTTCCAGACTGTGTTGTACATCATTCTGAGCACGGCAGGTCTAACAGCAGATACAGAGGAGATGGACATCAACCTGGAGCTTCAAACGTAAGATAGTAGTAATAATAATAATAGTGGCATTCTGTAACGTTATAGAGCTATGCATGATTCTACTGACATCTACTGGAACCTCTGCTTCTCTACACTTCACACCCTGGCATGTCCGTTTGGTTTTCCTTTATGTTTAATTATTTCTCATATGAAACAAAAGAAAATATTCATACATTGATATCACTGATGATTTTTCTCTATTTTCAAAACGCAAATGTCTTAGTTTGGTCTGGTCTTTTTGATAACTGTAAATTTGCAACACTGAAATTATTTTCAAATTGTCCAGCCTCTTTGATTTTGTGTGCCTTGTAGAACCAGTGTTCAAGAAAACATGGCGTTTTCCATTAAAGTCCGAGTAATAATTGAAGTTCCATTAACAGTGACTGGGTAAGTAGTTAATAAGCAGTGTAATCTTTTCTACATTTGTTAGCACCTTGAGTTAACACACGGCTTGTTTTATTCAGGATGGTTAATACAAATACAGTGCATTTTGGTGGAACAGTCAGAGGAGAAAGTGCCTTGAAAACAGAAGAGGATATTGGAAGTTTGATAAGTTACAAGTTTACAGTAAGTGACCACATAAAGCTGTGTATGCTTTATGTATTTTTACCTGTATAGTGTCATTTGTGAAGCACTTCCAGTTGCACTGAGTAGGAATTATGCTATATCAATAAACTTGCCTTGCCTAGATAAATAATCGATGGAAGGCCTCCACTCCTGCCTCGCTCCACATTCACTGGCCAAAATCTGCTTCAAATGGGAAATGGCTTTTGTATTTGGTGAAAATTACTGCTAAAGAAGGAGATAAAGACATTCGCTGTTTGCCAGAGTCGGAGGTCAACCCTCTCAAACATATCAAGGCGAGTTAGTGTTGTTTTCATTATTTTGATAGTTGCATGCTCCTACATATTTAACTTTTTTGTTTTTAGGAGTCTCATGAGTTCAGAGGAAAACGAGAGACTGGAGAGAGAAAAATAGTGGAGAGATTGGCAGGCCAAAGAAAAGTGTTGGTGAGATCACCATTCATTATCTTTGTTTAACATTACGTATAATATAAGTGAAATGGTTTTCCTTCTTTTCCTTCCTAGTCTTGTGAGGATGGACTAAAATGTGTGTTACTCAAGTGCCCCCTAGAGGGAAGGGACGGAACTACAGTTGAGCTCATATCTCGATTATGGAATTCGACTTTTCTTGAGGTAATATTTTGTGTGTATCATTTGTGTATAAAAATCAAATAAAGGACAAAGGTGAAATTCTATTTGAACAGTATTATGACATTAACATTTATGCTTCATGCTCAAACAATGTTATTTCAGGTTCATTTACATGCTCAAAATAAACCATGTTCCTCTGCCTCAGGATTACATTTCTTCAACACCTCTGGACATCATTGTTAAAGCCTCTCTTGTTCTGCACACGTCTGCTGCAAACACAGTTCTCAGAGCATCAGACTCCAATGTAAGTGACTGGAATATGGAACAGTAGCTTCACGCCTTTATGATGAACATAAACATAAAGAGATAAAGATATAGTGTGTAAAAGGGGTTGTGTGCTGTAGGTGACGGTGACAGTGTATCCTGAGACCACCATCGCTGCCTACGGAGGAGTGCCCTGGTGGATAATAATGATCGCAGTCCTAGCTGGCATCTTAATTTTAGCTTTACTAGTGTTTCTTCTGTGGAAGGTGAGGAAATGTCATCATCAGTCCACAAATTAGTTTTTAAACCCAGCTTAACACAAATGTTTCACTAGAGTCTGACTTTTGTATTTTCTTTATTTAGATTTTCTTCCTTTATTATCTGTATGTAATTTAGACCTCATGTTTGACTACGCACACTATATACACTGCAATGATCTAGCTGTATATTTGGCAAAATGCATACATAAAAGGAACATAGCTATGTTCATTTTATTTTTCTAAACCATGGTCACCTTGCTCCCTTCAGTGTGGTTTCTTCAAGAGAGCAACTAAAGACCAATATGACGCTGCGTATCACAAGGCAGAGATCCATGTTCAGCCCTCTGACAAAGACAAACTGTCTACGGAGGCCTGATCACAGCTCTCTGAACAGGGGTAAACAGCTGACAGCATGGCACCTTACTGCAGCAACTAATCAGCTTCTTTCCTCTTTGGAAAAGTCCTAACCAAATGTGCCGTAGATCCCCTCATATTGTACCTGCCTAATGTAATAATCCTGAACACACTGAGATATGCCCACCATATTTCTCTGTGTATTGTGTACAATATGAATTTCTGGCTTTTCATGTATTTGTGCAGCTTGTGCTCAAGTCTTGCTCTGCTTGGCAGCTTCAAAATGAAAGCATGCTTTTAAAATGTCCCAATTGTGCAAATCTAATGTAACTGCTACATTGTTTTGTAGTGTGGATTCTTCAACCGCTCCAAGCAGGACACGGTTGCTGTTCCCCGGTACAACGCTGTGCGGATACGGAAAGAGTCTTTGGAGTACAAGGACGGGAAAGTGAAACTTGATGCTTTGGACAAAAAGCAGTGGATGACCACTTGGATAAACAATGAAAGCTACTCATGATTTGAGTTCAACTCAGGTCCCTAGACTTTCTGTATGAAACTACTTCAATTGAAGTCACTTAGTTGTGCAAACTGCTGATCATGAGCAATGTATTTTTTTAGAATACAGTCAACTTTTTGTAATTTTTGTACATGATGAAATACTTGCGCCGGCACTGTATATTTATTTTTATTTTTTTATTTCTTTATGCAATTTTGCAAAGATGTTTAGAATTTGGATCTGCACAGAACAAATAAGTTAGCTTTATGCTGTTAAAAGCTATGCACCTACACAAGTCTGTGCTAAGGTACACTGTAATATATGTGAATAAGAGATTCATATTTTGGATCTAAACTTTATTAAAATAATCTTGATTGAGGTACATCCAGTCCTCACATTGTAGACAATTTATCTGGACCAAATACTTTTGAGAGCCATGGAAATTGGTAGCATCCACTGTACTGTAGCTCAGCACTGAAGAAAGGATGTTTCTACATTCAAAAAGGGATCATGGCAGACATGTTTTCAGAGGCTCTTTGCCTCTTCCTTAATATTTGTTTAATAAAAAGGTTTACATTGTGGGTCTGCTTCAGTTCATTTCTTCTTTCTCATTGGAGACAAAGAATTTCAGGACTTATTCAAAAATATTTATATTTTAGAACAATCATTCACTTCAGAGAGACTGCAGCTATACAAAAAGTATTGAAACTTGAAAATAACATTTAATGAGTAATATACACTTTATCACAACTTTTATGGCAACTAACAAAGCAGTTATGCAAAATTAGTCAAATGTTAAACGGAATGTTTTCTCCTGCTCCTTGCGCTGGTTGTCACACATTTTGGATACCTCTTCAACTCTTCTCTGCAATAGAACTGAATTTTGATCAACCCACTGCAGTGAATCCATGTGCGCATTGAGGATTTTGCAAATCTGTTGAAGCTAAAAGAAGAACAAATTAATAACTACTATCCAAAACAGGTTCATGTTCACAGAGGAAGGTCAGAAAAGCTTACCGGATCACTGGTGTCAGCGGGGCCACTGGATGTGTTCAAGTGCTCGATGATCTCCTTCAGATCCTGAGACATCCTTTTTAGCTGAGCGTCCACATTCTCTGCTAGCTTGTAGGTCCTCTCGCGCTCTTCATCTGCATTCTGCATGTAAATGGTTCCACTCTGCTCTTTCACGGACTCCTCCAGGGGGCACAGAAGGTCCTCCAGCTCCTTCTGCTGGGACAAGATGAAATCCAGCTCCTGGTTGAGGCGCCTCTGGTCCAACTTCACCTTTTCCATCTCTTTGTGAAGTGATGTTATCTTCTCACCGTTTTCCACTAGCATGCGGTCCCAGGCGTTCACTTGAGTGGCCTGCTGCAGGAAGTGTCTCTCTTGATCCTCCAGCTCTAGACTCCACTTGTTGATGAGACCCTCTAGTTGGGCATACGTCATCACTGGAGGAGCAGCAGTGGTAGTAGTGCTGGGGATAGCAGCTGCGGATGTAGTTGCAGCTATGCTTGTGGTGGGTTTGAGCCCCAGTGTAAAGCCAGGAGTGGCCCCAACTGTGACAGCTGCTGCTGCAGCAGGAGCACTAGCAGTAGGTGCTGCAGCAGCAGCAGCGGTGGAAGTAGCAGCGGTGGTAGCAGCTCCCAAAGGTTTCAGCATCAACGATAAGCCTCCAGCTGCCGTTGTAGTGGCTGACGCAGCGCTGGCTGCTATAGAAGTTGGAGCAATGGGCAGAGCAAACCCAGTACCCAGAGTGGGAGCGGCACTAGAGGCAGGTGTGGTGAGGGAGAACAGCGAGGCAGCGGCGGATGGAGCTACCTGGGTGATGGCTGGAGGAGCAGGCGTGGTGGATGGTTTGATGCCCAGAGAAAAGTCTGCAGGTTGTGGTGGTGCGGTGGTGGTGGTAGCTGCTGTTGGAGCAGCTGGCTGGCTGCCAAGGGTTAGGGTAGAAGGGGCAGTAGATAAAAATGTAAAGCCTCCTCCTGTCCGTGGGGGTGCAAGTGCAGTTAATGTAAAGTGTTGTTGACAAATTGACAATTATAATTATAATACATTATGACTTACCTGTGGCAGTGGTAGGAGCTGCAGCTGTAGTAGCCTGTCCTTTGGTGCCAAAGCTGAAGCCGCCAAAGCCTGCAGTTGACGAGGTCACAGCCGGAGCAGCCGCTGGTTGTTGGGTCTGAGGAGTTGCCCCAAAACTGAACCCTCCTCCGGTGGGTGCAGCAGCGGGGGTCTGCGCGGACAGACCACCACCCATGGTGAACCCTGCACCCGCAGCAGGAGCAGTAGTGGAGCCTAGAGTCATCCCTGTAGTCGTCTGAGGGGCTGGGGCCAGGCCAAACGAGCCTGTAGTAGTGCCAAATGAGAAGCCACCTCCAGAAGCGGTGCTTTTGGCAGGGGTACCAAAGGAAAAGCCGCCGGTAGGGTTGGCACTGGGTTGAGCCGCATTTCCAAAAGTGAAACCGCCACCCGCGGGTGCCGTGGTGGAGGCCGGCATACCAAATCCAGGTGTAGGGGCTGCTGTAGTGGGTTGGCCGAAGCTAAAGCCCCCTGTGCCCTGTCCAAATGAAAACCCGCCACTCATTTTGAGAGTTCACTAAGTACGCGTGTTAGCACGTTAGCACTAGCCGAGCATGTAAACAGACTTCCTCCAGTTTTGGCGGGTCTGAACTTTATCAACGCCGTCTGCTATCACCACGGAAACTTTAAAGTCTCTGTCAGTCACCCTTTACATGAATATGTTAGAAATATAATAGTTTATGCCACAAGCAAATATAAATTTAGAAATGTATCTTGATTAATAACGTGGCCTACCGGTTCCCCAACGGTCCACACAGGCATATGGTTGGCCTCCTAACGGAAATGACGCGGGACGTCAGCGTTTGTTGACGTTAATTTAGATTCAAGATAGCTCGTAGCTCCTTTGGCCTAGTTGTTTACAGTCCCAAACGAACAAAACTAAGATTCACGCAAGTGTTATGTTATATTTGTTTTTATTAAAAAATTTTGAAAAATAATAATCACCAAGTCTTGCTTGATTATTGTGCTGAATGTTGAAGTTAATACATGTCGTACCTTACTGCGTATGTTAAACCTGTAACCATGGATCTATAACCTAGTTCTCTTGGCCACGCTGTTGCTCTTTAGACAGAGGATCCCGCTGCAAACTGCACACCTGCTACATCCAATGACATTTGGGAAAGCGTGACCACCCCGTCTTCATGCCCAGAAAGTGTTTTTCGCTACAACAGTGAATATGAAATCGTCACAACTTTTTATTAATGAACGATAATATAGTGTTTGCTACTAAGCTAGACACTACTCTGAAACTAGCTGTCAAGCTAATGTCAACTTGGCTCACTGAGACGTCTACTGGCTGTTTCTGTTGTTGACACTTTTATATTACAATATCTTGATCTAAAACACAATGCGGATTCTTAGGTTTTTGAGGAATAGCGTGACCATTACAAAAGATATAGACTTTTATTCCAGATTTTCGCCTTCTCCTCTGTCAATGAAACAGTTTCTGGACTTTGGTAAGTCAAGCAGGTGCTTTTTCTCGTTTATATGTGTTAAATTGCACAGTATGACGGTTAGTTTTACTTATGATGGTTATAACTTGTTAATTTTCCCCTGTATGCTTTGTGTTGTCGTATAAAGTACCTCATCGTCGGCTACTTGATATGACTGGTGATGCAAATCAATAGTCCCTTCAAACAATATTTGTATGTACATGGTAACAGAAATATCCAGGGGGAAAAGTAACTTGTTATAGCTACATTTTGTTATGATGTTCCATAACATTAATACGTTACACTTTCAGGGTCAGAAAATGCGTGTGAGAAAACCTCCTTCGCCTTCCTCAGGCAAGAGCTGCCAGTGAGATTGGCCAATACAATGAAAGAAATCAATTTACTGCCAGATAACTTGCTGAGGACCCCTTCAGTGCGTCTAGTCCAGAGCTGGTATGAAAGCAGGTTTAAGATTAAGCGCTGTCACATCTGTACCATTAATGTGTGCCTATCTCCTGTGCAGGTACATGCAAAGTTTTCAGGAGATTCTTGAGTTCAAAGAGAGGAATGCAGACGACGAAAAGACCATCTTTGAGTATGTTTCTAAAAGCATAGGCAATAGAATGCATTATAGTCATTGATCACATTTCTACAGTTTCACAGACGCTGTCATACAGATCCGTAACCGCCATAATGATGTGATTCCTACCATGGCGCAGGGGGTGGTGGAGTACAAGGACTCTTATGGCATGGATCCAATTGTGAGCCAAAATGTTCAATATTTCCTTGATCGTTTCTATATGAGTAGAATCTCCATCCGAATGCTTCTTAATCAACACAGTGAGTTGTTATTGGATTTTTTTTTTTAGACATTATAGTTGTAGTTTTACAAATTTTAAATAAGCGTTTGTGACTATATTTCAGCCCTTCTCTTTGGTGGAAAGGTGAAGGTGAACCCAGCGCACCCTAAACAGATTGGGAGTATTGACCCACACTGTCGGGTCAGTGATGTCATTAGGGGTGAGAGAAAAGCTTTTTTGTTTTTCTATTAAACAAATATTGTCAGTGTTTTGAGTTGGAATTTTAACAGCTGCACTTTTTATTTTTTGTCACAGATGCCTTTGAAAATGCAAGGAATCTCTGTGACCGCTACTACATGAACTCTCCTGAACTTATATTGGAAGAATATAATTGTGAATACTTCTTTTGTCATAATTTGATAGTTCAGTGGCAATCATGGTGTAAGACCCTGTTATAGAGCTTATTAACTTCTGGTGGTACACAGAATGCTGTAATATGTTTGGTGGTACTTTGTGTGAAAATGTAAATGTTTATATTATATCTCAACAGCAAAAGAAATTGATAAACCCATAACAGTGGTTTATGTTCCTTCTCATTTGTACCACATGGTGTTTGAACTTTTCAAGGTAAATTTACACATTTATTTACTTAAAATTACAGTTTGGCTTAAAAATTCTAAACATTTGTCTTCCAAAGAATGCCATGCGTGCCACAATGGAATTATATGGGGATTCTATGGAGTATCCTTCAATCCAGGCACATGTTTCTCTGGGCACAGAAGACCTAACAGTAAAGGTAAAACTAGATTCTTTGAATTCATTAGAGCAATTTATCATAGTTTGTATTTGTTTTGGATAAGGTGAGTGATCGCGGTGGCGGTGTTCCACTGAGAAAGATCGACAGGCTGTTCTCTTATACATACTCCACTGCCCCCAAACCGGACATGGACCGTTCTGACGCTGTACCACTGGTCAGAGTTTATTCATGAATTACTTACAAATATGAATACACACCTGATCATGTTTTTTGTCTGCTTTTAGGCTGGATATGGCTATGGTTTGCCCATTTCTCGTCTTTACGCCCGATACTTCCAAGGAGACCTGAAGCTTTACTCTTTGGAGGGATTTGGGACTGATGCAATAATCTATATACGGGTATGGACATCTGTTCCTTTAGGTGTTTGATTACTCACATGAAGACAAACTTCAGGCACATGTATTGGCTTTACATTTTGACACATAATTTAATTCGTATACATTTACAATATATTCAATATTATGGGGCTCAACAAAACCCTAATACTATGTATATACATTTATCAAATCTACAATTTCTACCCTGCTGCTACCCCAGGGTCAAAATGACCCGACACAGATGACTCAAAGTGGAAGGAAAACCCTAAATTAAACAGGGTCTCAATGACCCAGGGCATGTCAAGTTAGGAAAAACCATCAAAATTCAGCTCAATTTTGTAAAATTTAGGGTATTTAATAATCACTGTGGTGGGTCAATTTGACCCAAAGACAGCACCATTTGGCTCTTCAACAATTACACAAGATTGTAAACTCAAGTTTGTTTGCATCTTCTTATCCCCTTTCTCCATTGTTAGGCATTGTCCACAGAGTCAATAGAACGGCTGCCAGTGTACAACAAGTCTGTATGGAAACACTACAAAACCATCCACGAAGCTGACGACTGGTGTGTTCCCAGCAAAGAGCCCAAGGACATGACCACCTACCGGAACTTCTAGATCCAAACACGTGTGTTTCTTCATCACGAGATGAGCGTGTGAATCTAAGGATGAATAGATTTTCCCAACAAAAAAATCTGGTTTCTCTGAAGGTGCATCATGAGATGAAATAGAAAGAACATTTTAGTATTTAGTATTAGGTCCATGCATGGCTCTTTTTCACAGCTCACATCTGATCATTTTAAAACTGACACTTTTGGTCTTACAAAAAGAAGTGTTCACCACTTTAGCTTTTTCTATTGTTGGCTATCAAATAGGCAAAAAGGGATACCTAGGACATGTGATGGACATCAAACTAAGTTTGACTTGCAACAGACCTGTCCTTTTCCCATCTGTGCGTCTCAGGGGCGAAGAGTCTTTGAGTGTCAGAAAAAAGTGCTATAAAAAAACAATGCATTTATTTATGTTAAAGTGCTATGGATTTGTCATTTTAAATCCACATTGTCTGTTACATTATATTTCTTGTTGGATTTATACATCTGTCACAACTGCCAGTATAAAACTGATATTAAGTATCAGTTATCAGTATTTTGTCATCTGTAACAAATGTTTAAACTTAAAATAAACCTTTATGGTAAGTGTCCAGAAGTAAATGCATTTCTCTGCCATTTTGTTCTAATACTTGGCCAGCTCGTTGCTTTGTCAAAATACACTGACACAGATTACACTTACAAATATGGCTCAATTTCGAAGGATTATTTAAAGGCAGTTAATTTACAGTTACAAAATGATACTCAAGTCATTTCTTTCAATGGTTTATTTATGGTATATGTACCAAGACATGTTGGAAGGTCTGACAATGGCCTTCTCATTGTCATCACAACAGAATGTGGACGAGTTCATCCATGAAGAAAACAGTTCATAGTCGTTTGGCCTCACTGTGTCCAGGGGACTTGTTACTGGCACCAGTTGCATCTTATCAAACTGTCTTTGACTGGACATAACAATGATGACCCCTCTATTCTACTTAGTAGAATATTTGACACAATACAATGGTGGCCTTAAGGTACAAAAACAACAATGCAGTAGACACATGTATAAAATTACATTTATACATTCCAACCTTGTCATCCTCCACAGCTTAAAGACAAATATAGTGCTTTATCTGTACAATAAAATAGTTGTAAAAGATCCATGTTACACTATGACAAAATATAAAAAGCAGTTTACATTTGACTGCCACAACTAAATTTCTTCTGAAGGCATTTAGATTAGATGCTTATAGCTTCATAGTGGAACAAACCTTTTGGTCTCATACACATCTTTTAAGATTGAAAAAGATTTATGAAAGAGAAGTTTGCAAAAGTGGATGGATCAGTGACGTGTGCAGTGGTTTGGTGGTGTGGACGTTAACACTGGCATAAACAGCCCCGTGTATGGACTTTACGAGGCCTCAGCACACAGAGTCCGTACTGACAGGCAGCCTCCCACTGCGACGGATCTCCTTCTCCCTCTGCTTCTCCTGCTTCTCCTGTGCCTTTCGCATTTCCTTCAACTTCTTTTTGATCGTTGATCGGTCGCTCTGACTTGAGACTCCGAGGGCCTGAAACAGCGTATAAAATGGATGTATATTTAGAAACTGAAAAACCTTTGTCCAAATTAGACACTGATTGCCGGCTGCCACCACAAGAGGGCAGTAAACAAAGAAAAGCCTTATATAGTTTTCAAGTAAATTTGAGGACATTTTTATTTAATTATTAAAGACACAGAAGAAAAAATACCTTTAATTTGTCACTGTCCAAATACAGCAGCTGTTGGCCGTCCACTCCTTTTGCCATAAAGTCGGGCGTGTACTGGTCCAAGTTGAGTCCCATTAACCAGTGACACACCTGCTGACTGGTCCACTCTGGCACGGGCCGAGTCTGCCACTGGTACTCTTTCCCTGCGGGCACGGGCTCATCGTCCAATGTCTGCAAAGGCAGCACAGCCTAAGAAGTCTTTCTTCAGAAATCAAACGCATTACAGGAGCCGTCTGTGGTATGCGTCGGCCCATTTGCCAATCACTGTTTGTTTAGACAAAATATACTTTGATGATTACGGGAAATTAACTCCAGTAGGTCTGTGCATTCACAGCTGGGTAACAAGTCGCGCTTGATGTATATTCAAGAAACATCAGATGCAGAAACAGCAGTTATCACACCCCTATTTTTGGCTGCTGAAAGATAAAAAGAAGTCCCAGCTGGCCGTTCACACAAAAGCCAAAATCCAAACTCTTAACATCACAGCTGAAAGAAGAAACACACACACATGCACTTGTCTTAAACGCTTCATTCAGAAACAGTGAAAAGAGGAAGCTGAGAGCATGCCTCAGAACGTCCCTTTGAGCCACAGCTTTGTGACTGCAGCAGAGAGCACTCACCTCGCTGGAGGAGAAGACTAGAGTGTGAGAGCGCCCAGACAGATTGGGTTCAGTCACTAACCCAGAGGTGTCTGAACTGGGGCTGCCCGGGTTACAGTCATCTATGACTGATAAACTCTGAAACAAGTGAGACAAGGTACGTATTTACTCAAATAACAGCACATTAGTCCCGCACTGGGGAAAGCAGGGGAAGCACTACAGGGACAAACACTTTTCTGTTATTTTACCTTCCCAAACACACTGGAACATGCATCTGTCCCCCACTCTAATCATAAGTCTAAAACTACAGCACTACAATACTAATAAGAAAGCACAGAGGTATGAGGTCATGTTTCAATGATTACGGATGATCTGATAGGACGATTGGTCATTTGTGATTAAACATGGGTCTTCAGGGCATTTGAAGTTTGTTGCACCAGCTATTTTCCAAAGATGTCAAATCCCACACTTCAAAGCGTGCACTTTTTGATGATAATAATAATAAACAAAAATAGAATGTCAGGATGATTCTTTGTATAACTTGTGCAGCAGTGTTAGGATTACACTTGGCTAGGGTTAGTTTTCGTCAGCAACACAACCACATACCCAAGAAACAACTGATTCAGAAAGTGCTCTGTGGTGAGAATTATGCTTCAGATTCTACAGCTGTTAGTCTACTGTGATGTCAGTGATAAAAAATTTAAAAAGTTGTGTATACTGTACCAAATCTAAGGAGCGACTGAATAAAGAAGACCAGGACAGATTTGTCTGTTTGAGGGAAACAGGATTGAGTCACATGGTTAGGAGCAGGACCACTTCTATAATCCTCCTTATTTGAGTCGTTAGGCCAAAATCATGCAAATAACACGACCACTACAGCTTGTGTGAACCCAGCCAGGCATGTCGCCGAGTGCTTTTGATGTGCCACTGTTCTCAAAGCCACAACAGTCTTTGCTGCAGGCGGACTGTGAAGGCAGACATATGGATCTCGTTGCTGTCGTTTGGAAAACTGTTCCTGAATTTCAAACAGGAAAAAGTTGCTCATTTAGACTGTTGGGCTGCTTCCCTTTTGGTAAAATACTATATTGATCCTAGAGCAGCATGATGTTGCTGACCCCTGTTTGGACTCATTCATAATGGTCATCTGGGGCTGCCTGGACAGGTGCCCCAGATGAAGGGTGTCTAATGGGAGCTACGGTTACCTTGGTTTTGCGCTCCTGGCTCTGCTCACTGCTCGTCTCTGTGGCTATATAGGGCAAACTGTTAATGGAACAGGAGGGATCTCTCTCTTTATCACGGTCTTTATCTCTTAACCAGGAGAAGGGCATGCAGCTTGGGACTGAGGTCATGGACTCTGCTGGTGACAGGTTTCCCCCAGACTCCTCCAGCAGCTCAGCTGACCCCCTATCAAACAATGAAAGAAGTCATCATAAAACTCTGGGTCATAGAACTAAAGACTACTTAGATAAGACTTTTACCTGCTGCCCAGAGATGCTCTTGTGGCTTCTTTATCTTGGTTCTTTTTCCCTTTTCCACCAGATTTTCTCAAGCCCCTATTTCATAAAACAAACTTTAACATTCTCTAGGTTTTTCAGTTTTATTGTTGAAAGGTTCATACCCAAAATCAGGGAAGCGCCTTTTGGGTTTTCCTGCTGCTACTGGTTCATTTAACTCCTCTGTTAGAATAAAAAATATTGAAAACTATTCAAGAGAAAACACTTCCAATCCTCTTTTAGCATGAACCATGAGCGCCATATTACCATTGGAGACCTTGGTCTTTCCTTTGGACTCTCTCTTCTTGGCGTTTCTCAAGTAGCCTGGAGACGCGTCCTTGACCGGAGAAGGGCTCCCATAGCTCTCCATGCTGTCCCCCTGTGAGGGGGTCAGGGACGGGCTGCTGGACATCTCCTGGTCCCTGGTGTTGTCTCTCGGAGACTGTGTGTAGCATACAGGCAGTGGCAGAGCCAGGCTCTCCTGCCATGACCTCCTCCTCCTGGGGTTCTCCTCATCACTATCTTTAGATTCCTGTGCAAAATATTTACTGTAATTTAATATTAATAATAACTGGTCAAAAAGATGGAAAAAGTGCATTTAGCAGGTTTATTGAAAATCAAATGTTGATAACTTGCTGCCCTAATTATCAATAACGTGACCCATAGTATCACAATATCCTGGTGAATCGACTGCCTACTCATGGCCAAAACCACCCTTCCAGTATTGTAGCCCTCATCTATGAACAGCCTTCCAAAGGGACCTCAGGGACAAGACCCTTCATACATCTATTGATTCAAGTCAATTGTGATATAGGAATATACAAAAATGAATGGAATTGAATTAAATTCTGTAATTCATTACAATGTGCAACTAATATATGACAGACTTGTTTGCCCTCAGATATACTGTATCAAGCTTTGTTATAATGCTGATTAAGTGGCAAATAAACATCAGAAAATTAGAATCTTAGAAAATAGACTAAGCCAAAATCATAAAAATCATAACAATTTAATGGGTCTATATCAAGTGTCACCAATACTGTGCCCGCGGCGCATGGTTTCGTCACCCGCAAGGAAAACCTAAGTTGAGAATTTGTACAAGTACTCAACTTAAAATTCTAACCATGATGAAAAATAAATAAATTAGGGGCTACATGCATTTAGTTGCATAGCACCCCTCAGTTGCTAGCCCTCGTCTTTAAGAAGGTCGGGGACTTAGGCCCCGTCCCAATTCTGAGGGCCCTCCAGATGTGAGTGCCCTCACCAGAAAAGTGCCTTCCCATAGGTGAGCGCACTCACAGGATATTCTACCTAAGAAATGGAACACCCCTGGATCTAGGGGACAATATGCAAATGACACAGCAAACGTGTTCCTTCGTCACACGCATTATCAATGTGTCTGATTTCACCACAGATAAGATCTGACACAGATATGACTTTGTGAAACAAAGTATTTATTAAAAAGAGACGTTTTTAATTATATTTCATATGAAGATTTGCTATAACTAGGTACAGGACTGCTGCACATCACGCACTCATAGAGACAGATGCACACACACACACGCACACATACACATGTACAAACACAGGGAGAGACCTGTACATGCACGTACGCGCACAGAGACGTACCATACAGAGACAGACGAGTACAGCCGCGAATCAAGTAAACTGTGTCAAAGCGATGCTCTGAACTACATCATGGACCTATAATAATAACATGCAACACGTCTCTGACTGCCACACACTGCGGCCGCGAACGTCACCACACACGGCACCAACACACGCATTAAAAACTCTGAATGACTTAAGTAGTAAGCTCCGGACCTCACTTGAGCGCGAGGGTGGTTCTTAAGGGTGTGAAGGCCCTCGCCTCTTCTCCCTAAGTATTGGGACACCCTACCACCCCCACGGGCACACACAAAATCTAGGGCAAGGGTGAGAATTGGGACGGGGCTTTAGATTGTTTCAAATTTAAGTTGAATAACGGAAATAAATAATCTTTTGCACAAAATTCTAATTTCCCGAGGTTCACCTTTATACCAAAAGGTCTGACCTGAGGCTGCAGAGACGTTGAAGCAGAGTCTGAGTTCAGGCTTTCCTTCAGTTTCCCGCGTGATGGAGGCTGGCGTTTGGCTTTGAGGGCGAGCAGGCCTTTTGCTCTGTGTGCACTGGTGTCCAAGCGCTCGGTCTCAGGCAGGAGCTCCACCCAGTCCTGCTCTGCACAAAACAAACAACAGAGATAAGAATGCAGCTCTGATAGAATCATTCACCAGGATTATGTTCTTGTGGGTGGCTCCAGACCCATACTTTGCTCTAATTAAATGTGTCTGATCCAATACCTGGCTGTGAGTCATCGGCCTGTGGGCTGCTGGGAACGTGCTCCAGTTGGTCCTCTCCCGGCGCCAGCGAGCTCCCCCTAGACTCCAGAGCCGCTATCTGCACCAAACAGAAGCCTGAATGAAGACTTTCGACAGGTTTGCTGTGAATGAGCATTTGTATGAGAGGGCGTCGTACCCTTTTCTGCAAACTGTCCAGCTGCTCCTTGTACCACTTGTCTTTCTCCTCAAGGCTTTTCTTTAGTTCTTCTTCCTTCTTCACAAAGTCAGTTTCTCTGTGAAGGTACAAGTCATTTGAATTGCAAACTGCTTCATTGCGATTGGACATCACAGGGCAACACAGCAGTAGTATCCAATGGTGACACTGTTTATATTATTGTTGTTATAGTAGACTCACTTCTGCTGATAGTCCTTTAGCAGTTTCTTGGCCTTGTTGTACTTCTTGTCCAGCGTCTCGTACTGAGCTTGTGATTCAGATAATTCTTTGTTGGCAGTTTCACATAGAGCCTGAGCTTCGAGCCAGGAACTCTCCAGCTTCAGGATCTTTTCATTATTCTCTTCAACTTTCTGCTCCAGCGCCGTCTCCCTGGCTTCAAACAGGGATTTGTCTTCTTCTGAAATCCTTAGCTACAGAAACCAGACACTAGATTAGGTTAGATTCCAGGTTAACAAATGCATTTCACAGTTAACATACCTTTTCGTTCAGTTGATTTATTTTCTCATGTGCAATGCTGTTTTTAAGCTGGAGCTAGAGGGAAAAAAAACAATGACGAGTTGATGAAATTAAATGCAAAATTCTTCGTTGTAATTATTTACTACCTCTTTGAATTTGAATGCCATCTGAGAGCTGTCCATGTTGGTTGGCATGAAGAAGGCTTCTGAATGGGGAAGCTCAAACACGTCTACATTACGTCCAGGTGAAAAGTTGGATCCCAGAATCCTGTCATCCATGGCCTCGTCCTCGTAGCGGTCCTCCTGAAATATGAGCAGCACTCAGCATCCCGTCCCAGCAGCCTACAGTCCCAGGAATGTGTCACACCCTGTGGCACTATTCACTGTTCCAGAGCACAGCAATCAATACGGGTCATCACACCCTAGCAGAAAGACTTGGGACGAGGGTTTGGAAGAATTTAACACACACACTGATCTTCTGTCCCAAGTATTCTCAACATAGTAACATTTGAGGAGCTTTCTATTGATAAAAGCCAATGGCTGATTCTGTAACAAGCAACTTCTGCTAATTGATTAAACTTCTTTTCATTAAAGCTGGGGGGCCTAACATTTAAGCCCCCATAAATAGTAAATTTTGTTTGTCTATAGCACTGCAGTATAATATTGTAAACAAGTCCGACCAACGTGCTATCTTCATCATATTATTAGAAAACACCTTATTTGGGCTCAGAGCCAATTGGCTGAGTGAGAGCGGTCCTCTAATTTTATATCTTCTAAAAGCTGATCTATAGATGTGACAGAAAACTAGTTTAAAGCATTATAGGGTGAGGAACGAGTTATATACCAAACGTTTGTAGTTTGAAAGTTAGATACCTCAGCTTTAATGGATACGTTTCTTAGAGCAAACATATGCAATGAAGTAAGCTACTTGAAAATGATAAGAATGTAAGACACTTTTACTTACACAAACATTAAAGTTTTGTAATAAGTATAATAAACTTTAGCATTTAATAATAATAATAATGCATCGGTTTTATATAGCGCTTTTATGGACACTCAAAGACGCTTCACATGTCATTACTCTTTCACTCCATACACGGTGGTGATAAACTACTACTGTAGCCACAGCTGCCCTGGGGCACACTGACAGAAGTGAGGAAACCAGTCTGTGCCATCGGCCCCTCCGACCACCACCAAACTTTCACACACACCAGACTCATTCTAGGCAATGGGGGTGAACAGTAGTTTGGCACTTTACAGCCGCAGCCGCTCCACTGTGGTATCAGGTGTTCCCAGAGGTTAAGACTCTTGCCAAGGACACAACGACAGCAGACATCAAAGGGGGTCGGTGGAGAAAGTCTTGTGGTGGGCTCAAACCAACGACTTATCGTGGGGCGTGATAAATCATTACAGCCTGATGCATCATGTGAAACTAATCAGTGGACATACATTTTATGATAAGAGTCATTTAGCAAGATAAATGCAAGTCAAAGACGTCCTCTGACCAACCTCCTCTGTGGAATGGTCATAGGCATCGTCCATCTGCTGCTGGTTCTTCTCGTGCTCCAGTGTCTCACTAATGAGACGGGCCACTTCACTCTGGGTGCCTGGCTTCTCCCGACCAATCAGAAACCTGTTTGTACAAGGATAAAGACCACATGTTATAGCGGAAGATAGTCTATGTATTTATAAAAGCATGGCAATTAGCTATAGTTGGGTTCTAAAGGAAATGAAATAACACTGTTTTGTGAAAACAGAAAATAACAGTGTACACCAACAAACTCATGCAAGGAGGAAATGCAAATATACAAACGGCTGTGTGCCACATCTATCATTTGCCTATGACTAATAATTAACACAAGCTACCCATTTCTATCTGAGACATGTCAACATGACTCACAACAGAATACTATTAACTCATTTCTTTGTTCGAGGCTCTAACCTCACAGTGGGGCTGTATACAATGAATACATTCTTTAAAAAAAATGTTGATTATTGCATTGAAGTATTTTGGTCGAGGTGTAAGTTGGGTCAAAAAGCAAGTGTGATATTCTACTTCAGTCTGTACTGTGTTTTATCCAGACAGGATCAGTTTTAACTTAAAATGTACAAAAAATAAACTACTAGTGACAGACTATAACAAAAATAGCAACAAAGAGGTATATCCCTACCTCACAGTCCCTTTCGTGTTCTTCAGGACAGTGGCCGCAAATAGTTGAGTCACTCCCACTAGACTGACCCCGTCCACTTCCACTATTTGGTCATTTACCTGTATCCTACAGAGTCCAAAAGTACAATCAGTAAATAAATAAAACTTATTGACAGCATTATATTATGTGAATGTGTTCAAACACATTTAAACACATTCTCACCGCCCATCCTTCTCTGCAGCCCCTTGTTCTGTTATGGTTTTGACAAAGATGCCGAGCTTCTCTAGCCCCTGGTCCGCTCCCACTCCCATCCCGATGATACTAATGCCCAGGCCGTTGTCTCCTGGAGGCAGTAAACACGAGAATGATAAACACACAGGTCACAGGACCTTGACAATATGGGTTTCTCCACTTACCCTTTTCAATCTCCACAGGAAAAACATCCATCTTCTCCACCCTCTTCTCCAGCTCGTACTCTGCAGAAGCTGCCACTGGATCCACATCGTCGTTGCGCCGGTCATAATCTTCGTTGGAAAATGTGCTGAAAACCTGGATGTAAAATATTTTATAATTAGCATATAAAAGGATAGTATATTGTAAAACAGCCAAAAGTATATATATTACACAAATAGGGCTGGGCGATATGGGAAAAAATATATCACGATATGAGAAGTAAATATGATAACAATAGAATTCATGAAACAAACAGCACTGGGAAAAATCAAAACTGCACAACTTTATTAGGGAACACAAAAACGATGTAACAAATCCGTCTTAGCACAGTCAAAACTTTTGTTTCCGTCAATAGTTTTCACACGGAAACACTTTTCAGACAGAAAAGCTCAGTGTTGACACATGGCAGGTGCAGTAACCCACGGAGAAAACAGTCTTTTTAAAATTTAAATAGTTACCGTTACCAACAACATGTTTTGCGGAAGTTTTGAACAACATGAGAAAGGACCATTAGGAGGGAAGCTCTCCTTTGCCACAGCTGTGATCGCAGCCGCCGTTTCTGCACATGCTCAGACCAAAGGTTAACATCACCAGTTTGCATAAACAACAAAAGGTATTTCTGCTTCATATCAACCTCAAAATTATACCGGTCCGGTATTATTGTATCGGTAAAATATATCGCCAAGCCCTCAGCACAAATATTAATCTTTAGTGTTTCATAGGATATTATGTGATTTAAAAGTTTTGTGTCGAAATGTTGAAGTGCTTAGATAGGGCTGTAAACAAACAAGATTTGGCAACAATTCAAGGCTTAGAAGGTTCTTTTAAGACAAAAAATGTAAAGAAGCTAGTACCGCTTATTTACCAGAAATTAAGCAGTATTTTTTGTCTTTCTAAGCCTTAACCATAAGAAGACAAAATTTACTTTTTAAAATGTTACAATTCCTTTTTATCCATTTTTTTACTACTTTGTGTGAACTCCACATACATAGTTATGTACAAACATACAGTACATAACTAATTCCTCTCGTTTCAGACTAGGGATGTAAAAAACTATGAATTTTCATGACCGACCACCGAGCCTCATTAACCGGTTGAAACCGGTTAACCGCGTAGTTTAAAATAGTCCAGGTGTTAGTATTAGATAGCAATATGGCCTACGTGCAGGACTGTACAAGGACTCTACAAGGACTCCATGTTATGACTATGATTTGACTGTCTCTTTGTGACACGTATGTCTTTCGATGTGTGACGTGACAATGACTATATAAACTGTGTACTGCCTTTATTCTGTCTGGGAGAAAGAAACAGAGTAAACCATTGGAACTTGAGAGAAACATAAATAAACTTCCAGAGTTTGGCACACCACGATCCGTCTCTGTCTGCTAAATCCTAACAGATTTGGTGGAGAATGCGCGGCTCAGTGTGTGCCATTCTCTGGATTGTTTTGAGGGAGTTTGCTCTGTTTCTTTTCCTCTGCGTGAGAGACCGGCATGCTGTGTCTGGGAGCGGAGATTCCAGCAGGCTGGAAGAGCTGTTCCTGGATGCTTCTTGTCGCTTCTGTCACTTTTGTTTTTTAAATTGAAGATTCCGACGCGGAAAAGAGTTGGCAGACCTCTCGGACAGCCCGTGCGCACCTCTTTGACAAGAATAAGGTAAGCAGACACCTTTTTAAATGTAAAGTCTGCATAATTGGATACTAGCTAAATTTGGGTCTGTTTTTGAGGTCTGTCGAACTCTCTAAATTGTGTTCAAATAAGTGTTGGCCATTAAAGTGAATAGGATCCATAAAGTGAAAAGTGTTGGCCATTAAAGTGAAAAGGATCCATAAGTGAAAAGTGTTGGCCATTAAAGTGAGGATCCATAAAGTGAAAAGTGCTGGCTATTAAAGTGAAAAGGATCCATAAGTGAAAAGTGTTGGCCATTAAAGTGAATAGGATCCATAAAGTGAAAAGTGTTGGCCATTAAAGTGAATAGGATCCATAAAGTGAAAAGTGTTGGCCATTAAAGTGAGGATCCATAAAGTGAAAAGTGTTGGCCATTAAAGTGAGGATCCATAAAGTGAAAAGTGTTGGCCATTAAAGTGAATAGGATCCATAAAGTGAAAAGTGTTGGCCATTAAAGTGAATAGGATCCATAAAGTGTAAAGGCCATAAGTGTTGGATCCAAAAGTGAAACCATGGTGTAAACATAAAAGCAATAAAAAGGGAAACGTGTTAAGGAGGCCTTTGTTACAAAAGCGTTGAAATTGACGAATTTCAGGCTGATAAATGACAAAAGTAAAGAATCAACAATATTTCAGTGATAACGGTTTAAATTACATACAGAAAAAGGGAGTTTTTGTTTTTTGGAGTGAACAGAGTTCACCGGAGAATACAGAGTTTTATCTAAAGTTGAGCTATGAGAGCTTTCGTGAGTTATTTACATTTTTTGCCGAGTTATATCTACAGTTGAGCTATGAGAGGGTTGTATCCAACAGTTGTTTTGTTTTTTAGAAAGAGATTTTGAGTTTAAACTAGTTTGCTACCTCGATAAAATAGAAGCGTAAACGTTAAAGACAAGAGTGCCTTTTGTTACAAGTGTGGAAAGTGATCACTTCTAGACTTGGGATGACAAAAGTATAAACTACAAGTTATATTTGCTTAACAAAGTAATCTTGAAAGTTATTCTTCTTTCTGTTTTAGCATTTTTGCTAAAACACTGCTTCTGCCTGTGTGTGCTCTATCTGCTGCCGTTGTCAGGGAAACGGCCCCCTCCTTCGCTGCTCTGGCTCTGAATCAGAGCAAAGCTACTGCTTTAGGATTTTGGCTTTTCATAGTTGTTATTCCGTTAAATTTGCGAAATTTGCCATTTGAACATTGTGTTATGACACAGTTAAACGTTTTTAAACACCATTAGTGAATACGTTTTGAATATTATATGTTTTTTGAAACCCAAAGATTAGTACAAAAAGCTTTGCTTTTCTTTTTAAATATGCTGCTTATTTTGTGAGTCCATTATTGCATCTCTGATATATTTCATAGCTGTTTGTGAGAATTTTTTTATGTTTTTATTTTAGTTACAAAAGCCGTTTTTCAAACATTTAAATTAGAATCTGTGTTAAAAGTGATTATTGATTATAGACTTCGTCTAAAAAAGAAAGAGGGAATTAGGCTGTAAAAGTATTATATTATTAAGTTAAACTACCCAATTCACCTTGCAAGCGGTGATGTTTTTGTTTTGACTATGCACCTGACCTTCCTCCTGCTGCTGATGAACACAGCAGAGGAGCCTGGCTCTAAAATGTGCTCCAATTCATACTGACTTCATTTGAAAAATGCTGCAATTATTTTAAATTAGTAGAATATATGCTGAGATAAATGTTCATAGATAATTAATCACACAGTGCAAAAGTACATAATACATATTTTAAAGGTTGAAGGTTCAAGGGATTTGAGTCTTGTTTTTTATTAAGAAAGAGTTTCTGGTCTTAAAATGTCATCATTAGTAAGATAATAAGTAATCTTTTATTTACATAGCGCTTGGGAAAACTCAGAGCGCTCCAAAATTGTTTTGACTTTAGGGAGAAAAACAATCTCATTCACAATCTCTGTTGTTTTTAATTTGACTATAAGGTTGTTTTCCAGAACCAAGGGCACACACTGTACAAGGGTCACTGCTGGACTGGACACAGAGGGATCAGAACAGTGGCCCAGAGTAGACACCATCCAACCAGCCGCAGATCGTAAAGGCGAGATAGCTACCTCCGTGTGCCCCTCCCCCACTACAGACCGATGGTCGTAGGGGGCAGTGAGACCGGGGCCACAAAGTGGGGTTTTCTGTAGGCAGTGGTGGGTGAGTTGTTTTGCAATCTGGAAGTGTGCCCACTTTGCGTGGTTGCATCACCACAGTGTGACCTTTGAGACCTACAGGTGGTTCGAGGAGTCTGGAGACACGACCCCAAAATTCCCACCCTACACACACACACACACACATACACACACACATTCATATTTACATATAGATACATGAAAAAGCAGAACATGAGAAAAAAAGCATTTTAAAAGTTTACTCCAATGTAAACACATTTTTAATTGTCTATCACTTGAATCTTTAGTTGAATCAGTATTTTTTGAGACCAGAAATGTTCATTTGAATTCTATATTGTCATGGACATAATTGACCTCTGTCCTGACACTTTTGATTTGTTGATTTTGTACTGTGTGAAGTAATTACATTGATGAGGATTAGATCTGATAAAAACACAAATTAGAGAAGTAAACTGAATCATTGCGCTTGCTTTTGTCTGAGGGACATTAGCAACAGCATGAATAGAAATTGTGTTAAAGTAGAATCAAAGTGACTTAACCATAGAAAGTAACTATTGCATAACAAGCTGTGTACAGGAACTGAGACACTGCACCATTGACCAGAAGTGCATCGCAAATGACCTGATGTGCTTCAAGTGAAAAGACTGTATCTGGAGATCCTGATGTGCATCTGGAGACCAAAACCATGGCTTGGACCCTACTGATGTCCAAGATGACATCTCTATATGACCTGACCTGATGACGACTGAGACTCACCCTCAGGGGACCCTGAGGACCTGAGGACCTGAGGATCTGAGAGAGAAAAACCTGGGGAGTGATGTTTATATTTTTGAAATCATACATTGATGAGTGCTAAATGAGAGAGATACTCATGATTCTTTCTTTTGTTTTTGTTTGTCCCTAGCTTCTGGACATCTGATGATCTATTGGACACAGACATTTGCAGAACAAGAACAAGCCAATGAAAAAACGTCTATTGCTGATGCTATTGCTACAACCAGAACCACAACCTGTGACCAAATGCAATATACATGTTAAGTATTCAGACATCTGACAGACAAAAACTTTGACTTTTTTTTAGTCTGGGAGACTGAGCAACTGTTAAAATGTTTTAAAATGATAAAGTATAAGTATTGTAGCGTTTTAGTAGATGTTAAATAGTAGTAAAAAAGTAGAATTTGACTTCCTTTGTTGTTCATAAACACATTTCCACATAAGAGTTAAAATAGTACCCTACAATGTTATCCTTTTGATAGATCAGCTAGAATATTAGAATCAGAGTTATTTTAGAGATGTTAAAAGTGACAGAAGTCACAAATTAGGAATATGCCTTTGCTCAAGCTGCAACCGAGCTTTGGAGTTAAAAAATAGTGTAAAAATAGAATTAGATAAATGCATCAACCATAGATGCTTTCAAAAATAGAGATTATTTCTAACCAGTGCTAATATCAAATGGTAAAGGGACCATTTCACAAGCATTTACTTCAAAAGTAGATAAAGTTAATTACAGTTTATGTACAGTTTTATTAGATACTTGCCAAATTCACTTGTTTTCAAACATTGGTGAATGTTGACAATACAAAAAGCTCATATGAGTGTAGTCTAGATTAATGCCTACTGTAGATCAATGAGATAGATTACAATCAAAAGCATTTAAAAGCATTTTGATGTATTTGTGTATAGCACAAAAACACAATAGTAGATATTTAGATATCTTTGAGAAGTTTAAAAAGCTGTAGATTCATCAGCACAGATTAGAATCAGAATTCAAACACCATTGTAGAATTACTGACCCCAACCCCAAACCTGCTAAAATAGATTAGCTCTTGTAAGGATAATACTAATTGGATTAATGATGTACATTCATCCCAAACTGCCTGACAATAATATATTTAGATAATAAAAAGTAATAAATCACTGACCACTATAGAAGTGTAAATGTTGACCATTTGCCTTACTGTGTTCACAGTTTTATTCCTGAGAATGAGAATAGATAGAGCAAAATCCCACTGATAATAAGCCACTGATAATGAAAGTAAACCACAGAGAGATTTATTAGATTAAAATGTATGTTTAAGAATATGGCTCAATAGAAGCAAATATGCAAACATATTTGTAAATAGATTAGAATAGTTTTAAACTATAGTGATAATGAAAGTAAAGTACACAGTCTAAGATTGAAAAGTGAAAACAATACAGTGGAGTGTAGTGTAAACAATTAGCATTAGAATAAAAGTATAGAGTAATAAAAGTGAAATTAGCTTCTAATTTGAGACTCAGCTCGTTTTTGTCTGTGTTTTGACTGAATCTGCTGAGTTCTTGTGTGTCCAATAGTGTTTGTTTGTTTTTATTTTTGATTTGTTTTTGTTTTTTTGTTTATTTATTTACTTTATTTTTATTTGTTTTATTTTTTCCCAGGATAGAGGATAAAATCCACTGATATTGATTTGATGATTATGAGTGTAATGCATACATTTTCTTTGTTTTTAATAATTTTTAAAAAGTTTTTTTTGAATTTTTTTTTTTCTTTCTTTTTCCACTTTATTGATTGATCAATTTGAGTGATCACATGTGATTATGTGATCAAAGGGGAGGGTGTTAGTATTAGATAGCAATATGGCCTACGTGCAGGACTGTACAAGGACTCTACAAGGACTCCATGTTATGACTATGATTTGACTGTCTCTTTGTGACACGTATGTCTTTCGATGTGTGACGTGACAATGACTATATAAACTGTGTACTGCCTTTATTCTGTCTGGGAGAAAGAAACAGAGTAAACCATTGGAACTTGAGAGAAACATAAATAAACTTCCAGAGTTTGGCACACCACGATCCGTCTCTGTCTGCTAAATCCTAACACACGTTCTTTGAAATAACAGCCATTTCGAGCTGTGTGTGTGTGCGTGTACATGTGTGCGTGCATATGTGGCGCGTACGGCGTGAGAGTCGGCCCAGAGTTTACTGTTACATTGGCGCACACAGCTAGATAGGGACCCGCTCGTCACATCGTGCAAATAGGGCTTAAAATAGCGTTATGAAGAGACCTCCCCTCTCCCCCTTTTCTCTTTTTTAACCGACGACTTTGACCGGTTAACGCTGTGACGGTCAACCACCGGTTAAACGGTCACCGATTTACATCCCTATTTCAGACAGAAATGTATCTGCCTGGTGTCAACACTGTTCTAAAGACATTTTAAATGTTACAGGAATGTTTAAAATATCAGATTTTTGTGGCTAAAATAAATAATTATTATGCAGTTAAGGCTGTAAAAGTTTTAGTCGATTGTTAAATGGCATTGCCATTTGTATTTTTCCTTGCCTCCACCCCTTCAGCTAGGCCGCCCAGGGCCACCCACTGGCTGATGGCACATATCTGCCGGATGCCAATCTACCTGGGCATAAAGGGCCGCAGGGGGCCCCAGGCCCAACTGAGTGCTGACGTCTGCGTCCAATGCTACAGCTATTTGGTCACTTTATGTATTATTTTTTGCATAGTCCACAGCCTCTCACCTCCATCTTTTATATCAGCCCACACATCCTGTTTATAACATCAAATGTTATCTTGCTACTACCCTGGACTCTCTGGCACATTGAGAGAAACCGTGATTTGATTACAAAAACAATAGATAGTCTAAGTGTAGGACTGTATGTAATTAAAACGTGTATAAAAGAATACAAAGAGGAACTGTTCATAGAAGTATGAATATGTCATACGAGTCATACATACAAGTTTTAGGAGGACGTTTATGAGCTGCCTGATATGCAGAGCAGCGCTAGAGCACGAGCTTGATTTGTGGTGAGAATGATGAACTGTACTAGCGTAATGTGGCGAATGTGAGCGGAGCAGAAACTAGGACACAGCTGCAGAGAGCACTGCAGTGAATGGAGCACGACCCATTGTAAAACAAAAAGGCAACAAGTGTCTGTTAGATATGGTCAACAAAAACAGAAACCGTATGTTTCCTTCAGCTCATTACCAGGACCTTTATGGGCACATGAAACCGTGTGAGCCATTTAACTAATAGCGCAGATAACACAAGCCTGAATGGTTCGCATAATCCACATAAAACACTCCGGCAAACGAGCTGTAATATTGAGCAGCAAAAGGATTGGAGACGACCATCTGCTGTGGCTCACTTGTGAACATGAACTAACAGTATGTGGCTGTGTTTAGTCTGGATGAGCATTGTGAATCAAGCCTCCCAAAATAGACATTTGCAAGGATGTCTTGAGAAAAAAAAAAACATATTGAAAGTTTAGTGCAAAAATGAAGACTTAAATAAAAACTGTTACTAGTGAATGTACATAAGCAATATCTTCCATCCAAGCCCAAGACACAGGAAATAATGAACTTGAAATTGTCGAGGTGCGGAAACGCTACATTCATAGTATTATGAAGAGGCTTCCAACCAAGCTACTGTCGCCTATTGGCTTTTTGTTTTGTTGTAAGTTACTCAAACGTTTACAACCTCGTGTTATTTTTTGCGTCTTGTGAAAATTACGACAAAAAAAATCTCCACCCACAAACCGTCCAAGATGATGAAACACAGGCAGTTCACTAGAATGTATTGTATTCCACTACAGACTTCTACTTATTATGTCATCTACTTTAATACCATCTTAAGAATTCCAACAGAGATAATAGATGACAAAGGGATTAGATGTTAGCACAGACTCCTGGAGTATAATCAAATCTGATTATAGAGATGATCCTGAGAATAGTCTGTCCAGAGCCTACTTGGTCATCGCTGACTTAAACTCATGGCGTCTCCAGCATCACAGGAAAATTGGACCCTCGTTGGTGCTGCAATGTGCCAGGAAGTGCTGTGATGAAGCAAAACAAACTTTTACACAGTCTCTGGCATGTCTTTTTGAACTTGAGGATGAAAATCAAATTATAATGCCTAAATCATCAATATAAACTTGCTAATATTGATTGATCATTTTCCCTACCACTTTGGCAATTATCTGAACTCTTAAAAGTCCATTTAAATTGTGAACTTCCTTTTTTTGTGACGTCAGAAGAAAGATTAGACGCAGTGGATTACGCACACTACTGCTGCTCTGCGGTGAAGAGAAGAATGCTTTTCAAGGGGCCTCTAACCTCCATCTAGCCACAACTCTCCCCCTTTTATGTTCAACTACAAGTTATGGCCCTGTATCCAATACGCCTTAAACTATAAATGCACAAAGAGATCTTAGCACCCTTCAGGCCGATCCCACCCTCTGACTGTAGCCAAGTCAAGTAAAAAAGTAGCGCAAAGTCAATACTACAGGGTGAAAAAAAATTCAGGAAAGTCTTGTGTGACAAGATTTACGGTTCTAACATACCAACATTAACACACCTTTATCATTCAAAATTAAATTATACTTGATTAAAGTTGATAGTTCCCTCTAATACTACTTCAGTACAGATGAGAAAGGAGGTGATGCTGCCCAGTGTAAAATTGTGGGGTAAATGGGGACGAGGGAGACTGAGTGAACAGTGGGAGTTTGATTACAGTCTGTAACTGAATGTAGTGTGGGACTGCCTAAAATGTTAGACCTCATTATTTTAGCTTGAAAGAGTTTAAGGTATACTGTATCAAATGATCTTTAAATTAAAATTTCATGTGTTCCAAATAATCACCTCCAGTGCCACAGCTCAGAATACAAATGGATCTATTAAAAAAATTGTAAATTGTAAATAGTTCCAATTAGCCTCGCAGAACAAGAGCAGATTATCTATTGAACAAGTTTTGTAGCGTAGACTTGAGACCATTATGGGTAGAATGTTGGCTAATATGTAAAGACAGCAGTGCTTGGGAGCAGCAGCAGTCTGCTCATTGAGCTGCAAAGACTTTTTCCGTTGCCATGGAAGCCTAGCCTCTTTTCAAACAATGTCTTCTTCTCCAACTGATACCCAATCACTCAACTACTGTCCTCCGCACTGGACTCACTCTTTATTAGGCCTTTGCTCCACGGGGCCCTGTACACAGAGCACCCTGTTACCCTCGACGCGGACTATCACAGCAAACACACACTTTCTTCACACTCAGCACAAAGAAGCACAGCTGCGTGTCAGACACTGCCTCCAACTAGTCACACACCAGAGGAAAAGCACATGATTTTTATGTACTGTTTCCATCTGCAAAAGTTTCCATAAACTGAACAAGCCCACAGCAAACTTACAATGTCCAAAAGGCCAATTCAATCTGAGACAGTCAAAATCATTTACATCCATTCAAACAATCTAAAATGACCCTGTGTTGTCACTACTGTTTAGATGTGGTTCTATCAGTGAAGCATTTGATTTGGCTCTTCTCTTCACTTACAGCTGCAGAGAAGTCACATCACAGACACCACCCTCAAGGGAAAAATACAACAACAAAGTGATAACCGCTGATAACGGCAGCTGTGAGGAGCAAACGGGAAAAAGCCAATGTAACCCACCACTGCTTTAAGGAGAGCTGCATGGTAAAGTAGTGCATGCTGATCAGCCACTAATAGTAAAAACTAAATACAATCAAGGTGCTTATGCATTGTGAAAATAAGATTGACAGGACATATTTTCCCATCTTCCTTTGTTACCTGCAGTATTTAACTATAATGCGGAGAATAGAGGTGGAGTGTGGCTGCCTGCCATAATGGAGTCATATTTCCAGAGGAGTGCTAAGATAAACAGGTAGAACAGGTTTGTTTATAAATGGACCACATTGACCACGTTTGTCCTGAACTATAGGCTTTAAGTTTATATGCAATAACATTGAGTAAAACACAGTGTTTGTGCAAGTGTGTTGTGCGATAATCACATAATGAAGTGCTTGAAGCACTAACCATTAGCACTTGCCCAACGCCAAGTTCCGTCTGTGCACAGAGAGCATTAGCAGTCAGCCCAGTGCCCACAGGCCCAGGTGCCTGAGCCCACACTCATGGTCTTTATGTTGGGTGGAGAAGGGTGGAGCTCTGTGGGCCACATTCCTGTGGCCGGCAGAAGACCCACTGCAGATAGGAAATGGAAAGCACAACACTGCATGACATGGGCTGGTCCTGTCCAGCATGCACATTGACTATCAAAGTTTGAACTTGCAGACCACATTTGTCGGAAGCAACAAAAACAGGGCCAACACCTTCACAAAATATAAGATAACCAGAAATAATCAGAGAGAAGTCTGTGCTCTTGTCGAGCGCAGACAGAAAGGACAATGTTGAAACCTCACAATGTATTATTACTCGATATAATTAGTATAGTAGACAATGTTTAAATGTTGAGTAAGAGCTTAGTGGTTAACCAGGGTAGACACACAGATAAAATTATGGAACATTATCCAAGTAAAAACTTGCCCAAAAAAAACAAATAACAGAAAGACATTTGTTCACCAGGAAGACATAGTGAGGAATGCTGCTGTGCAGTATGAGCATACAGTGTTGGCCAAGGAACAAAAACAAACAGAATATTCAGGGCTGGGGTCATACTTCTTTAAGTAAAACTTGTTGTGCACAACTCTACTGTAGTGGATGGATCTGAGAGACTGCTCAGATCACTCAGGTATGACTGTTCTACTTTCAGACACAAAGAGAGGCTTTCTCCTCTCAGCACAGCTCCTGTATCAAAACACTCAGGTTACGTAGAGACCTGAATCCTGCTGTAAGGTACGAGCACAAATCACTTCCTCTTTTAGTAATCAGGGAGAAGGCTAGAGAGTGAACCAGCAGGGAAAAGCTTTCACTCATTAAACAGACTGGACTGTCAAATGACCAACCTTTGACCCTGTGGTATGACGGATATTCACAGTTGTCACATATTTCCATCTGCCTCTTGCAGACACTCATCATAATACTAAAAAATAGCACACTTGCCACTTATCCATTACATACAGTGTTTGTCCTAGTTCTGTGCACACCAAAATAAAAGTGCTTTACCAGCAAACAGGGAATGTAGAGCAAAACAAATCTGTGGAAATCACAAACTGTTGTATACCAGCTGCATAGTCAGCTTTACATCATTTGATTTTCTGCATGTTGTACTCAGGACTGTGGTGTCATTTTGTGTCATACATTTGTACAAGGCAATCCTCTGATGTCATTATTTACCTTGTGAAAAGATTTAACGTTAACCTGTTTGTGAAATACTGTCTGTCGCTACAAGACTTAGCAGCAAACTCTGCTGTATCCATTTGTGTGAATGAACTACTGTAAAGATGCTAACACACATAGCACCAGAGTAAAACATGCCCTCTGTCTGTCATTACTGCACTTTGGGCCACTGGTTGTTTGTGGCCACTCAGGTCAGCTCATGGTCCCCTCTCCCAGGACCCCCTGCCATGATGGCCGGGACACGCCAGAGATAACAGTGCATTTTGAAGCCTGGATAAATACAGTGCCTTGCGAAAGTATTCGGCCCCCTTGAACCTTTCAACCTTTCAACATTTCGCCACATTTCAGGCTTCAAACATAAAGATTTAAAATTAAAAAAAATTGACATGAATCAACAACAAGTGCGATACAATCGTGAAGTGGAACGAAATTTATTGGATAATTTAAACTTTTTTAACAAATAAAAAACTGAAAAGTGGGGCGTGCAATATTATTCGGCCCCTTTACTTTCAGTGCAGTAAACTCAGTCCAGAAGTTCAGTGAGGATCTTTGAATGATCCAATGTTGTCCTAAATGACTGATGATGATAAATAGAATGCACCTGTGTGTAATCAAGTCTCCGTATAAATGCACCTGCTCTTTGATAGTCTCAGGGTTCTGTTTAAAGCGCAGAGAACCATGAAGACAAAGGAACACACCAGGCAGATCCGAGATACTGTTGTGGAGAAGTTTAAAGCCGGATTTGGATACAAAAAGATTTCCCAAGCTTTAAACATCTCAAGGAGCACTGTGCAAGCAATTCTATTGAAATGGAAGGAGTATCAGACCACTGCAAATCTACCAAGACCCGGCCATCCCTCCAAACTTTCATCTCAAACAAAGAGAAGACTGATCAGAGATGCAGCCAAGAGGCCCATGATCGCTCTGGATGAACTGCAGATAACTACAGCTGAGGTGGGGATGGTGTGTTCAGGGTGATGAGCTGTGTTGCTTTTACGCCAAACATATCGTTTTGCATTGTGGCCAAAAAGTTCGATTTTGGTTTCATCTGACCAGAGCACCTTCTTCCACATGTTTGGTGTGTCTCCCAGGTGGCTTGTGGCAAACCTTAAGAGACTTTTATTGGATATCTTTGAGAAATGGCCACTCTTCCATAAAGGCCAGATTTGTGCAGTGCACGACTGATTGTTGTCCTATGGACAGACTCTCCCACCTCAGCTGTAGTTATCTGCAGTTCATCCAGAGCGATCATGGGCCTCTTGACTGCATCTCTGATCAGTCTTCTCTTTGTTTGAGATGAAAGTTTGGAGGGACGGCCGGGTCTTGGTAGATTTGCAGTGGTCTGATACTCCTTCCATTTCAATAGAATTGCTTGCACAGTGCTCCTTGAGATGTTTAAAGCTTGGGAAATCTTTTTGTATCCAAATCCGGCTTTAAACTTCTCCACAACAGTATCTCGGACCTGCCTGGTGTGTTCCTTTGTCTTCATGGTTCTCTGCGCTTTAAACAGAACCCTGAGACTATCAAAGAGCAAGTGCATTTATACGGAGACTTGATTACACACAGGTGCATTCTATTTATCATCATCAGTCATTTAGGACAACATTGGATCATTCAAAGATCCTCACTGAACTTCTGGAGTGAGTTTGCTGCGCTGAAAGTAAAGGGGCCGAATAATATTGCACGCCCCACTTTTCAGTTGTTTATTTGTTAAAAAAGTTTAAATTATCCAATAAATTTCGTTCCACTTCACGATTGTGTCCCACTTGTTGTTGATTCATGACAAAAAATTATATTTTCATATCTTTATGTTTGAAGCCTGAAATGTGGAAAAATGTTGAAAGGTTCAAGGGGGCCGAATACTTTTGCAAGGCACTGTATGAGCTGAGCATGGACTAGAGTGATTTGTTCCAGTCATGATTTTTTAAATTAGATCAAATTAGATCAAGTCACAGTAAAATATTAGTGTTAGAAGAACATATTGTCTTCGGCAGTTGAATAAAATATCTGACGGAATAGAGTGCGTGAGGTCAAACCTCCATATTTTGTTCAGGTAACTGGGAAAGTTTCAAAAAGCTGTGGTTTACTTTTTATATAAAGTCCTTCATGATTCACATGCAGCATTTAAAGCTGGAGTACCTAACTTTGAAGCCACAAAAATGAACTACGTAATAAAAATGTAACTAGCTCTCATAACAATTTGTTTTATCACGAGTTTTCACATGCATGTATTTTAATCACATATTTAGATCAGCTCTCAGTATGTAAAAGATCAAATGCAAGACAGCATCTTTGGGTCAGATTTGTTCAACAAATGTATGAAACAAAAAAGTGAAGTTACCTCAGCTTTAACCCTCAAATACCCACTGACTCAATTATTTCCCATCATTACAGTTTTTAATATCTTGGCCTCTCTTTCACACTTGTGCCCAAGCTCCAACAAGCCCTTATGTCAACAAAACTTCCCAAAATATCTGCAACAACAGTTCTGTCCCCCCCTGGGCCCTTCCCCCCGCCCCCTCACCGGTCTACCATCAGATTGTACAAATTCTTCAGAACCTCGTCCATCGTCCAGGAAACAACCTCTGCTGAATCACAGTGGTTCATAATGACCCCTGGCTGCCCTGCTCGAGCCAACCAACAATTACAGACATGTAAACAAGACAGGATACATACCAGGATGGGGTCTGTGGAGAACTGTATTTTCCTCTGTGGGGGTGGATCTTCTTCATCAGATAGTCCGATCTTTTCATAACAATCCTCATCATAGTCTTCCTCATACACGGGCTCTTCAACATCGGCATCTTCTTCTTCGTCCTCTTCCTTCAGGAATTGATCGACATCCCGGTCATCCACAAACGCAGCATTCTCGATACCGTAAACAGGAGGAGAAGCTCTGTCCTCCAGCTCAATCTCCTCCTCCACTCCCTCGTCTTCATCACAATTACTACTACGCTTTCCGTTTTTGTCAAAACTATGAACCTCTTCTGCAATGGGTCTTTCTGTACCACAATGTATCGAGCTGGATATCGATTTCTCTGGTGTAAAAGTTTGGTTTAAAATTTGCCGCGATGCTTTTGAACTTTCCATGTTCTCCTCGTCAAATACTTCGTCCATTTCGCCCTCTTCGTCGTTCTCTTCACTTTCGGATGACTCGTTGTCTACCACCACTAGCTCTGCTCTGACCATGCTCACACCCTTAGTCCCCAAAGCTGCATGGTCATTCGTCTTGTCGCTTTCAAAATATTTGTTTGTGTCATTGCTTTGAATTGCACCAGAGAATGTCTGAGGCGACCTGTGTTGCTTGCTTTCGTCACCACCAACAGATGTTCTGGTAAAGCCTTCACCAAATGATAGGGAATGGTTGTGCCCAGGGCTTTTGGAGCTTGGAGGCTCTGGTGAATTTGGTTTGTGACTTGTATGAGAGGAAAATGTCATCTGGATTGAGCTTTTGTTAGTGGGTGAAGAAACCTCTTTAGATACTGGGTTTCTGTTATCCCTTATTGGAGAGGTAGGCACCAAGTACTCACTTGTGCTGTGCTTAGTGGGAGATGGTACTTCTTTTTCAGCCAAATTAGTGTTCGCTTCCAAATCATTTTCTGTCATGTAATTCTCCAGTCTTTTTGATATAGGCCCTGCATTGAGAGACACTCTGGATGCGTTTATCTTGTCACTATCAGTGTCCTCGTCTAGTCTAGATTTAGTTGTAGTGGTTGGTTCAGACTTGAAAGTTTCAAATGAGCCTGACGCTCTTCTTGTGCTTTTTGACTCTTCTGAGGAACTTCCAAGAGACAAGCGACTCACAACTCTGGTGGGAGACTGCTTCTCAGACACAGGCTGATCTTTGAGGCCTCTTTCAAAGAGTTTTCTGGTGACTGAAAACTTTTCTGCCAGTGATACTGTATCCATCTCAACATCTTCTCCTTTTGGCGATTTATCTGCGTTCAATGATTCAGGGCTTGTAGCGTTGTTGCGGTTTAGTTTATGTGCATTGGCTGGAAAAGGCAGCTTTAGTGGGGTCACCTCTGATTTCAATGGGGCTTTAGCCTCTTGAGTCTCCTGCTGTTGGCCGTCCATCTGCAGAAATATGTTTTTTATCTTGTTCACCCTGGTCCCAAAAGGCCTTCCCCTGGAGTCCTCCCGGGTGTCATTGGTGCCATTTGCATATGATTTAGAAGTGGCCTCAGATTTGGGTCCATCAAAGGAGCATTTAATGGAGTGGAAGTCTGACTTGTAAGCGTTTCTGTGGGGAGACGCGCTCCTCAGAGATCTTTCGCTTGCTTTGCTTTCAGCTTTTATCATTTTGCCCCGGAGAGAAAAGGCTGGAAGTGAACGAGCTGCTGGTTGGCTGCCGATGGACTTTATCCTTTAGCTACTTTATGCAAACGGAGCCGTGTGTCCAGTGGAGCTTCTTCGGAGCAATGTGGGGTGGTAAAACACAGATGGAGACGCCATCTGAGGATAAAAACACATACAGTATTAAGGTAAAACAGGTCAAGACTCATCTGTTTTCTGAGTATCTTGACTAACCAGGGTTTTATTAGCTAATCAGATAAAGTTCGCTAGCATGGTTGAGACATGCCTAACAAAAAGTAACTTCTCGGTCCGTTTGGCACATAACTTTGATCACTGTACTGCAGAAGGCTGTGGCTAAGTGTTTAAAGCGAGTTCACAGCTGTTTTATCAACATATAGTCTAGTTTTGATCTTTCTCCGAACAATTCATTGTAGCACTTTGAAGCGTGAGCCGCTGAAAAGCTTTGCGCACAACAGCCATCTTTGGAAACACACAGAAGTTGTAAAAGCTCTCACCTCGCGGTTTCTTTAATCAAATCCACGGAGTCGAAACTCAGGCTGAGAGTGTCCGTTTGGCGCTATCAAACTTGTCCCTTCTTCTTGTTCACCGCCATCATTCTCTCCACTGTGTTCCTCCTCCTCCTCGCACTTCCAGACCTTCCAGACCTGTCCCGGGCTGCGCGCGCAGACCCAGGAACAGAGGGAACCGGGAGCGCGCGCACATTCCAGGACTGCACTCCCCCGTGTCTCCCCCCCCTCTCCCCTCTCTCCCCTGTCTCCCCCGTGTCTGTCTCCCCCAGAGCTGAGCCTCGGCCCGGGCAGTCTGCAGACACATGAGCTGCACAAGGAGCAGGCGTGGGAAAGCCATAGTATCACACTCCAGCTCCACTGCGCTCCTCGGCTGTGGAAACAAATCACATATTCACACTTCACTCACTCGTAAACACTTTTGAACTACTACAAGCCTATAGCCATTAACACACAGGACTAAGTATTCTTGATGCAAAGGAGCAACAGCTCTACTTAGAGCTCCTCTGAGTCACCTTATGAAAAAAAAATTATAAAAGATTCCTAGAAAACATATAAATTCAGTGATAATTGATGAAAATGATACACTCTGTATTCTATTTCAAATGAGCAATATCATAACATTTTATTTTTCTTTAATAGTCAGGGTTGTAAAGTCCTGTCATTCTTACAATCCATCCTTTCCACGACGGTTGAAGTATTTGAAAAGCTTCACTTGCCAGCCACCTAGAGAGAAGACAACTTATACAACTGATTTTTTGTCATTCAAGTCACTTTATACAAGTGAGGCCAGCTCCAGAGATCGCAGTCCCTAATGCTTCAGTCACGTGATTCCTTCTAAATAAATAATAGATATGACACTTATATGACATATATTTATAGGACAAAATTATAGAACAAACTATTTATTCTAAATTTCTTATGTATTGAATATTTGATACTAATTAATTCCATGAACAAGTATGAAAACTAGATTTGACTAAATTGGACATTATTTTGGATGTGTATGAGAACAAACTTAGTACTATGTTATCTTTCAGCTTAATGTCAAAGAGGAGCAGAATGATATATACTGTACAAGGGAAAGTACATTTTGTCCACATATAAGCCACACTTGAACATAAGCCTCATTGTTTTCATGTTGTATTGTAGCGAATTGACAACATGATTAAATGACGAGGTGCTTGACAGTTTGAGTGTCCATGACTCATTCACTGCCTATTTTGACAATAAACGAGAGCCCTGTAGCTACTAAAACTTGATGAGGTCAAAATAACCTAAAATTGCCTCTAACATGTTTGCACACTTCTGTCTTTTGCACAAATCTGAGTGATTCTATCAATGCCAAACGTGACATGTAAATTTCTCCTGTGTGAGATCAATAAAGTATATCTTATCTTATAATAATAAGTCCATAAACTCTGCTCTGAAAACTCTACCACAATAGAAAATACATATATTAGCCGTAAATGTAGCAACATTGCTGAAATTACGATAATCACTGTGGTAAAGAAGCAAGTTCAAGTGTTGAGCCTGTTCCTTATTATGAAAATCCATTTTTACATTTTAGAACGTTGACAAGAGCATTGATGAGAAATGTATACTTCTGCCGTTTTGGAGAGTGAACGTGCTCTACAAGTCTGTGTCAAGCACCATCAAAACTAAATCAGATGCTGTGATAGCAACAGCCTTATATTAATGTTGGTTTGTCTTAAATAGTTTATTAACTGTTATATAATGGTAATAATGATTAATAAATGAACCTCATTGTTAGCAGATGGTGAACTATTTAAACATGTGAGCAATTTCCTTTTAGTATCCAACACTTAAATCGACTCTATTGAGTATGAAGTGATATTTCATTGTACTTTAGTTGAAATATGTCGGGAAAGCCTCCAGGTTTTTAGGCATTTCCTCTGGAGCGATCATTCCTGTGCATAACAAATGGAATATCCGATGTGAGGACTAAAGATATTAAAGATTTATGAGGTCTTGAATATTAATCCAGTTGGTCATTTCCATAATGTCAGAATTGATATTACGTCATTTCATATTTTAATACGGTCTTCGGTATTGAGGTATTACATGCTTTTTTTACATCAACAAAAACATGTTCGATTGATGTGTTTAGCTTCTCATGCTGGCCTCCAGGATCCACTCTTGACAACTGTGTGACAAAACTTACACTAAATACACACATAATACACTGTACAGTAGACAGAGTCAGGGGGCTGTGCTCGGGGGCATCAGGGCATCAGGGCACACTTCCTTTTAGCATTTAAAAGAGATACATTTTAGTGTTCATTAACGACCTACTCTGGAATAGTAAAATCAAACAATAAAATAGTGCGGTCAAGTTAAGGATTAAGAAGGTAGGATAAGAGGCAGACGAGGAGTATAGATATTACAGTCTATAGACACACGACTATAGTGGGAGTATTAATCCCTGTCGCAGGTGTAGCACTAAGGTGTTAACTGTGTAAAGCAGTAGTAAAGTGGAGGCTGTTGTTTTCTGTTGCTTTGTTGCCTTTGTGAGCGGGTGGTATGCAGCTTTGCAGGAATTTGTGCTTTGTATTGTGCATGCCACGGCCTGAACTCTGTATTGCATCACTTTGGAGAAAGACATGGATAAGGAACAGATACACCATTACAGCTGTCAATCCCAGAGTAGGCCGATTATCTGATCATGATTAATTAATGTGTAAAAGTTTTGAGTATAGGAAAACTTATAAGATGCACACATTTTGATGTGCCAATGCCACAAAAATATGTTTTAGGTGGTTGTTCACGCGCATCTTTTGTGAAATTAACGGTATAAAACACTTTAATTTTGCTGCCATCTTGTGGTTGAATACAGCTTTAGTCTTCTGTAACATTGCTATCTCGGGTTTTGTAGATTGCGATCATTAACCTCTTAATTGAAACCGAGAAACACCAATGATGTAACAGTTTCTACCTCTCCGACTCATGTGAGAAAATAGTTCTAACTAAGTTTACAGTTTTGAACAAGGATCTAAATTAATTTATTATCATCATCATCATCATCATTATTATTTATAAATTATTATTATTATACTGTTTTAGATCATTGTTGTTGCTGTGCCGGATGACTATAGCAATATTGTAAGAGACTGATAAGATGAGCAAGTACAAAGATCTTGCCCGTACAGTCAAAATAGAATCTGAACCTAAGAGAGCTTCTGAGATCACACTCATGGGGACTGCACGCACCCTAACAACAGTCATGGGTTCAACCCCATACCCTAAAGCTAGAAGAAAGAAGATAATAATGATGATGATGATGATGCACCATACGTATATATCGCTTTTAGGGACACTCCAAGACACCTCACATGGTATTATTCAATCTCTCCATGCACAAAGGTGGGATCTACTACTGCAGACTTAGCTGCCCTGGGGCAGACCGACTGAAGCAAAGCTATATTCTGTGAGTAAGAACAGATGAGTAATGTCTTAATTTATATAATGCATATTTGGGAACTAAATACAATTGCAATGTATTCCTTATTTCTGTTTGTCTCATAAAATTGAAAACATATTATTCTTATTAACATCTCTTCAGCTATACCAGGTTTTTGATATTAGTATGTAACATTACAACAAAATTTATTGTTTTAAAAAACATGTTTACATAATCAACATGGTGTCTAAATTACGAGTATTGAACATATTCAATAGTATTGTATTCCAATGTGAAATTTCAGTACTGTTTCAACACTATTGATAACAAAAGCTAATCTTAAAATAGACCTATTAAAATGACAAAGGGTATATAAAGGCAGTATTGAAGATAGCCTGTCTGTATCTACCCTCTCGAGCACATGCAGTTTGTTTCCAAGGAAACAGAGGCTAATGATTCTCCTCTTACACAGCATTTTCAGGGCCATGACAGAAACCCTGCACACCACACCATCACGGTGTTCTGAAGGCAAAGATAAAAACGTTCCCTTTTTTAACTCCATCAGGAACGTCTTCTGCAGCACAGGATAGAGTATACAGTCATTTGGAATGTCTTAAATGATCCTTGGGGTTGTGGAACAAAAAAGTCAAGTGGAAGAATTGATTAAAAAAAAACTCATACTGAGCCAGAAGATCCAAAAGTCTTTCCATCAAGACACTGGAAGATCCTCGACTCAAATGAATGCCGTCACTGATGCAGACTGCTGCCCAATAACCATCAGAGCCTCTAAGACTGAAAGGATACTCCAATTGCTTCCAGAGAAAGGGGTGACATACAGTAATGATGGGGTGCAAGGGGCAAAGCGGCCGCAGGTTCCAGATCTTAGAGAACGCCCTTGGCCTCGTCTGTGTGATCTCACCTGGTTTTCAACAGGAACACAATGACCACAGGACAATCTTCCAGGAGAATAACATCACTCTTTTGGACCATCCACTGATCTAAATCCAATTGAGAACCTTTGGATATGAACCTTTACTTTTTTGTGGTTGTAACATTTTGCACTACACGTAACATTGCTTTTAGAGCTGAGATGGAGAACTGATATTCCAAATCCCAGACAGCCAACAGATTGTGTTGGTGACACAGTGATCTGAACTTGATAGGACTTGGCTATCTGGCCTTGGCCTGGTTCTGGAGGATGTCCTTGATCTAAATGATTTTTCTCAGCCAAAATACATGGTTGCTACAAGGCGACAGCCCCCTCCCTCACCGACAGTGGATTATTACATCAGTTGACATGCAAGTTGTACAGATGTTCATATGTAATTTTTGATTATTTCTGTCCTGAAGCTGAGTCCATGTATGTGTGTGTGTATTAGTTATTTCCCAAATAAAAAACTTTCATATTTGAAGAAAAAGAAACCCAAATACCTAGTGCCACACTTACAAACTTTGTCTCCCATTCATTATAGACCAAACCTTACATCGTGCGTGCAATACTGAAATCGCATAAGATTGTATCGTGATTACCTCATCATGATCGTATATATATAGACGTAGGCGAGAGCTCTGCGTCTTCTCAGAACCACGAGTCCACCTGCTTTGGCCGAAAAACCCACGCCTTCACCCCCACGCCACACCTCCACTGTAAAACTGTTGCCATGTTGCAGAGAGCTGCGATGGCACGTCTCGTCTCTCAGTAAATCGCCAAATCTTAAGTGCGCTCCTCTGATTGGAGGAGAGCGCGCACGTTAGAAGCAGCAGTGTTGAGTCCAGGTGACGGAGGCAAAGTAGTGCCAAAGCGGTCCTGACAACTGCAGCAGGAACATGGTCGCAGCGCATCCCTCCTCGCGATTGTCTGATTCTGCAGACTGGATTATTTGTCTGGATAAAAGGTAAAAGTGCACGGGTTCCATGTGAATAGTATAGTCTTTGTTGTTTAGGTGTTCGTGCCTGTATGGGGCTGGCAGGTGTATGAGTAATGTGCCAGAACGAAACGAAAATAGCATTGAAATTGATTAATTGGAACAATGTTGATGAACCAATCAAACCTATACGCAATAAGAAGTGTTTACAGATGGGGACTGAAGCACGCGCTGAACATCATCAACAATTGTTATCCCAAAAGCTACAAATTACACAACTATACATTTTTGCTTTTCTTTTTTGGATTATAGATTATAGATTCAAGTTTTAATAATATAATCAATGTAAATGACAGGATATCTATAGATTGTGTCTACCAGATGTACATGCGATGTGATTTGGTCATCATATTTTCAGTTGCTGCAGTAAATGAATCTGCCTCTAGTTTAGATATTTTGATATCATTTGCATACGCACTAATGTGACTTAAAGTGTTTGCTATGTTCTGGTCTTTTAAGGATGGGAGTGATGCACGGACAGGTCTAAAGTGCAGGGGCCATTAACAGCAGTGACGCAGTGTGCCAAATGTGTTTACCTAGAGACATCCCTGCTCTGCTGCTACAAGCCACATGTGTATTAGTCCAAGTGTGTGCTCTAGAACCACTCGCCTTTTAGAGTCCAAGCTTGTAATTTACTTTTATATAGATGCAAGTGACAAGTTTGACATCTCCTTTTCCCATTCTCATCTCTCGTAGATTGAATACTGTTATTTTTAATCAATACAAAGATTGTTAGTGTGGCCAGAAGTCCCAATTAGAATCAAGTTACTTTGTCCTTGACTTCCAGGACTCCCTTGAAAAAGAGGTTCTTAATCTCAATGGAACTTATAAAGGTCAAATAATCGTAATAAAACACTTTATGTTAAACAAAAAGGTTACATTTTCAATAATGCGAGCTGATAGTCTTGTTTTGCAGATTGAAATGTGAGCGTAATGCATGACTGAAATGAACATATGATGGCTTGCTTTAAACAAAATAAACAGATATTAAAAAAAAAACATAAATCATAGAATAGTCTCCCTTTCTCGGCTGAAAAATTTGTAAATGTTAAATATACAAGCCTTCTAACTTTGCCCAGTCTAAGTCTCACCCCTTACCAGTCAAAACCTATATTTTGAAGAATACATCACACTTGTCCTTTTTATGTTTAAGAAAAATCATAAAAAATGTTGTAATTCGAACCAAGAGTGTATACATTTCTATATTAATCCCAATTGCTTTTAGTGTGGACAGCCTTTGAAGACCCTTGGACCTCACTTTGGGAAGCACTGGTCCACATCGTTTATTGCTGTTGGAAAAGCTGTAAAGACTGGCCTCAGATAAACCCCAGACAGACACTTTGATGTTCTGGTATCAGTGGTATATCCAATAATTTTTTTTTTAGATTGGCCCAGCATCAAAGCTCTTTTTTCATAATAAATGTTGGTTCATTTGGAATAAGGCAGTGTTGCTGTGGGATTAATTAGAGCCACATTCAAAGGTTTTCAGAATCCAGGTTAACGTGTTCCTGCTCAGCCTCATTATCTTTACACGGACTCTACGGTGAAAGTCAAATGTCTGAACTATGTCTTGTTTCCTTTTCGGTGTTTTCAGGCCAGCAGAGCGCTCCAGTGAGGATGTTGACATAATCCTGGCTCGTCTCAAAAGTGTGAAGGCCTTTGAGAGATTCCACCAGACTTTGTTACACCAGATATGTCTGTGTGGGTTTTATGAATGCTTGGAGAAGGGAATCACCTGTAAGTCCAGTCACAGCTGTCAAAATAATATGAGAAAAACTTTATGCATCACATTTTGTTCTCTGCAGTATATCGGCAGGGAGACATCGGCACCAGTTGGTACGCAGTTCTCTCTGGGTCTGTAGACGTCAAAGTTTCAGAGACGTCGAGATATCAGGTCTGTGTATAACAAAGAGAGTGCTTTTGATTATGTTTTCAGAGCAAAACCAGGTTCAATGCATTTGTTCTGTTACATGTGTTATGGAGATTTTTATTTCACCTATACACAGGACACATTCATTTTAAAGGTGCTCTGTGAAATTTTTACAGTTGCTCCAAATGAAAAACCAATTTAACCAATAATTTTTTTTTACCTTTTTAAGCATATTTACCTCCACCATGTTTTTGAATTGTGGTCATAGGCTTAGAATTTGTCCTATAAATGTACATGAGAGCTGGAGGACTCCACATGTCAATGCGCCATCTTGAAATACAGTGGTTGCTAAGGGACAAAAAGGAGTTTGACCGGGAGTTGGGGACCACTTTCAAAGACGACATATTGTCCTGCAAAGCCACCATAGTACCGTAGATTACACTATATGATCTCAACGCTAGATAGGAATAAAAACTACACTGTACTTTTAAAGATGTTTCCTCAAATTACATGTTGTTTTGCCTGGTTATGTATACAGTTTACGTTCCTTTTACATTAGAGACAAACGTCTAACTTCCCTTGGCCATGTTACTTCTTATATCTATAGAGAGGCTGTAACAAAATAATTTAAAGTAGCAGTATAGTATGTTAAAATGTGGCCAAAAGTGGCACTGCAACCTCTCCCACTCTCCCTGACTCAGGTTGCCAGATATGCAGACGAATCCAACAAAGAGTTTTATCAACAACAAATCTATAACCAACACCTTTTTCACAAAGGTTTTATTCCTTGTTTTTTTGTTAACGAGACCTTTTTTAGTACTGCAGCCACATGTTACTTTACCAGTGAGATTAGCTTGACGTTGTGAGTTCTGGCATCCCGGATCACAGACTTTCTGATTGGTGAAACGGTGGAGGGCGGGACATCGGAATTAAAACAATAACAAGATTAAGGGGCTGTTAAACTAATTTTAAAATTGAAATATCTCTGAATTACTTTTATCAGTTAAAGAAGTTTTTGAAAAGAACATGTTTATTAATACCTTTCGACAGATTAGGGCCATGCAAATCGTACATATTGCTACTTTAAAAAGCATTCATATCCATAAAGGAGCATTGTACAAGTTGGACCGCTTCACAAAACACCGGTCACCACCAGTAACACACCTTTAACTTTTAATAAACAAGAAAATCCCATTGAGATTCAAAGATTCTTTTCCATGGATGTTCTGGCCAGAGATTGTCCAAAAATGTTTAGCTGCTTCTTCACAACATGATTATTGTGAACACACTATATGTAAAGCAATTAGTTGTATTTTGTATTTGTAGGATGCAGTTACCATCTGCTCCCTGGGGACTGGCACAGCGTTCGGAGAGTCCATCCTGGATAATACCCCGCGACATGCCACTATTGTTACCAGAGAATTCAGCGAGCTCCTACGCATCGAGCAGAGGGAGTTCAGGTCCCTGTGGGAGGTGAGCTCCATCTGTGCTACTTTCAGCCCTCCAGCAAACTGCCGCCACTTTTTACTCTGCAGAATCTGAATTTGAGGCCAGTTTACTAATTGAAGTTAATATCACATTAAACTCCACAAATATCTCATGTGTGCAGCAAGATAAGGGTCTGTTTAAACTTAGTTCCAAGTGAACTGGAGTTACTTTCAATCAAACCAATTCTGTTTCACTTGGGACAGAAATGTAGCCTGGAAGCAGTGACGTGTGGTAGGTTGGGGATTGGTGAAGCACTGACTTGACCCCAATCAGATGAACTTATATAAAGTTACATTTAAATAATACTCCAGCACAAATCACTTGACATAGTGACCAAGTATGATTGTTTACATGTTATTCTTTTTTCTTTCCATGATCGTACTTACCTGCCTCCCCTGACTCACTGTCTGGAAGTACCCACGCTGCGGTGTGCGCTGAAAACGTTTAGAGCTGCACAATAAATTAACTTGTGATATTAGGCTTCATTTGAGGAGATGTGAAACCATCAAACAAGTGCAGGCTAATTCACGAGTTTCTTCAGTCAGTTTCTTTGAAACAGTTCAGTGACGATATGAGGACAGTTACATTTGCTTTGAAAATCTACTAAGTCCACTTGACAATGACAGGCACTCTGAAAGGACCCCACTGTGGGGCAAATGAAGGTTCTCTTCTGCTTCTCAACATTTGACTGTCTTTGGTTTTCTGCTTTGTTACCACTAGGTGGAGATAGAACGCTTCCAGTCATATTGGAGCCATTGGGCACTAACTTATTACATGGTATATTTGACCAAACATTGTGTGAGACAGGGCCCTGTTGACTGCAGCAGGGTTACATTCCATGCATTGTGTCATGACAAACATTGTAAAAAGAAGAAATTGTAAATAGCTGTAGCAAATGACTCTGAAGAAAAAAATGTGTGTCACAAGATGCTGAAGAAAAACAGTATTGTCAGTGGATGAACAAAAGGAGGATGGTCTGGCCGGTGTGCTCAATGCTCCAGTCATATGTTCTCTTCCCCGGATTGCGTGTTGTTTGTAAGGTGTCGTGCTGCTGACTTATTCACTCCTCCCTGTCTCAGCTGGAGCCACGGACTGGTTTCCTGAGAAGCCCATTTCCTCTGGGACCGAGGGGCATAGGGCTGTTGCATGGCTCTGTGTCACTGCACTGGCCAGCACTGGGACTGAGCACTTAACCTTGTTTGGATCATGTGGCAACTCTCTTAGACAACACCTTATCTATCACGGCTCTGGGATGTCATTTCTCTGCAAGGTCTGTTCAAACCATATTTATGCTGTTTTTGAAGTTAGAATCATGTTTAGCATGCTTTTTTTAACATATAATACGTGGAAAGTGTATTGCATTGACTGGAATAGAAATGGGATTGTACACGCAATCAATTTGAGTCAATACATTGACTTTTGGGAAATATATTTATGCTGGATAGTGAAATAAGACATTGTTGCTTGGTCAAGTAGGATAATTGGTCATTTTCTTCACTGCTTTAAGGTAAAATGTTTATTTACTATTACTAACTATTTTACAAGGCACCTGTTGCTGTTTCAGTGATGCTTGCTTACTCCGTTACTCCCACCACAATATCTGATTGATGCCAATATAACTGCATTATTAATGCAACAGCATTTTGCATTTGGAAATAACAAGTTCAATCTAACTTGTCAAAAGCAGGGTTTTATTTTGGGAACATGCCGGGCACAAGTTTATATAACTAAGGCGACATGAGCTGTGCTTAGTGCAGCGGGCATGACGTCCAGAGAGGGCTTCATCATCAATTTGCTCTCTTTTACGTCCCCCACTTCCGATGGGGCGCAAGACTGAAACAACACATTTGTAATTTGTATGTTTAGAGACGTGAGGCTGCTCTTTCGTGGTCACATCAGCGTAAATTTTCCGGCTTGACAGAAAATAGATTTGGCGTGTTGCAGTAGACGACTTGGTGACTGCATTAGTCTGAGGATGTGGATCTGCTTGAAGCCTGCGGACACAGAACATGGTGTGTGCTTGTGTCACCAGCATCAGTGCAGTGCAGAGGGCTGATGGACGGGAAGTGGCAGGGGCTCCACGTGGCATCTGCTGTTGGAGGAGGGATGTGCGGATGCTGCTGACTCCTGTCTTTCTAAATGTCAGGTGTAAGGAAGTAAAAATGCATGAAACTGATACATACAAAAAATACAGTAAAGTACGCATTAGCAATTTTATAGTATCTCATAGTAAATATCTCCCTGATTCTGGGAGCGGCTAGTAACACATAGTAGCACATGTGCGACCTAAATAGAGCATTTTTAGACCCTTCTAGCTCAGCTCGAGGAGATGGAGGGAGGGATGGAGGAGGGAGAGAGTGACTGGAGCGATCACTTAGCAACCGCTGCTGTTGAGACGCATGCGGCGGGCGCTAGTCACACGCAGGACACGGCAGGATGGACCACTGAGGAACTTTTACATTTAGATTTCAACTAAAGGAGTTCAAAGAGATGGTTTACTGTGCATGGACACCTTATCACTGTTAGGTAATGTTGCATTTGTTTTTCAGATTCAGATTCATTTATTTTATTTTTCTGTAAGTGAGTAATTGTTGAGTAAAGTATATGAGTAAATGTTTTTATATTTTCATGGAAATGGGATATTAAAGTAGAGTTCTGTGTTCTGAACCGTGTAATGTGGTTTTGTCTCGTACAGCTATGTTTGTCGAGAATGTGCCAATGTTGATGAAACTTCCGGTAGTGTCTTCCCCGGATTGTTACATTCAGTGTCCCGAAGTGTGCTGAAGGGAAAGATCTCTGTGTGCTGACAAACTGTGCTCTTTAAGTTTATGTAATCGTCACAGAATTATTCAAAATTCATGTGTGCGTTCATGCACTCTGATGCTCACAAAACAATAACTCACTGAAGCATGAAAGGCCACGTGGAGAGATGGTTTTACAATAACAGATCAGCTATGTCAGAGGCTGATCAAAGATTGGATGGAATTTTACAACATTTAGCCACAAATAGTCGTGCAGTGCAAGAAAGCCGTTCATGTCCTACAGATTTGAAGTAGACAATTTAAGTGTTTCTGTTGATGTTGATGAAAGTGATTGTTGGTTAGAATGTGAAACAAGACGTCAAGCTGCATGAATCATATCTCTGCTTATGTAAGGGACAAGTGTGCACTACGGTGAGCTGTAAAGTAAAAATGGCAAATTTTGCACACTTTCTTTGGTGTGCCCCAGGGCAACTGTGGCGACAGTAGTGGCTTACGGTGTATGGAGTGAATAAATAATACAAAGTAAAGCATCTGTGAGTGTCCAGAAAGAACTGTGAAATCAATGAAATATCACTGAATCAGTCTTCAGTCTCACAGCATTATTGTAGCTCATAGATTGAATAAAAAACAAACAAAAAATTTGCTTATGTGTGCAGACTCCGAAGTGATTAAATATTATAATGAATCTATGGAGTCTATAAATATAATATTATCCTACATTCTTAAAATGCATGTGATAAGATTAGGAAAAAATCAAGATGTTGACAGTTAGCAACAGAGAGATGTAAGCTATAGAGCCATGACTCACTTTTACTTATGGTAACCTTTATCCGTCCCTCATTGGGGACATTTCTTGAGCAGTGATTTCAAGCTTATTTTCTCAAATAAGAAAAGTAATCATTGCCCATGATGGACTCAAGTGAGTGAATAGTCAGCTGTCTACACAGATCATTATGATCATTATACTGTATATGATTTCCCTTTCCAAATTATATTTTCATTTAGAGTAATACAACTGCAAGTAATGTGTTTTCATGACAAGGACTAGAGGAAGAATGTTGTAATGGGGACCAAACAAACCAACATGCTCTTAAAGTGATAGCTATCTCTTACGAGTCCCTGTGAACTAGGTGTGCATTATGACATTACAGTCCATTTACCCGAGAAAAGCACAACGGACATGTCCATAAATCATGGAGGCTTATATTTAACTATATACAAACTTATTTAAGAATCAATCAAAACTGCTCTCAGTTGTGGCCTTCTGCCTCTATAGAGACGGTCAAAAATACACTCTTTCTACACTCATCTCTTCAAATGTAAAGTCTGTATGTAAACACAAATGCAGAGCTGTAATCCTAACTCTGGTCTATATGAAACACCGCACTGGCCCCTGGGACTCATTCCCTCTGGAAGCACATTTTGTTTCTCTCTGAGTGCTTCTCTCTAATCCCTCAAGTGTCAACCAAGTCTAATAAGTGACCTCTTTATTTATTAATGTTGTCATTTTTGTGCGTAATATGCTAGTAAATAATGTTCTGAAATAGCAAATAGTTGCAAATAGCCTCCAGATAGAGCCACGTGGCCTTAAAGGTTGGCTAAAGTCATTAAGTGACTTCAGAGGAAACAATTGAATTTAAAAAGGACCTGAGAGAATACATGACATCATGTGGGCGTGTCTTAGTCCCCTTGAGTTATAGATTCAGAGACATCACTAAGTGGTCTTCAAGCTGCTATTTATTGACCAAAAACAACATGTAACAACCATAAATATGTAATTACATTTCACATTTCTGTTTTAGTCACAATGATAAAGCGATACAAAGGAACAATACCAATTCTGATACAAAGCCTAATACCCTTTTTTAAAATCCTTTTGTTTTAAAACACCGAATTTGCGTATTAATACTTTCTTAGAGGGGTATTTTTTATTGTATTGGAAACAATAGCTCTAATAAACAGCTGGAATGTTGCATATTGTCCAAGTTCATATTTGCAGCTTTAAGCAGTGTACTACTTTCATAATCATAGTTATATGGAAATTGATGACGACAGAACATGAACCAATAGTATCTGTGGCATTGTTTGGTTTTGCTTCAGATGCAGGATTTTAACAAAACATCAAGTTAACTTAAATCCTTTTTGCATTGCTATTTTTGTAATTATATTAATTATCTAATTCCCAGTAATGTCAAAGTGTGTGGGGCTACTTCTCTCACGGCTCATTGACTGTGGTAAAATTGCCCTCATTGTGCCTTGTGCTGTAAACAAAAATATGGCATTTAGAAATGTATAGATGTGTGTTATATAACTGTGATGCTACAGCCTCACACAGCAGATCCTGAGGCTCTGATTCCTCTTGACCTCTCCTCACACAACATTAAGAACACTACTTGATTTTGGACAACAGTGGACTTGTGATTATTTACGAGTCAATTCATAGTCACACAAAGAATTGTCGTGGCGTTACAGTAACAACATATCAGAATGAGCTCTCTCCCCTTCAGTCCATGTATAGTGATGTCAGATCGTGTTTGTGTATAGGGAAAAAGGTCAAACTATGTACATCCAGCAATCTGTGTTTTTCAAAGGTTTTAAATAGCAAGGTTGCATAATCCTGGCTTAATGAAGTCTCTGCTGGACCGGGACTCTGTGTCTGTGTGCCACACTCCCCCTCTGACACGCCATGTTGGACGAGGTGGGTCAGAGTGATAATGTCCCTTTAAAAAGATCTGCATGTTCTCCGTCTCTCCAAGAATGTTTGTTGAAATATGTGTTTTGTTTGCTCTCTGCTGTTGAATAATTGTCATAAAGAGCGCGAAAATATGTAAATAGAGTACGCAGCCAGCCTTGATGTTTATTCATCAAACTGAATTTCTCCATCTGTGTGAGAAAATAAAGGATTGATTGATTGATTGAGAGGGTCCTACAGGTTTATCAAGACCCTTCCTTTTGCATGAGTCATTTTACTTTTTATTTTGAAATTGTTCAGTCTAGTCATGACTGACCAGTGCCCTTGAAACAGCTGAGCTCAGTCAGTGCAAGTCCAAGTCCAGGTCTGAGTCTGATTCTACTGCCGTTGGGGAAGTACATCTAGTGACGTCAGCCTGATACGCCTGCACTGTGTCCTTGCTTGTATTGGTTTCTCTGTTTAGCTATGATTCTAAGCAATACAAATAAGTCATAATAATGGTGAGCTAGCCTTAAATGTGAAATATTTAAATGCGCATAAACAAATCTATTAAGATTTATAGTAGTCTAAACTATTTTAAGTTAAAGGTTTACAATAGATGTAGGCATGTGAATCATGCAATAAGAATACATTATATGTATATTTTCTAAATCCTTTGGGGAGATCCTTCGAAGGAGGTGGTGAGCCTTCATTGGGTATTGACTCCTATTTATATAAACTTGTGAGATATCAATATTTCGGTACACCCCTACTGTCAATACATCAAGCTAGCTTAGCAAACAGAAGGTTTAGCTGGCGACATGACCAGATGGCTGGGGGATTTGAGAAAAAGAGGCCAAGAATGAAGACAAAAGGGCTCCAATTGATCACACTCCATAGGCCTGAGGCTGTGAGACTGCTGGGAGTCTATAACATCTAGTTTGGAGTTTTAAAGTTGAACATTACAAGTCAGGAGCGCTGCAGAAGGACATGGGGAGGACATAAGGGGGAGAGAGTCTGTATCTCTGGCCTGAGGAAGACGCAAGGAAAGAGACTGGAACCATGATGATTTTTCCACTGGAGATGCCTGGATTCTTTCTTTAAAATGTCTAATCCAGTGTATGTTGTGTCTTTTCTAGAAGTATCAACAGTGCATGGCTGGGCTGCTCGCTCCTCCTTACGGTGTGATGGAAAGTGGCTGCAGTGCTGACAGTAAGTTCTTGTCTCTGAACTCTTTTTATTTATTGTCCATGTTGTTGTAACCTGAGGCACTGCACACTTCCTGTTGGCTTTAACACATAACACGCAGGACTCAAAGTACTCTTTAACTTCAAAGTCTTTGAAGTTGAAAACGCCATGTCAAAACATATTAGAATGCATATTCAAGACTTACAGAACATTAGCAAGAGCACACTGGAAGGTTGCTGAAAATAGATTTTTATGTACGTTTTAGACCCGCCCACTCCAGCGTGGTTCTGATCACTTCTGACTTTTGACTTATCATTGCTTTTATTTGTAGGAGTTTCATGGTCCGATCCCTGGTGTTTGAATGACCGATCACTTCGACCCCCACAAACCCGAACATGTGAACACAATCTGAACTGAATTGATTTAAGTTTTCAAGATTCAAGATTCAAGAATTTATTTGCCATTTGCAGTAAAATCCCATTGGAAAAACTGTGCAAGACTATCCCAGTGTGCTCCAGGAGAGTAAAGCTCCTGCCACGGCGCCATTTTTCCCACGCCGCACAGTCTAGAAAAATGAAGCTAAAACATTGTACTTATATATGATATGATTCTTCTGTTATTTGTTCTACAACTGTTTGTACAGTTTATATATAACATTGGCTCTTTTATTCTGATAAGCATCTCATATATACACACATATACATTTACACATTATTGTTGTCCAAGTAAAAATTGCATTGTAGGTTTTGGAAGCTTGTAATGTCCCCTTTAATGATAGAAGTTTGTTAAATGTTCAAACCTCAACATCTCAGACGTTTGTGAATGGATACACTACCCAACATGAGTGTATTTTGTTATTTTCCCCACCGTCTGTATGTTATATCATCTCATCTACCTCTTTTGTGGAAAGTGTATTTGTTTCTGCTGCAAAGGAACTCAATATTGACTTAGTTTGGCTGAAAGAGGCACTTAAACGGCTGCAAAGTCATGTACCATAAACATGATGAACAGCAGTGTGCGTCAGAACACACACTGGCATATTGCAGTGGCATGTATCGGGAATATGGAATGGCAGATTTATTGTCAGGGACTTAAGTTCTAGTGGCACATTAGCTTGAACATACTGATATTTTCAAGAAACTGCCTTAGAGCAATGGATATACAGCCTCTGCATCATGTTAGGCCGTCATTCCATCACAGACACAGCCAATCCAACTTGAACTCTGTTGGATAAACCTAATCATTTCTGATGTCCTGGTTTGTTACCCCGCAGGCTGTTGGATAGTTGCAACTGTTACTATTATTGACAAGGATGATCACAATAGAATGTGGCATCTAGGCCTGTCACAATAATTACTATATTCACTTATACATGTAGTTCAATAACTGATGATAAAACAAATATTTTGGGCTTCAATATTTTCTTTGCAAAAGTGAACCGATTTTTGCCATTTTATTTGTAAAACAATTTTATTTGAGCTGTTGTTTATTATCCTTATATTTTTAATGAATTTAGACAATAAGCAAAATTTCTTTCCTGGGATTATTTCGCTGGATTATACTCACATTGTGTAGTTTGAATTTGATCATTTAATGCAACACATTTTTGAAGCAATGTATTGTTTGTCAAAATTGATTATCGTGACATCCATCAGATATAGTGTTAATCTATTCATAAAGTATTTGCTCGGACACAGACGCACATTGACGCGTGGTCCATGATTTTTATTAAGGACTTTTACATTTACTTCAGACTTCCTCGGATCCATTGCTTCGCTCCCCATCACAGTTGTTGTGTTTAGCTCTGTTCAACCTGCTTCCCAAAGTATTTATAATATCAAAATAGATACCAGGATCACAAAGAGCGAGTGTGACAAAAAACAGTCACTGAGCTAGAGGAGTTTACTTTTACATGTCAGGAGCCAGTGTAAAATGGAGCAAATCTTCATCCATGAGCACTTTCCTATTGGGCTTTATTAAGTTAGGTTAGCAATGTCCACATACTGGTTGCCTCGCTTCTGTCAGTGAAAGAATAATGAAGGGAAGCGTCTTTGTGCGTCTAGAAAAACGCTAAATAAAACCGTTGCATTTTTATTATTATTGTTATTATGATTATTATGATTATTGTTATTATTGTTTTTGTTATTATATTTCCCATTTATTCTGTGTCCTTTCATAGTCGATCCCAAGTACCTCTGTGTTCTGTTTTGCATTTGACTTTGCACTCACAAAAATACCTTTCCAGTCCTGCTTTTTGGGTCTCTCTCATGGCGATAATAGATTAGCACATTTTTATATCGTTGATTTTTTTTGCACATGTTTTTGTCCTGCTGTTTTACATTTCTTTGCTCATATTTCTGAATGATGCTGATGTGCGTGAGTATGTCTGTACAGTGGAGCTCTCTGCACTGAAATCACACAGACATCACGCAGCTGGGGGCTGATGCACTCTGCTGTACGCCCATGAATTAATCATGATTTAAATAGCTTTTTTAGTTACAACAACACTTGGCCTTTGACAGGACATCAGTGTTAACAGCAGGGGTTTTTCTCTTTTACATCAGTCATTCACTATTGCTATTTAAAATCTCCACTCGGCTACATAATAATAACATCCATGATAATTATGATAAATAGATCTCAATGATACCTATGGGCTCATTGGGTCACCTCAGCATCACGTACGCTTCACTGCATATAAAGAACAAGCCCACAATACCATTTCAAATCATGTATTTTTGATCACACTGCCAATTTTCCATATAATGAGAGACTTGGCTCATTGCAAGGTTCTTAACAGCAGGAGATGTTGCTATTTACAAACATATTGCTGAAAATAAGTTAATTTGTGCAAAACCCTTTCAATCTTTGGCTTAGGAATAATAATAATAAAAATAACTTCTGTTCTCTGCATTTATTCCTGTAAATACAGCATTTAGCTCATTGGATAATGTAGCTTTACTATGATTAACTCTGGGATATTTATATTGCTTGTTGAATCTGCCTCCAATAGGAAGAGAGATTGTGTTTCCCTAGAGTTTGTTTGTTCAATAGTTTCAGTGGTTTTTGTTATAGTTTCTGTTACTCCTAAGGTTAAGGGATAATTTCTTTGAAATGTTCAGGAATCCTCCGCGATAGAACAATGAACAAGTGAATACACTTTGGGAGTTATCTGAATCCCCGTCTGGATGTGGGACTTTTTAAAGTAATATTTTTGTGCCTTGCTCCTCCGGCCTTACTCTAGGCCACGCCTCTTTTCCACAAAGCAGCCTGTGCCTCACAAATGGCGCTAATAGAAAATAAACAGTGGATCTGTATCTTCTCTAATTCTGTGCTGAATGTGTGTAGTAAAGCCTGTCATTTCAGCATTTAGTGATTTAGCGCAGAGATTGTCAACTCAAAACAAAAACAACAAAAGTAGAAGCCTTTTCTCTCAGATCACGGCTGTAAATTGTGTCTATAAGCTCATGAACACGTTGCTAAATTGAACAAAGGCGATGTTTATTTAATCGAGCAGTCCACTGGTCTCATAACAGGAGTAACTATCATTTGTTTTTATATGCATGTATTTTTGGGCTGTCTTTAGATCCGCTTTTTCAAGACAGAAACATAAAAAAGAGGACAACAAGTATTTTGCAAGTATTTTGGAATACTTTAACATTGCCTGAATTAATTTTGTTGGAGTTTGGAGGATTTATCCAATAAACCGGGCTCTTCGAAAACAAAGGCCTGGAGGCACATCGAGGAGCTCAGAGCATGCTTCGCTTGTGTACACTTTCTGCTTCTATGAAGATGAACCTTAATAAAGGAGAATGTCTGGATAAAGTCAGTCAGATATGATGTGGTAAATTGTGAGTTTATTATTTACTAAGCACTTAAAGTATTACAGAGAACCATAAGCTTGTCCTCTCTTATCTTATGAGCTTGGTATTGAATGTTTCAAGAACCACCAGAACTATCCTTTTCTTCAATCAGCCCATACCCACACTGTGTAAAACCAAACTATTTCCAGTCAACAGCCTCGAGTGTGTGAGAAAAGCTTTTTTTGATATTTGGTTTGAAATCAGTGTCTACATGTATGCAGTAAATCAGGAGTATCCAAGAATAGCTGTTTCCGCCTGCAGCTCTCGTTCAGACTGAGCTGCATTGACACTAAACGCAGTGTGACCTGCTGGAAACAGTACAAACTTAACATTTAATATTCTGAGAATTAACTTCAGGAATTCTATGAGCCACAAACTCAAAAAGAAATGAGACGTTTGATTGTCCTACTCCAGCACCAGATGAAACACAAATTTCTAATAGTTCAGCCTTTGTGCCTCTCAAACAGTAACACTAATGTTGGTTTAGATGTGATGCAAACACGTGGCTCTACTTGCACCACAGGCCTTTGGGTTTGTGTAAACTAAGGGAAAGTCACTTTTTAAAATTAAATCTGTTTATTTTCTTCTTTCAGGGATGCCAGACAAAGAGAACATTAGCAACAATGCATACGTCCCCAATCACAAGAACAAGGTAATTACATGCACTACAAGCTGTATACATATAAATACTGTACTTATGATCAAACATGTAGATTCTCTACTACTGCATTATGCTTGGATATGTGCCGTTATTAAACAAATGCATACCGGCTAAAAACAGTTGAAAAAAGACTCAAACTCAAGATGAATTGTTCTAAAAGTCGTTCTAAGAACATCTAAATATAACCATGTGACCTATGTCTGTCCATAAGGCTTCCTGCCCCACCTTTCTCCTTGTGTTGCTTCCCTTCCCTTTCATTTAAAAACATGTCTTTGCTGCTGATTTATTTCATCCTGCCCTTTTCCGTGGTGGCACTCGCGACACGGCTGCCCAGTTATGTGAAGAGAGGAAAACATGTCACAGACATTAGTTACATAACGAACAGGCAATAAATATATATAAATCATAAGAAGCCCAGCGTCTTGGCAACAGACTGGCCTAATTTTCCAGTAAATAAGTAATGAGACTTTTAAAGCTTTCACATGAACGCATGACTTACAGTGTAAGAGGAAAATGTGCTGAATGCATTTATATGTCTCAGCCCTGTAGCTTTGCCGCTGGACATCCACAACATTACTACATAGGCTTCTCATTTGCTCTTTTGCGCTCAATAAGATCAGTGAGAAAGCTGGTTTTGTTTCATATTGATTTAAGTTTCTAAATATATATCACATGTTTGCACTAGCTTCATTTAAAGTTATATTTTGCAGTGTTTCTATTTAGTTTTGTTATTTTTTATTCCTTTAAATTTTTGCAGAAGTCATTCATTGAAAGCCCAACCAAACCTCTTCCTAAATGCATTCCTCAGGTAGTAAACATTCTCCTGTGACGCTCACTGCTCACAGGGCCATAGAAACTGTGACCCTCTATCCAGCAGGTTCCCTCAGAGAAAATCCTGAGAGCCGGGAAAATAATCCGGAACGCCATTTTATCCAGAGCACCACATATGATCCGAGACCGGAAGTTCCATCTCAACACATACAGGTCAGTGGAAGCCCCCGACATTTACGGCTGTTACACTACAGTCAAAAATAGTATTCTTAATTTTGTGAAGAAATCAATTAAGCAGAACACAAAGCACAACATTAAACTCTGTTGTCCATGTTTGAAGATAAAAATCACTGTAGTACTATCCTGATTATAAAAACTCCATGTTGAATGTTTTAGCAAAACAAACAAAACAACATGTTTTTTTAGTAAACTTCCCGTGCCAGATGGAGCAAATATGGGGGACAGTTATAGCAATAATACCTTAGTAAAAAAGTTTTGAATATAATAGTCTAATAATCATTTAAAGGTGTAAGATCTAAGCCAGCAATTGGAGCTTTGACCTCTTGGAAAAGGCCTCATCTTCATCATTCAGACTTCAGTCATTTCACTAAGGTCTACGCCACAACAATAGAATGAGATGGAAATAGTTTTATTGATAGCAGCAGGATGAACCTTCATGAAGCCTGCGTGAGACTCAGGGTGGGGGCCCAGCACACCTGCAGCTGATCCGGGACCTCCCTCTGGGACGATGTTCAAGACAGATGAGAGTCAAACTGTGACATGGGAAAAGACAGAACAAATGCCTTGTGGGTAATGAGGAGTGGACTGTAAGATTGTAGTTGGTTGAACAGGGGAGGCGTGGATCTGCACTTGAACCTGAGTCAATGTTTAGTAACAATAACTAATTATACAAACTAATTATTTTGATTTTGGATGGTATACATTTTGTGGGACTAAGCAATATTGTGTTTTGCAGGCAGTGTTGCGTGGGAACTGAGTTGGTGGACTGGCAAATGCAGCAGAGCTCGTGCATCCACTCACGCGCTCAGGCCGTGGGCATGTGGCAGGTGCTGTTGGAGGAGGGCGTCCTGAACCATGGTCAGCCTCCGTTTGATGTCTGCGTGAGCGACGTGTTGAAAAAACCTCTGACTGTTTCCCCGTTTGATTTCATTTTTAACCTGGTGCAGTGGAGCAGGAGCTGAACTTCCAGGACAAGTATCTCTTCTACAGATTCCTAGAGGATGAACAAGAGGACTCTCCTTTACCGAGCGAGGAGGAGATGCAGGAGAGCCAAGAGGAGCTCCAGGACACACTGCTGCTGCTGTCCCAGATCGGCCCAGACGCACACATGAGGATGATTCTCAGGAAACCGTACGCTTCTGTTTACTAAAGCAAGGCTATGTTTGTAGAATTTTTGCCATCATTCCTATAACAAGAAACTTACAATGAAGTTTTGCATTTTAATCTTATAGCTGGTTTCTGCATGTGATGTAGGTTATAAACATAGTCATCGAATGCTTTGTTTGTGTATGTTTCAGCCCATCTGAACGAACAGCGGAAGATTTGGAGACAATTTATGAAGAGCTGCTTCATATCAAAGCCTTATCCCATCTGTCCACCACAGTAAGTAGGTTTGTCACATGAGACAGTCTGAGTTCATGTCTGTACTTTTTGCTCTGAAGTGGCAGTTAGTGTGTTGTTCATGCATTGACCTGATCTTTCTAATTCGCAGGTGAAGAGGGAACTCGCAGGGGTGCTGATTTTCGAGTCTCATGCCAATGCGGGAACAGTTTGTAAGTAGGCAGCATAAGCAAAAGCAGTAAATATGTTAAATTGAATTGAAACTCGGGTCGCTAACTTTTAAATTACAAACAGTAACTTTTAATAAAATACAATCTGTCTGGCTCTCAAAACAGTCCATCATTAGTTTTCACATGCGTGTATTTTTGGCCTCTGTCACATTGTTAGATCAGCTTTCTCCAGACGAAAGAGTGAAAACAAGAGGCTCTCAGCCCAAAGCGTCTAATAGTGACTACCAAGGCTCTTTTTGGAAAATGTTTAGGTTATAAGTATGGAACAGTTGTTGTTCTATTCTGTCACAAAATGTGTGTAAGAATCTGTCCCATAATTTGAATGAAGTCACTGTCAATGACGTATTTGATTAGATTGATCAAAGTGAGGCTTAGTTATTCTTTGTTAATGTTATGTTTTTATCCTTTCTTTTGCCACCGGTTAGTATTCACTCAAGGGGAGGAAGGCACATCCTGGTACATTATTCTCAAAGGCTCAGTCAATGTGGTGATCTATGGAAAAGTAAGTGTTTCTTGTAAACATGAATATACCAATGATATAAATATTCCACTGTTAGTTCCATGTAATATAAGTTTGTACTTTTTACCAGGGAGTTGTGTGCACGCTTCATGAAGGAGACGACTTTGGGAAACTGGCTGTGGTCAACGACGCTCCCCGTGCAGCGTCCATCGTCCTGCGGGAGGACAACTGCCACTTTCTCAGAGTGGACAAAGAAGATTTCAACAGGATTCTGAGAGTGAGTTTCTAACATAACAGTGCTGCTGCCCTCTGCTGGAGAAATGCTGACATGAATGCATCAGGACTACATTTATACTGTAGCAGTGTTTTTTTAGACTGGAGGGTCGCGGGATATTTTTTAGTGAGTCATATTGATAGATCATTTTTTAGATAAGTTATTCTTTACTGTCGCTGTGGGGTCATTCTGCATTCCTCTATAAGGATCAGTGTTTGCGTAGTACAGGGGCCCCTCTCTAGATGTTGATGCTCAGCTTTAAAATCGACTTTTGATTAATAAAGCACTTTATTTAAAATTAATCATCATTTTATATTATTCATTATATTATCATTCAATACTTACAAAATATTCTATTGGTAAAATACAGTATTTCTATCTTCTTATTTTGTTGGAAGCGTTTTAAGTCGATGGTGAGTTCTGAGTGACATTGCTCTAACTGAAAACCCTGATTCAATGGAAAACTAAATAAAAAGGTAAATTAGCTGAATCATATTCAGCATAATCCTAATGTTTTGTTATTATTAGCAGCAGCTGCTGCTAATTCTATTCAAACGTTGTTAAAAAAGTTTAATGAACAAAGACCTCAAAGTTAATTATACCTTCTGCAGATTTTGTACATTTACCCATTCCACTTGGACTTATAAATGGTTTGATGCTAAAGCTTGCTTTTTAAAAACAAGAGGGCACTCAAAATAGGTGTCCAAAATATGATTTTTTTCAAGGACGTTTCAGCCATTACAGCCTTCATCAGATCATTATTTTCTCTTTATTTGGGCGACAATATACAAAATTGTTGTCAGCACAGGCGCTCATAGGCCTCCAAATGAGTGCGAGGTCATCCGGTAAGGACCGAAATGTAAGGACCCCTTGCATTTGCACCTCATCATCATTTTTGGTGCGTGATACATCATCTTTTTGATTTGTACCTTCTAAAACAAAAACACTTGAACCATATTTCCTGGCTCCAGAATGCATAGAATGTGTTGAAGCTAATGATTCTAAGAGGACGATTGTTTATCAGTAAATAAAAAGTGTGTTGTCTGCAGGACGTGGAGGCCAACACGGTGCGTCTGAAGGAGCACGGTCAGGACGTCCTGGTGCTGGAGAAGAGTCTCAGTCGGAGCAGTACCTCCTCCCACTACAAGTGAGGAGCCGCCTTTACCAGCACGTTTCTTTAGTTTGATGTTTATTCTACAGTGGATGGTGCCAGGTGAAAACTTGGTTGCTCAAATATATGGCCATGGGTAAACCAAGTAAACTGTGGTGAATTACATCAGACCTGTTTGGAGAAGGTGCTGGGTTTGAATCCATCTCCAGACAGGGCCTTTCTGTGTATGTTCTCCCTGTGTTTGCAAAGGTTTCTTATTTACAGCACTGCTCGTCATTCATACACACTGTCCTATTCAAAAAAACAAAAAACAAAAATACAACAAAATGGTGTCTGCAAATACTGCAGCTATAAAGTACACAGAATTTTTTATGAGAATCATTTCAAGATTAAAACAAATATTTTAAATGTATTTTAAATCATTTTCTCAATTTGAGAGACTCCTTGTGTATACAGGTATTAAATCATACAAACACAGACTGTTTATTAATAAATACAAGTGTTTATTGACAAGAATGAAACCAAAAGATTAAGATGAATGTCATATAATGGTGTATAAGACGTCAAGACAGAGCAACCATTTGATGCAAAGTCCAGCAAGAAGATTAATCCTACTCTCAGACATCGACACGGCTCGATGGCCTGACCCAGACTCGAGTCATGACAGAGAGGGAGGTGGACATTTTAATCTCAAACTTTAATCTCAATCTACATCTCAATCTTTATCTGAGTCCCCAGACAATTGAGTACATTTTCCAATCAGAAAGCAGAATTAATATCAGTAAACCGCTTTGTGACTCTGGTCTGTGAAAGGCGGTATATAAATAAAAGCTTACTTACTACTTACTTACTTACTTACTTACCAGTTTATCTTCTTAAATCCAGCCGCACTGCAGAGACCACTGCTCCTGACAGGTTTCTCTGAACGATGCGGCGAAAGCAGAACACACATGGGTCGCAAACCTACAACATACTGTTCCTTTAAGACACTTCACTGTTGGGGTCATTCGATGTAAAGCCATTTTAAATAAACTTTATTTGATTAGAAATATAATAATTAGACTGTAAAAGGTGACAGAAAAAATAAATGAAATTAATAAACAATAATGATAATAAAGTAAAATTCAGGTAAAATTCAAGTCAATTTAAAGCTCATGAACAGATGCTTGAATTGTCTGCATTTTTTCTCTTTTTCCGGTTTTTATTACATGAAGTACTAGCATTGTATTCCATTGTTGTATATCCCATTGATACAACATGGCCTTAATAGTAACACTTCAGGCACTAGAGACAATAAACGAAGTCACTTGTCTGAAATAGGTGCATACACAGGCTGATTACTGTCTGCTCGCGACCGCAAATAAAAACAATAAACAGTGTGGCACATCTGAGTGCTCTGCAACCTGTGAGTGTTACTTAATGGAGGCATCTGTCATTGCACTATGGCTGCTGTGATATAGAGAGGCACATTAATGGTAATAATGGCTTGCCTCCTAGTGGGAAAAAAAAGGCCTGGCAAGTCACAATTACTTCTTCAGGGTCGCCCTCTAATCAAGTCCTCTCCCCACTCCGCACACACTGTCAAGACTCCGGTGTCCCCTGAGCGTGGAAAAACTCAACACTGTACAGCTCCCACTCGTCTGCTCAAGTATTAAAACACAAGCAAGGTGAGAGTGTTGATTCTCCCTCTCTGGACTGGATGCGCTGACTTTTTTGGCTTCTCTCCAGCCACTTAGCCCCAGACGGTCCTTCATCTTCAGCTGCCCCAAGAACTCTGTGTGATTGTAAATGCGATTGTTATCAAATGAAGCAATCAAAGACACGTGTTTCGAGTAACGCAAATCAATCAAGGGCGATGGCCGTGTCGCCCCAGCATTAAGAGCCTGTGTTTGTTGATTAGTTAAGAGTGCTTTTTTTTTCTTTCTCTGTTGTCGCGGCAGATACAATGTGATGTCGGGAACGCCGGAGAAGATTTTGGAGCACCTCCTCGAAATGATGCGCCTGGACTCTCAGTTCTCGGAGTCAGGTACTACCCGTGACTGACCGGGATAACATTAGTGGCCTCTCACAGGCTCTGGATGGGCTGGTCATTCACTGTGAAGGGCTTTTCCACAATGACATATATTTATTGTCTCCTCTGTCCTCTGCTTCTCCCCACTGTCCATTCACATTGTGCACAGTGCGGAACAATGTCTCTTCCATATTTTTCTTTTTCTGGGATTGACTTGCTTTTTTTGGATCCACAGATATGGCCTTAGACGACTTTGTCCTCATGCATTGTGTGTTCATGCCAAATACTCAACTATGTTCAGCTCTATTGGCGCAATATCCTTTTCCTGCTCTGCTTTATTTATTTATTTTACTTATTTATTTGAATTTAGGACAGTACAAATTAATCAATGTGTTGGCAAACAGCGTCAACATAAATGGCTAAATTGCTGTTGTACAATTACAATGATACTGTACTAATAATAATTATGTTGAATTTAGTTTATGAAGCTACAGTTTTGCTTGAAACTTTATTATTATTATTTTATGTGTATTTTTATGACAACACTTTTCATTTGAATTGTATTTTTTGTATAGCCCTAAATCACAACAACAGATGTCTCAGACTCTAGTTATAAATTCGCCAACAACAGATTAGAGAATCAAACGGTTCTAACACAGCTAATGCAATAATGACAAACACAGGAGAAAAGTAGTTTCTGTTTTCATCTTTACCCTTTAAGAGTTTCCTCAACCATTTTGTAGATCACATTATTCAGTCACTATATTTACTTTAAGCTTGGAACTGAAATATTCCTCTTTGGGGCATCTCACTTGGTTTTTGGCACTTCTATCATCAAACTGCTTCTCAATCATTTGGTAAAGGCCAATAATAAAAAAAAAACCTAGGGGTTAAAATAAATGTAAAAACACATTATTTGTATTAGTGCTCCTTCATCTTAGAAAATCCAAAACAAAACCAAAAATTACATTGCTTTAAGGAGTGAACATTAACGGGTTTATTTGAAATGAAATGTATAAACTTTCAAGTATAACTGTACAAGAGTCTTGGCTTTAGTTAATTAAAACCTAATCAGTGAATCGGTTTGAACAAATCCGTGTGAGATCCTTAACAGCCCGGCACTTACCACGCTCAGGCCTCTCAAGGCTCGGAGCAGGAGAAGCTGGACTACACTCTGAACAACAAGCGCAGAGTGGTGCGGCTGGTCCTGCAGTGGGCCTCGCTACATGGAGACCATCTGCAGCAGGACCATGTGTCCGTCATGTTCATGGAGGTCGGTGGAGAACGTCTCTTCATACAGTATATGATTAAGTAGAGAAGGTAGTTTCTGTTTTATTGATCAATAGGGTTTTTTTTTTGTTCTCAGGAGTTTCTTCTGGCAGTCTCAGAGGACGCAAAAGTGATCCCAGCTCTCAGGGATCAGCTGACAGAGTTGGAACGATTGGTCAAACAAAAGTATGTTTTTGCTTCACCATTACAATTATGTTTTGTGTTATCGTCACCATATCATGATAGATTATATGTCATTTTAACCTAACCCATGTTTTTAATTTGGACTATTGTATGTTGCAGCGATGACGTTAGACTAACACCGAAAAAGGTAAGCAGGACTTGAGTTTTGTCACAAATGTATTTCAAATGAAACTCCAGCCGGTAACAGGTTAATAAGTGGTACTTCTTTACACTGTAGCACAAAGTTTTATTGAGGCAATTCAGCACTGGAGAAGATAAGCCTCACAAGAGGGAGCCAATCAGGAGCACCGATGAAAGTAAGTCATCGTTACAAGTCCCAAACATAGAGTGTGCAGAGAAACCGGAAAAGCACTCTTGTTTTTTTATTTAGTATCAAAAAGCCTTGATTGTGACATGGCAAACGCGTTTCAGCCCCACTGGCCCTCCTCAGCGTGCAAACAGATCCAAGAGATACAATGAGTCTGCACAAGTTTAATAGGGTTAAAACTCCCCCTAACAGACATACTTTAGTGTGAGCTGATGTACCAAAAATACAACAATTAAAAGATGGCAATCTCAACTCATTCTTGATTATTGAAATGTGCATTCAAATTTAGAGGGCGGCATTTTGTTCTTTCTCCTAAACGTACTGTTTTAGAGAGAAAAAAGGCCAGGTACAGCCAACATGAGTCTTTGGCCTGAATATATTCAATTCAACAGAATCAGTTGTTTACTACAACCCAAATATAAATCCCATATCAACAAATATGAGGACACAATATTGCGATTTAGTTTTTCCAGCCCATGTATGCAGTGATGTAAGAATGAACTCATGTTACCTCTTGTCGTCCTGCAGTCCTGTTCAAAGTGTATTGTTGTGACCACACCTACACCACGATCCGGGTTTGTGTGGGGGCCTCTGTCAGGGAGGTGCTGGGGGCCGTGTCTGACAAACTGGGGTCAGCAGAGGAGCTGCTGCTGATCGGCCTCAGCTCAGCGGGAGGTGAGAGGAGCACACATACAGTAATGTCCCTTTGCAATTACATTCACGTTCCATTGTGGAGAGACAGCAGAGAAAGCTTCAATGATGCTAAAAACTAGAGCTGGAATCTGACTGGGGTTTGATTCAAAAATAGCATTCTTTCTGATTTTTACTAATAATAATAATAATGATATAATGAATTGGTTTTATATAGTGCTTTTTGAGCACTATAGGATCATTTATTCACACCAGCTTCATACATACTGTAGGTGAAGTGTTCCCAGAAGTCTCCCATCACAGTACTAACCAGGCCCTGCCGTTTTTAGCTTCAGTGATCTGGCCCGATTTGGCTTTCACATGTAGGTGGTGCCACATGTATTTATCTTATTTTGGATTTCCCCCTGAGATAAATTGTTGAGGGGTTGCCGATGTATCTATTAGTCCATGAGAGTTACTATTAAGCTTACATTATGCACTATCCCTGAGACGGCAGTACGTACATTGTCCTGGAATTGTGTTTTTGTTTGACAGAAAAAGTCATCTTCAAGCCCAATGATGTGTCAATATTCTCGTCACTCGGCATAAACGGAAGACTGTTCGCCTGCAGCAGGGGTCAGCTGGACTCTTTGGTTGGTTTTACACAATTGTCTGTAAGAGCGTGAACATTTGTTAGTGCGTCTCTAACTTTTAACCTTCAACATATTACATACATGTCAACATTATATAAAGGAATAAGCCTTCAGAATTACACTAGATTCAGCAACAATATGTACATTTGTGCTTGAAAGTTTACACACCCAGGCAGAAATTTTGAAATATTTCTTACATACTTTTTCCCACTCATTGGTGACGATTGTGTGACAATTTGAATTATTTGAATTGGATAGTGCATGTTGATGAACCACCATGAACATAACTATGATGGATGATTGCATTTCCATCTGTAGTCCCAGGGTGTTAGGGCTACAAGGAATTAAACACAGATTAAATATAAGAAAAAACGCATTCATGCCAATATAGTGAGTAAGTAATGTTTATTTATATAGTATGTTTTACAGACCAAGGTATATTAGCTCACGTTCCCCCAAAGTACAACCCACACATTCATAATACACCAGGAGTCCGCAATGTTCAAATCCACATTATTGCAGACAATATTGAACACATCAAAATATCAATAATGATGAATGAAATAAAGGTTTTTCTAATTTTCCAAATGTGACCAAAACATTGACAATATTTGTGTAATCTGAATCAAGCTAATATTTTAACCCATGACCAAACTACTGTATATTGGAAAATAGTGTGTTGGCGCTTTGTGTTGGCGCTTTGTGTTGCCTTGTGTAGGACATGTATATCATTGTATGTCACTTGCAGACGCCTCTACCAGAGCAGGAGGGACCAAACAGCGGGTCTTTGGGAAGATTTGAGATGATGAGCTCCAAGGATGTGGCTTACCACATGACGTCCCACGACTGGCAGCTGTTCCACTGCGTACATGAGGTGAAAAAGGACCGACTTAACAGCTACGACAAGCTTCCTTCAAACTGTGGTTATTTCTGCCAACAGCTCGAGCTCATCTATCACACGTTCGGGAGACAGAATGTGAAGAAGTCCACCGTGAACTTGGATTTGTTTTTGAGGCGTTTTAATGAAATTCAGTTCTGGGTGATCAGCGAGGTCTGTCTCTGCAGCCATCTCAGTAAACGAGTGCAGCTCCTCAAGAAGTTTATCAAGATCTCTGCACAGTGCGTCCACTTTTTTCACTGTTACTGTACTTGCTGGACTTTTAGGCGCACCTGTATACAAACCGCACCAGCTGAAGTGGAAAAGAAAGTAAATATTGCCCACATATAAGCCGCAGGTTTCAGTGTTATAAGGTAACACTTAGCCATCAGCTAAAAGAGAGGAACAATTGGACAATAGACAGAGGATCTTACTGCACACACAGTGATTTAATGCACAGTTGACTTGTGGAAAGTTTGGTGAGTAAAACAACGCTCCGTGAGAATGCACATATTAACACACCTTAGCATGTGTTAATCTATTCAGACAATAAATGTTCGTCCTATAACTGGAACTATGGAGTCAAAATAATGTCCATAAACTGTGCTTTGACAGCAGTCCAACTCTACCATAATAAAAATACTTATATTGGCTGCATTGCTAAACAGGCAGCGTTCAAGAATAAGTAGCGGCTTATAGTCCAGCAATTACGGTAAATACTGTCCGTGTGTGGGTCAGTTTTGTGCCTCATGTCTGACTTTTCTGTTGGCCACAGTTGTAAAGAGTACCGTAATCTCAATGCATTTTTCGCCATCATCATGGGACTGAGTAATCCAGCTGTAAGCAGACTGAGCCAAACCTGGGAGGTGGGTGATTCTTTTTTGGATTTAAAGCATATAAATGGTGTAATAAATATATCAAAAAGTTGTTGTTATTTGTTTTTTTGCAGAAGCTTCCTGGCAAGTTTAAGAAGTTTTATTCAGAATTTGAGAACTTTTTGGTAAGAAATGTACAACAAGAAATTGGCTTTTGCTTGACTATTTGTGTACCAACGCTATAACATTTTTTCACATAATAATCTGCCATAATAATCTACAGTAATAGAGTACTTTTTTGTTTCAATATACTTTTCTTTTACTCACAGAAAGAGTTGTAATTTAATTAATTAATTAATTAATATCACAAGGAAAACATTTGATTCTTTACATACTGAGAGCTGATTGGCTGAGTGGGGGTGGCCCTCTCATGTTCCCTATTCTGTCTGAAAAAAGTGATTGACTAAAATGATGATGATGATGTGACTAAAATGATGAAGCCAAAAAAACATACATGTGAAAATTACCACAGTTTTGAGAGTGAGGGACAAGTTACATAGATTTTATTACACTTTTTGGTGGTTTTAAAGTTAGGTACACCAGCTTTAACCACCATAACATTGTGATGCCTCAAGTCTAGTGTAATTCATGTCTCCACAGGATCCTTCCAGAAACCACCGAGCGTACAGACTCACCATGGCCAAGCTGGAGCCTCCCATCATCCCCTTCATGCCTCTGCTGATCAAAGGTACGCTCCTGTTTTGTTGTTGTGGAATTGCTTCTTTAACAGCTTCTATCAAACAATTGACCTCACTTTTGCTCACATTTTACTCTTATTTCCTCCCCCTGTTCCAGACATGACGTTCACTCACGAGGGCAACAAAACGTTTATCGACAGTTTGGTCAATTTTGAGAAAATGGTGAGGCTCTGAAGGTGTATTGATTTGTCAGGTGGTGTATGACTGAGGTTTTACCTTTTCCTATACCTTCCAGAGAATGATTGCCAATACAGTCAAGATAGTGAGATACTGCCGGAGTCAACCATTCAGTAAGTACCCCTAGTAAAATAACAATGGTTATACCTATAATATCAATAATGAGACTCAATGTTAGTAGAAAAATAGCCATATCTAATATCGCTGTTGCTTGGATTATGGATAATAATAACAAATACACAAGAACGTAAAAAAACAAAATACTGTCAAGTGTTGGAGTACTTGTTTTGTTTCCTAAATACATTTGATCTTTTACATACTGAGAGCTGATTGGCTGAGTGAGGGTGGTAGAATCTAACTTTTAACCCACACAAGAAATAACTATGTAACAAAATTCATTTAACTAATTCCTCGCACTCAAAATGCTTTGGTTCTATCGCTAGTTTTCAAATGCATGTATTTTTAGATCAGTTTTTTTCAGAGAATCCAAGGTCTAGCCTGCTCTCAGCCAATCAGCTCTCAGTATGTAAAAGATAAAATGTTTTCTAATACGGTGAAGACAGCATGTTATGATCTGATTTGTTCACAAAATGTTACTTACACAAGACTCTTTCTGATGGCTCCAAATGTAATAATGAAACCAAGCAAAATTGAGGTACTCCAGCTTTAATACATCTCTTTCCCTTTTTCTCCAGGCCCAGATTCTCCTGTTGCCGGGAAGAACCACCCTGAAGTGTGGCACTATATTTGTCATCTCAATGTGATAGACAACCAGAGGACTCTGACACAGTTGTCTCACAGACTGGAGCCGCGCAGGTCTTAAACAGGGTCCGTCACATAAGCTGCTTCACTGCTTTATGTACTTTGCTCATGAGTATTGTTTGGAATGCAAATGCCAGTGACCTTTATTACAGTACAGTATTTTCAGTATTTGTATAGCTCCAGTGTTCTGAGAGAAAGTAAGTGACAACAAGGGCAGATTTTACTAGATCATACTGGGTGCTCCTGTCAGTATTGGACACACAAATTCCTCCAAATGCGACTCAAGTTGTGGTATTAAATTGTAGTGTGTTTTGTATACTATTATATTTATACTATTTATTTATTTTTGTCTATTCTGAACTGTAAATTGTATACAGATATTTATTTTCACACCAGCATAAAAAAAATCTGTCTTTGTGACGGCACACCCAGGTTGTTGGACTGGGAGTAGGGTACTCATTTACCTGTGGCCCCTTTCAAAGTCCAAATGGATTTATTATCACAGTATGAAGTATGGCCCCTCCAAGAAGATTTGTACCTTGAATGATATTCCTCTGTACATTTTATTTTTCAGATATTGATATACAGGCATTTACAGAGGGGTAATGTGCATGTTTCAGGAAAGTTGTTCCAGGGCCTGCAGCACATTTCTTCAGTGTTTTCAAGGAACTGTTCATAGTGTTTTCTATACTATCTATGTGCCATACAACCTGTTTGTTATGCTACTTATTTTATGCTGTATTCAAGGCATGTTGAAACAGAGAATAAGGTTCTGTTCTAAGTACCAATAAAGCGTTACATTTATGGACACATGTGAGTATATTTATATTGAGGAAAAGCCTGTGAAATATCGGTTTGTCTTTATAGTACAACCTCAATGAAAGCAAAAGTGTTTATGTTATTCCCACTCTGTCCACGGAGAGGCGCTGTTGCTGCGCGTATGTGCACGGCATGTGAACGGAGTGTAGTAAAAGTGAGTTGTTGCAGAAGTTGTGCAACCAGTAAAACCACTGTCAACAGATTGGAGAAATCAAACAGCGTCACATGTGATTCCCGGAACTCCGAGTGCATCCCTGCCCTGCCCAGCCTCACGCACAGGACCGTCCACAGACCGGACCGGACTGGACTTCCCAAAGTCTGGCCCAGCCTGCAGGCCCTGTCCTGGGCACCTCTCTCCGGACACACACACCGCTTCATGTCGGTATGTACCCATGGTATGTACATGTCCTAGTGCGACATATGAGTGTGTCTAGGAGCAGCTGACCGGGTTAGCTACCGGAGCTACCGGAGCTACCGGAGCTAACAGGGACAAGTCTATGGACCCGAGGTGTGACCCTTATGTGCAGAACATGCAACATCATTTTCTGCGTTGTGAAAGACATCCAAGTGCTTTTGCACTAGTACCATGGGCCTTTAACAGCCTCCTCTTGTACTACCTCTGCTGATGTTATAACGAGGTTATAATAAAGAGCCATTATTCTCTTCACCACACTATGGTGAGTTTATAAATCAGTTTTTGATTTAAAAAAATAGAAAAGATCAATATTAATCATCATGATAAAATAGTACTCAGACCATAGTTGTGGAATGAGAATGACCATTAGTGCATATAACATATTCAGAAGTCATAGACAACCAGCAATGAGAGTTCTCAAGTAATGTTTCCTGGTCAAGGGAAGTGAGCAGAAATATGCTGTTCAGTTGTTTGCCCTGTACCTCTAAGATCTCTATATAGAAATAATATGTTATGTTATGTTATATTTCCTTTATTTTTCAAATTCAACATTTTGTTTTCCCCATAGAAAGAGCACTTTAATGTCTGAACTTTGTTGTCAGATAAAGCTGTCCTAAAGCTGTGATTAAGGGCAATAATCATGTACATTAACAATAGCAAAATTGCCCCAGGGCAGCTATGGCTACGTTAGTAGTTCACCACCACCATGCATGGAACTGTCTTTGGGTGTCATAAAAAGCCTCTATATAAGTATTGTACATTATTATTATTATTATTATAACAACAACATATAGTTCCCCATTTTACAATTTGAGCACGATAGATTACCTCCTTTAGAGCTTTTGAGCTAACCATCATATTGTAATGAGAAATGAATCTACCAGGGATTTTCAGTGTCTCCATGGCATCCTTCTATCGCTCTGAGAACTTTGATAATACAGTTTATTAGGAAGAGTTGCTGCGTATGTCTTGCCTATGACCTTCTGTGTTTGTATTTGAAATGATTAAAACACATAATTACCAGTTCATTTCAAGGATACATTTTGGCTTTTGTGCTTTTGCCGGGGCTTTAGTCTTTGTAACCGTTTTCACGGCATTGTTCTGTGACTAATAGAAACATTTTGCTCTGATGAATGCACACATAAGTGGCTCGCAGCCTTGCTTAATAGCCTTCATGTACGCTTGGGTCATGGGGCAATTTTCCTCAGCACTAGAGTGTTTTCTGTCATTTATTTCTCACTTAGGTGTGATTACCTGCAGCTTGACATATGGCTATCAGAGTGAGAACTAACAGGAAACCAGACTGAAGTGGCCCATATCCCAGTAACCCCAGACTCTAGAGTGGGCCGACAATGCAAGGGCCAGGCCAAGGAGCAGATTGGCACAAGGCTAAATATAGCGCAAATTCAAGTAAATCAGCAAAAACCCATGGGACCCCGCTGTGACAATGAGGTGCACCCTGCTGATTGGATAGCTATACCAATGGAAGCCCAGGTAACGGCCTTTTAAAAGAGTAATTGCTCAGCTGTAATGGGGAATGCTAACCGAGCAGCAATTTTCTGAAAAAACAGAATCATTTATTTACCAGAGCCTTAGTTCCAACTGCAGTCAAAGAAAAGGATGTGCTCAGTACATGGCATGGACCATGGTCGGGCTGGTCCTCCATTTTGATTAAGATTCAGATGTTCATTAACGTCTAAATGTTGTCAATGATACTTGACACTTACTCATTTTCTGGGAATAAAGATCAAATGTTTCTGTGTATGGAGAGAATTACAGATCCCCAAACGGACGTTCATCTCAGATAGTAAGTGAACTTTGTAATGGCAAATATGGCAAATATGTACGTTCTGAAGAATATGAGAATTCATATGAGAATGAATTTAGAAATAATGCTGAAGTTTTCTTTATGATACATTTACATACATATAATTACTTCTTCAAAATAGGTTTTTGCATTTTGGGCTGAGCCCAAAATGCTCAGCCCATTATTTGTTTTTGTAATAATGTTATGTGATTATTGATTTGAGTTACCTTATGTTTGAATTGTGCTGTAAAGATAAACTTCCCACAGTGGTTTTTGATCACCAGCAGTTAAAATTAAACTGTTTTGTGTGTGGCGTCATGTAGGTAAATTCAATCTATTTTGAGTCTTTTTCGATTATGATGGTTTCCTCTTAAAATAAAAAATATTTAAGAATTGTGTACTGAAGTTTTATGGCTGAGCATTCTGGATAAAATCTGTTTTTTACCCTATATTGACCGATCTCGAGGATCGACTTGATTAATAAGAAAAATAGGTCATTTGTGCATAATAGTTAAGTGAAAACAAGGTGTGCTGTAAAACCTTTGTGAAGAGTTTGGAGTTTTGGTATCTTGTTGACGTCCTGGACGAACAAACCCAAACCCTTTTGGTCCATAAGAGTTTTCAATCAATCACCAGTTACCAAAAATAAATGCTAAATGAAACGAGTGAGTGTCTCTCCTCTTCAGCCCCCCTCACACTGTTTTTGCCACATGATTGGTGTCTTTCGGTTTTATCCCAGATGCCAATAATCACAATCTACAAAACTTGAGATCCGTCTGCAACTTGGTGCCCAGCTCTACCGTCCATGTGTGTGCCACGCATGGATCTATTATAATAACGGTGCCATCATGTGACCCAGGCCTGGACATTCCCAGAGTGTCTGTGCCTCTCCAGAACAGTCTGTCTCTGCTGCATACTGGACCTGTCGTATGAGGCCCTCACACAGAGCTGACACCATGCTGTTTTTGTCTGTCTCCTCCAAAGCCGACTGTTCCCTGAGCCTCAGCATGCCATGGCCAGCCCGAGTGCCTCGTTTGTCCAGATTAAGTTCCAGGACATCCTCTTCTACGAGAACTGTGGCGGGGGCAGCTTCGGGAGCGTGTACCGCGCCAGGTGGATCTCCCAGGACAAAGAGGTGGCCGTGAAAAAACTGCTCAAGATCGAGAACGAGGTAGGAGTCATAATTACCCCAAGCTTTTCATATACTTTTAATTGTCAGTGTTGTAATCATTTTAATTGCTGGCTCATTTAGGGGGTTGTGGTGACTTGTGTAGCCGTCACTCACGCTCATTATACTCCCCCTCTCAACTAGAACAGAAAATGGCGTTCAGGCAACATCTCGGCAAAACCCAGGAATCTATTTGCAACAGTTATCGCAAAGACTTTGATTTCTTTTCAACGCGCTCATTGTGCGAAAGACAAAAAATGAATTATCTTTGAGATCTTTGTGTGAGGGGAGAAAAGTCATACGTTCCTGCCCTGTGATGACAAGTTGAAAAAAAAAGTTATTCAGCGAGGCTTTTATGGAATTCTCAAAGATCACCCGTATCCATTCAACTTCGCTCAGATGTTGGAAAGATGGAGAAAGTTGGAGAAATAATACCATAATCGTTTCTTATTGAGCTATTGTAGTCTTAATTACAGTGTTTAGGTATAATTAAATGAACTGGTTTTGTCAGGTCTTCAAACTGCTGTTTTATTACATCACGTTATATTTCAGTAATATTTCGATGACTTTCTTTTTCTTAGGCTGAAATCCTGAGCGTCCTAAGTCACAGAAATATAATCCAGTTTTATGGAGCTGTCCTGGAGTCCCCAAACTATGGCATTGTCACGGGTAAGATTGGATTTGGTTTGAACAAAAACATTACCACGAGATTCATAGATGTGAACAATGTTGATAAAAGTGAATATCTCAAAATGAATCTCCATAACATTTGAATCATGTAAATGTATTTTTTTATCAACTTAAAACGTGAAACCAATGAATGATATAGACCAGAAGTCAGGAACCTCTAAAACTAGCAATTAAAAAGCAGAAATACAACTTTAAACTTTGATAGATTGATTTAAAAGACAACACAATATCCCAGTATCAGTAAAACATCAATCAATCAGTCTTTATTGGTAGAGTGCCTTTCACACAGGGCAACTCGAAGCACTTCACAGTCCACATCACACAAGGCACACATAGAAGAATCGCCAAAAATCACCATAAAAAACACAATTAAAATCACAAAGGTCATTAAAAATATTAAAACATTAAAATCACACAAGGGATTAAAATAGTAAACAACCACCGAGCATTAAAAATAGTGATAAAATTGTTCAGTTGAAATCATTAACAAATATTAAACTATACCGTTGCGATATATTGGAAAGTTCTTGGGACTAATGATTACATTTGAGAATATTGTCATTGTGATTGGCCGGGGGTTGAAATGCTGATGCTACAGTTTCAGGCTCTTTGTGTTCTCAATAGAAGGGAGTAGACTGAGAGTTCAGGAAGTGACCCGCTTGAGAAACACTGTCCACGGTGTTTCTCAAACTGTGGTGCGTGTACTACTGGAACTACTGTTTTACTAATAGTTGTGTGTCACTTAACTGTCACAGTGGATTGAGCTCTTGCAAAAAGAGATGGGATGCAGGGCGGTGTGGAGAGTTCTGCAGGTGTTCCTCCAGGTGCTCCGGCTTCCTCTACCGCTAATAACATATGCAATGGAGTTAATTAATACACACGGTCCCATTCAAAAACACATTGTTCATTATCGCCGCACAGGAACTTCCCTGTTTCTGTTTACAGCTTAAGTGCTTTGCTTTAAGAGCCATATTAGAGATGGGGAGGTTCAAACAGTGTGAGAACTACTATTCTACAACATAATTCCAACATTAATGACTCCCACAAACTCCATAAGGATTTTTCTGTCCACATACTGTCCATTTTAATTAACAAAACATCAGTCATTGTCCTTTAAATGGCAATTTCAGACAATGAGGTTATTAATGTGTGTCTAATGACATAACCAGTTGTTTGAATAGTTTGCTCATGGCTGTATTATGACTTAATTGCCGTGATATGAGGCCACTAAATTAAATCCCATCACCCTTGACAAAAGTGAATCTGGAGAAAACTCTTTCGTTCTGTTTGTTTATTCTTTAACTCTGTCCGTTTCCTGCCGCTCCTCTTTTCTAGTTTAACAAGTTCGTCCAAACCCAATAGATATGCACCGCTGCTAATCACTTCACATTCTCAAGATATAATTTAAATATTATGAGAATTAATCTAGTTCTGTTCTCATTTTTATTTTTATTTCTGATAAATGTGTTAAATGTTTTGTTTAGTTATGTATTTATTTGAAGCCACTATCTTCCCTGTGTTATTTCCTACTTAAATGTCATGCTCAGTTTATTTACCAACACCATTTTGGGTGGGACAGGACAGGAGCGAAAATGACCAATCATGGCTTTCCTGTTCATTCATCGCGGCACAGGAACTTCCCTGTTTCTGTTACAGCTCAAGTGCTTTGCTTTAAGAGCCATATTAGAGATGGGGAGGTTTATCTACACTTTTAATACAACTGTCAATATGCAGAGGGAATCATGTCTGGTGTAATGAGGGCGTGTTTGGAAGCCGTTTTGTAAGTGGAATGTTGGCAAACTTTTTTTTTTTTCAGAAGCCCTATTGGAATTGCAGGATGGGTCAAATGGAGTGGACAAATTGCCCTAAAGGGATAATAAAGTTTACCTCAAAGGATTTTCTTAGGATAGAACCTCCCTCTCCGCTTTTAGAACAAAACTCTCTGGTCTTATTTGACGTGCACGTATCACCAGAATATTGGGGGGACCAATAGTCTTAATGATCCACCCGGAAGTAGAAAATCCCCCGATATACCTTAAACTGTACTTTAATAGGTCTGACCTTTTTGAGAAGAAACAGATTCAGTGGCCCTTGTTTGGTCATGTTTACCTGTCTCTATCTATATAAAGTGCAGTACTCATCCACGTTTACAATGTATGTATATATACAGTATATATATATATATATATATATATATATATATATATATATATATATATATATAGAGATAATATATATATATATAATATATAAATGAAGTAAACATTTGTTCTTCTTGTATAAATAGAAGCTGAATAAAATGCATCACATTCTGTGGTTCAGCTTTTTCTTTACCTTCTGCAGGTATTTTGCCTGTTGTGTCTTTAGCCTGTGACGAGTTTTGAAAAGAGCTGTCAAAAATCCATAGCAGCCGGTAAATGCTCTCAGATGTCACAAAGTTTTAGCGGCGACACGTTTTCTTTGAAGCCTTGGGATTTGACAAGGCGTCTGGCCGACAGGAGCCTCTTTGTGTTCACTTACACTATGATAAATTGAACTCATCCGCAGCGACAGGTCAGTGACAATCTGTAAACAAGACGCTGTCAGCTGTCTCCGTCTGCCGCCATTTCAATTTCCAGTTGTTTTTATGTTACGCTCGCTCACACACTGGGACAGATTTATGTTTAATGCTTTAGGTAACAGGTTGCGGCGATACAAAAACAACATGATTCAACAATCTAAATGTGATTGCATTTCCATATTTGCCGTAGAGTATGCTCCTGGTGGGTCACTGTATGATTACTTGTCCAGCGAGGACAGTGAGGAGATGGACATGGGTCAGATCATGACGTGGGCTGCAGAAATGGCTAAAGGTACTTTTCAAAATCTCATGAACTAAAAATGAAAATTAGCAAAGGGTCAATTGTGACTATTTTTCTGTTTAGGAATGCACTACTTGCATTCGGAAGCTCCTGTGAAGGTTATCCACAGAGATCTAAAATCAAGAAACGGTATGTATAGTTGTTTGAGTAATAATATTATTGATAATAATTAGCAATAATCACTGGTGAATAATATATACTCTGTTTACTATGCATTCTTCTCCTAAAGTTGTGCTGGCCGCAGACAGATCATTGAAAGTAAGGGATTTTTCAAATACACCCATTACAGAGGTGTCAAACTCACTTTTTCAAGGGCCAAAAGAGCTGGTTGGGGCCAAAACATGTTTTTGTCTTTAAATTAACTGTATTTAACACGAATTATACTATTTTCTAGTAGGTTTGTATTCAACCACAACTGGGCCAAATATCAAGAAGAGATGTATTGACTGATAATTATTTTTTGTCCTATATATATTTAACTAACTATAACTTCTAATTGCATTTCCTTTAACCTTTTAGAACAGATTAAATTCTTTGGTGGTTGTCCTGAGACAATGGGCATGTTGTACTTCATTTTATTGCCCATCACCATCAATGCTGCAAGTTACTGTGAATAGAAATAACTGAAAATCATTTTTGGGGCCACTAAAATTGGTCTTGAGGGTCAGATTTGGCCCACGGACCTGAGTTTGACATGCCTGCCTTATGTTGTTATGCACATCTGTCAACATCAGCCAACTGTATAGTCCAGATTCACTTTATTTGAATAACAAGACTTTTTTCCATTATAGATCTGTGATTTCGGTGCATCTAAGTTCCTGACCCACACCACACACATGTCTCTGGTGGGTACGTTTCCATGGATGGCCCCAGAGGTGATCCAGAGTCTACGAGTGTCCGAGACGTGCGACACGTTCTCCTACGGCGTGGTACAGTTATATTGCACGTAACACAACATGTACTTGACATAATCCTCATGTTGATGCACTTTAATAAAGTTAAACATATGTTAAATTCATTCTGTGATGAGTGTAGTGAGATGTCTGCTTCTCTCAGTCTAAATATTTGGTGGTGTGGAGGAGCCAAACAGACAATGTTTTTGATTGCAGTGATCTGTCTGCATCAGGTGTGCCATAAAATGATTGCAAATGTATTCATGTACTTTTGCCGCTTAGATTTCTCAAGAGTTGTTTTCTATAGTAGGACAGTCACATGTATGTAATGAGCTGCAGCTGTGATGGAATGATGAGAACGCTGTAGTACAGTTGGGGAAATTGCCGTTTCTGTGGTTATCAGGATATCAGCTTTTTTCAGAATCAGGAACATGAAATAGCAACTACAGTTTAGTTTATAGTTTATTGTGGGCTGTAGTGAGTATTCTGCCAAACCTCTAACTGGCCTGATTGTTTGTCTGGGTAACAGGTGCTCTGGGAAATGCTCACGCGGGAAATACCCTTCAAAGGTTTGGAAGGTTTGCAAGTGGCCTGGCTAGTCGTGGAGAAAAATGAGGTGAGCTTCTTTGCATTTATGCTCACAATGTTTCTCACATTTGTTCTTTCTTGTTTCTGAGATAGTAAATGATATTGTAAAAAATAATCAAATAATCAAATAATCAAATAATAATGACAAAAGAAACTACTCAAATGCCCTTGATTAGAATTGCCCATACCCCAGTTCTCAATAGCTCAACATTTATAACATTTATGACAGATTCCTCTTGCCAGTTCCGGTAAATTCCTGGACTGCCTTGCATGAACTGTATGTATCAGAATCAGAATCAGAATCATTTTTATTGCCACGTAAGTAACAGGAAGTCACAGACTTGGAAATTGCTTTGGCTCAGTGCAACAGTCAGAGAGAGATAATAAAAAATAAAGAATAAAAAGCACTTCTAAGGAATACATTTAAATTTAAAATAGAGTTACAGTTGTAGGAGATGTATCTACATCACCTCAATGATGTCATAATAGAAACTATGTTTATTAAACAATACGGTGGTTGTTGCCGGGGTTACGTTCTAATAATAAGTTGCAATAAGCCAAATCTGCTAAGTTGAACGCGCAGGCACGCGGCTGCTGTCTCTGTGTAGTCTATGGAGAAGTGTAGAGGACAGTACGGGCCAGAGAACTGATGTAGAGCAACAAAAATCACATGTACAGTATGTATTTGTCCTCAAGGTCTCTGTGAGCTGGTGAGGCCAGACACAAGACTCTATGAAAGAAAAAAAAGCCTGTTAAAAAAATCCCTGTTAAACCTGCTAGTCTTCCTAATGTTTAATATAAGTACTGTGTGTGCGTATGGAGGAGGTCTAGAGCCAAGGGCCGCTAGCAAAATGAGGTTTCCATGTGTTTTGACTGGGAGACGCATTGCTGCACCCGCAAAATTAGAAATCCATTCTAAGTTAGGCGCAGCCTCGCGTCAATGTGTCCGTCATACGCAGTAGTGTAAATATTACTCTAGGTTAAAATGGAAAAAGTGCGTATGCTGCGCATACACCGCTTACACACAAATCCCGTTACACAGAAGTCAGAAAAGTTTTCTTTCAACTTTAAATATAGGTAACTGTCATGTTATACCAGCGCTTACATGATGCTCTTTATGATGTTGTTGGAGTATACACATGGCACATGAGACACGCTGAGTGGGAAAAAGGGTGTACACTTTCAAGTACAACAGTAAGGTTTTTTGACTCTGACAGTACATTTTACAGTCTGCAAAAATAATAATAATATGTTTCAAGTTCTGATTATGAATATTGGATTGAAAAAAAAAATCATTATTATAGCCATTATTATAGTACAACAACAAAAAAGTACAGAAACATAAATCACAAGCTAACTCGATTACTCTCTGATTTATGTCACTGACGGACGCAGAGATTAACCATCCCCAGCGGTTGCCCAAGTAGCTTCGCTGAGTTGATGAGAAGCTGTTGGAGAACTGATCCAAGGGTAACTTCAACATGTTTACATCTCAGAGCCACATTGTAACAGACAAGACCCACTGATGCATATTCATCTTCGCCTACAGGAGCGGCCTATGTTCAAGAACATTCTCAGTACACTGGAGTCCATGTCCCGCGACAGCCAACTTCCCCAACAGTGCAACTCTTTTCTGCACAACAAGGCTGAATGGCGGTAACGTATTTCAATGTATTTTCGACAGCCATTTACCGCTGTAGCCTAAGGAAATTGGTGTCGAAGAATGCCGTGGAAATGCAGCTAATGGAAGCTCGAAAAGACAGAAAGGAGATTGAAGATTGTGCATATAGATCTTTAATAATTACACTGATAGCTCCATAAAGGCATGAAAAACCTCCAAAGAATTCTCCATCTGGATATACTTCCTCTCTTTACCCATAAGGCCCTAAAATAATCACCATCTTTTTCAAGTCGAAGTGTTTAATTGGGCTGTAGAGCAGCTGGAGGTTTGCTGGTGGAGTCTCAGCTGTGACTGTATTCTCTGTCTGCCTCTCTCTGAGCCTTGTTTGTGCGCCCAGGCTTTTCCCTCACAACTTTGATGCTAACTGGCAGCGTGTCCAGGCAGCAGCCGTGTGCAGGTGGATCAGGGATGCAGAGGAAATCAAGGCACAAAAGTGAAGTGTGTGAGCAGGAGAGCTTTTGTTTTGTGTCTGAGAAGTTAAGGAGGAAAGTCAGAGAGCTGTTTAGGAATGTGGAATAGTACATTTTTCTCTGAGGTGATGCATGAAGGTAAATGGAAGACATGTTCTAGAGCTTACAATGATTTAGTCTATCATTATAGACACTAGTACCTGGTGTTAACCTCTTTGATCTCCAGGATTTGTGATATTGTGGATATATATTTCTAGGTTTCAACAAAATGAGAAAAAGAAGTATAGATTTGTTGAAATGCTTCTGGTATTTTTGAGATTGTGAAGCTTCGACTTTAGGATCAAACATCTTACAATTGGTTAAAAGTTTCACTGATTATTCTTGGGAAGTTGAGCCTTATAGCTGAAATAGTTTGACATGGAAACACAGACGGAGAGACAAAAGTGTTGAGGCTGGACCTTCCTGCCTTTGCTGTGTGTTTGTGTCTTGGTTTGTTGTGTTCAGGATCAGTGTGGATTTCCCAGACCCAGTGTGCGGCCTCAGCATGAGGCAAACATATAAGAGAACTCTGTTCTTGGCCTTGAACGCATCACCCTCTGTTGTTGGGCGCCACAAAGCTGTGACTGTTGGGTGCTAAAAACAATTCTCTCTTTAACTAAGTTGACAAAAAACATTTACACATGAATGTAGAATGATGGTTGAAGTAAATCTCCATCAAATAGATAGATAAAATCTCCAACTCACCTTCGTATAAGTGCTTCCACAGTGAGCGGGTCTTGTGGATCAGTAATGTCCAAACACTGTTTTACTAGTGTCATGTTGAAAGACTCAGTTTTAACTGACCGTGTAAAAAAATAATAACATTTAGGCAGTGTTGCTCTACCAAATGTATGTCATATTGGCCAAAATGTTTGAAGCTGTCACTCTGTTTGCACATTGTAGGTGTGAGATAGAAGCTACTCTTGAGAGACTGAAGAGGCTGGAGAGAGACCTGAGCACCAAAGAGCAGGAGCTGAAGGAGAGAGAGCAGAGGCTGAAGATGTGGGAGAAAAAACTTCTGGAGCAGTCCAACAGTCCGGTACATAAAACACGCATCTCTATGATATACAGCACATACAGGTCACTTCACTCAGTGGTTTGTGCATAAGTGATAGAAATCCTTAACCACAAAACACAGCATCATTTTGAATGAGAAAAAAGGCAATTTAAATTGAATTTTTTTTCTCCATTTGACCATATTGTAAAAGGACAATATAAATTGAGTTCTGAATGAAATTTGTCACAACAGGAGGTTATTAGGAGTGACTTTTACTGACCCACAGACGCCAATATTTGGTTATTTTAAAATTGTTTTATAACTGCCTGACATAATGTGAAGTGTAAAATGAAAGGAGAAATGTGTTATTTAAAACTAGTCTCTGATTTTAGTATTTGATTTTTGTGTCAAAATGTGCATACTTCAAAGGAAGGATTGGCTGGTGCGGGGTTAATCCACTTTTGTGGTGAAAGCTGTTCTCCAGCTGTGGGAGCAGTCCTCTCTTTGTGGAGGAGCAGCAGCTCTACTCAGAGCTCTTCCTGTGCAGCAAAGCTACTCTCCCTATCTCTAGCATTCATGCAAACTGCTTTCACAGTTCAAATCCAGTGCCATAGCTTTAAAGCTAGTATTTGTTCCCTGGGGTGACTGTGAGGACGTGTGAGCACTGAGGTCATAGTGTGAGGAAAATCGACTCTGCTTTTGTTATTTACTTAAATGTCTCTCTTGATTATTTTCCACAGTAAAGTATTTGTAACTTTTGTTCAAATTTACTTTGTGATGCAAAGAAAAAGCAGTTTCTATTGAAAAGACATTATGAATGTCATTTGCTCTACTGTAGGCCTAATGTGCTGGATGTATAGCGGCATGCTGGGAAGAAACAGCCTGTGAGCCAGTTGCTTAGAGAAGGCCAGGCCTTTTATGATGAAGTGACATTTTGCTGACATTAAGATTGGCCAATTTGTTCTGGATGTGGTGGAGTGCAGTTGTTGAGATGCAGTCTCTTACCAGGATAAGAAAGTACTTGTTTTTCCCTGACTGACCCGCTGCCGAACAGCAGGAGAGGGGCTTTTTGGAGCCACAACCAACTTCATTTTAATTCCACTTTTTTCACATTATTCTTTAACTTAGTGAATGTAATATTCACTGTAGTGAAGTATTTGAAAGTAATAACAAGCTATGTCTAATGGTGTTTAATTATAATATCGTGATTTTTTTTGTCCCTGTGGCAAGATCTCCATTAGGGAGGAGCATTGTGCATATGGGGGCAGACATGCTTCCTAAAGCAGAGCCCATTACATGTCCCTGATGTCAACATCAGAGGGTCTCACCAGGAGCTAATCCCAACGTTTACCATGACACCACTTTACTGATTACTTTGAGCGAAGTTCTGTTCAGGCTCTGCTGATGTTGTAGTATAATTCTTCTTCTTACAGTAAGGATACCTCTCTTTACATTGGTATGCCTTAAGGTAGAACCTAGGTCATAGAGATCTCCCAAAGAACAGAAGGAATAATAGAAGAAGCAGAAAATAACTATGATCTTGTTTCTTAACTGAAGTATAAAACTATAGTTTTATAAGTTTTATAAAGTCTATAAGTACCCTTTAAAATAGGACTATCATATGTGAAAATGTCATTTTCAAAAACGGAACACTCAGAAGACATATGGTGTTCCTGCTTCAGCCAAATGTACGTCATCATTCATAATTGTGTTATATTGTATCTTACAGCTTTATTGTTTTAAGGCCCTACATCCTCACATCAGACTGAGAGTTCCAGTCCACTGTGACCCTCCCTTTTCTCTAAAAATACTGTTTCTGATAATAACTTTGAGACCGCAAACTTCATGAGCCGTGTCTACAGTGTGACTTTCGGTTGTGTTTCATAAAAGTGAAGCATGTAGATTGCGTCCGATGGCGGTTTGGCAGCAGAGGCGCGTGTCGCAGTGTGTTTACTTCCTTGGTGCGGCGCTGGAGGAGGCGGAAAGCGTCTCCGAGCTGAGTGTCTTTGTGAGGCTGAGCGGGCTGCACCCACATGTATGGCAGCGACTTTTCTATTGAGAGCGCTATTCACGCCGTAATCTAGGCTGTTATCAGATGTTGTGGCAAGAAGACATTGAATGAAGATTACTCATTCATTTAGTCATCTTTTCCTCCAATTTTCCATTGCATTATTTCTTTCATTATGCACCAGCCACACTATCACAATGATGAAATCTTTATTTTGGCTGGCAAGTTTCTGCCTGATTACATTTAATGAGCGGCAAATGATTTATCATTCAAATAGATTGCATTAGATCAGTCAGATGGACATGTCTGTTTGAAATAGACCATTAGAGCCACAGCATCTTTACTGCACGCCACACTAACTGCACTGACTTTGGATGCAGGAGAAAATGGCTATTTTCCATTTTAATCATGTTTCCGCAACTTGTATGAGTTAGGTTTTAGTTTTACCATTGTACGTCATGTTTTAACTCCATCTTCAGCTTTTCAGTGCAGAGTTTTACATAATTCTTTGACCTTATCCTGAGTAGAACTGTAGTTGGATTGTTCTACACACTGTTGAACTGAATGAATCTCTTTTTCAGTTGTTGCCAACCCTCGATATCTACACCTGGACAGAGGAGCATGTGGTCAGTTCTGGTTCATCTTTATATTAAACACTATCAGAACACATTATTCATGTGCTCCTTACTCTGGCTTCAGTCTCCAACCGTGTGCCCTTTACTACTAGTCTATGTTAATTATCACCTATTCTTCTTTTTCAGTATTTCTGGATGCAGCAATTATTTGGTGAAGGTTTGTGGATTCCTATGGAAATGGAAGATTCCACAATCATTTGGCTGATGTTCTGTATTTAATGATGTAATCATTATTTAGGTGAGAGCGCCTGCAGCGGCATGCAGGGCTATGCTGACCTATTCAAAGAGAACCACATCACTGGGCAGAGGCTGCTGCTGCTGACAGAGAGCGACATGAGGGACATGGGGGTCAAGTCTAAAGGCCATGTGATCCACCTCAAGGCAAGCCCTGGTTAAACATTAAACTGCAGATTAAAACAGCATTCTGTGTGTGCCATCTCATTTACAGGAGCAATTGCTCATTACTTTACAGCCAATATTACCTTCATTTCATTCGCAGGGTGAAATTGAAAAGCTGGCTAATGATTACCTCGGCCTCGTCCACTTCCCGCCACTGTTCAAGGTAGATTTCACTGTGTTAATCTTCTATTTTATGCACATCTGTGTTTGGATGTTGCATCTTTTTTTTTTTTTTTTTTTTTACAATTTCTTCAAAGGAAATGTTTCTGAAAACTAAAAATAAATAAAATGCATCACACATTTGAAATGAATCTCCATCTCAATGGTTATCTCAGTGTTATTTCTGCTCTGAATGCACACTAGCAAACATCCGTTAGTTGTAAATCCGTTATATACTTCTTTACTTATGCATATTATTATTTGTTAAAGGAGGAGCTGGAGAAACAAGTGGAGCTGAGTAAATCAATCAAACTGGAGCTAGTGTTTGGATACCACTGGAAACCTGGAACCGGCAGCTCTGTATGTCAAAACCCATACCTACACAATGATTTAAATATTTGTGTCTTGTGATAAAATTGGGTTCCGGCTGATGCCCTGGTGCTGCTGTAGAAGAGCAGAATGAATAGGCGATGGCTGTTTCAGTGACCATTGCAGGCTTGAGTAGACATGTGTAAAAGCAGACAAATAAACATTTCATTCTGAGCCATGTACAACATCCACCTCAGCGCACTCACAGCCCTTTGTTAGGGTCTCAAACTGTGGAGAAAGGGTGGCTCTTCACTGGCTGTTTGAATTTAATCAAAAATAGCCCATTTAGCCAGAAGTCATTTTCTTTTTAAAAGGCAAACGTTATTTAATCTTTCAGCTGTTCATTGTCCCATCATAAATAGTCCTCTTTCAGTGTGTTCGGCAGGGCTGAAACGAGCCTGCTAATTGCCTCCCATTTCTTCTGACATGTGGTGGTTTAGTGGGTAGAAAACACAGCAGGGAGAAGGAAACAGGAGGCTGAGAAAATGAGAGCTAATTATTTTCCCCTGCCTGGTGTCAGGTTCCGTGTCAGCCTTGTTTTTACAAACTGGAAGGTTTTTTGCACTAAATAAAACAAACCCGCACTGCATTTTTTCTTCGACCCTCTTTGCTGGCGATGTCATGGAAGCAGCTGCACTTCTCAAAGACAAAATGAGGGTCTGCAATTGTGCGGCCACCATCTGACAGCCACTGAGGGTCCCCTACTAATGAGGATATCACCGTGCAGCCAAGTGAAAGGTGCTGAATTATGTATGAGTTGTCATTAGATGCACTTGGGTCCTAGGCATCATTACCAGATATTGTTTCTGTTGGAGTGATTAGAGGAGCGCAGACCTGGGAACCCGGTGTGAGCGTCCAGGGCCAACACGGGGCCAGTGGAGGCCAGAGCGGAGCCCGACTGTGTTTCTGAGCCAGAGATTTGCTGAAGCTTCCCTTTTGAGCTTCCTCCAGTCCCCAGGGAGCACAAGGAGAGCACCAAAGCTCCTCAGATGAGTGTACTGGTGCCACTCCTGTGATGTCTTCTTTGTGATCAGCACACAATGGATTGGCCTGTGCCATGAACCTTGTGTGGTTAAGCACTGACCTGTGGCTGCTTCGCTGCCTGTGGGGATTGGCACCATCATTACTGCTTCGTCAGCATTCAGTCTGCTGCAGAAGAGGCCAACATGCAGGCTCATAATGACAAAAAATATATAAATAGCTGTGCTGCTGATCACAGAAAATAGAAAAAGATGGTGGAAAATACAAAGACAAAACAGAGCATATTATTAGCTTTGTATCTTATCCTTAATTTATTGTAATTCATTTTATATCTTTATGTAATTAATCTTACCATACACAACTATCCTGTTGTTTTGGTCTCTGGTCAGTGACTTTTGTTCACCTCTAGGTTGTGCTGTTGGTTTAGCTAAAAAGCTGCTCCTGGTCTTTTAAACTTTTCACACACTCTGCTGTAGAGTAACTCTAATCATTTCATTAAGGACTGCAAATGGAAAATATACATGGAGCTTGACGGCGACGATGTTGCAGTGACTTACATTAAAGATGTGGTGTTCAATGCTAATCGACCGGACGTGGAAATCCTGCGAATGACCAAGGTACTATTGCAATGCATTGGTAATAACAAAAGCTGTTTATTTTATTCTTTCTTATTTTACAATGTTTTAGATTATGTCTTTGCTATGTTGAATTCTATAACAGTGTGACTTTTGCCTGTGTTTAAATGTAGCCACCTTTTGTTATGGATAAATGGATAGTTGGAATAAAGCCAAACCAAAGCGTGGACTATATAGTAACTTTTGAGGTCAGTAACTTTAAAGTAAAGTAAAATTGTTGATTTTTACATATGTCAAACTTCTAGCCTAATACAACCTTGTTTCTAACAGAACGATGTCAAGTCCCCAAAATTGACCAAGCACAGCTGTGCAGTGAGCTGGAGTCTGAGTGGTGGGCAGGACGTGATCAAGGCAGTGGAGCTGCTCATTGAAACAGCACCAGTGAATTCAGCCTTAAAAGTCAGGAGTGGAACTCACACCGGTAAGAGATTCTCTTATTATGAACTTTCATGACACATGAAATATAAAGTGAGATGTCAAGTAAATACATTTGAAATAAATGTGCACTTAGTTAAATGGCACTTACTTCATTCATGAGTGTATTGTACCCCTGCACATGCAGGCACATGCAGGCACATGCAAGCTGTAAACACTTGAGACGTTATCCTGGACACTTTAATGCATGCGGTTTACTACGTCTGTTCAATCATTTTATTGACACATTTCTTATAATGTGCATTTCAGACATTGACCCAATGTGGATGTACCATGTGCGGAGCAGGCAGATGATGGAGAAAAAGTCACAACCTCCAAAATCGGCTCTTAAATCTTTAACCAGTTCTGAAGCACGCACCCTGCCTCAGTTCCTGTCTGCCCATGAGAACCAGGGCTTCTCTTACGCTGCAGCTGTGCGCCGCTCTCCCAACCGTGCCACTGCATCTCCCTGGACAGACCCCCGCAGCACTTCTCCCACTACAAACCTCATGTCTAAACTGTCCCAACTTCATCTGGGGTCTAAGGGCAGTAGTCCATCCAGCACCACGTCAGAGAGTGCTTCAGAGAGGGACAGAGAGAGGCCACTTAGTGCTGGGATGTTCAACAAACAGCGCGGCTACTTCGCAAACACTTTAACTGTGGGAGGAGAGCAGGCCAGGGGGCAGCCATGGGCTCATAGTCGTGGAAACTATAGTCATAATAAAACCAACAAAAGCTCTCGCCACCAAGGAAGGCCACGCTCCAACAGTTACAGTGTCACTTCAGCAATACGCCCACCCACCATTCCAGGTATATTGTCTGTGACTGGAAATCCCAGTCAGGAAAAAGAGGCGACTAAAGCTAGCGAGGGCGGCTGGATCAAAGTGGAGCGCCAGAAGCGATTACAACGTCCGGACAATAAACAAGTCAGAGGTCGAGGGAGGAGAGGGGGCCGTGGAGGGCGGGGAGCAGCAACAAGGACTTAATATGGCCTCTGTGCTCACACTATCATGCACTGAAGCTTTGTTTATATATTCACTAAATAGCTTTATGTTGGAACTATGCATGCAGAAATGTCTATTGTTGTATGATGTATTTTTTAAACACCAACATATATATATATATATATATATTTAATATGTATTTATTAAAATATTGAAACCTTTTAGTTGTGTGTATGTGTTAATGTCCATTATAAAAGATATAAACATTGTAAATTGCTTTTTTGTCATATATGTGCATACAGAGCAAACACCTATCTCAATTGATTGGAGTGTCTAAATATGTTCAGTCATACTTATGATCAACTAGTTCTCTTGTCCAACAAGGTTCATCTGGTACGTGGTAAATTCTAATAAAATGACCCCTCATACCCCATGTACAATGAAAAGTGTCATGAAATAATTGTGAAGCACAGTGGTCACATTATTTCCATTATATGTGTGTGTGTGCGCGCACGTGTGGATACGTGTGTGACCTACATCCACCTCCCGCCTCCATACTTTACCCGCCGAGTATGCAAATGAACCAAGATTGTTCGCGCGGTTTGCAAAGGTCCTGGAAGATCTATCACTACAGTAATGTCTGTGAATTAGACATTAGCTTTGAAAATACGCCATTTTGGTGAAAAGTCGAGATATGATGTCCATCAGACATTTCATTTCTTGTATAAGGAAATTGTGAGCACTTTTAGTTGTCTCATAGCTCTAAAGTAAAGTGTTCTTCTAGGACCTGTCAGTGGCGCGGGAAATGAAATGAGTGAGGAGGCGCGCGGAGCTTTGTTCACTTCACTCGTGTTCTGCTCACGCGCTGAATCAGAGACAACATGCCGACCACCCGCTCCATGGTAAGAACTGCACTCTTTTCCAACTAATACCAAAGCAACATTACACAGCGATGCACTGATATACCAAGTGTACAGTTTATTGTAACTGCAACTGACTTAATAGAAAATCCATGGCTTAATGGCACTGCTAAATGTACGTACGAAACTAGCAGAAACATGGTGTAAATGAGACTTTGGACGTCTATAAACACAATGAGACCCTTATTCTAAAAGATCCGTGTTACAAACAAGTTTATGATACTGGGCTTTGCCAATGCATAAAGTTATGTACAAGTTATGTACATAACTTTATGTACAATTTTACTTATTTACGACCCTTTAGCCTGCTTTATTACCAACGGAAAAGGTGCACACATCCACGGTACAAACGAATTACAGTAGATTCTGAATGTTATGGTAAACATTGTGTGATCTCATGATGAGTGAGTGTGAATAAGCAAACAGAGATGCATTAAAGGGCGTAAAGTTTGAGACAATGCATAAACCCGTGTTGTATACAACTATACTAGTTGTAGAGTTACTGGATACATGCATTCAAATTTACTTTTGTTACTTGTTTCGTTGCTTACTGTATTCTTAAAACTTTCACTCATTTGCATACAATTCTTTGTATGTATTTAGTTACTCGCCAACTTTTTATCATGTTTTACCTCTGCTCTGTTGTGCAGAGAGTAGCTGTGCTGCCAGCCTCACCCAGAAGAAGTCTGAGGAGCTTCCGCAATGTCCCTTTGGTTTCCATGGAAACCTCCTCCTCAGATGACAGCTGTGACAGCTTTGGCTCTGATGGAGGCTTTGCGAACACTGTAAGTACAATACTATAATGTAGAGGTCTGGTCTTGTGTGCAGCCTTTTTAGCTGTGATATATGTTAGCAGCGCAGTGTGAGGTCAAAGAGGCCAGCAGAGAAACCAAAGCCTCTGGCGAGGGCATCAGATGAGGACACCAACAGTGGCTTTGAGGACCATGTGATCAGCAGCCGCATGAAGGCCATGGTAAGTATCAAGGACAACGAAGAACAATTAATGCTTTATCACAACTTTTTTAACAGTGATGTTTACGCTGTCCCAGAAAGTGGATTCTCCCAAACGTGGGCGCAGATCCAGTGGTCTGAAGGTGGCCTTGTCATTTCCATCTCGAAAAACCACCGCACAGAAGAGACCAGCCTCTGAACCACTGCCTCAGCCGAAAGGATCAGCCATGGACTCTGATGAGGACGACTTTATCAAAAAGAGAGCACTGAATATTAAAGAAAACAAGGCGATGGTGCGTTTGTGACTTAAATTTTTTTTTTTGAGGTTGTACAACCCCTTAAAGTTTTAGTTTAAATATGTTCCTTGATCCACAGCTTGCAAAACTGATGTCAGAATTGAGCAAAGTGCCTGGCCTTTTCCCTGGGAGCTTGGCAAAATCACCTTTCGCTGTAAGTTGTTCAGTACATTCATGATGTCTTGGCATCTGATTTGGCATTATTAAGTGCTTAGTCTTAATCTGTCTTTGAACTTTTCCAGCCAAGAAAGCACACCCAAAAAGCACCAACTCCAAGAGTTCTTCGGAAGAACCCAGAGCGCACAACTCGTCCTCACACTCGCTCCCGCTCTCTGGTGGATGGGCCCCCCAGCCCCACCCCAGAGGAGGAGGAGGATCCAGAGGACAAGTTTAGCCTGGTACGCAAGAGCCGCTTCTACGAGGAAGTGGATGAGCCGGTAAGTTCCTTCCATATTAAAAGATCCTTTATTTGTCCCACAATGGGGAAATTTCAGTGTTGCATTACCAGTTACAGAACAGTAGGAATGAGCACACAGCACAGTATAAGATAATTGAAGACATCTCTATACTTAACTCTCTACTAAATATAATATAAATAACATAAAATAAAATCTCTATCTTTAGCATAACAAGGAAGCAGTCTATAATCTATAACAATTAAGTATAGAATCTGTGATTTAAGCATAACAAGAGGCAAGTATGACTCCTGTATATTCTAGGGCAGAAATATTTAGCAGTGTGTTTATGTACATCTGTACATGTTAGCAGCATGAGGGTCTGGGACACAGTGACTGTAACACCTGTGGTTCTATCGTTCACATTCTGACTTTATGAAAGGTGTTATTATTGCACAGATGAGTGACAACAGCTCACAGCTTTGAATCGTGGACAAGTGAAATAAAGAGTTTTTTGCACACAGCCTCGTCGTCGCACCTACAGCGGCATGAAGGCCATCCCTCATGTGGTGAGACCTGTGGACGACATCACCGAGCTGGAGCTGGACCGCATCTGTAATAATGTCCGGGAGAAGGTCTACAGCCAATCCACAGTGCGTGCAGATATTCAGACAGTGTTGTGCGTGCGTGTGTGTTTAAACCGATAATAAATAATCCTTGTTCTCCAGGGATCGACCTGCCATCAATGCCGGCAGAAGACGACCGACACCAAAACTTGTTGCCGTAACCCTGAGTGTGTTGGAGTGAGAGGGCAGTTTTGTGGACCGTGTCTTCGTAACCGCTACGGAGAGGAAGTGAGGGACGCCCTGCTGAACGAGGTCAGTGTCTGAGCGCTCAGTGGGTCTGAAGAAACTCTTTGGTCTTTAAGTTGACTGTGTCGTGTGTTCTTTCAGGACTGGCAGTGCCCGCCATGCAGAGGGATCTGTAACTGCAGCTTCTGTAGAGCGCGAGAGGGCCGCTGTGCCACTGGAGTCTTGGTTTATCTGGCCAAATATCATGGCTTTGACAATGTGCACTCCTATCTCAAAAGGTTTGTAGATAAGGTTTCTCTCGTCTTTATTTTCATTAACAAATTCAAGTTAATTTGAAGAATGATTTTTCTGTGCAGCTTGAAGAAGGAGCTGGAGGAGAGTGGAGAGTGAGGAGCAGGATTCACATGTTTGCTGTTGCACCTTCACCATATTACATACATACATTTAATACGTAATACTGTTTTAGACATAGGGTTGAGGCCCAATACCAAAACATTTCACTTTATGAATTAATACTGCTTTAAAAAATACATACATTACTCAGCAGCGTTTGAACTCAACTTTTTGTATGTAGTTTGTACATATTTCCGCCCCATTCCTGGTATAGGGAGAAATGTTCTCTGTTTACTTGTCCCAAAGTATTTACATTGTTTTAAATGTAATTTTTTATTATACAGCCCCTTTTTATATGAACTAAGCTGTAAGATTTCACTTGGTGCCTTTAAAGTGTTTGTTATTGGATGTTTTGGTGACCTGCTGTAATGGCTGAAGAGTCCTGGGACTATTCAATAGAACTGTTTTTTTTTTCCCCTTTTTATGCCACAGTTCCAATTGGTACCAAGAGGAATAGTGTGATATAGTGGAGCGGCTGCTTAAATCCCCTTCATTAGATAACCATCGCTAATGGAGTGGAAACAATTAGCACACTCTAATGGGAGCTCATACCTGTAAATCACTGGATCCTGTTAAAAGCACATTGCTGCTCTGCTCTTGTCTCTGCCTCATTTTCTTCTCTCTACTGTTAAATAGCACTGCTTCAGTGCCAGCAGGAATTATGGGCTTCATTTTCTCCTCACAAGTGTGAAACTCCTGGAAATGACCTGACATTATACTTGAGCCCTTCACATGTTTTTGATTTGACCTGTCGAAGATGTTGTCAGTTTTCATGATCATTGTATGAGATCACATTGTATCAGATGTTCAACTGAGTTGTTTGATTCATTTTCAATAAAGTTCTACACGTAGAATGTCTTTCAATTTGATTATACAATAATTAAACCATTATTCCTAAACACTGTTAAACGGCAGAAGAGTTTTTCAGTGATGAGGTTGTGTCCAAAGTTTAAAAGTGAAAATGGCATTTTCACATGAGAGGGTTTACCAAGTCTACATCAAATCAGTCTGTTCCATTAGGCAGCTGTAGATTGACTGATAAAACAAGTTATATTATTGACATAATTAAAATAAGAACATTTTAGTGGTCTCTTGTTTACTTGTACCTATAGCTGCTTCCTGCTGGTTACAGAGAAGCCTGTATACAGATATTGATGAAACAATACACACAGCATTGACAAAGTAATATAATAAATAGATACTAATTACTTTCTGAGGAAAGATTATTTCAAAATCTATCAAACTGTAAAACTGAATTCCCTCTTCCTCAAATGTGAAATGTTTGACAAACTATTATTAGGATAATAAAGATGCACTTGAGAATACTAGTTCTGTATTAAACACCAATGATCATCCACTTTGGGATGATGAATATTTAGGGAAGTAATTGTTTACAACGCTCAAGCATTGAGCTGATCTGGTAATCAGGCTATGAAATACAATATTTATTCATTAGAGCAGATTTAATGAGGCCTTGCAGCGCTAATTATGAAAACCAGTGTAGCAGTAAATGAGTAGAGCTGGGCGGCGGGCTGTGGGGTACCTGTCGGGAGGGACGTTCAAGTGCCCTCGGAGCGGTTCACGGACTCAGGACATAGATCACACACACACACACACACACACACGCGCACGCATACACGCACACAAAAGGGGACAGGACACAGATGGGCACTGCTCCAACACTCTGCGGTGGTCCCCAGTTCTACAGTGATATTGTTCACTGCTACATAGTAAAAAAGGAATGCAAAGGGTCTGCCATTTTAAACAACATTTATGGACATTTGTCAACACTTAGGTATTAGTCCATAAGGGGCAGATGACCAATATCCATATGTGTTTTCTGTTGAATTGATTGTGTTTGAACTGTTTGATTCTCTGATCTGTGTTGGCGATTTCATCAGTTTTGTAAAGTCCTCAGAGGTAATGTAATGTTTCTTTATATAGCGCATTTTACAGACCAAGGTCACCCAAAGCACTTTACTATGTTCAGAGTTCAGATATTGTTCCAATCATTCCACACACGGTGATGACAGAAGCGAGTCGCCAAACACACTGGTGCATCAGCCCCAAACAACCCCATTTTTCACTCTCTTATTTACATTCATACCTATTGTGCATGTTTTTAGTGGTAGGGGAAACCGGAGCACCCGGAGGAAACCTACGCAGAAACGGGGAGAACATGCAAACTCCACTCAGAAAGACCCTGTTCCGACCGGGATTCGAACCCAGGACCTTCTTGCTGAGAAGTGAGAGTTCTATCAACTCAGCCACCGTGTCGCCCACAGGTAGCTACCGTTGTGATTTGGGGCTATACAAGAACACATTGAATTGAATTGAATTGAATACAAACCAATTAGAAGACTCGAGCAATTACATTTTATTCTATTATTACATATTTAGTCCTAGCATGATCTCTAATGGTGGAACCTAATTCAATGTCACCTGCCAACATGCCACAAAAGCAACAAAAAAACATTGACAATCTGAACACCCTGTCTTTTGCGTACAGACTATCTTGTCTTACTCCTCAATGTAACGCAGTATATAAGGTCACGACATCATGTGAATTTGATGAGGGACATGTAGACGCACACATGTCACTCACATCCACTGTAGTGTGAACGGAGGAGGGCTCTGCTCACTTACAGCGGGCGTATGTAAAATCATATGTTTAATTTATAAGCCCGCCTATACACCATTCACTTTAAATGTGGACCAGCCTATTCTGCACTTTGTATTTGTATGCTGGACTGGAGAGATGTGGCAGGATTTCTCAGCATAATATGGCTTTTGATTGACTGATATTTTCATTTATGGCGGCAGGGTAGCGTGAAGACTGTTAATTTGTCGGAGAGTCCTGCAGGTCGACTGTGATTGTATTGGAGCCAGAAGAAAGAGCTCCATAAATGAAAAGTCGCAGGGCACAATCACAATCTGTGACTCCGAATCAACGGATTAATTATAATTTAGCGGCAGCCTGTCAGGTCACAGTCATAAACACTCTTTAGAATCAGTGTTTAACCGGCGTTCTACGTAGGACACCTGGAGACACGAGCCACCAGCCTGACCGTGCGCGTGTGAGTGAGTGAGTGAAGGCATTTTGGGCACCGAAACCGTTGGCTGATTTTTTAGAATGAATTTTATGTGAATGGAATGTGATATTTGTGTGTGAGTTCAGAAACTTCTATTATGTTCTTCGGCTGCCGGTCTTTAGTCGTTAATTCATCAGTAAATAATTTTTTTACTTTTGTATTAGACGGCCTATTATTTGATATGGAATTAAAAGCTTTTCAATGGGAAAACTGCTTTTCTACTTTATTTAATTTTCTACATGGTTTCTAATCTTTTTTTTTTAAGAATTAGGTATTTACTTTGATATTCCAGCCAGATCAAACTCAATGGCTTTCCTCTTTAACCCTGTAGCACCCTTGGTTACAAATGTGACCAAGGGTGCTACAAAGACAAAAGAAGTATGTCTTTTTGGTTTAATGCATTAGAGAATACATTTACCCAAGAAGCAAAAATGCCACATTGCCAAATTCGGTCATTGAATGATAATTTTTTTCAACAAATATTTTCATGTCTGGGCCCTACAGGGTAAACAGTATTTTTGTGTGATTTTATGCCTAAAAAGTTGTAGTTCCCAGAGCCTTTGCCATCCACTGGGGATATCGTTTGTCATCCAAGAATTGATTTTGGTCGATCACAGCCCGTTTACGTTCTATTGTCTTTTTATTTTTAACAAACGTTTTATTGAAATAACTCAGAATGCAGAATCAATGACAAAAAGTTCCATTGTGGTGTCTTTTTAAACAACAAAAATACCCGAGTCTATTTTGCTGTCAGAAGTTTCCCTCTGGGAGAATGCAGGAGCGGTTGCTTGAGTCTCAGAGTGCTGTTTCTAAATGCACATGGTGAGTGACTATGGGTGGCAGCAGCCTTATGACACGTTCCTCTCGCCGGCGCCTCTGGACTGATGGAAACAGTGCTTTGGTGCAGGTGTCAGGGACATTATCACAGAAAAGGGGCTGCCTGCAGTTGCTCCATCTCACAGGAAATTGCCAACTCACCCTAACAAAGGAAGCCATAAGTGCACTCGCGCTGCCTTGGACTGGAGCGTGATAAGATGACATTATAAATAGTGAATTGTTCCCTGAAGCTGGAGGGGCAGGCGCATCGGGGGACTCTGACAATTCCACTTCCCCAAGTGCGACTCAAAAGCAAGTGCAGTTTATATCAAAACAAAATAAACTGCTTATCATTTTGGATACTTTTGTGAACGTGTTAAGCCGAACACTACATAGGCAAAGTACACTGGGGAGTGGTCTTATACAATAGGATTTATATATGATATAATAATTACATTTTAAATAAAGGGAATCTGATGAGACTAAAGATGGTCAATATTGCAAAAAAAAACAGATATGAAATACAATAAAAATACCTTGTTTTGAATATGTACATTCATCTTAATATTGTTATAATTATTTAAAAACATAACTGCTATACATCCTATAAGTAAGCATCTTTGAAACATACATACTGTTAAAATATCAGTTATTTCTGTTGTTAGTTTTATGTTTAACCTTTCAACTCAACGACACCTTTAGAAGCACAATATTCATCTCAAATAAAAACTATATTGAGAAATTCATGTTTGTCAATATTACCCACCCTAGATTGGAAATGCACATGTGGCCGGTGCTGTTTTCCGGGATTCAAGATAGAATGACCCACAATTAGTTAATATTATAGCTATTACAATCGAAATGAAATCGTTTAATTAAATTCCTTATTATAGTGTTTGTGTTGACAGACTATAATATTATAGGAGTTGTACATGTGTGCGATGTGTCACTTACTTCTGAATGGTACCTGAAGGGGGAGCTCTAAGACAGGCGGCTCACTGTACTTGTTCATTTTGCTTGAAACTTTCCTGTCCTGAGGAGACACAATAAGAAAAGTGAAAGGGTTATTAGAGCTTCACCTTAAAAGTACAAAAAAACGACTTGATGCAAATCAGAAAGTATTACAAGGTCTACTATGTTTTAAAAAGGATTTAAAAGCCCCGGCTGCAGACTAATATTCCAATACAAAACGAGAGAGAACGACATTGAGCCCCTGTATGTTGTGAAGTTCGCGCACTTTGTCAAAGAAAGGGCCGGGAGGGGGGTAATTATGACCAAGGGAACACAGGGCTGTGATCGGTAAATCTATTCCAAGTGAGTACTGGCACTATGGATTGATTTTTATTGAGACCGTACATTATAAATGGCCCATGGCGGCGCTTACAGCCTGGAGATGGTGGCTGCTCACGTGCTTCATTAATTTTTACTTCATTAACTCTCGTTCAGAGCCACGTACGCGCACTTCATCGTCCTGTCTGCAGACGCGCTGCACGCACTGGCAGCAGATCCCGGGACCGCGCTCCTCAGCCATGTGCATACAACTATCATTGTCAAAACAAATCAGTAACCACTGACACACATAACAGCGACATGAGCCTATAACCTGACCCAGGGAGAGGTCACTCTGTCCGTGTGCGCAGGCGCTCTACGTGTGGGGAAAGGGTTTTATACAAGTCTTCTATACAAGTGTGCAAAGATGGAACAATTTAGCTGTCACAGTCACAACACAGAGGCAACAAAGAGACAAAAGTCGCTCCCGGAGCGACAAAAACGGCTTTTCTATGAACAGGAGAGACGCTTCCACAGAGTAAAGTATACGCAAATAAATTCATACATCCTTGTGACAATCTCCAACAAAGAAGCCTATTCTATTTCCTACTTAGTTTATAGCCTCACGAGTGGACACTTTACTATAAATGACTATGAGTGGACTAAACTGTCAACAATGTGCCTACAGCTCATGGTTTTATCAAAACATGTCAACGTGAAAACACCCCCGAAATATAATGTCATTGTTGGTTAGAAAATACACAGTTGGTTTTAATAGACCAGTAGAGCCAGAACTGATACCCACATGTATTCAAGACATGGATATTCACATGTTATTGTCACAAGTTATTGTCTTGAAACTTGTGACAATAACTGCTTTTTTTTGTTAGCAGTGGTGTCTGAAGGTTTGTCATTGAAAAATCCACAGAACTGTGGTTAATGCAGTGTAATGCAGGGTGAGCCGGTTGGCACACCGATGGATAGTCAGGAATTATCGTGCTTATTGTGATGATTGTACTTTGAGGATCCTGATTGGACCACTTGTTTGTTATTCTCAAAGCTTACAATATGGATTCGTCATAAGGACAGATGTGGATCCCTGCATCAGCAGAGCACCAGACAAGCTGTGTCTGAGGAGAACAGAGTGAAACAGTTAAGAAGGGACAAACAAACTGTCATGTATGGCTGCTTTTCTTGGTGAAACTGCAATAATAAGAAAGGTTCTCATGTAACACAATTCTATGTTTCGTTTGTCTCAGCTTTACAAATGTAAGCGTCAAATGCAGTTGTTCAAACACTGCCCACACTGTCTCTCAAACATAAGGATTGAATGTGTTTGAACAGTAAGGAATTAGACTCTCTGCGATGTGGTCTGTAGTGACATGGACATAAAGCACTCTGGGAAAGACCATTTGCTTGACAAAATACGTTTCATATATCATTACAAATTCATCACTGCTGCTTTATAGAAAGGACCAGCAGCTGAGAAGTAATGCACGCAGATTTGTTTACAAGATGAGAGAGTAAAAAGCTCATAAAGAGTAAATCAGTTTTCAGACATTTGGATGTAATTTAATGTAGAAATCTCTTCTGGGAGCCGTGAAGCTGTTGAAGCTCTAAGCCTGTTGTCAAACTGAGCATGAGAACAACACGCATCAGTGGCCAGACACTAAGTGGCTTTCTTTGCTTTTCCCTTTTTTCACAAACTGACTAACAGTCTAAATCTGTGCCGACAGCTGTCTCCAGCAACATTTGAGAGTTGTTACACACCACACATGTTGAAATGATGAATCCTTCATTACATTTGCCATCAAACAATAATACCAAAGCTAACAGTTGACAAAACCCAGTTAAAACATTCAGGGCAAGCTCTTAAAGGAAGAATTAATGGGAGCAGAAGAAAAACAACTCTTAGACAATTAGCACCAGAGACCACTCTATAATCTTAAGATTATTTTCACCACTTAAAAGCAGCACACATGGTTTGTGTTGTGGAGCGGCCCAATGAGCAACACTTGAGTGGGTTTGATTTGGTCTCCCTAATCTGCATTTCCTTTAACATGGCTTTCTTCTGCAGCGAAATGTCAGCGCTGATCAACTCCAGCTGGAACTCACCACTATCTCATCCCAGTTACAGTATCTCCCAGAGCTTTTTCCCAAGAGGAAGGAAAGAAGCACTCGGCTACCACTAATGTCTGACATATTATTCAGATGCCACACTCAAATACTTTTGCTAAGTGGCTCATTGTTTTTAGGGAGAGGGAAAAGTGGTCTTTCTAAATAAGTGAACTAGGCTCTATAAGCAATGTCACCGCGGTAATCACCATGTATGATAAAGGTCACGCTCAGGACTCATATTTGACACAGACATGTGGAAAGCTGACTATTTATGCTACAAGTCATGTTCATGAATGAAAGTCTGTCTGTTGTGAGAAAAGAATCTTGGAGTTCCCACATGAGACCGCATATAATGAGACCGCAGAGGTTTGCAAGTATTGTTTTGAGAATCACAGTTTCATTGGATCAGTTCAACAGCTATCTCCCAAAGCTATGAACATTTAAATACAACATTGCATTTTGTGGATTAAAAAAGTGTAATTGCTAAGTGTTCCAATGTAACCCTGGGGCTGCTAACACAAACACACTCCGGCTGGTTAGCCACAGAGGAGCTGTCTGCGGCACAGATTGGATTGGTTTTCTATTACAAGTCAAAGACAGCAAAACAATTAAACGTGTGTCAGTGTACCACTTGACACAATTTTCACATGGCTCGGGCAATTGTCTGCAGAGAGCGGCGAGACAAAGCCATTACTTCCAGTGTCTTAGAATGAAGATGGCATTGTTATTCTCTGAGTCTGAAACATTTCAATTAAAGGAGGTAATAATTGTGATGGTGTCTTTGGCATCCGCTTTCTGTTCGGGGATCAGAGGAGACTTTGGTCCTTGGCAGAGTTCGGTGTGTGCGTCTTCACCTTCTTCTCTGTCTTTTCTGTCATCACTGAGCCCCTTTCAACCCAAGGTGAAGTTCAGAAAAGTTTCCATGCGCGGAGATGATCAAACAGTCTCTTCTGCGACAGCGGCGGGTGCCAGGGCCAGTGAATACAGATCGGCTTTAATTGTAGCGGTCTTACTGCCACTGCCTGTCAATCGGAGTGTTTGAATTTGCCAAAAATTTGCTCTGTTCATTCGGCTTAAACGATGTATCCAATTAAACGCTTTAGAATTCATGATCTTCAGTCAAGGTTAAATGAAAGCAGTTAGTCCTGTCAGTATAAGGTGATTAAAAGCGGGCCACGTTTTCAGCAAGAAAATGTAAATTTGGGACATGAATCTTTATTCATTAAGACCCTGGCCTGGTATATAATGTCCCGCGCTCCTAGTCTCACCAACGTTCATTTGATTAAAAGATTTTTTTTACATTGTATTGTATGTCCTGACTAAAGGGAGATATGCTTTCTGTATGTTGCTAAACGGAAATAATGATAATAACAAAAGATTATAAATATGTACATTTTACATATTCACATCTTAGACCTATATAACTAACATTCACTTTTTGTTTTTGTCTTTTTAAAACTCAAATTTGATAAATTTTTTTTAGTTTTAAACAATGTCCCATGTTCATAAATATACATTATTATTAAAAAATGAATTACAATTTAAGTTGCAGACATCACCTTTAAGAGGGGACTAAAGAGGGCTGTACACATGAAGAATCTGAAGTCACTTTGACCAATCAGGAATCTGCAGAGGTGAGCATGGGCGGGTCTAAGACTGCATGAGTTATATGGCTTTGGTTTTATTGTTATATTTTTATATTTAGTTTTATCCTCTTTGATATTTAATAATTTTACTATGGATTTGTCTTTAATTACATGTAAGTCTTTTATTGTGCAGCACTTTGAAAACTGTGTGTTCATGAAATATGCTACATACATAGGTGGATGTGATTTGCTTTTAGATCAAAACATTCAACATGGGCCTATTTAATCTAATTAGTAGAAAATACTCTTTGCAACAAACTATAATAGGAAAGCGCACAACAGTCTGAAAAACTCCCGATTTGTGGCGGTCGCTTGAAACCGACACATGTGTGATATCATTTTGTCAGCACAAGATGAATGCAGCGGCAGGTTGTTAATGAGCAGATGATGTGTTTCTGGAGCAGTGCGGAGATGGATGCGGCCAGAGGTGAAGAGCGTGTTGACTAATGACTATTGTCCAGGGAAGTGATGCGCTGCTCTCTGGGGGATCACCCTGCGGCCCCCAACACCTCACCACTGACACCACTGACACCGCCAGAACCGCTCGTTACACACACACACACACACACACACACACACACACACACACACACACACTGCAGTTCATTCAATCTACTACTACTACTACTACAACTACTACTAAACCTGCAAACTATGACTGAGGGATTGAACAATTATCGCACATTTTGACTAACCTACTGTATGATTAATCTACCAAGTATTTTTTCAGAAACTGACTGTTAAGCAAACAAAAAGGTGGCGGCCTGATTTTTTTGAGATAGAGGACTTCAAAAACACGAATACAAAAACCTACTACTACTTTTCAGCTCTTTACTATTGTTCCTTCCTAGTGATCTTTGTGGGGTGGCCTTTCTTTGTAAAAAATGCACACAACTAGAGCACTTTTAACCATGAACTTTTATCGTTTTTTGAGTTTTTGAGGTATTCATTGGGATACAATGTCTGTCCACTGCAAGATTAACCTACCAATAGGTACAATTAAAGTAAACCTGAACCTGCGTGTTGGCACCTACAGGGTTAACTTGTATATCTTTCTTATAAATAAAAAAAATCAAAGATCATCTACTTATTACCCTGCCCTATATGTTTTTAACTTTGCACTATAGAAAGATAGATAAATAGATAGAGATATATCGATATACTGTTATTGAAGCATATACAGCTAGCTAAGAAACAGAGCAGCTACTGACATTGTATATTTTGTGCTCTCCCTGTGTGCTCTTACTACTGTCCTGTATGTGCGCTGCAACATTGAAATTTCCCCACTGTGGGACGAATAAAGGTTCTCTTATCTTGCTCTCACTTCACAGTTGAGTGACTTTGTTGTGTTCTTCAATCTGCAAAAGTTGTATTAGTGCTTTTGTAAGCCACTGTAAATTGGAATCTTCACATATGGATCAGACTATCCCCAGAGTAAAGCTGTTCTGGATTTGCGCTCCAGTTCAAGTTGAATGTTAAACAAACTTCCCACTGCTAACATGGTTAAGTTAAGATTGTATGGTTAGAATCGTTGAGTTTAGTGCTACAGTTTTTGCAGTAAACTTTAAAAACCTTTGGGGAGAACATCCATAGATCCGTGTGTCTGTCATATAGAATTCTAATGGGACACAGGATGCACATTTGAATACGAGCCAAAGGCGTAATCCAGACTCACTGAGGGCTTTATGGTGAATAAATAAGGCTGAGGATTACATCAAATCTCTTCTCAAAGCAGTACTCGTCCCAGTCTAGAGACCATTTAGAGTCTGGAAGGGGCCAAACACCAGCAGTGGGTCTCTTTAAACAAGTCTGGGTAAAAGTCGAAAAATAAATAAAGCCGGCGGCGCACCACTTTAATGTATTCAATTAACTGGGGTCCCTCTGGAGAAGTGCGCACGCTCGCATAAAGAGAAGCATATCGCCTGCAGATGAATGAGCTCAATGCTCTCATTCTCAACACCGTGATTGGAAATCTTCCTCAACAGGTTCTTACTTAATTAAACTTCCCTTCATCTGACTTTTCCATCGCTTTCCAAGGAAAAGTGGGAGAGCGACCAATTTGAAAGCAGCCCAAACTTTGCTCACTGTGGCATGTTGTTGACAGGGCAATCGGAGGGGACTTGTGCGGCCTGTGATAACCTCCGGAACAAGTCGTCTCTAAGAACAGAGAAAGAACATCTCCAATTCAATCACAGACAATTATGTTGTGAAATGAGAGAAATTCAGCTGCCGTCAAGTTGGAGTGGGAGGGATAATTATCTGCAGTCATTACGGCTCCCATAATAGCATTTAACGACATTCATATAGTGTATGCACATATTGAACTGGCTAGAAACATGTAAGTCAAAAATAATCTCATCCAATGCTGCTCAGAAATGTATGTGTTGAAAAATGCAATGTCAATGTGCTCATGCAGTATTTTCACACTAATGAATGGTGAAAATGTGTTCATCGCAGTGAGAACAGTAACACAATACTAAATCATGTGCAGTCAACTATCTAACTCGTGCCTGTGCCCTGCTCTCTCCTGGTCCTTCTGACGACTACTTTCAGCTTGGACTTAACAGGGCAGAAAAAGGAAACTCAAATTATGCTTGCCCCAAGATGGAAGCTCCCTCACTTACTATCTCACCGACTCACATGCTTCCATTGACATTGCATATTTGGAGCGGTCCATGTCCCCATACACAGAGCTGAGGAGAGGACATCAACATGAGGAACAGTGCTGCAGACAAACTCATGTCTACGTTTCTTTATATTCCTTTTATGTTTGTGTTGTGCAGATCGGGTTTATCACTTCATTTTGTGTTTATTGTTGTGTGTCTTGACTGACAACTTGCCTGCTCTGCCACATAAGAACTTTATCTAAATTATATTTCTATGGATGCTTGTTGTTTAATCATTACAAACATAGCAGACAACAAATATTATTTGTGATTTATTTATGATGTAATGTTTCCTTCTTGTGTACAGTAATGTGTTGCACTACAATATCACTGTCTCTAAATTTTAAAGCATTACACTACTACTGCATTACTTTTAAGTTACTTTAACCAAAAATACATATGTATATACATACTGAAAGTATCTTAAGATGCTACTGCGTGAGGTTGATAGAGCTTTTGGTTTCACACATAAAGTGCACTTGACTGTAATGTTCTGCACATATTTGTCTCCAACAAACTCTAAATAATGGGAGTATGCCCATCTTGAAAATGGACTATTGTAGACGTAGTGCCTGCTTCAGCCTCAGCCATCTTCTACTAGAAAGGAGAAAAACATCTAGGCGGCTAATATTGGCACGGATTTTTTCTCCACAGCAGATCTTGCTGTGGTATAGAATTAAAAACAATGTAATTTTGGGTTAAAATACAATATAACGCTCGTTTCTGACCTTTGTACCGAGTATAATATAACCCAGTTTTTTTGTGTGCCTTGGATTACCGCGTTACAGCAAAAAACGCGCTGTGGGACGATTAAAGGATCTCTTAATCTTAATTTTACTCTTAATCTTAAAACAATACATTAATTACATTACTTTTGTAACGCGTTACTCCCAACAGTGCAAAAAGCAGCACACCATTGTTATTTCAGAAATCGGCTTTGACATTTTACAGTGAGACATAAAGAGAATTACTTCAACAGCTCTTCAGAAATGCAAGTTGAATTGTAACATGTTCATCTTGTCCTTGACGGAATAAGTATGTTACTTTCAAATTGATCTAATTATCTTGCGTCTGTCTCCGGGGAACCTGCTCAGGTCCCTGTATTTTCCCTTTTGTACGGCTGTGGCCCCAACTGAATTTCACATCTATTAACACTCGTTTCTCATCTAAGCGTGTGCCGCACTTCTTCCATAACAAATCAACTCAATCAAGCTCATTAAGGGCCATTATTAGGTTTTCATTGTTACAAGAATGAGCGTAGGGCTGACATGTCCCCCTCCGTTTGAACAGTCCCTGTCGACCTAGGACCTTTTACACGCTTATTTAATTGGCCATCATTGTATCACTTTAAGTATTTGGCAAATGCAAACCTTTATCTGTTTTACCGGGTTCTTTCCAGGGCTAAATCCAATCTTTTTCACAGCATAATTTAATCTTTCATTGTACTTCACAGCGGTCAATTAAAGAACAGACAAATGTACAGTAATTACTCTAGCACAGAGGAAATAAACTATTAGGAGACAGGGAAGGCTAACCATGGCAGACTCTAGCTACAGAAGAATGGAGCAATACACTTTGACGGCGCTGACGACGGGAACTGCACAGTGAATGTGCAGTTCCCCCAGTTAAAGTGCAGTGAAACACTACACTTTACCTTTATGTGTGTTTTACTTGATGGCAATCCTTTTACTCAATTTAAAGATGTGAGTCCTACTATCCTATTCACGGATAGCACGGGGTGGAGTTTGCATGTTCTACATGTGTCTGTCTAAGCTTCCTCGAGTAAGTAGTAAGAAGTAATTGCTTCTAAAGGAGATTGTATTCTCTTCATTTTAGAAACAACATTGGAATGAACACAGATGGAAGGGGCAAACAGAGAGAACTAGGCACAAACAGCAGAGAACAAAGAACACACCCAGCTGAGACACGAGATGACCATATGGAAAACTGCCATTTTGGAAGACTGTATTTTGTATACCTCTTTTGCGAAAGAAGCGTGATTTCCACTTAATGGAATAGCCAACATAAGACTTACTGTCAAACATTCTCAACAAGACAAAGATGACAAGCAGGTGATTAAAATACTGTGTTTCAACATATTCTGTTTCTTTAGCTCGTAGGAGGGGAAATCTTGCCTCAAGCCTCATGGTGCCGGCAGAACAGGGGCCCAGTCTGAATCTAAGAGCAGATGGACACCTGCAGAAAGCTGTAGAACATATCTGTGTTTGTGGATGACAGAGGGAGCGCTCTGAAGCTGGGCCTAGGCCTGCAGTTAATAGGTTTGTCTGTTGGACACAGTCGGTTGCACCAGGGTGCTCATACAGATGCTTATCTGAGGCTGACTGATGCCCTTGGTAAAACCAGGACTGGCTTTATCAAAGACACGCACTGCCTGCTAATTGCACTCACTTCTTGTGCATGCATTATTTATTTCCAGTGGAACTGATCAGCTCTAATTGGAATGTTTAGTGACTTATCATTTCTTCAAATTCTTTAAAAATATTTACTAATAGTGCCGGAGAGTATGCAGCTGAGGAACGGCGACCTCTGGATTTTGAATGCACTGACTATATACATTATTGCAAACTGTGGCAGAAGAGAAGTCTTGGATGCATGTTCTATAGGTTCCATTGTCTTCATCAAAACATTCTCTTCCTAATTACATCTACTTAAGCAAATTTGAGGGAGAGAAAAAGTGTTGTGCTTAATTGCATTACTATCTGGAAGGCAGAAATATGCCAAGCGAAAAAACTTATAGACGTGAGGGAACTGTGAATTAGTTGTATATTTGGTTTGCATTTGTAAATAAGCTCCATCACTGTGAGGACTGTGCTGTAATCAGAGAGAATGAGCACATAAAGTTTGACAAACGTTTTAGATGGTCTCTTTCATCAAAATGCACAAGTCCCTTTAGATTCAGGTATACGCTTCAGACATGTAAGAGAGCAGCACTCCCAGCACAATAGCTGCTGATAAGGTTAACTCAAACAGGCCATACAACACAATGGCCCCAAATCTGTAATGCTTCAAATATTCATGATGGCGTATTGTGTTGCATTTCAAAAGCTCATATTTACAAATCAAGCAATGCAGCATTCTTCAGAAACCTGCCATTTTCTCTCCGCGAGGGTCAGTGCACATTGTGTCTCAGTTTCAGCTCACAACATCCAACTTTATTCAGACTTGGATAAAAATATATATAAAAGATTTCCTTACTGGCGCAATAACACTCAAAAACGCTTTCCTTTTTCGTGCGAACAATAGGAAATTATGTTGAGGCAAAGGGGAAAAAACTTTTATAATGAATACCACATTTAGTGATTGCAAATAATTGCGTTAAGTGGCTTATTTGCCTGAGGTCGGGGAGGGTGAAACCTGTATAACTAATATAAGGATTTGAACCCTCACCTTCACTGATGAGGCCTATTCACGGAGCCTGGCCCATGCCCCCTCCTCACTCTTTATGTGATGAGAAGTGTGTTTTTAAAAGTTTCAATCGTTTCCTCTCAATGAAATTTAAACCAAGGATAAGCGTGGCAGCACTATGAGCTCAGCATGAAGCCCATAGATGCAATCTGCGGAAAGGTTTTTAAATGACTTGCTCAGGATAATACGCTACGGTTTATTCAGGAAATTAGAGCACAGAGGTGTACCCATGATGGAAGGACATCAGTTATTTAAAACACAAATCACACATGTTTTACCTCTGTTGGTGGGGATAGTTCACGTTATTAATTTCTGAAACAGCGGATTTCATGATAATGAATTTTCTCTATTTCAGTGTAAATTATATGACTAGAGAATGTTGGGTCATGGGTATCATCTTAATAAACAAAGTGGTTTTATAAAATTACAACCTGGTATCTTACATCAATTTTTTATGTTTTGTTTGATTTTATTTATAACAATAGCGGACTTGTATGTTTAAATGTGTTACTTTTGTCGATATGCTTGGCTTTGAAATAATCTGAGCTGCAATTTCACGTTTCACAAATAGATGAACAATCACAAATTGTTGGATCAGAGAGTGTTTGGTCCTGTATGCCTCTATGTGTGTGTGTGTGTGTGTGTGTGTGTGTGTGTGTGTGTGTGTGTGTGTGTGTCTGAGCCAAATAGGAGCCTGCTTCCACCAACCCTTTTTTAACCAGTGCATTTCTGTTCATTTTGTTTATTGTTAGAATTAAATAATAGTAGTAGTAGGTTTGTTTATTCGGTCATACCAATTCTTATTATTTTGTGACATTAAAAAGGCATTCAAAAAAAGGACAAGGTTACAAAAACAATGTAGCTTATACCAGTAGTGTACATGCTTTAACATAGATTTTGTGACCGAATTGGGATTAGGCTGAAGTATAATTTATTTTTTCCTAATCCAATTCATAATCTTAAATCTCCAAAGTATGGGGCAAAACTCTTTCAAAATAGAAGCCAAACTAAACTAATCATATTGGATTGAGGATGATGTGAGCCTCACAAAGAGCCAATGATGAAACCTAAACTCTAAACCCAGACGCAGTAGTTTGTGGGAGTTTTCCATCCAACACTTGTTTATGTTATGAGTAATTTCACTTGTTCTGCTGGTAATCTGTGGCGCACACTGCACTGTCTGTTCTCTATATAATGCGCCATGCAACATGAAGCCTGCTGCAAAACAAAACAACTTGATCCATTTTGTTTGTGGCCTGACCTCGTCCCATTTGCGTTCGCAGTCTTGGTGGATTATTAGCAGCATTTTGGGCCGACGGTGGAAAACAAAAATATAGAAATGATTGCGCACATTGTTCTGCTATTGTAAAGAGATACCCTGGGAAATTATGAAGAGACAAAACGAGAAGAAAGCAGGATGCAGGAGTAATTACGTGAGGGTCCAGACTGCTCTCTCATGTAATGTATCGGCTCTCGGCACGTCTGAGGTCGGACCCTCTGCTGCTGGGACCACCTCACCAAAACACTGCCGAATTAATGGCCGGTATGCTCGCAATAAAGGAAAGGCCATCTGCGCACTGACCAGGTGTCTAGTCAACAATTATCTTTTAAAAATAACAAATATTTGCCATTTTCAGTTTCAGAAGGTGCGTTGAATGTTGAATCCGTTGTGTCCCAGATGATTTTCAAAAAGCAGGTTGAATATAACAAAAATAACTTCTACAACAAATACATGTAGAATGGATGGGAAGTAGCCGGGAAGTAGCCGGAAAGTCGGAATGTATTTTACCGATAGATTTAGTTGTATTAGAATTTAAGTCATTCTACATCTAAGTGCTCTGAAAATATCTACTGCTATCACTGAATAAGTCCATCCCAATATATACTATATATATTTTATTACTATTATTATTAAATGCAAGTACAATCTGTGTGTGTTTTTTTGCTATCCCTAGATAATAAAATAAAAAAAAATGAGTTATCGTGACTGACCTTCCCGTGACAAACAAAACAATTTATATGTGTTATAATTACTATGGAAACAATTGCTATGGAAACACTACTTGCTATTCCATATAGAAGATCCATGAGTGTCATAGTTTAAAAGAATAAAGCAGATAAAAGCATTGCATTAATATACGGTACTGCTTCTTCAAATATTAGCAGGAACCGTTGTCATATACAGTATTTCCTCATTCTGCGTTTTGCAATAGTTCTTTTCAAAGTCCCACACTCATAAGCAGGTACATTTGTGCTCAGTTTGTGCCTAATGGTCTAATTATTTGAGGGTGATTACTGTGAAGTGTTCATGTATTTGCTAATGTTCTCGTAACAATATGACGTAAATATATCTCAGTGTGATTAATGATACAACACTCAGAGTGATTACAGAACATTGCAAATCGCTGCTTCAGACGACTATATCCGCTCAGAACTTTTAAAAGGTTTGCACTTAACGCTAACACAGACTTTCAACATTATATAAAACAGCTTTTTCATTGTTCACTGTATTTATATATACATTTTGTTTTGGTTAAGTTTTCTTACACGTCATGTATGAAATGAAAATAAAAATGAAAAACAAAAAAACAGTTTTATTAACACAGTATTTTCTATATGGCTTTTATATGAAGACTGCCATGAGATATTTTCAAGATGGCGTTTGGAGGTGGAGAAAGTTTCACAGTTCACGTCCAGTTCACGCGGTCATCCTTGGAGCCAGCACTTAGCCTATTAGAGCCAGGGCTACAGCGGCGCGCAATTAACCGTCTCCATGCAAAATGAGCTCTCAGGTCATGTTTAATGGGCAGAGAGCTAATAAAGGCTGCGGAGAGCGGGAGGAGAGGTGACTCACCCTACTGCACGCCGGAAAGGTGTGGTGAAGAGAAGAGGCGAGAGGGAGGCTCAGGGTGGGCCTCTGGGTGGGGACTGGGTGGGCTTCTGCTGTCGTGAGCTCTCAATCAGGTACAGAGCCTCTTCAGCCAGCTGCTATCGTCTGCACGGATCACAGGAGGAAACACATGTGGAGTTAGTGGCACCGCACATGGCAGGAAGTCACACTTTTAACATCACAACGTTGCAATAAACAAGATGTATGTCATATATGAAGACGATATTTTAATAATAGTATTCAAAAACAGATGTGCTTGATTTATATACCCATTAGCCAGAGCCATAATTTGGAGATTTCTGATTATTATTCTTATTATTTATTACATAATCAAGCAAGGGAGTGACCAATTACATTATTATAGAAACAATGCAAATCAATGTTTAGATAAGATTCATACAGATATGGAATAAAATAAAGTAGGGATGGGAGGGGGGATTCTAATCTGGTTTAATGCATTTTGGTGTGTGTGTGTGTGTGTGTGTGTGTGTGTGTGTGTGTGTGTGTGTGTGTGTGTAGGTCACCATTATTGCCACAAAGTTAAGAAATTGAGTTGATGTTTGTAACAGTGAAAGGACTTTTTTATTGTGTTAGTGGGTCTGTGTGATGGTGTAGTTGTGATGCCTTAAAAATGAGAGATTATAATATGTCTATAACACAAAAACCTTTTTTCACCCATTGTTAGTGGTTATGTGAAGATAGTGTCAAAGGTTTTTTTTCGATTGTCAAATGTGCAGTTCATCATGCGAGGCGGCCCAGGAATTTACAGGAACCGGAGATTTTTACCAAGAAGAATGGGAAGTTATGCCATCAGAGAAAAGAACCTCAACAACCACATCCACAACTACCACAAAAGACTCCAAGCTGTCGCAGATGTTTAAGAGAAATGCACGCTGCTGACAAGTGGGGGGTGGAAACTTATGATCAGGGTCAAAAGTCAGTTGTCGTTATGGTGTGAGAAGAGAAAAGATGTTTATTCATAATCCGAAATATGGAGACATGTCGGCCTGGGTGTCTACAATTTCATCCTCAGCTGTACATTCATTCATCAAAACAATATTTATATATATTTCCTGAAAGAAGGATTATTGTAGCATCGTCACATTTTTTAGATTTGTGTTTTTAACATTATGAAAAGTGTATCGATATAGAGTTCTCCCCCTTTTTACTTTTTGTTGTGTGGCTGTTTATCTTCATCAGTATTGTGACTCATTTGTGGATCATGACGACTCTGCGTGAAATGACAGAGCTTAACGCATATATTTTTGCAGCTTATGAATGAAACTATTATTTTTGTACAGCTTTAAAGTGATTGTACTTCTATGCACTTTGATAGAACATTTTTGTAGATGGGGCTTAATTCTCTATTATATACTATTTAGTAAAAAAGAAAAAGAAATGAGTGATATAGCAACATTTACATCTTAGAACAAACATTAAAAACAAATAGAATGGATGGGAAGCACAGAATACATACAGTAGGTAGTTTGTAAAGAAAACATTGTATATTAAGTATTTTACCAGTAGATTTACACAAAGCTGTATATGAATTGATAGATGATTTCTACATCCACACAAATATTTCTATCAACTCCCTCAACGTCAACAAAGAAGTAAAACAACCAAGAGCCTTTCATTTGTACATGAGAACATTACAGCTCATGAATGAACACGGCGATAGAGTCCAGCAGTTGTTTACCGATCACAGTCACACTCTGGGGCCTAAATGCTTCATCTTTCCACAGTTAATGGCCCCACAGACAGGAGATATGACATATAACATAAACCTTCGAGTGGATGCTGTGCTTTTAATGGAGAAAGATGGAAATATCAATAGGAACTCATTTACAAAGGTGTTTTGTAGCCCACTTGCTTATAGTTAATTGATTTAAACAACCGCACGGGAAACACAGCACAGAAATCAATCGCAGGGCAGATTAAGTGAGTGCGTGACAGCTTATATTGTGGCCAATTCAATATGTACTGTAGTGGGAGAAAGCAACGATAACACATTGCAACAAATTTGAATTGAAAAATGTTGATTTAGGATTCAAACACTACAGCCTGATAATAAAGCTGGGACACCTAACTTCCTGCCCATAACAAATCCTGTCTCTTTCATCTTTTCATCTTTCACATACTTGTAAAAAAGGGCAGAGAGCTGGCTGAGTGAGGGAGCTCTTTTTTCCACTGTTCTGTCTGAAAACGCTCAAGAAGTCACAGAGGATAACAATATATGTGTGTGGTTTGAAAGTTAGGGACGCCAGCTTTAAATTCACTAAACTGTCAAGGTAAACATTACTGAGTGATAGTGCTAGTGACACCAAAAGTAAGAGTATAAAATAGGAGGGATTTTGTGGAATAGGGCATTTAGTTAATTTTGATCATAAAAAAGTATAATTTATTCAATAAATTGGTTTTGTTTCTCAAATGGTTCTCTCAATACCATTTTGAGGATCTGATCCACTAACAATAATTGCCCTATAGGGAAATACAAAACAACTGATTTCAAAATTAACCCCCGAATAAAAGGAATATTTAAGAGACATTAAAAACTATACGGTCCCACAAAAAATACTTGAATTATTTATTTGTCACATAAGCTTGCATTTCTATATTCTAGAAAAATATAAAAATGCAAATGCAAGTCTATTTGACAAATAAATTGGCGGATACCAGGAGTGTAAGTACTTGCTATCTACGATGGAGACTTGAGTAAATTTTCCAGCCCCCCATCAAGAGCAGGCAAAAGTGACATAAATTCTCTCGGTATAAATGTTATTCCAAACACCGGAAATATGCCACACAAAGGTTATTTCATGCATTACCACTTCACAAACTGCATTCTTCCCCCCGCCACATAGCGCCAAGTCCCTCCCTTTACGATCCCTGGTCAGCTGGGGCCCCTGTGGCTTCAGACATGGACCTGTCAGCCTAATGGGATCAAGGTTGGAGCTGAGAAGCTAAATCGTGTCTTGCGGAGGAATGACATTCTTTGATTTTTAACCATTACGGAGTTTTCACAGAGCTGCAGTCAATTTATTTTATTTATTCTAATGAAGAGCATTAGGAGTGCTATAGTGTGCCGCGGCGCGCACTGATCGCCTCGTTAATCACACTTTCCAGACACTCGCAAATCAAGTTCCAACAGCAAGCACTGAATCACCGCCAATGAAGCGTGAGCCCCTTCACAATTTATGATCTTTCAAATTGCATCTTTTCAACCATTAAATTGCAAGATACCATAAATTTTTATCCCCTTCTCTTCCCTTCAGTCCTGGTATTGATTCTGTCGTGTGAAAAATAGAAGAGTTGTAAATTCGCAGGCAGTTAGGGGGCAAATTTAAGCCTTGTCTTCAGCGGAGGAAACTGAATAGCGGTGGAGAAAGGTTGTTAATTTGCCATTGAGAACAAATATAGAAAGAGATAAAAATTTAAAAGTCCAACAGGGGCTGGAGATGGTTTCCTGACTGTCCTGCACTCAACCTTGAGGACGATCGCTTCGCTGTGTGCCAAATGCCACTGCTCCTTCAGGCTCTTTAAGTGAATCATTTGTAAAGATTAGGTACCTGATGTGCTGCAGAATGAGAATTAAGTCCTCACCTTAAGAAAATGGCCACCTCCACTGGTCTCTGCAGTCTGACAGACAGGCCCGGCTCCTGGAGCAGGGAAAAGGGAACAGGACAAAGTGGTAAGATTGTTTGTAATCTATAAATCCATGTTTTATTTATGCAACAATCTTTTAGAACAAACTACAACCACTTATTGTATTCACGGACATGAAAATAGTTACTGTGAAAAAGAAAAGAATACAACTCTTCAACAAAATGCAAAGTGAACACAATATTGTATCTTCTTGTATCCAATGTTTTTGAGATTAGGATATTAAAATTTCATTCAAAAGTGAATTTATCTCTGTAATTCAACTTGAATGCGAAACTAACATATGATATATACTTTTTCCTTTGATTTTCATCCCTCTATTTATCCATTTCTGGGGCATGGAGGTTGCAATCAGAGCTGCCCCCCAATTCACAATGCACCAGTCCCTCACTGATCCTCCTTCTAAGTGTCTTGCCCAGGAACACAACAACAGGAGACTTCAGTGGGAGCAGAGGACATGGGTCGTGGCGGGATCAAAACCACGATTATCAGATCTAAAGACCAATGCTCAGGAACATGCAAAGTGACATATGCTCGTGTTGGTTACAATTGATTATGGTTTAAAGTCACATATTCCTGAGTTTTTTTACAAGACACTTTCTGTATCTTTGTGCAGTTTTGCCCAACAAGGACTTTCTGAGTTAAGTTTACAATAACATATAAGTAATCAAAACCAGTGAGTGCTCTCCTTTGAAAAGGTATAGAACATGTTTTCAAACTGGAGAAACATTGGACAGTTGTTAAAGTAAAGCAAAGAAAAATGTTTGAGTTTAAAATACACACAGCACAAGGCGTTTAACTTGTGAGAAATCTAAAATGTGTTTTACCTGCCCCATACTGTTCGCTGAGAATGACATAATTGTTCTCAGATTGCATCTCAGTCACACCGAGCTGTGAGGGACACTCGTCAAACAATACAGTCAAATTAGGCTGGTGTGATTGAGCTGATTTAGCATCTATCCAATGCATCATATTTCTGAAAAAGGAAAGGAAAGTGCTACCAGAGAGTCTCAATTACTGTGATAAAGCAAAAAGAACCAGGTTCCAGCTTCAAAAAGAGAAAGATTAACCCATGCACCTGTACAAGCACCAACTCTTGAGTTACATGATTGCAAAGTGTGCCCGCTGTTACACCCTTACATGTCAGAATGTATTATTACCATTTATGGACTTTGGGCATCCCGCTCCCTATGGATCATAGCTCCTATGTGTTGTGTTATTGTTGCATTTCCTGTGTTCCAACTGTTTTATTCTCTGACCTGTTGTTGATCTATTGACAACTTTGTAAAGTCCTCCGAGACAACTACTGTTGTGATTTAGGGCAATACAAAAATAAATGTAATTGAGTTATTTATATGCAGCTATTGTAAATACAAACGTACTGTGATGATAAATAATGACTGTTTATAGTGACAATGCCCATGTTGCTATGATACATGTCTGGTGTTTCTCATCTTCCAAATGACAGGTTCAAGTCAAGCTAGTTTGTGAAAGTTTGTAAATGGATATTAACAGCTGTTGAGAAGCCTCAAATTACCGATTTGTAAAATTCATAATAATAATTATTATTAATTATTAATAATCATTTTTAAGACTGAATTTCTATTTTTTTACAAGCCATATCAACAAGCCAAGAATTAGAGGTGTTTTCAATCTGAAGTGAAATGAGAACTCCTGCATCCAACTTTGGTCCTCCTGCTACCCAAAAGGGCAATGGTTTTATGAATGCATTTACTGTGTTCTAATTGTTTGATTTTCAAATCTGGTTTAGGGTTAGACAATTTTACAATTTCCCCTGAAACACAAACCCCAGGGTTTGCTGTTGTGAATTAGGGCTATACAAAATATAAGGGGTAATTTTTCTGATAGGGTACATTTAAATGTCTCTTTTATGCATGTGTCTCCACACAGAACAGAAGGCCAATTCAGCAACCGTTTCAGCAGCAGCAGCAGCAGTAATAGCAGTAGCAGTTGGAATAGCAGTAGTAGCAACAGAATAGCAGCAGCAGTATTTGCAACAGTTGCAGCAGCAGCAGCAAAAGCAACAGCAGTAATAGCAGCAGTAATAACAGCAGTAACAGCGGCAGTAGCAGCAGTAACAACAGAATCAGCAGTAATAGCAGCAGCAGTGAGCCAGTCCAGTGCTCTGCTGAGGTGAGCAGTAGCACAGCTCCAGTCACTTTCACGCACCCAGCAGCTCACAATCTTATCCAAACACGCCCAGAAAGACAAGACAGCCAGCTTGAGAGTGTGTGTCGTCCCCAGGGGAAGCAAGACCAGCAGAGGAAATCACAAGTAAGCAAAACAAACCATAATAAAAGGCATAAAATCTCACAAACATTGGATTGATCAGACAATTACAACCCATCTGGCTTGTTAAACTCAATCTGCTCATACTCTGCCACCGCAGCATGTGCTTTCAGAGCGTTCCCAGGTCCGCACAAAGGAAATAAACATACTGTACATTCCACTGTGACATTGGCAACGGTTTATGGCTTCAACAGCATTGATAGTTTTATTGGTGATGAAAGCAACAAATTCCTCATATAGTATAGAGTGCACTACATAACAAAACAAAAAAATTAAACATGCAAAGATACATAATCCTGTTGAAAGTTTGTATTTTAAATGTTGAACAAATTTCCAGCTGAGTGCTTTTTTTAAAGACTTATCCAGTGCCAGCTGTAAAATGAAAACATTAGGTTCTAAACAAACCATAATGGCACACTAAGACATAGAGTGCTGTTAATGCACAGCTCTGTGACTAAGTGGCCCTCGGCTAAATGTTGTATTCTAGCTCCAACATATGCCATTTGTGAGTCAACAGATAAACCCAAAGCCAAACACAGGCTCTCTATAGGCGAGCACATACAGTATCAGCCAGTGCACAATGGTGCACTCAAAGAAAGAAGCCAGCGACACTTCGGCTGGGCCAACAAAGAGAGATGCTACGGGCTATGACAACTTCTCACCACCACAAAATGCCGGCTGACAAGCTTTCAGGGCTGCGCCAGCTCTGGCAGATTACACAGATCTTTATCTTTTCATAAAACCGAGTGCAGCATTTAAGTGCCAATGACTGAGAATACAATCTGAATTGTAAAGTGTGTCAGTGCCATTACATAGAAGTAAGGCCAGTAATGGTGAGAGTAATTGTGTGATGACAGTTTCAGTGCACACTGACATTCTCTTGGGCATTGTCATCATGGCTGACAGGTAATATGGCTCCTCTGAGGTTTGGGCACCAGTCTCTTCTTGATAAACACTTCAGCACATCTTTACTTACAGTCACCCACAAGCTGAGATCTCAGGCTGTCCGCAGGTCTCAGGTAATTAGATGTTAATGTGAAATAATGGAATCATGTCGGGGTTGTTACATAGGCAGAACAGCAGACCTCTGTGTGATCTCGGAGTGAAAAGCACAATTGCTTAAAAATCAAAACATGCTGTCAGCGGCTCACCTAAGCAGCAGAAAATGCCCTGCCTTTGGAATGCATTACAATGGTAATTGCTCTGACTAAATTACCTTGTCTAAGATGAGCTCGACTAGACATTGGAGACACGTGTGTCGATTGGCTCAATTTCATGATCATTGGGCAGCTGAAATCAGGGTCTTTATGTGCAAGGAAATCAACGGGAAATTGACATAAACATTTCATCTCATGCATTACCCTGAATACAGAGCAGCTTGATTTCAGCACAAAGAGCCTCTATAGGTGCTGTGTGGAAGATTGCAGGAGGAAAATGGGAAATTCAAGGCCACCTACCTACACAATGTACATAATAGAGTGAAACAGATCTATCTATTGCATTGTTAACATTAACAAAAGCTTAGGTCTGTAGATGAGCTAAAGGAACTTCACGGCATCTCCACCTCTGCTTGAAGCAAAGCCTTGGTCCTGTTTGTGCTTCTGTGAACCAGGACATTCAGTTAAAATGCCTCTCATCTCTGTGATCTGATGAGGATCACCTTCATGTATTTGAAAGGTGATTTCAGAACAAAATTGTTTCTCTGAACACATGCTGCTTGAGCCGAGAGCAAATTTTTCCAGCATGTTAACAAACATGTAATTTCCATAAACACGTCCAGTAATTGACAGCTTGATTTGGGCTCTGCCAGCGGTTGACAGACACTAACAGGCACCGGCTTAAGGCCTCAGCAGGCCATAATGAGCTTCTCCAAGCTTTGTCTGGATTAGAGCTACAACATGGACAAATCCAGCCTACTGCCTTTATCTTGTTAGAATGCAAGAACTATAATTCTGAATTACCTGGACAATAATACAGACAAGAGACGTCACACATTAGTGGGATCTTCCATTTCAACCGGGCGCACATATTGAAACATACACCGGGCAGTGGACCTCAGATTCCAAAAGATTCATTTAATTGATTATTTCTGTGCTACAACACATTTTATGCAGAGTTATGATGATAGCTTTATTATTAGTTATAATACATCTAATTACATCAAAAACAAATATATTGATGTTACTCATAGCCTTAGGTTAATTCACTTGAAAAAACTGAGGCCCTGGTCCATGGCTTGGGACCAAATGTGTGTTAAATTCTGTTTTACTGTTTTATCGCTTTAGGTCACCTCCTGAAACTTCAACTGGTGATGTCACCTGAATGTATGCAGAGTCATGATCGAGTTTATTCCATTCTACGGAACAATCCAGACAAAGAAATGTATCTCTATTGAGACGAGCACTTCTACAATACCTACAATTCTTCAATTGTAGGTATAACTAATTGCATTCTGTTGTTTTTAATTGTATTGTGTAGTATTGAATTGTTGTTGAGTACGTCAGTCCAAAGGACCTCCTAGAAAGAGATGACTCATATCAAAGGGGCAATCCTTAAATAAATATTTTCAAGTGTATTAAAAGTCATTTATGTTTAGTATTTTATCTTATATGAAAAGATCAGCTCAAGATTTGACTGAATTTTCTAATAAATGTAAAACATTTTGCTGGTTTGCACTTGAGTGTACAACCCAAACGATATATGGAGTTCACATCATCCTGTTCTTCGAGTAAAAGCAGCTTCAGACATAGATGGCAGAGAGCACAAGAGGCCACAGAAAAGACGCTGATAAATCTGTATTGAACTGTGTGCGTGGGCTGTTAATACATATTAATAGTGACAGGGGTATTTGCAAGTGAATACTCTGGCAAAGGGGATTAAACATACCTCTGTAAAGAAGGGGAGGTATCATCACTCCCATTGCTATCAGATCCGTCCGCCTGCACACTGGCACCAAACACTGAGCTCTTATCTGTGGACTGGGCCTCTCCGGAGAGTTGACAATTTCTCGCTTCGCTGGAGCTTGAGCCGAGCCTGTTACCGGCACAAAGGCGAGAGGTGGCCTGCATGAGAGCACAAAGCCGGCCTTACTTCTGGACAGACATATTTCCTTCAGATAACACAGGACTTGTTGGACAGCGCCGCTCCACTGTCCCCTGTGCTGTGTTAGGCCACATTCACACAACCTGCAGGGTGGTGCTGTTAGAATACAACTCCACATAGGCGTAGATTACATGGGGTCACAAGTGGCTCTAACCTGCACTTTCATTTCCCAGCCTTGAATAATTCTTATGCTAATGCCTGTCATGAAAGATTATTTAATATTTCTAGTTCAAGTCATGTGCAACATAGCAAAAAACATACATACCATATAACAGTGTTTTTATTATGTAAATCTACAGAATGAATACATTTTTATCTTATCTTATATGCATGTTGGCCCAGTTCAAATGATGAATTTGATTTCATGCTCACAAAATGTCAAAATATCTGAAGTCCTAGTGAAAATGAAAAAAGCCATCTTCCTTATTTTTCCCTGGATCCTGGCAATGAGTGGTATTAGGGGAACGAGAGGACATGAACCCAACAGATGGGCCCTGGTCCCAGAGAGACACTTTAGCGCCCTGCTGCTGTGGGTGCTATTCTCCAGGAGCCCAGCAGAAAGTGTCCCATTTACCACACTGCTGCTCATGTTAAGCCCAGACAGAATTAATGATGGGAATATAGACATGACTCAGGCAAATGTGCTCTGTAACCACACTTAATATACGCCCCTCGACAAATGAGGCCATTCAGGTCCATACTGTATGTATCAGTGAAACACCAATGCACTTCCAGACAACGGTTAAAACATGTCATTTCATGCTATTGCTATGTATATGGACAGAAATAATGGACTGTATCTTAAACATAAAATAAGGATTGGCAGTGGTAAACATGAAGAGCAATGATTGTTTCCAGAACGAGCTCACTGTTGCAGTGTCTTCAGCGCATGTCAATTTTATATACGGTTTATACATAGATTATCTCATGTCTGTTGATATGTGGTTGTTGGCTTACCTGGTAAACCATTCTTGAGTATAGGCTTGGTCAGTTGGTTCATAAATCCGGTAATAGGTTTGAAACTGGAAAATGTATAATGTTTCCTAAAATAAACACAGAAAAGTAGAATTATTTTATCAGTAGAGCAGTGGAGGGCAGCAGTTTAAAACACTTTAGATTTTTTTTACTGACAATTCTAGAAACGTACAACATTCCACCAGTCTGTTCCGTTGTTGAATCTATAAGAAGCAAAAGTATATTTTTCATGATATCTGAATAAGGAATAACTGTCAGTCCAGCTTGAGTCCACTTGAACTTGACAAGTGGTATTGGATTGTTCATCGTACAGTAGGTCTTGCAGTGGTGGTAATTTGGGCAGACATGTTGCTGAGACAGCTCCAGCATTGTTTCCTGGGACACAGTGAAATTCTATTTTCAGTTTTTACTCGGTGCAGTAATTATCTGCATTGTTGGTGAGAATAAAGAAAATAAAGTGCATGAATATGTGCCGGTCAATTGGATTCTGTCAGTTCAAGCAGAATTGGGTACACAAGCGCACGTCTTGCCAGCTTGTAATAACCATGGTGTTTGCGTGGAACAATTTCCCCTGTAAAACAGCTCATCAGCGGCAGAGAGAGTCTGTCACCCGGGGTACGGAGTGACAAGTCGTCCGCATCTCCATCTGTTATTAACATGTCTCTCGCGACAAGCTCAATTATCTGACACTGCCCGTAATTTCCATTCCTTTTTCTGGCACAATGTAAAGTTCCTCTCCTTCATTTTCAAAGCTGCTCGTTTTGGATGCGGCAAATACTGATATAAGACGTGTGTGGGAGGAGGAAGTGAAGACAGAGCTACAAACATCTGAGTCGGGAGAAGTTGCAGAAGGCCCAGCTTTGCAAAGGCCTTGATCTTCTCAACATTAGTCATGTGAAGACTTACAATATCTTTAACAGAGTGAGCAAGCTATATGGATATAATGAGTGTATGTATACGTACCGTCCAAGAATAACTAGACAGGAAACTGTTTGTTGCAGCAGACAGGCGGTATCCTCAGATGTCCCCTTTTGCCTGAACTAGTAACTTGTCCTTAAAGTTGATGCCACAAGATTTCTGCTTTTTGTGAGTGTAACGGAGGCTTGTTTACATAACTTACATTAACTTTAGGGGTACACAATACAATTAGATTGCAATATTTTTGACAACACTATGATGCGATTTTTGATACATCCTGTATGTTTAAAAAGTCCAAAAAAAAACAACAACAGATTTGAAAAAGCGTAAAAATGAATTCAATACTATTTTAAATTGTATTTATTTATGTATAACCCTAAATCACAACAGCAATTGTCTCGGAGGACTTTACAATGTTGTTGATTCCTCAACAACAGATCAGAGAATCAAACATTTGATGTAATGATAACAAACACATTGGTCCATAAGGAGCAGATGACCAATGTCCATAAATGTTGATAAATGTCCATTAATGTCTCAAATGAAGTGATTACACATTTTCAACACATTTTAGACACAACCCTTTTGCCAGTAGGAATACAAATGTTGTTGCAATAATGTGAAATACTTAGAAGTGCTTTAATCAAATAATTTTATCTTCGTTAAAGCCAGAGTTGAGGTTCAGTTTTTATAAATTAACAAAACAGATGAGAGGACATACTGTAGCCAATTCACACTGCAAGCCCACGTTTTTGATCTGTGTTTAAAATGCCGAGTTGATCTGTGTCAACACTATGTGTTGTTGTTTAGACCCACGTTGAAAGGTTGATTAAGGAGGAGGCGTGTAGTGTGCGAGACCAGAGGAAATGGTATTATAAAGGTCTACTTTTAACTAAAAGGCACCAGTGCTCGCTTGTCAGTACAGGCAGATCCAAAACTATGTAAAGGGCCTGGTCGCACAAATTGTTAAGCAAACATTACCAATACGCTAAAAGAATTGACGGCTGCCATCTTCCTGTGGATGTGAATTTCGGGGGGGTGACTCTGTTTGCCCCCACCCAGAAATGGATTAAGGTGAAGATAATGGATAAAGAAATATCCTCTTTTCTAAATAATTTAACCAGTAAAGGTAAACTAGTATTTAATGAAAGAAATTTCTCTGAACTCACAGTGAACTGCGGTGGACTGCAGACCCGACACCGGCTGCAGGCGCATGATGTCGCTCTCTGCTCTTCTGCTCAACTTAGATGGAAACCACAGACAAATGTACATTTATCATTCAATTGTGTTTATTTGACAAATCATATGAGGACAGAAGGAAGAAAGTATGGAGAGTGATAAAAAGACTGATACAAATTCAAAATGTACAGCTATATGGGCCTGATGTTTTTTCTGAACACAGCTAAAAAAAAAGACAAGGTCGTGAGGTGGGCTGAAAGGCGAGTCAAAATGACATGGCAGCGTGCAGCGGTCAGTATGAATGGAAAGGGTTTTTGGTCAGGGTGAAAACCCCTATTGACAACTTTTTTTAAATTGACAAATTCAAGTGATTTTTTTTCCTATCCATAGTCCATGTTTTAACTTCATAATTGCAGTATCAAAAAAAATATATATATTTAAAAAAAAAAGGCTGTTCTGTTATTCTTATTGATAAAGCATTTTCTCTTCATACTGTAATGACAGTCAGGGGGGAAAAAATCAAGTCGCTCATAAATATAAAACACTTTTTTATTAAGCTTTCATTTTTCAGTTTGAAAGATGGTGAGTTTTGTGAATTTGATGCTGCAGTAGCCACCGGAGAGGCGGCCAGTTGGAGGTTACACATGTACAAAAGGACGGCTGATAAAAAGTAGAACTGTTCCCCTAAGTGAAATATGGCGGAGAGTGGGAGTGCCGGCTTGCTGTGGGGGAATGTTAGAGGTAGTGGTAATGATGACAGCTCGAACTCAGCGCAGGTGCAGTAAAGCATGGCAGCTTGGTCAATTGCCCAGAACCCATTACTTCTCCCTCGAGACCAACCTTGTAATGTGCTAGGTACTTGCAGTAAAGGATTGACCTATTGTCAACAGCAAAATTTCCCAAGTTTTACAAAAAGACGTCGCAGTTATCGCAAAGGTTACAATGGTAGTTTAAGAGAGGGTCTGGGGCTGTTTTTAAAGATTCAAGAAAGCGCAGCATCAGATAACTTCAGCATGAATGTGCAAAAGTAACACAACAAACTGATTCTGAGTGGAAGTCCCAGTCCCCAGAGATAGAGACGAATTGACTGCGAGTGAAGAGCCCTAAAATAAATGTAAATGGACATTTTAAGAAATAAGTCACTGTTCTAAGAATTAATATGGTGAATGTACAACCTTAACGCTAGATCTAAACCTAAACATGTGTATTTTACAACATTATTCAAATGAAAGATAAGGCATGGCATTGTGTATATATAATACCATTTGTTTTATTATATTACAAAGATTTGATAGAATGTACAGGGCAGGGCCTGGTTAGTACTGTGATAGGAGATCTCTGGAGCTAAAGTGGGACAGCTGAGGCTTTAAAGTGCCAAACTATTGTTGTGTCCTTAGGCAAAACACTCCACTCACATTTCCTAGAATGAGTCGGAAATGTAGTACGGTGAATGATGGTCGGAGGGCCGATGGCACAGATTAGTAGCCTTGATTTTACCAGTCTGCCCCAGGGCAGCTGTGGCCTCAGTTGTAGTTTACCAGCACCATATTGCCATATGAAGCGTATTTAAGTGTCAAAAGTCCCGCACTACATTTCCCATGATGCACTTGTGAGTATTGTAGTTCCTCAGGGGCCGCTTCCCGTAGCCAAGTTTAGAGCTGTTCATTACGGTGCTAGGAGCGGAGCCTGTGCGAGTGTGTCATGTCATCCATCCTGTGTGTATAAGTTCCGTGTGCGTTTATACAACATAACCACCCACACACACATCTATACACATAAGTCCACACCTTCATCTGAAATATACCTGTGCTCTCCCCATCAATAAACATCTCAACTGTGCACCTGGAGTTTGCCTGTTCCTTCTGACCGAGGAAGTTGACGGCAGTATCCGTTATCAGCGCATCCAGACGCTCACAGTACTTCACATTAAGTGCTATATAAAATCAATGCATTATCACAATATTTATGTTTACACAATATTACGCAATAAGCATTCTACTATAGGCTTTTTAACTTCATTTCAGCGAGCCACGAATTATGGAAAAAAGGCCACACCTGCCCAGAAAATAATCTATATCAGTATGACCTCTCATGTCTGACCTTTACATGTTTAGAGCAAGTATTAGTTTATGATTTATTCTGTGTCCGCAATTAGACTAAAGACTTTGTAATGTAGTGAATATAAATGGCTTATTTTGGTGCTTGCAGGTGCTTGAGCGCACCCTACTGCAGTGGGAACAGGATGACCTTGGGAGCGGACTACATCTCTGCTCTGCCTCATCTTCAGACAGCCGCTGTTTGACCACTATCTGGCAGATGCATTCTATCCGACACTTGTAACAATAGTGTAAATGGGAGGAAAATTGAGCTCACCTTAAAGGCCGTCTGCAGTCCCTCTTGAAGCGCTGAAAGCCCTGGATGAGCCCGGTGCCCAGTGGCGGCTCCTAGTCCTTGTTTTGCTCCCTGAGATGTGTGTAATCAGAGAGAAAGTCCGGCACAGATTACAGTCTTCAATCAGTCAGTGAGGAAAATGATATGTACATCATTGTCTGTGGCGCGCATCCCTGGCTCTGTCAGCGTGCATGGATATTACCTGTGTCAAAGCTGCCAGGCATATGACGAGAGACACTGAGAACCATCACAAATCCGCCACTCAGGGGGTCGCCCAGTCCCCGACGAGTCTCTGCAGCAGCAACACTCACCAGGGAGACTCCACTCTGACCTCCGGGATGTTGTTGACACCATTTAATGTACATTTTCACATCCAAAACGTCTCTGAAAATTGTTTTTGAATGGGCTCGTATAACAGCGACGGCCAAGCTCTTGTCACCAGCTGAAAAAGTCACCTTCTTCATACTATGAGTAAGTTGAAACCATTGTCTCTGACCTTCAAATGTTCCCTAAAAGAGACAAAAAGAGTTATTTTGTGCATTTAGCGCTAAAACTATAGCACCACTGAGAGACAATCTTAGAAATTATGACAGCTAATCTCCACACAATTGTCTTTGGGCAAAAAAAACCAGGCGCACACTGAGATTGAGCACAAAGACAACATAATGTGGGAAATTTGACAGAGGTGTTTCATTGTGGACGATTCAATTTTCACAGCAGGGCCTAAATGAAACATACATATAGTAAATGCAAAACAGCAGGATAGGAATTTCGCGATAAAGACTTTAGATTTTAGCTTCCTCATTTGGACCTGTGTCAAACTGTAATTTGCCTTTGAAACAAGTCGGCTTAATTTAAAGTGCCGCATATAAAGGGATGATGGGTTTGCGAGCACACTACACTTTTCACTTTAAACATCCATCTCAGCTTCAAATGATGACCTTAAATGTATAAAATAAGCACTGGCGGGTTTGCATAATAGTCGCCACACCAGGTATCTATTCACCTTGACAAGTCCAGGGCCGCGCCGCAATGTCAACACACGCACTTTGCTGTTTGCCTCCACTATGTCCTGCTGGGGGCTTCAGAGGGAGGTCACCAAATTGTCTCTGGAATAAAAAAAGAAAAAAAGAAATAGGCACTGACCTTCTGCTAAATTGGCCACATTGAGTTGAATATCAGGTTATTGAGTTGGTCCATGCTGCGTTTCCTCGCCTGGAAGATAAAAAGAGATATCTGCCATTGTCTGTTTGATCAAGGACAAGAATGCGTAAGGAATGCAGAAAGCTGGAGCACTTTTTGAAGGAGCATTTTCAAATGGTTTCGAGAGAAAAACATGATTAGCGGCTGTAAACAAAATGTTGAGTAAGACCGATAAGTGTTTTTTGCTTACAGTCTCAAAGCGATTAAATAAAAGGCAGTCCAAACATATTGTAAATGAATGTGAAATGCCAACAACTCATTCATGGCACTGTACTTTCAAGTTGTTGATTCTCAGAGAAAGGCAAATAATAGTCATTTTCCAAAATTACAGTCCTATCCTCCTTCGAAACGAAAACAGTTAAAATTGGGCTGAAGACTAAGCAGCAGCAGTATTTTGTATATTTATTCGGGATAGTATAATGTAATAAGTAATTTCCACCAACAGTTCACATTACCTCCCAATGCTTAAGAACCATAATCCCTATTGCATTTGAATCCCAGCACACATACGGCCGGATGTTATTGCATGATTATAGGGCAGCTCTCCCTCCATGTAGTTATCGTATTTATGCATTTTGCACATGAATTGGAAAAATAAGTTTGAGGAAGAAGCCAGTCCAATTACACCATTCAGCTGGAGTGGGATAAGCCAAAGCCGTCTGTTGTAATGAAAAGAGCCAACATTTGAATAATACCTTTCTGCCAGCAAGTACAATTGTGTGCCACAAAAAGTGTAGCGATAAAAATAATCAAAATAATAATTTTAGACAATTAGTCCAGAACACACATTTATGAAGACTTTCTATTCAGATCTTCACAATAGGATGTATCTGGTTTATTTCCATGTAACTGGTTCCTGACATGGGGGAACCTAACTGTCAATACATGAAACCAATTTCAGTGCTCACTGTTCAGTCTATGAACATTTAAAAGAGCACTTTTAAATGTCCAGTCTTCCCCCTGCTCTGGTCATGGATAAGATTTTTTTTTGCGTAATTGGACCTTTTAATAAATAAGTCATTGTTGTAAGAATGCACATAGTGAATGTACAACTCAATGCTAGATCAAACCTAAACATGTGTATTCTACAACAACATTACGCAGATGAGGCGCATGTGTTGGAGAAAATACCAAAATATAATACCATTTGTTTTATTGCATTTCAACGGCTGTAAAGTGCCAAACTATCATTGTGTTTTTAAGACACAGGCAAGACACTCCACTCACTAGAATGTGTCAGAAATGTAGTACGGTGAATGGTGGCCGGAGGGGCCAGTCTTCCACCTGCTCTGGTCATAGAGACAGGTTTTTGCTTGGCAAAAAAAAATAAAAAATGTGAGCTGTTCCTGCCTAACTAATCAGTATTTCTGGGACAATTCACATAAAACATAACTGTCCCAAAGATACACTTTGTCAGGACATATCAACTATGATCTAATTTCAGGTGTGTTGTTGCAATTTTAATTTTTTCAATTTCTAAATATTTTGCATGATATTGATAGTAAAAAGGACTTTGAAACATACAAATAATATGGCGGCTTTGTGAATCTAATCACTATCAAATAAGCATCTAGGAAAACATTTGGACATTTCTTTCAAAATTAGCTTCTTTCCCAAAGTTACATTGGCCCCTTCCAACTGAACATGAACCAACCAATACAATATTTTAATTAACCACATTTTACTAATACTACACAGGTAAAGGCAAAGAAGTTTACTCAGAAGTCAACTTTATCCGACATAGAAGCCAGGGCCAGTTTGTGAAAGTTTGCTTCAGCTTGTGGTCATGGTAAATTTGTGCCCCTGGACACGCTCACCTGCCTCCTGATGTGTCCTCTCTCCTTGAAGCACCGGGAGCTGGTGTCCACTTATGGAGCTTTTATCAGCCCGCCAGGGCATCACGCCTGAGGAGAGAGCATGACACCTCCTCAGGCAGGTCAGAGGGCCATGAATAAGACCATTGTCCTATTCTCTCTGTGTACTCCTCCTATAGGACAAGCGTTTGCATTGAAATTCACCAATACTACTTAAAAAAAAAAAACATTCATACTTCTGGGAAAAAGAAAAAAAACAAAGGCGCAGAGGTCTGGTTCTTGTGGGTTTCATTCCTGGAGGGAAGCAAAGATTATTACAATATTCAGATTACCGAGCAGGGGAAATTAATTGTGCTAATTAACATACAAGTAAATGATGATACCGTTAACACATTTCATTAACTCGAACTGTCATTCTATGTTCCTGCTGCTCTTGGTACTGCATTACAATGAACAGGACTCATTAAATTATGCAAATGAAAAGGAAACCACGAAACGGACTCAATCTTTTTTCAATCGTTTTCTACAAATTGACTAAGAGTTTAAAAGCATGTGCTCATGGCCAGATTTACGAGATAAAGCTTTCCAGAGACTGGAGTTTCAATTATGTTCACAGGCTCCCTCACATTGGTCATAACACTCAAAATAAGAGTGACTTGGTTTATTTCAAAATTCCCTGATGATTTTAGTTCAAATGAGATCCGTGCGATAGTATTTGGCAAGAAAAATAGTAAAATAGGCATAAAAAAATCAATTATTTGAGTTAACGTTGCAAGTTAAGGCTTGACTTATATCGTGCTATTGTTAATAGGAAATAATAGAAAGTCTAAAAAAGCTTAGAGCTCATCGCCTTCACTCGGTAAAGGATGATATGTGTTACTAATATCATTGTAAAAGATTGCTATTCTAACTGTGCTAGCGTTAATTCAAAGACGGGACCATGTAACTTTTAGCATTTTTAGACGCTGGATCATGGGTCATATATAATGTCGGCGCTGGATGGACATTGACCATGGATCTCTACCATTGACGAACATTGAGGGAAAAATAGTATCTGGATTGCCAAAGAAGTAAAGAAGTGAACTCACAAGAACTTTCACTTACAGGAGTAGAAAAGGACAGTGGAGCAGCGGTTTCACATGGTTGGTTTCTGCATACGTGAAAAGCAGGAAAAATAATTCACTCATCTTTTTGTTTTTTTCTGAGGACAAAAAAGCTTATTTGTCTGACAATTCTTGGCAGTCAACCGGGTTATGATTTTTATATAATTATATATATATATATATATAAAGAAAGACAAGTTTAGCAATTTTATGTTAGGATGGATATTTATACAAAAAGTTATGGGCGTGAGGGTGGGAATTCCCATGTTAAATACATTTTAGCACGTGGTGATTTATAACCTCATAACACGTCAAAGTGAAGAGAAAACAATCATATAATCGTTTATAATGTCATATAATGTGGCATCACCAGCGAATCCAAAGTGAAATTTAGACTTATCAGTGTTCAGTTATCTTAAAAACAAATACAAATGGCAAATGCATAATTAAACAAAACACAAAATAAACATATCATATAGAGAATACCCATCTTTGGACTATGGTGTAAAGAAAAAAGAAGAAGAGTCATTTATAAAAGAGTATAATGTGGAGGGATGAGACTGAAAGAGTGCAGGTGAAAACCTCTGCTCAGCTTTAAGTCCCAGTCTTTTCATGTCACCCACAAGACTCTGAGACAAGTTTGTCAACAAGCACAACTTATCCTGAGTTTGGAATCCAATTTGGCAATAACCTTCATTGTATGGCTTTTATAGTAAAATGCATGGTTTCATTTTTAAATCCCAAAAAGGTTCATACAAAACTCTGATTATATAGAATGAACAAGTAAGGCTTTCTGTATCACAACCATGGTTGTATTATATTAGATCACAACTCAATTATGAAAAGCCTTATAAATAGTAGATAATAGCACAAAAGTGTATAAGAAAATTATGTAAATTATAAGAGTATCCCATAAGCAACTTACACAATGTTGATTGTTTGATTTGTATCTGCAAAATACATTTTAAAAGAACATAAAAAATTTAACGCACAGGGAGTGCAGAGGATGCATATAATGCATAACAAAGTTAAGTTGTGAGGACGTGAAACAAATGCATTATTAACGGGATAAAATAAGCAGTCAAAAAAAGCCTCAGGAGGAACATGGCAACCAAGGACATTACAAGATTGTATCATTTACAAAAAAAAGTTGTTTAACTTGAAATTAATTTGTGAAAACACATCTGATAAGATACAAAAGAAATCGGTTCCTACATTTAGACTACACAGTATTGTACAAAATAAGGCATTTCCTTGTGTTTACTGCAATGTTTTCTCTGCATGTTTCCTCTCAGTGACGACTGAGGATGGACACTAAGTCCCTACTTTGAGTTAAAATATATATTTATATATGTAGATTTTGAGTTCTTCAAAGCATGGATAAAAATGTATAGAGCAAGTCTGTAGGAGTGTAAATCACTCCATGACCTCAGCAGCTGCCACCGTGGTGACGAGCTGGAGCGGGATCTCTGCGTTGGCCAGGATGTCCTGGGCGGCACTGGATCCCTGCTGGATGTTGGTGAGGATGAGGGTGGTGCCACCTGCTGTGGTGATGATACTGTCTGAGGAACCCGCAGACTCCATCGAGGCCACGATCGCACTGCCAGAGTTCACACCTTTCTTATTCGAGTGAGTTTTAATGTGCTTGGCCAGGTGGTCGCTCCGCATGAAACGCTTGGAACATTCCGGACAGACAAACTTCTTTTCTCCTGTCACACACAAAACACAGACCAAAAAGTTAAGCATCAAATAAGGATTACAGTCAAGGATGAAGCTTTTAGATGTATGAGACACACATAGTCCTCTGTGCACTACACGAGCAGCCTGATTGCTAAAAAAAAAACCTTATATGTTTATTTGGCAATAGATGCAAAACAAACATAAAACATCCCACTGTATGATGAGAAAGGTTATCTAATTTAAATCCTCCCAATTGTTGAAATGTACAGATGAACGGATGTCATGTGTCTGTAATTTTTCAAATTATGATTTGGAATTTAACACACATTGAATCCTTACAGGGGCTGATGCTACGAGGATTGTGTGGCAGCTGTTTGCCACCCCCAGACCCAGAAATGGAATAATAAAGGCGAAGATAATGAATGAAATAATGATTCCTTACAAAAACAGATATGATTGAAGGATAGAAATGGTAAAAACAGAAGTTAAAAGGAGCTATACCCGTTTCTCCAAGGTTTGAATGTTTAGCACTGCCCCTCAACTCGCTCACAGGCTTCTCATTTCCCCTACGCTCTCATCCCGCGAAGCGATCTAGTTTTATTTGCGATCTGATACGTATGTTAACATTAGCATGAGCGCAACTTATTGTAAGCTGTACAAAAAGACACAGATGAAATGGTACAAAAGCAACGCACTGCTTACAAAATATATAACTGAAAGATCACCGCTAGTTTCACGTCCGAATGTGGTCCGAGCAGAGATAGTCTGAGACGGTCCCACACCCGCAGGTCTGTCCCACAGACCGTAATCTCTCCAGAGGGTACGATGTAAGCTAGCTATGTTCACCCGGGCTTGATTTCTTCTTTGATCATTTTTTTGCTTTAGTTCCCTCTTCTCTTCCTCTCTGTTGTGTCGTTTGGGCTGTTATGCTCTGTATACAGTTACAGCAAGAGGAGTTATAGCCAATTCTGCTAACATGCTCTAGACGCTAGAGGACGCGGCCTCTTCGCCCCTTGTTCTGTGAGTGGAGGAGAACGAGCGTCACGCTGTCTCTACTCAGCACTTTTTACGGCCTGAATTCATACACAAGCTGAATAAATGAGCTCAAGTTTCCAATGAAATTACGGATTATAATACAATTTGTATGTAGTAACAAGCAAAGCATTTTTATGAACTCAAAAAAAATATAAAAAGAATTGGGTATAGCTTCTTTAATCTTGTGTTTTGGGTAAATTTCTTGCAGGTAAATTTTTGTATGGGAACACATTCATCTCTTATTTGTAACAGTTAAGATTTTACAGGGAAGTAATTAACATGTTTCATGCTGTTGTTTTAAGTGCTGAGGGTAAAGGGGGCACCTGTGTGTGTCCTCCTGTGTCTTTGGAGCTCGTCGCTGCGTGTGAACCTCTTCCCACAGAACATCCAGCTGCAGACAAAAGGTCGCTCTCCAGAATGCCAGCGCAGGTGTGCACGCAGGTGGGATGTTTTCCCATACACTTTACCACAGCCCGCAATGTGGCAGATGTGCGTCTTCTTCTTGCCTGTGCCTGATCCCCTGACGAACACACATGGACAGAGAAGGTGTTAATTTCATTGACATGTGGCAAAAGCTTATTTTTCAAAACTGCAAAAGGAATGAGTATTATTGTAGTAGAAGGACTATGGCAATGTTAGTTAACGGCCGTGTCAATATACAAATGTTCTATCTCCAGCAGATTTTGATTCAAGATTTTCTATGAACCCCTAAATGTGAACAGTAGTTCAGCACAGGGACTGGAAGCACTGTGGCGGAGTGAGTAGCACTCATGCATCAAAACAAAAAAGTCATAGGTACAAATCCCTAGGCAATGATTTTCATCCTACATTTATATATTGAGGCCTGTCACTGTTCAGCATGTCCACACTTCAGGAGGTTAGAAACCTCGAGGATCCTCTTGCATCGCTTTCAGATTGCAGTTTACAAAGACAAATTGAAGAACGTTTAATTTTGTGTCGCTTTTTGAACCATGTTATTGATTGGACTTTTATTAAATTATTTTGGATAATTACTTTAACTTCAAACATGTTGAATACTATTTGACAACGTAATATGCAACGTGTGTTGCATATTCGATTTCTACTAAGTACATCATGACTGTCTCACACTGACACATTTGTTTTAGGGTAGATTATTAAATCACTTGGACCTGAAATTCTTAAATCATTGGGTCATCAAACAAAAACCATGGGGGAAGACTGGAGAAAATATGGTAAGATTTGAGCCTGATTGATTATGAAACAAACGTGAGGAAATCCAAATATGGACTCTGGAAGCAACGTAAACCGAGCAGCTTGCTTCATCTGATGGCAATTCAATTCAGATTTGTTGAAATCATTCTAATCCAGTGTTCCCCAGCCTTTCAGAGGCGTGGCACACCTTATTCATTGAAAACAATCACATGGCACAGAACCAGCTGAAACTCATACAAAAAACGACTGCAGCCTTTATTACCAATGTAAAGTTGTTCTCATTGTATTATATAGAAAATCAAACAAGCGTAACAAAATAGTATTTTAATTTTCTCGCATTGTTTTTTGTTCATTTTGGTGAGATATTGGATCATTTCCAAAGAAACAAATAACAACTCAAGGCACACTAACGTGCAGCAACACTGCTCTTAGCACTTCATTGAAGTCAATATTAAATCTCCTGCGCACACAGTGGTGGTCATTTAAAACTGTAGCCACAGCTGCCCAGGAGCAGACAGACGGAACTAAGGGAGCCAATCAGTGCCATCAACCCATCCGAAAAAATGTCATCCACTCACCATCCATACTATTGAAAAAGTTAAGATTACTAAATTAATTGAATTTTTCCTTTGAATAATCAATTACTCGTTTATAACGTGGGTCTGCATTTTTGTTTACATTGAAGCGAATCCACTGGAGGACATTTTACATTTCCAGGCAAAACTATTCTATAATCAAATTGAGTAATTTATGCATTTGTTTTATTTGTAATTACTACCTCGTTTGAATATTTCACAGCACTAACATGTGTTGGAGTCTGTAAATAGAGCAGTTAAAGTTGATTATTGAAATAACTGATTCAAAGTAAAAAGGAAAGGAAAGCCCCCTACTCCTACTCACATAGAACCATAGATTCATAGAAGACCAGTGCTGGAAAAATACATTCCATGAGAAATATGATCAAAAGCAAAAGTTAACTTTTAATCATAACCTAATAGAAAAGAAAAAAAACTATTATAATTTTAAAGGCCAAAATCTAAAAATACTTAGTACATGATGCATCTAAAGCAGTGTTGGTATAACCATCCAAAAAGGTTAGTCTGGAGCCTGGTTTAATCCTCGTGTAATTTCTACTCCAGGATGTGCTTCACCCCCACAGACAGTGCTGTTTGAGACAGTGTGCTTCACCTTCCCACAGAGTCTTTACAGTTGGGGCAGGTGCACGCCACTCTACGTAACCTCTTGCCCTCCTGTCCGAGCTGATCGTCCTCCTCTGCCATCCTGACGTGAAAATGTGACAGATCACTTGTGTTCAGGGTGGAGTCAGTACTCAACTGCCAGTCTCCTGTGTCTGGCTCTTCTTTTATCCTGATGTCTATAGAGGAAAAAGTATTAATAAGTCAGCGTTTACTCGAAGCGGTTGTGTGTATATGTGATATATATATATATATTAGCAATAATCTTATTTATTACCACATATATAATGTTAAAAATAATGAAAAACTTGGAGAAAAATATCTTGATCTTTACAGTATGCAGATTATATAATTATATCGTAAAGGGGTTAGTCTCAGAAGCATAGCTATAGTGTTATGACTGTTTCGTTAAGAGGTTTACTGTACCTCCAGGAATGTCGGCCTGTGAATCCTGCGTCACAGAGTTAACAGTAACTGTTTGCAGATTCGGGATAGTCACTTGATTGGACCCCAGGGAGAGTGTCTGGACTGGGGCCAGTGTTATCTGTTGTGGCGGTGTTGTTGGCAGCTGGAGATTCTGCAAATTCTGCACTCCCTGCACCTGAAATGTCTGCCACTGGATCTGGCCGGATGGTGTGACTGTTTGGGCCTGGATGATGAAGGTTCCTGGGTTGAGTAGTTGCACATTCTGCAGACCCTGTCCTCCACCCACAGACTGCACCGCCTGTCCGTTAGTGCTCTGCACAGGCAGCTGCTGCAGCTGGAGGATGGTCTGAGCAGACGACACCTGGGTGCTTTGCTCTGAATTTGTTTGGATGAAGCCTGACTGCAGAGTGTTGTTCGTATCCGAAGCCTCAGAAGACAAGGCTACCTCAGACAACAGATCTGACTGACAAGATGGATTGTGCAGCGTTGTGGAAGACGTTGGCACAAAAATCTCAGAATTTGTTGTGGTGTCATTCCCTGGTAGTGTCTGCGTCAGCTGGTCACCAGACTTTGACTGATCCTCCGAAGTATCCATTGGCTGACCAGCCATTATTAACTGGCCATCAGCTGTGATACCTGTTGCAATAGTCTGTGCACCGGACAGACAAAGTGAGTCCAAGTCCACACTGTTAATAGGAACAAAAGTAATATTTCCAGGCAGTCCCATAGGCACATTAGTAACAACCTGACCATGGCTGTTAAACGTGGAGCTACCAATAGAAACCCCCTGGATCGGCTGAACATTTCCAGTCTGTGATATGAGAGTCTGATTGTTGAGAATGTTTGTTGATGCCACACTGCCGTCAGGTAAAATCTGGATCTGACCCGAAGCATCTCCCTCGACACCAGAGGTGGAGAAGCTCAACTGTCCGTCTGCAGTCTGTATCTGAGGAATTACTTGATACTGAATGTTAGGCACAGAGTTGGTGGAGGTGTCAGTACCCGACGTCACAAAGATTGGCTGTGTATGAAGGTTTTGCAGAGGAAGTACAAACTGTCCATTTGATGTTATTATCCCTTGACTTTGGATCTGCATCATTGCAGATTCATCTGACCCAGTCAGCTCTGAAGATGGTGCATCTGTTGCCTGCAACACAATTGGAATGATGAGACCTCTGTAAATCACACTTATTGCACAATTATAAACCACCCCATAATGTTAAAATATGCGAAAAGTGAGCGTTCCATATTACCTGAAGCACATGAAATATAGGCAATACAAGAGAAAAATGAGAATGGGGGGCTGTGTAGATGATTAGAATCAAAGTAGTAAAACGTAAGGAGAGCATGTAAAATACCAACTACAGAAGAGGGGAGGGGCTTCACACAAAAACACTAAATACCTAAAAGAGTAAAAAGGCTGATTCACTGCAGCCCGTGGATAATAACGACATTTATTCATTATTCAGAGCTGTAAAAGCTACAACGATGAGCGGGAAGCCTTACCTGAGAGCTCGTGTTCTCCTGCTGTAAAAAGTCTCTCTGGCCGCTCTCCACGTCCATATCCGTAGGTTTTAAAGGCTGCTCTGGAGCTAGAGATGAAATATAACATGAGTGAACCGGGTTGTGCTACCATTAGCTAACTAAACAACGTTCACGTTTGAGTTTAGGAAAACCAATCATAGCAGCAGATTAAGCTAGCAACTTCCAGCTAACAATACAGATATACCTTCATCAAATGACTTGTTTGTCTAAACAGCACACTCCCTCGCAATATATGACGTTACCGCCACACATCAAAAACTACCAGCCAGAAGATTAAGTCCAATAAAACCTATGATTACACTTACAGGCGTAAGTAAAATTTCTCCGAGGCTAGCAATGCTAGGGATGATTAGCAATATCAACAAGAGGTAACTTAGCACTGGCTATGGCTGTAGTAGCGAGAGCTGCTAGCGAGCTAATTTAGCCTCAGGATGCCTGTCGCAGAGAGGGATAAGAGGAGACATACCAGTCATTGCACGACCTGTCGTAAAGCAGTCCTTGTAGTCACTCTTCTCTAGCCATGATCAGATTGTACCGATTGTACAAAAGTAGTGTCAGATTTATTATTTTGATTGACGGGCGGTAGGTAACACAAAGGGTGGGGCCTGTTGACCGGGAGTGCTTCCGTCACATACGGAAATGCCGTTGTCTTTTGCAAATGCGATTGGCTGGTTCTCTACTGCCCATCTAAACTCTTTAATATGGATTTAGTGAAAGTTTACTTTTATTAATTGAATTTGATATGGATTGTTTAATATTTAGTAGTAAATAGTAGTGGTCCATTTGGCCATGCTGCATTTGTATATTTTATTTCTTTGTTTATTTTGGTGGGATTGCGTGTATTAATGGATATCGGGATCTGTAAATACATCTGAATGTAGCTAAGTAGCTAATATCCATCTGTAGTCCAACAGTCACACTCATTCTCACCTATTGTACATGTTTTTATTGGTAGAGAAAACAGGAGTACCCAGAGGAAACCTACGCAGATAACATGTAAACTGGAATCGATCAGGATCTTCTTTCTGTGAAGTGTTATCCACTGTGCCGCCAAAATATTTATTTTTAAATTATTTAAATGGTATTATGTTTGATGCAGCCACAAGATTAGGGTATTAAACATTGTGTTGCAGTGTGGTGGATTTTAAAACTGTCTCTGATCATGAATCAGACTAATAAATAAACATTAGAATATTTGCATAATATATGTGATTGATACTTTTTATATTACTTATTTATTTAAAGGAGCAATGTGTAAAAATCTGCCCAATCTTGGTACTGCAACCTCTCCCACTCTCTCTGAGTCAGGTTGCCAGATATGCAAAAGAATCTAGCTGGGAACATAATATCTGAATAAACAAGAGTTTTGTCAACAACAAATCTATCTCCAACACCTTTTTTCACAAAGGCATCCCCGATAGAAATCCTTGTTATTTTCCTGTTTTGTCATTAATGATTTGAGAATCATAACAAGACCTTTTTAGTTCTGCGGCCACTTGCAGTCTATGGGCCACATGTAACTTTACCAGTGAAATTTCCTCGACACGGGGAGTTCTGGCAACCCGGATCACGGACTTTCTGATTGGTGGAACGGTAGACGCGGGACATCAAAATTAAAACAATAACAAGATTTAGGGGTCATAAAACTAATTTTTTAATTCAAATATCTCGGTTGAAGTACTGTTATCAGTTAAAGATGTATTTGGAAAGAGCATGATCTATTAATGCCTTTTGACAGATTAGGGCCATTTAATGATGACTTTACATGAAAATCTTACATAATGCTACTAACCCAACCCCATTGAGATGAATTATCTCTTTTTCGAGGGGCTTCTTCTTACACCTGTTATCATGTCTGCTTCACTGTTTAGTGGCATGACAACCAAAAAGCAAGTAGTAACAACAACAAAAAATGCAAGTAGTAAAAAAGTAGTATTTTATGTTCTTCCATTTGACTTGACCAAACCTGGGGCTGACCTGTTAAAACGTTTGAAATTAGCATTCCACCTCCATCTATATATATAACATTCAATATACACAATTAAATTATTTTTTAACAGATTACAACAAAAATAACAATAATATAGTGTGGAGAAGAATAAAGCTTATTCCTCATGCAAGTCAAAGGTGTATTCCCTTTGTTGTATGCGATTGTCCACATTAGAACATAGTGAAGCTGCATTGAAATGAGCAACTGCAAGCCATTGTGCCATACTCTGTGCTGGTGATGCTATCAGGAGTCCACTTCTGAGTATTATTTGTGGTGTGTCAGTTCCTCACAGTGCACGACCGCAGTGAGGCTATTTCTCTCAACCTTCAATTCAAACTTGGCCCATTACAGGCAGACTACAAAAGCACTTTCCGGGCACTCAGGAGCTCACGGCGGTGAATGGTGGATATTTCCAATCACTCTGCTGTCAATCCAAGTGTCAGGTAAACACAGGCCAATGGAAACAGCTTTAGAAAAAACTATTGCGCCTGTGTCTGTCTTGCTGCAGGAGTCATTGGACATATAAACCATTTTTGCAAAGACCTCCAAGTTAAAGGAAAAAGTCAAATATTCTAAAAGCAATGTTTGCAAAGACACCTATACAGCAGACATACCTCAGACTTCATGGACCCAGTGTTGGAGCTCTGCATTCACCTGCCCAATAATCTCTCTGTGGGACTGTTTCCCTGTGGGGGATTTAGAGCATAAGAGTTTTGTGTGCCTGGTGTTCTTAGAATACTTGAATGATTGCTTAGGTGACTTGTGCAACATATCGTATCACAGGAGAATGTAAATGCAGAAGGACATAGGTTTGCAATATTTTGTCAAACATAAACAGTTACTTTATATAGAATATGCTGCATTCATGTTATAGAATTATATTTAAATTGGAGGGCATGAGGGTGTCAGCACAACTCACATTGTGATGGTGATTCACAAACTCCAGATTATTCTTATGTCTGAAAGTCCCTGCTACTGGCTAACAACATGCATACATATTTTTTACTATTGGCGCCTTAATGAGAAAATAATTAGACATTGACACAACCTATTTAGAGCAATACATAATTTAACACAAGTTCGACACAAACTCCATATTATATCATAGTTTCATTGTTTTCAGACAATGAAACAACAGAACATAATTTTTCATTTTTTTTGAAAGGTTAGAAGAGGTCTGACATTGAATAAATCATAATTTCAAAATGTGTTCATTGACAATGGCTGATTTTAATGCACAATGATGGATTAAATGGTAGTGTAGCAGATGGAAATTAGCTACAAATCTACAATATGGTGTATTTACAGTTACTGTTCATTAATACGCACTGTCTCATACAAATAAACAAAACAAATGAATGAATAACTTTCTCCTTTGTTTTTTGTTATGTGGCTAACACAAATGTAGATATTGTGATGTGATACACACCAAGTATTCACAAAAGTTCTGCAAGAATGGTGTTTTACATTAACATACTCTGTTATTTCATTGTTGTCTGTCCAAAGAGTGTCGCACTGAGAAATGGAGTCCCGCTGCAGGCCCCATGTGGGACACTCAAATAGGAGCCGATTTCAAACTGTAAGTGCTTCAGGATCAGACTGTGGATGGAATAACAAACGTCAGACATGGACAAACCAGAACAGACATCCTGCTCTTTTTCTGAAAGAAAAGAGAAACAACAGTGCCATTAATGCCTAAAGACTATATTTAAGAAAAAATACAAACTGCTTGGACAAATTAACTAAAAAGAACAATTTTTTTAAAAACAATTATTAAACTTGATCAAATATGATTTATACGTGTTTACATATTGTCTAGTTCACCCTCCTTGTGGGCTGCAACCCCTCCCCGCCTGAGAGTTGCTTCAGTCCTGAACCTTCCTCAAGCGCTGCGTGGCCTTGGTCCTCGTTCTGTAGCTTAGGTCCTGGATCTATAGCCCATCCGTCTGTATGGAGCGGATCTCTCTCTCAATGTGGATCTCCCCGAGGTTTCTCACTTCACTCTTCTCCCACTGGGTTTTAGAGTTTTTCCTTGGTGATGCAGGAGGGTCTGTCTAGTGTCTAACAAGAAGGACTGTGGTGATGAACCAGGACACTTTAACATTCTTTAACATTTATGGACATTTATCAACATTCATGGACATCGGTCAACTCCATACGGCCTGGCATCAAACGAGGGGCCTCCATCTCCCAGAATTGTGAAATCCCTGAACACAGGATTCTACAGAGTTCCATAAGGCAATGTGCCACTTCGGTCTGTTTTGCACATCATGCTAATCGTACATCATGCTATGAGGAGTCATATACTGTACCTCCTGTGTAGAAATGTGCTGATAATCTGGCAAAGTACAAAAGATTATCCCAGTCAAAATCTTCCGGTAGATATGGAATATCGGTCCTCCATCTCAATTATTGAAGAACATAACGAGCATTGAAAAAATTACAAGAACAAAATCTTATTATTTTCTCATTAATGATAATGAAACTCATGAAATGATTTGGTGAAAATATATGCTGAAACAAGTATCAAGGATAAAGAACGCTCCAGGGCTGGCCTAACACTATACGACCACTATGAGCTGTAGAATTTGTTTTGTTTTTTTCCAAATTTGAAAATGACCAGCTGTAAACAGAGCAATGTGATTGCAAATAATGATATATCACTTGAGAAACTGTCAAAACAAATTAATGGATGATACTTTTGTTACATGGTCATATGTAATATTCACTCCTGTCTCAGTCCTGTATGATGTCATAGTTGTACAATGACATCATACAGGACTGAGACGGGAGCTTTCAGACAGAAGGGGCGGAGTTACATGTTTGTGCCAGAAGTTCCTGATCTTAGCGTGGATGGATCTATACACAACTCCAGATCTGTTTTTGAAAAGGAACAATGTTGTAACATGTTTAAATGCCCAAAAGAGTACATTATGCATAATATGTCTCCTTTAATTCACACTAACCACCTGTGAACTTTTGCAAAGGATGTGGCTATAAGGGGGCTCTTTTGAAGTAAAAGAAAGAAGATGAGCGCTGTAAATTAAACTGGCTTCAAATTACCGAAGGCCCCTGTCGCCAAACTAGAATTGATTTTGTGTTGGTCTTTTTTCGGTCTTTTTTCTTTATGACAATGTTTCATCTGGAGTTTAGGGCCTCATTGTTCACATCAACAGAGATTTTCACGGACCTTTTATGTGTCACAACTGCCTCTAATATTAACAATATCTCTAACTGATTAGTTCTACCAATCAAAGATACAAACAATCCACAAGGGGTCAGTAAAGAAACAGATGTCATGTGACCATCTGGAAAAGATCAATGTCTTATCAGTTATTCAAAAAGTATACAGAGGAAAGTAAAAGTACTTTACATTCTAATAATTGCATTTCATGAACAGCTTCATAGAAAAGAGAATTTTAATTAGTGATACACAGATCTAAATGTTTATGGTTTAATGTCAATACTTTGGCTTTCAATATATCCAAATGAACTGTTACCAATGAAGAAAAATGGCATTTTTACTCTTCAAATCATAGATGATACGACATGGGTCCAACTGTGTTTTTTTGTAATGGATAAATATAATACAGTTAATGCTCTCATTACATCCATTGAAATTCCCAATCAAGAACCAACAAGTAATCAGACATTCGTTACCATTATTGCACCCATGCACTACTAGTTGTAATGTATCAATCACCTGCAATGATATGGCTTAATGTAACAGTTTTACTCATAGTCAAATCTTGCACAGAAGCATTGTGTGTTGTCACCTGCTATGATTGAGAGACATTCCATTTGTCATGTAATAAATGCATCTTTATGAGATGCTTCAAGCTGTTTATGACACACTCACCACTAATATGGCTCAATACTGGTTATTAACTTTACTAAGGGAGCAGTAAATCAACATACTAATTCTGTCAAATAAGACACAAGAAAATCATTGCATACAAATGAAGGACTACTCTGGTCAAATCTCCATTCAGCTCAGGTCTATTGTGTTCACAGAGGCCCCACAATGACAATAATTACAACATGGCAATGGTTTATTGTCTTCTAAAAGAGATTCTTCCTGCAATTTCAAAGCTCATAATAACACAAGCATTTCTCCATGTAGTCCTTAGTGTCTACTAACTAAAGCTGGTTTTACATGTTTACTCATAGCAAACTTTGATTTATTGTAGTGGATTGGATGATGAGGTGAGTAAATTGTAAGTTTATAAATCACAATAATGGTACAACATTTTAAATTCAATTACTTATAGTTTGTTGTCCCAGTAAGGAAATTTGGCCTCTTCATTTCACCCATCCTGCACTTAGATCTTTGTCCGGATTACCAGAGCTGAAGGATTTTACCAATTGTACATGTTTTTAGTTTATGGTGAAATCCAGAGCACCTGGAGAAAACCTATGCAGACACAGAGAGAACATGCAAACTCCACCAAGAAAGGCCCTGTTCCGACTGGGATTTGAACCCAGGACCTTCTTGCTGAGAGGCGAGAGTTCAACAACTGATGTCTGTAACTGTAAGGTAACAGTCCATCAGCCCCTTACAAACAATGGAGCAAATTAAGAGAAAACAAGAGACACATAGACGAGAAGTCTACAAACGTAAAGTATCATTGGAGGTTTGAGTGTAACTTCTTTAATATGGGTTTCAAACTGATGAAAAACAGTTGCCATAGCAATTAACTCATTTAAACACAAATAAAATACTTTCCAATTGGTAAAAATTCCAAAATGCTTCTAACAGGAAAGGAAAACCCATGAAAGTCACAAGATTTATTGGCTTAATGTGAACAAGATTTACTCCCACTTTATGAAAAACAAAAGACGCCGCTATACTGCGGTGATAAAATGTTGTTTGTGATTTAGGTCAAACAAATGTACCATAATTGTTTTGGGAATATGAGCCCATGGGAGCCAATGAGGACCATGTGTGTAGAACCACACCATGCATTTTCAAAAACCCTTTTCTATTTATGTAAACTGATATAGAGATGGCATTTCTGACCATGTGTGACGTATCCAAATGCTGCTCTACAACACACTACAGAACTGAATATGTGGCTCTTCTTCTTGGCTTTTGTAGGAGTTACAATCAGTGGTTATTGCACACAGCACTTCCAAATGTTCCTCACAGTGTTTTTCTTTCCATTTCATCACAATAAACACATTCCTATATTTTGCCACTGATCCCAAACCTTAAAAACTATCATCCATGTTATTTCCATCACAAGCACTATCCTCTATGATGCCAGTGCAAACTCCAACTCCATCAACCGTCTCCATCCCAACTTGGATATATGCAATGCTATCGTCTAAAGGAAGAAGAAGGAGGAAAAAAAAAGCAGTCGTTTTTATTCAATCTTTTTTGTTCCCATCAAAAGGCCATTTTGTTCTCGGTGGTCTTAATGGTTACAAGATATTCAGCAAAGCACCGCTGATCCGCGCCTCTTTGTTCGGACTCCCGCCGAGAATACAATCTTACTTTTGGAGCAGCTCTACGGCAGCCATACAATTCCATCAGCATAAACGCTTCACAAACACTCACGCTCAAAGTATAGGGCTGGAAAAACACTACTTCAGACAACAGGAATCCTTTTCTGCGAAAGAACGACTAGGGATTGGACCAACTTCTATTTTCATACCCTCAAAATTTCATAAAATTGAGTTTTTGGTGGAAGAAATTGGTTTGAATGGATATCCTGCTTTATTTGCTGTGTATTAGCTTTGTTCAGGGACGAGAGTATACATTTAAATCTATCATGGGAGCGTCTAATAAAAATAGTAAATCCAAGGTAAAGTATGTTTCCGAAAATGCAGACAATATGGAGAGTAGCCACAGGAAACATCATGGAATATCACATTGGATCCTGTTTTAGATTTAAAGCCAGGGAGAAAGTGTTAGTGGTACACACAACAGTTTCTCCTATTTCATACCAGAATGTGCAAAATACTGCTGCTAATGTACAGATGTAAACATACTGCTGCTAATGTACAGATGTAAACATACTGCTGCTAATGTACAGATGTAAACATACTGCTGCTAATGTACAGATGTAAACATACTGCTGCTAATGTACAGATGTAAACATACTGCTGCTAATGTACAGATGTAAACATACTGCTGCTAATGTACAGATGTAAACATACTGCTGCTAATGTACAGATGTAAACATACTGCTGCTAATGTAAGATGTAAACATACTGCTGCTAATGTACAGATGTAAACATACTGCTGCTAATGTAAGATGTAAACATACTGCTGCTAATGTACAGATGTAAACATACTGCTGCTAATGTACAGATGTAAACATACTGCTGCTAATGTACAGATGTAAACATACTGCTGCTAATGTACAGATGTAAACATACTGCTGCTAATGTACAGATGTAAACATACTGCTGCTAATGTAAGATGTAAACATACTGCTGCTAATGTACAGATGTAAACATAATGCTGCTAATGTACAGATGCTAACATATAACCACACTTTACTTGCACTAGAATACACAGTGCTTTATACTTTATATATAATGTAAAATTTTTACATCTATTGTTATTTTCAAGATAGAGTTTTTATACCTATTATTGATGCTAGAGTTAGAGATTTTGTTTTATTTTAATTAGGACAGCTATTGTTCAGTTAACGTGTGCTGTGTGCTCCTCTTTCCTACTATTCTATAACTTGTGATGCAACACTGAAATTTTCTCCACTATGGGATAAAAAAAGTATCTCTTAATCTTAATATTGTGTAAGACTTACACATGAACAATACTATATCATACATTTTACTTGTGTACTGAATAAGTTATACTCTGTGTTCTTAAAACCAGCCTAGTCTGCAATTACTTTTTTTTTCAGCACAGAAGATTCAAGAATTTATTTTGTAATTTGCAGTAAAACCACATAGTTTATTTATGTAGCGCATATCACAGAGCAGCGTCACACAAAGGTCTTTACAATGTTGAGGTCCTTTCCATTCACTCTACACACGGTGAGGACAGAAGCGAGAGGCCAAACACTCTGGCTCATCATCATACTCATTACATCCAGAACTATTGTACATGTTTATAATGGTAGCGGAAACCGGAGCACCCAGAGGAAACCTACACGATTCACACACACAAGATTTTATACTTACAACTTGTGTGAAGATACCATGGATCTCTGGGTGGGAAAACTATAGATTAAGTACAGAAAAAAAATGACATTTTGGACCAAGGACAGTTTTTACCGCACTCACTCATATGTCCTCTCTCTATGTGAAAAAATAAAAATTTAAATATGTATATTTTTTCCATAGCATAATTTTGTTTACTAAATAAAAGTAGAAAAACATTTAATAGAAATCGTCATGGGGGTGATTCATGTTTCTCCTAGATTACCCAGCCATACTATAAACACATTTTATAGTATGGCTTTAAAAGTATGGCATAATTCTTTAAAAAATATAATTTACAGAAATTAAATAATCAGCTATCTTCCTACAACTTGTAGCTCCATGTAAAGCCGTCTCAGCCGCCTGTGGCCCGTCACACCTGCTCTGTGCATACGCTCTCCTCGCATCAGCCCTCACTCACCACGTTACACTGTGATTGTGTCCCCTCTCCCTCTGCCACAGTCAATGTCAGCTGTGTCTTTTTAATTTTCTAATCAGCACCGGGCAGAGGCGCTATCTCCGTCCCCCACTCGATACAGACATCCCACAACACAACCAAATCGCTTTTTTTGTCAAATGTTTTATTGAGTGCCGACATCTGGGCTACTGTAAAACAAGCATTATCTGGCGATGCGGGTTGGAGAAGCAGGTGCCTTTGTCCCCACTGTCACCGAGTGGCAACTGTGATGGAGATTAATGAAGTATCTGGAGAGTAATGTGCTGCTTCAGATGCTAGAGGGCCGATTGGGAATGGGGTAGGGTGGGGGGTGGTCCTGTCAGATGTTATATGATATGTAATGTACGAGAGCTGTTGCAGAAAGTCCTCACAGGGAGATACGAGTACAGTAGAGGAGAAAAAAGGTAGAGTTGGTCTGTCACTTCTTCTTCGGAGCATTGGGTGCGTTGAATTTGAAAAAGATGATGTCGCCGTCTTCTACGGTGTAGTTGCGGCCCTGTTGTCTGTACTTGCCGGCGGCCTGTGTGAAAAAAGAAGTGGTTAGAAGTTATAGGAAGTACAGGTGGAACTCGGGAATATCATTCAAAGGTTCATTTATTTTTGTTATTCAACTTATATGACATAGACCTATTACATGCAATTCAGCAATTGGCAAAGCTTTGTTCTTTATGATTTTGACATTCATTTTCAAAATATTCTAATTTTCTGAGATTTATTTATCTGGGGTTTATACAAGGTGTGAGCCAATCATCAACATCATAACAAACAAAGATATATAAATATGGATATATCGCTCTCTGCGTGTAATGGGTCTGTCATATATTCATTTCACATTGTAAGTTGATTTACAGAAGTCAAATTACTTTCCAATGATATTCTAATTCTATGATTTTCCCCAGTATGTGAGTCAGTAAACTTTATTTATAAAGCACATTTCACAGATCACGTTACACATTTGGTGATACACATTTGCAATCTCTGATACCTAAAATATCTAAACAATTCCTGCTTCAAAGCTGAGTTAATGTTTCTGAAAAAATCATGACCACTGCATAGAGAAATATAATCATCCCTCAAGTACAACTTCTCCATAAATAATTAATATGGATTTTTTTCCACCATGGCAGTCAAATTCATCAAGTACTCATAGAAAATGCTGAAATCTCCCACAAAAAAAAAAAATCACTGTAAAATGTTGAGTTGGTGGTACTTGAAAATATAGCCCTCTACAGACAGTAGGAAGGATTTCAAAGCTTTCACTGCAAACATTTATAAAATATGAGGTAGTAAATGCTTGAATCTAGTGGTTTTTAGATTCTGTCTTAAAAACAACATTTGCCAATGGGACAGGCCTAAGAACCGTTGCTTTATTTTTCTCATTCCAAGGGAGAAATTTCTTGTATCATTTTAAAACAAGATAATTTTGCTTTGTCCCATCGGAAAATCTTGTTTTAAGGCAGTCACAATGTACTCAAATTAAGATTCATTTGGTCAAATTCTTATACTAGTTCATTATCGAAAAGTCTTTCTCTGTGCAATAACTTGGAAAATCCTTTATTTTTATCAGAACTATAATAAAATCAGATAAGCTCTTAAACATACGTTATTTTGACAGTGTTGCAAAATAAGGACGTGGGGAATTATCATTGTAATTTCAAAGACACTGCATCTGTTTAACATAACTTGTGTGGAATGACCCGACTCTCCCTTACATGTTTTCAGCTTACAATCGCTTATCCGGTCTTTAACCAGCCGAGTGCAAATGTCATGCAGTATGTGGTCCTACAAACACTTCTGTCTATGTTTTATGAGGGAGGGGTGGGGGTCTGATCTCCCTCCTGAGCTCATAATCCCGTCCCCCTGCCCAGTTTGTGCTCAGTCTTATACAATTCTACCACGCCTTTGATTAAGCACACCATCCAACTTCTCCAGGAAACCCAAATAACTTCTCTGATTCCTTTTGTATATCTTGAGTATTTGTTCCCCTTGCCTTGTCAACTTGCTATAATTGACTTGAAGTGCTAACACGAACAGGTTTATACATTCTGGTTCGGCACACCGCACAATTAATTAGAAGAATCAATGTGGCTTTAAAACGCTCAGGAGACCATTTAATCCGGGCTCGATGCTCAGAAACAGTGGAGAGAGAAAGAAGGGGGTGAATCAATGGCTATTTGTGATCCGCTAGTATGTATTAAAGCAGACATGGCTAACTGGTTCATTTGCACTTGAAAGCAGCCATCTGGAGCAGCGAGCTTGGCTTAAGCAGATATGATTACTAATAATGTGATATCCCCATACGCTGGCCCCCTCATTCAGACAGGGCCTATATTCCCACAACTGGCGCTTAATAGCATAGGCCCTTAATGCTATAGGCTTCATGTTCTTGTAAGGGATTAAGCAAGAGAGCAGTAAGGAGGCGACACGGAGATGGCTTCGTCCAATTACAATAGACAGACTGCCCCAAGAGACCAGAGCGTTTCACCCACTGTTTGGAGCTTATGGGAGGAGTGGACAATACACAGCCACTGCATTAAATATCAAATACCCATTAGAAAGGTTTGAATAGTATAGAGTTTGAATAGTAAATAGATTGTCATGCTTTTTTCAATAGGCATACTGAGATCTGAATGTGTAGCTGAAACCATAGCAAGATAGTGTAGGACAAAATTGAATGAAATGTTACTAGTAGTACATTGTAGCTTATAACGGGTGTGTACTTTAAATAGGAAAATGCTGACTCCTAATATTAAAACACTGTCAAATGAAAGTGTGGAAAAAAACACTGTCACTTTTATTGCAGAGTGAGCTGAGGGTGGAGGTCACGCCCACGTTTTGTCACTACAAATTCACCATGAAATCAGTTAGCACACTCAGGGGGGGTACATGTCACGGACTGACCTGTGCGGAACACATTTACTTTATCGTTGCTTAGTTTTTGGATGATAATTGTGGGTTAGGTTCTTTTTATTAGTGCCTTTACTATATATTTATTGCACGAGAATATACAGTATTTTATAGTTACTTCTTTGTTATGGTAAAATCATAGGTTATATACACAAGTCTTGCTTGTATATTATGCCACATTTTGGACGTACTGCGTTTTTACCCTAAAGTAATCCATTTTATACTTATGCTTGCTTCTATATCATGCTAAAGTCAGAGGTTTTATTGTGTTTTCGTAGAGTTATTGTTAACTTATCTTTTGCTGTGTGCTCTTCATTCCTACTGTTCTGTAACTGGTGATGCAACACTGAAATTTCCCCACAGTGGGCATAATAAAGGATCTCTTAATCTTTATAAAAATAGAAATATAGTAATACAAATTAAAAACAGAAAAGTGAATTCATATTTTGCACTAATTATCACATTCATTTATATTCATTATCAACTGAGGCCATTCAAACTAAAGGAGTTCTGACTTGAGAAAATGTGTAAGTAAGTAAGTCAAGTTTATTTTTATTTGAAGCGTCTTTCACAGACCAGGATCACAAAGTGCTTCACAATGAAAAATATACAAAGAAAAATGAATATTATTAGACTTACTCCACTAAGTCTGCAGCCAGGGCTCAGATGTAGACACTAAACAGGCTAAAGTGCATGTGTAAACTCGGCAGACGCTCTACAACCAAAAGCGTTCAGTCAGAGAAAGACATACAAGCCCATTCATGTGCTCCTGATCCATGAAGCACTTTCATTTGGGCCATTTCACACTTTGTTTAACTCGCCTCTTTACATCACTGTCACACCAGCTCTGTATCCAGCGCTCTATAGAAGTGCTAAACGCCTGGAGAGGTGAACAAGTGCCAGTTAAGACACATCGTGATAAGATATGCGCAGCTGGAGCGCCCTGCCACTGTTTAGGCCCAGCTTGTCAGAAGTGGTGTGCGGTAATTCTTTCCCCTGAGTAAAGGTGATCCGTCTACAGCACTGATCACTGGAGACTACCGCCTCGTGTGCTCTCGGGCTCCCTGACGCCTCACCTTGACAGCGTTCTCACTGCCTTCCTCTTTAAAATCCTGGAATTTCATTACTTCGGCCATAATGAAGCCCTTCTCAAAGTCGGTGTGGATCTTCCCCGCAGCCTGTGGAGCCTTGGTTCCTTTCTGTCACAAAGAGAAGAGGAGAAGAGTGAGAGAGAGGGAGAGATAGGGAGAGAGACAGAGACAGAGAGAGAGGACAGTGAATTGTTTTGCTGGAAGATGGATTGCGTCGCGTGCCCAACATGCTGTTTGATAGGCCGATAGTGGACGGAGCAGTGCGCGGGGAGGTGGGTTTCGCTCGGGGGCTGCTGATTTGAGGATAGTTTTCCAGTTGGTTGTGTCCCATGCAAGGCCAGCCTGGACACCGATAAGAAGCCGGCTCTGTTATCAATGCGTGTGTGATTCCCATTCCGTGGAGGTATTGATTTCTGTCCAAGCAATCTGTGCTCATTGTGGGTCGCTGCCCTGCTCTGTGGTCAGAACAGCACGACCCAGAGAGCAGTGAGAGTCCAGGGCACCGGACCCCCACCGCACCTGGCCTATGGACGGCAGCGATAGAGGGCAAATACGAACAATCTATAGTAACACAACAGGCCACTCAGATCAAAGCCGTTGTATACAGGTAGTACAGTGTTTGCCAGTGCCATAACAAATACGATTTACGTATATATTGGATTTTCTTTTGATGTACTGTGATTATTTATGATTTTAACGCTTTATCAGATTTGGATATTTCTTATATTGTTTTGTTAAGCACTTTGACTTGCATTCTGTATGAACGGTGCTCTACAAGTAAACGTGCCTTGCCTGATATTCAATCATATTGGGAATATTGGGAACTTTCTTCCTAATAAGTCTTTTTGTGAAGAAAAGAAGAAAGACAAAAATTCTCTGCTCTTCCACTGAGATGAATGTTTGCTTTATATCTATAAAAACAATAATTTATAGTATTAGCAGCTGATGAATATATTTGATTAGTTAGTAGAGATTGTTTTTAAGGAACATGGTGATTATGGTGATCACATTGCAATTAAAAAACTACAATCATATTCACAATAAAAGTTAAAAACAACCATTGTCAATAAACCCCCATTGGGCTTCATTGGCTAATTGACAATATTAAATGACACCCACAGACCGACACAACGTCCGAGCCCCGACTGGAGTGGGGCCTGATAAAGAGTGTCATTTATATGCATCTGAAATAATAGCGGGCGTGAATGACAAACGATGCGGGTAAGTGACGTGTGTGTTGTGCATCATTCCTGTCTGCTCTCCCCTTGCGCCTGTGCTCAGAAACTGTTGAGCACTTTTAATTATGTATATAATCAGGTTGGGGTCAACATATTTCATGCCAAAAGAATGATGCGTATTTAATGACTCTAATACATTACCATCTCTTCGCAATCTCGTTGACTGAGCGCTCGCCAGTTTAACTACCATTAATCAGCATCAAGGTTTGTCTATGCTGAGAAAAATAGATTAAGGGGGGATTTTTTTTCCCCATAAGGTGCAGTACAAGAGAGCCACATTGTCCTAGTTAAGAGCTATGCAGAGGGGGCTGATAGATAATGGTCACCTCGAGGCTGCCTAATAAAGCATGTTAAAGGATTTGGGTACATGGCATTACTGAGTGGAGTTTTTACAATGCAAGATGTATTGGCTTAATATAGTTAGTCAGTGATGCTTACCTGACTAAAAGCCCCTCACATACAATCAAGGCCCGGTGTAATCACTTATGTGTAAAGAGGAGAGGCTTTGAAGTGTGGGGGACTTGCGGAGTAAACAGCCACGACATCAGTCAAAAACACGCTGATGTCACTGGACTAGAATGTAATGTGTCCCATAAAAACACATTATACACAAATGCGGTGAGATCACGTCCGGGCCGGGCCTGTAAACGGCGCCGGAAACATTAAACTGCCTCACAGGTAGAGTGTTGAAATCTAACGGGCTGAGGAGAGGAGAGGGCGGGGATTAAACAGAAGGCAATTTCGATATTCGTTGTATCCAGTCCCCTTTCTCAACTAATTTTCATGACACAGGCCAATCAACTGATGTGAATTTAAAGTTGCTGCTAAGTGTTAAGTTGGTGGAACAGTGCAGTGAATGGATCAGTCAGCATTTCTTTTTGACTTTTGTTGTTGTTAGAATTGCAGATTATATGTATTTTGTTTAGTGTTCTTTGTTGCCCAGTACGTGTGTGCGTGTGTGTGTGCGTTTGCATGATTTTTGTAATAAAAAAGTAACAAATAATTGATGAAATAAAAAAAGCCAGAACAAACAAGGTGAACAAACAATTACAGTTGGATCCCCTACTATTCGCAGTCGTTCGTTAGTGTTGGCTAAAAAAGTCCTTGAGGTAAGATGACTTGTGATTTTGGAAAGCATAAACATAAAATGATTAGATTAATACTGCAAGAATAAATAAAGGTAAGCATGCTGATTTGAAAGAAATTTGGGTTATTATGAAAAAGTGAAACACACAAGGATTGTTATTCCAATTTGGCCTTTACTATAAAGTTACATCATTTTAATTTGCTCAATGGTAAATCATTTTGCATAATCAGACATTTCTACACTTAAATCGTTTTCACATCATCTTCTCGCGAGCTGATAATAAAGTCATACACACGACCCTCCTGGCTTGCATGACTTCTGTTAGTGAAAGCAGAACCAGCCCGAGAATGTTTTGCACAATGCTCGCATGCAAATCCAACACCTGTATCGATGTAACCTCTGTGATGCGCGTTCGCTCAGAGCCGCTCGCGGATGGGCCGGGGGAGACGCGCCCCGGAGGAGGAGCCCCCGAGCGCCACAAACACTCCAATGAAAGAGCACATCAATTCTGCCACAGACACCCTCCGTCACACAGATTAGGCAGCCACAAAGCCCCGCACCTTATCTCCCGCGGCAGGAGGGGGCAGTCCGATTGGCGGCGGATGGAAACATTCTCACGCACGTAATGGGGAAAATCAATTGTTGCTGTTCCTCAATCAATGTGGCCCCCACTTTCACCGTTCAGCGGGTCACCGGTAAATTGAAGTTATCCTTGGCCTGTAATGACCGGCTAAAGCAGCACCATGACAAAGTTGAGAGAGTGTGATATGGGAGCGGAGCGGCGGTGGCGTGGAACCGTGGATGCTGCGAGCTGATTGGACGGTTTCCCTTACCCGCACGGTCCAGGCGCGCACCTCGTCTGGGCCAGCCGTGAAGAAATACTCCAGCTGCAGCGCGGCGTAGCCAGTTTTGATGATCTTGGTCAGAGCACTGGAGGAGACGACACGAAGGAAGAGGAAATATTAACAGTTCAGGCAGCATTTTTTTATGTTATGTTGTTTCTACCATTCAGTTACATTTTGTGTTGTGATTGGACCCATTATCACACATTAAGTTCAAACGTTAGTCCGTCCCCTGTGTCTGCTGTTTAAAAGCATTTAGAAAAATAAATGCGGAATATCTAAATAACATAAATATAAACATATTGGAACAGCTATTTTGGAAATTCTGTCTCAAGTCTCAAAAAACTTGCTTCTTTGTCAGTATAACACAATCTTCAATCACTTTATTCCGTTCTCCATAGCTCACAGGGGTAAAGGACAAAGAAAGTGAAATAATATGTACCGAGCCAAGGTTTTAAAAGAGTAATCCTATACCACAACCAATTCAAGAACTACCCAGCTACTGAAAAGTTTACTCCTAGATATAAGAAGCAACATAGGATGGTAAAAGGATGCATACACATGTTTAATTGTTATTTTCCCCTAATGTATTTATTTATATTGTCTATTTTGTACGCTGTGTTTATCGGCGTGCAGCACTTTGTTGAAATGTGCAAAATAAGGTTGTATTGGATTCTCCACGGGCATTTTCAAGACTAACAAAAATGGCACGATCCCAGACAAAACCTCAGCAGAACAAAAAGGTTACACTACAGCCGACTTTGTCCAAACTCACAACAAGCGAAGCAGAGGTACTTTCCAGCGCCATATTGCCCTTTTGAGCCTTTCATTCATTAACATCACTCACATTCATTCCTGTACAAACTCATTAATTGACTGAGATAGGTCACTTAATTTTCTAAGCCCACATTCAACTCTCCTTGGGTTTCTTTGATTAATCACAAAGCTGCGCTCTCATTTGCCGTGTTTCAGGATTCACGGCGGTGCCTCTCCTTCTCCTGCGCTGTCGCAATTTTTCTCTCCATAGACGTGTTCGGAACAGAACAATACAGCAGAATGCCCAAGTTATAATTATACCTACAGATGACAGATGACAGTTAAAAACTTAATTTAGAGGAAAACCCTTTTGACTCAGTTGTTCGGTAAGGAGAGGGATCCTTGGCGTTATGATGGTAATTACTCCCATTTATGCCATTTATTATTCTATCAGCACATGCAATTAAAGTAGCGCAGGCAGGACATGGCTGATAGTGCCCGGCTCTGGATTCTGCATAATAATTAACCTCTGCGTCTTGTGCTGTGAGCAGTAGGCCTTGCTCTCTTCCTCAGTCATGTCCTGCAGCTCACTCTCCATCCCACCGCTGAAGGGGATCACCAGGGCTCCGGGGTCGTGACGGTCCACCCACTCCTTGATTTTCACCAACCTGAGGAGTACAAAAGGATATATTTGTTTACAAGGGGTGAACAGTTTTTTTTCAACTGAACAATGTTGGGACCCACCATCAACAAATAACACCAAAACCCAAGAACTGAGATTAGATGAGTGAATAATGTAAAATACTGTATATTTTCACACTTTATTGTTTTTACACAAAAACTGAATTAATGAAGAAAGAAACAGAATCAAGAAATCTGTCAATTGGGCGAGTTTTACATTTTAATTCAGGTAAATTAAGTAAACTTTGGATCCAATTTTCAGCAGATTTCTTCTACATTTCTTCTATGTAGATGACTTTTTCTCAGTGTAGACATTTATTTTATGTGATGTTGGCCAGGAACGGCTCGTGACCAACTAAACACAACTCCCTTCTGGCCCCTGGTCACCAGTTGAGAACCTCTGATATAGAGAACCACCTTTTATCTTGTTGAGGTTACACACTTTACAGTGTCATTTTCATTCTGTCATAAATAATAGTGTTTGGTATTTAGATATATTTAGGGAATTTAAGCCCTCGTCTAGATTAATCATACAAATATCAAAGCAGGTTAAGTGCTCAATTAAATCAGAATGGATTCTAATAAATCCATTCTGATTTTGAGAAAACTGGTTGAATAACTATGTGGAATACTTTTGCAGGGGCAAATAAATACAAATACATTCAACAAAGCATTATTATATCATCATGTTATTATAATGTCATTATTTTATTATAATGTGTTGCAAGAGAAGAAGGACAAAGTGAAGATCAGATTTGACAGCTTGTAAAACCACAACATAACAAACTGAAGAATGTGTTATGTTCTTCAGGGTCAAAGTGTAAAAATATGCAAAGTCCCATTTGATTTGGTACCAAATTGAAGCCTCTTGATTGCATCTAAACTGTTCACACCGACATGATTAGCGAACCATTTATCAAAAATCATTCAATTCAAAGTGTGAGCAAAACTAAAAGTGGAAATAAAACATAGACGAAGCAAATGAGACACAATAATGAGTTGATCTTTATAAAAATCAAGTTTGATGCACGTGGAATACGATCTAAGTTGTTCTCTCATTGTTGCTGTCCCCCTCTTCACAAAACTCAAAATCCACTTTAGACTAAACCCAGGAAGCGTTATGAAACTCCCCTTAGTTTAAACACTTTTGTCATTTTCTTCTCGTTTGTCGTTCCCGTGCAGCAGGACGCCTGACATTGTGGACAAAGATATCCTTGCACCTAATGGTAACCCTCCACCAGAACAATATAAGGGAGTTAGGGCAATTATGAGATTAACTGGACCAGAATCCCAGGCCCGTGATTGGTCGGATCTCACATCACATAGATCTTTTCTCTCACATGGATCTCCTGGACTGGATTGATTTAGAGGACCCCATTATTATCTGTAATCCTAGTTTCCTGTTTAAACCCTTTCACAATCAAAGAGTAGGAGGGGAAAATGCCTCAATACTACAGCTATTGCCATAACAATGTTTTTTTTCAGCTACAACACTTTATCACAGATCCATCAAAGAACAACAGGTCAACAGTCCGGTTTATATTGCTCATACGATATATACAAAATGGCCGTGAGAATGAGTCGTGGTAAATTTCTAGTCGAAATGGTGTGATATGTCTAGAGACGGAATTTTCTTTCCAATTCAGGTGGTTTTCCTGAGAATGTAAGCGTTAGTATGCAGTAAATTATTAATATCGTTTTGTATAGTAAAATAACTTGATTAGCTCCTTGCAGCTTTATTTCAACATTGGCTTTCTATTTGCCGCTCGCTCATAAAGGGCAGATTTGTGTGAGCTGTGGTTGCCGCAGCTGCTCCAATGTGACCTTTAACTTTGTATCTGCATCGATGATCAGAGTTATTCTTGTTCAAGCAGTTTTTCTGGGCCCCAGAGCCATGTCTTGGTAGGTTTGCAGTTGTGCCATACTTTATCCAATACCGGATGATGGATTAAACAGTCATTTGTAAGATTTAAAACCAATGTGAAATCTTTAGTTTGAATAAAACAACAATGCTTTACACTTCATCCTGAGCCTCTCAGGTTTGGTGGATGTCATGGTCCTGTTTAGTGACCAATATTCGCTCATCTAAAACTCTACTTAAAAGACATTGGACCAATCATCAGTCATCAAGAAACTTCTCAGAGCAATTGGTTGCTCTGTGACCAAATGTGGAAAAGTTCATAGGGTATGATTTTTTTTCTCTTTTTAAAATCACTGTATATGACTCCAGCCTCTCTCACCCATTCAATACAACACAACACAAACCCACACACTCACTCAGACAGCAGGACACAGTCACAAACACTCCCTGACCCTACACCTCTCTCCCATCATCCTGCAACCGTAACAAAGTAATCTCACATAGTTGAATCTACTTTAATGGTATTAGTGTGTGTGTGCATTTGTGCCGGCCAATGTCTTTAGAAAGGTAAAAGCGTATCCATAAATAGTCTCTGGGCATGAAAGTTGAGGTGTCTGAGGTGTTTGGTTTTGACGCAGGGACGGGAGAGAACCGTGTGAAGCTGACAATACCTCACATTCACATCTCCTGAGCTCTGCTATGCTCACATCTATTAGCCCTGGGAACGTAACCTAAAATTTCCTTCTCAGTTCTTATTGTGTGTGCCGGCTGACGTTTGACTGCCACCGCAATAAAGAGCGGGGCTAATGTCTCTGTAATAACGAGAAAAAATAAAACACATTTAGTCTGATCCTAAAACGTGAAACACAGGAGACCGCGTGTGCTCTGAGCGGAGAAAAATCCAATCTGAGATAATAACAGCTGTAGTTTGTCACTTTGGGCGCACAGCTGTCTATTTGGTGGCACGTTATTTGCATTCCTCAGGTACGGCGTTGTTCTCTCCGGGCGGCTGAATAATGATCACAAATCACTCTCTCCAAAACAGTCAAGGGCTGTGATCCTGTGAATAGACCATTGTACCTGAGACTGTAATTGGTGAAGACTTGACAGAACCGCAGCCAAGGCAGCCCAGTAACAAAGAGACTCTTGGTGCAAGGCTGAGGGATGATTTTAATAATGTGAAGGCGAGATGGAGGACAAATGAGCGCGGGGGTCTAGGGGGTCTGGGCCCTGACTGACACGGGACTAGACTAACACCAGGAAACACCCCCATCGAGCCAACTCCCCAAACAAAGCACTGTCAATTAAGAAGCACAATCCTCCATCAAAGTGCGACCCAAAACCAGCTCTGACAACTTCCGCACAATTTGTTTCTTTGTCTGTTCCAATTATTTGAGCCAAAACTGAACATGCCAAAGGTAAATTGGGGAATGTTTATGCTAAATGTAGCAGCCGTTTGCATAGTTTCTTTATTTAAGAACAATGTGAGCATGTGTGTCAGATTCAAACCCTTTTATTAAATGGTAAAAATCAACAAAATTATGGCATTTGTGTCAGTTGGGGTTTTCGGGTCATCTTTGTATACCAATTTAAATATATCAAATCATACAATCATTTTACTGAGCAACTTCGGATTCCATCAACTGGGAATTATTTGTTTGACAGAGTGTAAAATGTGCATGTAAAAAAATAATACCAGTGCCATCTTTCAGTACAACATTCAGCATTTTCTGCTCATAGTTTCCTGCTCTGAACAAATGATGCCTGAAATTTTTATCCTTTTATAATGGAATTCCAATGGCCTTTGCTGCAAATCAAGTGGACATTTTTGCATATCAAGTGGGAAAAATTAAATGTTAACCACGTTTTAATGTGATTAAGGGTGACAGGGACATTATTTCTGCTAATCACTCACTGGCTTGAAGACTCAGGGTATATTTGCGCATTCTATACCCCTCTCCATTTAGAACACAGACCAAGCTTTTCTCCATTTGCTTTGAGTCTGATGTGAACAAGCAATGAATTATTGAGGAAGTGATTAGAGCTGGTAAATTTGAAAGTGACACTAAACAAACAGATCGTTTGTCAATCTGCTTATCCTCCATCTGAACCAGCATAAGGGCGTAATGTTAGCTTTAGGCACTCTGCATCTAATCTAAAGAACAATATATGTTGGAAAGACAAAACGGAAAACAATTGTCGCTTCCACAACAGGCTGCTGTTTGAATGGGGACGTCCTGCGGGGGGCCACCCTCTGGGGCTAGTCTATTTGTCTTTTTGTGTGGGAATCTTGACGGGGGATAATTCCTGTGTTTCCGCAGGCCTGGGGCTTCCCTGGGCTTTGCAGCAGCTTTGATCTGCTTAAAGGGCTCAGGAGAAGACAATGGAAGACACTCAAGTACAGGGCCTGCTACCTGAGAAAATGATTCAGGCCGCTCTGAAGCTCATTCATAACTGGTGGGCCTTATTAGGAGTGCTTAGGCCTGTTAAACTCGAAAGGCAGGGCCAACACCTCCACTTTAGAGCTCCTTTCAAATGCGTCTGAGCTCAGGAGTAATCCACTACCTGCATCCTTCACTGACACGCCCACAGGTGCGGCCAAACCATACATGGCATTATTACCTTCATTATGGACCCACACTAAGAACCTGCAGAATCACCAACACGCAGCTGCAGCTTGGATATCTGCAGATACGAACCATATGTATTCTAAATAATGTTTTATATGTGAACACATGAAAGGTAAACATACCTCCAATAAAATATTCCACTTTCCATTAACAGCTAATGTTGTTACAGTATTCACATCTTTTATAACATTTGGTGTTTTCATTGCACCTCATCAATCAGTGGGATGTGAAAAATAGTGCGTTATACGATAATGACGTTTTCTTTATACTTAGAAGTTTGTCCATTTCTTAACTACCATTAAATATTGTTAGTATTAGATAGCAATGATTCATCCCTGACAATATCTTAGAAAATTACTAACAACAATTCAATAGGGAATATAATGTTAACCTGCTTACTCTCCAATTGAAAGTCTATTTATATAACAAAACCATGATGTTTAGAATAAGGTATGTTCAACATTCTATAGACTGTACAATAAGTCACTTTACTGACCTGCACTAGGATTGAAAAACTCGCACTGCTCTAGTCACTTTTAATTTGATTGTACATAATATATATTTTAACATGTTACTTGTTTGCACACTTCCTGTCTTTTTGCACATCCTGAGTGATTTTATACATTGTGAGATCAATACAGTGCATCTTATCCTATCAGATCTTACATGTATACAGCTATTATTAGTCAAAGCAAAAGAGACAACATAACTCTTGGTATTCTGAGCAATTATAAGATTATCAACAGGGAATCAGAGGCTCTCATGAATATTTGCTATTTGACATTATTCGTAATAGAACGTTCATCATTTTGGCAATATCTGTCTTATTTTATCTGATGTCTCCCAGTGCTTTGGGAGACAGATATGAGAGATATGAGCTCATGGTGTCTTTTGAGGCTGGGACATCAGGGGGCCTCGGTGGGGAGCTATTCATCCTCCCAGTGGTGAGCTCCTGAGCGTGGGCAGCAGAGAGGAGAGAGAGAGGAGACACTGTCCACAACGGGGCTCTGACACGCACCTCGCACACAGCCATAATATCGCCAATATTGTCAACTCCTTTCAGTGTTCAAAGAGGAGGTCTGGAGGAAACAACACAGCACAGCCACAACAGGAGCGGCTTTAATTAAGAGCGTCATTTCACATCCAAGCTCAAACAAAGCTCAAGGGAGTGCAGATGACAAGCTTTCTGAACAACTTTTACAGCTTTGATACCTGCTCCCGCTCTGGGCCGGAGGGCTGCTGATGCCAGGGGTGCTGTTCAGAACATCTATGATCGTATATGTTTGCAAAATTAGGCTTTTTCAAAACTCCTTAGTCCGTTTTGTCCATTACTTTTAAAATTATGCTGCTTAAATGTATATACATAGAGTTAATATATCCACTAAGATAGATACTTTATTGATCCCCGTAGAAGAAATTCAGGTGTCCAGTAGCAGCAGAAACACACGCATTCATACAAACAAAACAAATACATAGATTGTTCTAAAGGTAGCTAATAATAGTATTAAGATGCAGCATCACAGCAGTAAAGTTGGTGTAGACTCTGGGTGGAGCATGTCGGGTCACTTGAGCTTGGTCATGTCCTGTATCTCTGTACCGAGATACAGGACATCATCACTTCAAAGCAATTAAATATGATTCAGTAAAATATATAGGCTGCTACAATACTGTATCTTTTTTACGTTTTTCCATTTTTTGACACACCTATAAATATCAACACACAATGCCCAATTCATTGCTTCACTCACAAAACATAACGAAAGTCTTGTTGGAAGTCGCATCCTACATCACCCAAAATAATTCTCTATATGGGGTACCCACGCTGTCATTCAGAGAAGTTGACTGGACCGGAGAAAATAAGGGCTGAGGGAGAGGGAAAGAGGGGGAGTCATCAAGATGTGACAATTGTGACAAGAGCAGGCAAAGTGTAGTGGCGCCGCACAGAACACAGATTCCTCCATCTCGTCTTTTCTCCGCCATGACAGCTTAATGTCTACCACATGCAATATTTATTCTCGTCGCATGTCAGACTGTCGAGCTGTCCTACCCAGCACAATGAACGCCACTTATTAGAATAAAGCAAAGGCAAGGTAATCAAGGACATGTAGCATCAGACAATCATGCCCTCTTCCAATTCTGTCTCTGTCCACATTCAAAACAGTTCAACAATAATCCTGCTAATAGGTGCTAGAGAGCAGGATGTGGCAACACTAAAATCCTTTTATTTGTCTCATTATAGATGAGATCCTATAACCCATGGCTTGCACTTTCAGCAAAACATGCAGAGCACACAAATAAACCCTTTATTGGACTGACTTAGAATAAATAATAGGCAATACAAAGTCTACCTATATCATACAACTACTAATACATTTATTATAGAGTTTCCCATATCGACGCCTTCTTAAACTAATCGCCTAAGTCACATTTTCATATTTTTCAGGAAACACAAAAAACTTCATAACTTATTAAAAATAAAACTTTTATTAACAGTTTCAATCCAAAATGTCATTACATCAGATGCCTGTTGACATACTAATAACAATTTCTACCAACTATGCAACACTGCAGAAATAACGGACTTAGGCAATTTTCTGAATATGTCTACGGTGACTTAGGCAATATAAACATTTTAACCCTACCAACATTAAACCTAAAATATTAATAGGAGGAATGTAAATCTTCTCCCTCTTCTTACCAGTCCCACTTTACTGGTTTCTTGATGCCCATTAATGTGGCAAAGTGTCAAAGAAATGATGGCACTCCAATGGCATCACGTGTTTCATTGACTATAGGTCTTGGAACTTTCTCTCCTTGATTGGCAGAGCACTTGGAAACATTCTAATCCATGACATTGGCTCATTTTGTACCTGCATCCTCTGTGGCAGTGCTTCCCACACAGAGTCCTCTGAGAAGGACAGTTTGAAATGCACCGTACCTTCACTGCCAAACTGAAGAGCCCGCAAGTCATGCACAGTTGGATCACCAGCTTTTTTGCCTGGTCTGATACTATTGAAGTAAGATCCATTCATTTTCAGGAATGCATAATGCTTGAGAACCTTGACATGATATGGTGATGGCTTGATTCTTGCAGTCTGAAGTATCACAACATAGTCTCTCGGGGTGAAGATATCTGTGACAATTTTGCGTTCAATCGTACTATGCATGCTATCGCACTCCATCTGTGTGTGCCCGGCAACAAGGTATTTTTGTGTTATTAATACCCCATGTTTCCTTGCAAGCTCAGATAATGCATTTGACACACATGTATTGTGGTTCTGAGAAACCACAACCATCACTCCATATTATTATCTCCTTGAGTTCTGGATGGTCTTGGATCACACCTTCAAAATGGGAGTATTGGATGTAGGCAAATACCTCACTACTAAGGTCAGCCTCTGTTTCGTCCCAGAGGTAGCAGTACCCTTCCTTTGATCTCATGTTGAAGAGGGTAAAGTTATGGACCTGCAGTTTTGTTTTGTAATACAGGCTGCTCGCTTGGGTTCTTGGACACAGCAGCACAGCTTGCATATCCATTGACCAAACTGACTTCTCATTATTTGCCGACTCCTTGTCCCCGGACTTCTCTTGCCTTGCTTCATCTTTCTTAATGATATGTGCATCATATTCAGCCTGGCTTATGTTATTGTGCTTGAATGAAACACAAACATCACACTGGTCTTTCCGTGAAATTAATACAGAATAGTTCTCTTTGTGGAACACATTACTAAAATACCCTAATACAACGCTCCTTACTCCAGCAGCTGTAGCCATTTCTTCATATTCCCGATGTAGTTGGGATATGGTTGTGCCTGGGTGAAGGAACTTCTTATCTTTGTAGGTGTTTGTGCTTCTGCAGTAGTGTGAAGGGACAGTGGGCAGGTCCCTCAACCACTTGGAAAGGAAATCCACGTCGTCTGTTTTAATTTTTGAATGCTTGCCACTCTTAGGTCCATATTTAGATGGCTGCGCTTCCATTTCTTCATCATTGTCAATTGTTTCTTTGTTAAGCCATTCTGTAATGGTTCTTTCTGGGACACCAAGTGTAGAGGAAAAAAGTGATTTGCACACTTTGAGACTCGTTCCATCTTGTGACTTCAGTTGAAAGGACAGTGAGCGCCTTCGTCGGGATGCCTCAACAACTTTCTTTCGCTTGATGTCAACCTTTTTGACTAAAGTGGTTATATATAACTGACCGTCTTTCCAGGACTCCATCGCCCATATCTTCTGAAATATCCATTGCCTCTGCTCTTCTGTGATACTTTGGCATTCACGAGTAGATGTACGCTGACAGAACTTGGAGTTGCAGGGAGGACCCATAGTCTTTGCACTTTTCTCAGTTCCACCTTTGCTCTTGTATGAGATTCCTTTAAGACATTTTCCCTTGCTTTCATTTTGTTTCCAATTCCCCGGACTGAGGCGTTTATTTCGTTTCTTTTTGCTCGGATTTCCTAAATCTTCCGTCTTATCTTGCTGTTCAAGAGTTGCTGAAACCATGGTTAGGATGTCTTCATGTTCAGTTGCAGAACACTAATCAAAAGTTGTGTTATAGTCTGGATCAGTGACGACATTATCACCACAATCATCATTGTCACTTATGTCTTTGCTGTCATAAACAGAATCTTCATCTGTAACATGTTGCTCCATCTCTTCAACAACAGCCTCATCAATTTCAGGATGAGGCCTGATCAGTGATAGCGTTGTCAAGTGCATCTCCTGCCAAAAAGTAAAATAAATCTCAAAAAAATGGCATGCATCTATAAGTCTTTCTCATTCTTGTCATTAAATATTTTGTTTATAATTGATGTAACTTTCTCTATGTTATTACAATACATAATTTTGCAGCAGTTTTTTTCCCAAATGAAATTAAGTGGTAACCATCTGAAAACTCCAAGATACTGTTTTCTCAGGATCGGCCCCCTGGATGAAATAATAGCCCACCCTTGGTTTACAAGGAGACGTGAACAGCAGATGCTCATCAGAGGAGCTAATACAGATTACAACATGTTTTTCCAAAATTATTTGTGAATACAAAAAGTCATTCTTTAAAAAGTCTTTTACTAAACTAATTCACTTCATGCTTAACATCACTTACCGTGGCACTCAATGTCCTCCACAGTTCTGGACTATTCCAGATGCTTGCTAACTGCTAGCTTGTACAGCTACTTTACTATCAACAATTCTGACTTTAAATTGAAATTAAATAACTAAATATTTGCAATATTTAAAGCCTAGCCTATAATGTAGTCATCATAATCACTTACCAACAGGAGATGAGCCATGAATCATGGAAATCACTTCAGTGACTGAGAACATTTGTCTTGAAGCAGTCTCCATTTTGATTTTGACAGTTTGTAAAATTGCCTAAGTCACATTGACTTTGGACTTAGGCCGAATTATTTTGCCTAAGTCACGCTCTTGTCATGGTTTATATTACAGCCTAAGTAACAACAGGGTTTTAAAGCATGATCTCCTCAACAGAGGCCTTAGGCGTTTTTACCAGAGGTGCCCAGCGTCAAGAGGAGCTGATTTAAGCAAAAAAATCATTTTTGGCAAAATGTCACTTAGGCGATTAGTTTAAGAAGGCGTCGATATTTCACTCTAAAGGCAATGGAACAAAAAGTACAACACAAAACACGTACAATGCTAACCCTGTGGGAAAGTGCTCCTAGCTGGAGTCTGAGTAGGTCTCAGGGCTGTGGTTCCTCTTGGAGGCTGTACATCATCTGCATGATTCCATGGAAAACTAACAGACTATATAAAACATGGACATGCACCACCACACACTATGCTTTTAGTGTGATAAAAAAAAAACATGGTTTGCATATTCTCCCTGTGTCTGGATAACTTAGCTTGTGTTTCTTACAGGGATGTTCCTACTTAAATAATGGTCTTTGAATAATGATCTTTAGTCCCGTCTAATTTAAAGCAGATTGAAGTTTCCCATTTTGCTTTAGATAAAATTTGGGCCATACAAAAATACATTTATTTTATTTGCTATGAGGAGAATAATTGTATTTAAAATTAGTAACACAAAATAAGTAACTGCACACAACACGAGACACAAAATAGTTTCAGATCAGACATTTTGGAGTATGCAGTAGATTGAGGCTTAGTCACTGCAACAGGATGGGGCCTGATTCTCTGTACAACAAAGAAACAAAACAACAGTCCTGTCATTACCTGGACCAGGGACAGTGGCCTGCTCTAAACGTACACCAGCTTCATTAGCACCATCTGGGCCAACTTTACTGCACTGCACTGTTTTCTTCTGTCGTTTTCTACCTTCCACTCAGACACGGTGGGCACATTGTTGTATGAGAAGTGCTGGATTTCACCCTGAACAAGACCAGAGTGGATAAATTAGATGTTGGCTCCACAGCTCTGAAACTTACTGCGCTGTAGCCTCAAAAAAACTAAGGGAGGAGCTCGTGGTTTTGCACTCCATAAACTGTTATGCTACGAGTGTTGAATTGGAAGATCTCAAGAGGAGAGTAAGGTTTTATTTTCAAGGGATAAAAGGCAAAAGCATCAAACACAAACAATGAATTTATCTTAATATAGTTTAAAATGAATTAAAAATGTTTATATATTATAATTTAGTATCAATATTTAGATATAAATAAGTATTAAGTAGTTGATTCTAGTTTTAGTATGGATTATATCTGCAAACATACGACATGTAGGTTATATTGCTTTATAGGAACACAAATCCTTGTCACTGCTGTTAAAGCTCCCCCTACAGGACAACACACGACATGCATATGGCTCCTTTCCCCAAATTACATCAATAATTTGTAATTAATTAAAAACTAAAAATGTATTACAAAACAAATTATAACTCTAAGATGTACACATTTGAACATATAATTTTAAACAGTACCTTTAAATTACACTAATGTTAGTGATGATACAAATATTGTGTTAATAAAAGTAAAGTATACCTCTAACAATGTGGGACACTGACAAGATATAAAAACATATTTTTGCCACACCAGGAACCAAGGCTGCCTTATAAATGTCAACTCAAAAGGATGACGTATGATTAGATGATTCATGTTACAACTCAGCGTTGTATTAATTACAATTATTTATGATTTTATGCCGACAGGCAACCATTAAAGCACATTGGCAAGCTGTAGCTGTTTGTCAAATTGAACCTGTCTGACACCACAAGCAAAACGTGTAATAATCATAATCTTATCATACTTAGTAAATTTATTCCATGTATTTATAGGACATTATGAAGACATTTTATGACTTTTAAGGTTTACCTTTAGGGACCTGTGTTTCGTTCCTATAAGAGCATTCTGACGAGTGAAAAAGCCTTCACGTCCCCATGACATAATAAAAAGTGCACTCACACTTACATACACACCAAGCACACAGTTAATAGTCGCTCGGTGCGGTAGAAGCTTGCGGTTCGCTCACACTCTCCAGGGGCAGAGCACTCAGAGACAGGCCACGCTTGTCGGCTTCCTTAAAGGTCAACTCATCTACTTAAGAGGCGCCAATTTACTTTAATGTACATTGTCCAAAAGAACAAGAGGAAGAGAAAGGGAAATGTCATCAAAAACAGCACATCTGGATCTTTATTCTCTATTTTTCTTGGAAAAGTCGAGCCACCAGTCAAAAAAACATTAAGAATGAATGTATAAATCAATGCTGGGGCGGAGTAGAAAAAAACAATGTTCACAGCAAAAGTGCAACTATGCAGCAGCAGCACAAGTCATCAATAGTCCTTTAATGACCTTGTAGTATGTGTTACATTCTACAGGCAGCTTCCAGCCTCTTGATAGACTCTTGTAGATGCCATTCCTTATCACGCAATGCCTCTCAGTCATAAACACAGGACAAATGCGGCCTTAATCATTTTTTACGAGCAGGGATGTGCAGGGGGCAGTGATGGCTGCAGGGAGAGGGGAGCAGCGGGCGGCCCTCTGCTCAGAGGAGCGGCAGTCTCCTCTGGAACATCACAGGCCTTTGATGTGCACACCGCAATTACAGCAGCATCCAAATGAGCGCCGAGTCGCCTCTGAGACAGACTTCAAACATGCACATGGACACATTCTCATACACATACACCATAGACCAGAGCCATGTGCTGCTCTCCACAGTAAATGATGTTCTGTCTCCAGCAGTGCAGCTGGGATGAAAGCAGCCATGCTCCTTGTCTGATCCACATTAATGATGGTTTGCTAAAGCTAATACGCTGGATTCTTGTCTAAACAAGAGCAGCTTGGTATGTGGCTCCCATACTCCAAACAAAAAGGATGACAGTTAACAACAGGCCGCTTCAGGGCCTCCAATCTCCGATAACATTATTGTATGGTTGTTTCACAAACATGTCACATAAGTTACAGCACACCCAACCTGCTCTGACTGTGGTACAAACATCACAACTGAAAATCGGCTTCAGATGCATTTACCTAAACAGTATCTGGCAACATGCCATCAACAAAAGAGCAGAAATCAAATTGGTGCTTGTAGAGAAGTGTAAACTAAACCTGTGATATGCCCTCAATGAATGTCCTAAGAGACACAGATAAAATTGGCTTATTTGCCTCATTCGAGGATTCGCCTCCCTTTCTGCGCACATTAAAGCTGAGATTGCAATTTGTCTTGCTGTTTGCTTTGAATAGTCCTAAAGCATATCATCATCTCAACTGTGCCGGTGGAAAAACACGAGAGCATGGCGACAGCCAAATGGCAGTCTGGCGTCTCCGCTGCAGACTAGCTGCCATTAGGGCTGAGAGCAGCATTTATTGTACAATTAGGGCCAGCTCGATCTACCTGTAATCATCTCCATACAGGTGTGAGCTGCTCTCTGGACAAGGGAAGTGACTCATCACTTGTCAAACATCAACACTTTGATGTCAGTATTGTTCAGTGGGGAGCCCCCAGGACACCTGAGCACTACTGTTTAAAACAGCACAGGATTTATTGCATTTCTCACAGTAAAAATCTCCACACACGCAAGTTGAAAAAGCTCTTTCTGCTGATGACGGATGTTCCACATGCCATGAATCATTTGATTTATGAGCTCGCTCCCTCCTCTCCCTGTCTGACACTCATACTTTCGTGTCAAGAACGTTTTAACAAACACTCATAGGTAAACAACTTCCCTTGTAATACAATGCTGCCAAGTAAAGCCTGAAAACAAATTTTGCAAGAAGTGACACCACAAAGCCTAGAGGGCAATTGGAAAAGTGTGGTAACAATCCACAAGTTGGTGTTATTGACAATCTGCTGGAGTGAGGAAAAGTAGCCCTTTCACATGTAATGGATGTGTCCGTGGCCTCTTCAGAGATAACAAGCACGGACCACACAGACAAGCAACTTTACATCCTTGTTTGAAACATGTGTAATACTGTTTATATGTTACTAACATACAATTAATGCTATTTTTTTACTGTGCAGACAAGAATGTTTCTTTAAATCAAATATTTATGCACCAATTGAAAGAAGTTCTCATAATGTATTCTTTGAACAAAGACAAACAACAACATCCCAGGGACTTTAGTGCCCTTGAGTCAATACATACTGTATATCTGACGGTTTCTCTTCTAGATGTATGTTCGTTTCTGTTGGTTTGCTGCATTCTTGGAATTCTGTGATCGGCATAAGTCTTTCTTACTTCAGCCTGAAACAGTTCATTTGTGATTATATTTTGTATTTTTGTGTGTGTTATATCATAAAGTATGTGAGAATAAACAATAACTACTAGGGTACTAATTATACCCGACTTCACTTTCATCTATATTTTCCAACTGTATGAAGCAAGCTGGATAAGTTTGACAATAAAAGCCTAGGCTGACATTGCACAAGCCATGACTGTAAAGAAAGTCCTGTAAAGTATGCCACTCATACTCACTTGAGCAACAACATGTGTAGACAAAACCAAATATTTGATGCAAGCCCCTAACCGGCCATATAATATTAATAGCGGTGTTTATGCCTCGAGTTTATTGTCCCCTCTCCTCATCGTATTAATCCTTTGCTTGTTTTTGTTGTCATATAAACCCTTTGATATCATATGGAAATTTTGCAGTGAAATAGAGTCCGTATGTGGCTTAATGAAGAGCAGAGTCGGAGGGCAGAGCTGGCTTAGTGCCACCTCCAGGCAGATCCTCTCACAAAGATATGACCGCCAAAACCAGCAGGGGGGCACCTTCAGTAGATCTCCGTGTCTACACTTCTCACACTCCACAGTACTGTTTTAATGCAGTCAGGACGCAAGATCCAATCAAAGTTAGCAGCAAGCCGCTTCGTAAGTAGGAGAAAAAAGCTCTTTGCCAGTGATTAATGAGTGCAACGAGACACGGCGGCCTATACCTCCCTGCACTTACCATTTGTTCTTTCTCCTAATGTAGTCTTTCTCCGAGAGGTTAACGAGGTAAATCATGGGTTTGGATGTCAGAAACAAGTATTTGTTCAGCACTTCGATCTGAAAAGACAGTGGCGGAGTGAGAAAAAGCTTCGAAATGTTAACAACAGCTAACAAAGTAGAGCGAATGCAAAGTCTGTTTAGATTTATAGGAGCCATGGGGGGGCACTATAAAGATCAAGATCAGCATGGCCAGATGTCATTAGCTTGTACAAAAGTGATGTCAAAATAGAACGCAACGCAAAAAAAAAAAAAAAAAAATAGAACGCAACGCAGATATTAATATGATTTGCAGAAAGCCGCAAAACTCCAGAAAGCATTTGGTGTTTTGCATACATCCATATGACTTCAAAGACTTACCTCCTTGTCGTTCCAGTCGTGATTGTAGCGGACATGCTTTTTTTCATCCACTACCCAGCTCTTGATTTTGCACATTATGTCCTGTTCAGGGTTAAAAGAGAATAAACAAGAAGCCATTAAAGGAGATGAAAAAGAATATAAACGCAGCAGGGTATGGGGTAATTATTTCCTAAATGCACTGCATCCTGATGCCCAAATGAACAATGGCTGTGCAGGGATTGAAGCAGGACATAGATGGCACGCACAGGACCCCCTCGCGTCTGAACCAACCTTCAGGGCTATATCAGAATATCTGATATTGTTTAATGATGAGGGTGGCAGGCGAGACAAGGAGTCAGTTACTTAAGTGTAAATGATCAGCTCCCTCTCAAATTCTGACTCAGAATGCAGTCATTTGGAATGCACTCCAGTGAGCCACACAAGTATTTATTCAGTGATTCTTGTAGAGAAAACATGGAGCATCAGCCTCAATGCAAGCCACATTCATTACTGAGGCACTTGTGGGCTGGGACCATGGGCAGGACTGGGTCTTGACAGGATCTGGAAGCGGAAAAGGGTGGGAAAATGGGAGGGAGGTAGTTATAAAATTTGTAATAAAGAAATTGAGCCTATTATTGTTGATCCAGCCCCACGAAAATTAGCGGAACACATTCTTTTTGTTCCTGTCAACTTGACCTCCCCCTTCATATAAAAGTCTCCCACCCCCTGCAACACTCCCTCAGCCTGCTCTTCCCTCCCCAAAGCCTCGCAGCACTTCACAATCACACTGCTTTTTCAAAGAAGTGAGGAAAAAATCCTGCCAGAGCCTCAATTACACAATGGCAGAGAGAGCGGCACACACTGACCCCCGGCCAGCTGCATTCGCTCTGGGCACATCTCTCTCCACAGGAATTCTAAAGGCCTTTTAGTGGTGCGGCCAGAGAGCAGCAGCGGGAGAGAGCGCAGGAAGAGGCGCGGACGCAGGGCCAGTGCGGCCCAGCCTTCACAGAGAGATTAATCATGTGTGAAATGGAAACAGCAAACGGGCAGTGACACGGGCTGAACCCGCTCCAGGTTTCCCTCATCAGCTCTAACAGGCAGGTGTTAATAAAAGGCAGATAGGTCCCACAGGGGTCAGAACATATGCCTGCCACCATCACACACTGCTGCGGCCCACCACTGCACCATTGTTTTCACAGAATTCACAGCAACAAAAGCATCAAATATTGTTCTTGAAAACACAGCACAAACAAATGGATTTAAATCTTTATAGCAATGCATAAAAATGACCCCGTGCTGCTGCATCCATTTAAATGCAGAGGGAAACATTATGTAGCAGCAAAACAATACATATGCAGTCTTTCAGATACAATATATTATTTATGAATTCAACAATTTAGTCAGGAGGTGCATTGAATATGTGTTCCATTATTGTTTAATTATCTTAATGTGTGCACTTACATGTGTTTCCTTACAAACTGTCTCAACAGGAAGCTGCTGATAATTGCAGATCTGTACATTACTAAACACCTGTGCATTAAATCCAGCATATGGCTGTTTTAAATAATACTTAAAAAATATTCATATATTGGAACCTTTTGGAAAGAGCTATTATAGATGAAAAACTAAGTTTTACATTAAATAAATATCAAGCAGTAATGAAAGATATCTTTTTGGGTTTTTTTACATTCTCACCTTAAATCTTTTTGTGTCATTGGAACAAAAGCCGTGAAATACGATGTCTCAGAGATAGAAAATAGGTGACATAAAAGTTTGATGACTTGATAATAGGTGTAGACTGTATTTTTGCTCCCTCCCTTCACCTGCTTCACATATTGTTTCTCATTTAATAGGCCCCTGTCATTGTGCGCACATAACGTCCTATATTGTCAAAATGCAGCTCTCTGGGCAGACTCCCGCGCTGGTCTGATGCTGACATAAACATGTTTGAAGGAGACAACACACAGCTGAGGCGTTCGGAGACAATCCCAGCGTCTCTGAGCTGCACCCGCCTTTGATAAGCACCATTCTTCTCCATCTAAAGAGGTCTTCTATAGATTTCACTTTGCCGACGTGTGCACAACCTTTGACAAGTAATGTAGATCATTTTTATTCATTGCCTAAAATTGTTAGCAATTATGTGCGTAAGCGGCCACCTGCCTGGGCTGAATGGCTCCTGTCTGCGGGCTACAGGGTGTGGGGGAGTGCTGTTGGCAGGGAGGAGGAGGGGAGGGGGTGTGGTGGGGCGGTCTTCAGGGGGAGGTGGGGGGGTGACAGGCTTGGGGGCGGCTGCAGCAGGTGAAATAGCCCCTCTCGTTAGTGTAATGACTGGTCAGAGGCTCAAATTGGGCATGCAGCTTATAGCAAAAGGCCAGGTTTGCTCACGCTCGCACCATGATAGGGCAGTGGGAGATGTTCACCACCAAATCGATGTTAAAGTTAGCCGCGAACCCTCATTAGCCTAACAATATGAGCAGCGCGTCCACATACTTTCTCTGATCTCCTTGTATGACTAACCCTAACCGCTCTGTCAAAGTATATGCCAAACATTTAAGCTATTCATAACGACATATAGGCTTCCCTTTCACCCAGGGCTTGGCCTCACACAATTTTCCCCGGCGCTGCTGCTGTAGGTGTCTGATTTGAGTATTACTTTAGATGAAAAGAGCTCTGCGGATACACTTTCATTAGCCTGGTAGTGCGACCCGGGGTCAGCAGCTGAATAAGTAACTCTCTATTAATGATTTCTACAGCAGAAAACCATGACCCCACGATCACTTCCCATCTCAGACAGGGGAAAAAATGGCCCAAAGAGGAGAGGAAGGAGGGGTGGGGATTCTTATTGGAGGGAGATTATATTAAAAAAAAGAAGAAATCTCCCCGGGCATGTGTGTGGGAGGGTTATACTTTTGTAGCATGCTGTGTGAGGAAGCTAAGGCCTGTTGGGGACATGAACTCACATATTCTGGTTTGAGCTTTTTGTCGCCTCCTCTGATGGCTGTCTTCTCCAGCTTGTCGATAATGGGGCCGATCAGCTCCTCGTCCTTCAGCCATAACTCCTCGTGGATGATCTCAATGTCCCGCACAGGGTCCACTGTCCCCTCCACGTGAATGATATCCTCATCTTCAAAGGCACCTGCAGAGATGGCAGAGAAAACATACTGTAAGCCTCCACGTAGAATGACACCACGACACCATCTGGAAGCACAAGATCAATGGCATCGACTGTGAGATGAGATTAGATTTAGTTGCAAAAGAAATAATTATGTGCTGCAAAGAACATGGGGGGAATAAGCATGTAAATAAGAACTCTCAGTAGGACGTTAAATTGTGACAATATAGTGAAACATCTTTAAAGGCACTATACTGTATTGATCACATGTTCCTAAAACATATTAGGCCAGATCAAACACAACATTTAAATGAATCTAAAGAATAGTCACTGTGAAATATATACTCAACTGAAACAATGCTCATGCAATAAATGTTGATAAATCTTGCAGCAACTATGAAGAACGGCAAACACCTAGAAATAGAATAGAGCAAAAACACACATAAATACATTGAATTATTGGTGGACCCTCCTCAGCACTCATTGGACTACTTCAAATTAATTGTTTTACATTAGCTAACCTTAATTTTTTTGAATTTTCTTTCATTTTTTCATATAAATCCAACAAAACAAGAACAGTGTAGCTTATTTTTTTTGCTTATAAAGAGCACATTTAGGATCAAAATGTCATAAGAAAATGGTGGCAAGAGCCACGCTCTTTGGTGCTTAAGCCGGGGCTGTGCTGGTGATTAGGTAATGAGGCAGGAGAAGGCTATTTAGCACCAGTGCCTCTAAAAACTCCTCCAGCCGAGCTCCTCGTGGTGGGGGTGGGGGTGTCACAGTCTGCAAGATCTGACCAAATGTAGCCTATTATTTATAGTTAGTCTATCATAGAACAATGTCTTATTGTAATTACAAATTACAATGTGTCAGTTATGTTTCACGTTTCCCCCAATATAGATGTTATTTATTATAGAACATCTCATGTTTTGATCCACCTATGACCTTTTAAGTTATGTATATTGCAAAATTACAAACAGACAAACAAACAAACCCAGATGAAAACATAACCTCCTTGGTGGAGGTCAAAAAGACCTACATTCAACTTAGGTGCCTCCTTGTGTCTCCCAGAGAATAATAGCTGACACACTACATACAGTATGTGCCGAAGACTTTAGATTTATTGAAGAACTGAACATCCCTAATGAGCAGGTTTTTGATCAATGGATTTCCTCTTCCCTGTGGTTTACGGCGCATGGGCATGATTTGCATATACTGTACAAAGAGTCCAGATCTAAACCCCATTGAGAATCTTTGGGATGTACAGGAAAAGTGGTCACACTCTCACAATCTTGAAAAACAAATGATGCAATTCTAGATGGAAATCTTGAAACGAAAGAAATGTGCGTCATTTTAAACATTAAAGCTGACATGCACATTATAGATGTATTTTTGTGGCAAGATGTTTTTAATCGAACACATTTGCTTCCGCTTTAAGCAGACCAACCGGGAGCCAAATGATTTCCACCTTTCTAGTCTTCATTCGTCACATAACCATACGTTTACATTGTGTCAGAATAAGAATGCGGCTCCTGTCAGTGCGCGAGTGGAAGTGGTGTGAATGACAGTTGGCTCGGTAAAGTACAGTATGTGAAGAATGCACATGTAAAGTGTTATCAGTGGCAGATTAGAGCACTGACAACCCAAATGTGCAGCACTGTGTTGACAGGCGAAGCCCAACGCAACAGAAACATCAACAAGTAGAAGCATCATTCACAGAGCTGTCACCATATCGGCCCTTACACTAAGAAGCTGATGAGGCTTGTTCTTCTCACTATTTAGTTTAACCTAGAGCTCAAGTGGATCTCATATAATCAAATAAAGTAGCACATCACTAATCACTTGTTTGAGTTGTTTCCATGCCAATTCTTGACTGACAGTTTACTGGTTTGTGGTTTTTGAGTGTTCAGTGTTGAGAGAGGAAGGCTCGACTTTGATTCTACAAAAAATACTTGATACCAATCAAAATATTGTGTAATTTTATCTCAAAAATAATAATTTTAAAGGGGGGATAAGGTTGCATACAAGTTCTTCTGATATAGGTTAAAATTGCCTGAAGCCCTCGCTGAAAAATCAAGGCTGTATCGTCACTGACATAGCAGCGATCCTCCTGTGGACTCACCACCTGCAGGAGGATCAGTGAGGGGCTGGTGCCCAGTGAATTGGGTGCAGCTGACTGCCACCCATCCGACCCAGAAATGGATTAAGGGGAAGAAGATGGATGGATTATCTGTTCTCATTTGAGAGGTTGATATTGCAGATTCTAAATGTTTCCATTCATGCATTTGATAAAGTGTGTCATAATACTAAATGACCACCAACTCTACAAACCAGTTTGTCTCGAAAATGAAGGATCCTTATAATATTGCTGAGATGTAAGACTAAAGCTAGATTGTAGTTGTTTAATAATAAGAAAATAAATCATCTTGACCGATCTGTCTTTTTCTTAACCCTTGTGCTATACCCTAAAGTCTAAATGATCTGCCACGATCATAAAATGTAGAAGATTAATACCCTAATTTATGGTCTAAATTAGAAAATTCCACATGACATTTTTTCATTTAGGGTATTTTTTAGTCACTCGCAGGTCAGTATCATCTGAGGAAAGCACAAGGGTTAAATAAAAGACCTCCTCAATATGTGTTCAGATATTTAGATCATACGGAGAAATAAGATGCTGATCTGGAAGAACTTGTGCAGTGTGAGACTTTTGTGCAAGCTGTCATCCCGCACGTTGTCCTCATGCTGAAATGAACTTATCCAATTACTCTTTGCTTAATCAGGCTGTTTTGGTTCCTCTCCTCTTGCAGAGGTACTCCACAGTATAAACAGTTCACTTACGCCACACAGAAAGGGGCTAATCAGTGGAATTATTGTTTTGCCGTTCCAATTTACCAGCTCCCTGTTCAGCACTGATTGGAATGAAAATTTGCCATTGTGTCTGTGTGAACAGGGAAAATATAATGCAATGTAATCATTTTGTTAGCTGAGCGAATATACATACATTACAAGCAATTATGATTTACAGTTTCTGATATGCGTTTGTTTTTCAATTTAGCAAGCAATAATTAGGAGCAAAGTACTTTGAAATGGTTTGCATGGATAATAAAACTCTATGAATTTGTATAAATCACTGCTGATTGGAGCATCCACAATAAATATCTGTGTCCATATGTCCCAAGGAAAAGGAGTAGATCATTTTTGCAACACATTTTAAAAAGGCAATCAGTGCCCCAGCTAATGTCATACCCAATAAAAAGGCTGATAAGTAGGATTTCAAAAGGGCTTTTGAAAGCAGCTGATCAGTCACTATTTAGTCATCAGCTGACACTTTCCTCTGACTGCCACATATTCCACAGTAATTTGCTTTAATTAATTTTGCCTAATTTAACATTCACATCTACTTTAGTGTCGCACCATTCACGGTTTAGAGCCACGAGAACAAATAGACGAGGTGAAAGAAAAAAAAGTGCAATCGGAGGGGGCCAATCTCCACAATTAGCACTTCTTTAACAAGGCGCTCTGGACCTGGCCGCACAAAGACCAGCGCCACAAAGACACATATGCACGGCGCTAAAGCATGGACAAGGAAGATTGGTGGTGAGGGAGGGCGCTTCATCCTACACAGTCACTATTGTACTGTCAGTTTAGAGGGGGCTAATAATAACAGGTGCTTCTTCACTGATACAGCCAAAGATCCACTGCTTTAATGGAGATGGATGTCCTGAATGTGGTTTAACAAGGCCATTTTGGAGAGCTCTTTGAGATCAGTCCACTACAATCAGACTTACTACCATTGGACATTTCTTTTTTCATTGTTTTTAGTTTTTTTATTCTTCAAAAAACAAACATATAAAGACACAAGCACACATAGGTCCAGAATAGCAACTCAAATAAAATGAAATTCTATAGGGGAAAAGCAAAAGAATCCAACGTTGACAGTAGTCACTACCCGCAGAAGGCGGGACAGTGCACAAGGGGGCTTCCATCTTTTTAGAGGCAGTAAGCCCTGCCAAGAGAACCTTTTGATTTGCCCTGTCAATTCCAGGCCGAGAGCAGAAGGACCAGGGGAGAGCAGGACCTCAGACAAGGCATGAGGGCAGAGAGGGCATCAACTCACTTTTCAAAGTTTGTTATTATTTTATTTATTTTTTATCAAAAAATGCATTGTATATAATGGCACTATAAAAAAATTCTCCATGAGGAAAGGAATTAGATTCAGATTCAAGAGATGATAGTTCTCAAATAAGATGTAATTGTAAAGCGATCATGAACCCTGACGTAATCATAAGGCCTACTTTTGACAGACGGCAAAGAGACAGAAAGTCTGCAGTGGTAATGTGCAGAAATGAATCATTGCTGAAGCGCTCCAGAACAAATAAGCTCTTGTAGGCTCAGTACGTCAATATACGTGTATTTGATTTCTTTCAGAATTTCTTTTGGGTTTGAAGTTACAATAAAAAGTAAACAGAAACATAATAAAATATGAATAGTGCAATAATACACTTTGTCCACTTCTATTCATAGCAGTTGTGAGTGGGATTCAAATGTATGTACGCAGGTATGAACGAGCAGCGATAGCGATAGCAGCAGCTTGCTTATATCATTACTCTCTTGTCAAGCGCACAGACAAGGCAGTCATCAGAGTCAAGCTGGATCGATAATGATTGAGCCGCCTCTGTGATGTTGCTACCTGGGAGGATATGTGGTCATCATAATTCAGCTAAATTACAGTATGCATTGACTTGTGACTTCCTGCGCATGTTCTCGCACGTAGTCAGGCCTAGGAGCACATCTAAAGCAGCTGCATTCCTCTGCAATGCTTTTAAAAATGCTCATGCAAACTCCACCACGTTGCTGCAATTCTCCTGGTATTCACGGCAGTAAACGCTATTTTACGAGTCTGTCAGGAAAGGCACATTATGGACGTCTTCTTCCTAGGATAAAAACACTGGCAACACGTACAAGAGTATTTACGTTCATTCAGGAAATATCGCTTTGACATTCATTTTAAGAATTGCAGAAATTGACGGGTAATTTGTAGTGTGCTGCTTCTGTAACAGAGTTTGTGGCACATTCAGCCTTGTTTCTTGGTGTGAGTCAATAATGCCAAATACATTGGCTGCTAAAAAGCTGTTTGACACCAGTAAATGGAAGGTTTGAGGCCTTCTGAGTGACACTCATGTTTTCTCCATGATCCCATCTCTCAAACACATCACATACAAATGATAGTGCTGATAGTATGAATATCAAAAGCTCAAGGTGCCCCCAATACCTGTGTAATCTGCTGGCATATCTGAGAATAAAGTACAGAGCGTTTGAGAAGCACTTTACATAGTGTTGACAAGATGAGCAGAAAAGACCTCTGTCAGCATCAGTTACAGGCAGCGGAGAGCAGAGAAAGGCCAGCTGACTATTCTGAAACACTGTTGATGAGCTTCACAATCAGAAACTTTATTGCCATAGACTATAAACAGATTCAGATTCACAAACTAGGTTCTATCTTTTTCACTATTTAACATGTTTGCACTATTCCTGTCTTTTGCATAACCAGAGTGGTCCTATTTATGCCAAATGTGACGTGTACATTTCTCCATTGTGAGATCATTTAATATAAGACAAACCTGTATTTGTCCCACTGTATGGACATTTCAATGTCATCATCATAGACTAAAATATACAAATATACAATGATCAGCTGTGCAAGAGAGAGCAGGAGAGATGTCCTCGGCAGCGCTTTGTTGTCCCACATCATTCTAAGAACAAACCTTTTTAGATCCTTAACTACTATAGAGCTGCTGATTGCACAGGCACAGACAATTTCCTAACCAACCAGCACCTGAACAATGATGTGTTGAGCAGTTCCAAACCCTCAGCCTTTCAGAGGTGAAATCATTTCACAGTTTGGAAGCAGATCACCATAGCAACTCTTCTTTGAAGGGTTTAGAATCACCATCCAATAATTCTATGATCATCGGGCCCTGCCATTCCTAGTGGTTCTTTTCATGGTGGACAGGCGAGGGGGGCACAAGGAGGAAGCACCCAGACTCTATACAGTCTATTTCAGGCAATTCATCTGACAAGCCCATTAGAATTCAAAATATTGCGACCTTCAATCACCGAGCATGTTATCTGGAGCTGTGGCCATCTCCAGTCAAGATGGGCACACATTTTTCTCTAATCATCCACCATGAGTGGAGGCTGACAAAAACTCTTCATTCTCACTGAAGCAAAATGCTCATTTAAATGCTGTGACAGCTGCTCAAGCAGGCCACCAGCACACAAAGGAGGCCAGGCCGTCACACTCTAATGATCTGAACCCCCAGAGGTAAAACAAAATGTAAACAAAAAATATGACCTAATATGGCCATGGGGAAGAAAGTAACTAAATCGCTAACTTGGTGATATTCTTAAAAGCAGTTGTTAAGTGAAATATTTAAGTGAATTATGGAAAACAACACAATAGATTACACAAATATACAATACTACAATGGATGGTTTTGTCAATTATTTTTTTACTGCTTCATATTCTTTTATATCTTTATATCAGAGAGCATGGTGGCATTATGGCTGAGTGGTTAGCCCTCTGGCCACACAGGCTGCTCCAGGTGTTTTGGCCTCCCTTACCACTAAAAACCTGTATAATAGGCTCCTCCCAACTCAGTGTACAAATTCTTCAATATGTATTCCTTACCTATTGTTAAATAGGCTCTGTTATTTTATTTGTCATTAAATTGTAGGGTGTGATCAGACTAATTTCACCTGTGGATCATTAATGTTGTCTAGGTCTAAGAAGTAAGAATGGTAAAGAAGTTGTGCATTTGACAAAGCAATGACTCTATGGTAAAAAGACAGCAGGCTGTAATTTATCACATTATTAAATTGCGAGACTCAATACACATGAGTTCACTGGCGTCTCCTGGAATGCAGGGAGTTTCATTCTTCTCTATACCTGGGACTAAATTATATGTTCTTTCACTTATAAATGATACGGTTCATGCTCTTACACGTGTAATTATAAATCATTTTGTTGTTTGTTCAAAACAGTAACAGTTTCCATTATTTCATGCTCTATGCAGCCGGAATAGCCGGCAGCCCAAACAGCTATAAAAAAAGCAAAACATTATTTTTTAACATCTTGATAATGGTTGTATACTTTTAAACCATGCATAGATGTTGGTGCACTGTAGTAGGATGTGAGCACTGAGTGGAGCGTGTTTGTCAGCTTTGTGAGCTGCTGAGTGACAGTGAGGATCCTGGAAAGGAGCCACGGCTGGCGTCAGTGTGGAGGCAGGTTGGTCATAAATCATCTCGTCTCAGAGCAGTGTGCTCTTCGGGCCTGTAGTGAAACAATGGCTTTGATTTGATCCGAGTAAGTGATTAGTGCGTTGTGGGCCGGCCTGGCGTCTTTATGATGCAACAGCATTCACAGAGCCTCATGTGAAGTCATTAAAAAGGATTGAGTATAAAACATGTTGTAGTGTGTGTTTATTTTCATTTGAGCAGGAGTTCATGAACAAACTATGGGTCACTTTTTTGACAGTGAGGCTTTGACACGTGAGAAACATTGATCACATTTCTGACACCAACCCATAAACACAAAACAAGTTCACGTAGAACCTAATACACAATAAAGTACATACAAGTGCATGAGTACATTGCTGTAATGGTATAGTCATTAAATTATTAATAAACAACAAACTACTGTTATGAATCTGCTCTTTCACACAAAGTGAATCCTTCACCGCCCTTAAACTTTGTCACCAACTTTACAGGCAGTTAACAGGGCAAAGTAAACCCATGACTATCACCAAAAATAACACATTTCATTTGACTGGCCACAGAAACCACCACCTGTCCCTTTGGACTACACTTGCGACTCGGCAGTATCTCAAGGCTACACCGCACAACTGAAAATACATCTTTATTAGCAGCTGGTTTGAGGTTCCCTGTGGAGTGATTGGGGACTATCGGTGAGCATTCAAACATCTAATTGCTGGAAACCAAACTTCTGGGAATGGCGCCAGGTGAGTTGGCGGAGCTGCTAGCGGCAAACAGAGGAGGAGATGGAGTAGAACGTGTCTGTCTTGTCTGAGGCCCGTTCCAGTCACTGCAGAGGAACTGGAACAACACGCCTCCAAACTGTGCACCCGTGAGACCCAGTGAAATTTAGGATGTCATTGCAGTAGTTTTTGGGAAAGTCGAAAGTCAAGCCAGTGTTTACACAAAGCTCTTGATTAAGGGATGAGTTACAAGTGTAAAAAGTTAAAAAGGTAGATTCGGAGTGATAATAACTGTGTGCAGGAAAGGAATGTCCACTAAGAGAATAAATATTGTTAAATTTAGTCAACTACTCATATCAACAAAGATTTTTCTATAAAAAATAAGTGTCTTACAAGGAGTAAACAAATCCCTAATGATCAAGAATTAAACAAATACACTTTCTGAAAAGTGGGGGGCGTTCCTGTTTGAGGGGAGATGATGAGGCGAACAATCACGGCCATAGGGATGGGGCTGACATCTTTACATTCAGAGTCAGACACAATTCCACTAGTTCCGACTGCGGAAATACACTGTCAACCCCTTTGGCAATTACAAATGTATATCAATGCTGATGGGAGTGCCTTTCTTCAAGCCTGTTCTATTTAGTTTCGTTGTTGTGAATTTTTAAAGTTTGTGAAACTGCTGCCTTTTGACGCGGCATGGTCACATGACACTTACAACAACTACAATTCCAGCCCTGTGTGATCACTGCATGATTTGTGCTGCCATGCCACTAGGGTAAACCTGTCAGGAGATCACCACAGTGCAGTGCCTGAGGACCAGATGTTGAAGGTCAGCTTGATCAGGACTACCAGAGCTAGAGGTTTCAGAACGACAACAGTTGTTATGAAGTGAAATACTAAATAAAGCATTTCAGCACTGGCCTGTTTGGTCTGAAACAGCAGCTTATAAGATTTTATTTTGATGGTAATTGTATAACAACATTTTACTCTAACACCAAATTCCTTGAGTGAAAACCATTCACAATTGCCTTCACAAAGACTAAAGCGACTTATGGATTTGTTTTCAAGAAAACAACAAGAATGGGTCAAACACAAACTTCTCAAGTCATACTAGAACCAACTCTACTTGGCTAATGCAACGTTTCTCTCTTCTCAATCTTTCTTAAGTCTCGTGCTAATTCACAGACAGAAAACACACCACTTCAGACAAGACGAAGTGAGATTCTTGCAACCATATAATCAGTTATATAAAAGTAGTGGCTGGACTATTGCAGTCAGCGTGACATTAGATAGATATAATTACTATGTGCTATGTTTAATGGTTAACTTGTGAAACATAGCACATTGTTTCCAAGGACCCGAGCAGAGAAAACAATAGCACGCCACAGCCCCAGATGTAAACAGACAGCACAAGCAGTGGGTTTGATGTGCCCATTTCCGACTGCTGTGGATTGGAGTTGTCTATGTGAGGGGCAGACACAAAAGAATTGCTTTGGCCTCAGGGTGTGGTATGCCCATTTAAAAGCTTCTTTCAACAATGAATATAAAGCAGCATATAGCAAACATTAAGTAATTAGAACATGGGCTCCCATGGCCTTAAACGTCTGAAATTAGAATGTCGTGAAATTATTGCTCTGTTGTGCTGACATTTTGACAGTCAAGCTGTTAGTTCAATGTTGCTTGGTATGCAATTGTTTAAGTGATTCACAAATAAACCATTATTTATTAAGACAGTGGATCTTTATTAATTAACTAAGACATATTGCTATTTTGTCTGCTATACACATCGACAATCTATGACAGGGTGGCTAACTGGTCTGAGAGTAAACCACACTATGTTACGGCACAGCGAGCTCCAGGGGTCAGACTAACATCTTTGGATTCTTTTTTAGGGTGATAATGAATAAGTGATATTATTATGTCATAAATATAATAAAGAATGATTTTTCCCAAGTTGAACAAGCTCAATGTTTGATTAGATGTTTAGCCTTCAAAGAAAGCAAAAGAACTTGTATGAATACATTTTGTTATTTCAGTGATGTAAAAATAAACCATGTTCATAAAGGATTTGTATCAATACTGAACATGATTCATTTGTCACAATGCAATTCCTGCAGCTGCTCAGGAAAGCTAAGCTGCCTGCACAGATGTTGTTGCAGTTCTATACGGCCAGTATTGAGTCCATCCTCACCTCCTCCATCACCGTGTGGTTCGCTGGAGCCACAGTTAGGGACAAGCACAGACTAGAGCGCATCGTACGCTCTGCTGAGAGGGTGATCGGCTGCAGCCTCCCATCACTGCAGGACCTGTACGACGCCCGAGCTTGAGGGCGGGCTGGTCGTATCCTTGCGGACCCCTTTAACGCAGCACATGGACTGTTCCAACCACTCAGGCAGAAGGCTGCAGTCCATTTGGACCAGAACCTCTCGCCATAAGAACAGTTTCTTCCCTTCTGCAGATGGACTCATGAACACTTCATAAATCATCACTGTCCCCCTGCCCTTTATGACCGTCATTTTACTGTTACTACTGTCACTTTACTGCACTGCTCAATGTCTATTGTGTGTTTGAAAATGTTGGCCATGCGTGTAAACTCTAGAGTGTGACCGATTGCTCAATTTTGCGATCTCACAGGATTTGTTTTTTTTTGCAATGATCTCACAGCAGAGACTGTATAAATATTTTTTATTACCGGTATACTACATAAACCACCTGGGACGAGATGCAGACAAATCGGTCAATCCCAAAGATTGACAGAATTTCAACTACAAGACTTCGCACCAGTAGGTTAGACTACTGTAACGTAACGGTCTGCTCACTAAACTTTTCAAAGGAACTGTAAAACAGCTGCAGTATATTCAAAATGCTGTAGCTCAAGTCCTGACAAAGGCTGTGGCCACAAACACAACCTAAATCCCAGTTAAAGTGGACCTGGACCCAAAACGTGTATAGATCCGGGCTTTAGGTGCCGTGTGACAATGGCAACTGGGCTGGCACGGTTGTCTGGAGACGTGGGCCGAGGTCCACTTGAAAAGCCCAGGTGAGGGGGGGGTCAATGTGCTGGGGGGAAGGGAGGGGTGATGGGGACGTGATATTGTGCGTCACATTACGTCTTCCTGCTGCGCTGCTGTGACGTGAATTTTCACGCATGTCTCTCCCTAGCAGTCGCATACTTTCGCATTCTACTCTCCCTTAAAACTCCCGGACTGTGGTAAAGGGGCTCAGGGGAGATTTGGTGCTCCAGGGCCGAAGGGATGCGTTTCATCCGGGGGATAACTACCATTGTGTGGTGTGATGTGGTGCTTTTGCAAAAACACTTCAGACCGTTGCTCACGAGTCAGACTTTATTTTGTCGTCAAAACACACCAGCATACACTTGTATCCTGCCTGGCTCCGGTCGCTCTGCTCGTACCCCACACTTTTAATTTTTTTCATTCTCATTGATTTATTTCGCAGCCCTCACACCGTTTACTCCCCTGTCCGCTGCAAGCCCGCGCACACAAACACATGTTACCCACTGAGCTGCACAGTAGCTGAGTGTAAACAGGAAGAGAAACGGAAACTTAACACAAACCTAGAGGTAGTCGCTGAAGTTAGTATTAGCGCCAACAGCTGGACCGGAGTTCCACTACACGTATTTGTGCTGGCCCGGTTGAAAAAAAAAACCCTTCTGACCACAAGACGTCTTCACACTCCTGTGGCAACGATCCACACTACTTGGCCTAGTTTGTTTGTGAAAACCTTTGTGACCATGCCCTTAACTCTGGGCGTACAGATAAACAGAATGCATAAGTGCATACATTTACGATATCTTAAATTCCCTTGAATATGAATGTTGCTGTACAAAAAACTTCCCTTGCCCTCTTTGCAGGTGGCATGTGAAACTTTAGTATGTCAAATAAAACACACTTACAAACAATATAGGAAATGACCTTAATCTTAACCATTTGTGTCAGGATTTTTTTTCTAGACCCTTTAATCAGGCTCCTTTCACACAGAGCAAGTCAATAACAGCACACAATCAGTACATAAACTGTATTTTAAAAGGTCCTCTCCAGTCATTTCAATTGCTCCAATTTGAATTATTTGAGCGTGTAACACTTTAATTGCTTAAAACAAAGAGAATGTCAGAGGCTCAGGAGAATGGCGGGCAGAGAAAGGCAAAGCTGCTAAATAATCTGAAGGAGATGGCGTGTGTGCTGAGCTAATCACATGTAAGATAATCGCTCTCATAAATAAACAACATCAATTTGTGTCTTCACATTGTTTCTAAATCAGATATTCTGTGTTATTTATGGCCAGCATGCAACAATAAAGTTTCAAATGTTGAGAATTTGTATGTAAGGATTGAACATTTTAAACCCAGTAACATATACTAAAAATTTCTCCTCCATTCTTTCAAATGACTAATAATAGAAGGCTTGTAAGATAAATGTTGAAGAATGCGGCTTGTTATTCCTAAAGAACATACAAACAAAAAGCTTAAACAATAACTCTATATCTATTCCTGATCCTCCCATCGTACGGTTGGCATTGTATCGACCACAGGCCCTCAGGCTCATCAGTTTATTCTTCTTCACCCAATGAGAGGTCGTCCCAGTTGGAATGTGTGGTTGAGTTTAATTTACACTAACCATGCTGATCTTGGTCACAATCACACCAGATCAAGATGCAGCAGCTTTTTTGAGAAGATTGAACGGATTGTATATTTTGTACGTAAGTGTGAAGGAATGAGTAGCTTTTAGTGAATTACTCACGTGTCATGTGGAAGATGCCATCACAAGCACTGATGTGGGACAGGAAGGCATTGCCCAGACCCTGTCCAGCGTGTGCTCCCTTCACTAAGCCAGCAATGTCAACAACGTTCAAGAAGGCAGGGACCTTACTGCTCATCACAGAGAGGAAAAGCATTACAGAGAAAGGAGAGTTGAGTTAGAATAGACAATAGAGTATTAGTAATAATAAAACCCATCGACATGCAAACAACTGAGAAAAGGGACTTTTCTGAGCACCAGCAAAGACCCCTCAGTGTTCCTATGCCTCCATGGACTCCTTTAGAATATGTTATCCTCCCAGTTGCATACATTATGTTTGCTTATCTTTTGATATGCTTATAGGTTTGTAAGGGTATAGCCAGGATGAAAAACAGGAATAATTAGTGTAAGTGTAGTGTAATTTATGATTTTAATGCTTTCTTGTTTTGTTCAGCACTTTGAATTGCCTTGTGTATGAATTGTGCTATATAAATAAACTTGCCTTGCCTTGCCTTGCCTTAAGTACTCTGTACTTACTACTGAGTTTTTATAAGATTTAAGGAAACCTGTCAGGTTTACACATAGGCAGCGAAAAACCTGGCCAGCCAATCATGTTGGCTTACTTTATGCTCACAGCCAATCATGTTAAAATGATTTACCTATCGCTCTAATCAAACCGAAGGCGGGATTTTTTTGCAGCAAAACACGGAAAATATTGAAAGAGTCTACAACGGCTTTGGCGACTGATCCATCGTTTTCTTCTGCTCTTTCGTCCGTTTTCCATAATTTAAAAACAGGAAACAGTTTTGGTAGCCCTCTATGCAACGTTTCTCTGGTTCATCCCGTCTGTCAATCAGACCAACTGGTGAGCCGTCGAGATAACCCTCCTTCCGCCAGGCAAGGCGCAGCGACATTGTTGCTTCCTATACTGTTACTCTAGAATGTGTGCAAGAAGTCTCTTGTTGCTTCAATAGCCGAAATTAGTGCACGTGAAAACCTCACCCTCGATAAAAGTTGAAACTTTTTCCTTTTTGGTTGCTTTTGCCAGACACTGCAGCTAATCAGAGTTTTGAATGAATGATTGGAGTGCCTTGACCGCCATCTATTTTCTTCTATTAATAAAAATAATACTCTTGGTGTCTATAAAGAAATCATGTTTTTATTTCTATAAATCATTCACATTTATCATTATGCTATTGTTGTACTATTTTGATGCAATGAGTGTTTCTCATTGCTGTGGTTTGTCATCCCATTAGAACATGATGGAAACATGCTTGTACAGAGAACATTTTGTACTTTTGCAAAGTGTAGAATGTTGTGCCTTTTCATAACATGGGAAACCTACCTTCCCATCTATGGAATGGAGGAAACATGCATAAGACAAAGAAAATTTAATCTCAAGCTGTCTGAGCTCTGAGACATCACAGTGTAACTTGATTTGTAGCCGAGAGGAGGCATGGAAACCGAGACCAGGACTGTACAATATGGTCTAGATCAATCTTTTTAGAAGACGTAATGTTTGTTTGTTACAAATAGTAAAAAAGGTAAATGCGCTGAGCTTTCTGATTGACAATCGAGAAGGAACGTTACACTCAAAAACTCAAAAACTGTTTAGGTTAAAAATTATTGCAGGTTAAATAAATCTTCATAAATCCCAATGTACACACACAAATTATAAGCCACATAGTTTCCAGTAACATTCACACTGGTCTTAGAAAGTAATAAAAATGCACATAGTGATGGGTTCTTTGTTGTGACTTGTCAAGGCCAAAGAAAAATTGTGCGAGGTGTCAGTGGAGCAGAGCAAATGTGAATGGGCCCTGCTTTAACAGTTGCAGTAAACATGTATGATAACCAGGTGTGGTCCTGATGCTGCCTCTTTAACAGAGACCAGAGCAATCACACCTTGTATTGGCAGTCCGTGTCAACAACATGCTTATACATCTTCAGACCTATAGCAGGCGCCCAAGCGAGCACAGACTCAAGTGTGAATAATGTGTACGCGATGAGACCCCATACCTGGCAGGTTTGTGGAATTGGCAGAGGAAATCATAGCGTTCATCTGGAATGGGCACTCTGCTTTCATTTGGGTCAATGGTGCAGAAGGGGAAATTTTCTGCTGCAGCCTGGCTCTTTGTCAGCACATTGAAAAAGGTTGACTTCCTGAGAATCAAAACAGCAGTAAGGTCAGTACATGGAGCATGGTTGCTGGTATGGAGCCTGAATGCAGAGACTGTGCTAAAAGAGAACATATAGTCATCCGAAATGTGTTATTGTATTTTGTTGATGATGCTCTGGTTTATGTAATATAATACGTAGAGATAAACGATGTAAAAAGCTGTGTTCCTGCATAGTTCCATGGACAGAAGTTAGATTCAATGAGAACGTTAGAAAGGTCAACGGGTCAGAGTATTATTTAGTCAAGTTTATGTCCATGTTTATTGTTTATTACTATCCCTGTTAACTACTGCAATGATGTTGATGAGATGTGGCTCTGGCAACACAGTCATTTACTGCAAAAGATCAATACAGTTCCTATTTATCTTCCTCCATCTTTCCTCAACCAGCAATAAAATCAAATAAAAGTTTGACAAAAAGAGGCCTAAGAATGTGGTGTCCCTCAAAGCTCTGTATTTGGACCCAAACTGTTCACACTGTAAATAAAGGTCTCTCAGATTTAAAAACAAAACAATGATGAATGTACAGTTCTAGACAAGAGCTGGGATCTGAGTTAAAAAATAAATGTAGTTTTGATTAATTTTACACAATCATATACATTTCAATATACATTCTTCCATAAAACAAAAAGAAGGGTATATTCAAGTAAACTAGGCCTAATTGTAAACCCTGCAATTGAATCCAAATACAGGTAGGGATGTAAAGTTTATTTTATTAATATAACTATTAACTTAAATATACAGACTCTGACATGTATGTGCTGAGAGAAGAGATTCTAAGACTCAAACCAGACTGTATATAAATAAACAATAAATATATGAAGCCCAATAGGGTAGTGTTCATGGACAAAGTTTTGCTACACTGAAAAGTGAACTCCTCTAGCTCAGTGATCGTTGTGTCACTCTCAAACTCTCTGTGATCTTGTTTATATTGTCTTATTGATATTGAAAATCCAGTTATGAGCCCTGACAACTGACCAATTAGGAACCTTCTCTTCCTCTCCGCTGCCGATTGGCGTTTGGATAATTGGCCGTTGTTCAAAAAAGAAATTTGGCTCCACATTCCACAAACACTAGGGTGACATCAGCACTCAGTTAGTCCACTAGTTCTAATATATGGTCTGTGATTCAAACACAGTAACTACATACACAATAATCAGAATATTATAAATGTCTAATTGATAAAACTACGGCCAGTTTTTCAAGAACGGTCGTTTTATCAAAGAATAGTTTAAAGAATAAAGAAAGATTCCTTGATTATTAAAATAATCATTAGTTACAGCCTTATATAACTAAAGTAATAGCTATTCTATTCTTTAAAAAACATTGTGAAATAACATTCTTAGAAAAAGTGGTTTTGTTGTACAATTTAAACATACTAACACTGTTGAATATCATTAGAATGTCATCAATCAAATGTGTTGTCGTTGTCACTCATACTATGAAAGATTTCTATATTCATGAGACAAGCAGCTGATAGACCTCTCACAACCACTCTGACCTTTACAGAAGAGTATATTAAAATGCAAAGGTAAATTACAAGCTCAGTTAATCCTTTAATAGATCAATTGTAGGTGGACTCAAGAGGTAAATTACCATCACAGATCAGTGCCAAACGTGTGCCTTGTGTTCTGAGGGGAGGCTGTTTTAGTAACAAGAATCCTTCAGAATCTACGACAATGGCAAGTAGCTCAGAGTAATGGCATACTTTTGTAGGTTCTATACATGCAATTCAAAGTGCGTCATATTGATGGAACTAACCTAAAGAGATGAATTGGTCTGAAATGTGTATATTAATCACCTAAGACGTACAACTTTGAATCAATATCAAGAATATCAAAAGGGCTCCTCAAATGATTCAACTACACAGGACAATTATTCTGGTATTGAGGCTCTGCTTGAATGTCCATTTTAATATTTCTTATTAAAGTAACTTAGAAAGTGACAAACTACTCTGCTATTTTCTCTGAGATTAAACTGTAATACAAAAGCAAAACAACGGCTTCTACTAATACATGCATGTTACAAATACTTACAAAGAACAAATCTAGTCCCAGAGCACCTCTGCATAAGACTAGTTGAGATATGGAGTAATCAAATAGATGTGTAAGTTTTCTTCCCCATGTTTTTTTTAACCTTGATTAGTTAATCAGACACTAATTGGCTGCGTGACCCCAACTCGCCGACACTCCTCCGTAAAACATGTATCGAATGCTTAAAAATGAAGGAGGCATTTTGCTTTGATTAACAATGATTCCTCAATGCAAAACAATTCACGAGGTCTAATCAGTTATAGAATATAATTAGTCATCAAAAACTTATGTAGACTTCAGAACTTCAGGATGCTTATACACATGTAGTATGGTTGAATGAATAGGAGGATGGTGTGGGAGATTTGGTTCTAGATTGTTTACAGTCAGCTCATATGACAATACATAATGAGCCATTTCATTTGTGTGATTGTGTGTTATTGAGCTCAATGCCTTGTTAATCCTCATCTTGTTTCTCCTCTTTTTCTCCTGATTCCCTTCTATATTGCTAATGCTCTGTAATTCTTTTGTTGTAAATGAGGGATGTATAAAGTCAGCTACAGTAGTGTGGTAAGATACTAGGATTCCACAAAGAACTTATAACTGGTCAATATGGAATCACTAAACGATTATAAGACGCCCAGATCTAAAAGAAGAGATATCGCTACAACTATTGCTGAAGTATTCACTTCATATGAGTGATTGTAGTTGCAAAGTCGACACTTTCATCACAATCAATGGACAAGGGCCCTATAACAGCTCATTACCAGAGATAATTAGAATTTCATTCAAGAAAATATAATATAAAATATTATAACTACACTTTTTAATTCTATTCTCTACTTTTGACCTGTTTGCCCCGATAGCCAACGACATTTCCTTGTCTTTGACTTCCTGTTACTTCCATGGCAATTATTCTGATTCTGAAAAGGCCATGGGGAAAGATAATAATGCATCGGTTTTATGTAGCGCTTTTTTATGGCATTTTTCCTTCACTCCATACACGGTGGGGATAAACTACGACTGTAGCCACCACTGCCCTGGGGCTCACTAGCAGAAGCAAGGCAACCATTATGCGCCATTGGTGCCTCTGACCACCATGACCATGAACGGTTACTCATGCACACCCCAGACTCATTCTAGGCAATGTGGGAGGGGTGTCTTGCGTAAGGGCACAGCGATAGTTGCACAGCTTCCCCACTGTGGCACCTGGTGTTCCCAAAGGTCTTCAATCATAGTATTAACCAGGCCCTGCCCTGCTTAGCTTCAGAGCTGTAACGGGATCTGGCTTTCACATGCAGGTATTGCATAGGGCCTATTACTTTCCCAACGAACTTGCTACAGCAATACCACATTGCCATAGCATGAGAAACAGTCCCCATTCTGTGTTATTGGGAAAATCTAAAAAGCTCTCACATTTACATTGATGCACTTATCTTGCACAATGCCTGGGCCGTTTCACTTACGGGGCTCAGAATTGCTCCACATCATCTAAAGTGTAGCATCAAAACTTGGCTGTACAAATTTGATCAGTTAAACAGTACGAGCGGCAGAACCGCAAATATTAGTTATTTCCATAGAGATGTTTGAAAGTTACCATATTCAATGGAGACACAGACTCAGATCATATTCAATACATTAGTTCTAGTGGCGGCACGGTGGCACGGTGGCTGAGTGGAGAGCACTCTCGCCTCTCAGCAAGAAGGTCCTGGGTTTGAATCCCGGTCGGAACAGGGCCTTTCTGAGTGGAGTTTGCATGTTCTTCCTGTGTCTGTGTAGGTTTCCTCTGGGTGCTCCGGTTTCCCCTACCACTAAAAATCATTCACAATAGGTATGAATGTAAATGAGAGAGTGAATGGATAGCGTTGATTGGGGCTGATGAGCCAGTGTGTTCGGTGCCTCGCTTCTGTCATCACCGTGTGTGGAATGATTGGTACAATATCTGAACTCTGAACATAGTAAAGTGCTTTGGGTGACCTTGGTCTGTAAAATGCGCAACATAAATAAACATTACTTACTTACATTACTTCCACAAGAGCCATGCCGCTTGTAGCTTTAATTTTGATATTCTCTTTGTTACCCCTACCAACTGACCAATCGGGTACCTTCTATTCCCCAAATAGTGGTGCTTGTAGCGGCGCAAGTAATGCAAGTGGGAACAAGACAGTCTCACTCATGATTGGAACTTCAGTTGCTGGCCCATCCATGGAGCCTGTTTGAGCTCCCTATAATCTTCTTATTTCACAATAAGCATCTGTCCACTCCTTTTACTGTCTATGGTGCATTCCTTTCTCCAAAACGTTCCTAGCTCCTCATTCATCCACGAGTGTCAGATCCAACAATGACAGCCGAATGGGAGTCAAAACAGGGATGCAGTCTTCCATCTTTTCCATATATTTGATCAATTACTACAAAATTGTGTGGGCTTTTAATATTTTAGTAACTAACTATAACTTTCTGGGATAATATGAGCCAGATGTGCTGAACACTTATCATTACACATTAAGTAATACTTACTAATGGTACATCAATCGAAAGGCCCAGTCAGGTTAACCAATAGGTATTTCATCCTGGGATGAGGTTGTTGAAATGTTGTTATTAATTCTTTATTCAAATTTCCAATTAAGTCACAGGTTAAGGTTAGGTTGGGGATGAGGTGAGGTTTGGGTATGAGGTGAGGTTTGGGGATGAGGTAAGGGTTAGTGTATAGCCCATGCTGCTCTTCTGTTTTTTGCCACTGGATGGTGCTGTGGCTGCTGTGGCTCAGGCTCATCATGGCACCTGTTCTGGTTATTAGCACACCTGTGTTCTTTTTGATTTTGTGACAGTGTAGGTGGAGGAGCCTTTAATATTTTCCACCGTGTTGTATTGTTTGCAGTGTTTTTTCCTCTGAAAATAAATAACAAAGAACTTTAATTTTCTCAGTTTTTCTTAAGTTTTTACACGCGTGGGTCAATATCCACCACATTAGGCTGTTGCATGTTTTGGACCATACATTAGTGGAAAATACCCGCGTTGACTACACTTGGACTCTTTCTTTCTCTGGACAATGGATGAGAATACCACACTGCAGAAGCGGGCCCCAAAGCCAACTCTTCGGGCCATGGAAGACTCACTTCAGAGGAAAATCAATAACAGAAGAGGTAAGCTAAGTCAACTCTCAATGAAGAAGAATGAGTTGCTGCAGTTTATGGATAATGACAGTAATATTGATGTGGTGCAGAAGAAGTTCACTCAAGAATTTAACACTGAATTTGCTAACTTCCAAGAGGCAAATAATATGGTCAAAGATCAATATAATGCATTGGGACTTGATGAGAACCAGAAGTATGACCAAGAGAACTGGTATATGCCCAAAGAAGCCGCATTTTATGATTTCATTGAAGAAGTGGACTTTTGGATAAAAGACGTGGGTAAACGGATGGAAGATTCATCAAAGATGGATGCAATGGTGCGGCCCAAAGACAGCGTATCTGAGTCTGGTTCCCGAAGGACAAAATATTCCAGATGCAGCTCTGTACATTCCCAAGCTTCCGTGGAACGCCTAAAGGCTGAACTGGAAGAGGCCGCGCTCTCGGCGCAGGCAGCGGTGTTAAAGGAGAGACAGGAGATTGAGTTCCAGGAGATGCGTATACGGGCTGACAAAGAGGACTTGGAGCTAAAGCTTGCCTTGGCCACTACCCAAGCTAAACTGAGGGTTTTGGACATGCATGATGCGTCTGACACCGCACCCCAGTCCCCGCAGCCTGTGGTCGCCGCACCTCTGTCCCCGCAGCCTGACGCCGCTCCCCAGTTCCGGCCTTCCGACGCCGCTCCCCAGTTCCGGCCTTCCGACGCCGCTCCCCAGTTCCGGCCTTCCGACGCCGCTCCCCAGTTCCGGCCTTCCGACGCCGCTCCCCAGTTCCGGCCTTCCGACGCCGCTCCCCAGTTCCGGCCTTCCGACGCCGCTCCCCAGTTCCGGCCTTCCGACGCCGCTCCCCAGTTCCGGCCTTCCGACGCCGCTCCCCAGTTCCGGCCTTCCGACGCCGCTCCCCAGTTCCGGCCTTCCGACGCCGCTCCCCAGTTCCGGCCTTCCGACGCCGCTCCCCAGTTCCGGCCTTCCGACGCCGCTCCCCAGTTCCGGCCTTCCGACGCCGCTCCCGCCTCGTTTCCGGCCTTCCGACGCCGCTCCCCAGTTCCGGCCTTCCGACGCCGCTCCCCAGTTCCGGCCTCCCGACGCCGCTCCCCAGTTCCGGCCTTCCGACGCCGCTCCCCAGTTCCGGCCTTCCGACGCCGCTCCCCAGTTGTTCCGGCCTCCCGACGCCGCTCCCCAGTTGTTCCGGCCTCCCGACGCCGCGCCCCAGTTGTTCCGGCCTCCCGACGCCGCGCCCCAGTTGTTCCGGCCTCCCGACGCCGCGCCCCAGTTGTTCCGGCCTCCCGACGCCGCGCCCCAGTTGTTCCGGCCTCCCGACGCCGCGCCCCAGTTGTTCCGGCCTCCCGACGCCGCGCCCCAGTTTTTCCGGCCTCCCGACGCCGCGCCCCAGTTGTTCCGGCCTCCCGACGCCGCCCCAGTTGTTCCGGCCCCGACGCCGCGCCCCAGTTGTTCCGGCCTCCCGACGCCGCGCCCCAGTTGTTCCGGCCTCCCGACGCCGCGCCCCAGTTGTTCCGGCCTCCCGACGCCGCGCCCCAGTTGTTCCGGCCTCCCGACGCCGCGCCCCAGTTGTTCCGGCCTCCCGACGCCGCGCCCCAGTTGTTCCGGCCTCCCGACGCCGCGCCCCAGTTGTTCCGGCCTCCCGACGCCGCGCCCCAGTTGTTCCGGCCTCCCGACGCCGCGCCCCAGTTGTTCCGGCCTCCCGACGCCGCGCCCCAGTTGTTCCGGCCTCCCGACGCCGCGCCCCAGTTGTTCCGGCCTCCCGACGCCGCGCCCCAGTTGTTCCGGCCTCCCGACGCCGCGCCCCAGTTGTTCCGGCCTCCCGACGCCGCGCCCCAGTTGTTCCGGCCTCCCGACGCCGCGCCCCAGTTGTTCCGGCCTCCCGACGCCGCGCCCCAGTTGTTCCGGCCTCCCGACGCCGCGCCCCAGTTGTTCCGGCCTCCCGACGCCGCGCCCCAGTTGTTCCGGCCTCCCGACGCCCGACGCGCCCCCAGTTGTTCCGGCCTCCCGACGCCGCGCCCCAGTTGTTCCGGCCTCCCGACGCCGCGCCCCAGTTGTTCCGGCCTCCCGACGCCGCGCCCCAGTTGTTCCGGCCTCCCGACGCCGCGCCCCAGTTGTTCCGGCCTCCCGACGCCGCGCCCCAGTTGTTCCGGCCTCCCGACGCCGCGCCCCAGTTGTTCCGGCCTCCCGACGCCGCGCCCCAGTTGTTCCGGCCTCCCGACGCCGCGCCCCAGTTGTTCCGGCCTCCCGACGCCGCGCCCCAGTTGTTCCGGCCTCCCGACGCCGCGCCCCCCAGTTGTTCCGGCCTCCCGACGCCGCGCCCCAGTTGTTCCGGCCTCCCGACGCCGCGCCCCAGTTGTTCCGGCCTCCCGACGCCGCTCCACATTCCCGGCCTTCCGTCACCCCAAGTACACGCCAGCTCGCAGGACAGCGCTACAGTGACTCCATAAGCGACCCGGCCTATTCCACAACCGGCCAAAGAGAGAATAGTCCAGACGCTCTGCTCACTGTACTTCACCGCCAAAACGACATCACAGAGTATTTGGTGAGGCAGCAGAGACTAATAACGCTGCCGCCCCAGACTATACCCATATTTAAGGGGGACCCACTGGACTTTAGACTGTTCGAGAGAGCCTTTGAACACGGTGTGGAGCATAAAACTGATAGCTATGAGGACAGACTGTACCTGCTGGACCAATACACCAGTGGACAGCCCAAGAACTTAATCCGTAGCTGCATGCATATGGAACCAGAGCTGGGGTATAGAACGGCCAAGAAGTTGCTCAAAGAACATTTTGGTCGAGACTATAATGTGGCTGTTGCTTACATCAACAAGGCCCTAGCCTGGCCCACAATCAGGCCAGATGATGGTGACGCTCTGAATGCCTTTGCATTGTTCCTCACCGGTTGCAACAATGCAGTGGCCGAGATGGACTTTGTGGAAGAAATGAACAGTGTGACAAATATGCGGTCAGTCGTCTACAAGCTGCCCTATAAGTTAAGAGAAAGGTGGCGTGGGTTTGCCTTCGACCTACAGGAAAAGCGAGACAGAAGGCCGAAGTTTAAAGACCTCGTGGACTTTGTTAATACACAAGCCAAGATGTCTCTGCATCCAATGTTTGGGGAACTGAAAGGCGGTACTTCCCAATATCCTAATCTGGCCCAGCCCGTTGCCGAGAGAAGGTCTAGGTCGACATTCACCACAGTGGCCATGCCAAGCAGTACAAATGTGGGCAACGTTGTTCCGAAAATACTGCCAATAGGACTCTCAAACCCCTCCCATTATGATGCCCATTCCAAGCCTTGTTTGTTTTGCAATGGGAATCACAATATGGCTGAATGTAGAAAAATGGGACGCTCAATGAATAAAGACAAAATAGACTTTGTAAGAGAAAAGAAGCTTTGTTTTGGTTGTTTAAAACTAGGCCACATGGTCAAGCAATGTTGTGAAAGATTGAAATGTGATACATGCTTTGCACTTCATCCTACGGTTCTGCACAGCAAGAGCCATGACAGGGTAACTACAGATTTAGCACCTCCCAAAAGGCACACCATATCAAATGGGTTAGTTGGAACAAGGGGTTCGAATGGAGTTACTGGGGCCGGATTTCCAAACGTTATTTTGCCCATAGTCCCAGTCCAAGTTAAAGGCAGCTAAAGGGTCCAAAGTTGTTACAACGTACGCCTTTCTTGATTCTGGTAGTACTGCCACCTTTTGCACTGAAAGACTTATGAACATGTTGAATCTACAGGGGCGTAAAACAGACATTCTTCTCGCAACGATGGGCAATAACAAAGTGGTGTCCACCCATGTTGTTTATGGTCTGGAGGTGACCAGGTTGGATGGTAACTCATACATACAACTTCCTGAGGTGTTTACTCAACAGACTATTCCAGCACAACAAACGAACATTCCTAGGCAGTGTGATGTTAATATGTGGCCTCACTTACAGGGAGTGGTGCTTCCAGAGCTCGATAGTAGGATAGAGCTTTTGATTGGTGCTGATGTTCCAATGGCAATGGAGCCGGAGGAAATCCTTAAGAGCATCAGAAACGGACCATATGCTGTGCGTACACGGTTGGGGTGGACAGTTAATGGTCCCTTACGAGACGGGCTCACATCCGACATCAGTCGGTCTGTGGCATCCAATCGCATATCTGTGGCCAGGTTGGATGACTTATGGTGTCAACAGTTTAAAATGGACTTTCCTGAAAGCAGAACAGAGGATCAATTGGACATGTCACGGGACGACCTGCAATTTATGGATAGTGTAACGCAGTCTGTAATTAAGGTTGACGGACATTACTGCATTGGCTTGCCATTAAAGAATAAAAATGTTTCCATGCCGAACAACAGAGTACTGGCAGAGCAACGAGCTTTAAACCTCAAGAGAAAATTACAAAAGAACCCCTCCTTTCATGCAGAATGTCAAATTTATGGAGGACATGTTTGCTAAGGGTCATGCCAAGAGGGTTCCAGATAAGGACTTTATTAGACAGGACCGAAAGGTTTGGTACATCCCGCACCATGGGGTGTACCATCCCAAGAAGCGGAAGATCCGTGTCGTTTTTGATTGCGGTGCGTCTTATCAAGGGACGTCCCTCAATGAACAGCTACTTCAGGGGCCAGATCTTACCAGCAGTTTGCTTGGGGTTATGTTGCGTTTTCGTCAAGAACCGGTGGCTTTAATGGCAGACATAGAAGCCATGTTCTACCAGGTCATGGTCCCAGAGGAGGATGCCGATTTGTTACGCTTCCTCTGGTGGCCTGATGGCAACTTAGAGGGGGATCTAGCAGACTTTAAGATGGTTGTCCATATCTTTGGGGCAACGTCGTCACCGAGCTGCGCAAGTTATGCTCTCAGACGATCTGCTGAGGACTGCAGAGGACTACACGACCCCGAAGCAGTTGATACCGTACTGCGAAACTTCTATGTCGATGATTGCCTCAAGTCCGTTGGTACGGAAGAGCAGGCAGTGAAGCTGCATAACGAACTTAAAGCAGTATGTATGCAAGGTGGCTTTAAGTTAACAAAATGGATTTCCAACAGTCGGGCAGTTTTGGCTGCCATACCGGATGGGGAAAGAGCAAATGACATCAAGGAACTGGATCTCGATCATGATGCCCTTCCTGTTGAGAGAGCTTTAGGCATGCACTGGTGTGTACAGACTGATAGTTACACATTCAAAATCACCATGCCGGACAAACCCCCAACTAGACGTAACATTCTATCCACAGTCAGCTCTATATATGATCCGCTGGGCATGGTGTCGCCTGTTGTTCTGCAGGCCAAGAAATTGCTACAAGAAGCCAGACGACAAAGTCCTGCAAGCCTTCTCTGACTCTCAAGGACTTGCAAGAGGCAGAATTGGAGATTGTTCGGCACTACCAACAGCAGACTTTTCCAGACGAGCTTTCCGCTCTTGAGAGGGGTGAGAACGTCAAAAGTACCAGCCACATATACAGACTTTGTCCATTTCTTGAAGATGGTCTTCTAAAGGTGGGTGGTAGGCTTGATAGGGCTGCCATGCCACATGAATGTAAACATCCATCGCTACTGGCTAAAACCCTCAGAGTGACCGAGCTTATCATTGAGGCCATACACAAGAACCTTGGCCACAGTGGACGCAATCATGTATTGTCCCAGCTGCGACAGAAGTATTGGGTGCCTCATGCTCCCTCTGTCATAAGGAGAGTCTTGTCACGATGCACTGCATGTCGACGCCTTCATGGTATCACAGGCCAGCAACAAATGGCAGCTTTGCCCAGAGACAGACTTCTTCCCGATGAGCCGCCATTCACCAGAACTGGTGTGGACTACTTTGGTCCTTTTGAAGTGAAACGTGGAAGGTCAACAGTCAAAAGGTATGGTGTAATCTTCACCTGTTTGACCATACGGGCTGTTCATATTGAAGTTGCTAACTCATTGGACACTGATTCGTTCATAAACGCTTTGCGGCGATTTATATCAAGACGAGGCCAAGTTCAGGAGTTGAGGAGCGACAACGGGACAAACTTCGTTGGGGCTGATCGAGAGTTAAAGAGGTCACTGCAACAATGGAACAACGAAAGGATTCAAGTCACCCTACAACAAAAGGGCATTAACTGGTTGTTTAACACCCCTTCAGCCTCACACCACGGGGGCGTGTGGGAACGCTTGATTCGGTCCATTCGGGGAATCCTTAACGCCACCTTAGGACACAACCCCTGGATGAAGAAGGCCTTCAGACCTTCCTTTGTGAGGCAGAAGCTATTCTTAACAGTCGTCCTATCACTACCCCCACCAACGACCCCAATGACCTGGAGGCCCTAACTCCCAACCACCTCTTGTTGTTGAAAACCCAACCACTGCTACCTCCAGGACTTTTTGAAGGCTCGGACCTCTATGCACGACGCAGGTGGAAACAGGTCCAGTATATGGCCAACTTGTTCTGGAAAAGGTGGATCCGGGAGTACCTGCCAGAACTCCAAGTGCGTCAGAAATGGGCCGGGGTTAAAAGGAATTTTTCTGTTGGGGATGTAGTTTTACTGGTGGACGAATCGGCACCCCGTAACTCGTGGGTTATGGGCAGGATCACTCAAACCATACCAGACAGGTTTGGTCTTGTTCGTACCGTAAGGGTAAAGACCAAAACTAGCGATCTTGTCCGACCCATAACAAAGGTGTGTCTGCTGCTAGAGCACCTATAAATGAATTTAAGTTGTTTGTAATTGTTTCATTTAAAAAAAAAAATAAAACACTTAGGGGCCGGAATTGTATAGCCCATGCTGCTCTTCTGTTTTTTGCCACTGGATGGTGCTGTGGCTGCTGTGGCTCAGGCTCATCATGGCACCTGTTCTGGTTATTAGCACACCTGTGTTCTTTTTGATTTTGTGACAGTGTAGGTGGAGGAGCCTTTAATATTTTCCACCGTGTTGTATTGTTTGCAGTGTTTTTTCCTCTGAAAATAAATAACAAAGAACTTTAATTTTCTCAGTTTTTCTTAAGTTTTTACACGCGTGGGTCAATATCCACCACATTAGGCTGTTGCATGTTTTGGACCATACAGTTAGCTTGCAACGGGATAAAAAAACTAAGATTCTTGATATATAGAACTGATATAACAAATGTTTCAATATTGGCACAAATATCACATACCATAATTAAAGTGATGCATCCCTACAGGAAATGTCTCAATGTTGAAAAATTAAAGAAAAAAAAGTTGCTTGGCCAACAAGTGCAAGGTTTTATTGTCCTCAATGAAACTTGGTATGGTATATGGTAATTTATTGATCCTGAAAAGAAATCTGTCTCTGGCATTTGACCCGTCCTGTGCTTGGTCAGGACTAGTGGTTCTGGAGGATTACCTTTGTGCATGTTTTCAGTGGTGAAAGAAACCTGCAACCTCCACACAGAAAGGCCTGGGCAAATCCGGGATGGAACCCACAACCTTCTCGTAGTGAAGCATGAGTGCATCCTACAACTTGTAAAATTAAAACACTCTAATTATAGGACTAAATATTCTTACTTTCTTCTGTACAAATGTCCATCGCAGAATGTTTATATCGAGACTATATGTTCTGCTAAATTCCTATTTCTTACCACTTTCATTCGTGTAGGTTCATAATACTACACAAAACACTTATATTACTATGTTTAGTTACTACCATGAGTGAGTAATAGGGGTGCAACGGTTTGAAAAAATCACGGTTCGGTTCGTACCTCGGTTCAGAGGCCACGGTTCGGTTCATTTTTCGGTTCATTTTTCAAAAAAAAAGTGTTGTCTTTTTAATAAACACAGCTCATGTGGACTCGGCACCTGCTCTGACTGCCCCCCCTGACCTAGAAATGAATTAAGGGGAAGGAAATGGATGGATGGATGGATGGAATATTCCATCCATCCAATTATGTCTATTTAACATAATTAATGAAAAACAACACAAAGTGCAACATAAGAAGGCACTTTATGAGGATATTTACCCTCATATATTACACCACCTTCCTGATTCTCCCAAGGAGGGGGTCCATTCTGGGCCCAGCCTCATTCACTGCATTTATTTAATTTTTGGCATTATCAGTTGTGACTGGAATATTAGTACTGGGCCTTTGTCTTCCATTCCTCCGCTGCTTGTGTCAGTACCTGCGCTGTGTGACTGTGTGACTGTCGTAGAGGGGGCGTGTCTTCAGCGCCAGACTTTTCATCTCCCAGTCTGCGGTGATGAAGTGAGCGGTTCCGCTCATGGATCTATTATAGATTCCGCGGGACGTCCAAGCGTCAGTCGTGAGCGCAGCTGAGGATGCGCGGGAGAGTTGACTTTAGCCCGGTCTGACTGTGCGTAAAGGAGCTGCTTAAATGCCGCGACAATAAGCGGTCGTTGAGACGCTTTTTTCACTCATGTCTTTCTTGTGCCACAGTGCTTACACATCGTGACAGTTTTGTCGAATATTAATTATCAGTGTAGTTACAGTGAAGCCAAAATGCTCTCATACTGGGGATTTAAATGACGCGTGGCTTTCAAGCATCTCCGTTCCTCCGCTCGCAATGACCGCGCTGTGTGTGGACTGAACAACGTGCGCACAACTTTTTTTTCATAAATCAAACCGCGGATCACGTCTGTACCGAACCGAAGACGTTGAACCGAACGGATCACGGATCAGTGATGAACCGTTGCACCTCTAGTGAGTAACTAAATTATTTGTCATATTACTTGTTCTTATAACAAGTAATGTGACAAATATCCTTTGTTTTTTTTGGAGAAATTACCTTTGAAGTAAAGGTTATAGAGGTAGAAGTCCTGTCTGTGGGTGTGTTACTTTAGTCACATTCAAAAATTTTAATATGTGTAATGTTTAGTCATAAAGGAAAGTTTAGTTCCCCTCCTCATAAAGTTGGTGTATTTTTTCAGGTATACTAGTAGTTGGTGTCTTCTTTTAGAAATAGTAACGAAATAACGCCAAGACAAACCATGATGAAATAATAATGATCTATCATATATGAAATAAACTGTGGGAGGATTGCATGAATCACCCTTGACTGATTCTCCATCACCAATCATAATATTAGTGTGATTGAGTTGTTCAATAGTTAATATGCCACTATGCGACATTAAAGTATATTCTTGAAGCTGAGACAATAGGGCTGGATGACTGATCAATGAAGCAGTGTCATAAAAGTGAAGCAACAAGCATGTTAGGTCTAGACTCTATATGTTTATGACAGACAGGGAGTGTACACAGGGAGGAGCAGGCATGGACAGCCTGCTTTCTGAGGGGAGCAGAGAGGCAGGTACATTTGGAAATACAAGTTTCTGTTCATGTTTTACACTCAGACATTCACGTTGCCTTTTATTTGACCACTCAATGTAGAATACACTACACTCCATATCTATTTATATCCAGAGAGATACAACCCATTCAAGCTTTATGCATGATGTGACCATTTGGTTCATAAACAATACCTTTACTCACCCAACATTAGGCAAGCCGACCACGCCGATTTTCAAAGAAGTCCCAAATCTTCCGATGATGGGTGGGACCTTGGGTGAGTCCCCTTTTCCCTGAAATGAAGACATGTAGTCAGTGAGCTCTGGCTGTTACATAACATTTCCAGTATCCATGATATACATTATGCTGTCTGTATATCTGACTAACCTTCTTCGGAGCCATCGCAGGCACTAGATTCACACAAACTCAAGAGCTCCAAAGAAATAAACCATTTAAACAACGCTTGCATGCACACAGCGCGTTTAGTAGACGTGCACACGTGTGGTACCAACTTGTGACCAAGTGTAGTAAGACCAGGGCGCCTCCACTGGACTTAAAATAGACCCGTAGCACAGAAGTGAAAGTTGACACTGCAAGCTGCCAAGTCCAGACCTTTGGCGCTAAGTTTAGCTTTCAATGCGAAGTTCATCCTCAGCAGCGAGTGGACGGAGAGAGGAGAGAGGGACAGACCTCAGCTGCTGCTGATCCAGATGTTAACTAAAACATATATCATGATAAAACTGATTGATTTACTCGTCAACATAAACTGAATATGAATATGTCCGATACAAAGCCTCACGCATGACTGGTATTTGGTATTTCTACAGGTTTCATCTTTAGGCCATCTCCAAGTCAACAGTCAGCCTGTGGTTAGCAAGACTATTATGGCCTCTTAAGTTAGCATAGCTACCTCCACAAACTGAGCACACGTGATACAAAAGTATCATGTTTAAGCGATGTAGTCCATATTCTCCAGAAGGATTGACTAGAAGTCTGCCAGTTACGACAACAATGCAGCGCACTAATAAAGTGCAGCACCCTTGCTCCCGTGATGCTTTGCGTCCCACACTGGGTGAAACAGGTGTAGCCACATGCGCGCACCAAATTACAACAATTAGTTAAATGTCCTCAAATAAACTTCGCTCGGCAGAAGTACAAATTAAAGCGTGCGGGGGCACAAGTAAAACCTGCAGCCTGTCTGGTTTAACACGGGCAAAACAGCCCCTAATAATCTGGATCTGAGGCGAATGGGGGCAGCCTTTTGTAGAGAGAATTGAAATGAATAGGTCTGGATTAATCATTTATCTTTTGTTGATGGATGCTCCCCCACTTAGACTCATCACAATAGATGCAGAGCATTTTGTTCGACCAAATAAATCATTCCTATTGTTTAAGGTACATTGATCAATCTAATGGCTTGTAATAGGCTCCTAATTGCCACAGAGAAGTGCTCCCGAATGGAGTACGGAATTACAGATTCAGACCAGAAATGCTTTTGCAATGACAGGGCAAGTGTGTTCAGCTTTTATTTTAGGAAGGGTCATCGTGCATCGTGTCTTCTTAGATTAAGTTATTGTTTTCTTCTATACCAGACAATTGGAAGATATAGCGAGGTTTTTTAACGTATATGGGAAGTGTCATAGCTGGAGCACAATATATATCGTATTTTATGTATGTATATTACCAAATTTCATCCTACAGTTGAGTAAAAAAATCCCTATATTGTTACATATCTGCATGTGTGTCCGTGAATGCAATTATAATGTTTGAAAAATAAATCTGGCCAACATTAAAAAAAACAAAAGGCCTGCACGGATTTTACTGATATGCTTGATTGTGTTAAAAATACAAAGACCATTTGGTTATTTGTTGTAATCACATATAGGTCTTTTCAATATTAAACCGTTTATCCAGCGAAAAGAATATGTCATTATTTCTCCATTTGTTTCCACTTTCCGCGCCCGTTAATCGAGTGCCTTCAACTTTGTTCCTACAAAATATGCATTTTTTATTTTTAATAACATTCTGGCAAATTGTCGTGATCACAAGAATTATTCTATATTTTTCTCTTGGTATTTGGTGTGGATAGTTTTATTACCCCTTCAAAGGAGGTTTTAAAGCAAAGGGGAGCATTTGCACAAATTGCTGTGTTGATCGCGTTCTCACACATAATGGAGCATTATCTGTGCGTTTTGAATGGGGACAGTAATGCACATCTTTCGGTCAAGCCTTTCTGTGGAAAATTGCTTTACCTTTTAAAATGATGATGATGATTCACATCGGAGCAGGTCAATTTTACATTGTGCCATTATCCTCCCGGTTTTAACAACTTATGAGGCGTATTGGTTTATTAGCTAGGGGTAATAAAAATTCGCAGAAGTTAGTAAATTTGTGAAACATTTAGTCATCAAAATAGTCAGTAAAATGTATCAGTATTTGATAGGCTATATTATTATTGAGTTTAATAGAGGCGACTGAGGCCTTAAATCCTCTGGACTCTGAAACTTCGTCTGTAAAACCACGTGCTATAAAAGCCCGCTGTCATTTTTAATTAACCCCTCACCTGCTCTGCACGGTCACGCGCGTGCGTCAACGCGGGCACGCGCACCAGATGAAGTGCGCTCACAGGTGACTTTTGTTTATCACTTTTGGGTCTTACTTTTATTACAGTTCACTATTACATTGCGTCATTTATGGAGGTAAACATACAAACGAAGTGATCTGTCAATGCCTTCTGTCCCTCATACTGATGGTACAGTCAAAGAAGCATTATTATCCCAAACAAAGACATTTAAAAATGCAGGACCATGCAAAAGCACTCACTCGCTGCGCAGGATCTCGCACAGAACATGAAGAATCATAAAGCTGCTAACAATCGGTTCACAAACGCGTAGAAAAGAGGAACACTTACCTCCGTCGAAACTACGTGTGCATTCTATTCAACTCTCATTCCCAGAAATGAGACATTGAGAATTCGTTAGAGGATACATAAAATAAGAGTATGCATTAAAAATACCAAATCGTGTCTTGTATGACAGTCAGAGCAGAGGCAGTGCAGCACATGATTGACGGAGGGTTTTTGGAGTTTGTGTCTGCGGTTGCGTCTCTCATTGGCTGACTCCATCCCTGACCAAGGATGCAGCGATGTGATTGGCTGCGCGTCCTCGCCAGCTGTACTTCAAAGAACACGCTCAGTACAACTAGGTAGAGACTCGAGCTGTGAGCCAAGAGAGAGAAACCGTGTGACCCAAGTCAAACACGGTGCGTCCGGATCACGTTGGAGTTGTACGGCACCGAACTGGCGAACTCCCTCCTCACAGCACAGACCCTGGATATGGCTACGTCTATACTTGGGGTAAGTTGCATTATTCTTTTGTTCAAACAAGTGAAGTTGGGAAACATGTGTTTAGAAGATACTTTGTTGTGTTTCTATATGATGATTTCGATTGAAAACTTTATGCACCAAAGTAATTAAACTGAAATATGTTGGAGCTCAATTCAACCTCAAACTTATGCTAAATGTTGCCACAGTCAAGCTGTATGTTGTGTTAATAAGATAACAGTTAATTAGGCCGTAGAACTTCAAATAAGGCCATTTATTATCCCATGTTGAAACATAACAAACAAACAAAAAATAGACACAAAATAAATAAGATTTTGTTTCTCCCCATGTTTGCAGGAAGAGCCACGGTTTGGAACTACACCTTTAGCAATGCTGGCAGCAACTTGCAACAAAATCGGCAACACTAGTCCCCTGACCACTTTGCCAGATTCCAGCGCTTTCTCCAAAGGTGGATTTCACCCCTGGAAGAGGTCCTCGTCCAGTTGTAACCTCGGCTCCAGTCTGCCTGGGTTCACAGTAGCCACAAGCCGTGCGTCCACAGGACTAACCCCGACCAGTGGAACAGGGAACAGCGCTTTCTGCTTAGCCTCCACATCACCGACGTCCTCCGCGTTCTCCAGCGACTACAGCGGCTTGTTCTCTAACTCTGCCTGTGTCACATCACAGGAGTCTGGCCAGTCAGCGTTCATCTCCAAAGTGCACACATCTGCCGAGAGCCTCTATCCACGCGTGGGTATGGCGCATCCCTACGAGTCTTGGTATAAGTCTGGTTTCCACTCAACCATCTCCGGGGACGTGACTAATGGCGCATCTTCGTGGTGGGACGTCCATACGAACCCCGGTTCTTGGCTGGACGTGCAGAACCCGGCGAGCTCCCTGCAGAGCTCTCTGCACTCTGCTGCGCCCCAGGCCATCCCACAGCTCAGCGGCTACAACCCAGACTTCTCGTCCCTCACACACTCCGCCTTCAGCTCCACTGGCATCAGCCCGTCTGCCTCACACATCCTGTCCACAAGCCAGCACCTGTTGACGCAGGACGGCTTCAAGACAGTCATCCCCACGTACACTGACGCGTCAGCCAACGCTATGATCTCTGGCGGGAGCTCAGGAATAAGCGGCTCGTCTCGCTCGTCCCGGCGCTACTCAGGCCGGGCCACATGTGACTGTCCGAACTGTCAGGAGGCCGAGAGGCTCGGGCCCGCGGGGGCCAGTCTACGGAGGAAGGGACTCCACAGCTGTCACATCCCGGGATGTGGTAAAGTGTACGGGAAAACGTCACATCTCAAGGCGCACTTGAGGTGGCACACCGGCGAGAGGCCGTTTGTGTGCAACTGGCTTTTCTGTGGGAAGAGGTTCACGCGTTCAGACGAGCTGCAGAGACACCTGCGCACACACACGGGAGAGAAGCGCTTTGCGTGTCCTGTGTGTAACAAGCGCTTCATGCGCAGTGACCATTTGAGCAAACACATCAAAACGCACACGGCAGGAGGAGGCAGTAAAAAGGGCAGCGACAGTGACACCGACACCAGTAACCTGGAGACCCCCAGGTCCGAGTCCCCAGAACTGATTTTAGACGGGGTCAATCCCCGGATCACTGTGAAGGAGCCGTCTCCTCATGACGAGCCGTAGTCCTGGCACAGGCGGTCACAGACGGACAGGGTGCACTGCTAAACGGGTCTATAGACACAATAGTGACAGCAGAGACTGTCTCAGAGGCAAGGCTCTCTCCAGGCCGGGGACACGGACGCCTGTTGAACTTGGACAATGTGAACTGCATTTGTAAATGACGCCTCAACTGTGTGTTTTCTGTAAATGTTTGGCTCTTGTTTTCTCGTGTTGGTATCCTGGACATCAGGGAGATTACTTTGGACGCACTTTGTGGATATGTATGTACCAAGCTTACCCTAACCTCGGTTACCACGTTTTTTATTTGCTCAAATATCTATAAATATATAAATGTTTACCTGTATAAAGTCACGTATAATACTTTCATTTTATCGTAATTAATTAAAACGTCTTAAAAGGCTTTAATTGTATTTTAATTATTTGTCATGGGTAAATCGCATGCACAGGTATAGAAACCTCTTTGGGGATTCAGGGATTGTAGGCCTGATGCAAAGGTTATTTCCCTAAAACAGGTCTAGTTAGCCGCGTGTGACGCTTTCCCTATGGAACAGATCAATGTTTAATGCCCCGGAAAAGACATTTCATGGCCAAATGAAAACCTTTTTAAATGCTATTAATTATGACTTGGAGCTAACCGCAGTCCCATGTGTCTTGTCTGTGCGGTTGGGGATTCGTGTCTTATCAAATATCTAATTAATCTGCGAGCCTCTTTTGTTCACTCGCACTTTATCGGGGCCGTCTAGGGGGGCTTGATGACAGAGGTCTCTGAATATTTATTCTAATTGTCCAAATTAACTACTAGAATTTGCATATCCATGGAGCGAAAATTGTGCTATATATGGCGGGTTTTCCTCTTTACTGCAAACCACAAAGATGTTATGGGAACCATTTTTAAACTTCAGAAAAAGCCAGGGCCAAGAGTCAGATGCAAATGTTGAATTTTAAATGCTGTGCGGCGGTGCAGTCAAATGGCCTGTGTGTTATTTGAATATCAGTGGCCCCACGCTGAAAGGGTTCAAGGATGCTCTCTGACTTCTTTGTGCGTAGCCAGTGCAGCGTCCGACTCAAGGAAAAGCAAGGAATAATAATTACAGCTCAGTCACGATGGGAATACGTCAGGGAGAGGCATCCTGCACACAGCCTCTTTCAGGCGCCTGTTAAATTGAGCAGAAGGCAATAGGCAAATTATTTTCATTTCCTTTGGCGCAACAAGGCTTTTAAACGAGCGACCAGACAGGATCCCATTTAGGAAAATGTTCAAATGTTATGTCTTGGAGACAATATTTTAAAATGTGTGCTTTTTACTTTGGATGCAATTATTTTTTATTTATTGACCACGATGGAAAATATTGTTCCATACAAAACCTGTACATTTATATGGCTTAAAAGAATAAAAAAGATCTAAAAATGAGGCAATAATATACAAATATATTTTTAGAATCAGATCTAATAGTGATAGTCAGGCTTTATGTATCTCACTCAGACTGAATTAAACATCATTTTCGAAATTTGATTTAACAATAGAGATAAACAGAAACACCTACCACAATGTTTCATATATATATGTATACATCAGGCATGTGGTAAAAAAAAAAAACTATACATTTTTACATACAAAAGTGTGTTGAAATACCAATACAACGACTTTATTTTGGAAAGTATTTTTAATATCTTACCATTAACAATAAAGCTTTTTATCAATTGAATTACAACCATTTTAAGTAATGACGTTTTAAAATAAAATTAAAAAGTTTCTAAAGAAAGTTATTATTTTCATAGATACTTACGTTTTCCAAAAAGTTGAAAAACCCATTTATGCAGCGAATTGTATGACACTAATAATAAATGTATTTGCCCGGCATGTAGAACTGGACCGCTAAGGCCTACCGTTTAGCATTTTCTGTGGACTGCTTCCCTCTACTGGAGAACAGAAGTACAACAGCCTATTCTTTGTAGGGTCCATGCAAGACCTGAATGACTGAATTGGGCCAAAAGCTTTAGTATTTTCGCTTGTCTCTGTCTGGACTACGTTCTTTTCTTTGTGGGCTCCTGCTCCTATCCCTGTTGGGCCGATCCCTCCTTCTGTCCTGGCTCCTACTCCGGCTTCTACCCCTGTTCTGTCCATCTTTTCTCCTCTCCTGGCTCTTACTCCTGTCCACTCTGCGCTCGTTCCTATCTGGGCTCCTGCTCCGTCCTCGGTCTTTTCTCATCTCTTGTGGCCTGTCCTTTCGCCCATCATCGCCTCTGTAATACCTATTGTCGTCTTTACTTCCGCTCCTCTTGCCTCTCTGCTTGTCCTGACCTCCCTGTTGCTTGCTCACTAGACTGCTTTCCCTTTCTGTCTTGTGCCGGTAATGGGCCGCTTTGTGAGCGCTGTGCGGGCTCGGTGACCTGCTCCGGTGAGAAGAGGACTTTTTGTGACCCTTGGCGTGTCTGTCTGAGCTGCTGTCTCGATGGGATGTTTTCTTCTTACACTTTTTTTTGGGGCTGGAGTCGGCGCTGCTGTCACTGCTGCTGCTGTCTGACGAGTCGCTGTCAGCCTTTTTCTTATGGTTTTTTTTTCTCTTCTTCTTTTGCTTCTTGCTCTTTTTCTTCTTGGATTTCTGCTTCTCAAGGCGGTCAAGTTTTCTGTGCAACACAAGGACAGCAACATTTTAAAAAGGCATTGTTAATATGAATAAAAAAATCAAAAAATAAAATCAAAAAAAGAAACAAGCACGTCCAATTATGAATGCATGATACAAGCCACAAATAACAATTATTATAATGCATTTTCTTTGCTTTAAAGGGCATATATAAAAAAATTAATTAGCATTATCAAATTACCTGAGTAGCTTTTGTTTTTGCTTCGATGTTAAAGACTTCAAAAATTCCACCTCTGGGTCCTCCTCTTCTTCGCTGGCAACAAAATCCTACACAAAATCCGATTAAAACATGCATGCACAAAAATAATAATAAATATAAAATGTTCTATTACATTTGATTTACTTTCATCTCAGCAAGAATATACTTATATACTGCTTGCGTATGTTATAGGGCGTGAGACAATTACCTGTGCTGGATCACAAACAGTCGCATCCCTACCAAGGACACATTTTTTCAGGGCAAACCCACTGTTTCGCATCTCCGCCATTAACTCGGAGGGGTGCATCGACGGACCTGTTAGCACAAATCACAGCCTTAGAGTCCCATTCATGTCAAAGCTATGCCAGACACCATCTCCACAGTAGGAATTTCAGGGGCGGCTTTGTTAACAGAATGGGACATCAAATCAACTCACACCACTTCCGGCTGAGCAAATCATACAATATCATTCTCTGCCAAAGCAGCGGTTTGGGCAAGCAGAATACACAATAATTACATTTTTTCTGCCAGCACAGGAGGGGAACCATTACAGCACTCCACCATCAAGACCATGCACTGACTGGACTCTCCCAGGGTAAACATTATTACTTTACTACTCAACTTGCTGATTGCACAATCCAGAATCATGAGCTACACTGGGAGCCCCGACAGACAGTGGAAGAGAGAGGGCGAAACGGAAAGCTCAAAAAGGTGCGCTACAAAGAGTGTTTTAGTGACTGTGTTATATATAGAAAAAGAAAGTACCGGCTCCTTCGTCTGATGCCATATGGCTTGCATTGATCCCAGACAGTCCAAAGAGTGGACACTCTCTGTCGGTGTTCACATGGCCCCATTTGTGACACTTAATGCACCTCACATTGCGGACCTGGAGAAACAGCAGTTATGAGAATGTAGGATTTAATTAATTACATCTCATTGGACATAATTCACTGATTTTATTGATTAGATAGATAGATAGAGAGAGAGCATTCAGAAAGCATTTATTCAGTAAATGTTTAAAACCATTTAAGTTTAATATTTCTGTGTAAAATTTAACAAAATTACAACATTTTAACAACTCTTACACATTGCAGAGCAAGAAAGAAGTAGATAACCGAAGCACTAAAAAGTGGCATCATCAATAATTACAATATACAAAGTTTATATAAAAGACTACATTAATTATTGCAAACATAAACCAGGAACATAAACAGAATAGACAAAGAATCTCAGCACTGATTCCTCTCTACATCAAAGATCAAGGCTTAGGTAATACTGACCTGGATGCCAAACGGTTGATCCCTAATATTCATGTCATCTTTTGCATATCTAAAACACGGAAGATTTAAGAAAAGCAGTTAGTTTGAAGTACAATAATATTAGTCTAGTGTAGGAACTCACTTTTCTCTGGGGGCTCCTTTCTGCCATTCAAACTTGCATTCTTCATCGCCCTCCTAGTAGATATACAGAAATATAACATCATTTGAATTAAAATATCACATAAACATGGATATGCCGTGTATTCTGTACCTCTTTCTTTTCCTCTTCAAGATAGACAATATAGAGTGAAAAATAAATTCAATAATCAAAAATATTTAGGTATATTTAAATCACATATTTGGATCTTACCTTTGGATGCTCCAGGTGGAGCCTCATACATGAAATTAAGCCCATTTTTCACACGATCATCTCCCATCAAGACCCTAAAGTAGAAAATTCCAAATTATGACATTACAAATGTAGTGTTGTTTAGAGTAATACAAAAGTGTATTAATTGAATACAACTTATTTATAAACATCATCATGTTTATAAGCAATATCAAAAGTCAAGAGACAAAATGGAACCTGTTGTTGTAAGTCTCCTGCTCTTTCAGGTAGGCCTGCATGAGCTCCTCCTGTTTGGACTTTTCGTAGGTGAGCTTCTGTTCTTGTATCCATACCTATCCCACAAAAATATAAAGGTTAAGCATATTGGTACGTTTGCATGGTGTGGCTTAAATACAAAAAATAAATAAAAATAACAACAACTAAATGATAAGAAATAGATTTTAATCACGTCATCTGCGCTGTACTATAGATATATGCATACAGCCCATAGACATACAGCCCAGTACTGATTTTGCTCCCTATGTCTCCCTCTAGTGGAGGATATTTGAGTGACTGCAAGCTAAGCACTTGCATAACAATTTAGCTAGCTTTTATCGTTTAGTTGCCCTTCACAATGCATTTTTATTTCCGTTTTGTTCTATTTGAATAAAAATGTTGACTATTGTTGAAAGGATCGCTTAAATATTATTGATAGCTCGCTAGGATAATTTATTAGAAACACGTTAGCCAACCATGGCTGAATTAACTAGCCAACGCGCTACAAAACAACTAGCTGATCATTTTAAAATACATGCACATAAATACAACATGTTACATAAAACACGACTGTCACAGCATATTATTTAACGTTTACGATAAACCATAATAATCCAAAGTAGATAGCATGCTACATGCTAACGCTGCAGAGAGAAAGAATCATTATGAGATACAAACTCACCTTCTTGATATTTGACTTCGACGCAGGATGAAAATCCTTTTTGCACATAAAATTAGCAAAGGACTTACCCATGGCTGAACCACTGTTTTATCTAAAATGTGCGGCGTTATAATGTATTTTGGCGACGCACTCTTGTACACATAAACACTGGTAAAACCACCCCGGAAGTGTTTATGAAAAGGACGTCATTATACAAAATAAAACTACATTAACACATTATTATTTTCCATTTGTAGCTCAACAGAATCTTGACGTATGGCTTTATTTTTTATGTTAAGTACAATGTTTTAGTGTTCATAGCCATGCCCATAAACTCAATAGTCTTATTATTTACATCATTTATTATTATTTTGACACCGCTGGTGTTGTTTACATCACATGGCGAACTGTTTCCGTGTCGTTGAAGAACCTGAAGAATTGAAACAGAAAGTAGGCTTTGGTGACAGGTAACGTATTAGAAATAGCTCTTTGACTCTACCATTATTCTTCAACCAAAAACTATATATTTTTCAAATGTGTGAAAATGGGTGTAATTTTTCACGGCACACAAAACAGTCTTGTGTTCTATTCAGTAGCTAAACTTCCAGCTTTGAATATATGTTGTCAATGTTTCTTTTGATATTATTTTGTGTGTTCATCCTTTCTTTGGAGATCATCCCATTGTGGGACAAATGAAATATAACTTATTTTATTCCTCATCAATGTTAGATTTACCTACCCTTTATTGTTCATAACCTGTGCAATTCTCCACCGTGCAACAAACTTTTATGTTATGTATTTTTTTTGTCCCAGTGGATAAATATGGAACCTTCATCTTGTGACACATTTGTGGCTCTTCCCCCCTCTACTGTGGGACAGCGCATCATCTTTGGGAAGAACTCGGACAGGCCCTGTGATGAGGTCCAAGAGGTGGTGTACAACCCTGCCAGTGACCATGAGAAGGGAGCCACAGTGGAGGTGGGGGACTCACTGACTGACCATAGAATGAGGAGAAAGAAAGACAGTCGCAATGTCATGACAGTATTTTTCGCTCTTTTTTCAAGTGCACATACATCACGATTGATCAGGTTTGCCACACATACGCTGTGGTGTTAAGTAAACCAGCATGGCTATGGGGAGCAGAGATGGGAGCCAATGAGTATGGAGTGTGTATTGGCAATGAAGCAGTCTGGGGCAGAGAGAGTTCTGATGGTGAGGAGGCTCTTCTCGGCATGGACCTAGTCAGGTATGGGCTCCAGGCAAATTATTACCTGTCAACATTAAACTTTTTTGGCTTGTTTTTACAGCACAAAAAATGAATGACATCATGTATAATTACAATTATTTTCCAGACTAGGTCTTGAGAGGGCAGACACAGCAGAAAAAGCAGTGGATGTGATTACTGAGCTACTGCAGAAACATGGACAAGGGGGATCCTGCATGGAGGATGAGAGTGGTTTTACCTACCACAATAGTTTCCTCATCTCTGACAAGAAGGAGGCCTGGCTTCTGGAGACATCTTCCAAGTACTGGGCAGCGGAGAGAGTGGAGAGTGAGCATACAAACAAGTCCCAGACTAAGAAGCTTGTTAGACCGGTGTCTAAAATGCTTCACTGATCTGTTTTAAAATGTGACTTAAGTGACTAGTGCAGAGATGTTCACTTGTTTAATGGTTTTACATCTATCCATCCATCCATCCATTTTCTTCGGCTTCATCCGTTGCCGGGTCGCGGGGGCAGCAGTCTAAGCAGAGACGCCCAGACTTCCCTATCCACACACACCTCCTCCAGCTCGTCCGGGGGGACTCCAAGGCGTTCCCAGGCCAGCTGAGAGACATAGTCCCTCCAGCGTGTCCTGGGTCTTCCCCGGGGCCTCCTCCCGGTGGGACATGCCCGGAACACCTCCCCAGGGAGGCGTCCAGGAGGCATCCGGAACAGATGCCCGAGCCACCTCAACTGGTTCCTCTCGACGTGGAGTAGCAGCGGTTCTACTCCGAGCTCCTCCCGTGTGACTGAGCTCCTCACCCTATCTCTAAGGGAGCGCCCAGCCACTCTGCGGAGGAAGCTCATTTCGACCGCTTGTATCCGTGATCTCGTTCTTTCGGTCATTACCCAAAGCTCATGACCATAGGTGAGGGAGGGGACGAAGATTGACCGGTAAATTGAGAGCTTTGCCTTTCGGCTCAGCTCCCTCTTTACCACAACGGTCCGATACAGAGACCGCATCACTGCGCACGCTGCACCGATCCGCCTGTCAATCTCACGCTCCATCCTTCCCCCACTCGTGAACAAGACCCCGAGATACTTGAACTCCTCCACTTGAGAAAGGGCCTCTCCACCCACCCGGAGAGGGCAAGGCACCTTTTTCCGGTCGAGCACCATGGCCTCAGATTTGGAGGTGCTGATTCACACCGTGTGCTGATTCACACTCGGCTGCAAACCGTCCCAGTGCATGTTGTAGGTCCTGGTTCGTTGGAGCCAACAGGACAACATCGTCTGCAAACAGCAGAGATGAAATCCTGTGGTCCCCGAACCGGACCCCCTCCGACCCTTGGCTGCACCTAGAAATTCTGTCCATGAATACAGTGAACAGAACCGGTGACAAAGGGCAGCCCTGGCGGAGGCCAACATGCACCGGGAACAGGTCTGACTTACTGCCGGCAATGCGCACGCAGCTCTGGCTCCGGTCATACAGGGACCGGACGGCCCTCAGCAGAGGACCCCGGACCCCGTACTCACGGAGGACCCCCCAAAGGACACCCCGGGGAACACGGTCGAACGCCTTCTCCAAATCCACAAAGCACATGTGGACAGGTTGGGCGAACTCCCATGAACCCTCGAGTATCCGATGGAGAGTGTAGAGCTGGTCCAGTGTTCCACGGCCGGGACGAAAACCACACTGCTCCTCCTGAATCCGAGATTCGACCATCGGCCGTAACCTCCTCTCCAGTACCTTGGAGTAAACCTTACCAGGGAGGCTGAGGAGTGTGATCCCACGATAATTGGAACACACCCTCCGGTCCCCCTTCTTGTAGAGAGGGACCACCACCCCGGTCTGCCACTCCATTGGCACCGCCCCCGATCGCCACGCGATGTTGCAGAGACGTGTCAGCCAAGACAGTCCTACAACATCCAGAGACTTTAGATAATCAGGACGGATCTCATCCACTCCCGGCGCCTTGCCACCAAGGAGGCTGCCAACCACCTTGGTGACCTCTGCCAGGGTGACAATAGTATCCGCCCCAACATCCTCAGCCTCTGCCTCCGGAGCGGAGGACGTGACGGGGGGATTGAGGAGAACCTCAAAGTATTCCTTCCACCGTCCGACAATATCCCCGGTCGAGGTCAGCAGCTCACCCCCCCCACCGTACACGGTGTTGGCAAAGAACTGCTTCCCCCTCCTGAGGCGCCGGACAGTTTGCCAGAATCTCTTCGAGGCCGACCGATAGTCATGCTCCATGGACTCTCCGAATTCCTCCCAGTCCCGGGTTTTTGCCTCTGCAACAGCCCGGGCCGCGGCACGCTTGGCCTGCCGGTACTGGACAGCTGCCTCAGGAGTCTCCCGAACCATCATGGCTCGATAGGACTCCTTCTTCAGCCTGACGGCATCCCTTACTGCCGGTGTCCACCACCGGGTTCGGGGGTTGCCGCCGGGACCAGCACCAGAGACCTTGCGACCACAGCTACGAGCCGCCGCATCGGCGATAGAGGAAGAGAACATGGTCCACTCAGACTCAATATCCCCCTCCTCCGCCGGGACCTGGGAGAAGCTCTCCCGGAGGTGTGAGTTGAAAGTCCGTCTGACAGGGGTCTCAGCGAGACGTTCCCAGCAGACCCTCACTACACGCTTGGGTCTGCCAGGTCTGACCGGCTTCTTCCCCTGCCAGCGGATCCAACTCACGACCAGGTGGTGATCGGTTGACAGCTCCGCCCCTCTCTTTACCCGAGTGTCCGAAACACGCGGCCGAAGGTCAGATGATACGACAACAAAGTCGATCATCGACCTCCGGCCTAGGGTGTCCTGGTGCCACGTGCACTGATGGACACCCTTGTGCTCAAACATGGTGTTCGTGATGGACAAACCGTGACTAGCACAGAAGTCCAACAACTGAACACCACTCGGGTTCAGATCAGGGGGGCCATTCTTCCCGATCACCCCTCTCCAAGTGTCACTGGCGCTTCCCACATGGGCGTTAAAGTCCCCCAGGAGAATGTCGGAGTCCCCGGGCGGTGCACCGTCCAGTACCCCTCCCAAGGACTCCAAGAAGGCCGAGTACTCTGCACTGCTGTTAGGCCCATAGTTGGGTTCCAGAGCCCAAGCTGTGTGTGGAGGTGAGGCCGACTATCTCTAGTCGGTACCTCTCGACCTCCCCCACAAGCTCGGGCTCCTTCCCCCCCAGTGAGGTGACGTTCCACGTCCCAAGAGCCAGATGTTGGGTGTGCGGACTGGGTCGCCGAGGTCTCCGCCTTCGACTGCTGCCCAGTCCTCTCTGCACCGAGCCGCCACGGACCCCACAGGAGGGCCCACAGGAGGGACTGCCCACGTCATCCTTTCGGGCTGAGCCCGGCCGGGCCCCGTGGGCTAAGGCCCGGCCACCAGGCGCTCGCATTCGAGCCCCGACCCCAGGCCTGGCTCCAGGGTGGGGCCCCGGCTGCGCCATGCCGGGCGACGTCACGGTTCTTCTTTTCGTGCTGTCCATGTTGGCTTCTGACTGCTCTTCGTCTGACTCGTCACCTGAGACCTGTCTGCCATGGGAGACCCTACCAGGGGCATGAAGCCCCAGACAGCATAGCTCCCAGGATCATCCGAGTACTCAAACTCCCCCACCACGTTAAGGTGGCAGTCCAGGGGGGAGGTTTTACATCTACAATAACAGAATGTTTTCCCTAAATTAACCAGATTTGTTCCTGTTAAATTGAACAAGCCTAACAAAATTTTAACGCAAAATCTGGAGCAAGGACAGTTGTAAAATTTTTTAGATTCATATTTTTTTTAAATATTTCATAACTGCAAAACTTTTCACTAGAAAGTAGCATTCGTGCATTCCATTAAGTCAGAATAATATATATTTGAGAACCTAATTTGTGAGTAGGTTATTTATATTTTTATGCCATTGTATTAATAATAACACATTCACTGTTCAGGTGGATATCGCAACATATCCAATCAGTATGGCATTACTACTAAGATCGACAGAGAACACCCTGAGATGAGGGACTATGCTCGCAGTAAAGGCTGGTGGGATGGAAAGAGCAAGTTTAATTTTGCCTCTGTCTACTCCTACATGACCACCGCCAGAATCGAGGCTTCTGGGAGTCGCTACTGTGAGGGCAAGATGTTATTAGAAAAAAGTAACGGTAAGCAGCATTAGAAGTGTTTTATCATTGTAAACTTTAGGCAATGGTTCAAATATGCATCTTTTTATTTTTAGGTTCTATTACTGCGGAAACAATGATGGCTATCTTGAGAGATAAAGAAAGTGGCATCAACATGGAGGGAATGTTCATGTCAACAGGAAGCATGGTTTCTGTGGTCCCCACCGATCTAACCCGACCAGCCGTGCACTACTTTACAGCAACGCCAGATCCAGAGAGGTATGACAGTGCCTTTAGAAGATCAAACCAACCTCCCTAGAGCAAAATTCTGTTTGTTTGAAATATTTTTTTAATGCAGATTATGTTCCATTATTGATACTACCCTTTTCATAATAACCACTGCAGAACATCTTCAATGAGTTTTGAAATGTGCCATGATCCCATACTACTTCCATGGATCTGGTTGAAAAAATGTATTATACGTTAGGCTCCCTGTCACTTCATCGGTTAACAGTTGTGATATTAGTAAACACTCATTCATTCTCTTTTTATTGTTAAATTAAATTGTGTCTGGTGCCTGTTTTTCAGATCTGTTTTCAAACCCTTCATCTTTATAGATGGTGTGGGGCCGACTAAAGAGACATGTTCTCCCACTTACGGTGCAGATGATCCTGTGAAGAAGCAGCCTCGTTTCCAGAGCAAACCTGATCGCAAACATACATTATTTTCCACGCATGAACGCGTGTCTGCTATTATTGAGACCCACAAGGTTGAATTTGTCTTTTGTTTGGATTTATTGTGTTTGTTCTTTGTTTTACAAACAAAATGTGTCTGAATTGCAGGACAGAGGACAGAAGATCACAGAGAGGATGAGGGGACTTGAACAGAACAAGATTGATCAGATGGAGAAGATTGTTTCAGAGGGTATTACAGAACCAGATTATTTGGTCAACTTGTTTTCAAACTGTGTTCAAGAGGAGATGGCGATTTATGAGAAAAGCTAAAGGCAACGTGTCTGAACAAGTTGAAACAAAACTGTGGCAAAATGAATGCTACAATTGGTTTCTCAGAATGAATACAACAATTTTAAATAAACGGTTTAATAATGTTATGTCTATTTCAATATCAAATATATCTATTCATTTTTAATGTTAATAATAGTGCATTATACAATAAAACAAAAATAATACTTTGTCATTGTATGTACAGTTGGGAAAAAAATATTTAGTCAGCCATCAATTGTGCAAGTTCTCCCACTTAAAAAGTTGAGGGAGGCCTGTTTCCTCATAGCTACATACCTTAACTATGAGAACTTGCACAATTGGTGGCTGACGAAAGACTTTTTTTGCCCCACTGTACATTCATACATTCACAGCCTGTGCAATACACAATAAAATCCAAATTGATAAATCTCTTGAAATGTCTCCTGACGAGTGCTTTTGAGGCAAAATGTACTAAAACATAATACACAGTTTTGACTGGGCCATTAAAGCAATACCCTTTCTTCAGACACCTTTAGAAACCATAACTCATGGTTAGAAAAGGTGCTTTTACAGAATTCAGTTGAAGGGTTAAAAGGGTCAAGTTAAAAGCACCTTCATGTTAATTGCAACAGCAGTGCTCATGAAATAGTGCAATAACATGATGCCATGTGTCAATGTGTTACTCATGTGAAACAATAGAATAGAAGACTGTCCTGGAAACTGTGCTGGTGGTTCACATGTCGTAGCACACCTCCGCTCTGCAGCCTCGTCCCATAGAGGACAGCCTCCCCCCGGTCCAGAGCCAGGCCCACCTGCAGTAACCAGTCCACCAGCTCAGAACCCACGAAACACGCCACCATAGTCTTCTTCCCACACCTACACAACCATGCACCAAGAGAAGGCACAGACAGTTCAACACAGAAGATTCTTTGTAGCGCACATGTAGGAAAGCTCACTCCCACCTTCTTTGTCTGACAATATCATATCCACACTGCTCTTTGTGATATTTGGTAAACTGAGTACAGATCATTCTAATTTCCTCTGGAAGGTCTGTCCAGAGCTGGTCCGGTCGTCTTCTACTGTTCCAGAGGGAGAATAACCTAAAAGAAAATGAACTATTGAACAAAAGAGTTTTGGATAAAATACTTACATTTGTGTAAATTAAAAAAAGTACCTTCTTTTAAAGGGAAGTATGATGAAATGTTTGTCCAATCCAAAAAGTGCAAATGAGAGAAGGCCCTGTACAAAGCATGACAGTCAAAATGACAACAATAGCAAAATCCCCTTGTTTAATCTAGTCTGGTCAAAAGAATGAGTCTGGCGTGTGCATGAATGGTTGGTGGTGGCCGATGGCACACACTGGTTTAGGATCCCCATTAGTCTCCAGCGAGAAGAATATAATTAATGAAAATACAATCTCATTATAAAAATTCACAAAGTCCTTTCCTTTGCAGAGAAAAACAGTTTAACATCATGTTTATCTATATTACAAACATGTCTATATGTACTGATAGACTTTTTACAACAACTGCGGAAAACATTTGAAAAGTTACCTGTCCAAAGTTGGCCATGGCACAGAAGAACTGCAGCTCTAAATAGAGTCTACCTGGAACCCGATTCAACAGCACCCAAAGGCAGCTGGACAAGTTCTGTCAAAATACATATTTATTCAATAATTTAATTGTGAAAAGAGAATTGATTAGCCTCATTTCTGTTCTATAAAAATGTAAACCAAATAACCCCAGGTTTATTGACTTACCGCAAACAAGCAGACGGTGAGGAGCAGACACAAGATAAGATGACGAGCCACTTGTCTGTCTGAAAAGTGCAGCCGCTCCTCCTCCTGCTGAATGAGCAGGCACTGTGTCGGGTCACAGTCAGTTTCACACTGGCCTGGAGAACAGGAACACATCAAGAATAGATTTTCTGCTTTTGTGTCCAAGCACAAACAAAAGTATACCCAACTAATGACAAAAGTGTACCGCTGACTGAAGCATCGTTCATATTTGTGTTTAGGACCATGTCAGGCATGGGCTGAGGCGTGGCCTCATGAGAGTCACATATGAGGCAAGCTGATAACAAAGACACACACGTGAGAATGACAGATTAAAATACCACAAAGAACACATAAAACATTTAAAAATACTTGCTCACAGGTTGTAAATAAATTATTTTAAATAATTGTGAGATGTACCTCTATCACTATTGCCTGAGCAACAACGTGAATCAGACGGACTTGTGGTTTCAGGTTCAACCGGAGTTTCTTCACTAGAGGGCGAGTCTCTCTCCTCCTTTGGTTCCCAAGTTCCTCGGCTGATACACACAAGAGATACTCCTGTGAGGAGTATGCTCAGAGCAGCCACAACAGTGGAACAAATGATCTGCAAGATGACAATGGATTTTAGAGAATGACACGTCTGTAGTGGGGAGTGTGTGTGTGCGTGTGCACGTGCGTGTCACTTTAAGGAAACTATAACAACTGCCTAGAAATTTCTATTTCTCTATGTCGCGATATTGTTGAATAATTAATAGTAAGTAATAGTAAATACCTGAGGTTTGCCATAAAAGAAAGCAAAATCTATGGTGTCCGGCACCTTTTCACCAGAGATTAATAAAACTCCTGTTACAAAAGTTGGGATCCTGGTAAAATAGTAGAATAGAATTAGAAGCACGTTGATTCATTTGCCTTACACACATGTGCGTTTGTAAACAAGGTATTGTTTTAAAAGTTATTTTTTTGTTACTCACCCCCAGCCCACAATGACCAATATGTCTGATGACACTTTCACCTCCTCATACTTTTTTAACAGAACAAGAGACAGTGCTATCAGACCTAAAACAATACAAATAAAACACATTCAATTCTCCTTATCACAACGTTAGTGCTAGTTGTTACTGTTGTACCTGTCCACACATTAGTGCTGTAGAGGGAGATGCTTAAAAGTGTGAATGTGAAAACCTGTCCCATTAAGTTGTCGGAGTAAACTACATAATTCCAAAGAATCATTCCAAGGCATGTCATGAACTATTTATAAAAACAGAAATGGTAAGGAATGAGACTTCACTATTAAATAATTTGTGTTGTGTGCCAGTACCTGAGCCAAGAATAAATTGGCAGCAAACTTGTGAGGCAGCTTCTTGACTTTCTTACTGAGAAACAAGACACTGATCGTCCAAACCTGTTGAACAAAGAGAAACATTCTGAATGCTGAAGTCTACACTTTGAGTTACAGAACAACTTGCACAATATTGACTGGATAGAAACAACACACGCACACACACACACACACATTTTTACTGTTGTCCACAATCAAAAATGCAACACAGAAAGAATTTCACTGCTTTAACTTATTATTTTAAGATGGGAATATATAAACATAGATTGAATATAGTTTGATTTTGACCACTTACAAGAACAATTAGTCCCACTATGCTGATGTTGAAGCTGACATTCTGCAAGGACTTCCTCAAAACATCTGGGTCCATCCAACTGCTTGTCAACAGCCAGGCAGAGACATACATTATAGGGGCGGACAGAAAAGTGCTGATGACCATGCCAGATGTCACCTGAAAAACAAACAGAAGAATGACAATTACATTCATCAAATATAAAAATCTGAACTAAAAATCAGATGTGTACTTACAACTTCCACCTCTGCGTTGTAGTAAACAGCATAGATGGCCACACTTGGTGCAGAGGGGAAGCCTCCATAGAGAAATGCATAGTTGGAGAGGCTTGAGTGGTTTAAAGTACTGGTGTTGCTATTGTCCAGCAGTTCCACCATGTCTTTACAAATGAGGGGTAATAATAACCTACAAATGATGATAGATTAAAGATAAACACTTGAGGAATTGATAGCATTTGTCAAATCCTAATACACACAAGTTATGGCTTTGGGAACACCACTAAACACGTAATGACTTGTGGCTTCAAAAGTCGTCATTCAAAACATGTTTACATAATAACAGTGATGCTGGGGAGGGTGACTTTTTTTCTTTTCGTTTCATAATTTTTGTTTTTCCCCTTCAGAAAGTGTATTGTAAACTCAAAGCATTTAGTCAAAAATTAGTTGGGTAAATAAAATGAAGTCCCTAAAGCTGGTGTATGAGGTAATCAAACTGGTTCCCTTTTGTGTGAAAAGGCTGCTCTATGGTGTGCAATGCATGCAAATAGTATACTAATCATGTGCCGTGGGGTTTGCTATGGTCAGGAACAGGAGAGATACATTTAAATGCTCTCTCACAGTTACATGATTCCACAGCTTTACATTTACGTAACTGTGGTATATCAATGCAGTATTAGGACAAACAGGTGAAACTCAGGAAATTCTAATCTTGTTCAAAAGTCAATTTATATCTGCAGTTCAACTTAAAATGTAACCATATATAACAAAAACTCAATACATACAAAGTAGCATATATTAAAGTCTATGTATGATATAATTTTGATGACTATTGCTTAAAGCGCATTATCAAAATGTTCAAAATTTACCAAGATGTTTTATTTTGAAGTTTCTACAAAATGTGAGGCAATTTTCAACATTATACCTAATAAAAGGCCTGATATATCTCACTTTGCTTAATGTTATATGTTAGTTTCACTTTGTAAGTTGAATTATTACATTATATTACTGAGTTTCACCTGTACACACATAACAAGTTGAAAATCCCAAAACTGACTTAAACTAGTGGATGTTTTCACTCACAGTTTTGCAGTGATCAGCAGTATCAGAGTCACAACTGTGGACTTGGTCAACTTCCCCAAGTGGCCAACCATGGACAGACCTAAATAGAAGAGAGCTGCTCCCCCGAAAGAGTTAGCCAATCCGTCGACAAACTCAGCCATAAATGCTGGGATTCTCTGATGCAGTGCAAAGTGAGCAATAATGCCGATAATGACCATGAACACTATGGGATTCTTCATGACCTGCAGGATCACATGTCCCAGTATGACCAGTTTACTCTGTTGGTGGTTGGCTTGGTCTTTCCATTTTTGGATCTCACAGAAGCCAAATCCAATAGGGTTGAGGATCATAAGAGAAACGGGCGCAACCAGGTAAATGTACTGGAGGTATTCTGGAAATGTATTCTTATAGAGCGCAGCAACTGAAAAACATAGAAAATAACATTAATGCCAATGCCATTATAAATACGAGTTAAATGTACGCTAATCAAAGTGAGCATAATATCCAAATAATTGTTCAATGAGAAAGAAGAATTAAGCCTTATTCTTAAAGGTTTATAATTTGATGAAAAATGAATCACGATACATAACTAAAACAATGGAAAAAAAAAAAGAATCGTCGTGATAACACATTTTGATTGAGGATACAGAAAATGTTTGAGGATGCAAGAGCAGGTACATTACAGCGAGATAATCCCAGTGAAGCAATGTGTTCATTTGTGCATTTCACTAAAAAGCATGTGCTATGAAAATTATGTTATAGAATTTAACTAGAAATAATACCGTTTTATCCACCAGTTATTGAACAATACGTTTGATATAGTAATTACAGTGACGGGGAAAGAATGTATAGTGCATTGTATAGTCAGTGTATACATGAACCAAAGAGATGAACAAATGACAGCAATAAACAGTATTTTAGGTATTTACAAGGTTTACACATGTGTAATTAGAGCTTTAAGACAAGTGTCCCTGTGGTAAATGTGGGAGGCTTTGACATCATACTCACCAATAGGATACCCTAAAGCAAAATCATTGCTTTGGGTGGCAAATATTGAGTAAAGACCAGCTTTACTAAATCGACTCTCCGGGTTGGCCACCACCAGTGTCAGAAGACAAACAATTGCAAACACAGAAGCTTTGGCAATAAGGATGCTCCACAGAAAGGGCCAAATAACATTGTCAAAGTCCAGCACCACCATGTTTTTGAACAACAATGCAGGGAGGGCAAACTTTGATACAAAGTTTCCCAACCCTTTGGCCTGTGTGGAGGTGATGATGTTAGTCTTTCCAGCCAAGTAGCCACACAGGATGATGCCAAAGCATTCCAGTAAAGCAGGGAAAAGGTTGTCAATGGACATGTCAGAGGAGACAGTGGTGGGCTCCTCCTCGTAGGCCAAGGTGAAAATCTCTCTTGATGCCATGATTCAGACAGCTGTCATTTGTGGGTTTGAGCCAAGCTAACCAGCAAGCACAACAAGCCACTGGAAGAGGGGAGAGAAAGGAAACTGTCAATAGTACAAAGGTTAAAAGATAACAACTGTATTTCACTGTGAGCCACAAATACCGATGAAAATCCATAAATATAAGTTTGTTGTGTGTATGACAGAAGAGACTTGCATAGCTTACCCCTGCACGCGGTGTCCTTCTCATGTTATCTTTCAGAGAAGTCTGCGGGAGTAGCCAAAGTTGTAGCTTAGGCGAAAAAAGTATAGATAATAAACTCAACGTGGGGATTTTAGGTCATTTGATCGCCTATGAAATCAAGTTCTCGTTTATAACGCGTTATTAGCTCGGAGAATGTGTTTCGGTGGAGGGGAACCTGCTCTTGTGTCCGTCCCTTGCAGCCGCTTTCACAAGGCAAAAGCAGTATTTGTCAAGAGCCACTCCACCAATCACAGGCACCGCCGCGGCCAGGGGGCGGGGCTTATCCTGTTCAAGCGCGTACGCTAAGGTATGTTCTATTTTGGACATTTTTTGGTGGAATAACAGCAGTTTTAAATGATGCATCTAACTTTAGATTCATGAAGTCACAGTTTGTGAAAAAAGTAAAAAAAACAAATACATACAAAACAAAACCGGCAGAGTCACACAAGGGATATCCGGAACGCACATGCTTTTATGGCCCTCTTAAGATATTAACTAATCTAAATGAAGGTATATTGTTGTATTTAAAGGGAGGGCAGTAGCTCAGTTGGTAGAGCCTCAACCTTTGGGCCTGAAGGTCATAGGTTCAAATCCACCACGAGACCTACTTCACGACTCCCACTGATGACTGCTGTCGTTGTGTCCTTGGGCAAGACACTTAACCCCACTTTGCCTGAAGCCCCCACTGAAAGATCATGGATCCTGTGAACTCACCACCTGCAGGAGGATCAGTGAGGGGCTGGTGCCATGTGCACTGGGTGCAGCTCTGACTGCCACCCCCCTGACCCAGAAATGGATTAAGGGGAAGAAAATGGATGGACGGATTGACATTTACTGAGTAGTGTCCAAAATCACATCAGCAGTTATCTCGAAGGGCTTCACTGGATTGTTGATTTTGCCATCAGCAGATTAGAAAATCAAACAATACAACAATTACAACAATTATATGGACAATTAGATATTCACCTGGTGTTTGAGCAAATAGATAATATCCTGGAGCATCCCCTGTCCTACAATAATAATAACAGTTGCCTGTCTGTATTTGTATCAAACCATTCCAACTTTTTAAATAAGTCACAAAAGTGCAATGTAACTAGGTATGATGTAAAATGTGTATATATTTTTTACTGCTTGCCACTCCACAGATATGACTTGTGACTAAAGGCCTCATGAAGTCACTCGTTTGTCTCCGTCACACTGCATGTGGACCATTCCAGGCAAAACAACATATGTATGGACCATAGCCAAAACTGGACCCTCCAGCAGGATTGTTGTGGTTCACTTTAAGTTAATTAAATAATATTATAGTTAATTTCATGTGTTTTAGTAACTTTGTAATATTTTTATTTAAATTTACAACCAGGAAAACAAGCCAAACGATTCATCTCTTTGTACCTTTTTGAACCAAATGGTATTCCTCTTACTTGTCATATACACTTTTACTAAAACCACCTGTTTTCAAAGTATTTTATTGTCACTGTCAAGAAATGAAGACAGAGGCAGCTGGGATCGCACCTGTAACCCAGTTTATTATCGAGTCCCTTCAGATCAAAAAAGGAGACAAAGCTTTTTATACAGTATGAGATATCATGGATTTGTATCAATGTGCGTAAGAACAGAGTCGTCATCGCTCTAAAGAATGCGTCATTAAAATCGATTAATGACGTATTCTTAAGATATAGATACAGTAACAATGTGGGTCAGAGCAAATAACTTCAGATAATAATGTTTAGCAGTATACAGATATGACAGGGGTCCACAGTAAAAAATATGCAGGTCGGTTTACACATCACTATAAATATTAATATTGCAAATAAAGTACAAACAAGCACGTCTTAAAATGTTGTTTATGATTGTAAAGTTGAGAATAAACCAGTTTTTAAAGTTTTTTTCAGTCAACTTGAATGCTCACTTTAGGCATCAGATTGAGTGTTATGCAGAGTCACAGACACACTATGGGTGTGCATGAGCTTGAGGGAAAAGAAACAATGTGCATGAATTTGACAGTCAAATTGCGAACTGTTCAGTCTCTACTCAACATAAAGCTTAACTTCAGCTTTACAGAAATTGAGAAATGGTGAAAATGATCATGTTTTTAAAAATCAATTGTTCCCCAAAAATGTTTAAAGACAAACAATATGTTAGCTTATAATAGTCAAATATGAAAATTCAAACAAAATGTATAGGTCTATAGTACAAGTCAGCGCACAGAGCTTTACGTTTCACAATAACTGGGGGGTGATCCCCATGACGACTTCAAAGGAGGCTGAGCTCAATGAGACGACCAGCGAACACACCCAATGTGCCAATAAGACACACGGCCATGAAGACACAGAGCAGAATGTGGTCCAGCACCATGGCGACAAACTTCCACTCCTCCGCTGCCTGCAGAGAGAAAACAACAAGGGCCCAGGGGGTGATGTAGCTCAGAGGTGTAACATTGTAAATGATAAAGTTTTATTGTTATAGTGTCCATTTTACACTTATCAGAAACAACAGGTGGGGTTTGATAACAGTAAATTGGCTGAATTGGTTGTATAATTCTGTGAACGTGTGTGTGTGTGCGCGTGTGTGTACAAGATAAGATAAGGTAAGATACACTTTATTGATCTCACAATGAAGTCCAACAGGGAAGTGCTCATGCACAAAGTTTTGCTCAAAGTCAAGTTTTTGGACTTTTGCGCATTATGAGCTAACCACAGTGGTTACTAAATTCTTCAGAAGGGAAAACAGCCACGCCTTGTGTCTGTCCACAGTGCAACAGTAACAGAGCTGCATGACTGCACACTTTGTACTGCACGACTTCTATCACTTTTGTACTGCATGACTTTACTCTGATCAGGATCAAAGAGTTCTCTTACTTACTTGTATTTTGAGTTCTTTGTTGTCCTGTGAGTGTGCACACGTGTACATGTGAGTGTGTGTGTGTGGGCTCATGTTTTGAAAATACATCAAAACCTTTTGTTTGTGTAGATATACTGCTTACATTATTGGACTCCTCATCTGACTTCATGGTCTCTGCGATGTACTTGACCCCCTCTATGGCGCTGCGTACGTCTGGGTTCTTGGTGATGGGGGAGTGGTAGGGCACAGAGGTTGCCTGGTTACCAGAGATGTCTGATATGTCAAAGTCTGCACCGTATATGTTTCTGATCTGCTTCTCTTTTCCTGGACGCTTCATTGTTGAGAAGAACATGACGTTGGGGATTGTCTCAATGAAAACCTGACAGGAAAACAAGGTAAAGAAAGAGAAAGATAAATGTATTTAGAATATATACTGCTAACTTGTACAGTAATAATAATAATACTTTGTTCATTAATAAGCTAAACACAGATTTAATATTATTTTTAATAGAGTTGTGCTATACTTAATGTTCACTTATCTTATGTTGTGTGCTACTCATTATAGTTTAATCATTTAACTTATGATGCAACATTGATATTTCCAAACTTTGGGACGAATAAAGGATCTCTTCATCCTAATTTATATGACATATTCAGTACAAAGCCTTGCAACCCAGTGTAACAAGCATCAACATTCTCTTAACAGTCTTGAATGAGCTCAGCATTAGAGTACATGTGATGTTGTTAATTAGAGATCAGAGGATGTGGGACTGCGCCCTCGCACAAGATTCAGATTCAGATTCATTTATTTACCATTTGCAGTAAAACCACTTTGGAATGTATTAGCAAAAGTCACCAGTGTGCACAAGACAAATACAGACATAAAACAACATTAAAAGTACAGAAATAAAACAAATAAAACAGTAGACAATTGCCACTGTGAAAACGATCGACCAAACAGTATCAATGCAAGTGCAAATCATTAAAGTGCTCTGTTCAAACTGATAACAGCTTGTGGAAAAAAGCTGTTAGCATGACGAGATGTCCTGCATCTCAGAGAACGATATCTTCTGCCAGAGGGAAGAAGCTGGAACATGGCCTTCCCAGGGTGGCCAGAAGAGTCGTTGATAATTCTCTGAGCTTGGTTTAAAAGTCTGGATTTATAAAGAACCTCCAGAACAGGAAGCTCACAGCCCACGGTCCTCTTTGCAGAGCGGAGCACCTTGTTTAAAGCTCTCTTTTCTATGTCTGTGATGTTTCCAAACCACACAGTCACAGAGCCAACAAGCAAACTCTCAGTGGTGTAGCAAAAAAAGTTAAGCAGAATCTTAGAATTAGTGGTAAATTCTCTGAGTTTACGCAGAAAGCTCTGACGAAATCAGAAATAAAGAATCAGGTGTATTGTGAGGAGCAAAATTTAAGCAGTAAAACAGTGTAGCGGTGGAAGGTAAATTACAACAATTATTTGTGCGTGGAGTAAATACATTCGCAGTACATTAGAGAGCAAGTATCAGCACTACATCTGACGTGTCTGGAACAGGACCCTGAAAAGCCAAACGCAATACTCCCTTAGTACCACATGAGGGCGACATTGCTCGTGAAATAAAAGCGGGTACCTTGCGCACCCACCCGGGCATGGTGTGCGTGCTGGGGGAGCGGTGGTGGGTGTTGATCACGATGACCGTGATAATAATAGACGCGATGACGAAGACCATGGTGAAGAGCATGTATTTCCCGATGAGCGGCACTGCACTGGAGGTGGAGGGGATGAGCTCCACAATAACCAGCAGGAAGACGGTCAGGGACAGTAGAACAGAGATGGACAAGGTCATCTTCTCACCTGCAACACGTCATACACCATCAAGGAATTATACACATGCATTTAAAGAGATTTAGAATACTAATGAATTAAGAAGACAATTCTGTGGGGAAAACATATTTAAATACGGCACAAAGTGGTACCTCACATTTTTATCATCAATATTGCATGTATTATTGAGAATCTTGTAAAATTCATATTTTGTTAAAAAATTTGACCAAAAACTGCTTAGAATTTTTATTTTATTTGTTACATACTTATAAGAAAGAACCATGCGAGTCACTAATTGACACTTTGGGTTGAGAGATGATTTGCTGAGTGAGGGTGGTCTCAAGTTTACTTTTCCTGAAAATTTGAATACAAAAATTTAACAGATGCCAAAAACACATACATGTGAAAACTACATTAGAACCTAACTGTGTGAGTGAGGAACTTTATTTTCTCACAGTTATAGGTTTTGAGATTTGAAAGATAGGTATCCTAGCTTTAAAAGTGGCCTATTACTTTTGAATACATATGTATTATTCAACTAGACCGCACATAGATCTGTATTTTAAATGTTGTTCCATTTATGTCCTTTTTATGTGCTGGGTTTAATTAACTGTGTGCATCAAGATCCTTGGATCACTTCGTCACAGACCTGAGGATGACGATATTAACTGGAAATGTCGTAAAATGAATGTCCAAACAAACATTCTGGTCAGGAAATTGTTCGTACAGAGTGTAAATGAAACCGTACACACCTCCACAGTGGTGTGAATATAAAAAGGCCACACTGCAGAATCTTAAAGTATGTAACAATAATGATTCCTTGAAGATGTTGCTAAAAAGCCGAAGGTCCAAAAGTGCAGTTTGTTGTTCTGCCAGACTGTGGTCCACAGCTTTCAGACTCTTTTGAGACCATTGTATTTTAAATTAATTTGCTGCTTCAATGACACTGGTGAACCCCAGGACTTTATGGAACAAAATATTTCTTATTTATTTATTTTGAGTCTTGTCTTTTGGTGTCTGTCTGTGTTTCCTGTTCTAGTGTGGACTATAGTTTGAATAAAGAAATGATGATGATACAGTATGCCACAATATTGACCTAATGTGGCTGAACAAGTGTTTGTTCAAAATTGGATTTAACCACAGCCACCAGTGGATTTTCATTTGCATACATTTCTTTATGTTGGAATCCGACAACAATCTGCGATATTTTTGGGAAGCATCATTCAATGACCAAGTTTTGCAATGTAGCATATTTGGGTACTTACATTAGCTAATGCAAAACGTCATACTTCTTACGCCATAATATTTGTAACCAAGTGTGCTACCAATAATCACGAGAGTCCAGAGAAATGGGCGTGGATTGAGGTGGTTTGAGATCGATGGATTGTGTCTCAGTGACGGACTTTACTGAGGCAAAAATTCAGTCCAGGCTTCTTGTGGGGCCCACGAGAGCAAGGCCTCTAGACACTTGAAAACATTGAACAGACGTTTTATCCTCAAATCAAACCAAAGAAAGAGTAAACAAACTGACAGTGATTCACAGCAGCAGTATTCAGGGCGTGTCGTTTGTGATGCCGACTTTTCCCACTGAGAGCATCTCCTGGCATCAGCTTCTCTCCACACTCTTCTGTCAGCAGTCATATCAGAGGCGCAGATCAAGTGATGTATAATACATTAAAGCAAAGGCCTGGTTCAGACATGACAGCACTGAGGGACTCTGGGTAATGAGCTGGTCTGCTCCCACTGCCATGCCAGATGTGGAGGCTGAGGCCAGACTCCCCATGCTTACAGGCCAAGAGTTTGGTCTGGAGCGTGTTGTTGGTTTGAGTTACTACAGCAAAGCATCCATTCAAAGCTTTTTTCCGCTAATCTTCCTGTATTGTTCACCATTATTCATTTAGAAGAAGAAAGGTGGACAGAACTAGGACTCGTCTACAGATTAAACACGGTTGACATTTGACGATTCACTGGCGAATTATTTATTGGACTTGGTCTTGGAAATCTTCTGCTGAAATGAGATTTACTCAGTGGGAATTTCATTTTGTTTTGACATTATGAAATCCACTCAAACTCGTAAGGGAAGACGAGGTAGGAGGCAAAAGCTTGACATGAGACAAGCAGAAAGAGAAATGAGGCAAGAACGTTTTGCTCTGTTAATTCATAAGACAGAAACATAAAAAGGCCTTCTAGACCATTTTGGTTGTCTGAATATTGAGTTTAAGGGTATAAAGCAAAGTCCGTCACAATTATTCATAAAATTACTTATCATTCTATAAGAGAACTGTATTTTTTGCAGTTCAAAATGTATCATGTCACTTTTTTTTTTCAAATTTATAGTATGACTGCCCAGGAATGACATCTGAGACTATACCAAAGTGGGTCATTCTGCAATGGAATATTCAAAATCATATGTTTTGGAAAACAATCTTTCCTAACTGTACTGTAATTTTTACAGCTCGCTCAAAAGCATTTTGCTCAATAACTAATTAGACCTTTCTAAGAATATTCATCTCCACCATGTTTTTGAATTGTTGTCATAGACTTGAATTTAACCTATGAATGTACATAAGAGTGCAGTGCTATCCAGGTCAATGCGCCATCTTGAAATACATTGGTTGATAAGTGACAAAAAGGATAAGAGAATCGCTTTTTCATTTCACAGGTACTACTAATGTTGCTGCGTTCATTGTGCGCTGACAAGTTTGAAGTAGGAACCATAGAGGACCACAGTTATGTAAAAGAACGACCTGAATAACAGTCTTTTAGAAAAATAATTATACAAAACTCTAGAAACCCTGGTCATAGCAGCAAAAGTGTCAACATCGCAAAACACACGCACCGAAAGGCAGAGCTAAAACAAATGAGGCACGGGCCTCGGGATGTTCTGATCCGCTCTACTATGTCACACGTTTCAACAAAACTTATTCAGAGGACAAGCCTCAAATATGCCAACCACACAGAAATCCTGCAAAAAAAATCACCAGAAAACCGTTTATCATCAGCGTGAGTTTGAATGTTCTGTTTTTGCACCATGATGCAGACGCAGCGCCGTGGCTGACGCTAAAGCTAATAATAATCTGAGCTATAGCCACTGTTCTGCCGCGGCTGTGTAAATCCATGTCCAAGACCATGTCCTGGCTTCTCTGATCATAGTAGTTTTAAGACAGTCAAATTTGAGACATTTTATGACTTATTTTTCATCAGTTTTTGCAGTGTGATGGGTGGGTGGCAGTAAGCACTGTCAATATTATGTGTTTTATTTAGTCTACATATTTTCTCTACCTCAACGTTGCTCTTTCTATATGCGTGCAAAATGTCACACTAATACAGAAGCCACCATGAATGTACAGAAAACACAAGAGGCTTATCAGTGCATTAGCCCACAGTAAAGCCTCAATAACCCTTCCCTTCATATCTGGTCACATATCTTTTTTCACAGCTTGTTGGGCCGTCTGTGTAGCTGTACCTGAGTCGGTGGGCAGGTAGAAGACCAGGCCGGTGAGGAAGGAGAAGAGCATGCACGGGATGATGACGTTGACGATGAAGTAGAGAGGCAGCCGCAGCATGAGGAAGTGGTACGTGATGTCCAGGTAAGGAGTGTCCGGGCAGCACGAGTAAAACACCTGGTGCTTCCAGCTGCGGAAGTCCTTCATCACCCACTCCCCACTCTCCATGAAGTGGCTCAGATCGGGGCGGTCACTGTCCTGGAGTCAGAAAAGAAAAGACAGACCTGGATTGTGTGGTTGTGTGCAAAATAGCAGGGAATATACAATCATTGGAGCTTGTTAAAATAAAAGATAAAATGTTGGATGGATATTTGATTATATATTTGGTGAAAACATAGCTGGTCATCAACACTATGCAGGAGCTGGTGAATGTTTTGGTTGTATAAAGGTCGAAGCTACTGGCACCATGGCTGCTGCTGATTGGACTGTCTCATGGTATAATATCACATGCATTCTGTGAACCTTTGGTCTGGTCGTGTTAACATCAATAAAACATGTCTTCTCTCTGTGACACACCCCAGACCCCTGCGTCATTTTCTCCAATTTCTTACCTCTTCTTTCAGCTCATTACGTCAATAATAGAAAATTACAGTATGGCAATTCTGACATCAACACAATAATGGCGTATATAACTAAAAACCCTGGTTATGAATGTGATACGGTCGGACTGTTGTGGTGAAGAGGGAGCTTAGTCAAATGGCAAAGCTCTTAATTTACCTCACCTATAGTCATGAGGTATTGATCGTAATTAAACAGTCAAAGCAAACTGCATCATTGGTTAAGGTCTGGTGCATTGGTCTAGAGGATTTTCAGTCAATGCTTTTTTAAGGAGGAAGTTGAATGTGAATGTTGGGGAGAGTAAAGTAATGAGGTGCACAATGGAACAGCATGCGAGTGGTATAAATGTTAACTTGGATGGGCAGAAGCTAAAAGAATTGGATTAATGAGGGTGGCAAGGTTCTTGGTGCAGTAAAAAAGTGGTGAAATTTGGTAAGAATGCAAATGTAAGGGTGAAGAACTGTTTGTATGAAAGGGTAATTTGTGTTGTATGGTGCGGAAACGTGCGAAACGAGGCAGAAATAGAATGTGTTTGAAGTACAATGCTTGAGAAGTATAATACTGTAGGTGTGACTAGGCTGGAAAGAATGAGGATAGAACAGTTAGGGAGAGAAAGGGTGTGTTCGGTGGCTGATAGAGCAGATGTGTATTGAGATAGTTTGGGCATATGCAGAGAATGGATGAAGAAAGATTGACGAAGAGAGTGATGAATAGTTGCATGAGTGGTAGTAGGGTAGGCCAAGGTATGAAAAAGATATAAACCCCCATAGTCTTCTAAATTCTTCCCACTATCTTCCCACTATCACACATACTGGGACTAGAGTAGAACATGTAGGTGATGTGTCTTGCAGTATAAACGGTGAGATCAAATCCCCATAACGGACAGCAGGATTACCGGGTTTATGACGACCAGATTGCCGTCGTAGGTCCAGGTGCCGAGCTTCATGCTACAGTTCTGCAGGTCGAAGGGAAAGTGCAGCACAATGATCTCGCAGTAGCTCTTGAAGATAGCGGGAGGGTTCCATGTGATCATCCCCGTGTGCTCCAATAACACTTTGGTCTCGTGAACGATGGCAAAGTCTCCGTCCGCACTACGGATGCAAACAAAGCAGAGGTGTGCATTTAAGCTGTTGCTGGAGGTTGAAGGATCGTGGATAGTTGTGGAGACTGTGTTGATTGGGAATAGATTTGTGAACTGTGAGATTTTACTGATGACATCTGTGGTGATTGTTTTAACCATCTCAAAATAATTTGTCTGCATTTGTAGCCCGGTTAGATGGAACACCACCATAGGACGTGGTGTTCTTTGACTGTGATTGTGGTTTTTGAGGAACTACGTACACTTCCTCAGAGAAAAACAAGTTTGTGATGTTATTTACATTTCATACTCATTTTGTAGTTCATCACAGTTCCATCACAGGTCCTCATCTATTAAAGCGTGTCTGACAGGTTTTTATAATTATTTTATTTTGACCTACATATTGATGGAATGACAACCACATAACATGTAATGTATGATCCCTAAAACCAAATATATACATTCATGATCAATATAATAACATACAAATCACTTAACACAATGTATCTACAACTGTGCAGCACAAGAAGAATGATGTCAACACAACAGACAATGGAGCCTGAGGAGGCTTCCAGCAGAGTCACACATGCAGCCAACCAGTGCCAGTGCTGCGACGCTGGTTGTTAGGGAGAAAGCAGGAGTTTGTCAGACCGAGGCTGAGCATATGGTGTGTGTGTGTGTCTGTGTGTGTGCATATGTGTGTGTGTGGGGTAACACCAGGCCAGATTTAGCCTGACATGTGAGCTTTCACTTCGCACACTGTGGCGTATAGGAAAGTGTGATGCCAGGCTCAGGTACTCTATTTCTTGCTGGAAATGGCAGAACTTAAATACATGTCCTGCAGCTGAAGTGGGTTAACGTTAGCAGGGAGGGGGCTTACTTGTTGTAGAGGACCAGATCAGGCCTCCAAATGTCAGTGGAGGGAACTCTGACCTTTTTGATTCCCCCATAATCCTCAGGGTTCCACTGTAAGTTCACATCTTTCCATTGCTGGATATAGAAAGAGACAGGCATGTGGAACAGTGAGAAGCTGTACATAGAGGACAATAAAACATGAACATTTATAGATGCCCACAGATTTTCATGATAGTACAAAGGACAAATCATGGTCTTAAATCAAAGCTTGGAAAAAATAATCTCGTCATACTATCATCAAAAATAAATCCTTTTGTTTGGTAAGCCATTTCAGATCATCCAGGCAAATGTGGCACACATTATGTTGCATTTGTTTTCCAGCTCTGGGTGCGTGATAAAAGGTTGATTATTGACACACAACTTTAAGTTACTAGAACAAAAATAAAAGTATTGAAATATTCTAACAAAGTAGGTCATAAATGAAACTGGGACTATAGAGGAAAGTCAGTGGACCAGAATGCTGTCATTGTAGGGAAATAACAGGGATTGCCCAAAGCAGTAGTGTGACAGATGTGCAGGCCGCTACTGCTGACAGTATGTTATTAAGACACGTCTTTTATACTTATTACACTTGATAATAAACTGTAGAAACATATTACTCTGTGTCAACCGCTATATTGTGGAACTGAACTGTTTTTATGCAGGACTATTGACTTGGATCTGTTTCACTGCTCGCTGTCATAATGGCAGTTTACAGGGATAGAAAGTTAGAGTGTATATATATATATATATATCTATATCTATATGCTGTTGGTGTATAAAAAGTGAATCCTAGATCGCTCAAACATGCAAGAACCAATTAAAAACATCTCAAGGTAACAATGAGGGAAATGCCATTATACCTTGGCTCAAAGCTTTATAGTTTGTGATGAGAGAAAATACCTGTTTGAGACGCACGTTACTGCTGACAATCTGGTTCACCTCATCCTGTAAGAATCAACATAAAAGATGTTTGAATAGTTCCTGGGTCAGATTTATTTGTTTGTGACTTCATTAAATCATAATAGCAATAATAATAATGATTATGACAATGATAATAATGATAATACATACACAATACACACACAATAATAAACAACTAATGAAACAGATATACATTTAATATTATACACGATAATAATGAATGATAACAATAACATTATTCCTTTGATACACACATATTGTACATACAAACAAACAAACACACATACATTTTCTGGGTTAGTATTTATAATTTATTATGGTATTTCATATAATCTTGTATAATTAGAAAAAATAATTAATATTTTTTATCTTATTATTTATTATTGTTCATGGGCATGTGGGATTGTTTTTAACCAAACTGTAAAGGACTTTAAAAAAGCGTTTTATGAATCAACATGCATACATACATATACACACACACATACATACACATACAAACACACACACACACACATAAATACATACACACACACATAAACACGCTCATACGCGCACACGCACACACCACACATACAAACACACACAAACACACACAAACACACACACACAAACACACACACACACACACACACACACTGGGGCTCACCACACTGATGAGCTGAATGAGCTGCAGTCCCACAGTCACCACCACTGGGTCTGTGAAGTGAGCCACAGGACGCACCACCTTATTGTACCCAGTGAACAGTGTCTTCACCAGCCGCGTTTCATCCAGAGAGGCCCACGCTGCACCTGACCGAGCACAAGATACACGCAATCATGCAACATGTAGCATCATATGTAGAGTTATTCACTTCCTGTATCAGTTAGAAGTTAGAAGTAGCTGGGTTTTCATCAAGTTGTTATACATTTCATCATTACATCAAACATACAATAAATGAAGATAAAACCAGTGTGGATGGGGGTGATAGTTTTATATACACCACTCAAACATGCAAGAATAATCCGTCTCTTACTTGAAGAAAAAAAGAGGAAAAAAATTTGAGTGTGTAAAAAAATAAGGAAACCAAATGCGTATAAAAAAAAGTTTTGTATTTTTCCACAGTTCATATTCTGAGATAGCTTTTTCTTTACACACAGGGAGATGACTAAATATTTATAAACAAGGATAAAAGACATTTATAAATGAAGTGGGCATCAACTGATTCTCCTTCATCTTCACCAAATATAAGCTTAAAAAATTCTGAGGCAGATAATGGTATTTTATAAAAGTTTGGAATATGTACTGATTCACTACATTCACAGTCTAGCGTCTGGACACACACTGGGCCTCTTATGAGTTTCTTTGTGTCCTGTGATGACCTTCAGTGGAAAGTCAATTTGTTTCTTGGTTGAATAAATTTTTTTGTGTTCAAATCACACAAACACCTCTAGCACATTTAAACTCCTTGAAAAGCATAATAGAAAACGTCCATGCAGTATTTCCAATTAAAAAGTTGGTTATTGACTTTGTATACACATTTATATGGATTAGTAAACGCCAGAGAGTGTTGGAATGTTACCATTCAACTCAGCTTTGTTATCTTACCTGCCAGTAACAGCAGATGAAGAGGGAGGAGAAAGGCTGTCATTGTCAACAACAACAACAACAACAGGCATCCAAATCGATCCGACTTCAACGCATCGCCTGCAGACCACTTCACAAATAAGAAGGTTTGACCCGATTAAAGCATTCTTTCAACACCGACCAAATGACTATGTGTCTGGCCCGGCACTGACCGCTCTGCCGTATTGTATGGGAATGACCAAGTGCCAATGCTTGTCATCTGAGAGGGCTGCGTAGTCATCTGTTGGGAGATCAACATGCCAGGCTAATCCACTACTGAAATATCCCATTGCCAAGTTGGCCCCACACAACCTGAAGGTGCAAAGACCCACCACATACTTATATGGGTATTTTATATTCTTCAGATACTCATTAGATATCAGCATTTACATATGGAATTATTGACTGTGGGTTGAAGTCAATGTGCACAAAGAGACAAAGTTAAGAAGTCCTGTCTGTAAATAAACTTGACCGTGGCCCCTGGAAAGTGCGTAATTTAATCACCGGGTGTTGGGTTTCCTTATTAAAGTGTGGAGCAAATGCTTCACACAACAGCGCTCACACATTATGACAGCTTGTTAAACGGACGGCACAACAACAGACGCAACTCTCAACAAGCCAAAAGCACGAGACAATTTGATTCACTGCATTTCCAGTTTTGTAATCTTAAACATATGCAGGAGTTACATTCCCATTGGACAGGCCAGACTTTGTTTCATTACTTTTCATGACCAACTTCTCTGTACTTCCTTTGGTTATTCAGAATATTCAGAATATTTTTAACAATGAAAACATGTAAAAGGAAATCCGCTGCTGCTGCCCAAAATAACAAATGGAAGGGTCTCTGCTGTTTTCCTGTTTCTTATACTTTATTACTGTATAAGCTCATTTTTATAAAGTGCTGGTGTGAAAGGACAAAAGGTTTAACAAAAGAAATGAGTCGAAGTTCCATTTGTATGTTTAGAAATGTTTAGTAGTTGCCCCATCAGTGGGAAAAATAATCTCCTAGTCCTAGTGGCATCAGGGTGGATCAAACGTAGAGGGCATATTTCCCTACAGAACAATAAAGTACAACTTAAGTTATTGGGGCAAAAAGTTAACAATATTCACATTCACAAGAGTTATAGGATGTGAATTATAAAATGTAATGGAATTATTTAGCATATGCGTAATTTCTAAATCCTTTGGGGAGCTGCATGGTTGGGTGTGGCAAACTACTGGTAGCTTTTGAACTATAGGTTGGAGATCCCTGATCCAGCTGTAGTGATATCATAACACGTTTAAGCAACTGTGGTTAAAGTTCTAACTTAATTCTTACATTTGCACGAGCCAGTACTTTTCCCTTGTGTTGGTTAACTTCAAGGTTGAAGCTACAAGCACACCGTGGCAGCTACTGATTGGAGGTCTCTGTTTCTCCTGAGCATATTATCACTTTCTGTCTGTAACATCCTTTGTTCGTGCGTCTACCATCAACAATAAAACATGTCTTCTGTCTGAATTAAAGACACAATCCCAGACTTTGGCTGATTCCCAACACAGCCTATGTGAGGGAAGTATCCAAAATACTTTTAATTCTTCACTTCCTATTGGTTCACCCTCAGGAAAACAATATACTTTCATCAGAGTCCCTCAAAGTTTCATTTACTTTTTGGCTGACAGCAAAGTGAACCACACTGACCTGGCTGTGATAGAGAGCACAGAGCAGAAGTCAGCCTCTAGGACCTGGAGTCTGAGGAGCAGGCCTGGACTGCACAGGTTTGGCTGGAAGTGGGCCGACAACAGCCCCATTATCTTCACACCCTGGAGACGCCCTGAACCAGACTACAAACCCACAAACCACTTCTGTGCTGCCACGTACCCGAACATTTTACAGAGCGATGAATCCTGTAAATCCAAAATATGCGATTGTCTGTGAAAAGTATTCAACTGGTAAACACAACTCACTCTTGATAAATGTTGCTCAATGTTTCTGCATGATCTTTCAGTGTTTGGAAACACGTGGAGATGAGGCTGCAGACTGCTGCAGACTGGTGCAGACTGGTGCAGACTGGTGCAGACTGGTGCAGACTGACAGCTGCTCAGGCCGTTACACAGATCCAATAATACCCTTTTACTGGAACATACAAATACTTATATAACTGCATGTTAAGGGTGTCCTCTAAAGGGCTGAAACAAGTTAATCAACAAACCTGTTAAAGGCAAGAAGGTCCTGGTTTCAGATCCCATTCGCTACAATGTTCTCCCCGTGTTTCCTCCTGGTGCTCCGGTTTCCCATCCCAAATCTTCCATTAAGCCAAGCATCAACATCTGGACATGGGCCCCCGGGTGCTGTACTACGGTGACCATTGCTCCTGATAGACGCCCTAGTGTCATCAGGATTGCCCTTTTTAGATTTATTACAGGGCCCTACATTGGTTTTTCACCCAAGTCCCAGACACCAGACATACCCTATTTCATATTTACCAAAACCAAATAAGCAACTTTGAAGTTTGATATTCTCAGAGCAGAAGTTGTTCCCACTTGTAATTAAAGTAAGAGGCCAAATCAGACGCCAAATCTGGAGTCGCATTCATTGCACTTCCTGATTGCCAAAAACATAAATTGTGCTTAAAAAGTAGTTCATTCTTCCTGATTGGTACCATTTTTTTCCCGTAGTCAATATCATATGAACATTACATTCTAGTTAATTCATTGTGCAATTAATTAAACAAATGTAGCGTCCTCAATTTCATCTGAATTCCCGACACCTTTGTATATTGTGTGTGTGCGACAGTGGCTCATTGGAGACCAGATGTTGTGCCCCACTCCCTTCCGTAGATGTGGCTCGTGATGGGTCAGGCAACTCAATTTCCTCACATCCCCTGTGCGTTCCATCAGCCAGTCACTCAAGCGCTCTCCCATTCATCTCACTTAGGCTCAAATGACCGTTTTGGCAATGTCCAAATTAAGAAGGATTTGTCTTAACCGCCCACTGTCAGCCGGGCCACCTGAATGCCCCCCTGCCCAGTGGTCCCGCGTCAGAATGGTCACTCTCGGACCTGCCGTGGGGGGTTGCAGGCCACATGTGAGAATTGAGGTCCCCGGAGAAATTTTTTGTGGGGTCGGTTGGTGGTATTTGCTTCATAAGCGATTAAATGTGCAGTGGGTGTGAGCATCTGGGGGGATGGAGATGTTATACAGAATGCTCAAGATTCAATTCAGATGAGAAGGATTATATCAAATGTGGCCTATTTATTGTACTGAATGTAACTGTAGAATAAGATCACTTTGAATGAGGCATTGAGATAGTATTCTGGAGTCAGGCACCGTGCCCCGCTTTGTCTCTACAAGGCTGGTCTGTTTTAGAAAATAAATGTCCCAAAATGAATATATCATAGACCTAAAGATTTTTAACAGCTGTTTAACAATACAACATTATCTACAGTATAGTTTAAGGCTAAATAATGTTGTTTTAGAATGGAATGTCAGCAATCATTCATAAATAAAAGAAAATAAGGCATTCAAATACATTATCAGACCAATTGACGACTCTGAAACACTGTTATTGTTCTACTCAATATGGTAATGTCATATTTTATCCAAACTTATTTTGACGCAAACATTTGCATCTGTCGTAACAGAAGGGTCAGTAATCATAAGGATCATGAGATTTCAAATCTGGTTTATTACAGCGAACCAGGTCCATCCACCTCCGAACGCTGCACCACATGGAGGGCCATATGAGTGCGTTTGGGTGTATAAAAAGTCTGGTGTATAGACATTATTGGTGTCCTTCACCCCCACTCACTCATGCAGATGAAGGTATGATGTATTTAAAATGGCCTGTGATAGTGAGCGGAGGCTGTAACCGCTTGGGTGAAAATCCAATTTCACCAGACAATCAGTCTGGCTGAGTTTGGTGCACATTAAGTGGACGTGATGCGGCCACAAAACCCCAGTGATTATGTGTCAGTGTGGGACAGCGTCACTTTTGTGTCGAGATTTCCAACCATAATGTAGACGGGAAGATTAATAGCAGCTCAAAACATGCATTTATTCACTGCAACCTGTTCAAGTTCGAACCAGAAAATACAATGCTGGAATCTATAAGAATTTGAATTATTATGGCTTATACGGTTTCAGACTTTTCATGGTATAACGCATTGGGTTTTTTGAGTGAAATGTCATCCCTCATTAGAGTCAACAGAATAATTGTAGAAAGGAAACAGTCTTGTATATGTACAATTCTTGAATAGTGAGTTCGTGAGGAAACTACCCCCTTAGTGCTTCTTGGAAATGGCTTGTTGCTTGAGATATTATAACCTGTGGGTAATTATGCATATGAAGGGTACATCCACGTGACACAACTGGTCCTACAGCAGTAATTAAGCTCAACCTGACAGAGGGGCCTGAGGTGTTTTTACTCTCGTGAATCAGTGTGACGGCTCTGCTCCATCACAACATGTCTCCTATCTGCAGCATCAGGCTGTTAGCTAACCCTAACCCTAATTACATTATTTATGAGGAATACACGCTCTCTCTTTTCTTATGTATTCTTATCCTTTCATAAACAGGTCTGATGTGTATTTTCTTATACATCAGACCTGTAAAAAGAGCCTTGCTGACTTGCAGAGTATGTTGCTTCAGCCGGAAAACATAACATTTATTCTTGTACTTTTTAAACGATATCTTTACATTGGCTTTGAACCATAATGCTGATGTACTGTAGGTTTAACATGTGGTTTTTATACGAGAGGTTTTTGAAACAACAGTTTTATCGGTTGATTTTAATGTTCATGTTCATCATGGTAGGTTCATTGTTCAGAACAATGTTTACATTAATAAATTAAAGTGATCATGCATGTTTACAAAATGTACAGTCCAAATTATACGTACAAAGTATGGCGTTGCATATAGCACATTAGAAATGTCAGGCAAAAGCATCAGTGTGAACACTATGGCAGAAGCGGAGAGATAGAAACAGTTACATAAAAACGGTATAAGAGGTACAAAAATACAGCATTGTAAAAGTACAGTGCAAAAATCAGTAGCTTATTGAGTTTTTACAGGTTTGGGCTAGAACAGAACTACGACAGAAGAGAAATGAAATGTCAGAGGACATGCTGACTACAAAGCAACACAAGAGAAGCCCGTGCTCGCTGCATGCTGCCTATCAGCCCCGACAAAAGTGGGGAAACTACCTGCATAAGTACAAGGTTCAAACCCAGAGTGAGAAGGGTTAAAAGTGTCCTTCAAAGTGTGATTCCAGTTTGCACACAGATTCTGGCGGGTTCCTGTCGCTGCTTCAGAAGAGCACGTGTTCATTCTTGATCAGCACCTCCACCACTTGTCTCTGGTAGCGGATGTCGTTGAGTGCAGTCATGGCGTCCTGGTTGGGAGCGTGCATCAGAGTGGGCCCAAACACAATGCCCAGGTTCTCTGCATTCATCAGGTTAAACTTCTCATTCTGTGCCACCCTGAAAGAACATTTCAAAGTAATGATTCAATCAATCACATTTTATTTATTAAGTAAAGGCAACACAATGTGCTACGAATCAACTAACTTTCTCTACAAAAACCATAAACATCTTTTAACATAAAATGTTTTTGCTTTACTTAAAATGACAACCATTCTCTGCATAAACAGTTTTATTTTTCTTCTTGGAATAATAAATGTAGTTTAAAGTATATTATATCATAAATCATATATAATGAATGTTGGTGGTTAATGTGACTTATAAGTAACTGGACACAGAACACTGTAGGACACATACAAAGTAGAATTATAAAATATGCAATGATTTTAACTGTTAAACAACACACAAGACAACAATATAGTCATTTATAAAACTAAACCTAGAAACGACTGCTGCCAGAATTTAACAGTAATATTTATAAATGAGTACGTGTACCTCCGCTGGTGGGTAATGTTTTCATTGAGTTTTGACAATTAATAAGCAATAATGAAAAAGTACCAATAGAATTTTTACTAAATGTTTTGTAATTCTCAGAAATGGAACTAGGAACTTTGAAGGTCATCTGTATCATCGGCTGGATTCAGGAATGGAAACAACCTGCTCTCGGCAGAGATCTGTACTCTACGAGTGCTTATCTAGTTGTGTGAATGATAATTATACACATAGTATAGTATCAGGAGGGGGCTGACCTTTTTAAGTGCGCCATGAGGTACTTGAGTGTCTCAGTGTGGGACTCGGGCAGCAGAGCCAGCGCCTCTCGAAACGCCTCCAGCTTCTTCTCTGGGTCTGAGAGCTCTGCAAAGATCACAGTAACATTGTTATTCAATAGTCCAGAAAAGAGACGAGATAAAATCAGCATTGCACGGATTTCCTCTGTGCTAATAAAGGCCATTAGACTGGGAGAAGGGGGGCTCAGTGTAAAAAAGCTCTCAGTGGTAAAACAACAAAGACCTGAGGCGGTTTAGCTAGTCGGCGGCACATGATGCAATTAGGAGAATGCTGCGAAATTTGATGAAAAACAGAAAAATATAATAGACTAATTGCACTAAGAGCACTTTTTAGTTTTATTGTATTTATAATTAAATATTTATTTCACAATGATTTCGCTTTTGCTCCAGTGAGACCAAAAATTCATAACACTTACTTAAAATATTAATGGAGGAAAAAAAGAAATTTGGTGAAAAGCAGACAAAAGGTGGAAACTTTGAGAAAAATGCAAGGACAAGTATGGAAGCCAGGTCGCTGTTTTCAGAGAGAATAATTCTGCAAATTAGGCGCCTAATACTGAATCTGACAAAGTATGTTTAAAATGACAGTTTCATGGTAAGATAGTCTAAAATATTTGTCAGTAAGAATTTACAACAGCATGAAGTCTTACATCTATCTTTACTTCTACAACTTGTTTGCACCTTGATCCAAAGCAAATGTGTTGTTTGTGACTTCCTGTTACTTACAATTGCAATAATAATAATAATTATTATTATGAATAATTCTGATTCTTAATTTAAAATTATAATTGCATGTGTTCTCTCAGTAGTTACTGTAACTAGCAGTGGCTCTTACTTGCAGCCTCAATAAAGCGGGGGTAGGCGTCGTATGAGATGACGGGCACGGGCAGCTCCCGCAGGTACATCTTGAGCGCTCCTGTGATGATGTTGATGTCTTCATAGGCTTTCGCTGAGATGTCTGTCTTCTCACCATCTGCAGACACGAAACACAAGTTTTTACACAGAAAAGGCCATCTCAGCACTTTACTACTTTGGAAACCTGACCACCAGTATAAAAACTCTTGCTGCGTATCATTGGCCTCACCCCTCGGTTGGACTTGGAGAGTTAAGCATGCGTTTGAGAGCTGTGGCCTACTTGTGCAGGCAGACTGAACAGCACAGGGCTGTGAGCTGGAATGACACTCTGTCATGGATGATCTCCCACACGCCGATCTGGCTCAGAGTTTAGCCCAGCGCAGTTCAAATTCACATCGCTCTCGGCCAAGAAAGACAGCCTCCTCAAACTGCCCACTGCTGAATCCCCAGATACTTATTCAATCTACAGCTAAGACAGGCTGCTGTGTGTGACCCCCGAGTCCACACTGGATTGATCTGGAAGAATACATGGCAGCAGATGGACACTAATCCTTCTCTTACACGTCACTTTGACATTAATGGGAAATCTCATGTAAGCAAATGTACTTGTGCTGTGTCAGTCATCAAGCAAAGTGACGACAGCACCCAGCAATCATTCTGCCTCTCAACAGTAATGGAACTGAAGGAGGAGCTCTCCCATTACTTATCTAACATATTCCACATTTATTCATTTGTTTGGGTCCTATTAGCTTCCACAAGTGGTGGCTAGTAACACACGATTAAAATAGTGTTTGGGCCTGTGTGTGTGTGTGTGTGTGTGTGTGTGAGTGTGTGTACGTGTGTGTACATACGTGTGCGTGCGTGTGTGTGTATACATGTGTGTGTGAACCAAATAGGGGTCTGCTTCTTCTAAACTGTTTTCAAACTGCATATTTTGGTTTATTTTGTATGTATTCTGTTTTTTGTCATTTTTTGTCTTTTGTACAAATTACCACTATTACTACTACTATTAATAGTTTTCCAACTTTTCTTATATATTTCTAACCAAACATCAAACTTTGAAGAAGAGTAGACATTAGTGTTGTGTAACTACTGAGGATTACAGCTGATGCCAAAGACAAAAACAACAGAATCTTGACGAATACAAACCTTTATCAAACGAAGACTTGACCTCTTCAACCGAATCAGTGAATCCTGATATTCTATAAAGCCCTTCAGACTTTAGCCCTGTGGGAAAAATACACACAAAAACAATAGTTAAACGCTGTCACGGCTGTCAAAGCAAATGCAGAAAAATGCGCCTTCTCCCGTCGCCCTGGGTAATCTAAAAGCCTCCTGTAAGCACTCTTGAATATGCATTAGAAATTAAAACCAAAATGGCCACACAAAAAACGGGTAGATGCTAATAGATTTCCACGCCACTGGGCAAAATAATAAAGACATAAATCAAAGTTAGCTCCAGATGTGTGCTAGCAGGCAGACAATGAGGCAGTTTCCTCTGTCGCACAGTGATTTAACTGAGAGGCACTCGGAAACAGACTAATGGATTCCACCAACATTCTCATCAGTTGTCTGAGTGCCCTGAAACATTAACAGCATGAGTAATGTCATCTTTGTATTCTGTCGGTGATAAAACTAAAGTGTGGTGCTTTTATATTCACCACAAATACAGCTCATGCCCAGTTAACACAATTAGATTTGATGTGCGTTTCGTTTGGTGGATTCACAAGGTGTGGTGTATGTACTGCTGGTTCTGCATTCTGATGATTGGTTACGGTGTATTTTCTTTGGTAATGGTGTGATTTAAAGATAACGGTGGTTTAAATTTGAGAATGTTGTGCAGCTTTGTGAGGTCAAACGTGGTTTTTAAAGAAGATAGAAGCATTTTCTCAAATCATGTATCATTCAGCTGGAAGTCTGGGCACCACAGCTAGACATTATCTTTACCATCATTTAGGTCCAATTTTGATTAATTAGTTTATCTAAATAAATGAATTACCAACAGCTTATGAAAGTGTTTTCATTTCCTCTGTATGTTAAAAAGAACATGTGTCCTAACCCAGTGGGATCATTTAGTTTGTTGTGGGCATTTCCTGGGCAACATTTTTTGACTATGCATCCACTCCACTACACTATAAAGACAAAAATACTTTTTGATGTTACTTTTTGCTAAAAAAAAAAAAAAAAGAGGGTGGCTACAAGGTGGAATTTAAAGGCAACTTCTTAATTACTTTTTTTTTCCTATTTCTATTCAATTTTTTTATATAATGTATCTTATCTGGACCTGTGTGTGTGTCTTTGTGTTATTGTTGTATTGAATATAAATATAATTAAAAAGACAATAATCAAAATTCATTAAAAACAAACAAACAAACCTTGATTTAAGAGGGCAATAATGTCTCTTATTACTAACATAAAATCTAAATCAACCTTTGCAGTCAAGTTATTTTGTTTATAATAATTTTGTTCATAGCTTTTTTATATCATTCAGTGCTTACGAAGTAATACTTTGTAGAAAATACAACCTTTTGCATTATAAATGTATATTAAAATCATATTGGTCCTGACTTGATGGCATAAGTGTGACCCCTGTCCCACACTGACCTCTGGACTCGATCTCTCGGATGCACATGTCGACCACCATGGGCCTGGCCGTGTTGTAGGCGTTGACCAGCGTGGTCAGGTCGCAGCTGTAGACTTTGCGGATGTGTCTCAGACTGGGCTTACAGTCGTTGGGGACCAGAGGAGCGCACTGTTTATGGACATTTAAACCACAATCTGCAAAAAAAAAATAAGAAAAGAGAGTAGAATATTAATATAACAAAATACAATTGCCTTCATCCAGGACCAGCAGGGAAAATCACACTATATATGCGCAGCTCTACAGCAAAATTGAATTTCTCCCAGTAATTGAATTTTGTGTTGTGGACATTTAATAAAACGGAGTTAAAGCGCTCACTCCACACATTTGCACCGCACGGGTTAATTGTTCTAAGGCTGGCCCTTTAAACTCATTGGCTAACAGATCGCCGTTAATCCCCTTGATCAATATTTGCCCTTTCAATGTCAGAGAACCACTGGAGAGCGCTTGTCTTGCTGCCAAAGGGGGACATTGAAGTGTCCTTGTACACCGGATAAAACCGGCCATTTCTGGATTCAAACGTTTATTTATTCATCGAGTGGGGAAAAACAAGCAGGAAACAAAGAAATGGACTGAATTGTGCCATTATGAATGCTGTTTAGTGTCTGTGAAAGCAGCCCAGTGGGTGCTCAAATGGTACATTACTGTGTGAGTATCCTTCAGTGAGTCTAGTCTTTAGTCACAGCCCGTGGGTCCACAAGCAGCGCGCTATAAGACCATGATTCACCTTCTCTCTATGGCAGGAGCGGAAGAAGTAGACTTTACATCAATAAGAGAGAGAGAGAGGTATTAGCTGGAGCGGCTGGCCTGTAGGAGGGACACTGAACACTGCTCGCTCCATTCTCTTCCAAATCCCAGCGCCGGCACAAAGGCTGAGGAAGCAGCAATTCAAGCACTGCGGGCTACACCAGACCTACTTTCACGCTGAAATGAGGCCGCGCTGCAAACGCTCACATCTTTTGAGGCTTTTCTAAGTTGGCCTTTTGATGAATGACAAGCCGTTTTCATACTTCAAACACATCATAGTACAAAATATCATTGTAGGTTCTCAAAGATGTGGCGTAAGCTTGATTTTTGGAGCGATGCAGAAAACATTTTGATTAATATGTCTCCCATGAGGACCGCGCGCAGAACACATTGATATGCATTGGGGCAAAAATGTAATTACTTTAAGAGATGATTCTCACAAGTGCATGAGACAGGCAGAGAATAGGACGGCTCCGTTATCAGTAGATGCATTCACAGTGAGGGCGGGGGTCCCATGTGGGGAGGGTGAGGGTGAGGGTGAGACTGTGGCCCCTGGGACCTTGGATCCAGAAGAGTGAGGAGGAGGTTTACCGCACCGTCAACTCTGTCTGGGTTTTTATGGCAAGGATGATGCACCGGGTTTACTTGTTTTGATTTTAAATTTTTAGTATCTTGAAGATTTCTTTAGACACAGACATAGATAGAAATACTAATGTTATCCCGAGGGAAATTCATTTTCTCAACTGTGGATGAGATTGTTATCATCCACAGCTGATTTGTATATTTTAAACAGCCAATCCTTTTTGTAAGCAATCCAGATATAAAATAGTTTGGTTTCTAAACAAGATAAATTTGAAAATGGAGAGAACGTTTGATGTTTAGTTCCACATTACCTATACAACCAATAAGCCTTTGTTTTTATATTATTCATTTTTTTCTGGAATCGGTAACGTATTAATTTTCAATAAGAATCAGAACTCTTTTTGTAGCCATTGTAAATAACAGGAAATTGCTAATTTGTGAAAAAATTGAGTTAAGGTTAATTAGGGTCAATTAAACTAGTTTTTTCATCTACACTTTCTATATAAACAAAATATGGTGTCTTTTCGATGAGAATAAGAGACCAACAAAACTGTTCCAGCAATTTGATTTCATAATAATTGTGCCACTTCATTATCCTCATTTTTTGTTTCCCAGCCATGAGATGTTGAAATTGGTGCCTGAATGGCCTGACCTCGCTGTGGGGCTGAAGCTGGTGAATTTTAATGTGTGGAAACAGAGCTCGCAGTCCTCATTAAACAGACATGCCAGCTTTGTTTTCCTTCATGACCGTGTGAGGGGATGAGACCGGAGGATGAGGGGGGGGTCTATACGCACTACTATACTGACGAGCAAATGTGGCACAACAACCACAACCACAACCAGAGGCAGAAGCAGAAGCTGAAGCTGCCTCTGTGGCACTGGGCCAAACACACTTAGCACATTCACACACAAAAAGGGGGTTGAGCCCATTTTTTGGTATGCTAATTCGTACATCATGTGAAACTGGGTTGTCCTAGATACTGATACTGTGATGGAATGGAAATGGAAGTTGGGAAATGGGAACATATGTGGTTGGAGTGGTATTGTTGTTGGGTTTTATAGCTTTAAAAACATGACATCAATATTTAATGCTAAAGCCGTGTGGCACACTTTGTTTCATCTATTAAACATGGCCGACATGGATTGTGCCGGATTGTAACACGGTTCATTGATGGGAGAGTAACCACAGATAGACTGAAGATTCTCACACTGCGTTCTTTGTCCACAATAGAGGCTTGTTGAGCGAGTGACTGCGCATTCTCTAGACATGTAGATATGTTTGGCACAGAAATAGCATCTTCTTTAAATAGGGCAAAAAGAGAAGATTCCATGGCAACAAGCCTTTCTACTAATATCAGAGTTTCCATGGATGTATCCCTTCAGTATTCCACACAACACTGTCACCATTATGTTACAAATATGGGATGTCTAGAATGTGAAGATGTCATACTATTGAGTGGGAAGCCAAAAACCCCTAACATTTTAATAATAGTTCTCCATAACATGATGTGATGCCACTGGAATTATGTAGAAAAACTAAAAAGGTTCATTGCTTTGTCTTTCTATCATTTGGTTTTAGTATATACAGTAAATATAGTGACAGTACACAGATGAAGCTGGCATCACCAACACTTCTTGTTGAGTGTGTGTGTGTGTGTTTGGGAATAAAAAAACAAGCAACTTTCAGCTGATTTGAAAGCAAAGCATTAAGATCAGAAACACAAAAATGTGGTGCACCTTATTGGTTAAAGGATGATTGAAAGCTGCTTTGTGTATTTGAACAATAAGAACTTTGCCTCGGGTGTGAATGGGAGAAAAAAAAAGAAGGAAAAAAAAAACATACTAGGGCAATGGTTTTGACATAATCTTAACTTTGCATTACATCACTCAATCCCAGCCTTTATTTCATTGTGTTATACAACTAATCTGGCAATGGGCTGCTGGGGGGAGTCGGTTAATGCTAAAGCTCTTAATCCAGCACCAGATGCACTAAAAACCAAGTAACCTACATAAATAAATGCTCACTTGGAAAATGCTAAGAACAGAAAATGTGTGTGTGTGTGTGTGTGTGTGTGCTACAGTCTATGTTGTGTGCATAGAACAAACCTGAACATTTGACTCCCTGCGCCATTAGCCCCCACATGAAGTTGGCACAGTGTTCGCACCAGTGTGGCCCCCGAAATGTGTGAACCTACAACAAAGGAGAACAGGTTAGACTTTCATACAAGCTGAAAAAAATCACAAATCACGACTAACCAAGAATAACATTTGCTAATTATACAGCTGGTTCTCAATGCTCCTATCATCTGCCCTGACTTGGGTTCTCCTGCTGTTCTGGTCATATTTACAGACAGCATGCCGCCATCTTGCATCAGCAGAATTCTTTAACATTGTTGGAGCCACGCAGCTATCCACTCTGTCATGAAAAATTAATATCTCCATCCTCGGTCCCTCTGTGACCTTTTCAAACTCACCATCTGCTAATCAGACATGTTGTAAAGCTATTATATGACTGTGGCTGTTGTTAGGACACAATGAAAAACATTAGTGTCCTCAAAAAGGTCAAAGAGTTGTGATGAGTTGGGCTGATGTAAGAAAGAGCTTATAGAAGAGTTATTTGGGTCATGAGTCTGAAAATGTGAATTCTGTTTTGAAAGATTTGATAAACATTTTGGATTTCATTGTAGTTTGGATATTTCTTCATGATATGAGGCAATGGCTGTATTTTTAACGAAGGCCATGGATTGTGGTTGCCTTGTTGGTTTATGAAAAGTATTGTAAAATCTGAAATGAAACAAGACTAGTATCAAAACTAGATTATCATGATACTCGACCATTTGAGAAACTATCAATACTGGGGGGAAAAATCGCATAAACAGGGCAAAATGTGAGATTCTCTGAGCAGTTTGTGAAAATGTTGTAGACAAAAGCTAGTATGAACTCTTTTGGTAACATAAAAGTACTCTAATATTGAATTGTTGTTAAAGTTACAAATTGTTACTCATTGACTAAAAACATGTCAGTTTTTAAATGATCAAGACAATTTCACAAGATCAGAATCGAGTCTGTAATTTTAGTATCGAGACAAACGCTATTGTCTCCACACTAAAGCTCTCCCACAGAGCCCTTTAATGGCAATAGAAATGACAGAGCCAGGCGGGCAGCAGATGCTTTGTGGTTTTTGGACAGTGCCAGACCCCTATCGTTGTTGCCATGAGAAAAATATGGCGAAGGAGAAGCCTTGTTGTTGTGACACTCCAGACCCGGGGGCAGAGCAGCCCTTGGCATCGTGGCACAGGCAGCTTTGACACCTCACCGCAGAGAAGGTGTGAGCGTCAGGAGGATAATCTGCATTTGGAAACACCGGAGGGTCGAGAGAAAACCCCCATGTGGAAGCAGGTAACAACAGCCCGGCCAATCAGAGCGGGCGCTGACATCCAGGGGGTGACACGCAGCTTCCTGATTTGTGCCAAGGGAGGAAGGCTGTGTGTTTGTTGTTATCGCGAGCAGCCATAATCTCGTCATATGTTGTTTTGTGATGTTGAGTGTGTTTTGGTACTTGATTCTTTTGTGTAAGAAGAATCAAGCCAAGGACATAGACATAGACACACATGATAGTGGCTTTCTATAGAATAACAGAAAACACGATCCCAACAATTACATCCCTATTTTTATGATATGTCTCAATAAGTTAAAAGGTCTGAAGATCCTTAACTTTCATGGCAAACATAATGTGTAATCAAGAGTAGTAGACAAGCAGACAGCTAGTACACATATGCAATAACAGATTTAGGCTAGTCCACATAAAATTCTAGTGATGAAGAAAAAGCTCCATTATACTCATGATGTAATGTTGTCTTCCTCTCCTCCCAGTGAAACCAGTCGCCTGAGCCAAACTGGGATAGACTGATCCACTGTTCCCCTCTCTATGCGCCTAATCTGCCCATCTGCTGCTCAAATGAACCAGGCCGGACCAAAGAAACCCACAGAAGTACACAGACCACCAACACATTTCCCTTTGATGAACCCCCTCTGAAGACACTCTGTTCCCTCTCCTCCCACAACACAGAGAGCCCTCAGGCCAAACATGATGAAACACTTGACTTAGAGCCGTAAGCCGGGTTCAAACTCACCTTAAAGTTATGGATCTTCTCTGCCCTGGGCGTGCTCTCCTTCAGCGTGGCTCGGCGCACCAGCGATGTGAGCTGGGAATAGGCAAACAGTTTCAGTGGTTGCCAGAAAGCCGCTGGAGGTTTCTGTGGCCCCACTCTCATCCCCAGAGCTGCGGCCAACATGTCCTCCTGATTGGCCTCCCGATTGGCCTTTTGCACAAGGGAATTCTCCTCGTATGACTCCTTGGATGGCATCTTGTTGCCGAGGAAACAAAGTGAAAGTAGGAGGAGGGGGAAAAGTCCAGCAATTCACAACAAAACTGCTTAGTGTTCAGATGCTGCCAGTTCCAGCGTGACAAGACATGGTAGATGTTTAAAAAAAATGACAGAAAAGCAAAATCAGTGGTATGGTCCGTTATATCCGTTCAGTGATGAGAAAGTAGAAGCAGTTAGATCTGGGAGATGACAACGCCAGGTTTCAAAAGAAAAAAGCAGTCCTAGATGCTACAGTACATATGCAGATGAGCTGGCTCTTGGCTAATCCTCTCCTCCCTGTGCAGTGCTGATATTCCTGCTGGAACACTCAGCCCTATGTGTGTGTGGATGCTGTCATGAGAGGGAGGGGGGAGGAGTCGGGAGGATTAAACACGTCCCACCAGCCAATCACGTCACAGAACCAGCGGCTTTATAGTAACCGCCACCCCGCCCCCACCGCGACCACCACACTGCCAGCTCTGTCCCCATCAGATATACAGAGAGAGGAGGGGGGTGTAATAAAGGGTGGGATGATAATGAGCAATGAATGAGTCAAGAGGAGTGGGTTGCAGCCTGGAGAACTTGAACAGTGGGCCGTTAGAGTGGGCACAAGCTATTTTCAAAATCATGTTACCACAGAAACTGCAGCGCGCACAAAGAGCCAGACGCACAAAAGGCGACCCAGCAGCAAACGCGCAAAAACTATGAGATCACCGCTGTTGACGCAACCGTGAGAATTCTCCACCTTCTTTAGAGGAAAATGAAATAAAAAGCCCTGAAAGGACATGGATAGATAATTATTAAACATAAATATTGTGAACTGGCATCATTAAAAGATTATGATCCAGTGATATTCTAAAGCCATTCTTACATTTAGGGATGAAAGCGATATTGTTATCTTATCGATAACAATAATAATACATTTTATTTTATAAGGAACCTTTCTGGGCACTTCTTGGACATTCATTATAAAAATATTGAAAAAGCCACAAAATAAAACTTACTTACTAAAATTACAGTCGCGTTCCAATAAAAAAATCATTCTTTTGTATTATGATAATCTTTTTTTTCCACTAAACTCAAAGTTATTTCATATCATTCATCTCTAGTCTGCTTTCTATGAAATATAATCTCTGTTGGCTGCAGTTAGATCCAGATTTTTCAGATTTAGTTTTTGGCTGATTCAGATTTAAAATACTATCAATACCAAAATGAGCAGATACTATACAAATGGTTCCGTTGTCTGGCATCATGGAAAACTGAGTGCTGTTCTGGGCGAGCAAAGGACATTAAGTAAGTAAGTAATTTAAGTAATGTTTATTTATATTGCGCATTTTACAGATCAATGTCACCCTAAGCGCAATTTAAAAGCTTCTTTGCTTTTTCGCTCAACTGAGAAATAATGATATAAAATATATATATTCTACATTGCCTGTCGCTGTGTTTGGAGCCAACATTCAAACCAGCAAAGTTTTTATGCGACAGAGACGATATCCGATACCAGGATTGGGATTTGCTCATCCGTAATGAGTTTCAAGCACTTCCACATGTTTACAGACCATAACCCCCGCAGAGACACCCATTGTTCTAACACCAGAGCAATGATTAACTACAGAATAACAACTTAAAAAGAATGGGATATGATGTTTGAAAAGAAATTATCATGATAATAACAATAATACATTTTATTTAGAAGCTCCTTTCAAAACATCCAAGGACACTGTACAAGCATGGTCAAAAACAGTGCAATTAATCAAGGTTTTGGGGTGACATGTGGGGAAAGAAAGTCTGAAAAGGTGAGTTTTGAGTCTGGATTTGAACAGGGGAAGAGAGTCGGTGTTGATATTTGCACACAGTCACAATGTCTAAGTTTCAAGCCTTTACATTTCAAATACAGTCCTTATTTAGAGCCATGACGGTGATGTGGGTGAGCAGCATTTCTCTCCAATGTGATTATGCTCCCACGACTCCGCTTTCATAACAGTCTAGCATTCTCACCTCCCCGCAGGAAGTGCCTGTTCAGTCTCTGCTTCAGGAATCAATAAGTGCAGCCATAAGGGACGCAGCCACGGGGGTAGATGCCTGTGGACAACAAAAGAAACCAGGTGGAGAGTGTTCTTATAGAGTGGAATATCTAAGTTGGGTATAAAAGTGCTGTTTGAACTCAGCGGACGTCTGGGCTCTCGAGCACCTTTTTGGAAATAGCTGTAGATAAGAGCCAGTGTTTCTCTCTTCTGTTCAGACCCTGGGCACTTTACTCTGTTTGCTCGATAATTGCCTGGCCTGCTGTTGAGTGCATAAGGAGGGCCCGGCTCTCCCAGGATGTGGCTTCCTTTGAAAGTATGCCTCTAATTGACACTGATTGATTTGTTTTGAAAACCTGTCCAAAACTGCTGCGATGGAGCAAGCTCAGTGATACAGCACGGTCAGCGACAGTGGGGCGCGAAAGTTTGGGCACCCCACATCAAAGTTTCTGTTCATTTGAATGATTCACAAAGGATTTTACTGCTCACACATTGCCATAACGTCTCAAAAATAATCTTGTATCATTTTTATTTTTTTATACTTTTAGTTTTAGATTGAGGGATTTTCGCTGATTCTTACTTTTAAACGGCTTTCAGTTCCGGCCTACATTTTCGTCAAGTGCACAGTGATGAGTTTTGAACCCGTCGGCTGTGATAAAACGAAAGGCAGAGTTAAAACTAGAGGAAAGTGAGGTAAAAGAGTAAAGGACATAACATCTTTTGAGAAGGGAATTGAGGACTTGAAAAAGGAGGAGGCTGAGGAGATGGACTTGTCTAAAATAGAAATAAGGAACCCAACGTTTTGCATGAGCAGATTGTGGCCCGGCTCTTAGATTATAGAGCTATAAAGGAAGAGTTTGAAATGAAGGTCTGGCAGGAAGTCCATTTTGAAAAGGTAGAAAAATTCACTCAGATTAAGGGATGTGTGGATCAGAAGTACAACCAGCAGGACCTGAGCTGTAGTGTCATGTCTCAACCGAAAGAATGTTGACATGACCAGCCCTGATCTTTTTTTTCATCTTCTTTTTGAATTGCAATCAACAAAAATAAAGCCTGGCCTTTTGTGTCTGATCTGTAACTCCATGTCTGATGGAGATCTGGGGTGCCCAAACTTTGGCTGTTTGCGTGCCTTACTTAATACAATGTTATGTCACAAAATCCAATCACTCAATCTGTGAGTGACCGTAAAACTTTCTTATCGTTTTATTTTAAGCAATTCCACATTCCCTTGCGTCTCTTTGTAAGCCATTAAGCTGAAGAAATGCTGAGTGTTTGTATGGCTTAGGGAGGTTGTTATGCAAAGACAATGGTTTTTTTCCCCCCTAATGCACTGTTGACCTTGCACAACTGTAAGCTAGATCTGTCTTCATTTTGATAAAACACATACATCACATACATCCAAAGAACTGCATGTGGCCTGTTTTTGAATGATCTAAAAGCAAATGATAAAATGAGGTTACATAAGCTTACATAATGGGAACGGAAGTGAATGGAATCCAAGTGGTGTGGAAATATAGAAATACTAGCCGACTCTCGCTGTGCCATAAATGTTTAACTCAATAGAAAAGCGGAGAGTCTGGCTCGCAGCACCACTGTGACAACGCATGCACAAAATACAGAGGGAGAGCCTTGAAATTACCCATGCATAGGAGGACTATCGTATTAATGGCGTGCCCTGTAGATAAATTGGGGCAGCCTATTGTGAGGTTCTCCCATCCCGAGCAGCACGTAAGCATGTGGCACGGTTCAAATTGTTTCCTTTTTGCTGTGCTTGCAAGAAAGCTGAACAAATTACACCATATTTTCGCGGGACAAATAGATTACCTGGATGTGGCTGCAGCAGTCTGGGTTCTGACAGTGATGTATGGCAGGCTGCTATCTGCGCTCTCTATTCAAACAGGAAGGTCACCGCATGCCGAGGAGAAGCTCTTTACCATGCATGGGCCCACTGTTGTGTGCAAGAGTCAGACATATTTGTTTGCCTTTATTCCTGTACGGAGGAAAATAAAGAAATATGCATTGATGAAATCGTTATGGCAGGTTTTGAGTTCAAACATTCTTCATTTGTGTGTGAAGAGAGGGGTCTTTGTGGAGCTGGTTTTTATTAAATTCCAATAAAATGGCTTGAAAGTATGCAGACATTCGAATTTGGTTTTGAAATGTATACTCATCATTAAGTAAAATAATCAACACAAAACTATTTTTCAATTCATAGTTGATTGTAGGTCTTATTATACACGGTCTATGGTGTGGAGGGTACTTGCCCGTGTAAGTAGGAGCATGAATGAAGCTTTCAGAACTTGGTGAATGAGTCATTGTGCGGGGGCTATTTTGGCAACAGGCAACTGATGATGACAGGCTGCAATAATTGTGCCAATACCATAGACTGCATAACTAACACATAGAGACTTCTGCTTTGGAGGTGAACAGAGATGGAGCGTTTATGGAACATGACAATCTTGACAATCAGGGTCCTGCATACGTTCCCACTTCCATGAAAAATAGGCCCCATGTTCCTTCAGCTCTGTATTTCCCGAGCCCTATGTTCCCTCTGCAAGATTAGAGTTAAGGGCTAGATAAGGTTGAATGTCAGCGGATACAATCTGATACAATTTGATGATAAACGTGGGACCATAAGACCTCATTTATATTTTTAAGCTACTGAGACATATACAGTTTTGATTGAATGACCTTTTTCAGGAGAGACATTCACATCTAAATAAAAGAACTGCTCTGATAACTGCCCTTTACTGTTAGCTCTTATAGCTGTGGCTCTGCATTGTAGTGAATAACACATGTGAGCAATGCATAAAATAAAAATAGTTGATTTGATTGACAAATGGAATGTTCCCAGCCAACTCTATGTTGAAGCATTGCTCAACATAGATTACAACATGATGTTTAATGCCTCTCATGTGTTACAGCATGTTCAGTGCCCTTTATAGGTTAATACTGCGCGTCAGTGTGGGAGCCTTACATAACAGTGCATCCTCCTCCACATCTCTGGGGACAAAGACTTCATCATTTGGTTTTATGTAAGCAGGAAAAAACATAGGCACAAAAGGTCGTCTACCACAGGTTCTTCCTGCACAAAATGCTCACTCATAGTGAATGAAACAACTCGTCAAAAATGGATTCAGACCATTGTTGCTGTTGTTGAGTTAGAGAACACAGAACTAGACAACATTCCAGAGTTATCTACAAGCAAAGACCAAAGTTGTATTTAAGGGTCTTAAATTCTTTCATTGAGGCCTGAAGGTCGTGGGTTCAATTCCCACCTCCACACCTTCTCCACTGACTCCCACTGATGACTGCTGTCGTTGTGTCCTTGGGCAGGACACTTAACCCCACTTTGCCCAAAGCCCCCACTGAAAGATCAAGGCTATGCTCACACTCAGAGAGCAGCCGTCCTCCTGTGGACTCACCACCTGCAGAGGGTCAGTGAGGGGCTGGTGCTATGAGACTTGGGTGGCATCTCTGATTGCCACCCCCCTGACCCAGAAATGGATTAAAGGGTAGAAAATGGATGGATGGATGGATGGACATTCTTTCATTGTTTAAAAATGTCTATCCTACATATAATAACAGACTTAGGGTCTGTAAAACACACCGTTGAAATATAAATGAAATGTAGGAGGCCATTAACAGTAAAGATAATGTCTTTGAAATGGTCCTGTTCAGCTTGTAACCAGTTATTGTAGTTTTTATGGAAACAAAAATGTGGACAGATTTTGTGATCTGTAACAGTTATGCAGAGACTTAACTGTGCCCTGCGGCTGGTTTTACTGCAGACATTCACTGTAGTGTAACATCTTTCACGGATTATTGAGACAGGCCTATGTTAATTCAATTACTTCTGTATAAAGATAAAAACACCTACAGAGAAACGTTTGCACTCTGGTCCTCGTCAGGTGGCCTCTTGTCGCTGCCGTAGTTAAGCATCATTGATATTCTCTGTTGACACAAACCTGTGGATGTGGAGCATATTGCTCTGTTTCAGGCGGCGTGGAGCCACCACATCTGTTCACAGGAGCAGCTTCCCAGGAGTACGATGCTACTGAGCTGGTGGACTTTTTTTCTACACCTGCTGCCTGTCTTAGCTGCTCAGATTATCTGACGAGTCCCAGGAGGAGGACATGTTAATACAAGGAGCTGAGCTATGAACAATACAATTAGTATGGTTTATGCCACACTGATAGAAATCACAAGGAATGACAGGTAGTGATTCAAGTGTTTCATTGTGGGACAAAATTAGATGTTCGGATAATGAGACAGGGTTGACAAGACCTGGATAGTGAAGACATCTACCTCATGCTTGTACCTGCGGATGGAGGTGGGAAAGTCTGTGGGGAAGTGTTTTTAGTGATTCCCAAGGATAGATTTCATGGGCTGAAGTTAACAGAGACAACACACAGCCCAGTGGTGTATGATTTTATGGTAGTGTTATAGAAATAGTATAGAAATCTGAATTAACATGTCATTAACTCTTGGAGGAAATAGACCAGGGGTGTCAAATATTCAGGTTAAAACTGGACTCACATGAGGAAAAGGGTGGAGTCTGGTTGTGCTACTCCTTCACACCTTTTGAGGACTGGTTTCACACCCCTGAGTTAGATAGACTTTATTACATCGTTAAACTGTTTTGTGCACATTTGCCGGAATCGTTGAAGTCTGACTCTTGCCACATGGTTCTCACACCTCCAGGATAGAACAACGAGTGATAATTAGGAAAGCTAGGTTAAACTTTTTCCAGTTCATACGAAATGCAGGGGAGAAAAAAAACATTATGATAAAGATGCAGTCCACCCGAAATCCAAACGCTTATGCAACCCGTTGAGTTCAAGTCCCCTCTTTGGCCTCCCGTTATCTAACCTCGCTTTATGTGGGAGAGAATACATAACAGTGCAATTCATCACAAGCAGAATTTATTTCAAAGCAAAGTGCGATTGTCAGTTAGGACGTAATCTTTTACTGCACAGCCGAGTCGGAACAAGGCTTTTCATTGTAAGAGAAGTACCTCACTGGCCCCAGGCTGAACCAAGGACTGTCTACACTGGGGTCACTGCTCATTTAGCATCTTTGCCATCAGCTAATGAGTTCATAACTTAAAAATAACAATTGTAAACCACTTTGTGACTCTGGTCTGTGAAAGGCAGTATATCAATAAAGGTTACTTACTTAACTTACATTTTGTGGGTTCAAGAAAAATGAGCCAATACATTAGAAGTATTTAATAAGTAAAAATATTGAATAAGTAATACCGATGCAGAAAAGAGATTGTTTTATGTGTGTCATTGACATTCATTCAATTATTGGCATTAGAAGACAGACAATTACACATAACAGTAACAACACAAATGTGAATTGGATTATAGATATTTTTGAGTAAATACATAAGAAAGAAAATCAAGTTTATAATCAAGGCCTATAAATATTTGTTGTTCTTCTTATAATGATGGAAAAACACAGTCAGATAAACAAATATGCTCCTTGATTGTATTAATTCATCAAAATCATCTTGAATTTGAGGAGGAGGGAGAGATCACACACTGTTCCCTTTTCACTGTCGACTCAAACACCAACCACAGCAGAGGGCCCTCATGTGGGGCTTCACAAAAGGCCACCAGACAAGTCACTCAGACTGGGATCTATTTTAATGTCTCTGCACACTTTTGTTGTTTATTTAGGATTTAGTTTCTTTCTAAAAACATTTCAGATATTGTTTTACCTATTACTGTCTTGTTCAGCTTCTATTTGCCATGTACTTTGATTCTTCATGTAAATGCCACAATCTGGTGGATGACCCTGAAACTGGCCCCTCCCATCTCCACACCCCATCTACTCCCCCTGAACACGAAACTCCAAACGACAATAGACTAAAGGTGAGGCCTAGGTATAAGAAAAGTAATTTGGTTGTTCAATTTAAATTCAGCAAAAGTTTTAAGAACATAATCTTTACACACGATATACTCAACACCAGGATAAAACATGAATTCAAGCACATGAGTTGGAGGGCACCTGCGTTTGTATAATGTGAATGTAAAAAAATGTGTTTTTAATTGTGTTCAAAGCCCTTCTTGGCACAGACATTGCAAAAAAACCTTGGCTATGAATGTTGTAGTGTTTCACATGTTGATGGTGTAAATACCTCAATGAAATGAAATAAATGGTATGAATGCATAAAGTATGACAAATTCAATGATTAAAAATAATAACTAGAAACTTGCAATGGCTGAAGCCATTGCGATTGACTGCGGAACAGATCTAATGTGGAAATCTGCTAAAAAAAATCCTTGAAATCCTTTAAAAGGCCTTGAAACTGTTAAAATACTTGATAGATATTTGAAACTCCTGAAGTCCTTGAAATTGTTGAAACCTTTAAACTCCTGAAATCCTTGAAACTGTTGAAACATTGAAACTCCTGAAATCCTTGAAACTTTTTTAAACCTGGAAACTGTTGAAAGTGTGGAAACTCCTGAAATCCTTGAACCTCCTGATATCCTTGAAACTGGTTACATTCTTAAACAGTTGAAATCCTTGAAACTACTGAATGTATTGAAAGTGTCCTTGAAACTGAAAAATCCCCTCACCGCTGAAACAATTTGGTTCCTGTAACTAAGGAAACCTGGTCTGTGGTCATTATCTGGTGGTGGTCTGAGTCTTCGTTTGGGTCTTGGTCTGGTGGTATAATGCAACCTATTAGGTTGCATTATACTGGTTTACATGGAAAAATCCCTATTAGGTTGCATTATACTGGTTTACATGTACAAATCCCTATTAAGTTGCTTTATACTGGTTTACATGTAAAAACCCCTATTAGTTTACATTATAGTGGTTTACATGTAAAAATCCTTATTAAGTTGCATTATACTGGTTTACATGTAAAAACCCCTATTAAGTTCCATTATACTGGTTTACATGTAAAAACCCCTATTAAGTTCCATTATACTGGTTTACATGTAAAAACCCTATTAAGTTGCATTATACTGGTTTACATGAAAAAACCCTATTAAGTTGCATTATACTGGTTTACATGGAAAAATCCCTATTAAGTTGCATAATACTGGTTTACATGGAAAAATCCCCATTAAGTTGCATTATACTGGTTTACATGAAAAAAACCCTATTAAGTTGCATTATACTGGTTTACATGGAAAAATCCCTATTAAGTTGCATTATACTGGTTTACATGGAAAAAACCCTATTAAGTTCCATTATACTGGTTTATATGTAAAAAAACCCTATTAAGTTGCATTATACTGGTTTACATGGAAAAATCCCCATTAAGTTGCATTATACTGGTTTACATGAAAAAAACCCTATTAAGTTGCATTATACTGGTTTACATGAAAAAAAACCCTATTAAGTTGCATTATACTGGTTTACATGGAAAAATCCCTATTAAGTTGCATTATACTGGTTTACATGGAAAAATCCCTATTAAGTTCCATTATACTGGTTTACATGGAAAAAACCCTATTAAGTTGCATTATACTGGTTTACATGTAAAAACCCCTATTAAGTTGCATTATACTGGTTTACATGGAAAAATCCCCATTAAGTTGCATTATACTGGTTTACATGAAAAAAACCCTATTAAGTGGCATTATACTGGTTTACATGAAAAAAACCCTATTAAGTTGCATTATACTGGTTTACATGGAAAAATCCCTATTAAGTTGCATTATACTGGTTTACATGGAAAAATCCCTATTAAGTTGCATTATACTGGTTTACATGGAAAAATCCCTATTAAGTTGCATTATACTGGTTTACATGAAAAAAAACCCTATTAAGTTGCATTATACTGGTTTACATGTAAAAACCCCTATTAAGTTGCATTATACTGGTTTACATGGAAAAATCCCTATTAAGTTGCATTATACTGGTTTACATGGAAAAATCCCTATTAAGTTGCATTATACTGGTTTACATGGAAAAATCCCTATTAGGTTGCATGATTACACTGAAGTCCTTGAAACTGCTGAAGTCCTTGAAACTGCTGAAGTCCTTGAAACTGTTGAAGTCCTTGAAACTCTTGAAATCTTGAAACTGCTGAAATCCTTGAAACTGTTGAATCCTTGAAACTGTTGAATCATTGAAACTGTAGAAATGTCTGAAAGAGCTGAAGTCCTATTAAAATGCATGGGCCTATTAAAATGCATTGCAGAATTCTCAATGCAGAATTCTCAAAACTTGTCCGATTGCGGAAAAACCGGAAATCGCTGAAGTCCAAAAGTAATAGCAATAATCTCCCAAACATGTGGAACGTTTTGATGTATAACTAAATTGTTGAAAATGTGAAAGCTGTGAAACGTGTCAAAAAAAATGACGGAATAAAGAAATACAAAACCAATGGTTTACTGCGGAAGGTTCCGCAGTTAAAATCAATAGATATTTGAAACTCCTGAAGTCCTTGAAATTGTTGAAACCTTTAAACTCCTGAAATCCTTGAAACTGTTGAAACATTGAAACTCCTGAAATCCTTGAAACTTTTTTAAACCTGGAAACTGTTGAAAGTGTGGAAACTCCTGAAATCCTTGAACCTCCTGATATCCTTGAAACTGGTTAAATTCTTAAACAGCTGAAATCCTTGAAACTACTGAATGTATTGAAAGTGTCCTTGAAACTGAAAAATCCCCTCACCGCTGAAACAATTTGGTTCCTGTAAACTAAGGAAACCTGGTCTGTGGTCATTATCTGGTGGTGGTCTGAGTCTTCGTTTGGGTCTTGGTCTGGTGGTATAATGCAACCTATTAGGTTGCATTATACATGAAAAAACCCTATTAAGTTGCATTATACTGGTTTACATGAAAAAAACCCTATTAAGTTGCATTATACTGGTTAACATGAAAAAAACCCTATTAAGTTGCATTATACTGGTTTACATGGAAAAATCCCTATTAAGTTGCATAATACTGGTTTACATGGAAAAATCCCCATTAAGTTGCATTATACTGGTTTACATGAAAAAAACCCTATTAAGTTGCATTATACTGGTTTATATGTAAAAAAAAAAACCCTATTAAGTTGCATTATACTGGTTTACATGTAAAAATCCCTATTAAGTTGCTTTATACTGGTTTACATGTAAAAACCCCTATTAGGTTACATTATAGTGGTTTACATGTAAAAATCCTTATTAAGTTGCATTATACTGGTTTACATGTAAAAACCCCTATTAAGTTCCATTTATACTGGTTTACATGTAAAAACCCCTATTAAGTTCCATTATACTGGTTTACATGTAAAAACCCTATTAAGTTGCATTATACTGGTTTACATGGAAAAATCCCTATTAAGTTGCATAATACTGGTTTACATGGAAAAAATCCCCATTAAGTTGCATTATACTGGTTTACATGAAAAAAACCCTATTAAGTTGCATTATACTGGTTTACAAGGAAAAATCCCTATTAAGTTGCATTATACTGGTTTACATGGAAAAATCCCTATTAAGTTGCATAATACTGGTTTACATGGAAAAATCCCCATTAAGTTGCATTATACTGGTTTACATGTAAAAAACCCTATTAAGTTGCATTATACTGGTTTACATGGAAAAATCCCTATTAAGTTGCATTGTACTGGTTTACATGGAAAAAACCCTATTTAAGTTGCATTATACTGGTTTACATGGAAAAAACCCTATTAAGTTGCATTATACTGGTTTACATGGAAAAAACCCTATTAAGTTGCATTATACTGGTTTACATGTAAAAACCCCTATTAAGTTGCATTATACTGGTTTACATGGAAAAATCCCCATTAAGTTGCATTATACTGGTTTACATGAAAAAAAACCCTATTAAGTTGCATTATACTGGTTTACATGAAAAAACCCTATTAAGTTGCATTATACTGGTTTACATGGAAAAATCCCTATTAAGTTGCATTATACTGGTTTACATGGAAAAATCCCTATTAGGTTGCATGATTACACTGAAGTCCTTGAAACTGCTGAAGTCCTTGAAACTGCTGAAGTCCTTGAAACTGCTGAAGTCCTTGAAACTCTTGAAATCTTGAAACTGCTGAAATCCTTGAAACTGTTGAATCCTTGAAACTGTTGAATCATTGAAACTGTAGAAATGTCTGAAAGAGCTGAAGTCCTATTAAAATGCATGGGCCTATTAAAATGCATTGCAGAATTCTCAATGCAGATTTTTGTCCGATTGCGGAAAAACCGGAAATCGCTGAAGTCCCAAAAGTAATAGCAATAATCTCCCAAACATGTGGAACGTTTTGATGTATAACTTGTGGAAATTGTTGAAAATGTGAAAGCTGTGAAACGTGTCAAAAAAAATGACGGAATAAAGAAATACAAAACCAATGGTTGACTGCGGAAGGTTCCGCAGTCAATCAATGAGAAATTGGATGCCGTCACATTTTATGTTTTGACAGTGGAGAAAATTGAATATTTCAGAAAGGGCAGCGAGAGCAAGAGATGAGGCTTATGGTGATCGTAGGGATTAAAGAGGTACAGAACGGCAATGTCCCTTCTCCCAATACTCCTCAGTGTCCTCCCATTCTGCATACTGATCATTGTTAGTATACATTAAACCCAGCTGCAATGACCTGTGATGTCACGTGGGTAAAATTAAATGAGCCCAATTTTAAAAACGGTAATACAAATTAAAACCCAGGGAAAACACGTGGACCGAGGACAGAAGTGAAACAGAAACGGGGAGTGAAGAGACACAGGTGATACACATGAGGTAATCAGACAACAGGAAGTACAACTACAGACACAGAGTAACACATTTCAAAATAAAACAGGAAGTAAAGCTAAACCATGACATGTGAAGGACTTTTGAGAATAAACTTTTATCAAAAAACAGAATTTCCCTTGGAACATTTTAATTAAAGGATCTCTTTAAACATGGATTACTTAACAATGCGTTCTCCTCATCCCCCTGTTCTGTAACTGCGGATGCAACACTGACATTTCCCCTCTGTGACACAAATAATGAATCCCTAAAGAATAATTGACAAAGCGAATTGCCACTAGAGGCGCTCTAATGCACTATTTTTTATTTTATTTTTAAGCGCTGGTTGTGTTCCGGTCCTGAGTGTAACTCGAGACTTGAGTTGTTCCATATCTTATTACCATAAATACCATGTTTAAATCTGAAACATGGACGGAAATCACTTTGAACAACAACATTTTTCTGTCAATTGAATTGAGGGATCAACAAAAAACAGGTTACACCAAATCTATAACATTTGACATAATCCATTTTAAACTCATCATAGACTGAAAAACGTGATGAAAAATAAGTCAAAAATTGCTCAAATTTGGCAAAATGTATCTTTATTTAAGCACATTTTGACTTCCTTAATACAAGCTGGGACGAACTAAAGAAAATAGTTTTAAAAAGATACAAGAATGGTCTTCCTTGGAATGAGAACATCTTTTTCTTGAATCAAGACTAAATTGTCCGGTTGGCAAATGTTGCTGCAGTGTAAACTCTCTTACAATTGTGACTTCAAGGACTGCTTAGATCATAATGCAATGATAGTTCCACATTTCTGTGGCATGACAAGTTGGTCTCAGGCTGGTAAATCTGACCCGAGGCCTCTTGAATTCTTATGTAAGTAAAGTCATTTTCAGATGTACGATAAGAAAGACAATGCCATCAGTCATCTTCTTATAAAACACAAAATGTTCAGTTTGAAGAGCTAAGAAGAATGACCTCATATGACCTGAGTAAAAGTGTTAATGTCCATCTTTGAATTGATTAACTTTTCTTTATTATACACTATCTCTGTATCAGCACGTCAAAAAACTAATGTAGTATTGTATGATAAAGAAGAATAGTTTGTGACTAATCTACAAAAACAAAAACAAAGGCAAGGCAGGTTTATTTGTATTGCACAATTCATACACAAGGCAACTCAAAGTGCTGAACAAAACAAAATAGAAACACTTACACAAGGCATTAAAACCATAAATAACCACAGTACATTAAAAAGAGTCAAGATAAAGATTAAAAAAACGTTGCCTTCTAAAAGGAGCACTTCTTCCAGATTTTCTAACCTGTGCTAAATGGAATATTCCTGAAAGCCCATCGAACGCAGCGGTGAATAGCCCTCACTTGATTTAATGGAGGACGTTAAAACAGTGATTAGCTTGTCTTTGTCTCCTTGATGAATTCATTGGGTGCAGGGAAAGCAAACAGCTGCTAATCAGCCTCGGCAATCACCAACGCCACACACTCTGTAAGAATATTCTAGACCACAGCCACGTCTACGTTCAGGTCAACGTCTGACGGAAACGTGTTTGTGAGAGGCAGCCATTTTGTTGTATTTACCGCACGCCTTGGAAGGATGTTGCAATGGATGATGTCATTAACAGAAGGGAGATAACATGCATAACGTCTCATCTGCATTACAATAAGACCAGAGCACGCGGGACACAATTTCCTGCGGCATCCCACAGAATCCAGGAGCCCCAAGATCATGAATAATGATCTGAAACTGAGTCAAAGTAATGTCTTTTAAATGATTAATTGTGTCACAGCCCGGTAAAGGATTACATTTGTGCTTATCTAAATGAATGGGCCAACTTTTCCCTATTTTAATTCAATCAGCCTGTTTGGTTTTCACTTTCACAATACAGACCCTTTATGTTATGTATATCGTTGGCTGCGTTTAGTGTCTGTCTGTGATATTCTTAAAAAGCGTCATGACTTGAGGCGGTCTGATCCCTGTGTCACAGTTTGATTATAATTCAGTCCTAAGTGCGAGTTATTTGAATACATGTGCCCTGCTCCCGTAAGAACACTCTTCTCTGTGTGTGAAATGGCCTCTTTATCCGCCGCTTTGCTCCTCAGTCCCAGTCTGTAATCCCTTAAACTCATCAAGCTCAGCCGACTTAGAACGGTGAGGGGAAAAAGCTAATTTTGAGAAACCTCGAATCATATTTTAGAGTGCACTGAAAGGGTGTTTGTAGCTCTCTTAAAACCATTTGGGAAATTTATGGAAAGCATTAAAGAGTGACTGGCTTGATGTAGTGCAGTGTGATGTGTTGTGACAAAGAGACATTTTTAATAGCAGCTGATGTACTGTAAGCAAAGACAATTATCGACCAAGACAGAAGATTGTATCTGAGTAATTATGGATATTGATTAAAAGCCAGAGAATGTATTAACGCCATTAAAGGCAGAAAGCACAGCAGAGAAACAGGCCGTAATTGCATTTGCATTAACATTGGAAGGTCACTACAGTTCAGGCGTAATGCAGTATTGTATAAAACGCTTCTCACCAAGCCCATGAGCAGTGGGTTTATGTCATTTTACTGAATGTTTTTTTATATAATGCTTTTTATCATCCGCAGATGGTCTCGTTGGGAGATGAGAAGGTTAAAGTGACAGCTGCTTCAGAGAACTTTTCTGGGCATTTCACATGGCATTATTCATTCAGGCTACAGCTGCCCTGGGGCAGACTGACGGACTCATAGTAGGGAATGTGGGTGTGTATTGCCTAAGGACACAACAAGGGTATCTTATAGCTGCAGCTTTTCTATTAGACCAAGCAGAAAAAGATCTGGTGTGCTCCTGCTTGGTCTGATAAAAACCACAGCGGCCCTTTCTGGACCTGTTTGAAGACCCCTGATCTACAGTTTATGGATGAACCAAAAAACTATTATCCTTTTGTGTTTTTTCCTGTTCACTAATTTCAGAAATGTGTCCATCTCATCACCTCTTGACTAATGCAGAAACAAAGACACAAAATGTTGCAAACACAGGACTAACCAAAGATGCGAACCTCAGCTATAGTCAATGAGCCATTTAGGTCTCAGGCCATTTAGGACGGAAACCAGAGGTGATTAATTTGACATGCTAAAGCAATACACTTACCCAACAGTCTGGATGTACAAATCCCATGTTCAGTTGACTTTGTACCTTGGGCCTCTGTGGGTCCCACTTGGTCTGATGGAAGTGAACGTGCACTAAAACATTTATATTGTGGAGATGTGAAAGCACAAAACAAGTGCATCTGGGTCCAAAAGTCACCTCAGTAAACTCACTTCAGTCAGTGACGTCATGAGGACTGGTGCAATTGCCTCTGAACCAAGTCTTTCAGACCAGTAAGTGGAAACACGCCTTGAAGAGAATATTGATTATACTGATTTCTCTGACACGTTCTCCAAAAGTAATGATAACAATAATAATAATAAGAAGAAATAATAAAGACGTCTATGACAATAACAGCCACAAACGCGCCCATAAAATTCTGAGTTACCATATGATCGACAGCATAATGAAGAAGCTAATGAGGGGGATCAAGACGGCTACAGCATCAATAAATCAACAGCACTGCGGCTGCAACGGAACAGGTACAATCAGCAGCAGCGGTCAGCGGTGGGAGGGGTGGCGCGAGGGGGCGCAGACATATTGTAATGCAAGTCAGTCTCATGTTTATGGCTCATCTGTGGGTGACTTTGACTGTTTCTGATTACGAACAAGGTCTCTCCCTAAAAGGTTGTGACTTTTAGAAGGCTGTTGTTTTCTCTAAAGAGAAAGAGGACTAGATCCAGTTGATTTAGTCAATAATGGCCTATCTACACGCCCACAGACTATCAACTAAGTTACTGCTAACTAACCCACTAATGTTCACTCCTTGAAGAAAGCAATGTATTTTTTTCTAATAAATGGTAACAAGTTTCTATTAACTAATAACAATTTAGTTTTTAATTTATTTTAAAATATTTTGATCCCCTTAGTTTTTCAATTATAAGCCTCTACCAAATGGTTGAGATTTATTTTTTTAATTTACTGATGTATTTGATAGGGTTAGGGTGTACACAATCAACACGTGAAACACTACAAAATCTGTAGTGTTTCACGTGTTGATTGTGTACACCCTAACCCTATCAAATACATCAGTAAATAAAAAAAATAAAAAAATAAATCTCAACCATTTGGTAGAGGCTTATAATTGAAAAAAAAAAAACTAAGGGGATCAAAATCAAATAAAAAAAAAAAATAAAAAAATCTGGGCGACAGTAGCTCAGTTGGTAGAGCATTGGCCTTAAGGCTAGAAGGTCGTGGGTTCAATTCCCACCTCTGCACCTTCTCCACCGACTCCCACTGATGACTGCTGTCGTTGTGTCCTTGGGCAAGACACTTAACCCCACTTTGCCCAAAGCCCCCACTGAAAGATCAAGGCTATGCTCACACTCAGAGAGCAGCCGTCCTCCTGTGGACTCACCACCTGCAGAGGGTCAGTGAGGGGCTGGTGCTATGAGACTTGGGTGGCATCTCTGATTGCCACCCCCCTGACCCAGAAATGGATTAAAGGGTAGAAAATGGATGGATGGATGGACACTACAAAATCTATAGCCAAGGCTAATTTGCAAAGTCCCTCCCTAGATGCCCCAATGTGGTAGATTTCAGTTCCAAGCTTCAAGTAGATAAGGTGAACCACCAAAGCGTTAAAGAAACCATTAAAGGGTTAATGGCACACACTTGTCAAAGACAGACACAATCCTACTGTTATGGGTGTGCACCATTGTCTTCTTGAGGAAAAAATCTGACACAGAAACAATGAGATCTAAAGTATCAATTTCAGTCCACATTTCGGCTTATTCTTCGTCCTAAATGAGCTACTGGAGCATGTCCCTCAACTAGTTTGTCATCGACTCTTCCTGCAGTCAATCCCTGATCAATGGTCAGAGTGTGGGGCATTGATTCGTGTTTGTGCGGCTCAGCAGTTAGAGACGCTGACCCCAGAGTGAAGCCAGAGGTGGTCAGCACTTCACCTCCACTGCAGAGCTCTCCGATAGTTCAGCAGATCAAATGGCCTTCTCACACTGCGATCAGAGCGGCTCCGTGTCTCCACTCATCACACGATCAATTTTCATGCATTATGAAGTACAGCTCCGGAATCAAACGAGCCTCACAACAATCATGCAGCAGGAGGAGGAGCCAGCAGGAGGCCCGGACTAGAGACAGCAGTAACTTTGACAAAGAAAGATGAGGTGGTTTTATGTATGGCTGTAAAGTATGTTGACCCTTTATGATGTCAAATATGACGTGAAACAGACAAAACATAGAGCCCTAAAACTAGAATCAAACAGAAACAAATAGAAATTCTTACATACAGCACTCTAATAACAATTTTGCCCATAAAATGTACATTCATGAACAAGAATTACATTTAAAGTTTTCAAATTATCTTTCACTTTATCTGCGTTGGACCCATTCTGCGGTGCCTATGGGCCAACCTGCAGCAGTGGTCGCCTCAGGGCCATCATGTCAATAACCACATCTTCTCGTGAGTAATTACAAAGCAGTGTGATTATAATAATTACAGCAGTGTATCAGGATGTCTAATCAATGGAACAATCTCTGAACAAATCAATTGTTTTCTAATGTTGTTCATTTAGCTTCAAGTTGTTGTGACTTTATCGATAGAAAGTTGAAGGTATGAAACAAAAACTGTCTGTTTCTGCTTCACATAAAGGTTTTCTACATCGCACTTGTTCAGAAATGTTATGATCCGACATCCACCACAGAGGAGGAGCGTCTCCCTGATGTGGGAGAGAGCTCTGCATGAAATAACAAGAGGATTTGAATATCATTACAGAGCCAGACACAGAATGGCAAATGAGCGCCTGGCGTTATGTATTTCCCAGAACAGGGCCATCCACATGACCTGGTCGAGCTGGAGTTGAAAAAGTGCAACATGAAGCGTTACACTTGTGGTCTGTAAATAACAACAAAAAACCACTAGAGAGCTACACAGCAGTGCGGATTTTTCCTAGTTTTTTTTTCCATAAATATTTAGCACATATATTTGTATACGCATTCAAGATATTATAAACAAATGACAGCGTATACAATTAAAAGCAGTGAATCATAAGGAAGCATTATTACAGCAAATGTTCATTCTAGAGCCACTCTCAACTCTCAACTCTTCTTCAGCATTTTATATAATGCACGCGTCAGGGGCCATGTTTCGGACCTAAATGAGACCATATTGTGGGGGTCATTCGACAATGAGTGCTCCAATAGAAAACCTCATTGGCTGCATCATAAAACACATATTGCGGCAGTGACATAGTGTGAACAGTTATTAAATATTGATTTCAATATCACTTGCTTGGGGGGAAACAGATTCATAGCCGCATATATTAAAGCTGAGTAGCCTGATGCTAATGTCAAGCAGCGATGGGAGGACTCGCCTGCAGACAAAACCTGGGGCATCCCTGACCCAAGGGACGGATTCTCAGTGTCACATCTTTTACAGACATCCATTAACACAAAAAATTAGCCCAAACACAATCACTCAACACATTGACTTTACTTTAATAAATGATGGTAGAGGAAAATGCACGCGATGAAGCATGTAAATGAAATGCACTTGAACATTTGAATGACAAAGAGGTCTATGTTTGGGACATAACCTGCAGAGTATTTCCATAATCTGTATTCAATGTAAATGCCTGATTGTCTGCAGGGAAAGAGCAGCAGTCTATTGTTGGACAGACTGGAGCTGGAGGCCTGACGTCTGCACTTTCAAAATGCATGTATGTGTGTGTGGAGGACAAAGGGCCCGCTGCCTGTGGAGGTTACACAGTGTAAATGAGGACGTTTGACCCTAATCCTGCACTAATTAAACTGCAGAGTGCAGAGGAGCTGAGGAGGAACAGGGAGGAACAGCTGGAGGAGGCTGGCGTTCTCAGTTTATACAAGACGATAGCTCACAACTATGGAAACATAAAACTGCCCAGGATATTTCCTCCTAACGCAAAGATGTTTTTGTTAAAGCGTAATCCTTTTACTTTAAGATAATATTATGTTTTGATGAAATAATTTTTTTGTAATAACAACATCACATTTTTGTTTTAATGAAATGGCACTGTACAGAGTGATATCCGAACATGTTCAAGCACTAACACTGTATGAGATGTAGATTTTTAACATCATTTAAAAACATTAGCAAACAAATACTCAGTAATTAGCACAGCGGTCTTCCCTATTGGTGTCGCCAGGCCGATATGCCACACAAAAAACTGATTCAGCGAAGAACGTTTCGTGTTTTTTTGTGGTTCTTTTGACAGACAAGTTAGATGTATTACCTTGTTAACATGTTTCGTCTGCAGAGCTGCAAGACATCCCCTCCATGGTGACATGTCATTTATCAGCTGATGTTACTTCCGGAGTGGGCGTGGTCAGCCTGATTGATCTGACAGGTCGCTCAGACTGACCACGCCCCCTCTCGCCCGGTGGTCTCTGGAGGAGGGGGTCTCATGTGTGGGACAGGAGGAAGGCTCCCTCGTCTCGGTTGATGTTGCTGTTGCCCCGCTTTCTGATTTCAATCTCCTCCTTAATCATGAGTTTGTATTTGTTGGTTTTGGATCCAATGACCCGAGCCCCGTCCCAATCCATAATGTGGTTATTTCTCTTGCAGCGATCTGAAATGTTTTTAATAAATAAAAGCCACATATTTATCAATTGCCCTCTCAGCTTGTTAACCACCTGCCCCAAAACAGCTTGTGTTCATCTACAGACAGATACAGTATATACTTTAACGTTTCCCATTTTCCCATTTAATACAGTTTATATACCCCAATCATGATCCCAGGAGCCAGTGCGTCTTGAAGCTCACATGTGACAGCTCCATGCGCGCTACCAAGTGGTTTTCTTTAACTTTTCTGTTAAGTTAAAGTTATTAATAAAGTTACACATACTTTACTGCATGTATGTCCACAGAGCCAGAGATCCAGGATTAGAGAGAGATGTTCAGGCCACATCAGCTGAAAACTATTGTGATGGATATATACAACCTCCTGCAATACATTAGGACTTTGTCGGCTCTTTCGACTCTGTCTGGTTCCCGTCACTTTTTTGTTCAAGCTAAAGTGTCATGTTGTTAACAATAATGTTTATTCCATTAAAACAAATATTGTATCTTGTTTTAACAAAACATTCATTAAAATATATAAATATCTTGTAGCACGTGAATTATGTTTTTGTTATAACGAGAAAGCCTGAAAACAATGTTGAATCCACACTGACAGTTCTGTGCTTCCCAACCTACTTCTACAAAGGGTGACATTAATAAAATATAAATATAAATATATTATAAATTTATTACAGAATGTCTCAACCAGTGCTGATCTAAAATATTGCATTACTACTATATTGTTTTTGTAGAGGTCACAAATGTCTGATTAAAAATACAGACACAGTCCAGTATATCATTTATAAAAAGCTAAATATGAATGAACCAAAGAATGAGTGGGTGGTAAACAAACATCCATCTGAATATATTTTCATGACATAAAAAATAAAATGATAGTAACAATAATATTAATAATAAAGTCTTCAGTGCATTCATTGCAGAAACCTCATCAAATGAACATTAAATCATTACAGAATGAATAATGAATAACCGTCTGTTTGCCAGAGGGAATTTCATTAATCAAACAATCACAATTAAAAGTGTGCTGCTGGGGGAAGAGGAGGAGGAGGAAGAGGAGGAGGAGGAAGAGGAGGAGGAGGAGGAGGAGGACTTACTCTTCTCTCCTTGGATGTGACTTCAAAGCGCTGCGATTACGTTCATCACAAATAAAGTTGTTGTTGTTGTGCTGTGACCTACATGTACATTCCCCTCATGATGCCCCAGTTATGAGCTCTGCATCAACTGTTCCTGATGAAAGACCACTATGTCTCACAGCAACACAACACTTCATATAACACTGTGGGAACAACCATGGGATTATTCTATCATTTATTATGTAGAAATAATAATAATAATAATAATAATAATAATCATTATCATCATCATCATCATAATTAGTATACCCTGCTCATTGTTATTTCATCATGACGTCATACCAGTACAAACTTTTACGTAAACACCCCTTCTGGTATTTACAGTTTGGGTATTTCAGAGATGTGTGAGGACATAGCGCCTCCTGGTGGAGACTCTGTGTCAGCGCATGTAGTCCCCAATAATACACAGAGCATTATAACATTACATTATTACAATACAATACAATACAATTTATTCTTGTATATCCCTAAATCACAACAGAAGTCATCTCAGAGGAACAGTCTCCCTGAAGATGTGAGACAGGCCTCCTTGCTGACAATGTTTAAAACCAGGTTAAAACAGTTTTAATGTTCTGTGATTATTTATGATTTTAATTTTTTCTTATTTGGTTCAGCACTTTGAATTGCCTTGTGTATGAATTGTGCTATATAAATAAACTTGCCTTGCCTTGCCTTAACAAAACCATTTAAATCACCAAAACAGATCAGAGAATCAACAGTTAAAACACATAAACAATATAGAACACATGTTGATAATTGTCATACATGTTGTAGAAAGTTAAAGTGTCCTGGATCATCACCACAGTCCTTCTAGTTGCTCACTAACTGTCCAACAGACCCTCCTGCATCGGCAAGGAAGAACTCATTATTTAACTTTATATGAATGACACCTTTATTAGTCCCACAGTGGGAGAATTACACATTTTAATACAAATACCATACAAGATGTCTAAATCAATACTATCAATACTAACCAGGATGAGGAGGACTGTCATACTCCAACATTCAATGCTCTCTACCATCCATATCTTGGCCTACCTAAAACAATACACAAATATATTGTTAAAGTATGTAAACTAAAGTTATCCTCCAGTGATCCATCCAGCAAACAACTGCAAAACGCGGAAAAACAAAGACACATAACTGTGTGACGAGTTACACTCATAGACTGTAAATACCACTAATACAAAATACAACATATATATATATATATATATATATATATATATATATATATATATATATATATATATATATATAATATATATATATACATACATGTTTTTATAGAAAATGTAAATGTATTATATCGAATAAAATCACGCTTGATACAACCACAAGGAGGCAGCAGACACCAAGTAATCTTACTCTGAGCCCAAACACAGCTCTCGTCTCATAGGAAACAAGAGATAGGTGTATCGACATTTGCGCACATAATGCTATAATAAATGTAAGTAAACAACAAAAAACAGCACCCCGCGAAGCTCCTGTGCATGGATCTACTATTATTATGGAGTGTGGGGAGTAAATAGTTACTTTTGTAATATATTACATTGACTTATTGCTTTTGAAGCGTATTCTTACTGTCACCACCGACTCCCACTGTCTGCTGTCGTTGTGTCCTTGGCAACCTCTGGGAACACCTGATGCCACAGTGGGGCGGCTGCGGCTGTAAAGTACCAAACTGCTGTTGTGTCCTTAGGCAAGACACTTTACCCCCATTGCCTAGAATGAGTCTGGTGTGTGTGTGAATGGTTGGTGGTGGTCGGAGGGGCCGATGGCACAGACTGGTTGCCTCGCTTCTGTCAGTGTTCCCCAGGGCAGCTGTGGCTACAGTAGTAATTTATCACCACCGTGTATGGAGTGAATGAATAATGACATGTAAAGCGTCTTTGGGTGTCCAAAAAAGCGCTAAATAAAACCAATGCATTATTATTTATTATTATTCTATTTCAAAGGTGAACATTGGTAATATATTAGTTTCAATCAAAGAAACTCAATTCGCAGTTTTGAGGTGCATATTGTCTTGTTTTCTTGCCGTTTGGCAATTATTTTAGGACAAAAAGAGGATAACTATAGTAAATGTTTAGTGGGAACAAATATTTGTGTCCTGAAACAGCAGTATTTGAAATAAAGTATGATAAAATGTGTGTTCTAGACCAAAAAATAACTCTGAGTAGTGTAACGTAGTATAACATTTAAATCAGTAATATTTTAATACACTTAGAACAACAAAACACTTAATAATATTACAATAAAATTAATGGAGCGGAGATGTGGGCTGGAGGTCAAGCTGTAGCACGACCGCCCCCTGGTGGAGCATGGCATCTGTTCTGACTATGGGTCTGGCCATAGACTGTTCTGACACATCTCTCAAAGAAGCAACACTGGGGATAAACACCAAACACCACCAAAGTGAATGTTATGAACTTTTTAAACAATTATACAATGACTACTTCTGTCAATGAAAAGGCAGCAGTGTTTTATGAATTTGGATGCAGCCTAAAGACCTTTCAGTATTTGGATGGATGTGCAATGTTTGAAAGAAAAGACGTCAACAATGAAAATAAAGAGATATTAAAAGGTTTATTACAACTTATCAAGTCTTGTTTTACAGAACTTCCACAAGTTACAAGTACACTTCCAACACAGAATCACACCGCTGTACGCAGTTGAATTGAAGTAAAAATAAAACACTAACTTAGATGAATGATCTTGTCTTTTATTTTCAGAGACATTATTATCAGTAATTCTCGCAGAGAATTAGAATATCATGCAAATACACATGACAAATAAACTTTAAAAATGATCTTAAGGAAACAGTGTCATCTTAAACTACACAGTAGTAAGCAGTACAAACTAAGAACAAGGCGGACTCCATGACGTTAGTGGCTTCTTACTATATTCCAAAGATGATCAGTTCAGGTATGAAGAAGTAATGTTCTATAACATACATCCTCTTTAGGTTAAATAGTGATTTCTATTCACATCTTTTATTTAGGTATTCAAAGATCTGTGTATTGACAGAAGTTTAGCCCTCTGATCATTGGGCTCAGCTACAAGACCTAAAGCACTAACCTAACATAGCATACAGAACTCCAAGAGCAGATACCATGTTATTTACATGCTTCCAAATGCACCAAGAGAACAGCCCTAAAATGTTCTGCAGAAATCCCTTGTAATTACACGATTCAACATGATTAGAAATATGCAATGAAATATTTGATATAAAAATGTTAATGGCACTGCATGAGTCTACTACATCCCCGCCACTGAAGGAGGCGGCCTACAATCACTGCTTCAAACATTCAGACTACAGATGGAATGTAAATGAGTTCACACATGTTTCTAACCCACAGACCCCTCACAGCTATTGTACAAGTGGAGGTCAGACATTCAAACCGCAGCATCAAACTACAGCTGTTCCTATCCACTACCGGAATACATTTGTGATAGTCTTAAAAACTATGAAAAGCTGCCAGTACACGACTAGTGGACTATTGAACCATTATGGTTACCCGTCGTCTGTCAAAATGTGCAAATGCAAAATTCAGACACTTTGGTCACGTCGATAATGCGCAGACCAGAGCCTAAAACATTATCTTGTATAAATAAATACATACACAAAAAAGAGTAATAAATAATTCACAAATACAAAACATTCCATCACCATAGTAACATATTACACCTAAAGTGCGAGTTGTGTTCTTCATCATACATGAAAAAGAGAAAAAAGCACAAAGCAAAGAAGCAGACAGGCTGAAGGTGAATCTCCTCGTGCTTGTGGCCTGCCGCCTGGGATCAGCAGTCTGGGATCCTGGGATCCTGGATCCTGGGATCAGCTGATGGTTGTGCTCTGGTCGGAGGTGGAGGAGCTGACCCTGTTGGAGGTGCTGACAGAGCTGTGCTGGATGGCCTCACTCTGGGGGCTGCTCGTCACAGACATCTCCTCACAGCTCTCCTCCTTTTCCAGAACTGTGGACAAACACACTCACTTCAACACATGCGCTGAGTTGATGCTTCTACGAGAAGGTGAGGACTGTTAGAGACGAGTTAGGACTGTCTGAGGGCTTTTTCTTGATCATTGCATGACATTTGTCTTTGGATTGAAACCTATTCACAAACTAGGACTTTGGAAATATGCATGCTGCTTATGATGAAAGAAAGTGAATGAAGCAATAGACACTATACTTTGTACACTATACTTATAGTAAATATAAACAAACAGATCAGCAGTGAATGAAAGACACCTGTCCACAACCTCAAACAGTCACACTCCAAACTCCACTATGGCCAAGACCAAAGAGCTGTCAAAGGACACCAGAAACAACATTGTAGACCTGCACCAGGCTGGGAAGACTGAATCTGCAATAGGTAAGCAGCTTGGTGTGAAGAAATCAACTGTGGGAGCAATTTGGATGATCCAGAAGAGGATTGGGAGAATGTCATATGGTCAAATGACACCAAAATAGACCTTAAATTCAACAAATTGTGTTTGGAGGAGAAACAATGCTGACTTGCATCCAAAGAACACTACCTGGTGTGAAGCATGGGGGTGGAAACATCATACTTTGGGCCTGTTTTTGCTGCAAAGGGACCATGTAAAGGAAAGAATGAATGGGCCCATGTATCGTGAGATTTTGAATGAAAACCTACTTCCATCAGCAAGGGAATTGAAGATGAAACATGGCTGGGTTTTTCAGAATGACAATGATCCCAAACACACCGCCCGGGCAACGAAGGAGTAGCTTCATAAGAAGCATTTCAAGGTCCTGGAGTGGCCTATTCAGCCACCAGATCTCAAGACCATAGGAAATCTTTGGAGGAAGCTAGTCCATGTTGCCCAGTGACAGCAACTAAACATCACTGCTCTAGAAGAGATCTGCATGGAGGATTGGGCCAAAATACCAGCAACAGTGTGTGAATACCTTGTGAAGACTTATAGAAAACGTTTGAGCTCTGTCATTGCCAACAAAGCATATATAACAAAGTATTGAGATGAACTTTTGTTATTGACCAAATACTTATTTCCACCATAATTTGCAAATAAATTCTTGACGTGACTTTCTGGATTTCTTTCTCATTCCGTCTTTCATAGTTGAGGTTTACATATGATGAAAATCACAGGCCTCCTTCATCTTTGTAAGTGAGAGAAATTGCACAATTGGTGGCTGACTAAATACTTTTTTGCCCCACTGTACATCAGCAGCTCATAGATGGATGGTTGTAATCTGAGGCTGAACTCAAGCGACATCAGATTTTGCCTGAACACATATCATATTCTACATATTACATATTATAAGTCTACATATTTATAATACATATCTACATATTATAAGTTCTGTAGAATTGGAACTTGCAACAATGACCGTGCAGGGGTCTCCAGACCTTACACCTCGTGCAAAAGGGGGGGGGGGGGGGGGGGGGGGTCATGTTTACTAGGGCTGTAACAAGTTCATCAATTAATATAGCTCAGTGATTAATAAAACAGTTGTAAACTCATTTAGTAATTGATGAATTTGGTGATGAACCAAACCTGGTAAAAAGGATGCTAAGAAGAGGCGTGACTCAGACAGAGCAACAGAATGAAAATTGAAATGAAATTACTTTTCAAAGTATTTCTAGATCTAACAACCGATGATTTATTTTTCAAAAGTTTTTGACGGTTTTAAACAGTTTAATTGAAAGAATAACCGCCCGACCAGTCAATTTTCAACAATCAATCAATAATCGTTCATTTTGGTCCTATTGTTTACCAAGAAGAATATTAAAGCCACAACTTCTTGGTCAGTGGAAGTGTGAGAATCAGCAACACACTTTGAGAAGTACAATCACTTAGATGCAGCACATTACAGTACAGTTTGTTCATCCACACCACTAAACGCGTGAGTATTCTCTCATTAACTGCAGCTTTAGACACATTAGAGGAGGCAGTGGAAGGTTGCTAACAAGTCGTGCTCGTCAGATGCAGTGCAGCCTCCTCCGTGTGCTGTTTCTGCAAACTGTCCCATTAATCCCCATAATGCTACTTGTGCCACCCTTTTCCTTTAATTAAAGCTCCAATGTCAATTTAAACCCACATCATAAGGGTACATTACATTGTGGGGCATGTGGCACTGTTTCCCCATCCCTTAACTGCGTTCTCATTTGTTTTTTGTTACCTTGCCAACTACTGCCGCGACAGATGATTACAGCACCTGATTTTAATGATGCTCACACTGGAGACTGGGGAAGACTTGGAGTCGAAATGCCACCAGCTGTTCGGCAGTTGCATTGAATTAATTGGATCCTGATGGAGGTGGAAAAAACTCTCTACTCTCATGCTCTGCTTCATAAAGGAATAAGGAGCACAATGATAATTAATATTGCTAATGATATGAAGTCACTTGTTCTGGCACTTTGTAATTAATGATTTGGAGATAGTAAAAGAGCGCATTCCGGAGCACAAGCAGCAATTATAATGCAAGGCAAAAGCTTCGGAGGGTTTTGTCTGACTTTCTGACTGGACTTGACCATAGATTTAGCGCCAATGAATGCCAAAGAGCTATAAACTTTGTCAGTGCAGAAGGTCAGGTGCAGAATAAATCCGCCTGGTGGGTTTTTACCATGTTCTAGAGTGCATTATAGCTCCTAATGGCAGGAAGGCCCCGGCCGGCTGATACATCATAATACAGGCAATTTTGGGAGTTTTTTGGCCGCAGCCAGATCCTTCTCGGGTAGTGCCGCGAGCAGATGGACGGATCGGAAGCCAAACCCAAAACATGTCCTGGCTTGTTTGTGGAGCAGTCTGGGTAATTTCCTCCGCACCTGCCGCTGCTACGCCTGGGCAGGAGCGCGGAGGGTAGTGCAGGGTCTAGAGGGCAGCATGGCCTGATGGGAAATGTAGGTTTTACTGATCAAATCAAACACGAATGTATGCATTTACAGTATGTGGCACATTTAGGAATGTTACTGGTTTTTCCACAATAACCACAACTAAAGAAGGACCACTATTTAATATTGTGGTGTATAAAAAATCCAAATCTATTTAGCTGCTTATTTTCTCATTGTATTAAACTTTTAGATTTTCCAAAATGTTATGTTTTACAGACCAAGGGTGGAAAACTGGAAATTGATTAAAAAATAAATACCATATATACATAATATAGTTATTTGTGGGAGATAAAGTTGTTGTATAGAAAGTGTCCTGGATTTTGGAGCTCATGTGGCAGTTATATTCTTTTGCGCCTGGAGGGTTAACAAGGTCAATTTGGTTTCTTACCAAAAATGAGCTATCATTTTGTAGTGGTCCACCTGATGGTGCCACGGGCCCCAGCGGCCTCTGGGCCAGAGAGCATCAGTCCTGCAGTTCACATGACAGGTGTCAGAGGAGAGCTCACAATAAGGGATGCATAATGAACAGGCCAGTGCCCACAGCAGAGCACTCTGCAGTCCTGTCAAGCCCTCTGCTTTAATGGACTCATTTCAAAGGCAATCATTGTCAATTCGAGTCAGCGTGGGCATTTAGAGCAGAAAAGAAGAGCTTTGAGGCTGCTGCTTGATCAGATTTGAACAGAATACATGACAAAATCTAAGCAAACACAGAAACAGCAGCAGAATACTTCTAAATGAGCTCGCAGACAGACACGCAGCTGACAACGGCCTGTAAACAGTCTGGAAAGCATCAGAATAAAATCTATTTGTTAGCAAATATGAAAATGTGCACACTTAGGATATGAGCCGGACTGTGCGCTATGAATGTTCCCTAACAAATGCTCATGCAACATTCACTTAGAGACACACCTTGTGGATGTGAACACCTGTGGCCTCTCCCATTAGTCAGAATACAATACACCACCAATACTTTCACTTGTCCAAACTTTCTCAACACCAAGTCTGGATATGTGTCAATAGCTCATGCTTGCTCAGAAGAAAGGCTTGGAGATGTTAGCTGTGGCTCATTTTCCACGTGTTGGACTGGCTGCCTCGGGCTCAGAATAATGGGACATTACTCACTGTGATAGCCAGATTTCTTCTGCATGGCGGTTACAGGGCAATCTTTATGAGCCAGGAGGAGCTGCTTCAGCTGAGCCACTTCGTTTCTCAGCAGGGTGACTTCATTCTTTGGGAGACAGGAGACACACAAGAAGGCTTAATAAAGTGGAACAAAATCTGAGATAGAAAACATCAAAATACACAAGCAGGAGCTTATTTCTGACCATCATGTAAGGAACTATTTGGTGAGGTTATTCTTTTTATAATGGTAACGTTAAAGTCACATCCTGTATCAGCCCAGAGCTACAGTGGACAGTTAAAGATATGTAATATCGGCCTTTCACGCTACAGGCTGTATTTATATATAGTAAAGGCTTCAGCTGGTCTTGGAAAAACAAGTAAATCCAACTATAGAACATCTAAACTAAACTAACCAAAAGGATGAAATAACCAATGGATAAATGACACAAAACAAGGCCTCCATGGCCGATGTAAATATGGAGAACAGGTAAACCCCGGAACGGCAGCAGTATAATGAATGAACATACAAGTGTGTGATGCACTTGCTCATTTATGTTTTCTGCACAATAATTATAGGCCTTCACCGACGAGTGCCTGGCACATTTGTCAGAGGTGAGCGTCTCAGATTTGTCAGAGCAACTTTGTAGATGCAGCCGAGATTTACACTGCGTGTCGTTACTGCTCCCAGGGGAGCGCAGGATTTCTGCATGTCGTAAAAGAGAGCCACATTACGTTGAAGGTGACTTTAACTGGATTTAGAGCGGCCGGGGGCCCCACGAACGCACTGTGGCAGATTTAAGCTCCTTCTCTTCTCCTTTAAAGGACTACGGGCAGCTTAATCTATTAGTCTAAAAGCAGCCAATTTATTTGATTCCATCTGTTTAGCCTTGCTGCTGCTGCTGGCAGGACTGAGCTATTGTAAGACAGATTTAAACACAGCTGGAAGGAGCGCATGATTCCAGCACTACATTCGCTTCACTTCCACCATGAAGGCTGCCACTTACAGCCAATAAAAAGGGTTTTTAAAATCTCTGTATACAGGAAATCTCATTTGAATAACAGATTGGTTTAAAATGTGCAACCTCTCAATACAGAAAGGAATGTAGAAGGGGTCTTTCAAGACTCCAGCTACTTTCGAAACTTTGAAAGATTGGAAATTGAACAGAGAGCCCAGCAAGCAGCGTGGTCTGACACCTCATTAAAAAGCCAGTTAAGGATGATGTTCAAATAATTGTGCATCATTAGAAGCACTTTCACTGATCAGCTGGGCCGTGTCAGCGTGGGCCTTTACTAAACTTGCACAGCTGAATATTGCAGCCTCTTTTCTCTGCCACATGTTGGTCCCGTCTTTGTAGAGAACAGACCGTTTGTTCTGTTTATAACCCCGTCCACTCACCCATCATTCATCCTTTATTTTATTTAATGTGCGCCCACGACAAGTGCCTCTCTTTGAATCTTACATTAACATGTGAACGTATTACTCCTCCGCTTTTCCTTTGCCCCCTCCTCCTGCTCCACATCTTACTTCGCTAAAATCGAAAATAAGACGGTGAGCAAATAAACACCACATCTCATTTAATTGTCTGGAACACTGATGTGCCGCACCCCCGGCTCACACTTATCAACAGAGACAGCAGATACATGAACTGTTTCGAACTTGTCAGCATCAGATCCTAATTGCTTCCAGTGAAATGAAGGTTCAAAAAGACACCTTTCCCTAGGAGATTTTTGAGGCCATTCAGTAAACTGCAGAGACAGAAGCGAAGACACGCTTGTGTGCGGCTGACATCTGGAGGATACATCTTTATTGACAGGGACATATCGATGGAAAGGGCTCACACACTGCTGCTGTCATCCCCAGCGCTCTTTAATGGGCTTTAATGACTTCATCACCACAGAAGGGAGAACATTTCTCAGACGCACTGCACACAACGCTAAACATGTACACAGATATTGACAACAAGGACACCTGTGACCATGAGGCACTATCTGAAGACAGGAGATCACCTGTAGTTGTCCGTTTGTAGAGTTGAGGTCATCGGCTTTTTTCTCCAGGGACTGGACCCACACCTTCCTCTTTTGCCGACAACGGGACGCCGCAGCCCTGTTCCGCTCTAGAAACTTGCGGCGCTTCTCGTCGGGATCTTCACTGGTGGTTCTGCGTCGTCGACCTCCTGTGCTTGGGGGGTTTGGTGCAGGGGGAACTGGTGAAGCCTGGGACAAGTACCACCAAATATGTAAGAAACATGTAATCACAAGCAAAAGAGGGATGAGAAAATCATTACATTACATTATTACGCATCTCTTGTGCTCCGAAATGTTAAGAATGTAGTCAATTCAATACCAACAGCAAGAACATTGACCAGAGAAGTAGGATATATTTCATGATACACTGAGTGGGTTTAAACTTAAGAACTTAAAATGTGAGGAGACTTACGGGAGTCTCTGTTGTAGAGGTGGCTGGCTGCTGGAGGGAGTGTGCAGAGACCTCCTCGGTTGGGGCCATAGGTGAGGGCAGAGTTGGGCCCATAGGTGGGGCCAGTGGTGGGGGCAAAGGGGCAGCTGGCACAGGGGCAGGGGAAACAGGAGCAGCCGTGTGGGTCACAGCGCTGCTCTGCACCTCACCATCACCATTGGTTACCTGAGGAAGTGGCTGGCTTACTGTGGGCTGCAATGTCTGGAGGAAAAATTAGAGAAGAATAAACACAAACTACATTCATTCCAAACTTCCAAATGTCAACATCAGTATCAATATTGTATGTTACTAACAACAAAATTGTATTTTAATATTACATATCAGCGCTTTAGCTAATACCATTTTTAAATAGACAGTTTATAATAAACATACTATTAGTTTTGACATGAGGTTCTCATTGCAATTTTCATGTCAAATATGCAATATTTGCCAGTCACACAACATAGAACCAGATTCAGAAGCAATTTGTGTGTGGTTCACAAGCCAATTCCTCTGGAATCAAATAGTGAGAAAACAAGGTGAAAGTGAATGAGCCTTTTGACGCAATAACAAAGTGCGAGGGAATACATTTACATGGGAAAACAGAGGGCTGCATTATTCTAACAACTACCTTTGCCAGACCAATCTGTCTACCAAATTAGTTTATCGTGTAATACCCTTCCAGAAGCTCTTCTGGCAGAAACAAGATATTATTCTCAGGGAATGGCCCATAGAAAGAGGGAAAAGCCAGTCAGATTCATATTTCATCTCTGCCATGGAAACCTCATCAGTGTAATAACCCTCCATCTCATGGGTCTTATTCAACCATCTGCTACTATATTACTTATCTTTATTTTGCAACTAATTAACAGCATAATCTTCTAAATTCAGCAAGTTAATTATCATTATTGTGGTCTTTGCAGCATCATCAGTCCTTGTAAAGTGCCGTCTCCGCGCCCCCTGAGATGCGCGAGGGGGGCGGGGGGCGCGGCAGGTTGAGCGCGGCTCTGTTTTCTTGACGCGGGCTCATTAGGTGTTTGCTGATGAGCTGTATGTGAAGGGACTGAGGGAGGGGGTGCACAGGTCAGGGAGGATTCTGCTGAACAAAAGGTTCCTCTCAGGGTGAGGCTGACTTAATGTGCCGGGCTGAGCGTGTGCCAGGAAGCCCCCCAGCTGGCTCCCGTCGCTCGCCCCCTTCGGTTGGCCCCGGCGATGGCGTGCTGAGCAGACCGCTGTCTCTCCGTTTGTCAGAGCGGTACCCCATGATCCTTGACAAACCCAGACTCTACCCCCACACCTCCTCGGGATCAATCCTCCACCCACATTATCTGTTAGTTTGGGCCGCTGCCGCCTGTGGAGAGCACTTACAGGATCTCTGCTCGGTGCTTCCTCACACTGACACAGACCTGCTTGCACTCATTTCATATCCTTGTCCCAAACCATTTAACAGGAACCAACAGAATACGCCTTTTCTTGTATCCAAGATAATGGCTAGATAGAAAATACGCAATGGTAGCATGGGTTGTCAAAATTACTAAAAATTGTATACCGATCAATTATTTAAAAACAGTATCGCTTTTGAATTATTTCAAATCAAATTCAGAACTGGTATGAAATCTTACGGCACCAATCAAAAAAGCTGTTGCAATGTTATTTATGTTAAAAAATTGCAGATTTAGATTTTCACTGTGGTATTTAGTCTATTGCTTAGCATTGGCATTGTGAAAACTCTATGCACAATGCTCCTTAGTTTGTAAAATATTTTTTTGATTTGATGTTTTATGTTTACGTCAAGCATGCTAGTTTGACAGTCAAGTTAATATTAATAATGGTTTCAAGTATTATATTTATATTATTCCAATATTTGGTATGTTAACAGGAAAAATAACATTTCAAGCTTAAGCAAATAGACAAATAATTGTCATTTAAATGTAAAGGAGGAAAGAAGTACTCTACCAGCTTGGCTTCTGATTGGGTGGGCTGTGGCGAGGGCGGGCCTGGGATTCCAGGGACATTATGCAGTACGGTGACAGGTCTGACAAGCTGACAACAGAGACACAGACGAGCACAATCAAAATGAGTCCTCTTCACTAAAACCCACGGCGGGACCTAGCCACACAGCCCCAGTGGTTGTGGGCGCTTCCACATATCTCAGGCTCATTAGGTTGGATGGCCTGTTATTTTGCAGAAGCAGCGCCACATAGAGATGCCGCGTGCACGCTAATGAACCTCTGGCTGGCTGCAGGCGAGCATATGGACAGGGATGTGGAAGACAGGATGGAGAGGCATGAGTCAGGAGGCCATAGCAAGGCCTCTCCTCACAACAAGGCACAAGGAATAGTGTGGAGATAGAAAAAACACATGATGGAGACAGCTTCTGTTCCCCAGCCACTCCAGCCCATACCATTCCCAAAAGACCAAAAAAGATGGACGTTTACCCCGCTGTGCCGCTATCAGACAATAATCATCAGCTGCTCAGTGTTCCACATAAAGAATCAGATCCATTGTGAGCAAATAAGACATGCCACCACATGGGAAAGTACACTACACAACAACAAGACCTTGATTTTCTGCAAAGTTCACTGAAGAGACAATGTGATAAACAGCCGTTATCATTGCACCACCAATCGCATTAGTAGCATAATGTGTGCAGTGTGCCAAAAATCAAGAATGATAATTCTCATTGTGCAAGGACAAATAGGAGTGCAACTTCCTGGAAAGAAGCCTGCTGTGCATCCGCCAATTCCTGTCTCTGCTGCACACATACACATGCACTTGATTGTCTATGATTTTATTCAGACTCGTTGGTATTTATTGATTGCCAAATTTTAGAAGCCAAACCAGACCAACAGTATTGGAGACAATGCTGTACAATGTATTATTAGCTGTAATTTAATCAGTTGCTGTTCTTTTGTCGGATGGTGTAACGATTGAAACAGGTTTGAAATGGCAAATAACCCCCAAGTGCTTAAGGAAAGGAACTGTGCCTCTTGGTGGAGGTCTGTGCTCTACAAGTGATTTTCTAGTTTTAAATACAGATGAAACTTGGAAAATAAGATTAAACTTACAACTGACACTAATAAATGACAGACTCATCCAAATTATAACAAATGCTTGGTATCTATATCAGGGGTCTCCAACCTTTGTCACCCAGAGAGAAACTTTCTCAGGACTGAAGTGGCCGATATAATAGCTTCAGGTACTACTTTTAAGCGTCCAGGAAAAAAGGTCAATTGAACAGTGAAAGATAGTCTAGATTGGGTAATGTTTCTATAATTGTATTCATAATTTCTAATTTTTTTATCCATTTAGTTTTCATTTACAAAAGTTGTGGGCGTGTGAATCATAAATATGTTAATTATTATTCCAAAATATACGCAATTTCTAAATCCTTTGGGCAGCTACTTAGAAGATACTGGTAGCTCCTGAGCTACAGGTTGGAGACCCCTAGTCTATAATTTAGATTGGTTTCACATTGTAAGTAAATCTAAGTATACCAAAATAAACTTTTAAATAATATTCTAATTTCTGAGTTTCACCAGTAGATTCATTTCACATTGAACACAGTGAGCTCATCACAGTCTGAAATTCAACTTCTCACAATGTTCTAATTATTGGAGTCTGTATTTTCTGCAAAGTCAGAAGGTTAATTTCAGACAGTGTTTACATAGCATAAACAAACGTATACATTGAACATATCTTTGTGTTCAAAAGTGGTCTATATAAATGTGTTACTCACAGGAATTGTGGTTGGAATATGGACACTTGAGCTTGTAATTGATGCAGGTATAGCCACTGGCATGGTTTGACCGTTAGGCAGCTGTAACAGCACAGGAAAGGTGCCAGGCACTGGTCTAGAGAGAGAAAACCACATTTTAAACAAACACACAGTATATAGTATCATATATAATCCTTTTGCTTACGATGACTTGGCAAAAAGGCTGAGAGACAATGAGCTGCACATAATTCATGAATAAGGAACACCAGTTTTGCTTAGTGCTTTGAATCAGACACGTTTTTATTATATTTTAATTTCTTAATTCATTCATTTTCTTCCCCTTAATCCATTTCTGGGTGGGGGGGGGGGGCAGTCAGAGCTGCATCCAGTACACTTAGCACCAGCCCCTCAATAATCCTCCTGCAGGTGATGAGTCCACAGGAGCTGAGATTTTTCAGTGGGGGCTTCCATTTTAATTTCTTACATGATATTATTACTTTAGGTAAGCAACTAAGCAAAACTGACGTCTGAATACTGAAAAGAAAAATGTATCACATAATAAATAAAACCAAATTAAATACACTGAATGGGGTACGGTAATCAAAATGAACAGTGCATAAAGTAAATTTGAAGTGTAAAAGTATAACTACTTACACTATAGGTCTATTAGAGGGTGGAACCTGGGTTATAACAGAACTAGAGGTTGGCGATGGGAGAGCTTGCTGAATTATAACACTAGCCTCTGTGGTTGCTAGAAGTACATTAGGGACTTGGAGGGAAGCAGGATGCACTATAGTAGATGTTGGCAGTGAGGTTGGCGGCAAAGATATGTCCTGAAAACATTCAGCAAATCAAAATTCAGCCAGAATTGGAGGAATAAAAGTTCTTGTGAAAATTCCTGCAACTTTACATTTTTTTTATTTTTTTTACACAACATTGTACGTACCTGCATCATAAAGAGCAAAAGCAGTTATGGAATACCTTTTCATCACTTGTAGTAGACTCGGGGTGTGGCAAGGGGCTGTCTCGATGTACATCCACAGCTGAGGCCACCTCTCGTTTGGCTCGTATAACAGGTGTGGCAAGAGGTGACAAATCCAATGGTAACTGCTATGAGGAAAATTAGGTACTAGATAAACCACTTTTAACAAAATGTGTCAATAACAAGCAATCAAAATTAAACAAACTTTTTTAATATCCTCCTCAGATGCTTTTTTAAAGTCATGGTCAAAAGGACTTGTTAGTTCGTTGAACAGCCCGACTTCATCACAGTTCTTTAAAAAGCGCGTTGGAGTAGGAGTTTGGTCTGAAAAGAACGTATTGCATGTTAATATTTACATTTAGAAACGTACTTGTCATTTAATCTCCAAATACTGTATGTACCAGCAATGATGACACTGTCATTCCTCGCTGGGCCAAACTTCAGGGTCATCTCATGCTTGTGCCTGTGGACAGCCAGGTGGTCTTCATTTGTAAATCTCTGTTATTTAAGAAAAACAACAAAACGAGACATTAGTGACATCAACAACCACGGCTGTACGAGGCACTGAGGTTCAGGAGGTCTGGACTCATTTCTTTTTTGTCATTGTCTCCTAACGTACAATCACATGGTTTCTCGTCGGATTTGACTGGTATAATATTTCTAACAATAGTGAAAATATTTTACTTATTATCACTACTTACTTCAATGCAGCACTTTGGAAACTCTAGTTTATGAATGAAAATCTAAATAAAGTGGATTTGGAGGTTGGATATGTTGTCAAAGATGTTTTTTTCTGAACATTTGTTCAAAATGAAGATTTTCAATTAGCTTGTGACCAATTACGATAATGTTGTTCATACATTACATTTTACAGCTCTAAGAGCCAGTAGACATTTCATTTGTTATTCAAAACAACCCCAGATTACACCAAGTTGCATATTTTTTAATAATTAAAAGTCAAACCTGCTATTCGAGGATAATTTTCAATAAACATGAGTGAAAACATCAATTATTTAATAAATATTGTTTAAAGCTAGGCTTTAGATTCAAACAAAAAAGTGCAGTGCTTATTAAGGGGATGGGGTCCAAAACAGATTATGGTACCCTTCACAAATGCAAGAACTGTTAATGTGCAAGTTATACAAAAGCTTTCCCCTCTCAAATCCAACCAGGACAGCAGAAGGAGCTACACGCTCTCCCCTTTGCCAGAACCCAGAAACTGTGGATTCCACTATGGAAAAGATTAATAAAAAGATTGTTTAAGAAAAGAATCAAAGTAACAATTAAATAATATGAATTGGATAATGAAAAAGATAGCGAAATAAATTAAACCAGTTAAAAGGAGTGCTGCAAAAAAAAAATCTGAGTTGTACATCAAAAAGGGGTAGGCAATGTATGATTTCTTATTTCTGCTACATTTAAATTATGTGGCAGGACTACAATTATTTGAAATGTAATTGTAACGTGTAATGTCGTGTTACTGTCCACAATTGAAATAAAGCAAAGAATAGAAGTAATTAAGTAAGGACAGGCTAAAAGTTAAATCAACGCTTCATACTGAGTAATTGGAAGTAACATTGGACTTTGTTGAAGGTGGTTTTCACATGGACATGTTCACTATTAGGCCTGTAACAAAGAGGTTGAGATCCACTGCATGGCTCATGGGGAAACACAAAAATGCCATACATTGAAGTCAGTACGTACCTGACCACAACCAGGAGCAGTACATAAAAAGGGCTTGTCATCACTCATATTAGGGCAATCCTGTCAAGTACCCCTGCAAAAAGACATTCAATTACACTGAGACTTTAGTTTTGTATGGATGATTTATTACAAAAGTGTTTTCGTATCTAAAACGTGCTATAATAGCTCATACACATGAGAAGTAGCGATAGATAATAGACAAAGCGAATCAGCGATGGGCGGCTACCCTTGTTTACATTCGGAGCGTAGTAAAACTCGCCACTGAATAACGTTACCTTTCTCAATAAAATTGTCCGAATCATTCAGACATTTCAAATGAAAGCTTTAGTTTAAGCTTTATTTCAAATGGCAAACAATACCACTATTCCAAAGGTAATAACGCGAGATAAAGGGATGCCTATTCTGGTCGCTAGCCAAAGCCCTCCGCTACAATTCAGACGTCGCCCTGTATCCGGCAGATACCTCTCTAAATGTTATGTCAACATGCATTCAGCAGTTGTAGATTCACGCAAAATCCTTGGCGATTTACGAGACAGCATTTACGTCCATTCGCTTCCCGTGGACACTTACCCCACAGCCCAGTCCAGCCGCAACCCAAGTCAAGAGCCCGTCCGCGTGATCCTCTCGCGAGAGGAAAACTGATGTCTTCCGTAAACGTCATAGTCTGGTTCCAAAGGAGAATCCATGGACACAGATGTATGAAGGCAACTCCTCTTGCAGTTAAGCAATAACCATTGCTTCAATATAATTATGTCGTTATTATTTGTTACACAAGTGATTTTCTGTATATGTGGCCAAATACATTGCTATATTACTATTAATGTCACTTGCAATAACGTACCAACTTTACAATTTGAAATAATTAAAGTAAATTCAAACAAACATGTATTTAAATTATAGACTATAGGTTTATTGAAATTTACAAAATTAGCATTGACTTGCTGCCCAATGCCATTTATCTGCCACTAAAACCAGTACCAGGGTCAGCAAAGGTGTGACTGGAGAAACAAGGCTGAACATTGCCATGTAGTCTTTGTAGTTCTGTTGAAATACAATATTTCCAAAATGTTCATCACTGGAAAGATGTTAGACAGAAAAGTTGCAGCTACTGTCAAAAGTCAAATACATGTATTTTAATAACATAATGTCTTACATTTGTACAATACATGTTTTCTTTTTTAACAGTGTCTGAAAGACCTGGAAATTTACATTTCGATGACACCAACAAAGAACAAATTGGTAGCCACAATAAAATATGTAGTTACATCTGTATTCAAAGTGTGTGAGAGCATAATTTTACATGGCAAACAGGATAAGGAAAGCAACCATCAAGCAGAAGAGTCCCATAGCTTCAGACAAGGCAAACCCCAGGATGGCATAAGAGAAAAGCTGCTGCTTCAAAGATGGGTTCCTAAAAAATAAAAATAAAAAGAGTTTTAGCACTCCACAAAAGGACTGTCCTAAATAACGCAATGTAAATAGTTTCACAAACCTAGCATAGCCAATAATGAGACTGCCGAAAACTGTGCCGATACCAGCTCCAGATCCAGCTACTCCGACTGTGGCAGCTCCAGCACCAATGAACTTGGCAGCAGTGTCGATGTCCCGGCTCACAGCACTGGTCTGGAAGCTCCTCAGAGTCATCTGGGACACCACGCTCTGTGGCATCACAACTGCACTCTTCTGAACAAGGGACAGATGCAGACAAACCATTTATAGTCACAGAGTAGGTAAACATACAAGCACTGTTTCAGTTTAGATTTTGCACTAGCAAATGTAAAGTCAATGTGTGAATAGAAAACTACCTTACCTCTGTTTGGACATCTGGCCGAGACAGCACCGAAGCAGAGATGGGTCTGAACAGAGCCCGGGAACCAGCACGGACCTACAACAAACAGAGCAGGTTAATATATGATTAAGCAAGATTCTTTCTGAGGAAAAACATGTGCAATGACAGATCTATAATGGATTGTTGGCTTCATATGGGCTAATGCTGACCTTGGCTAGCATAGCACCAATGAATGAAGTTGCATCTGAAGAATTTAGGGTCAACCCTTATTGGTTTGTATAAGGGTAGTCTGAAATGCAGTATAATCATTACGAAGATGTTCATCACGACTATGAACCAAACTTTGAATATTGTAGTATTAGCCAGCTAGCGCGCTAGCCTGCTGGCCTACTCTGCAGATACCCTTGTCAGAAAGGTAGTCAAGTTCACACAGGCCCCCCTCACACTCACTCAGATAATAGCAAAACTGAAAGACTCACCAACGCCGGCGTCGATACAAACTTTGCACAAGCATACATGTTGTGATGTAAGGTTAGGTCGTTTGTACCGCTGTGGTGAAATCAGTGAAGCCCGGGATCTGTCTGAGGAAGACCGAAAAGAAGTGAGGTCAAACGAATGTGCAAATGATCTACGAACAAAATAAAGACATAGGCGTGCACACTGTAATCTGCTTAACACTACAGTGACACCGCTGGTCTGCAAAATGAGGCTAGACGCACGGATGAGACAGGATTTGCAAGTAAACTCTTCTCATTCAAACTGCCATTGCACTTACCGACTGCAGAGGTCGAACCACAGATGTGAACTACGCATGCGCTGTATGATGTCGACAAGTGCCCGGATGAAGAAGAAAGGTCATTTGATGCATTTTATTTAATTAGACAACATACTACGACTACGACTGAGTCTTTTTTATTTGTATTGACCTTAGCACGGAGTTTTTTAAATATTGAAGAACCATCAGACCAACAAGCTAAAGAAATAACTCAAACCTGTAAGATACTATATTTTATAAAAAAGTAATTAGTACAGTAATAAGTAAGGGATTTCCCATCACTGCCCACCACACAAACATTATTTAAATGAATGTATGGTTTAGATGAATTCTTTGAATCTTGAACTAACATTGATGTGTGTTCCATTGCTTCTTGGTCCAGGGTTGTGACATCACGACTGTCTGTTCTAGCCCAAGTTTGTCACCTGTTGTGTTGTGAATATAGCATGTAGGGCCAGTGCTTTGGGTCTGTCAGTGCACACCACAGGCTGATGGTGGAGCTGTAGGGGATCAACACCAGCCAAATGAGTAATCATGATGAATGTCTTTACAGCAGCTGCTCTGTGATGGAAAGGTAATGAGTATAGAGTCCCTGCCGCACGCTGCTGCACCAGGATACTGTCCTGCTTGTCCCTTATTTTGGACTAATCTGCTCCAATTAAAGCATGTAAGAAATATACCTGCAATAAAACACAACTGAGCATATTAATGGTCAGAATACAACATTGACATTTAAGAGAATTTAACGGAACATAATATCTGTGAATACTAATGCAATGTCTATATCTATCCAGCAGAGGGAGCAGTGGGGCATGACCATAGAACTGTAATGTTATAATAGATCTATGGGCGCGAGGCAATTGTACACCTTGTTACCTGAAACAGTTAGTGCAAAACAAACAATTAAACGACTTTAATTGAATGCAAAAGAAATCCAGTTTTATGCATTAATTATGTATAGTTTTAGTCTGGCCAAGTTTCATGCTCATGCAGATCCCCCTCCCCATTTAAACACTTAATAAATTGTAGAAATAGACATTAAGCTATTCCAATGACATTTCTGTTGGCTGTAGTGTTGCACACACAAGCCGTAAGACACCAAGCCTTATAGGTCAGATTTAATCATATAATAAAACATGAAGATTTACAATGCATTAATTGCGGGGAGCACATATCAAAGTGGCCGTTAACTACCTGAGGTCATTGTCACACTGTCCAATTACCCAGGCAGCGGCTGTGTGGTCCTACTGTGGAGCCTGGGCAGAACACTACCCACCTGTACTTGCTCCAGTTCAGCCACACACACACCCTGTCTCAAAGCCTGCATACAACACTGAGACATTCCATTTGCATGCCCGCCCCATCAAGCTGGATGCACTCAGACTGGTAATAAAAGGCATTGACCCCCTTAACCTTTATGAATTACAATTTGTGCCTGTAGCACGTCCTGTCAGAGGCCTCAGAAAAGCAGGCACCTCGACTGGGGTGTGTGCGTGTTGTTTTGCAGTTGTTAAGGAGAGGGGAAAAGGTTTTTACAGCTCTTCGTTGCAGCTTCTGACAAGCAAGGAGGAGGCGCTCTGACAGCCCACGCAGGGAAGGGAGGGACTGCTGATGGCTCCATGCTAATCTCAATCCCTAGATGCTCCAGGAAACTACAAAGCTGCTTCCCTTTGTCAAGAGCAAGCAAACAGAGTCTGTAGGGCAGAGTTCTCCATTCCTCCCCACAAATCTTCTCTAAGAAGCTTCAAATAGAGCTGGAAATCAAAGGGTGCCCTCAAATATGGACAATGTGCAAAGACATCAACGTAAAAACAAAAACAATATGGTTGTATGAGCGACATCTCCAACAGGTGTATTGTTTATTATATAGAACATTATAAACAAAGTTATGTTCTATGTGAAGCAGTAAATGAGGAAGGGTCTTTAACGAAGGAAATAGATGCAGTTGAAATGTACAAAAGATTTCTGATACCGTGCAAAAAATCCCACAGAAAAACAACTCATCGTCTTCTCCAGCGTTGATGTAACGGACATTAGTATTCACAGAATGGATTTTTCTGCAAATCTATAATAACTCTGATCTTTGTGCTGCCAGTGTAGTGTAAGGAATGCTGAGGCAGACTTTTAGTCGGATAAGCCTGTAACACCACTATATCCCTGTGCTTAGAAATACTCAGTTGTACAATAAGAGCAATGTACACACAAAAGTGCTCCTGTTGACTGGATTCAGATAAAGTTGAAAAGTGCTATTGTGATGAGCATCTACAGAGCCTCCCTTCTCCCTCTGTTTAACATCAGGAAATGCAGGCAGTGACTGTGTGAACAGGAGCGTGGCTGACAGGGGCAGCCGTGCGATGATTGGTTTACGGATCTGTGCTTTCTCCAGTGACTTCAAGGTCACTAAGATTTACAATCAAATGTCTTATGACACTTTAGTAAAACCCACCAATGCTCAGAAAGAGGCTGGTGCGTCTGCGTGACCTCTCCGACCATTACAGGAATCCACGCTTTATTATCACAGCCAACACATTTGCATGTAGCAGACAGAAGGTTGTTAACAGAGGCATATGGAGAAAGAATTTGATAGACACAGTATATGGTGCGCATGCAACTGCACATTACAAGAGCAGTATGTTTCAAGCTCCAGTCAAACTGCAGATACAGTCTGCTACACAAAAGAGCAATTAATATGATTTAAAAGTCAATCTATGATAGTGGTGTTCTGCCCTCAACTGAAATATTACAGCTCTATGTAGGGCCTGCCATTTAGTCTGATGATTTAGTTTGATGGTGGCTTAGCTATTTCCTCTTGTAGCTAAGTAGTAAACATAAATACAATAAACAGTCTGGTAAAAGAAGTTAAATGCTTTCTTTTTGCGCACAATAAATTTGTAATTATTTAGGCATATTAACGTATATACTGCATATAACGTAATTGTCAGTCCCAACTACACCCAAGTGTTTTCGGAGTAACTGTGTACAAGAGGGAAGGGCGTGCTTTGTTTTAATCATTACTGAAATTATGTCGCACAGCTCTGGATATGAGGCTTGTTATACACGCGCTAATATCCAAGGCGTGTTTACTTAGCACTCATATGGAACGCTGTTGATTTTTATGGGGCGCATATGGCTACATTTTATTGAGCTCAATTAAATCGCTCTAAACTAGGATTAACTTTTTTGAGTAGCAATCCATTATCCGAACTGTTCGAAGGCTGTGGGGCTCACGGCTGTTGCACACGGCGTCTCTCGGCACAGATTGGGGTTGTCAAATATGAGCCTGTCACAACAATATTTAGTGAAACAGCCCCTTCCTGCTTTTAATGGTCGACCTACATCCCAGTTCAGAGGGCTAATAAAGGCAGTCTGGTGGAGGTCCTGGTGCTGCACAATGTCACTCACAGATGCCCAACTCAGCAAGATCCGGAATGCTCAATTAGTTGCTTTTATAGGGCCCATTAATATGCATTAACTCCCTTTTCTAGGTATAAGCCGAGACAAACAATGTGGGTGCTGACATATAAGCCTGGCAACACTTTTTTAATTGCTTTAAGCTAAGGAGACGTTGTTATGGATTTTCTTTTTGCGTTTAGTAATAGTAAACTATATCACACCCGGATAATAACACAATATTGATCTAAAGTGGTTTAATATTACAAACGGGTTCAAGGACTTCCTGGTTAAAACTGCTAAACAAAAAAGGCTCCATTTCATTTCATCCCAGCCAGCAGTGAATGTTTTTGTTTTTTATGTTTTTAAATTGGACAGCCTTTTGGAACCTGGAGTCAGATGGAGTATGAGGAATATTTTTGGAGAATTTAAACTTTAAATCTAGAGCAATACAGGATACCTCAAGCATGCATTCATCAGTTGAAATAAGGATAAATACATAGTTGGTCGACTAAAAACAAAATAGATGTGCATGAAGTAATAGCAATATTAACTGAAAAACAATATTGAGAGTTTAATCTGGCCTGTATATAAAAATGTAGTAAAATCTTCAGCCGGTTTGCTCCATATCATTTCACCTAGAAATTAAAATCTAAAAAAATTTTTTTAAGTTGACTAAGAAACCAACCAATTACTTAACTACACAACTAATTATTGGCATCCCTATAGTTGAAATGAAACACAAATGACACGGGAATACAGTTATAGAAAAGGTCAGCTGTTGTCATCTCCCTTTACTACAACAGAAACACTACGCAATCGCCCTTGATTAAGTGATTGCCCAATTACATATCAAAAGTCCAAAATCATATCCAGTCTTGTGTGACACGCCTTAAACCCATTCTCCTCTCCTCCCACACAATAAAGCGATCTGGCAACGCAGCGAGGCCCGAATCAATCATGGCACTTTATTATGCTGTCACTAGTCTGCTTCCTGCAAGTGTGTTTACCCTGTCCATGGCCCGGCGATGGCGGCTGTTCAGTGTGCATTAAGACGGACATAATTGAGATTGTGGGCGGCCCAAAGTGCAGGGCTCAACCTGTAGTCGTTAATCTGTCATATTGTGGAGAGTCACGGCGGCGCTTGACCTATAGGAGGCTCCACCTTGAAGGCAGGGGCTGATGGAGGCTTTGTTGTTTTCATGGCAGCGGCTCGCACCTATTTTAACTTTATTGCTTTGCCACCAACGGCGAAAGCCAAAAAGCAGCGTGATCTATAGGGCAACCTCTGACTTCAATTGGACTCGGCCTGCCTTCTAATCCCTGTTATGTGCTTGACGATTAGCAGCCAGTCTATTAAAACACACCACCTCTAGATTGGGTTCATGAGAGAGAAAAAGCCGTTGATGAAGAAAGAATGTGCGGTTCACAAAGAATGTAACTGATGGGGAAAAGGTCGATGTAGGATGTAGGAGGCGATAGGCTGCGTTCATGTTCTTTCTAGACTTCTCTTTCAGTTGGAGGGCAGGTGCTTATAAAACTCTATGGGAAAGGAATAGAGTTTTGAAAGAAATGTTGATTCACAAACTTGCTTTATTATTATCTTATCTTCTGGCCAACATCATACACGTTTTTCTAATATTGTCACCACTTCTAAGCATATTTATGAGATAATAATTAGATCATAGTTGATATGTACTGACAGGGAAGATGCAGAACTTTGTGATAGCTTTGTTTCATGTAGATTGGACCAGGAATTACAGGGAGATTAGCTCTAAACTAAGACTGGAAATCAGACTTTGGACATTTACCAAAGTTACCAGGACAGATTTTTCAGCTGCCCTCCACCACAATCTTAACCCTTGTATTATGTTGAAAAAAAATGACATTGATTATGTTGCGGGTCATTTTGACCCATACTGTGTAAATGCACTCAAAACAGTCAAGAAAACAGGTTAAACCAATAACAACTTTATTTTAGGTTATATAAATATTTAGAAAAGTGACATTCAATGCATTTTTCATTCCAACGCTATATTTAAGAAATATTTAGTCTAATCTTCTTGTCCGCCTCTCGGGTCAAAATGACAATTCTTTCCTCCTGCCATGCTTTCTCCTTCCTTTTTCTCATTCTGTTTTCCTTCTCTCTGTTCATCCTCATCTATTCCCTTCTTTTCTCTTCCTTCCTTCCTTTCTTTCTCCCGTCTTTCCTTCCTACCTTCCGTCCGTCCTCCCTTCCTCTTTCCTTGACCAAAGATTCGTCCTCTGAATCCTCCTTATCGTAGGAAAATTGATAATCTGGATCAGCAATAACATTGTCCTCTGTCTCTGAAAAATTCTCTGTTTCTGAAATCTCTTCCTCTACATGACTATCCCAATTTAAAATCTGTGATAAAGCGTCCTCAGATGTCATCCTTCTGGAGCTCATTTTTGGTGAGTTTGTCTAAAGCCTAGCGCACATCAACAGAGTAACTGGAGACAACTAGTTGCAAGGCGGCTTTTGGCAATGATGGAGATGATCAGTTGCCAAAATCGGTCGATGTGAGCGCTCTTACAACTGGAGATAAAGTTGATCTCCGGATTCAGTCAGTTGCCCGTGTTCTACTTTTGTCCTCAGATCCGGAGATATCACCCGATGTGCGCACTCCAACAACATGTGTGTATTGCGTGTATTGCGCCCTCTATAGTTTATGTCAGAAAACACACTGTAGTTGAGGCCAGTTGCTGTCAATGTACCCGCTGTTATTCCCGAGACTGGCCTGCTACTAGGAGTTGCCCGTTTTCGCCAGATTTTCTATGTGTGCGGGGCAGCAACTCAAAGGCGACGGATATATTCAGTTGCCAGTCCGATGTACGCTAGGCAAAAGAGATGACATAACAACAGTGATAAGGACAAGTGTGAGAAAGTTCCCTCTATTCACACACCTGGCTCTGGGTCTCAGAGGCAATCAAAATACAATGTCAAAGAAACATGTTTTTTTTGGATCTGAACAACAATTTACCCACATTGAAGCGTCTGGGTCAAAATGACCCGCAACATCATCTTTGTATACAAACTCTGCACAGACATTCCACTACACATCAAAGTGTCCAGATTTTACACACCAGTTCATGAGCCTAGATGAGGAAAAGTCACCAAATTTCAGCAAGAAAAAGAAAGAATAACCAGTACTTTGATCAACTCAAAAACTGAAATGGGTCAAATTGACCCTTAACATAATACAAGGGTTAAACTATATGCTCTTTGGAATGCAACCTATAAACTATAATAATAATAATAATAATACTACAGCCAGAGGTGGCGGCAAGTGACACTGTATAAAGTACTGTACTTAAAGATGGCGACGCGACATAAAAACTGGTTTGAAGTGACAATGCTTCTTTGTGAATTTGTTCATTCTGGTTAGCCAGCAATGAGTATATTGTTTGTCAAATATAAAACAAAAATGTTTCACTTTTTGATTTAAGAACATACAAAAGCTTGTGCCTGTATAATGTTATGGGAATGATTTCAATACTTTTATACCTGAACTGATTTTTTATATTAATATGTATGCTTTACTTTTAAATATCTAAGACTAGTAGTGTTGCCACCTGCCTGTGGTAACCTGCTGTCGGTCTCCAACACTATTTCTCCAACAAAAGATCATTAGAATATTTATTAAGTTCATTTTACGTACGTTCACACATAGAAACTTGGAAATGAAGCCAAACACTGGAGACTATTTAAACTCCTGCTTTGAGGAGACTTCTTTCAGTCAGGGAGTAGGAACCCTTTGGTGACCCTAACTCAAAACATATATACAAAAATAGCATAATTTCATGGTATATAAAAAATTAAATATCTACTGTATATCTATGTAACATTTTTGAAATATTCTATTTTGCTGTTTTGATTTAAAAAAAAAAAAAAAAACAGTTAGACCTGCTAGATAACTGACCGCTTGGACAATCTTTGACCGAGTTGATATGGGTGTTCTACCAACTATAGATGAAGGGAAAATTAATTCAACGAAGCCAGGTAAAAAAACAAGGCAAGTGTAGCTGACAAAACAGATGCACCTCTGCCTCTTTCCACATTTTGACAAATAAGCCAAGAATCTCAAAGGGAGCGAGCAGTCATAACCAGAATAATGAAAGCTTAATACGGATTTTTTAATTAGTAACATGTGGATAGCAGCAGTCTCTCTCCTCACATCATATTACTGATGGCTGTACTGAAAATTTGCTTTCACTTTGTACAAATTAAACCTCTTGGAAAAGCATTCACAAAATAACAAGATATAAATTAATCCAATCGTGGCGTTGGAAAAAGTTGCCTTTTACAATCACACTACGTATTAGAAATAATAGCCAAATCTCTCCTCAGCGGTGTGTTATTAATTACCTGGCAAATAGGAGCTGTCTGTTCTCCCTGTGAGTTATAGTAGTGGCGGGAGATCACCAAAGAAAATTAAACAGCGATCAAAGTACATTTCTATCATCATAATTTTGATTGTCAAGATCACCTTTCCCCAGGCGGCCGGTGGCAAGCCTAACGAATCTGAGTTTTCATTAAGCGGCTCAATTTGCACCCGTTCATAATTCATATTTACACCGTATTACAACTGTGTCATACATGCCTCCTACATGGCTGTTGTTTCTGGTGGGTGATTTATGAAACAGAGAGAGATATGAGAACGCTGCTGTGAAAGTGCTCTTAATTGATGCTTAAAGGAGACTGGGATTTTTAAGGAATAATCGTCGACGTCCCGCGTACAAACCAGCACGATATGTTTTAACGGCGCATTACAACATCACGGATTTCTGCACGGCAAATTGTTTAAACGCCGCTCAAAAGGATGTAAGCATCTGACTGTGCGCCTTCAAAGCGGAGCTGCTTTTATAGCTGGGTTTATATCAGCCTAGAGAGCCATAAGTTATGTGATGTCAAGATCCTATGCATTCTAATTGAGTGTGGAACAGTTAATGGCTGTGGAAATTCAGCTGCTTGACGTCTTATTCCCCCGTGTGCAGTTTCGCAGCCCGAGCCCATGAGCCTCAATTAAATGACAAAATGGGCCTCTATTCTTGAAAATAACAACAATAAAAACACAAGCCCGTACGGCAATAATACCAGGGCTCACCTTGAATCAACACTGGTCACAGCTTGCAAATGGCTAAGCGGAGAAGTGATGACAAGAGGCGAGCCAAGATGTGCACTAACGGCTTCATCAGTGCCTTGCATGAGTGATGCGAGTCAGAAACAGCTGAGGTATGATGGGCGGCACGTACACCACGATGAGAACCCGAAGGTACACTAAGGGAAGGTGTGTAAAAATGAATCGCCCAACTCAGCGGGGAGAGAAAAACACACGTAAGTAATTGTGTATTTTACAAAACCATATGCAATTATGATTGGTAGCAGTAGTAATTATAATGGACTTTGGTTAACCCACTACCCTATGGAGCAAGACCCTACCATTATTATTGTATTTTCTTCTCTTGACTACTACTACTACTACTACTACTACTACTACTACTACTACTACTACTACTACTACTACTACTACTACTACTACTACTACTACTACTACTACTACTACTACTACTACTACTACTACTACTACTACTACTACTACTACTACTACTCTCACTAAAGCCCTCAAATCAGGTCAGATATCTAGGGATGATACTGGACTCAAATTTTAATTTTAATAGCCACATCAAATCAGTAACATCAGCAGCTTTTTACCACCTTTCAAACATTGTCAGGATTAAAAACATAGTGTCTAAAGCAGACTAGGAGATTCTTATCCATTTCTTATTCTTATCTGTCTCCAGTAGGTTAGACTACTGCAAAGGCCTGCTCACAGGTCTCTCCAAACAGGCTGTAAAACAGCTGCAGTACATTCAAAATGCAGCAGCTCGAGTCTTAACTAGAACCAGGAAGTATGATCACATTAGTCCCGTTCTCAGGTCTCTGCACTGGCTTCCTGTGGCTCAGAGAATAGACTTTAAAACAGCTCTGCTTGTGTACAATCAGAATCTGAATAATTTGTATTGCCAAGTAACAGGAAGTCACAGACTAGGAAATTGTTTTGGCTCGGTGCAACAGTCAAAGAAGAGAGTCTCTCCACGGCCTCGCACCAAAGAATATAAGTAAAGGTAAAAGTGCACTTTATCAATCCCCCTAGGGCAATTCAATCCTCTGCATTTGACCCATCCTGATGCCACGAAGGCTTATGTCAGGAGCAGTGGTCGCCGTAGTACAGTGCCCGGGAAACCCATCGCCAGATGTTGATGCTCGGCTTGGTCAGGACTACCAGAGCTGGAGGAATTTAACCTAGTGAGCATGTTTTTAGTGGTAGGGGAAACCGGAGTACCCGGAGGAAACCTACGCAGGCACGGGGAGAACATGCAAACTCCACTCAGAAAGACCCTGTTCCGCCCGGAATTCGAACCCAGGATCTTCTTGCTGAGAGGCGAGAGTGCTATCCATTCAGCCCACAAGTGACATGTTAGTGCCATACAAATCAACTCGAACTCTGAGGAGCACATGGGCTGGCCTCCTGCTGGTGCCCAGAGTCAGAACTAAACATGGGGAGGCAGCATTTCAAATTCATGCAACAGATTCTGGAACAATCTTCCAGAATATGTGAGACAGGCTTCTTCTCTGATAATGTTTAAATCCAGGTTTAGCTGTGCATACAACTGAGGGATTTTATATTTGAACTTTTTTAATGTACTGTGATTATTTATGATTTGAATGCCTTGTGTGATTGTTTGTGTCTTGTTTTGTTCAGCACCTTGTGTATGAATTGTGCTATACACTTGCCTACTACTACTACTACTACTACTACTATCATTAACCCTACAGTATACCACATTGATTAGTCTTGCAATTATCCTTTTGATTAATATATTTGCTGTATATATATATATATATATACACACACACACACACACACACACACACACGTCAACCCGCAGTAGAATCCAGGCTGTACCCACAGGACGGGCAGGAGCTCCTCTCCTGTCACACTCAGTCCTAGTTTTCCAAGTAGATCATGTCCCAAAATGCTTCCCACAAAACTTAAAGTCGTCTGTGTGAATAAAACTTTTACAATTTGCAATCAATATTACCTAAACCCCTTTCCATTTTCACCAGATGTCTCCAATCTATAAATACACATGGAGCATGTCCTATTAAATCCTGTTATATGGTGAGGGGCTAAATATTGACCCAATCCTGATTGGAGAGGATTTTTTCTCAGCCTTGCTTATTGTTTTTATGACTCTCTGACTTTAACCCTTTTACTGCTCCACTGATTTCACGCAACAAACAATAGCTTTTCAATAATTCAATTTATATCCAACCATAAATGGGATTCAAAGGACAAGGCAAATGAACATGGACGCTTGGCTGGAGAGGCAGCTAGAGGACACAAGAATATTTGTTTTATGATTGGCTCAAAAATCCCATTAAAACCAGGAAGCTAGAATTCAGAAGCATGTGGTTTGAATGTAATATAGAGTTGAAATAGACAGATGGTGGAAAGTCTCGTGTGGCAATACTGTGCAATAGTCCCACGCCTCCCCGCGCCAATACAGGAATCAGACCATAAAATCACGTCTGGAGCACGATTGGATAGAAAACTGCACTTGAGTATAACGGAGGCCTCCACAACACAACACGACAATAAACCTACTGAGGTTTGTTGTCCTCTTTCTGAAATATATTGTATGATTAAAAAGTTCAGCTGTTCACCACCTTAGTCTAAATAATCATTTTATTCAAGTTTTTATTCCCACTCCATTTTGAGTTGATTTGGAATAAAGTTGGAAATATATCGACACATAGTGCAACTATGCTTGTATGTATGTGTATGTTCTGAATGTACTGTTTGTCCAGTAGGCCACACAAAATAACGTAAAGTATGATGATATCTGGTTAAAAATATTGTAAACTACTTGCCCATCATACTTTCACTTTTCATTATATTAGTAAGTACCATTTGGCCCATTATCTCAATTTTAAAATATGGACCCAAGCAATTAATTACAAATAAGATTTTTAAGGTTTTCTTTAATTTAAACTCTTTTTAAAAAGATGCTAAATTCTACAGGACTGGTCAACTTGAGAGACACGCATTGTTGACTAAAAATATTCTAAAATATTCAGTTAACATTTAGGCTTTCCTTTGCATAAATAATTCCAAAATGAATGCATTAAAATGGAACAACTTGGGTAATTGTGTCCATAAAGTATGTAAATGGTGAATCTATCTACTGACAGCTAATGTAAGGCACTAATACAAATGCATATCCACAGTACGCTGCTGAAGCCCATTCATCCACATCTCGTTTATCATGCACTGTTAATGCCAAAACGCCCAGGAGTGATATGTGGAATGGATCTAAGACACAAGAACACCCATAAATTACCAAGCTATTTATTTCTCCAGCCTCTCTGTCAATCACTGCAATAATCCAGGCTAACTCATTCAAATTTTGAGAAAATGAAAGCTGCATTCCCTCCCCATTTTCAATTTGGAAGTGGCAACTATGGCCATGATGAATGTCTGAATAGTCCATCTTCTTCCCCTCATTCCTCCTAACCTTTCCTGACAGCTTAGATATTGCCTACCTGGTAATTTGCCCGACAATAATTGTTGCTCTGAGATTTTCCCCATTGCTTCTAACAAGGATTCTTAACACCCTCTGTAGGTGACAAAATGCAATTACAGACACAAGTGGCTGTCCGTGAATGGTCATCAGCAGCTGCCACATCTCCATTCCCTCAGCGCTGGACACATCCAAAATCCAGATACAATAAAACTAAACATTAAATCATGTAATGGGGGTTTTATAACGGCCAGATAATTTCAAGCAAGATATTAAGTAAAATGAAAACCCAGCGTGCGCGGTAACCTCACATAGAGCATTTTTAGTGTGGTATGCTATACGCTTGTTGCTATGGAGTGATTATTGCCTTTCTTGGAATACAACCCAGTATGAATATTATAACATTTGTTTATTATTTCATTACATATGTGTTCACTGCTCAAAGACCTGAATTATTTCAAAGGTTCAATTCCCCTCTCCGCAGATATGGCATCTACCGCCTAAGTCACTTGTTTGTCTCCAATGTAGAGTAATGAATGCAATACTGTGAGTCATTCCAGGCAAAACATTTAAATGGACCCAAGCAACGTCAGACCCAACAATAGAAAAGTACTGGTCAGTCAAATGTGGTACTAATGTCTTCTTGTCTAAGTACCTCTAACTTGTACTGAGCCAGTCTTTGTTTTAGGGTTGACAAACTGACTGTCCACAACTGTCTTTTGCATTTTTTACTAAAATTATCCTGGAGGATAGGTTGATCGATTGGAGGAGCTCATTCACATTTTTAGAAGGCTAGATACACAGCTCAGACTCATTCTAGGCATTGTGGGTGAAGTCTCTTGTGTCCTGAAGGAGACAATGACTTTACAGCCACAGCCGCCCCACTGTGGCTCCTGGTGTTCCCAAAGGTCTCTCATCAAATTACTAACCAGGCCCTGCCCAGCTTAGCTTCAGAGGTCTGACAGAACTGGCTTTCACATGCAGGTGGCGTCACAAGACACTTCCTTAGGCAAGACACTTCACACATTGTCTAATATGAGTTTGGTGTGGTCAGAGGGGCCGATGGCACATATTAGTAGCCTTGTTCTGTCAGTATGCCCCAAGGCAGCTCTGGCTACAGCAGTAGTTTATCAACACGTGTATGGAGTGAAAGAATAATGTCATGTGAAGCATCTTTGAGTGTCCAAAACAGCGCTGCGTAAAACCAATGCAGTTATTATACTTTTTTTAATTAATTTTCAGACACACACATCTACCATCTGACTTGAACTCGCACTGCATTGTTACTATGGCAAGACATACTTTTCCGCAGATCTGACCAGTCACATAGTGTCATCACCTGTTTATTTCCAAGAAGCTACATATTTGTTAACACCAAACTGTGAAAGATTTCAAAAAAATCTCATGAAAACAAGCAAATCCCTTTAAATCTTTCTAAAATTTCAATATCTTATCTGTTTGCTGATATTGTGCCTACATCTTGGTGCTCAAATTCGTGAAATGCACGTTTTCTTTTTATTAGGTTATCCCTTTCTTCAGATGATTTATAGTTCTGCAGCCTTTGTTATTTATTTGTTGTGTTTGGCTGAATGCAGATGTGTATTCTGATGGAGCGATCATATTGCGTTGTGAAAGCCAGGCTGAACATCTGTTGTAGCTCTACCCACTGGGACGCCACATTTCTGCACATCCACACTCTACTGTAACACACACTAACAACTCTATGAATTTTATGACACATGAGCGGAGTTTCCCCCCATCTCAGTCCAGCACTAAAACCTTAATTATTGGACTAATTGCGATGGCTATATTCATCTCGGTGGTAATCCTTTGGCGATTATATTTTCGGTTCAATATCCAACTTATCCTTTAATTAAAAGGATTATTTACCTTTAAAATGGAGCCGCTTTGGGATTAAACCCTCCAACTGTTGGCGTTGAAGGCATTTTTCAACAAAACAAGCTGCAAACAAAGTGAAATGCGTGTCTCTTCAATCATAATAAGGAGACTTTCTGCTGCTCTAATAGCTCGTAACAGTGCATGTTTTGAAGGAGCTGACTTATAACAACAATTACCCATCATCCATATCTGTTTCCAATTACAGCGTACAAAATGCTGACATATTACACCTCGCGGGCAAACAATCAGTGCAAATAGATGGATAATGATGTATTTCTAACCATTTCTGGAGTCTCTATATGTAGCAAGATCAAGGTAAGGAAATGTCAGTAAGTCAATAGTAAAATAAACTCATAATGAGACAGTGAGTGAAACGGCTGCATCGCTGAGTCTTCAAGGCCTTGGTGCACGTGACGGCAAAGTTCAAAGTCAGCCCAAGTGAAGTGTGAGCATGAATCATGGGGAGAATGCGGGAGTGTGTGGCATAATGAAAGGGTGGAGAGGTGACGAGGGAGAGTGATCAATATGGGGCCTTGCTAAAAAACAATTATAAACATAGGACACTGGCTGCTCCAGAGTGATCACACATACACAGTGAATATGTCACGGAGAGATGCATAGTGCTGAAAGAAAGAAATACAGACCTTTTTTAAATCAAATCTTATGTATCACTTTTATGGACACTGAAGGGAGCTTCACAAGACACTATTTTAACTCTGTAGACTTCAAGAGGAGGTATTGCACACCAACATGTTGTTGATGAAGTGCAATAGCAACTATTTTAAAAACAAGAATTTTGCAATGCAAAGCTTTCTTGTTTATGAAACCACTGCTGTAGCCACACCTGTCCCGGGGCAGAAAAAAGAGAGGCCACTACTCTGTGCCATCGGCCCATCCAACCACCACCAATCATTCACACGCACAATATTGTGTTATTATATAATCAATAATATCTTGATGATGATATTTGAGAGTAATATATAAGATCATATCTACATAAAATGTAGACCAAATATTACATTCTTAAAGTGTGTATTACAAATTTCCTTTTTGTCTCTAGTTATTAGTCTATTTGGTGGAATGGAAGCGATGGTGAATATATAATAGTTCACCAACCAAGAGACATTTTAGATAAAACAACATTTGAAAAAAATACATTGTTTTGTTAATATAAACCCAAAATGCAAAGACAATTTGGATGAACGTTCCACTGTCCATCTTCTGTCAACTAGGAAATCACACTACGAGCTTTATCAACACTTCAAAGTAGAAAATCTATGAGCAAAATAATCCTAAATTAGCAACCATATATTCTTTCCCACTGTTTTCCTTTTTTCTTTTTTGAGTCGTTCCTTGCTGATGCAGGAGGGTCTAAGAACAGTGATTATGAACATTATGCACAGTGGTCATCCTGCTCCTTTGTGTTTAATATTATTTAATTGTGTTAGAACAGTTTGATTCTCTGATCTGTTGCTGGCAAATCAACAACTTTGTAAAATCCTCATCTTAGTGCTACACAATTTGTTTCTATGGCGGCAAAACATAATTTAATTTCTACGTGATGCAAGGACAAATCTTAAACAGTGTTGACAAGTGATGCAGCCCTATTTAGCCTGATCAATACATGCCTTCATCAAAACTATTAGGCATTAATGAGGCGCACATGAACCATAAATGAGAAAACGGCAGGCTGAACTCCCAAAGCTGAGTCAAGCCATTTTATCTGACGCTGTTTGCCCATGCCGGAGCCACGCTGCATTATCTCCAGCAAGTCTTCATTTGAATGTCCTAATTAGTTAATTAGTTGGTGGTTAAGGATGATATGAGCGTCTCATCAATCTTGGGATCTCCAAAAATAAACAGAGTAGGCCAGCAGCAGTGAGTCATTAGAATACTGATGACTGTGGGAAGTGTCTATGAGCGTGAGGGCTCTGTCTGTGACACCACATATTTCCCCAAACCTCCCAGCCCTATAAAGAAGAGTAAAAGCCACGCTCCAACTATTGTATGCATGGGAAGCCAAGCAAGACATAATGAGTTTACAGCAACTCTGAACAGCACAATTACGGATTTTTCATGCATAGCTTTCTCCATCTATTTCCTAGTTTATCACTGATGGAGAGAAGATGGGAATTAGACAAGAGTATAAAAAGTGGGAATGACTTTTTAAATAAGGTGCTGCTTATTAGCTCAAAAAATGACTTTGTTGAAGTGGCTGTTCATGCCCCCTAACCCCTTTTGTCTTGATGCAGACTTTTAACAATTACTTTGAGCAAAGTAGCTGTGGTGAGGACAGCGTGCGCAGGAACAGGCAAAGGAAAGGGGAGTCGAGGAGGACAGAATAGGTTAAAAATAGTTAGCGTATGGCAGCCTATGATTGAGTTTCCAGGGCTCTGGAAATTCACTCTAATTATTCAATACTATCCTTCTGTCATCCTTCCCTATATGTTTTCCTTTGCCTAGAAGAACAAGTGACTCTGGCTAATATACATAATTCTGCTACTTAATTGGCACAGATCGGGTGAAAGTGGGCTAGGGAAACTCCTTAGAGAGTAATAGGGGCAGATATCATTGGCTCTATCAGAACACTAGTCCCATAGGTGATAGAAGTCAGCAAATATTTCATGAGCTTGTACTATCACAGCGCCTCACCTCTGGAGTCCTGTGCACTATCCGGCAGAAAGAACACTTCCCAAACACCATTGCTGGCATGAGTATTTATAGCTGGCGGGCAGATGACTGATGCAAATGCCATGGAAATTATGCAGAGCACCATTGCTGTCATAACAATATGTTAGACTTAAACAGGAAGGTTAACTAAACTAGTCATTTAAGTTATAAGTGGGCCAATGGCGTATGTCTGAGTCTTCGGATATAGATTAGGTGTTGTGCTGCGCTCCATACAACAACAGACACACTCGATTTAGCCTGGCCTTGATTTAAATAATAGCCTGTTACAGAGAAATTTGCTCCTAGGCTAAACATGGAATTTCATAATGACTACTGAACAAGATTTAAAGGTAAACTAAGCTGGATGAGAAAATGGAACAGGAGGACACAGACAAAAGCAGATTAAAACATTATAAATAAGAATTATATACAAGTGACCTGCGTCCCAGTGTTTGTTAACTCCATACAGGAGATCTCCTAAAAAGGTCCATATGAAGGATATTAAGGTTCAGCAATTCAGTTGTCACATCTACACATTAATAATAATTCAATATATGTTTTTGCTTGGTACAGTATGCTCTATATGAATTTATTATCTCCATGCTCAGTGGTAATGATTACTGTAACATATTTCTCACAATTTGCCCTAAACTTCAATCCAAATTAGCTTGTTCAAAATGCAAAAAGAACTAAAAGGAGGGAGTATTTAACCCAGGTGCAGAAATCACTTCACTTTCTCTTACCTCCAAGATCAACTAAACCATACGCTTCGCCTTCAAAACGCTCTCAAACCACTGTTGGCTCCTAAAAGCATAGTAGAAGGCAGAGCGACGGGACATTTTATTTATTACTGTATTTCTTTTATGCCTGACCATGGAACAGAATTAATAATCAACAAAATAATTACCTCTGAGATCACCAAACACTGACGCACATACCAGACTCAATAACAGACTATGTGGGTGCCTGAGGGCACTACAGTTGAAAGACAGAAGAAGCCTCAAAACTATGCAACTAAACACAACAATGGCGAGGTCTCAGTTTAAAGGTCCAAAGCACTCTGAATTAGGATATTTAATTAAAAGAAATTCCTACGTCTTTCAATCTACATTTGCACACATGATGTTTAGCTTTTTCTAGTCTCAACCGCCCCACTGTAGCATGACCGCTTCTCCCATCACAGTACTAACCAGGCCCTGTCCTGCTTATTTCTCTGACAAGATTAGGCTGCACATGCAGAGAACCACATCAGCACCCTTCCTCAGATGTTTTATAATATATTGAAACCTAAACATTGACAGTCAAGGTTTGATTGAATGTATGATATGATGTTATTGTTTTAGCCATCTAATTTTTAACTCAATGTCCAATCAATATCCAATGCCACAACTTGTCTTCATGGTTTTGCAGCAACACTGACTAATTTATGTAGTTTTTACAAATCTACAATCTGCATAACACAAACCCCTCTAAGCAGTTAACTAAATAATAAGACTACACCACGATAAACTGTTGACACTACATTAAAACAAATTTGACCACTGGGAGAATCAATTTTTGACATTTCACCTCTATCTACCAAGAGTTCACTGACCCTGGCGTTTAAATTTATCGCTACATATGGCCTCAATCAAAGTGTTTGTCAGCGAAGCATTCTGTGGAAAGTTTTAGTGTAACACACGGCCGATCATGACATGTATGGATTTAACGGGCCCTTGAGCTGGCCTCCTATAGCTCATGTCATTCACTGGATAAACATCTGGGCGGGTTGTGTAATAACATGGGAGGAGATTTGTGGATCACAGCACATTTCTAATCTTAGATCTATTAAAGCGCTTCTGAATGAATCATCAAAGCTATTGATGTCACCGTGGGCTTGTTAGCTGGATCCCTGAGTCAATAACCGCTGCTGATAGACTTCGTAGGACCTGCCATATTAACCTTGTATGAAGCTACTGCAAGTTTGGCTCTCAAAATACAGAAGAGATTGTGTTGGATCAAATAATAATTTGTAAACATGGCTACATTCATACAGCAACCACAAACAAGAGCAATACTATTTATTTTTTATTTATTTTTTATCTAGAAGGGAAATTGGATGGGATATGACTAAGACCAAAAGATTTCCCAAATCGACAAAAAGGCAAATAGGGCCACACTAGAAAGCTGGAAGGTAAAATTAGCTTGTTTATTTATTATTGGAATCCAATTAGCTTTGGTAGTTTCTAATGTTCCCGGAGTTTGGAATAAATAAATATACAATGTCATTACAGAAAAAAATTAATATCTGCAGTGATATAAGCAAATGTTTGCAGCACTTGTGTAACCTTTGGTGATGTGTGAGTGCTTATCAAGCTGTACTCATGTATTAGATTAAACACATACGAAACAGTATATGTTGAACATAATTACCACAGACTCTTATTAATAGATACAGCAACAACCACCACCACCACCGCAACAACTACAGACTCTACCAATGTCCTCTCCTGTAACCCAGTGCACTTTTTCCAGCTCTGATCTGCAGCTTAGAGCTTTGGCTGTGCTCCTCTGACTCAGGAAACAGAGCAGGCTCCAACAAAGAGGAAAAACAGCACATTTAATCCCCGTCTCCCAGAGTTCCCTTCACTTTCTGCAAGCGTACACATCTTTCATGTGTGCATCAGAGAGGTACACAGGAGCAGGATTCCCTGTAAGCAGCAGCAATGACTTCCTCCATAGCGGTGAGAGGGTGTCTGCGTTAGCCCGGGGAGAGGGATCATGAGTACAATATTGACTTTGAATTACGGCAATAGCTGCTGCTCATGCTGTCTCAGGACCATGCTGCGGATCAAACACAAAGATCAGGCCTGGATTAGGAAAAAGCCACAGACAAGCGCCGAGCCGCCTCCGTGCCGCACCACAAATGTGCCTCCCAGATCTTGCTCTAAGCTCTCCCCTGCCTTACTACATACAACACAAACGGCTCATTTGGCTTTCAAAGAACAAATTTATACAAACAAGAAAAAGAACATCGGTTCAGGATTTGTCAGGAACAGCAGCTGCTATAGAAGTCAGGTCAGACATGCAGCCATTGAATAATTCTGGTCCAAAATGTCTTGATTTAATGGATAACAACAGTTATACTGCTTTCTTCACAATTCTATTTTTAATTATTGCAAACATTTTTCAGATAAAACAAGTACAATGTGCAGACATCTAAAACATTCAGCCGTCTCTTAAAGAAGTACAGAGAAGTCAGTTCCTTGAGTCCAAGTTTTGTTTGCAGCAGATTCCATGCAAATGGTGCTGCAAAAATTAAAGCCTTTATTCCCAGTTCCGTCCTAACTCTGGGGACGGACAGCATCAGGACGCTCTGAGACCTCAGGTTATGGGTTCCTGCATTCCTGGGAACTAGGTAGTCAGCCAGATACTGAGGCAGCAGACCTAACATGATGAGGTGCCAATGCTTCAGTCTGCGCAAAGACAAAGAGCTCCAACCAGATTGAACAATATTCACAATCACATATTTGTTTACATATCATGTTATTATCATTTAAAATTCAATTGTGACCTGCTCCATCGCAAAACTAGTTAGAAGGAAGCTCAAAAACATTCCAGATGTCTCTCAAGTTTGCTCGGGCCTTTGCAATGCCTTGAAACGCATTTTTTCTCAGTTTCCTGCTGTTAAACACAAATAAGAGCATGGATGATGTGTTTGGGCTCATTGTCTGAGCTCGGGGAGGAGAGCAGCACATGACTGCAGTGATAAATGATGGTGCCTGGCGTGACAAAGGAACTGCGGCACGATCTGCATGTGCTCCGTCCTTTGGCCATCATTAGGTGTAATTGGGACTCATGGTGAGGCGTGTTCCTTGTTCCACTGTGAATGTACGGGCGAATGAAGCCACTATACCCCTAATAGGACAGGGCTCGAGGAGGGGACACATGAGCAGGATACTTTTACAACACTGGATATGCTAACACACAGCACTGGCCGACATGACGCGTTAGATATGTCGGAGCTTGAGACATGACATTGGGTTTGGATCAGCAGCTACAGCAGATATGTGACGTGTTATTTGTTCCAAAATGCACCCTCTTCTAATAAAATACAATGATGAAAATAAACGTCTCAACATGTTAAATGATCTTGACCACTGATTTATTAAAATTAATCAGTAATAAGATTACAGCAAAAGGGCAATACATTTTGCTTAATAACTTTGTATGGAAGAAAATGTTTAAAACATTTCTAAAAATTTTTGTATGTAGTTAAGATATACTGTATATATATATATATATGTTTATCACACAGCTCCTCACAGCAGCAGTAGAACGCTCCATCGATTTGAATGTGATTTCAAAACGCTCTACCGGTCATTATTTCTTGATAACCGACCTCTCAAAACAATAATGACCGCTGCCCATGTCACTGCTACTGTCTCTGCGAGAGCAGCTATCGGAGCTACCCACGCCCAATAAACGCAAATACCAATCGATCAAAACATATGTTAATCGGAGAACACATTATACATATACATTCTGAACACACGTGTATGGAGGTTTTCAGAATTACTGTATCTGTTAACGTTTTCATGACAAAAATACTGTTTTAATGCGTCAAAAAGCAATAGCGGTAAACCCGGAAGTAACAATTAACATGAATTAAACATTTTCGGATGCATTTGCAGAGGATCGAATTATGGACTTAGGTTGAGTTTATATATGCGTCACTCACTGGTGATGCTCAGAATTCTTTGTGTATGTATTCTTTTTATGTAGAGTTCTAGTTTTGAAGTTGCTAGCCTAACTGTTACTCGCCTGCCATGGGAAAACCTTTGGGAACAATTTTATTTGCAGTTATTAAATAAACCTTTTGGCTTTCAAAAAAGTGGACTGAAATTTATTTTGTGTGTTCAGTCCGCCCTTTTGGTACTTATTTTCTGATAATGACCTGCGTACTATACATTATCCCTTACTTATGCAGTATCAAATCACAAGTCGTTCCATACAAACAAAAAGATTAAGGCAATAGGTACGGTAGTTTTTAAGCACAGAGCTGTAGGTGACTTAACTCTATAGGACAAAATATGTATCAAAAATAATCATGGTCCCCAATACTATCTAGTTAGTAGTGCGAGTTTACTGTCTCTACAGGAGGTGTTAGTGGCATGTGTTCAAGGAAGTATAATTCATCCTATCATCAGTATCATTCAAAACAAGAGCAAGCATTCAAGTTAAGCACTGATTAGTGTGTCGCTCATTAGGCATAACGTGAATGCATGTTAAATTTACAGCGCTCTGTAACGAGGTTAAAGTAGACTCATGAATCCAAGTCTTCATGCAACCTTTTTCTCCTGCAGAACTATTATTCATAATTAAGACATCAGGAGGAGAATGCAAACAAGGAAGTAGCGTGCGTGAATGGGCTGGGTCTGTAGCGAGTGTGCTGGGTAAATGAGCCCCCAGGTCGGTCCTGTTTGTCACGTCCAGCTCTTAAAAAAGTAGTTAGGAGTTAAGTTTGAGCCACACTACAATGACCTCAGCCTGTGCATCCTTCCCCCTCTTCTGAATCAGAGCCCCCACACCATCTTTAGCATTTAGAATTAATTGCACAGTTATCCTCAAATTAATTCCTAACTGTTTTACAACACACAGAGAGAAAAGGGCAAACCAATTATTATTCTGTTTTCACCTTACAGAGGGGGATATTATGCAAATGATCTTCTCTACATGAGAAGGGAAAGGGGCTTTATTTTCCTCAGCAGATGCTGCCTAGACAGTCTAGCATTCTGTGGGGGACAGGAAGTGGGGATGCTGTGAAGATCTGATCGCTCCACCTGGCCTCCTACTGACTCCATATCTGTGCAATACCACAAAAACACACCATTAATTATTTATTTCAGAAAATCTCTCCTTTTTGAGCTGGACAAGTAAGGTTAAAGCAAATGTTCCAAGTGCTGTCTGGAAGTCTTTTACAACTCCTGCCCTTATGAGCTCTGAGGTGTTTCTTGATGGAAGACAAAGTCCCTTGGCTACAGACCTGCAAATAGTTTTATTTGCTTCGTTCCCAGGAAAAGAGTAAACGAGGCTGTGAGCCAGACATCAAGATGCGGGATGCAAAGATGCTTTTCACAGAGGACAGGGGGCACCTCACCTCCCTCTGCTCTGCTGCTCCTCTGACCACAGCAAGTGTTTATTAATCTGAGACCTTGAGACCTCGAAGAAGTTACTAAATGAAAACTAAACCGCAGACATGCAGACAACTCTCTGCATTGAGAGTGCTAATGCCTTTCAAGCAGCTGATTTAAAGCGGCTGCTGCCAAGGTGGAGCAAACAAAAGCTTTAATGAGCAGTAATGATGAGCTAAGGTCAAAGCACTTATCATCTTTACAAATCAGGAGAAGATGCGTGCATGGAAATAAGCTCCCATGAGTATCCATCATCACCTCAAAAAACTGCATGCAGTGGCACAGCTCCAGGTGCTCCCGCAAATTGGGCTTTCGATGTGGAATGGATCAAACAGCAGCTCAATATTCATTATTCCGAGTGACTGTGATCTGCTGCGATAGTGTGGGCGCACAGGGTAATTGTGTACCTCATTGTGAGCGTGTTTGGGCTAAACTTAATCATGATGTCAGCCTGTTAATAAAAGGTTATTACAGGAACAAAGATCCAGGTTTTACATATGTTAGGCAGGGGGGGTCTCCAAGGTAAACAGGGGCCTTCATGACAAATGACGCTGACAGTGGGTTCAGATAGTTAACAGCAGATCCCTTATTAACCAGGTCTGCATAGATAATTGTCACTTGAGCCTCACGGTTTGAATGTGGTCTGAGCTGTGTCATCTATCACCGACCCGAGCGCGCTGTCACCGCTCCATAATAAGCTCTAGTAACTGATGAATCAAGATTAGGCACATACTTCCACAATCAGGGCGGAGAAAATGGGACACGGGAGGGGCACATCTTATTATTTATAACCTTAAAGTGGTACGTTTTTTTAAGGATACATTTATTTTACTTTAGGAGCTATAGGGGACCATGACTAACAGTCTTGCTTTAATAACATCTACATAATGTGTAGAAAGGCAATTGAAAAACGAAGGTCAATGCTATCATCACAAGTTTTACCCCATTTTCAGACTCAACCCTGAACATTCAGTCTTTGGTATTGAACTGTAAGAAAAGGTATATCTAAGACTAAACTATTCTTGTTAAACTTAATTGTCCGCATTTCTCATTGTCCAATGTGATATATTTCCCAAAAGTAGATTATGAGACCAGAATATGAAGCTTTTTCTCAGTCCATGCTAACATTCTTTTCCTTGGATATTATTATATTTCTGAAAATAACCACAAAAATAAACCGCTTCTTATTAGTCTTGCTAAGAGTGTAAACCACCTAACAAACGGACGCTGGCGAGAACACAAGCTCCTAGCCGGAGGTAGATATATGTGTATACTATTCTCATTATACTGTATTCCTCATTTGGGTTTGCTAATAACAAGCTCTCACTGACTGAGCAAATTGTTGTTAGAGAATATAATTAGCTGTGGCTCAACAATGCAGAGGCCTATTATGGCTATTACAGCAGTCGTAATAGTGTATCAATCAGAATAATAAGAACAGAGCCCACTTCCTCATCAAAGCCGTGTAACGAGAAGGACAATCAGCTTTTGAGTCCAAGCTTTCTCACTTACAGCGGGCTAAATCTGCGTGTATCTGCGTGCGCTTGCGTTACCTGGCTGCTATAAGTGGGGATAATTACACATGATGGTGCGGTGATCAGCTAGCAGGTATGGGCCCTACACCTTTACGGCTCCCCTGCCCCGAGCTTGGCACCGGCTTCTCTCCTCCAAGTCTCCAGCTGTCCAGTGGGGTGCGCCAAGTCACAGCAGGAGTCTGTCGGTTTTAAAGGGGAGATAAGAGGGGTACAGGACAGTGGAGCAGGGTTAGGGAGGGATGGGGTTTGTTCATGTCTGTACTCGCATTACTCACGAGCAGACGGAGCGCGTTGCCAGCACCCAGCACGTCCGCCCACACGCCCTGCCCCGACGCTTAGACCTCACGGTAGGAGGAGATGATGGAGAGAATCTGGCATCCACAAGGGGGGGTGAAGGGGGGGTCCGGAGGAATCTGGAGCTGCACCTGCATCCCACAGACCGGCCTAGGACTGACGCACATCCCCATGGTAGTATCACGTCTCCTTTCTGGGGTGGGGGTAGGATTTGAAATAAATAAGCTACAAGTATAAGTAATGTATAGTTTAAAAGTAGTTGAAAAAAATACAATATTTTGCATATCCAGAAATGCAAACAATATGCGATAAGACAGATCCAATTTTTATTTAATAGCACACTTATTATGCACTGGATTAAAATCATCCAGTGCTATTAATTGTGCTTCCATGCAGCATTTTTAACATAAAGAACATTACAACGTTATACTACTTTTTATTGGTACTTGAGCTCAAAATATTTTTTTCAAATGCTCAAAAAATGTTTGTGTATCTTTTCAGTATCAATACTTTCTGAAACTCGATACTAGTTTTAGGTATTTGTAATACTTTTGACAATGTACAAGTGGACAAAGGCTAGATTCAATAGAGCCAAATATTTGTTATTTTTTTATTTGAGAAAGGAGGGACAATACATATTAATGAACATTTTCACAAACGTAAATATGCCAAATTATCATATTTGTTCAATATCAAAGCTTCATTGAGCCTATTAGTCAACAAAACATAACATTCTTGTACATATTTAGACACCACAAAACTGAGATACACGTTTATTGACCATTTGAAAAAATACAGTGTTTTTGCCCAAATCAGTGCCCGACATGAATATTTGAAAATAAGGCTGGGACAGACAAAGGAACTCACTTAACTTGCAAAAGGCAGCTTTAGTCACAATATACAACTCAGTGGAATTTGCATCACACTTGCTCTAAATGCATTTTCATTTACAAATTAATCCGATCAGACAAATATTGAGAATAATTTTTAGTAGTAAATCAAACAACATTTGTCGGACCGCGCTGCCTCGTTTATCATGAAAGCTGAGACAGGTCCTTTTACCCAGACATGATCGTGGTGGGCTGGCTGCTGTACTTCACTGTGCCTAGTGGGGGCTCTAGTGTACCACACATCCTGGTAGCATGACTGACGCTCTCCATAACTGCAGCTCAGAGCCAGAGGAGCTGATTTGAGGCAAGACCTTTTGAACTGCAGCCTGTACAATTGATACAAGCATTAACCAAGCTTATGCACAAATCACAACGCAAACATTTAAAAGTAGAATTGGCCAAACAAGAGAACTTAAGCCAAACTGTTGTTGTTGGCTGTATTCTGGCATACTGGCTGGGAAGGAGTATCTGTTTAAAAGGTTGAGTGGATGCATGTGTTACCTGCTCTTTCTGCCTTTGTGCCTGTGTGATATTCCAAGGTGGTGAACAGTACTTGATGAGCTAGCTCTGGAGACCTCTGAATTTTAATGATGTTGGAGATGATATTGTGTGTCCTTCAGCTTGTTATACTGACACAAGCACTCCATAAATCATCATACCTAGCTATCGTAAAATCAATACCAAACTGCTACCTCAGCACTAACCCGTAATAAGTTTTTCAGCCGTCTAACAGCTTAAACTTCGCCGTAATGCCATTCGACCTATAGGTTAAGATCAGAGCATGCTTAATTTGTTTTGTAATAGAGACTTTCTAATCCTTAATGAAGCGCCTATTAGGGAGGCTTTGTTGGCACATTGGTGATCAGTTGGTGGAACAGCCACTGCAATTAAGTTTGAATCTTTGTCCTGGAGCAAAAAAAAAAAGAAAGTGAAAATAAAAAGACAGCAAGGGAAAGAAGAGAAAAGCTCCAACGGTCAATAAATGTTAATCCAGTCAGAAGTCGTCTGTGCCTTTGAACAGGAGTCATGCTGTTTTTTTCACATCCCTCGCTCCCAAAGAGGGGCCATCCCTAAAGGATAGTGCCACTGATCCTGAGACCAGACCTGCACTCACTAATAAGAGCTCATGTGTAAGCAATGCAGGACAAATTAAGCACATTAGAGCTGGCTTTGTGAGGGAAAATGGTGCAGTCTTTGAATTGGCTTCTAAAATTTTTACATTGTATGCACCAGTCATGTAAGAAAAAAACACACTATTTATCACGTTCAAATAAACATAATGCTATATTACCTATTGTTAGATCAGACAACAATATAATATACACATTTTTTTTTTTTTTTCAATCATTTCATGTTACAACTTTGTGAAGTACTTTGATTTGGGTAATATAGAGGAGTTTATGTATCTTTAACTCAAGCCTATTTCTATTTTATTTTTTTTTATCTCTCAGATTTCATATTTGTCCAAAACATTTTTAGATTCACTTTTCATTCTTGTAAAAAAAAAAAAAAGTCCAGTGCCTTTAGTTTAATTCCATCACTCGGTGATCTGAGAAAAACTAAAATAATGTTGTAGATTTGACAATAGCAGTTTTAACATATATTTGAAATATAAAAAGCTTGAGAAGAATGAATACACAATATTGAAAGCAGCGACAAACTCAACTTTTATTCCCCCTGCTTTTATCTGCCTGCACTTCCATCTACCATCACAGACAAGATGCAAATCACTAACGAAAACTATAAAATGACAAGCCTCATGTAACCTCCTCGAGCTTGCGTTGTTGTTTTTTCCCCCCAGAATGATAGCTATAACTGGGACAGCGTTTTCAGAAGACACACAACATATGTAAAAGCCTTTTGCACAAGAGAGAAGCCATTGCCACAATTTCTGAAGCGTAAACAGCTTATGAAAGTCAAATGCATGTGTGGCATAATCTGACACGCCGAGTCGCTGCTTCAAAAAACATCCCCTAACAAACCGCCTCCGCATCCACTTCTGCCACAACAGTTGCATGTTTGGAAACGCTCCACAGGTACGAGAAACATCACATTCTCTGCGTTAAATTACACGGTACAAACGCAGATTTAAGTCAAGTTTTGAGGCGTTATAACAAGCCGTGACCCCTAACTTTTCAAAGATTATGCGCTGTGGTAGTTCAATTAGCGTCTAAGTAATGCTCTTTTAATTTGGGCAAAGGAGACGCCCACACAGCCGCGGTGTGGCTGTGATTTACGCCCAGCAAGAGGTGGTGACCAATTGTCTGAAGTGCGGCGGTCTGACCCGGGAACATCTGTGTTTATGGGATCTGCTCTTGATGAGAGCGAGAGCAGCGCAGAGAGGAGAGACCGGACTTCTACCACTCCAACCCACACGCCCAGATGAACTCCATATGTGTATCATTATATATGGATTATTACACACAATACTGTTCTACTATTGAAGTAATTAAGTATAAAAAAGTAATCTAAGTAAAAGTAATGAAGGCAAAAATAAAAAAATAGCATGACATTAAATATGTATTTATATATTCTAATTTTCTAAAAACACAATTCCTCCAAATTTTACCCAAATTGAAAAAATATAAGGACTATTTAGAGATTAGGAATGTATATTAAATAGTTAATATCGTATTTGTTTTCTCTTAAATAGTATTTTGTATTATATCACAACGGACAATTATAATTATCTACATAATATGCTTTTTATATATTCAAGCATTTATATATATATATATATATATATATATATATATATATATATATATATATATATATATATATATATATATATATATATATACATATATATATATATATATATATACGATATATACTAAGGACAGCACTATACTTTCTTATCACATGTTTTGGGCATATTTGATTCCACACATTATGCCGCATACCAATCAATGGATGTGTGTTTTCTCTTTTTAAATAAGCCAGCCAGGCTAATTTGTGTTGCTCCTAGAACATAATAGAACAATAAATCCCTGATATTGATTTTTAATATGAAATCAATTGTGCCAGAGGATGATGCATGTTGTTAGCTTTAATTTAACTTCAAATCACCTTCAGCGCTGAGTTACTTTACAGCGAGTGGAGCAGACACGAACACATTGGCGTCTCACATTTTGGTGAGAACAAGTCTCTTTTTTATTTTGAATGTATTATTTGTTTAGACATGGGGCAAATTGGAGCTGTCAGTGGCGTCCCGTGTGATCCCAGGGACTCTGATGGGGCTGTTAGGGACAGGCAGGCCACAGCAGGGCAGGAGGGGGGGACAGAGGAGGGCCGGAGGGGGGCAGGCCAGCGGCTGTGTGGGTGGGGAGGGGTCAGTACCAGCATGACCCGTCACCTTGGACTGAGCTCTGAAAAGTGCAATCCTGACCCCGACACCAATCCTTCTCTGTCAAACAAGGGCTCTAAAAACCTTTTTCCTTTTCTGCTTGTTCAAAATGAAAAAGGCAAAAAGACCCTGTAAACAATTACTTAAAAGACTTCATCCAAATGATAGTCAGCAAAATATTACCATTTCCATTTTATATGGAAAATGGTGATAGTGATATATATTATCACTATTCATTTTCTATTGTTTCCATTGAGCTGGGATTGAGTGAAACAAAATTAAACTGACATGAAAAATACAGAGTAAAACAATATCTCCACAAATGTGCTATTCCACAGTAAATAATGATAAAGTAACATTTGTTGATCATAAGTATATGGTGCATCCCGCATTTTACTTTATCATTTTAACTCTGAATTTATAAAAAACAGTAATAGTAATTCCAATGTATAATGTGTCTCATATTAAAATCAAGTAAAATACCTAGCTTTTTTTAATTCACCAAAACAAAAACTTAATATGTAAATACTTCCAAATGGTACCACAGAGTCAGTAATTATTTACATTTAATTCAAAATAATTGCATAAAAATGTCCACGCCTCTCAATTAGACCCACGCAGGACTGACCCTCTTCAACACATAGTTTTTCACAATTGTATCATGTGCCAGAGTCCAGTATCGCCCTTTGTGGAGTATTTGCAGGGGAAAAAACACAGATAATAAAGGTCTGTTTATGATGAGTCTCCAGCCCACAGCCAGAAAAACTTAAGAGAAAAGATCTATCAAGAGGTGGGAATTACACTGCCCTGTGCGGCTGCAGGGGAAAATGAAGCAGGCATTTGTGAGCGAGCTGGCAACATAACCTTCAGAATCATCCTATTTTTCATTAGACTTGTGTCAGACAGCTATGCCTTTAATAACATTCATCCCAACACAGAAGAGAGGATAACTCAAGCTTGAGCACATAATGAATGGGAGAATAGGCCTAGAGGAGCCACAGCACAACCACCATGCAAATGAAGAGTGCGGCTTTCAGAGGTGGCTCTTAATGTGGCCCTGTTAATTACTGTGATTAGAGGGATTCTGAGCACATACGACTAACAAGCCACATCCTAATGATCTGTGCATTTGAAAGTCATCTCCCGCCATAAAAACATGTCAGGAGCCCTGCAAGAAAATTGCAAATTGCCAAATTTGCTGACAGAGTGGAAATATTTCTGCTGACTACATACCGCCAGCCTGTGATGGATGCATTCTTGACACAGTCTTGGTGTTTAGACTTAAGAAATAATGAGTATCAATGTCCCCGGTGCAGAATATGTAAAGATGAAGGAGCGCTGGGTGGCTTTAATTAAGGGAGGCTGAGGCAGGAGCTGCTTTCAAACAGACTGACCCGGCATGATCAGCTTCTTATTGCTGTCATTTTTGTGCTGAATTATAAAGCTGAGGAACGGCCAGTGCTTTAATAAGACCGACATAATGTCACAGAGAGAGCCAGAGGCAGACAGGCTGATGCAAATGCAGCCCACGGACATGTCTCTGAATTCAGAAACATTGGTTATACAGAGTGCTGCATGTACAGCAAGTGAGAGGATCTGGCTCACATACACTTTTGTCCAATTGGTTTTCACTGCATCATTAGAACTGTGGGGGTGTGGGCACTTATTGTTTCCACAGTGAAGTAGAGTATTTTGTTTTTACAAATGCCCTCTGGCAAGTTCCCACTCCCCACATCTAGAAGGGGAAGGAGTGCTTCTCATACCAAAAGCAAACCAAAATATCCTCTATTATGTCTGAGATGCATCAAATCCCTTCTGTGGCCTTCAAGTGGAGTTTCTTCCTAAAATCTGAAGGGCGACACGGTCAATATGAAACACCCGAGGCCACGTCCAAGCTAATACTCCACACTTACTTCTTTCCACTGTACGCTACTGGCTTCAGTCTTCTCTTTTCAAAGTCTATGCTCTTGAGGACAAATCAAAGGCTCTATTTTACTAATGTTGCACTCAGCAGACTGCGAGGTGGCTTCAGGGATAATGAGGGACTGTGGATATGTGAAACAGACAGGCTGATATGGATAATTAGGACAGAAAGTTTCAGTGATGCCAATGACACTCTACAGAAAATGGGATCATTAAGTTCTATATAAAATCTCACCATGTACTGGATATATAAAACAGCTCATTCCCTTCATCCTTTTATTACAGCTCCTTGTGTCGTTACAACAAAGTTAAGGTACAGCTCCTGCCTCGGTGGTAAAGAAATGTCAGTTTAACTATCTTTATAACTATCCATGAATACATTTAGTATAATTGCTGCTGCGACCCGGCAGAGAGCTACATGGGTCCTTCTTGTCTACACTGCCCACTCGCCGTTCTTCAGCGAGCGCGTCGGCCCTGTTGTGAAGGAGTGCGTGATTGTTCTGATAACATGACAGGACGTCCTTATAGCTGCGGAGGTGCGCCTGCAACTCAGCGGATAATGAGCCGCAATGGCTGTTAACAGGCATCTGAGGGAGATATCACGCTATGTTGCTCTATTATGATTAGGTTTCTCCTTGACAATATGAAAAGATCAAATCAATAGCTACTGAGATTTGGATGATCCGCCATCCGCCCTCGTCCCTCCCCAGGCTCTGTTGAGAGGGCATCATCTGACATCACTGGGTCTTTCCTTCCTCTGCTGCTGGGAAAATATGTATCTTCAATTAGCGAAAAGCAGCGAGCAATTTCCCTGCGATTTGGCTCTTCTCCCACAAAGCTGTTGTGCCCGTGATGACAGTATGCATTGTGTTCCACTTTAAAGCAATTCAATTAAGAACCATTAGTCCTCTGAGTGATTACCGCTGGCCTATCGATACAGAGGAAGGACACACTAATTAAAGGGCATTTAAACGTTTCTCGGCGCAGAGTAATGGGGAGAAGCGTAGCATTTAGATCGCAGTTTAGTGGAAAGTATCCCTGCACCGCAAACGATCGGCATAACATGTTCACTGTGCGCTCTGCAAATTCCCTTTATAGATGTATGCAGAGGAATGGCCCCCCGGGGAACACTCAAACGTGGTCACACAGCAGTCACAAGTAGCCAGCCGTCCTGCCTGAATGCAGACGCAGAATCACATCTCGCAGATAAAAATGAGAGAGGCAGATAAACAGCAAGCTGATGTAGAATTATGTCTTGTATTTATTGCACATATGTGAAATTAAACAGGAGCGTAGCACTAAAAGCAAGGTGCGGATTATCTTTCTTTTTTAATTGACTGTCACTGTTAGGATTCATTGTATGTGATGGATTGGTACTTTCACTGCCTATCATGAAGTTAATTTCATCCTTAGACAAATGGAGGTAATTATGCTGAAGGAAGGTAAGAATTCAAGAGATGCTTTTTATATCATAAGCACTATTTTTCAGAATCAAACCGCTTATAGCTTTATAAGAAATAATTAAAACAGCGATTTCTCCCACCAATAATTTCATATTGAGTGTAGAAAAACCCATTATTACGATTGTCGGAAGCTTCTCCTGCAGACTGGGAATGTGGCAATGGGCAGTTCACATAAAAACTAATCATGTGAAAATAAGCAAAGGTTGCTGGCAACACTGCAGCCTGCTACCCTGAGCTCCGGGAGCAGTCTGATCTGCACTCAGTACTTGTAATGGTGTGGAACTGCTACAGGCTCGGCACAGTTGTTCTGTGTGCAGCAGGTGGAAGGTTGTAGGAAAAGTGGAGAATAAACCACTCAAGTACACTCTCCACAACAGCAGATCGTCCAAAAGATCATGTGACTGTTGGGATTTTTACTATGACGTCTCTCAGCCAAATGTGCAACAAAAAAGGGACATTCAGATCCAGGATAAATTTTTGCCCTTCATTTGATACCGATCTTCGCATTTTTGCAATATCCGATATTGATCCGAAACAGATTTCTTGCTGAAACCATTTTCATTTCGATGTTTTTATTCCAACACTATTTTAATCTTGTGTTGATGCATTGTGTATCTCCATGTTAAATGCATTTCCACTCAATAAATAATAAACCAATCTAATTTATTAGGGATGTTGTTTTCAATAATCATCAACTATAACAACTAACTACTTGAACAATAACCCCTGAATAGAAACATAGAAATGTCAAAACGGCTATTATGAGAAAAGTGAGTATAATACTAAAATTAAACCGATATTTGCATAATAAATAAAATGTCAGTTGTGTAAATATATCACTTTTAACAATTAAATATTGAGCTATTGGCCATTGTCCTCAAGCTGAAGTTTATTCATGTTCAATGGATTTTTTCAGTTTTATATTTGTGTTTTATATTTGTTGTATATTTGTAGAAGTGTAAGGGAAAATGAGTACGAACACATTTTTAAGAAAGTTACAGAGATCTACTTCAGCCTTAGTTCATTGTAACAGAATATTGCAATAGCTGCTGTTTCAGCTTGTAACCTGTAAATGTGTGGAGCTGCTGCTACCATTGAACTTATATGTTCTAATTAGCTGTCTTCAATCCAACATTAATACTGACTTTACTGAACATGTAAGAATTTTGTATAGTGTAATGTTTGGGGTGTTTTCATTTTACACATTGCCATGGAACTACAGTTTGATAGCTGTATAACTAATTCTGTACTGAACTGTATGTGTACTTTAATGAAATGAAAATAAAAAGCGACAAGAAGATAAATAATCTACAGCTTTCTCCTGAGCTCACAGAATCCGAATGACAAGGACACCAGGCTAATGTACAGAGTTGAGCTTTGTGTTCACATAGAGAGGGAGTTATTGATTAAAGTATGAAGAAGCCCAAGTCCCCAGGCAGAAACTCCATGATTAAATATGCTACACCTACAGTATATCTCACAGAAATGCAAACCAGATGCCTCTTCTGTGGATCACCAAATGATCTACCTCACTAATGAAGAATCAAAGAGTATGAAAGGCCTGGAAGCGAAACCTCTCCTCCGTTATAGCTCCGTTAAACATCACAGTAAATATAGTCCAAAAGCAGCTCCCTGGTGCGAGGCAACAGCCGCTTGTCCCAAATCCAAAAGTTGTGATTAACGTTGAATTAATCACACTATTATTACCTCTGCCTAGGGGGTTTCTCTTTTAGATCCTATGCATTTGAAGGTCAGTCTGATTATGATTAAGAATAATACAGCATTACTGCTTTAGAAGAATAAATACTACACATGTTTTAGAAGCACGATGCACAAAGGACAAGGCCTACATTCGAGAATAATATTACATCCCTTTTATACAGCGACACTCAAAGACGTTGGTGTGTGCATGGATGATAGCTGGTGGTCGCAGGGGCCGATGATCCAGATTAGCATCCTCGCTTCAGTCAGTCTGCCACAGGGCAAATGTGGCTATTGTAGCAACTTACTACCACCATGTATGAAGTGAAGGAATGATGCAAAATCTTTAAGTTTCACTATATAAAACGGATGCCTTATGATCCTTGTTCTATGAGCATTTATAATATTCTTAACCTTTTAGGCTCAGGAAGAAGCAGAATTGCTACATGAGCTCCTGATTCCAGTATACTTTCTATAAAGCAACCTGGCTTCCCTCAACTGTTACAACCATATTACAGTAGTCCTCTATCTCTTACCCTTAAGTCTTCTTATTTTGAAACCAAAATCTCAGAAAAAGTAAGCTGTGAGTTCATTTAAAAACATATTTCTACATAAATAGTCAATACAGCTGCTTGCATCGTACCATTTAATGAAACAAAATATTATAATGACCTAAAAATATATACATTACTTAAGCTGCTAATATCTACAGAGGCATGTAATATCTGGGACACATTTTTAGTATAAGAGAATAAATGAAGCTGAAAAATATGATCAGCTTTACTGTGTGTAACAAAAGATATTTACGGCTGCATCATGTCCTGTATAGGGTTCTTTCTTCATCTTAATAAAGTCATCCCTAGCCTTGGGCATGAGGGATCTGATTGGTTGTAATACATGTATTTTCATTTGATGTTTATTTTTTTTCTCAGCCAAGTGACTCATTATGTGATGATATCCATCTTGCTTTTCATGGTCTAATTTTGCATGCCAACTGCATTCTTGAGTCTTAGCAGTGCGGCTGAAATAACAGTGAGAAATGTCCCCTTGGCGTGACTTTTATTCCTCACCTTATTCCCAATGTCATTCATTTGCCACTGAAGGTAACAAGCTTTTTCCACTCGCTGCTCTGTAACGGCAGACCTTTAATAGCCATTTCCCGGTGTGCACGGGGAGAGAGGGGGAACATGTTTATTTGTGCCTCTCTGCTCCACTCACCAGCCCTGGCTCCACAGTGATTCATGGGCCTGACAGATGCTTGCTGCAGCTGGATCTGTCCTTGATCATCCCAAAAGCCTGGACAGCACTGTCATTCACCATTGCCCAAATTATCTCTGTATTGACTGCAGACCCCTCTGTGACAGCGCTGTAATGGCTAATTACCCAGGATGCTTTGGGTACTTTTAAACCCAAGAGTGTTCTCCTCGCTGTCTGTGGCTGAGACTCAGAGGCAAAGGCAAAGGCCGGTGCTAGCCACATGCAGCCCTATTCGAGCGGCTCGGCTAAGAACCCGGAGCAAAATGCCACACTTCCACAAACACAACGTCTGGTTTGCGAGAAATATGTAGTGATGCTCAAATAACAAAGCACTTTTCTAGTGGTCTCTCCCGGGCTGTCGCTCGTGACATGTGATAGGAATGAAATGTGCACATAAATTACCATTTACGCTTTGTCTCCTCGTGTTGCCTTCTGCCGATGTCGGGGGAATTACTTTGTGGAACTCACAGAGTAAATGATCAAAATCAGTCATGTTCGACTTACAAGTGACTTAAATCATTCTCGCTTTGTAAATATCAATATGTGAGCCAATGCTGACATTGCACAGCTGAAAACTTAGTCAAATACAACAATTACAAGCTGGTGCTCGACTTGAAGTCAGAGATGACACTAAGAGGAGAAAAAAAAGACAGAAGGAAGGTGAGAGAAAAGCGCTTACAAAATCCCATCCTGACTCTTAGAGAAGATGATGAGTTCCCTGGAGAGCGGACAGAGCAGAGAGGGGAGCTCCACCTCCTCACAAAGACTCAGTCATTTGCCACATCCTGTCCACACAGCCACCATGAAGCTACTGCCTAATTACTAGGGATAACAACCCCATCCCCTTCCTGCTTGTCCACATTGTCGGGGCCTGGGCTCAAGGTGCTCCTCCTCCCTATCATTGAGTAAATGGATGACCAGCATTGCTATCTGAACGTAGTGGACGAATGGGCACCAAATAAAGTGATAAAAGCTGAGAGAATGGCCGTGCCTCAGTTAGCAGCTGTGATATTGATGGACAAGGCCACAATAATGATACCCAGGGCTCACCTGGATAAACTAGTGCTTCTGACAGGGCTGTTAAACCTATACACAGGGGACCTGGCTTCCTCTACGAGCCCAATACCACTAGGGGCTGCGGATAATGGCACAAACACTAAGTATGTTGGTAAAGGAGCAACTGTGAATTAATTTTTGAAGAGGAGGGAGGGTGAAAAAAATCATTACATATAAAATATATTTTACGGATAACTGACAAATAACAAACAAACCTAAAATGTCCATGCACTGCAAATATTTAAATCTTGATGCAGCTCATCTGGTTACATCATTCAGAGACCTATAGGGGCCACAGCATAGGGTCTGGTCATTGTCTGTCACCCTCAAGATGGCGGATTGTCTGTCTCAGCTCTATTTGCATTGGCTTTTGCATAGGTATGCTGCACCAATGCATCCTGACTCCACAAAAACAAAACAAAGCAGAGGAAGAGCCAGTCCTGACAGCAGTGCGATGCCTCTGGAGCACAGGCAGTGATAGGGCTGAATTAGTGGTGTGTCTGTTGTGAGTGCAGCAGTGGGAGGGTCTGCTGGTCCGGGGGGTGAAGGGGTTAGGGGGTGTGTGTCTGTGTTACCAGTCACCTGCTGCTAAATCCTATTAGCAAGGCCTAGGGGTTAAACCAACCATCACCATTAAAGGCCTGTCAGGGGAAAGCCAACAAATAATAGGGCTGATCGCTACAACTCACATATAATAAGGTGCTTTGATAGAAGATAATCAATTAGTGGTAATAGAACAGCACTTGACATTTAAGGCCGAACCTCAAAAGGGAAAGTGGAATGAGGTAAATAAGAAAATGACATTAAAACAGTTTTATGAAATAAAACATCGTTGAGCAACATTAATTCTTCCTATTTTGTGTGTTTTTTGTTGTTGTTTTAGTTGAGTAAACGAGTAAATATGTCCATATGTTGACCAAACTGTGGGAGACTAAATGGGGATAAACTGGCAAAGCAAGTGTTAAATTAAATGAAAAGTGACAGTTTACATCTCCAGCCACAATTAACACATTGATGGCGTTTTTCGCCAGGCCCCTCACAGTGATAATGCCTGTTGTCAAATCTGTTTAGCACGCCAAATCTCCTGGAGCCTTCAGCTAGGCAGCAAGCTTTTGACAGATTGAAGGTTCAGAGATAGGCTATCATGACAGATGGAAGCTGGCATCGATGTTCAGCTCTGGCCAATCACAAGGGACCTGCCTCCCTGATTCTGCGGGCCAACCTTCCCCTCTGATGGGAGCAGGGGATGGCATTGTTAAGCAGTGCATCTGTGAGACTCAGTCTCTCTGATGGAAGCATAAGGCAAAGAGCTCTCAAGCAAAAGACGGCCACTGCTGTAAGCGCATTTCAGATATGATGGGGCTAGCTCCAGGGAATAGACAGAAAAAGTTTGAAAGATTCTGAAGAGCAGTGGAAGACCCTGGAGAGTGGGAAGCGATTGCTGCAAGCTTCAGCTCTTCAGTAATGCCATAATTAAATTTGATGATTACTTTAAACGCTCACAAACACAGCAGTCACACTACACTGGAGTTTGACAGACACATTTACTTGATCACTCTAATTAGCAAATGACATTTTTCATCTGACCAACTGAATCTCACCTGTTAAATACTCAATAATGAGTAAACCTTATAGCCTTAGCTTTTGTATGAAGTGCACACATACCACAGAATGATTACCTGTAATGAGATCCATCAGAAACCATGGCACAGGAGAAACTCATTACACTGAGCTTGTTCTAATCAGACAGGCTTATAGGATTCTGCAGACATCAGAAATTGTTGTGGAAAAGAAAAATACACCTGGGCCTCTGTAACAGAAAAAGGGATTGGATAATGAAGTATCTGCCATGCACCGATTATATTACGAGCGTTAATGATCACAATAATAACAGTTCACACAGCACCCAGTTGATTTACAATATACTGTACCTACTGTGAAATGCCATTGTGACAAACACTGCAGCAAACGTGGCGGGGCAAAAAAACTCAAGGTAGATTAAAAAGCCATAAGTTGGACCCAGCAGACACTTTACTTTGCATCTTGCACAAGAGATGCTTGGTCGCACACTAAAATGTAGGTAACTTTGAGATATATGCAGCCCGTCGGCCTGCGCACTGGCAGGCAACGCTCTAAGTTGTTTGGTCTCTCCCTCCCTGTTTAGGCGAACACATTGTTGATTCAGACCCATCATGTTGAGGCTTGAGGTCACCCTGTCTCAGGCTTGGCTAGTTAGCAGCAGCCCACCTGATGGCCCAGAGGAAATCACAGCAGCAGCACTCACAGGAGAGGGCCTGACAGCCAGGCCCTGCACCAGAGAGGGGTCCATTTACAGGGGGGGCAGGGAGAGGGTCAGCATGGGGGAGGGAGAGGGGGAAGAGCCACAATGTTAGAAGCACTGCTGCGTTTAAGGAGAGTTCACATAGAAAAACTACAGAAAGTGATGTTGAGGAATTGAGTGTGGGGGACTTTGTGGGTGGTAAACCGGAGAACAGCGAACAATGAGGGGGAAAATGGTGCAGAAAGGTTCAGAGACTAAAACCTTTTGTGTTCCTGTTGAATTTCTGAGTGAAAGAAGAGATGGCCTGTATATAAAAACCAATACACAGGGCTAGTTTTAGCCACTACACGAATGAAACAAGGCATCAGTGTAAGTTATCCTGTGCACTGATGCCGCTCTAGCTGGGAAAATGTTGGCTGTAAAATGGCGTGATGAACAGCAGACATTTCCAGTTCACAAGTCTCCCAGTCTCTCCTGAGAGTCTGTTTCATCCCTATTATAGCCAATAATAGCCCATTGTAGTCAAATGCTCTTTCTCTTCACTCTGACTGAATGAGGACACATTATTTACCAAGAGGAGACAATGCTAATACATGGAAAAAGTGCTGACAGGAGGAGGCCAGGAATCAAAGGTTTATGCTCCAAAAGGACATTGCACTTTATATTTAGAATATCTTAATAAGATCCACAGTCTGACCATGAACTATTCAACTCCAGTCACTATTTCTGCAAAATTGAACGTGGCGACACTCTTTAACACATCATATATAGCTAAAAGTAAAAGTAAAAATATAGCATGTTTCAGTCGACCCCAACAACAAACTCACAGCACATTGTTTAGTACACACTACAAAATATTATAAAATGCTTTGGTGACTTTGGTTTGTGAAATGTGCTATATAAATAAAGATTACCCTCTGTAGCTTAAGTCTATAGCCCATCCGTCCGTGTGGAGCGCACTCCCCTCTCTCAATGTGGGTCAGAAGCAATGGTGGCAGCCCCCCAGGAGGAAAGCAATCCAGACATAGGAGATAACATGCAAACTCACAACACTGTAAATTAAACTGGATGTAAATGTTGACTACGGCCCTGATCACTGAACATGTTTCCAAGAGGACATTGGCGTATTTTATATTGTCAAAATTGTTCAAAAAAAGTTGGAGAATAAGAATTCTGCTGTGTTACCAAAGAAGAGTAGACAGCAATGCAATGTGACAGATCCAAATCAAGGGGGAATAAATCCTCAGTTAAATCTAAGGAATCAAACTAAGCAAACACAGGACACAGTACAAAAGTTTAGGAACGTTCATCTTGTAGTAGTAGTTTTTAGTAGTAAAGTTTTTATTTGAGCAGTTTTACAATGTATTTTATATTTTTTTTACATGCACATATATGATTCAAGAAAGAAAAATCTCAAAAGGAAAAGGCAGAAGCAAAAAGCTTACGAGTGTCTTCCCCATTATCAATATTTATTGAAACGGCTGCAAAAAGATTTACATTTTCACATGACACTCATGATTTTTACCATCATGTTTTTTATCTTGATGATTCAAAAAAAACAAAAAAAAAACAGCAATACTTATCAATTTATGTTCCATATTTCATCACAATAATAAATGTAATCTTCATTGTTTTTATAACGTGTGGTGCATTGAGAGCTGGAGTCAGTCCCCTCTGTGTCTGGAACCTATTCTGTGGAGTGCATTAAAAAGACAAGGCTTTATGGACCTATTGGAGGGAGGGGTCCTCTAACAAACAGATCCACACCATGTCTACCCTCATTCTCAGTTGTCAGTGCAATTGTCTTCTTAGTGTAAATTAAAAAAAACATATCGCAGTATTTACATTGCTAACTTACTGTTGTCTGGTATAGAAGAACAAAATACATTTACACAGAACAAAACATCAGTGATAATATTTTAAATTTGTAAAGTGACTGTCTGCCTGCTGCTCTGTTTCTTTGCACTGTGGATAATTTCTAGGGCTTGGCTATTTGCTCTTCCAGATACTGTAAATGTAGTAACGGGACTGTGTCGCAGTGTGGGTTACGGTTAAATGTGTACAGTTCATTTTGACTATTGAAATTTGTAAACAAAGAGAATTTGGGAGAGACCACCTTTCGAGGACAGCTAATGTTCTTGATAAAGCAATTTCATAATTAACAATAGATTGCAAGACTGCAGAGATTTCTATTTCTAAATTCCATTCCATTCTGAGCATTGCAGAATTACTCAGAGGTTTGTTACGTGGATAAAAAGGTCAATAAAGTCTTTAAAAATATGAGATGATTTTCACCAGATTTTGCTACTACTTTCCATCCGTAGACCCATGTCTTTGTTCATACTTAACAGTACAAGTAAACAACCCCAAACATGACATATCATAACTATGTGATGAATGTTTAAAATCAACGCAGCTTTAGAATAAACATGTAAAGTCCTTGAAAGAAGTTACTGCTGTCAAGAGCAGAATATTGAAATTGACTGACCACTGCTTCCTCTTGTTTAGTGCTCTTGTCCAAAGGCATCTGGAGACACACATTTCCAACTCAAAACCACACACCATTAATGCAGCCGCTGGAGCTCCAACCCAGAATCTTATTATCTTAGTTGGTTCAGCCTCATTAGCCGTTCTATGCATATTAATGGTTGGGAAATGGAAAACTATACCCTATTTAAGAGCAACACACGCTCCAATTGCAGGCATCTTTGAGCTCATAGCACATAACTCACTCAGCAAATTGCAATAATAGGGCTCCTGGCAGAACCCTGCTGTTTTCTTCACCCACATGCCCCTGTCCTCTTGCTGAGCCTGTGTTCCATTAACCTACAGTGTGTTCAGGCACCATTATGGCTCTAATTATGGCACACTCTGGGCTTCTTCTGTACTGCCCAGTCACCAGGGTTGTCCACAATGCCACTGAGAGTCCCAGAGGAAGAGCTTCACTAATGTTTGCATTGAAGCTGGATTTGTTGACTTAGGAGAGCTTACCTGTCCCGGTAACAACAGCATTAAGTGTAAGATCTTAAGTTTGTGAGAGAAAAAGAAGACCAAATTAGAGTCTTCTCATCTATCTCTTCAGATTGTATCATTCAAAGCAAGACTGGGATTAGAGGAGATAGAAAGTCTTTGTGTCCTTTGTAAAATAGACTAGCTTTAAAGCCACCCTGTGCAATTTTTACAGGTGCTCCAAATGATAAAACATGTTAACTAAAAACAAATGTTAGAATTTAACTTATAAATGTCCACAAGAGCTGGAGCACTCTCCGTGTCAATGCGCCATCTTGGAAAATGGTGGTGGATAAGGGCCATATAGCGTTGTTGTTTCACAAGACCTACTGATATCGTTGCTTTCACCGTGCCTTCACAAGTTTGAAGAAGGAACCATGGAGGACCACAGTTATATAAAAGAACCATGGAGGACTACAGTTATGTAAAAGAACGATCCGAACAACAATCTTTTAGAAAAATAATTATGCAGAAGTCCGGCTTTGTAGCAGCAAACTGTCAACATTGCAAACCACAAACAACAAAAGACAGCATTAACACAACAGGAGGCACATCGTGTAATTTGCGCACAACAGACTCACACGTGAACACTACGTAACATTTTTTTTCACACTGACAATAATTAGAATGAGGCAAAATCTGCAACACAGTCTCAGGATGTTTTCTTACCGTGATGCAGATAGGGCGCTGTGGCTAACGCTAATGCTGACATGAGCTTTTAGCCATGTCCTGCCGCGGCTGTGTATATCTGCTGCTTCTTTGATCATTGTAGTTTTAAGCTCCCGCAGACGTTATTGCTTAATGTTTCTCTTCTCTTCACACCGCGTTTTTAAAACTATATATTAATAATAGATCATTGGTAGAGCTCAGTAGAGCCTCTGTGCAGCGGGTGCCGTTTCAGAACACGGTTTTGTTTACATGTCGCCTCCACATGATTGTGTCAAGTGCCCGAGACATTTGGAGAGATCCCGACATTTATCAAACTAAAGTATTCTTTCCTTGGCAGTCTGGTGAATGACTGAGAGTTGTGAACCCCTCCGTAGTACCTTGGACTGCAATGCAAAATCTCAACCCTAGATGGCACTAAAAATTACACAGTGTACCTTTAATGATGAGCCGCAACAAAATGACAATAACATTTTTGGACAGAGAATTTGGAATATACGAGGCAATCAAACTCAACGTGTCAAACCAACTTGGGTGCTAAAATGCATCAGTTTTATATAGCTACAAGATTACATACTACAACTGTAGCCAAAGCTGCCCTGTGTCAGACTGATGTAAGCAAGGCTACTTATCTGGGCCACCAACCCCTCCGACCATCGTCAATAAATCATATAAAAGATAGGGATGTCACAGTAACCGATGTAAGCTGTAACCGCCTTTTCTTTTTTTTCTTTTTTTTTAAGACAGTGTTATGTTGTTTTAAGGCAGTAAAACCCCTCACCACACACTTGGAGTCACCAGGCCATGACTTCCCAAGACCATGGTGTGCATGAAATCTGGTGTCCGTGAGTAAGGGTGGCCCTCTATATAGTCAATAAAACTTATATGAAAACTTGTGATAAAACCGGTAAAACAAATAACGCGCTGTGAGATTTCATAACACTTTTAAGCAACTTTTGTTAAGGTTAAACTCATCATTCTATCAATGTGCGGAAGCCAGTACTTTTCCCTTGTTTTGTCTATCTGAAGGCCAAGCTACATGGCACCGTGGAAGCTGCTGATTGGAGGTCTCCATGCCTCCGCTCTGTATAATACACTTGCATTCTGTTGTATCTGTTGTTCGTGCTGTCTCTACCATCGACAATAAAACATGTATTCTGTTTGAATTAAAGACGCGATCCCAGACATGTCATCTTCTTCAGGTGGTGGAAGGATGCAGGCCTTGTCTGTAACATCTAGAGAACAGAAAACTTTTTTTTTTACACAAAAATGTGTTTTTTTTTTAAACCAAAACTGAGAAACCTCAAGACAAACCATGCATCTGGATCAGCACATGGACAATCTGCACAGCCCCTGATTCCACTCAGGCTGTGAGCTGCTGAGACATGGACAATACCATCGTCCTCTTTTGCATGGACATGATTTGGAACAATTGGATTACACAATTTGGACATGATTTGGAACAATTGGATTTCTGAATTTGGACATAATTTGGACTGAATTGAATTGCTGAATCTGGACACTAAAGCTGAAACGTGTGATTGAAAGACACGTCACAGAAGAATTCATGGCTCGACACAAATGCAGCCTGAAGAAATCAACACGGAGAAGTGGGAGAGACTGTTTTCAAAGCAATATCTGAGAACCATCGACTGATGAAGTTTGGTATTTTACTGAAGATTGTTGACAAGTTTTATGAAAGATCTGAACATGTTTTATGAGTTTTCTGAGTTTTTGAAGTATTCCGAGTTCTGAGTTTTTTGAAGTACCGAGTGAAGTACCGAGTTTAAGTATTGAGTTATGATGTTATGTTGCTGTTTATCGATCCTGATGGTCACACGTGAATGTGTGACCAGAGGGGGGAATGTGAGATTTCATAACACTTTTAAGCAACTTTTGTTAAGGTTAAACTCATCATTCTATCAGTGTGCGGAAGCCAGTACTTTTCCCTTGTTTTGTCTATCTGAAGGCCAAGCTACATGGTGTGAGATCACCGTGGAAGCTGCTGATTGGAGGTCTCCATGCCTCCGCTCTGTATAATACACTTGCATTCTGTTGTTCGTGTTGTTCGTGCTGTCTCTACCATTGACAATAAAACATGTCTTCTGTCGGAATTAAAGACGCGATCCCAGACTTTGTCATCTTCTTCAGCGCTAATACCAAAAACTGCAATAACTGTTGCCACAATAACTGTCATCTAAAATGTACATACTGGGACAATGCTAATACTAGACTCATACAAATGTGGTTTAAAGTGATTGTCTGCAGTTTGTCAGAAAGAGAGACAGAGAGGAACTTGATTTGAAAAAAACGACGCAAGCTCCCTCCCCCTTCCTTTCTGATTGATCTACACCTACGTTTCCGTAACACTTTGAAATGTTAATCAGAGAACACATTATACATATACATGATTAATACAAATGCACGGAGGTTTTCAGAATTATTTGTTATTGTTTTAATGAAAAAATAAAGTTTTTATGCACAAAAAAAGTGATCGCTGCAAACCCGGAAGAAGCTATTATCATGAATTGCACATTATAGGACACATCTGCAGAGGATCTGATTATGGATATAGGTTCAGTATATACTAGGGCTGTCAAAATTATCGCGTTAATTCACGTTAATTACCGTTTTTATTAACGCGTAAAAAAATAATTAACGCATTAACTATGGAGCTATTATTGTTTCAATAATATTTGTGTGTGCGTAAAAAGATTTGTGCGTGCGTAACCAGATTTGTGTGTGCGTAACCAGATTTGTGTGTGTGTAAAAGAAATATTTGTGCGTGTGTAAATAGATTTGTATGTACGTATCAAGATTTGTGTGTGCGTAAAAAGATTTGTGTGTGCGTAGAAAGATTTGTGTGTGCGTAAAGAAAAAAAAAAGTAAGTTTTACACACAAGTTTTTTTTTTACACACAAATCTTTTGACGCAGTCCTGCCGTCGCAGATTCACAAGTCTAACTTGGACTGTTTGCGTCTGTACCCAGATTTGTGTGTGTGTAATTTGACATTTATATCTGTAACAGAACAATCTGTGTGTAAATAACCACCTTGTACGAAGAGAAGAACAAAAAAAGCCTAAGAGCTACGCACAGGCTCTTGTTTTACACTCAAATCTCTTTTTGACACACTTCTACCGCCAAGCGTGTGTCAAAAAGATTCGTAGGTGTAATGTGGTTGTTCCAGCAGTACACCAGCAGATGGTGCTGTTGTAGCTGGTTATACACGCAGCAAACCAGCAGAGTTTGTAACACTATAGTGTAGATAGAGAAAACCGAAGGATTTAAGAAGAAAAGTTCAGGATGACAAGGAACACTAAAATTCCCACAAAATCCGACCTTTATGAAAGCTGTAGGTTCTCTGTCAGCTGTTTTAGTTTACTTTGAGTTCTATGGGCAAAATGTCTGTGTAGCCCACGTGAATTTAGTCTGCAGTACGCGAGAATCCTTCAGCTCCAAGCTAGTAACACCCTATCCAGTTATTATAATAGATCCATGTATAATACAGTGGTGTGAATGACAGGATTTTGAATATAGGAAAAAAATATCATAAACAGTTGCGGTAGTGTGTCTTGTCAAGGCAGTAGGTTTTGGTTTGCTTGCCTGTAGGTAATAACCAGCTACAACAGCACCATCTGCTGGTGTACTGCTAGAACAACCACATTACACCCACAAATCTTTTTGACACACGCTTGGCGGCAGAAGTGTGTCAAAAAGAGATTTGTGTGTAAAACAGAGCCTGTGCGTAGCTCTAGGCTTTTTCCGTTCTTCTCTTCGTACAAGGTGGTTATTTACACACAGATTGTTCTGTTACAGATACAAATGTCAAATTACACACACACAAATCTGGGTACAGACGCACACAGTCCAAGTTACACTTGCGAATCTGCGAAGGCAGGACTGAGTCAAAAGATTTGTGTGTAAAAAAAAAAACTTGTGTGTAAAACATACTTTTTTTTTTCTTTACACACACAAATCTTTCTACGCACACACAAATCTTTCTACGCACACACAAATCTTGATACGTATATACCATAGACTGTATATATTAATGGACAGAGTCACGCCTATCTCTGCCGTTCTAACTAATGGGCCAAAAAATATGCTCTACTGGAGCAATCCAAAATGGCCGCAAGTGGTCCCGCCCACAAAAAAATTGTGAAAAAACGCATCTGCGCATGCGTCAGCCGGCGAGAGCTCCATTCATTTGAACAAGAGACTTCAAAAATTCACAGCGAGTAAACTAGAGTGGACCAAAAAAATCCACCCCCCTCAGCATTGACACACATGTGGAACGGAGCTTTGGGCCAAGAGCCAACTTTTGGTCCATCCTGTAAAGACGTTTTTGAGAGGTCTGCCAATGCTATATGTTAGCATTGGCTAATTCTACTTCTGGGTCCACCCCCATCGGCCCGGGGTGGTATTGCAGCATGTCAGCGCACGTCATTTTGGCCACTTTTGAGCTGGGACCCTCCCCCACTGGTATATACAAATCTATTTACACACGCACAAATATTTCTTTTACACACACACAAATCTGGTTACGCACGCACAAATATTTTAACGTACACACAAATCTGGTTACGCACGCACAAATCTTTTTACGCACACACAAATCTGTTTACGCACACACAAATATTTATTGAAACAATAATAGCAGTGGTGGGACAGGCTGTTACCTGGCAGGAGTCCTTGCCTCCCTCGCTCAGTCCCGCACACAGCATATTGTCTGTGATACGGATGGTTGAGTTGTAGTTACAAAAGCACTGTCTGTTCCCGATGATGGGCACTTCCACCTCCATCAGGTTCTGTGGCGGCGGCAGAGGAACTGTGGAGCCAAACATCAAGCATCAATAAAATAAATCTATACAAAATGACTAAAAGACAGAGAGCTGCTGCCACCGCTCAGAAGGAGCTCAGTGAGGAACAGGGACATGGTTGCCAAGGTAAGTTGGAGTTTGGTCAGTCCTTATATACAGTAGCTCTTATCTAGATTTACAAAGGCAACATCATAATGTAAACACCATGGTTACAGAGACCACTAAACCACAGAAGCCCAAAATGGTGACTTGGTCGCTAGCTCCACAGAGCGGGTTAGCATTGTCCTTCTATGTATCTATGGTGTGTCTCTGGGAGAAACCCACCTGTTGCTTCTGGTCGAGCTGCAAGATGCAATCAGCATCTCCAAGGCTTTGAAGCTCAGACAGATTTGGATAATATTTACTTTTCACAAATTACCACGTCTCACCTCCAGAATTGATGTCCCCCCAGCCTGTGATCCAGGTGTCTGTGCCACTGTGGAGGGCACTGCCGGAGGCCGCCAGGCACACAGGCTTTATGTAGTCTGTGAAGGTGACGGAGGAGGACAGCTTGAGCAGTGACATGTCGTTATCTTGGGTGGCCTCGTTGTAGTCCGGGTGGTTGATGAACTGAGTGATGGTGCGACTCACTTCGTTGGGGTTGGGGCCCTCTTGGCTTTGACGCCCGATGAACACAGAGTATTTACTGGCATCACCACTGCAGACAGGAAACAGGAAGGGGTGAGATTTAGGACCTGTACAAATGCAGTTTTAGGTGTCTGTGTTCAAAGGCTCCTCACCTCATGCAGTGCGCCGCGCTCAGCACCCACATGTTGTTGATGAGGGAGCCTCCACAGGAGTGACCTCCTCCTCTGTGGATACTGACCTGCCAGGGCCAGGCTCCATCAGGTGCAGCCTGGCCTCCGACAATCCGGCTGTTTTTGGGTGCCATCCCACACACTAAGGGCACAAATCACACATACTGACAGGTATATACATATTGGGATGGTCTCTACAGCACCACAAGAGATTTGAAATGACACAAATAAGCTGTGCTTGAACTGCAGAGTGTCAGGTTCAGGTGGAGGATATTTAGATTTCAGTCAAGTGAATGCTGTAGGAATCTAACCAGTTTTTATCTTCACCGCCCACTTTTGGTGAGTCCAAAAGTATAGGAACAACTGGCTGCTCAGCGGTACCTTTTTGGCCAGTGTTTAGTAGCATCTTTTCTATAGCGAAAGTGTGGAGGTGAAAACTGCACTGTCGGGCAGTGGGCGGGACTTACCTGCAGCAATGTCGATGGTGTTGGGTGGTGTAGTAGTGGTGTTAGTTGATGGAAGAGAAGGGCAGGTGACGCTCTGATCGCTGTCGGTGCCAGAGGAGCTGAAGGCGATGAAGCCGGGCTGGTTGGCTGTGATGTGATTGTTTATCCAGGCCTCATAGCGGGACACTCGGGCATAGACCCCAGGTAAATCAGGCAGAGCGCAACCGATTCCGAAGCTCACCACTCCAGCCTGGATCCAGCGGCCATTTTGTTTTCTCACCAGAGGACCCCCAGAATCCCCCTGCACACATAAGCCGGGTCACACTTCACAAACAGCAGTCTGTAACATTATAACACACGGAACTGTTAGCGTAGCAACTCGCAACACTGTAAGAATCTTGGGGCCGTAATTGATCGAGAACTCTCCTTCAAGTCACATATGAACCAACTAAACCGCATGTTTCACCTGCGCAACATCCCTAAAATCAGGAACATTCTATAAGTGATGTAAAAAAACGAATCCACGCATTTGTCACCTGAAGCCCAGACTACTGTAGCGCCCTCTGCTGGTATCATGACCTAAATCCTCCATAAAAAGATTCCAGCTCATCCAAAATCCGTCTATTAACACACAAAGCCATAAATGGCATGACTCCTTCTTACCTCCAAGTTTGGTGTCATAACAACCAAACCGAGCTCTGCGCTTCACCAGAAGTCTGCTGGTTCCTAAGGAGCGTTTAGCTCCAAGCTCCTACACTGCGGAATCAGTCCGACAACAATCCTCGTTCTACAGCCTGAGTCCTGGATGGGCCTCTCAGAGGTTTCTCACTTTTTCCTACTAGTTTTAAGAGTTGTTCCTCTCTGATGCAGGAGTGTCTAAGGACCGGGGTGATGACCCAGGACAGTTATGGGACAGTTATGGGACAGTTATGGGACAGTTATGGGACAGTTATGGGACAGTTATGGATGTAGGTCGTCTGCCCTTTATGGACCATCGTAAGTGTATAAGTAGTAAGCTTCATCTTTATTCATATAGCACATTTTTACAGACCGAGATCACCCAAAGCGCTTTACAATGTTCAGAGTTCAGATATTGTTTCATTCTATCCACACAATGATGATGTAAGCGAGACGCCGAGCGCACTGGACCATCAAAGCCTACAACCAACACCATCCGTTCAGACCTAATGTGTATGTTTTAGTGGTAGGGCCGTAGGGGAAACCAGAGCACCCGGACACGGGGATAACATGCAAGCTCCAGGCCCTGTTTGGACCCTGTTCAGACCAGGATTTGAACCCAGGACCTTCCTGCTGAGAATTGAGAGTGCTAACCACTCAGCCACCGTACCATCATAACATTCCCTGTGTTTGAACTGTTTCTATTCTCTGATCTGTGTTAGTGAATCAACAGCTTTGTAAAGTTCTTTGAGATAACTACTGTTGTGATTTAGGGCGATACACAAATAAATGGAATTGAATTGAGTCAGAGGCAGGATATGGAGCTATTATTGTTTCAATAATATTTGTGTGCGTAACCAGATTTGTGTGTACGTAAAAAGATTTGTGCGTGCGTAACCAGATTTGCGTGTGTGTAAAAGAAATATTTGTGTGTGTGTGTAAATAGATTTGTATGTACGTATCAAGATTTGTGTGTGCGTAAAAAGATTTGTGTGTGCGTAGAAAGATTTGTGTGTGTGTAAAGAAAAAAAAAGTAAGTTTTACACACAAATCTTTTGACACAGTCCTGCCTTCGCAGATTCGCAAGTGTAGCTTGGACTGTGTGCATCTGTACCCAGATTTATGTGTGTGTAATTTGACATTTGTATCTGTAACAGAACAATCTGTGTGTAAATAACCACCTTGTACGAAGAGAAGAACGAAAAAAAGCCTAAGAGCTACGCACAGGCTCTGTTTTACACACAAATCTCTTTTTGACACACTTCTACCGCCAAGCGTGTGTCAAAAAGATTCGTAGGTGTAATGTGGTTGTTCCAGCAGTACACCAGCAGATGGTGCTGTTGTAGCTGGTTATACACGCAGCAAACCAGCAGAGTTTGTGGCACTAAAGTGTAGATAGAGAAAACCGAAGGATTTAAGAAGAAAAGTTCAGGTAACAAGGAACACTAAAATTCCCACAAAATCCGACCTTTATGAAAGCTGTAGGTTCTTGTCAGGTTCTCTGTCAGCTGTTTTAGTTTACTTTGAGTTCTATGGGGAAAATGTCTGTGTAGCCCACGTGAATTTAGTCTGCAGTACGCGAGAATCCTTCAGCTCCAAGCTAGTAACACCCTATCCAGTTATTATAATAGATCCATGTATAATACAGTGGTGTGAATGACAGGATTTTGAATATAGGAAAAAAATATCATAAACAGTTGCGGTAGTGTGTCTTGTCAAGGCAGTAGGTTTTGGTTTGCTTGCCTGTAGGTAATAACCAGCTACAACAGCACCATCTGCTGGTGTACTGCTAGAACAACCACATTACACTTACGAATCTTTTTGACACACGCTTGGCGGTAGAAGTGTGTCAAAAAGAGATTTGTGTGTAAAACAGAGCCTGTGCGTAGCTCTTAGGCTTTTTCCGTTCTTCTCTTCGTACAAGGTGGTTATTTACACACAGATTGTTCTGTTACAGATACAAATGTCAAATTACACACACACAAATCTGGGTACAGACGCACGCAGTCCAAGTTACACTTGCGAATCTGTGAAGGCAGGACTGCGTCAAAAGATTTGTGTGTAAAACATACTTTTTTTTTTCTTTACACACACACAAATCTTTCTACGCACACACAAATCTTTTTACGCACACACAAATCTTGATACGTACATACCATGGACTGTATATATTAATGGACAGAGTCACGCCTATCTCCGCCGTTCTAACTAATGGGCCAAAAAATGTGCTCTACTGGAGCAATCCAAAATGGCCGTGAGTGGTCCCGCCCACAAGAAAATTGTGAAAAAACGCATCTGCGCATGCGTCAGCCGGAGCAGCTCCATTCATTTGAACGAGAGACTTCAAAAATTCACAGCAAGTAAACTAGAGTGGACCAAAAAAATTCACCCCCCTCAGCATTGACACACATGTGGAACGGAGCTTTGGGCCAAGAGCCAACTTTTGGTCCATCCTGTAAAGACGTTTTTGAGAGGTCTGCTAACGCTATATGTTAGCATTGGCTAATTCTTCTTCTGGGTCCACCCCCATCGGCCCGGGGTGGTATTGCAGCATGTCAGCGCACGTCATTTTGGCCACTTTTGAGCTGGGACCCTCCCCCACTGGTATATACAAATCTATTTACACACGCACAAATATTTCTTTTACACACACGCAAATCTGGTTACGCACGCACAAATATTTTAACGTACACACAAATCTGGTTACGCACGCACAAATCTTTTTACGCACACACAAATCTGTTTACGCACACACAAATATTATTGAAACAATAATAGCTCCATACAGGACAGTGGTGGGACAGGCTGTTACCTGGCAGGAGTCCTTGCCTCCCTCGCTCAGTCCCGCACACAGCATATTGTCTGTGATACGGATGTCTCTTGAGTTGTAGTTACAAAAGCACTGTCTGTTCCCGATGATGGGCACTTCCACCTCCATCAGGTTCTGTGGCGGCGGCAGAGGAACTGTGGAGCCAAACATCAAGCATCAATAAAATAAATCTATACAAAATGACTAAAGACAGAGAGCTGCTGCCACCGCTCAGAAGGAGCTCAGTGAGGAACAGGGACATGGTTGCCAAGGTAAGTTGGAGTTTGGTCAGTCCTTATATACAGTAGCTCTTATCTAGATTTACAAAGGCAACATCATAATGTAAACACCAGGGTTACAGAGACCACTAAACCACAGAAGCCCAAAATGGTGACTTGGTCGCTAGCTCCACAGAGCGGGTTAGCATTGTCCTTCTATGTATCTATGGTGTGTCTCTGGGAGAAACCCACCTGTTGCTTCTGGTCGAGCTGCAAGATGCAATCAGCATCTCCAAGGCTTTGAAGCTCAGACAGATTTGGATAATATTTACTTTTCACAAATTACCACGTCTCACCTCCAGAATTGATGCTCCCCCAGCCTGTGATCCAGGTGTCTGTGCCACTGTGGAAGGCACTGCCGGAGGCCGCCAGGCACACAGGCTTTATGTAGTCTGTGAAGGTGACGGAGGAGGACAGCTTGAGCAGTGACATGTCGTTATCGACGGTGGCCTCGTTGTAGTCCGGGTGGTTGATGAACTGAGTGATGGTGCGACTCACTTCGTTGGGGTTGGGGCCCTTTTGGCTTTGACGCCCGATGAACACAGAGTATTCACTGGCATCACCACTGCAGACAGGAAACAGGAAGGGGTGAGATTTAGGACCTGTACAAATGCAGTTTTAGGTGTCTGTGTTCAAAGGCTCCTCACCTCATGCAGTGCGCCGCGCTCAGCACCCACATGTTGTTGATGAGGGAGCCTCCACAGTAGTGACCTCCTCCTCTGTGGATACTGACCTGCCAGGGCCAGGCTCCATCAGGTGCAGCCTGGCCTCCGACAATCCGGCTGTTTTTGGTCGCAATCCCACACACTAAGGGCACAGAAATGAGTAAAACAGAAAGACTGAATATACTACAGTGCCTGGTCCTTGAGGTCCTGGTCCCTGTGTGTGTGTGTGTGTGTGTGTGCGCGCGCATGTGTGTGTGTGTGTTTGCGTGTGTGCGCGCATGTGTGTGTGTGCGCGTGTGTGTGTGTTTGTGTGTGTATGTGTGTGTGTGTTTGTGTGTGTGTGCGCGCATGTGTGTGTGTGCGCGTGTGTGTGTGTGTGTGTGTGTGTGCGTGCGTGTGCGCGCATGTGTGTGTGTGTGTTTGCGCTGCTGCAGTTCCACTGTTACTACTTTGGAAACGAATGTATAAATGTAAAAGTGCTGATAAAGTAAAATACTCACCATCGGACTGCGCCGCGGCACCTGGAGGAAACACACAATCAGCATCAGTACATTTAAGGTAAAGGTGCACTTTGTTAATCCCCGTAGGAAAATTCATCCTTGCATTTGACCCATCCTGATGCTTACGTCAGGAGCAGTGGCCGCTGTAGTAACAGCGCCCGGGAATCATCTCCAGATGTTGAGGCTCAGCTTGGTGAGCTGGGGGATTTTACCTATTGTACATGTTTTTAGTGGTAGGGGAAACCGTAGCACCTGGAGGAAACCTGCACAGGGAGAACACTCCCAGGGCTATCCACTCAGCCACTGTGCAGCTGGTGCACGTCAGTGCATTTAGACATTAAAAATAACATTATCTCTTGCGTGTCTTTTTCTACATAGATAAATGTATCAGTATTCCAGAGAATCCTGACGCAGACAGCACTACTGCACGATCAGAAGGACCTCAGAGACAGAACCAGCCCGGTGCGATGAAGGAGCAGCCATCTTGACATGTTTGATAAGAAATGAAGACATTTATCTTTTAGTTTGATAGCAGCACATTCCTGACAAACTCAACACAAAGAACAGTTATAGTTCATTAACAAAGAAGAATGTGGAGAGAAACTTCCTCCACGAGCAACTGACTCACAAGATCTTTGTCAAAAATGCAGCCGCGGAAATTCAATTTGGAAGACGTCAGCCAAAGCCACCCCTTCCAGGCCGGCCTCGCATCCCCAGCCTATCGCACAGCAAACGCCCATTTCCAACCAACCTATGCCGGCCAGGCCAGCCGCTTAAAAGCGGAGAAACTCCCACTTTACGGCCTTCTCGAAGCCTTGCAAACCACCGCCTCCCCTCCTCCTCCTTTTCTCACCCTGCCTCAATCATGCCTCTTCCTGCTGCCCGAATGCCGCCACCAGTGCCTAGGTCCCGGGGGATTGTGCGCGCACTCTCGCAGGAGCCTCGCTGACTGAACGCCGCACCGGGGCCTAGGGCGCCAAACTACCTTTCAATAAAAAACTTCAAATGCATTTTGTCTCCTCAAAGTCTCTCCAGATTGAACTGTTTTTATCTCTCTTTGGTCTCTCACTCTGGTCTCACTCTAGTCTCCCTCTGGTCCCTCTCCGTTCTGATCTCTCTCTGTTCTGGTCTGAATGTGTGTGCGTGTGTGTGTGTGTGTGTATGCGTGTGTCGTGTGTGTGTGTGTGTAATAAATGAGATGTATAGTTGTGTAGTGATTGTGTGTTTGCTAAGTGATGTGTAGTGTGAGAGGTGATTGTGTCAGTAATCATCCTGTCATTGTTAGTTGTACAAGAACAATTTCCAGGAAACTATTGTGTGTACATGTGACATCACAAGCCCCAAAGAGCCTATAGCTTCACTTCATTGTAGAGCAGCTCGGACATCTGCCCTAGTAACCACGGTAACTAAATCAGATTTAAGTTCAAATCCTGAAAGAATCCACATGAAACAGTTCTACATCTTCTTTGTCAACACATGGTCTCTCTCTGGTCTCTCTCTCTGGTCCCTCTCTGGTCTCTCTCTCTAGTCTCTCTCCCTGGTCTCTCTCTCTGGTCTCTCTCTCTGGTCCCTCCCTGGTCTCTCTCTCTAGTCTCTCTCTCTGGTCTCTCTCTCTGGTCTCTCTCTCTCTCTCTGGTCTCTCTCTCTGGTCTCTCTCTCTGGTCTCTCTCTCTCTCTGGTCTCTCTCTCTAGTCTCTCTCTGGTCTCTCTCTCTGGTCTCTCTCTCTCTCTGGTCTCTCTCTCTGGTCCCTCCCTGGTCTCTCGCTCTGGTCTCTCTCTGGTCTCTCTCTCTGGTCCCTCCCTGGTCTCTCTCTCTCTCTGGTCTCTCTCTCTAGTCTCTCTCTCTGGTCTCTCTCTCTGGTCTCTCTCTCTCTCTCTGGTCTCTCTCTCTCTCTCTGGTCTCTCTCTCTGGTCCCTCTCTCTGGTCCCTCTCTGGTCTCTCTGTTTTTATTTATTTATTTATTTAGAGGATAAGCCCCTTGAGATGAATCATCTCGTTTACGAGGGGGTCCTCAAGATTTTCACAATGGGACAGCTACAGCAAAACAGATACAAATAAAACAAAAATACAAGAAAATAAATTAAAATAAAGATAAAGAGCAACCATAAAAAATACACACACATAAAAAAATACACACACACACCACACACTCACTCACACCATACACACACACCTCACACCAACTCATACACACAACACACACACGTGACTCTAATAATAATGCATTGGTTTTATATAGCGCTTTTTTGGACACTCAAAGACGCTTCACATGTGTCATTATTCTTTCACTCCATACACGGTGGTGATAAACTACTACTGTAGCCACAGCTGCCCTGGGGCACACTGACAGAAGCGAGGCAACCAGTATGCGCCATCGGCCCCTCCGACCACCACCAACCATTCACACACACACCAGACTCATTCTAGGCAATGGGGGTGTGAAGTGTCTTGCCTAAGGACACAACGGCAGTTTGGCACTTTACAGCCGCAGCCGCCCCACTGTGGCTGGTGTTCCCAGAGGTTAAGTGTCTTGCCAAGGACACAACGACAGTAGTCAGTGGGAGTCGATGGTGAAAGTTTTGACCTTCTGGCTCAAAGGCCAACGCTCTACCAACTGAGCTACTGCCGACTCTACTGTAGTTACACTAAATAAGGATAATATTATTAATAGTATATTAGTGACAATAATAATAAGGAGACAGTAACGACAAGTTTAGGTCTCATAACCGAAGATCAAAAACATTGACATGAATTCTGGGAACGTTGTTGCAGAGCAGATTTAAACAGAGGCAGAGAAGTTACAGAGCAAATAGACAACGGCAAACTGTTCCAGACGGAGCTTTAAATTCAAATGCATGTTTTCCAGCTTATTTTTTCACTCTTGGAACTAAAAAAAAAGACTGATTTGCACGACGCAAACTGTACGAGGATTGGAAAGGAATCAGATATTGTTTTAAATATTCTGGAAAACTGAGATTAATACATCTGTTCTCTCTGGTCCCTCTCTCTGTTCTCACTCTGGTCTCTCTCTCTGGTCTCTCTCTCTGGTCTCTCTCTCTGGTCTCTCTCTCTGGTCTCTCTCTCTGGTCTCTCTCTCTGGTCTCTCTCTCTGGTCTCTCTCTCTGGTCTCTCTCTCTGGTCTCTCTCTCTGGTCTCTCTCTCTGGTCTCTCTCTCTGGTCTCTCTCTCTGGTCTCTCTCTCTGGTCTCTCTCTCTGGTCTCTCTCTCAGTCCAATAGTGACTCACAGTCTCTCTGTCTGACAAACTACACGTGTTTCTTATGAGGCTAGAGTTACGCACCCCAGCTTTAATATGATGTTTGTGTTTTGACTTTAATAATGCATCAGTTTTATACAGCACTTTTTTGCACATCCAAAGACGCTTCACATGTCATTATTCTTTCTCTACAAACTCAGTGGTTATAAACTACTGTAGCCACAGCTGCCCTGGGGCACACTGACAGAAGCGAGGCAACCAGTCTGTGCCATCGGCCCCTCCCACCACCACCAACCATTCAGACACACACCAGACTCATTCTAGGCAATGGGGGTGAAGTGTCTTGCCCAAGGACATAACAACAGCAGACATCAGTGGGAGTCGGTGGAGAAAGTCTTGTGGTGGACTCGAACCCATGACCTTCAGGCTCAAAGGCCAATGCTCTACAACTGAGCCCAGTGCTTTAAGCTAAATATCCAATCAGAGTCACACAGAGCAGCACCTGAACAGACTAAACGCTCACTTTCTGAAGCCTGGATCAGTCCTGGGTCTACAGCCTCAGTCCTGGGTCTACAGCCTCAGCCCTGGGTCTACAGCCTCAGTCCTGGGTCTACAGCCTCAGCCCTGGGTCTACAGCCTCAGTCCTGGGTCTACAGCCTCAGTCCTGGGTCTACAGCCTCAGCCCTGGGTCTACAGCCTCAGCCCTGCGTCTACAGCCTCGGCCCTGGGTCTACAGCCTCGGTCCTGGGTCTACAGCCTCGGTCCTGGGTCTACAGCCTCGGTCCTGGGTCTACAGCCTCAGTCCTGGGTCTACAGCCTCGGTCCTGGGTCTACAGCCTCGGTCCTGGGTCTACAGCCTCGGTCCTGGACTAGGACCAGGAGCACACAGACCAGGACCAGGAGCGCACAGACCAGGACCAGGACCAGGAGCACACAGACCAGGACCAGGACCAGGAGCACACCGACCAGGACCAATAGCACGCAGACCAGGAGTAGGAACAAGTAGGAATTAATTTTATTTGCCATTTGCAGTAAAAAACCCACATTGGAATATATTAGCGAAAGTCTCCAGTGTGCACAGACAAATACAGACATAAAACATTAAAAGTACAGTAAAAAAACAAATAAAACAGACAAATGTCACTGTGAAATCGATCGACTAAAACAGTATCAATACAAAGAGCAAGATCATTAAAGTGCTCTGTTCACACTGATAACAGCTCGTGGGAAGAAGCTGTTAGCGTAACGAGATGTCCTGCATCTCAGAGAGGGAAGAAGCTGGAACATGGCTTTCCCAGGGTGGCCAGAAGAGTCATTGACAATCCAGGAGCAAGACCAGAACCAGAACCAGGACCTGCACCTGGACCAGGACCAGGAGCACACAGACCAGGAGAAGGACCAGGACCAGGAATAGGAGAACACAGACCAGGACCAGGAGAACACAGACTAGGACCAGGAGCACACAGACCAGGACCAGGAGCACACAGACCAGGACCAACACAGACCAGGACCAATAGCACACACACCAGGAGAAAGACCAGGACCTGCACCTGGACCAGGAGCACACAGACCAGGAGTAGGAACACACACACCAGGAGAAAGACCAGGACCAGGACCTGCACCTGGACCAGGAGCACACAGACCAGGTCCAGGAGCACACAGACCAGGACCAGGAGCACACAGACAGACTCACCGGGCAGCAGCAGACAGACCGCACAGACCAGGAACCTCATGTTTACTGCCCTGCTCCTGCTGTTCTCACCTATACCAAGGCACAGTGTGGCTCCTCCCTAAAAGGGGCGTGGATCAGCTGTCACTCCTCAAACCCCTGAGTGACAGCTTGGCGGGGCCCTGGATAAACTTGTTTCTAAAAAAAATCTCACTGTCAGAGACTTCACTCTGAGGAAGACGAAGGGACTTTACAGGCTTTACAAACATGAGGAAGCCAAAAACAATCTCTCTCTGGTCTCGCTCTGGTCTCTCTCTCTCATATCCCTCTGGTCTCTCTCTGATCTTTCTCTGGTCTCTCTCTCTGGTCTCTCTCTCTGGTCTCTCTCTCTGGTCTCTCTCTCTGGTCTCTCTCTCTGGTCTCTCTATCTGGTCTCTCTCTCTCTCTCTCTGGTCTCTCTCTCTCTGGTCTCTCTCTCTCTGGTCTCTCTGGTCTCTCTCTCTCTGGTCTCTCTCGTATCCCTCTGGTCTCTCTCTGGTCTCTCTCTCAGGTCTCTCTCTGGTCTCTCTCTGGTCTCTCTCTCTAGTCTCTCTCTCTCTGGTCTCTCTCTCTCGGGTCTCTCTCTCTCGGGTCTCTCTCTCTCGGGTCTCTCTCTCTCGGGTCTCTCTCTCTCTGGTCTCTCTCTCTCGGGTCTCTCTCTCTCTGGTCTCTCTCTCTCTGGTCTCTCTCTCTCTGGTCTCTCTCTCTCTGGTCTCTCTCTCTCTGGTCTCTCTCTCTCTGGTCTCTCTCTCTGGTCTCTCTCTCTGGACTCTCTCTCTGGTCTCTCTCTCTGGACTCTCTCTGTGGTCTCTCTCTCTCTCTGTGGTCTCTCTCTCTCTGGTCTCTCTCTCTCTGGTCTCTCTATCTGGTCTCTCTCTCTCTGGTCTCTCTGGTCTCTCTCTCTCTGGTCTCTCTCTCTCTGGTCTCTCTCTCTCTGGTCTCTCTCTCTCTGGTCTCTCTCGTATCCCTCTGGTCTCTCTCGTATCCCTCTGGTCTCTCTCTGGTCTCTCTCTCTCTGGTCTCTCTCTGGTCTCTCTCTGGTCTCTCTCTGGTCTCTCTCTCTCTGGTCTCTCTCTCTGGTCTCTCTCTGGTCTCTCTCTCTCTGGTCTCTCTCTCTCGGGTCTCTCTCTCTCGGGTCTCTCTCTCTCGGGTCTCTCTCTCTCGGGTCTCTCTCTCTCGGGTCTCTCTCTCTCTGGTCTCTCTCTCTGGTCTCTCTCTCTCTGGTCTCTCTCTCTCTGGTCTCTCTCTCTCTGGTCTCTCTCTCTCTGGTCTCTCTCTCTCTGGTCTCTCTCTCTCTGGTCTCTCTCTCTCTGGTCTCTCTCTCTCTGGTCTCTCTCTCTCTGGTCTCTCTCTCTCTGGTCTCTCTCTCTCTGGTCTCTCTCTCTCTGGTCTCTCTCTCTCTCTGGTCTCTCTCTCTGGTCTCTCTCTCTGGTCTCTCTCTCTGGTCTCTCTCTGGTCTCTCTCTCTCTCTGTTCTCTCTCTGGACTCTCTCTGTGGTCTCTCTCTCTCTCTGGTCTCTCTCTCTCTCTGGGTCTCTCTCTCTCTGGTCTCTCTATCTGGTCTCTCTCTCTGGTCTCTCTCTCTCTGGTCTCTCTCGGGTCTCTCTCTCTCTGGTCTCTCTCTCTCGGTCTCTCTCTCTCGGTCTCTCTCTCTCGGGTCTCTCTCTCTCGGGTCTCTCTCTCTCGGGTCTCTCTCTCTCTGGTCTCTCTCTCTCGGGTCTCTCTCTCTCGGGTCTCTCTCTCTCTGGTCTCTCTCTCTCGGGTCTCTCTCTCTCTGGTCTCTCTCTCTCTGGTCTCTCTCTCTCTGGTCTCTCTCTCTCTCTCTCTCTCTCTCTCTGGTCTCTCTCTCTCTCTCTCTGGTCTCTCTCTCTCTCTCTGGTCTCTCTCTCTCTGGTCTCTCTCTCTGGTCTCTCTCTCTCTCTCTGTGGTCTCTCTCTCTCTGTGGTCTCTCTCTCTGGTCACTCTCTCTCTGGTCTCTCTCTCTCTGGTCTCTCTCTCTCTGGTCTCCTCTCTCTCTGGTCTCTCTCTCTCTGGTCTCTCTCTGGTCTCTCTCTGGTCTCTCTCTGGTCTCTCTCTGGTCTCTCTCTGGTCTCTCTCTGGTCTCTCTCTGGTCTCTCTCTCTGGTCTCTCTCTCTGGTCTCTCTCTCTGGTCTCTCTCTCTGGTCTCTCTCTCTCTCTGTTCTCTCTCTGGTCTCTCTCTCTGGACTCTCTCTGGTCTCTCTCTCTGTGGTCTCTCTCTCTCTGGTCTCTCTCTCTCTGGTCTCGCTCTCTCTGGTCTCGCTCTCTCTGGTCTCTCTCTCAGGTCTCACGACACAGATTCCTCACACACAATACACAGAATAAATGTGATGCCGGTGTTGCAGTGCACTTACAGGGCAGTAGTCAGATACAGAGATTCTGTCTTCTAGAAGGTACAGTGATCACCAGTGTTTGTCTGTTTGTCTGTGAGAAAAATATTTAATGAAGAAACCAAAAATGGATTCAGTTCTGTCCGAATGTTTGAGCACAGGATTCTCCATCAGTCTTATCATGGAACCGCGCTGTAATCAGAGGAATATTTCTGACGGACGACATTAATGACCGGAACAAACCGGACACATGAGTAATTATCATCTCTGCTACACCAGACACCAGAGAGGACCCAGAAAGACCAGAGAGAGAGACCAGAGAGAGAGAGACCAGAGAGAGAGAGAGAGACCAAAGAGAGAGAAAGACCAGAGAGAGAGAGACCAGAGAGAGAGAGACCAGAGAGAGAGACCAGAGAGAGAGACCAAAGAGAGAAACACCAGAGAGGACCCAGAAGGACCAGAGAGAGAGACCAGAGAGAGAGAGACCAGAGAGAGAGAGAGAGACCAAAGAGAGAGAGAGACCAGAGAGAGAGAGACCAGAGAGAGAGAGACCAGAGAGAGAGACCAAAGAGAGAGAGACCGGAGAGAGAGAGACCAGAGAGAGAGAAAGAGAGACCAGAGAGAGAGATACCAGAGAGAGAGAAAGAGAGACCAGAGAGAGAGACCAGAGAGAGAAAGAGAGACCAGAGAAAGATAAATTACACTTTTGAGTCACAATTTCACAAAAGTGATCAAGTGTCATTGATAATAATTCACTCGCAGCTTTGTCACTTTACTGTTGATATTATCACTGCTTATTCTGCTCATATTCTCCGCTGCTTAAGAACAATACACACATCTGTAAATACTCCTGAACCAAGTGACATTATAGCTCCAGAGTTTATTTTGTTTTATTTTAATGATAATGTTGATTCTCTTCAATAACAGACTGTTTGATCTGCTCAGCTTGTTACTCCGCTGTAATATGCAACAATGACACTGACATCTCTCCTCTGTGAGACCAATAAAGGAATATCTCATCTTAGTTTCTTAGTCTGCAGTAAATCTGAGAGACTTTGCTTGAGAAGGATGGACACCTTATTTGTATGGCACTAAAGCAGATCTGGTCTTTAAAACAACTGCTTGGACAAGGGGAAAAATCAGGTCTTTCAAATGTTTCTTATGCCACATACTGTCTGCTCTGAGTCTGGTGTGAGTCTGACTTGGTTGGACTGAGGACCACACCGGCCCTCTCTGTAACCAGTTTCAATAAAATCCTGGTTTAATAAGAGTTTAATAACAAGTTAAACAGTTGGTCTCAGTGTAATTAACTATTCTCTAAACTGGAGATTACTAAGTGCTTTCCAAGACATGTGTCTGAAGGGAGCAGAGTTGGCAGAACACAGAGGAATCCGGTTGTATAAGAGCCAAACCCTGAGTCACACGTCGGGAACAAAAGCAGTTGTATAAATGCCCTGAAGAGAATAGAAGAAGATGAAGAGGTTTACAAATGTACAATGGAATAAAAATAAACTGAACCTTTGGCCACAGCCGCTGCCAGGTCTGCTCTGATCACTTTTATGGAGCTATAAAGTGACACATATCCATCATCTTTATGTCTTTAGAACGAGATCTCAGGGGAAGTTTTTAACCTTAAACTTGTTTGCACACTTCTGTCTTTCCGTGCCAAATGTGACGTGTAAATGGCTCTAGTGTGAGATCAGTAAAGTCTATCTTATCAGTATTTATCCAAAATGATTTTATACAAAGACACGTGCCTCAGTGGCTTCTGTAGCAGGAACACTTTATTCACAGGATATTACACACTTCCCGGGCGTTTGAGCGCTGCTGTGAACTCGCACCAGTTACAGTTGAAAGGAAAAGAAATGTTGATGGATCGATAAGAGAGAGGGACCAGAGCAAGACCAGAAAGACCAGGAAGAGACCAGAGAGAGACCAGAGAAAGAGGGACCAGAGAGAGACCAGAGAGACCAGAAAGAGGGATCAGAGAGAGAGACCAGAGAGAGAGACCAGAGAGACCAGGAAGAGACCAGAGAGAGACCAGAGAGACCAGAGAGAGGGATCAGAGAGAGAGACCAGAGAGAGAGACCAGAGAGAGGGATCAGAGAGACAAGAAAGACTAAAGAGAGGCCAGAAGGACTGGAGACAGACCAGAGAAGGAAACTAGTGGGACTAGAGAGAGACCAGGGAAGGACCTGAGAGACCAGAGAGAGGGACCAGATGAAGACCAGAAAGACCAGGGGAGAAAGAGAGACCAGAGAGACCAGAGAGAGGGATCAGAGAGAGATCAGCGAGAGACAAGAAAGACTAAAGAGAGACCAGAAGGACCGGAGACAGACCTGAGAAGGAAACTATAGTGAGACCAGAGAGAGACCAGGGAGGGACCATTGGGACCAGAGAGAGGCCGTGTGATCAGCGGCTCAGAAAACAGTTTGTTTAAGTCGCAAGGCGGGTTAAATGCACCTTGTTCTGACCTCAGTGTTGAATGAAATACCAAGGTTGTGATTGATTTGGATTCCTCATTCACGGAGTATCATGTGACATTAGTTTAAGATGTTCCATTGTGTTTAAATTCCACAAAGACCAGTCTTCTCTCTGATCGTGTATCGCGTGCTTTGTGTAATTACTAAGAGGAAGTATTGGGGGAATTGTTTTGTGATTGTGCGGCAGGAAGAAGTAGCATTTCACAGAAACGTGTTGGAGAATTTCCAACACAAGAGTCACCTGTCGCTGTAAACTAGAAAAAAACCTTGTACATTTGAAGACGGCGTCACAGTGAACAACAAAAATCAACATTAAAAAGTGCTTTTTTGACCCTAATTTTCTGTCAATTTCCAAAGTAAAAGAGACGACCTTTGCTCAATAGTAGACAGCCGCACAGTGGACAAGTGTGCAGTGAAAGTAGCAAAACATTTTGGCGGCTCATGGTGGCACAAAAGAAATATATTACTTCCATTAATTAGGCTTTACTTTGCATTTAAATTGACGTGAGATTATTTTTGTATTAAGACATAATAGTTATAAATATAGTTAGTTTCTTTCCTCTTTCTGGCGCCCTCGGCTCACACGGCCTGTGCCACGGGACGGGGCGGATTATGACCCATTATCAAAACAGTCCGACAAGACCTTCACAAACAAACATGAATGAATATTTAACGATGAAAAAGTCCTACATCGCCAAGATAGCCGTCATCCCGGAAACAACAAAAGATCCAAGCCACACGGTCATCAAAGGCAAAGTATTCGTAAACTGAATGAAACACCGGAACAAGCTACAGTAGTTTGGATCAAAGGTGAGAACGAACCGGACAAGTACAAGAAACATTAACATTAAATACTTCCAACGACAGCGTCTCTTTCTGACTCGTCCTCATCCAATGGAGGGCAAAGTTACTGCAATATCAGAACTTTCACATGAAGCACACAAACCAAAGTTTCAGTGATCTGGATCCTGACACTAACTACTTTCATGATATCTGTCAGAAGTATGAGTACTTTTCAGATGATCTACTGAAAGGATTAGATAAGAATGGGAATTATTTGTCGATATCACACCGAAACAGCCGAAGCCTCTAAGGATTGAAAACCCAGGACCTTCCTGCTGAAGAATTGAAGTGGTTAACCACTCTGCCACCGTAACCATCATAACATTCCCTGTGTTTTGAACTGTTTCTATTCTCTGATCTGTGTTTAGTGAAGTTCAACAGCTTTGTAAAGTTCTTTGAGATAACTACTGTTGTGATTTAGCGGCGATACACAAAATAAATGGAATTGAATTGAGTCGTGAGGCAGGATATGGAGCTATTATTGTTTCAATAATATTGTGTGCGTAACAGATTGTGTACGTAACAAGATTTGTGTGTGCGTAAAATTTGATGTATGTAAAGAAATATTTGTGTGTGGTGTGTAAATAAATTTTGTATGTAACGTATCAAGGATTGAGTGTGTGCGTAAAAAAAGATTTGTTGTGTGCGTAGAAAGATTTGTGTGTGTTGTAAAGATAAAAAAAGTAAGTTTTACACACAAATCTTTTGACACAGTCCTGCCTCAGTCCGCAGATTCGGCAAGTGTAGCTTGGACATGTGTGCATCTGTAACCCAGGATTTATGTGTGGTAATTTGACATTTATATCTGTAACACAACAATCTGTTGTGTAAATAACCACCTTGTAGCGAAGAGAAGAACAAAAAAAGCGTAAGAGCTACGCACAGGCTCGTCGTTTTACACACAAATCTCTTTTTGACACACTTCTAACCGCCAAGCGTGTGTCAAGAAAGATTCGTAGGTGTAATGTGGTTGTTCCAGCAGTACACCCAGCAGATGGTGCTGTTGGTAGCTGGTTATACACGCAGCATAACCAGCAGAGTTTGTAACACTATAGTGTAGATAGGAGAAAACCGAAGGATTTTAAGAAGAAAAGTTCAGGATGACAAGGAACAGCTAAAATTCCCACAAAATCCCGACCTTTAGTGAAAGCTGTAGGTTCTCTCTGTCAGTCTGTTTAGGTTTACTTTTGAGTATCTATGGGGAAAATGTCTGTGTAGCCCCTACGTGAATATTTAGACCTGCAGTACGCGAGAATCCTTCAGCTCCAAGCTAGTAACACCTGGTCATAGGCCAGATTCCCGCCCAAGATAGTTCTAATCATTATTACGGTCGATACATGCGTCTTCTTCTCCCAGCGTCTGAAACTGCTTCTCATCACTGTTTGAAACATTAACACAAAGGCTGCCTTGTCCACGCGGCTCCTCCTTTCCCTTGAACCTTCGCCACCACCTGCATGGGCCTATCTCAAATGTTCCTTACAGCGATGTTCCTTGTTATCAAATTTCGAAGGTCCTTTTCTGCGCTTAATGTATCTCTCCCCAAACTTTCCTCGTCTGCAGCTGCGTATGACTCATCTCTCTTGTGACGAATGTCCATTGTTCTGTCTGACACACAACACCTCCAGTATAAGATCAAAAGACATGGTTTGTTGGGGGGGAACATACAGACACGGCATGGCTCCAGGTTCGCCGCTTCTGTTTGACTCCTTTCTGCGCCAGAAAATGTCATTTTTGTATCTCATCACTAGCTTCTGTGAATAAAACTGCACCAAAGAAAAGTTTGGTTTTTCCTCTCGGTTTCATTCATTTGGAGGCAATAGAATTTTCCATAACAATTTGGTGTCAGAAGTTGTCTCGAAGGCTTGGACCGTTGAAACGCAGGGGTCCGGATTTTCGGGGACTGATCGCCCTGGGATTCAAAACCAATCTCGTCGCTTTACCCATATCTCTGGACGGGCGGACTGACTCGGAGACGACTGAGTTTCCAACGTCGCCTCTAGGGATTTTCATCACGACGAAAACAAACGGTAACTTGTTAATATTTGGACTTTCCTATGCTTCAGTGGTGAATACCGAGAGGCACGTGTGAGGTGCAGTGCATGTTTTGGCTGCCAGCTGGTGAACGGTGCTGCTCATTCGAATCCAGGCTGTTGGGAGAAAAATCTAAGGTTTATTCTTAGTCGGGATATAGGTTAGAGTCCTCCGTTGTGAAAACAGGTTGAAGATCCTGTCAGAAAATCTAGGAGTTTATTTCTTAGTCGGGCAGTTAGAGTCCTTCGTTGTGAAGACGTAAGAGGCCGAGATCTAAATCCTAAGTTTTACTCTAGTCGGAGTTACGAGTCCTCTGTGAAGGAACGGTTAGAGTCCTGTCTAAAAAATCTAAGGTTCAAGTCTTAGTCGGAGGGTTCAAGTCCCTTGGTTGTGACAGCACGGTTAAGTCCGGTCGAAAAAATCTAAGTTTAGTCCTTAGTCGGAGGGGTTTCGAGTCCTCCTCGTTGTGAAAACGAGTTCGAGGCCTGTAAAAAATCTAAGTTTAGTCTTAGTCCTGGGTTCGAGACCTCAGTTGATACTAGATCTGAGTTTGAAGTCTCAGATCCACCATGTGGCTTTAGAAAGAAAAGGCACAGAGTCCACCAGTTTGGGACCCCCATGGCATGACTTTTATGAGTAAGAAACATGGTGATGATTTTAAGGGCATGCACTGAAATGTGGGTGGCTGAATTAGGTTTTCCCAAAAATGGCTCCTTCAGCTTGAATCCACTTGAAAAGATTAAATCGCCATTGGATGCTCTCGAGAAACTGTGTTAAAAAAAGGCAGGTCTGGTAACGTGTGAAAGTTTGAATTGTCATGGGATGAGAACCGACGGTGGTCTGAATGCGTGGATGGACGGAGCAAAGCTAAGGGAAAGACAGAAGAATGTATAGGATCTGCGACTGATACTTCTCCATCTGCTTTTTTTCCGAGCATACCACCGATCCCACGCAATTACGACCGTAGATGATGGGACCCAACGCTGGTACTCCGCTCTCCCATCACCCCCCCGGTATCAAGCAGCAGCACGCACCTGCACACCAGCAACAGCATCAAGCACAGCGTCACTGCCCTCCCTTTCCGCTGCTCCTCTCTAAACAGCTCCAGAGGCGTCTGCATCAGCCCCTCCCCTGGGCAGCTTCATCCCCGCAGCAGGAGCCTCCGCATCTGCCCCCGCCCCTCCCCTCCTGGATGAGCAAGTCACAGAGAGGCCGGCACCTGAACCAGAAGCGCAGCGGCTTCATCCACTCTTGCACGCATGATCTAATTAAAGTTACACTGGACAAATGGACAAAGGCATGGACACAGAGATTGGAAAGACTTTACACCTGGAAATCCTCAGACACGCAAAGCATGCTGTAATAAAGAACACTGAGGAGAACGCTGTAAAAACGGCGGCGCAGGAGACGGCACAGCATCAAGGTCCAATCTCTCACATTGAATCAAAATGACGGGCAGCAAATTCTGTCGTCGTGGAGGTCGTGAGTAGTGACGGAGAAGACGAGGCAACGGACATTTCGAGAACGATCGTGTCCATGACGACCAAGGCAAATGTTTTCAACTGTGTGAAATTGGACATTGGAAGCGTGACTGTCCCCAGCCAACGCCGAGATGCCGCGGGACGCTGGAAAGTAGGACGGCGGGGTGCGGACCGGAAAGGACCGAGCAGAGATATTTTCTTCCAGATTGATGTCTGGTTGACGTGGGGATCTGACACAGCAACCTGTACCAGATGGGTAAGGGCACACACATCTTACACACAACACGAACACTAACTGGCTAACTGCAATGAAGACCGCGCCTTGTGCCACTGATTCACTGCATGGCTAATTGAGGATAGAATTAAGGAAGGATATAGAGAGCGGTACCAGAGGCCCAACACAGGGACCTACTTACTTATGAAAATGGAAGCTTACAGAAAAATGCCCAAATACGTTGGTGAAATGAGGGTAACCCCGATCACTTTTTTAGGAGACTCTGGTGCACCCCACATGTGAAATCGGACAAAGGATCTCTCAATCAAATTAAGTGGCAGAAGTGTTTTTTTCCACAAGTGCGAGTGGACAAACGGTACCAGCGGGAAGCTTTTTCTGTTCCGATCAATGCACTAGGCAAAACGCGCGTAAACCCAGCAAACAGCAAAACATGTCATTTTTTGATGTCTGACCTATGTCCTGTAAACTTGTTAGGGACCGTGATGTTAATGAAAAATGGGAGAGTTGTGAGCACTTCGGACAGCAGAAGGCCTTAAAATAGACAGAGGTGCGTTGCGCAACTAATTTTTTGTCAAAGTAAACACCAAATTTCCTATGTCAGTATATCAAGTGGTGGTTTTCATACTGGCCACGCGAGTCATTTAATGGGGGGTGTTCTCCATTTCTTGAATCCAAAATCTGATATATTGAAAGCTGAGGACTTGCATTGTGTGTGTCATTTACATCCATGGCCCTGATTGTGAATTTGAAGAAACGTGTAAAAACTGGCTCAAATGACTGGGCTTAATTCTTGCTGACGTGTACTTTTGATGAGTCCCCAAGTGTGCTGTATTCAGTAGAGTTAAGCCAGTCACAAAAACAATGCTATCGACTGGTAAAATTCCAAGTCCTCATATTTCAATAGCAAAACAAAGACTGACACATGGCAAAACCTAGGGCCTTTTTGTAAAGCGCAGATGTACTTTAGGCAGGAGACTGGGGGCGTGTGCCCGTGGTAGAAAATGTGTTTAAATCACAATTCCGTTTGCGCGTATAAATGTCTCTTACGAAGACAGTTGATTCTAAAATTCAGCTGCTTTTGACGTCTCATAGATGATAACAATGACGGACCAAATTTGACTCTGACATTCTTTGACTTCTCCGCTTGAGATTTCATCTTTGTATCATCGCAAGTACCTGGGACGAGCTCCTGTGGGGGCAAAAGTAAACATGATGTAGGTTTGAATCAAAACTGTCCACTCTGTTCGTATTTGGAAGCTAAATCTGGATTATAGACCGAGGGCAGCGTCAGGTATCCTTATGAGACAGGAGGCATAGAAGGAATTACACACTGTTTTTGAATCATTTCCTTGAGGCTGGCAGTATTGTCCCATGTGAGGCCTCACCCGAGGCAAGACACATTTTCCGTAAAGAAAATTAGACCAGCATGAATAAACCTCAAGTGCGTTTTGTGCAAGAGCTTAAAGGCTGTGAACGCTGCGATCATCTCTCCTGTTCCCAAATTGTGCCTGAATCCACACACGCGTTTGACTCAGAATCCACAGATGCAGAGTGGGTTGTCGCTGTAGTGACCTGACAAAGGCTTTCTTTTCTGTACTTGTGGACAGGGATTTTCACAATTTAGGTTTTGCCTTCTGTTAAGAGGAACAACAGATATACCTTTTACCAGACTTTGTCATGCCTAAACTCAGAGCCCCTCGTGTTGTTTTGTGAGGCTCTGAAACACAGTCTAAGCGTCTCTTTGGTGTTGACAGACGGGATCTGTTTTGAGTAATTTGTGGATGAGATGATGATTGCTAAGCCCCACAAAAGAACAATGTGAAGAGGACACAAGTAAGCTTCTCCAACATTTGGCTGAGGAGGGCACAAGCTTCTTGTTTCAAAGTGCAATTTGGTCAAAACAAAATGTTGTGTTTTTTGGGTCACATTATAACCCCCTGAAGTAAAACAACCTTGTCACAAAAAGCGGTGACGCAATAAGTTGATGGCTCCGAAGACCCTCAAACAAAAAGGAACTTCTTTCATTTGTGGGAATAGTGCTCATATTGCAGCATTTTATCGCCAATTTCTCGGAGAAGACTAGCCTATACGTGATATGAACTGTGGGGGCGAACATTGGTGTGCGCCCCTCCCCTCGTGTGGCACTCCAGAGGCAGAGCAGGCTTTTGGACAGACGTAAAAAAAATTGGCTTTGCAATCGGCTCCAACCTCTGGGAATCCCAGACCCAAATAAGCCTTTTGTTCAGTTTTGGTGACGAGAGATGGGATGCATGAACATCGATTACGTTTGCAAAAAACAAAGGAGAATCGACTGAAACCTGTTGGGTAATTTTTCAAAACCTTCTTGATCCTGTGGCAGAGGGGTCTCCCGGCTTGTTTAAAGAGCCATAGCTGCGTGTGAAAACAGCAGTATCTGGCATCACGTGACTTTGTTGGATTCTGCCGCAGCGTTTTGTTGTTTTTCCACCATTCTGTTGCATTGATACTACAGGACAGAAATCTTCACCATCTTTCTGCATCTCGATGGCTACCGATAATCACACTACACTCTGGGGATTAGGGCCCACATTAACCGTCCATAAATATGGTTCTAGGGCACTAGAGCGAGTCCTGGGGCCCCACCATTGTTACCCCTCCCAAGAGGGCCAGACACCGCACCTCATGCATGGGCAGATGCTGAATCAGTCTGTACGCCAAACCAGATCTTTCTGATACACCGTTGACTAACCCTGATTTATTCTTCTACTTTTGATGATCAGCATATCGAGACCCGGACACCTATGAGCAGGAAGGTCGGCATTCTGGGGATAGCTGTGGGGGTGACGTAAATGGTATAAGGAGGGTGAGTTTATTTCTATCTATGCTCTAACCTTAGTTGGTAAATAGGATTAATTGGGGGGATGTGAGGGGGGGGAGTTGGTATGATAGGGGAGGGGGTGATAAGATTTGGAAGGGGTAAATGGGTATTGTTGTATATGGGGGGAATGAAAGAGTGGATGTGGGGGGGGGTAGAGGGTTGTGTGGGGGGGATAGGGGGGGGTTTATGTGTTTAGGGAGTTTTGAGGGTAGGGTTTTAATTGGGTATTAATATATTATGGTGGGGGGATGGATGGGGGTGGTTGGGGAGTGAGGGGAGAAAATGAGATGTGGGGGGGGATGGGGGGTTTGGGTGAGGTAAATAAGGGGGATTAGGGTAGAGGGGGGGTATGGGGGGTTTAGATTGGGGGGAGGTATGGTGGAGGGAGGGGGTGGGTGGAGGGAGGGGGGGGGGTGTTTATAGAAGAAAAGATGATGGAGGGAAGGAGAAAGGGGAAAATGGAGGGAAAAAATGTGGGGGTAAAAGAAGAGGGAAAAGATAAAAGAGAGGATGGGGTAAAGGAGATAGAGAGTAGGAGATAAGGTTGGTGAGGGGAGGGTTAGGGGGGAGGGGTGGAGGGGAGGGGGGGGAATTGGGTGGGAGGGGGTGGGAAAAATGTGGGGGGTTGAATGGGAAGGAATTTTGTGGTGGTTGGGAGTGGGAGTTGTTGTATATGGGGGATGGGGGGAGTTGGTTGTGGGGGGGATTGGGATGGGGTAGATTTTGGGGGGGGGGGGGGGGGTATTTTGGGGGGATGTTTGGGGGGGGGTGGGATTGGGGGGGTGGGTTGGAGGGTGTGGGGGGGGGATTTGTTGTTAAAGGGGGGTGGGGTATGAGAGGGGTTTTGGTTTGATGTAGTGAGTATTTGTTTGGGGGGGGTTGGATGTGGGGGGGGTTGGGGGGGGGGGGGGGGGTGGGGGGGGTGGTGGGAAGTATGGGTTTTGTATAAAAATGGGGGTAGGGGAATTATTTGGGTGGAGTGGGAAGGGGGGGTGTTGTGTGGTCAAAGTGGGGGGAAGCTTGCCCTGCAAATCATGGCGTCCGCCGCTACAGTAGCAATACCATTTTGACGTGGGAAAGTCCTTGTAAAAGGGGAATTCCTCAGAAGTTGTCGCTGAGATAAGGGTCGCATTTGGGTATGAAGTGAAAAAACAACTGTCTGATTGATTTGTAAATTTTATGTTTGAAAACTCACTGCGGCATCACCCACAGTCTGGTGGAGCTGGTTGAGAAGAGAAAATCTGACACTATAAAATCAAAACTGGGCCAATGCTGTCAGAAACAAAACCTTTGCTGGCCAAAATGCTGCGCCAATAGTCCTGATTACAGGCGAATGAGAGTGCGCAACCCCCGGAACAACCTGTCACCATTTGAGATTTTGTTTGGCAGCTCTCCCCCCAACGTAGGAATGGGACCTTCGGGACCTCAACCAGATGCCATCCTGTGCGAGGATGGCATGAAATGTAGTTATTAAAACCTAGACGAAAACACAAAGTCTCCTTCTGATATCAGAAGACAGGTGTCATCGGCCCTTCCCCAACTGCGGACCATCCACTTCACAACATTCCAAACCCGGCGACTTCGTCCTGATAAGGAACTTCAATCCAAAGAGCTGGAAATCACCATCGCTGGCTTGGGCCCATTCCAAGTATCTCCTCCGGCACTTCACAACCGCTGTGAAGGTCCGATAGGCAGACCTGGGTCCTACGCATCGCACTGCAAACAAGTCCCAAGCTCTTCTGCGGAGCGTACAACGGAAGCATAAGGAGGGATTCTATAACCCCCCTCCCTTCGCCAACGCGAAATGAGGTCACACACACACTACCCCCCCCTCCCAACGTAAAACATTGTTAGAAAGACATTGTTAACTCATCAGGAAAAAGTGCTGTAACCTACACTCCTATCCATAGATGATCAGAAGATAGAGTAACACAAGAAGATCAATCAATGACAATCCAAGTCCAGGATGCACTACGGCCGGGAGCACGGTCCCTGGCATCCATCAGGCAGCAGGGCCTTTGCGGGATGGAGACAGACTTGTGTGGTGCCTCATGTTCATGCGATTCCTTCCTCATTGTGTAACCACCTGTTTATGGTTTTGAAGGTCGGGGAGAAATAAAAAGAACAATCAAACACAGGTCGTTGTCCATTACACTTCTAACACCTCTTCTTTTACATCAAAACGTGTGAAGATGGATAGATGTTGGGCCAAAAGGGATTTTGCGTGTCACGTGTTTTGGCTGCGTCAATGACTCACAACAGCGTGTACACACTTAATTTGTGGTATCAATGATGCAAAATTCTTAGCAGAGTCACAAAATCGCTCAATTTGTTACATTTGTACCGCCAGATGCCTATTGCGTCCATCAAACCCACACATCACACCTTCTACCAATGGTCGATGGCATTTACACATTTTTCCAAGATTCTGAATTCATGCTGTCTCTATGGGTTATTTCAAAGAGACCGTCACAGAAGGCGGTACCGGTAAATTCTCCCCCCCCACTCAAACCGGCATGTTAGTTTGATTTCTTCAATTATTGGTTTAATGATGAATTAATCCCAATTTTTTGTGCCCGGTAACATTATCAGACCGGTAACAAAATTTGTAAGTTACACTCTATCCATGACCATTACTGATTCTCCCTATACAGAGGGGACGGATCCCTATGTCATTTTGTTTAAATTGTCTAACAACCGTGTACTTCTTTTCATGGGTAATTCAAGTTTTCAACACTTCTCAGGCCGGCTCCGGTAGTACATGTTGCTCCATACTTCACGGTGCCTGACTCAACAGGAACTAACCTCTGAAGGGTGTTTTGTGGGCTGTGTGGCTTCAAATGTCTATGTGAAGGCTGACCATTTATTGGGATAGGGCCGTTGTGCTCTGATGATAGCTTCAATCACTCTTACATCCTCTCTACCCTTCCTGATCGCTAGGTAAGCGGCGATTTTGCCTGCTCATATGCAGTTTGGGGGACGACGTTCCAGATGATCACAAACTGTGGACCAAGCCAACAAAAGTACTTCTCTCGGCTTTTCCCCCAGGTCGGGTCTAGGAGGGAACTTATGCTTAGAATGGAAACCGTTGAATTAATCGGTTTTCAAGTTTTGTGGAATTTGCAACTGTAACTATAACAGACGGCACAACAGAGTAGACGGAAATGCGTTGCCGTGCCGTTGCTTTACAAAACAGGATTGGTTGTTGGAGCATTTGGTTTGCCATCAAGTTGAGGTGTTTGTGTTTACCTTACTCATAAACCGCTTGTTGTACATTATATTCCTGATAACATGCCGATGATCGAGGGATCATATGCTCAGGGTATTCGAAATCTAACACCTGCACGATGCGGTTAACCGTGATTTTGTTCTAGATGCTTCATGGTTTTCCAGACTGGCGATCCGTGGTTGGTTCAAATAGGTACTTGAACTTGGAGTAAATATTAGTACCTGGCTAATAAGTGCTGTCATGTTGGGTCCATTCCTTTGATCCGTTCATTGATCCGACGTATGATCTCTAGTCGAAACTCTTCAACACACTTCACTTAACCTGCATGTTGACTGTCTTGATGAGGACAGTTTCCATTTAGTGGAGATGTTACTTGATGATTTGAGTAAATTGGTTTGTATGTCTAACCCATATTAGTCGGATTTTTTCTCAAACCTACTAGGTGTGAAAGTTTTGATGTTCCGGGGTTGCTTAATTTTACTTATGATTTTACTTGATATATGTTATTTACTTATAGTTTTACTTATATTTTACTTATAGTTTTAGTACTGATAATTTTTTAGATACTTAATAGTATGTTGTGATTGATTTAAGGATAATCACAGGGTGGATTGTCTGCCCAGATTTCCCGGCACAAATATTCTAAATCATATAGCACGAACATGCGTCTCTTTCCCAGCGCTGAAACTTCTCTCTCACTGTTTGAAACAATAAACACAAAGGCTGCTTGTCCATGGTCCTCTTGTCCCCATAAACCTTCGCCACCACCCTGGCATGGGCCCTAACTCAATATTGTTCTTACAAGCGTGTTCCCTTTGTATCAAATTCGAAGGTCCTTTCTGACGCTTAGATGTATATCTCCAACCTTTCCCGTCTGCAGCAGCGTAAGAACTCTTCTCTCTAGTGACGAATGTCCATTGTTTCTGTTCTGCCACACCTCCACAGTATGAAAGATCATAAGACATGTTTTATTGGGGGGAACATGACAGACACGCATGGCTCCGTGCCGCTTCTTGTTTGACTCCTTTCTTTCTGCGCAGAAAATGTCATTTGTACTCATCAACTTCTGTGAATAAAACCTGCACCAAAGGGACAAAGTTTGTTTCCTCTCGTTTCATCATTTGAGCAATAGAAATTCATAACACACCCTAATCCAGTTTATTATAATAGATCCATGTATAATACAGAGGTGTGAATGAACCGATTTTGAATATAGGAAAAAAATATCAAAAACAGTTTGCGGTAGTGTGTCTTGTCAAGGCAGTAGTTTTATGGTGTTGCTTGCCTGTAGGTAATAAACCACTACAACAGCACCATACCTGCTGGTGTACTTCTCCTCTAGAACACCACATTACACCCACAAATCTTTTTGACACACGCTTGGCCGGCAGAAGTGTGTCCAAAAAGAGATTTGTGTGTAAAACATGAGCCTGTGCGTAGCTCTAGGCTTTTTCCGTTCTTCTCTTCGTACAAGGTGGTTATTTACCACTCAGATTGTTCTGCTTACAGAAGCAAATGGTCAAATTACACGCCATCACCAATCGGGTAACGACGCACACAGTCCAAGTTACACTTGCGAATCTGCGAAGGCAGGACTAGCGTCAAAGATTTGTGTGAAAACATACTTTTTTTTTCTTTTACACACACAAATCTTTCTACGCACACACAAATCTTGTGGAATCACGTATATCCAAGACTGTATATAGTAATGGACAGAGTCCCATGCCTATCTCCGCCGTTCTAACTAATGGGCCAAAAAATGGGCTCTAGCTGGAGCTATCCAAAAATGGCCGCAAGGGTCCCGCCCACAAAAAAAAGTTGGGGAAAAAACGCATCTGCGCATGCGTCAGCCGGCAAGCCTCCATTCTTATTAAGCAAGAGACTTCAAAAATGCACATCCGATAAAACTAGAGTGGACCAAACAAAAGTCCACGCCCCCTCAGCATTACACACAGGTGAACGGAGCTTTGGGCCAAGAGCCAACTTTTGGTCCATCCTGTAAAGACGTTATGAGAGGGTCTGCCAATGCTCATATGTTAGCATTGGCTACTTCTACTCTGGGTCCACCCCCATCGCCCGGGGTGGTCTGCAGCAATGTCAAGTCGGCACGTCATTTTGGGCAACTATTGAGCTGGGACCCCCCCCCACTGGTATATACAAATCTATTTACACACGCACAAATATGTCTTTTACACACACACACAAAGCTGGTACGCACGCACAAATATTGTAACGTACACACAAATCTGTTACGCCACGCACAAATTCTGTTTTTACTCACGACACAAACTGTTTACCACACACAGAATCTGTTTTTAACACCACACACAAATATTATGTGAATACATAATAGCAGTGGTGGGAACAGCGGGTTACCTGGCAGGAGTCCTTGCTTCCCTCGCTCAGGTCCCGCACACAGCATATTGTCTGTGATACGGATGTTTGAGTTTGTAGTTTACGAAAAGCACTGTCTGTTCCCGATGAATGGGCACTTCCACCCTCCATCAGGTTCTGTGGCGGCGGCAGAGGAACGTGGAGCCAAACATCAAGCATCACTAAAAATAAATCTATACAAAATAGACTAAAAGAAACAGAGAGCTGCTGCCATCCGCTCCAGAAGGAGCACAGTGATGAGGACAATGTACATGGATGCCAAGTAAGTATGGAGTTTGGGTCAGTCCTTATATCCAGAAGCTCTTATCTAGATTTACAAAGGCTACATCATAATGTATACACTCATGGTTACAGAGACCCACTAAACCACAGAAGCCCAATATGGTGATTGGTCGCTAGCTCCCCAGAGCCGGGTTAGCATTGTCCTTCTATTATCTATGGTGTGTCTCTCGGGAGAAACCCACCTGTTGCTTCTGTCGATCTAGCAAGATGAATCCAGCATCGCCAAGGCTTTGATGCTCAGACAGATTTGGAATAATTATTTCTTTTCACAAATTAACCGACGTCTCACGCTCCAGAATGATGTCCCCCGCCAGCCTGTGATACAGGTGTCTGTGCCACTGGGAGGGTCACTGGCCGGAGGGCCGCCAGGCACACAGGCTTTATGTAGTCTGTGAAGGTGAACGGAGGGGAGACAGCTTTGAGAGGTGGACATGTCGTTATCTTTGGGGTGGCCTCGTTGTATCCCGGGTGGTTGATGAACTGAGTGATTGGTGCGATCTCACTTCGTTGGGTTGGGGCCCTCTGCTTATGTAACGCCCGATGAACACAGAGTATTTCACTGGCATCACCACTGCAGACAGGAAACAGGAAGGGTGAGATTTAGTACCTGTACAAATCAGTTTTTAGGTGTCTGTGTTGCAAAAGGCTCCTCACCGCATGGCAGTGCGCCGGCCGCTCAGCACCCCACATGTTGTTTGATTGAGGGAGCCTCCACTGGAGTGACCTCCATCCTCTGTGGATACTGACCCTGCCCAGGGCCAGGCCTCCATCAGGTCAGCCTGGCCTCAGACAATCCGGCTGTTTTTTGGGTGCCATCGCCACACAAAAACTAAGGGCACAAATCACACATACTGACAGGTATATACATATTGGGATGGGTCTCTACAGCACCACAAGAGATTTGAAATGACACAAATAAGCTGTGCTTGAACTGCAGAGTGTGCAGGTTGCAGTTGGAGAGTATTAGATTTCAGTCAAGTGAATGCAGGTAAAGTCTAACCAGATTTTTATCTTCACGACCGCGCCCACAGTTTTGGTGAGTCCAAAAGTATAGGAACAACTGCTGCTCAGCGGTACCTTTTTGGCCAGTGTTTAGGTTAGCATCTTATCTATAGCGGAAATGGTGAGGTGAAAACTGCACTGTCGGGGCATGGGCGGACTTTACCTGCAGCAATGTCGATGTGTTGGGTGTGTAAAGTAGTGGTGGTTAAGGTTGAGTGGAAGGAGAAGGGCAGTGACGCTCTGATCGCTGTCGGTGCCAGAGGAGTGAAGGCGATGAAGCCGGCTGGTTGGCTGTGATGGATTGTTTATCCAGGCCTCATACGGGACACTCCTGGCATAGACCCCAGGTAAATCAGGCCGAGCGCAACCCGATTCCGAAGCTCACACACGTCCAGCCTGGATCCATCGGACATTTTGTTTGCTCACCCAGAGGACCCACAGAATCCCCCGCCCGACATAAGCCGGCACACTTCACAAACAGCATCGTAACATAACACGGGATCTGTTAGCGTAGCAACTTCGCAACACGTGTGAAAGAATCTGTGGGGCCGTAATGTGATCGAGACTCTCCTTCAAGTCACATATGAACCACAAACCGCAATGGTTTCGACCTGCGCAACATCCCTCATATCAGGAACAATTCTATAAGTGATGTAAAAAAAACGAATCCAGACAGCATTTGTCACCATGAAGCCCAGACTACTGTAGCGCCCTCTGCTGTATCATGACCTCAATCCTCCATAAAAAGAGTCCAGCTACATCCAAAATCCGTCTATTAACACACAAAGCCATAAATGGCATGACACCTCTTACCTCCAAGTTGGGTGTCATAACAACCAAACCGAACTCTGCGCTTCACCAAAGTCTGCTGGTTTCCTAAGGAGCGTTTAGCGTCAAGCTCCAACACGCGGAATCAGTCCGAACAACAATCCGCGTTCTAAATCAGCCTGAGTCCTGGATGGGCCTCTCAGAGGTTTCTGCTCACTTTTTCCTACTTGTTTTTATTAAGAGTTGTTCCTCTCTGATGCAGGAGTGTCCAAAGGACCGGGAGATGACCAGGACAGTTAATGGGACAGGTTTATTGGGACAGTTTATGGGACAGTTATGGGTCAGTTATGGAGAGGTCGTCTGGCCCTTTATGGGACCCTCGTAAGGGTGTATAAGTAGTAAGCTTCATCATTATTCATATAGCACAATTTTAACAGACCGAGATCACCCAAAGCGCTTTTCAATGTTTCAGAGTTCAGATAAGTTTCATTCGATCCACACAATGAGAATGTAATCGAGACGCCGAGCGCAAAAAAAAGAAAACTGGACCATCAGGAGCCCACAACCTACACCATCCCGTTCTGGACCTAATGTGTATGTTTCAAGTGAAGGGGCCGTAGGGGAACCAGCAGCACCCGGACAGAACGGTGATAACATGCAAGCGCCAGCCGTTTGGACCCCCTTTTGCAGACCAGTGATTGGAACCCAGGACCTTCCTGCTGAGAATTGAGTGTTAACCACTCTGCCACCGTACCATCATAACATTCCTGTGTTTGAACGTGTTTCTATTCTCAGAATGCTGTGATTGAGTGATTCAACAGCTTTGGTAAAGTTTCGTTTGAGATAACTACTGTTGTAGATTTAAGGGCGATACTCGGAAAGAAATGAATTGAATTGGAGTCAGAGGCAGGATAATGGAGCTATTATGTTTCAATAATATTTGTGTGCGTAAACCAGATTTTGCATATGTGTGTAAAAGAAATATTTGGTGTGTGTGTGTAAATAGATTTGGTAGGTACGTATCAAGATATGTGTGTGCGATAGGAAAAGATATGAGTTGGCGTAGAAAAGAGTTTGTGTTGTGTAAAGAAAAAAAATGTAAGGTTGTTACACACAATCTTTTGACACAGTCCTGCCTTCGCAGCATTCGCAAGTGTAGCTTGGACGGTGATGCATCTGTACCCCCAGATTTATGCGTGTGTATTGGAACTTTTATATCTGTAAACAGAACAATCTGTGTGTAAATAACCAACCTTGTACGAAGAGAAGAACAAAAAAAAGCGTAAGAGCTGACGCACAGCCTACGTTTTACACACAAATTCTCTTTTGACACACTTCTAACGCCAAGCGATGGTGTCAAAAAGTTTCGTAGGTGTAAGTGTGGTTGTTCCAGCAGGTACACCAGCAGATGGAGCTCGATGTAGCTGGTTATACAACGCGCAAAACCCTGCCAGAAGTTTTGTAAACCACTATAGTGGTAGTAGAGAAAACCGAAAAGGATTTAAGAAGGAAAATTTCGAGGATGAACAAGGAACACTAAAATTCCCCACAAATTCCGACCATGTTAAGAAAGCGTAGGATTCTCTGTCGGACGGTCTCTGTCAGCTGTTTTAGTTTACTTTTGAGTTCTATGGGGAAAATGTCCGTGTAGCCCACGTGGAAGTTAGTTCTGCAGTACGCGAGAATCCTTCAGCTGCCAAGCAGTTACACCTGTCTTGGCAGATTCCCGGCACAAGGATATCTAATCATTTAGGTCGATACATGCGTCTTCTTTCCCAGCGTCTGAAACTGCTTCTCATCACTGTTTGAAACATTAACAAAAGGCTGTCTTGTCCGCCGGTCCTCTTCTCCATACACCTTCGCCCCCACCTGCATGGGCCTATCTCAAATGTTCCTTACAGCGTGTTCCTTGTATCAAACTTCGAAGGTCCTTTTCTGCGCTTAATGTCTCTCTCCCAAACTTTCCCCTCTGCAGCTGCGTATGACTCATCCTCTCTTGGTAGACGAATGTCCTTTGTTCTGTCATGACACACCTCCAGTATAAATCATAAGACATTTTGGTTGGGGGGGGGGACAGACAGACCAAACGGCATGCGTCCAGGTGCCGCTTCTGTTTGACTCCTTTCTGTGCGCAGAAATGTCATTTTGTACTCATCACTTCTGTGAATAAAACTGCAACCAAAGGACAAGTTTGTTTCCTCTCGGTTTTCATGTCATTTGAGGCTATAGAATTCCATAACAATTTGGTGTCCAGAACGTGGTCTCGAAGGCTTGGACCGTTGAAACGCAGGGTTCCGAACGGGGGACTGATCGCCCGGGATTCAAAACCAATCTCGTCGGATTTCCCATATCTCTGACGGCGGACTGACCGAGGACGTGCTGATTTCAACGTCGCCTCTTAGGGATTTTCACACGAAACAAACGGTAACTTGTTTAAATTAGACTTTCTATGCTTCAGTGGTGAATCCGATAGGCACTTGTGGGTGCAGTGCATGTTGGTATGCCAAAGCCTGGTTACGGTGCTGCTCATTCTTAATCCATGCGTTTTTTTTTTTTTGGGGAGAAAATCTAAGTTTAATCTTAGTCGGGAGGTAGAGTCCTCCGTTGTAAAACGAGTTGGAGTCCTGTCACTAAATCTAAGTATATTCTTAGTCGGGAAGGTTAAGTACCTTCGTTGTGAAGACGTTAGAGTCCGGTCTAAATGTCTACAAGTTACTCTGTAGGTCAGGTTAAGTCCTCGTGCGTTGTGAAGACCGTTATAGTCTTCTAAAAAATCTAAGTTCAAGTCTTATGTCGGGGGTTTCAAGTCCCTTGTTGTGACACGTAGAGTCCTGTCTAAAAAAAGCTAAGTTTAAGTCTTAGTCGGGGGGGTCGAGCCTCTCGTTTGTGAAAACAGGTTCGAGTGCCTGTCAAAAATCGAAGTTAGTACTTTTAGTCTGGGGTTCGATTCCTCAGTTGATACTAGATCTGAGTTTGAAGTCGTCAATTCCAGCCATGATGGCTAGAAGAAAAGGCCAGAGTCCAGTTTGGGACCCCCCATGCATGACTTTTATGAGTAAGAAACATGGTATGATTTTTAGGGCATGCACTGAAATGGTGGGTGGCTGAATAGGTTTTTCCCAAAAATGGCTCCTTCATCTTGAACCAATTTGGAAAAGATTAAATCGCAATGGGATGCTCGAGAAACTGTGTTAAAAAAAAGGCAGTCTGTACGTGTGAAAGATTTTAATTGTCTGGATGAGAACAGACGTGGCTGAATGCGTGGATGACAGAGGCAAAGCTTAGGGAAAGACAGAAGAATGTATAGATCAGCGACGATACTCTCCCATCTCTTTTATTTTTTCGAGCCATCCACCGATCCCACGTCAATACGAACCGTAATGATTGTACCCCCGCTGTACTCCGCTCTCGTCACCGCCCGCCGGTATCAAGCAGCTGCAGCGGCACCTGCAGCACCAGCACAGCAGGCAGCAGCAGCGGCAGCTGCCCTCCCTTCCGCTGGCTCCTCTCACCGCCCAGAGGCCGTCTGCATCACCCCTCCCTGGGCTGCTTCTTCCACCGCACAGGAGCCTCCGCAATCTGCCCCCCTCCCCTCCCCTCCTGGCAGGATCAAGTCCACAGAGGAGGCCGCACCTGACCAAGCGCTGCGGGCTTCATCCACTCTGTCCACGCAAGAAACGAAGTAAAGTTCACTGGACGCAATGACAATGGCATGACACAGAGAGGAAAGACTTTACAATCCTGGAAAATCCTCAGACACCAAAGCAGGCTGAAATAAAGAACACTGAGGAGAACGCAGTAAAAACTGGCGCGCATATGACGGCACAAGCATCAGGCCATATCTCACATTATCCAAATGACGGGCAACATTCCGTCGTGGAGGTCGTGGAGGTAGAGGACGGAGAAAGAGTGGCAACGGACATTCGAGAACGATCGTGTCCATGACGACCAGGACAAATGTTTCAACTGGTGGTGAAATTGACATTGGAATCGTGACTGTCCCCCACCACGCCGAATGCGGGACGCTGGAGTGGACTTGGACGGTGCGAGACCGAGGACCAGCAGAGATTTTCTTCAGATTGATTCTGGTGTTGACGTGGGATCAGACACAGCACCTGTACAGATGATAATGCACACACTCTTACACACAACACACTAACTAGCTAACTGCAATGAAGACGCGCCTTGCCACTGATTCACTGCCTTGGATTACTTGAGGATAAATTAGGAGAAGTTATAGAGCGGTGACAGGCCCAACACAGGGACCTACTTAGCTTATGAAAATGAAAGCTTACAGAAAATGCCAACTACTGTTTGTCGAAGATTGAGGGTAAACCGATCACTTTTTTAGTAGACTCTGGTGCACACCCACAGTGTGATTCAGACAAAGGAGCTATCAATCAATTACGTGGCAGAAGTGTTTTTCCATCAAGTGCGAGTGGACAAACGTACGAATCTTTTTCTTTTCCGAGCAAATGCACTTGGGCAAACGAGCGAACCAAGCAACAAGCAAAACATTCATGTTTGATGTCTGACCTTGTCCTGTAAACTTGTTTAGGGAGCCCCCCTTGATTTAAGATAAAATGGGAAGTGTGACTCACCGCGACAGCAAGAAGGCCTTAAAATAAGACGAGGTGCGTGCGCAACTACTTTTGGGTCAAAGGTAAACACCTATTGTCCCTATGTCATGTATAATTCAGTGTTGGATTCATACTGCCAACAAGCGCGAGTCATTTAATGGGGGTGGTTTCTTCTTCCATTCCTTAATCCAAAATCTGATATAATTTGAAGAGCTGAAGGACGTGCATTGTGGTGTGTCATTTAACACCACCATGGGCCCTGATTGTGAATTTGAAGAAACGTGTTAAACTGGCTCAAAATGACTGCTTAATTCTTGCTGACGTGGTACATTGATGGTCCACGGGTGCTGTTTCAGTAGAGTTAAGACAGTCACAAAAACAATGCTATCGTCTTGAAAATTCAAGTCCTCATATTTTCAATAGCAAAACAAAGACTGCCACATGGCCGCAACCTTAGCCTTGTTGTTCGCAGATGTACTTTGGCAGAGGAATGGAGGCGTGTGAACTCGGGAGAAAATGTGTTTTATTTCACAATCCGTATTGCGCGATAAAATGTCTCATAACGAAGACATTGAATGTGCTAAATTCAGTTCTTTTGTGACGTCTTCGAAAGATAACAATCGACGGACCACATTTGGACTCAGACTTCTTTGACTTCTCCGCGTAGATTTCATCTTTGTTAACGCAAGTAAACCGGGACAGTCTGTGGGCAAAAGTAAACATGAAGTGGTTGATCAAAAACTGCCCCTGTTTCGTATTGGAAGCTAAATCTATTGTATAGACCTGAGCAGCGTCAAGACCTTTGAGACAGGAGCCATAGAAGGAATTAACACCTTTTTTGAATCATTTCATGAGGCTGGCATTATGTGTCCCTGTGGAGGACTCACCAGTGCAGACACATTTTCCTGTAAAAAAGAAACTTAGACCAGCAGATAAACCTACAGTGGCGTTTTGTCAAGACTTAAAGCGGTGAACGCTGCGATCATCTCTCCCTGTGTTCCCAAATGTGCCTAATCCACACACTCTTTTGAGTCAGATACCACCAGCAATGCAGAGGGGGTTTTCTGTAGTGGAACATTCTCAAATGCTTTTCTTTTCTGTACATGTGGACAGGGAATTCACAATTTTGGTTTGCCTTCTGTTTTTAATGGAAAAAATATACTATTACCAGACTTAGTCAGGGCCTAAACTCAAGCCCCTCGGTTGATTGGTGAGGGCTCTGAACACAGTCTAGCGTCCTCTTGTGTTGACAGACGGACTGTTTTGATTAATTATGTGGATGATTTGATAACTTGCTAGCCCCACAAAAGAAACAATGTGAAGAGGACACAATTAAGCTTCTCCAACATTTTGGCTGATGAGGGCCACAAAGCTTCTGTTTCAAAGTTGGCAAATTGTCAAACAAAATGTTTGTGTTTTTGGGTCACATAATAACCCTGATGGTAAAACCTTGTCACAAAAGGCGTGTGACGGCAATAGTTTGATGCTCCGAAGCCTCAAAAAAAGGAACTTTCCTTTCATGTTTGGGAATGTGCTCATATTGCAAGGCATTATACGCCATCTTTCTCTGAGAAAGACCAGCCTTTACGTGATATGACTGTGGGGAGGAGAACATTGTGCGTCCTCCGATCATCCCTCGTGAGGACTCCAGAGCAGAGCAAAGGCTTTGACAGACTTAAAAATTGCGTTGGCAATCGGCTCCAACTCTGGGAATCCCCAACCCCAAATGAAGCCTATTTGTTCAGTTAGTGGACGAGAGATGTGGATGCATGACATCATACTTTTGCAAAAACATGGAGATCCTAAGCTGAAAAACCGTTGTTATATTTTCAAAAACTTTCTTGATCCTGTGGCGAGGAGGTCTCCCTGCTTGTTTTAAGAGCCATAGCTGCGTGTGAAACAGCAGTTTGTCATCACGTTACTTTGTTGGATTCTGCCAGCTTTTGTTGTTTGTTCCTCTATTCTGTTGCATTGATACTACAGGAGCAGAAATCTTCACATCTTTCTGCATCTCGATGGCTCCGATTTCACTACAAACTCTTGGGATATGCCAGCATGTACTGTCCTTAAATGTTCTGACACTAATCCTGCACATTGTTACCCCTCCCCCAGGAGAGGGGCACCCGCACTCATGCATGGCAGATCTGAATCAAGATCTGTACTCTCCCAGACCGATCTTTCTGATACACCTTTGACAAACCCTGATTTAATGCTCTATTTAGATGGGATCATCATATCGAAACCCGGAACACCCGGAAGGTCGGCGAATGCTGGATACGCTGAGGTGGACGACCATTCCAGATCTTCTTTCTTCAGCACTAACCATCGGATGTACTCCGGCACAATTGGCAGGCTGTGGCGTGAACAGAGGCGTGTGCATACCAAAGGGGACGGTCTGTTACTATATTCACTGACTCCCGCTATGCATTTGGGGTGACCCGCAAAAAAAAAAATGATTTTGGGGGCAACTGTGGAAACATAGAACTTTCTAAAAATCTGACGGAAAACCAATTTAAACACCACACAGAGAACATGTTGCAGCATGTTAGAAGCTATCTTGCTCCACATTCAGATTGCAGTGTGTAAATGTGTCTGCCACACAGGTGCAACCGACGTTCTGTTCATTGGGAAACGCTAGGGCGACAGAGCTGCGAGAGCTGCTGTCTAAAACAGCTCCCCCATCACAGCTTCCTTCTCCCTGCCCCATGCTGGTCCCCCCAGAGACCCCTCCTCTTTCCCCCTCCCGCCTCTCCGAAGGACCTCCGGCTCACGTCTCTTCCCCTGAAAAAGCGCGCACGTGGGCGGGAGTCTGGTGCAGTTTTCCAAAATGGCGTCTGGGTAGGCCAGATTTTGAGCCATCGCCTTCCCGAAAAGATTATTTAAATTGCTATGCTAAGTTTAACAAAAGGGTTGGACCATGTGTCCCAAAGGGGAATATGTTTCAATCAGTCCAAACAATTTTGGTTTACAAAAGGGTTTTCTACATTGCTGCAGAGATTTGTAGAAGCTGTCTATCTGTGCACAGAATAACCCGTGTAGGCCGAGGTCTCTGGCACAAGCAGCTCACACAGCTCCTAACAAGACCGTTTGAACATTCGCATATGGACTTCATTGAATTAACACCCATGAAGGGAAAAAAAATGTATGTCTTGTAATGGTGGATATGTTTTCAAGTGGTTAAGCTTTCCCCTGCAAAAACAAGGCGTCCTCCGCTCAGTAGGCAATAAGCCATTTTTGACTGGAAATATTATGTTAAAAGGGGGAATTCCTCAGAAGTGTCCAGCGATAATGGGTCGCATTTGTTAATGAAGTTATAAAACAACTGTCTGATTATTTGAAATTTTAGTTGAAAACTCACTGCAGCTATCACCCACCAGTCTGGTGAGCGTTGAGCAGAGAAAATTTCACAAAAAAGATCAAAACTGGCCAGAATGCTGTCAGGAAAAACAAACCTTAGCTGGCCAAAAAGCATGCCAATTGCTGATGTACATGCGAATGAATAGGGCCGCCACTGCGTACAACCGCTGTCCCCATTTGAGATTTTGTTTGCAGCTCCCCCCAACGTAGGAAGGGGTCCTGCGGACCTCAACCAGATGCACCCTGAGCAAGATGGCATGATAAGGTATTGTATAACCCTAACAAAGTCTCTTTCTGCTATCAGAAGACAGGTGTCATCGGCCCCATTCCCCAACGTCGGGACGCATCCACTTCACAACATTCCTACCCGGCAGACTTCGTCCTGAGAAGGAAACTTTCAAGCCAAAAGCTGGAATCACAGCGCTGCTTGGCCCATTCCAAGTTCGCTCCTCGTCACACCACATAACCGCTGTGGAAATCCAGGAGAGGCAGACCTGGGTCCACGCATCGCCCTGCAAACAAGTCCCAAGCCTTCTGCGGAGCGTACATCGGAAGCTAAGGAGAGCTTACCCCCCCCCAACGCGAAAGAGGTCACACACACACACCCCCCTCCCAACGTAAAACATTGTTAGAAATACATTGTGAACAGCATCAGAAAAAGTGCTGTAACTACCCATCCTAGGTCAGAGATGAGCAGAAATAGTAACACAAAGATGAACAAGTGACAATCCAAGTCCAGGATGCACAACGGCCCGGGTGCAACGGTCCCTGGGCATCCAATAATCAGGCAGCAGGGCCTTTGCGGATGAAAAGACTTTGGTGTGTCTCAGTCATCTCCTTCCCATAGTGTTTCCACAGTTATGGTTTTGAAGGTCGGGAGAATAAATAGAACAATCAAACACAGGTCCGTTGTCAATTACCACTTCTAACACCTCTTCATTTAACATCAAAACGTGTGAATGAGGAAGATGGTGGCCCAAATGGATTTTGGCGTGGTCACGTGATTTTGGCTCAGCTCAATGTACACACCATGCGTGTACACACTTAATTTGGGGTGGATATGCAATATGCAAAATTCTTAGCAGAGCACAAAATCGCTCAAATTGTTACATTGTACGCAGATGCCTATTGCGTCATCAAACCCACACATCACACCCTACCAATGGTCGACTTGGCATTTACACGTCATTTTCCAAAGATTCTGTATTTCATCTGGTCTCTGTTAGGTGTTATTTCAATGAGACCGTCACTAAGCTAACAGAATGTCTCCTCCCCACTCATCAAAGCCGGCTGTTAGTTCTGATTTCTCATTAATGGTTTTAATGATGAATTAGGATTCCAAATTAGGCCCGTACAATATAAAACCTGGTACTAAAATTTGTATGTTACACTCTATCCATGTACCATTAACAGATACTCACTATACAGAATGGACGGGATCCCTATGTCATTTTAGTTAAATGTGTCTAACCCGTGTACTTCTTTCATGAATTCAAGTTTAAAACACTTCTCAGGCCGCTCCGGGGTAGGTACATGTGCTCCATACATCACGGTTCCTGACGAAACCGAACGAATCCTCTGATGGGTGTTTTTGTGGCCGGTGTGGGCTTCAATGTCCTAAGTGAAGTCTACATTTAGTTTGGATAGGTCGTTTGTGCTCTGATGAATAGCTTCAGATCACTCTTACAATCATCTCTACCAATTCCTAGATCGCGGGTAAGCGCATGTGGCTGCTCATGATGCAGTTTAGGGGGGACGGACGTTCCAGATGATTCACAAACTGTGGAGCAAGCCAACAAAAGTACTTCTCTCCTTTTCCCGCCCAGGTTCGGTATAAGGGAAAGTTATGCTTAGACTGGAAAACCTGAATTAATCGGTTTATCAAGTTTTGTGAATCCAACTGTAACTATAACAGAGGCCAACAAGTAGAATAAATGCGTTGCGTGGCCGTTGCTTTACAAAACAGGATTGTTTTGGAACATTTGTTGCCTCAATTGAGTGTTTGTGTTTACTTAATCAGAACCGCTTGTTTGTACGTATATTCCTGATAACAGTGCCGATGATGGGATCATTGCACAGGGTATCGAAATCTAACCACCTTGCCACGATGCGGGTTAAACCGTGATTTTGGTTCTAGACTCGCTATCATGGTTTTACTGACTGGCGAGCGTGGGTTTGGTTCAAATAGGTACAGGGACTTGGAGTAATATTAGTACTGCTAATAGGCGTCATGTTGTGTCATTCCTTTGATTCCTTTCATTGATACCGACGTATAGATCACGTCGACACTCGTTCAACACACTTCTCTTAACCTGCAAGTTGACTGTCTTGATGAGGACAGTGATCCATTTAGTGGAATGTTTACTTGATGATTTTTGAGTAAATTGGTTTTGTAAGACTAACACCATTTTATGACGGATTTTCTTAAACCTACTAGGCTGTGAAAGTTTTGATGTTCCGGGTTTACTTATATTTACTTAAATTTTACTTGATATATTTTATTTACTTATAATTTACTTGTATATTTTTACTTATATTTTTAGTAATTGAATATATTTTTAGTACTTAATAGTAGTGTGGATTGATTTGAAGATAATCACAGGGGGATTGTTTCAATGGCCAGATCCCGGCACAAGAGATTCCACATCATTTAGCTCATACATGCGTCTTCTTTCCCAGCGTCTGAAACTGCTTCTCATCCCAGTTTGAAACATTAACACAAAGGCTGCCTTTTCCACCACGGTCCCCCTTCCCATAACCTTCGCCACCACCTGCATGGCATAATCCAAATGTTCTTACAGCGTGTTCCCTTGTTTATCACATTCGAAGCGTCCCTTTTCTGCGCTTAAGTATCTCTCCCAAACTTTCCCCGTCTGCAGCTTGCGTATGACTCATCACTCATGTGGTGACGAATGTCCTTGTTCTGTCGGACACAACCTCCAGTATAAGATCTAAGACATGTTTGTTGCGGGGAAACAGACAGAGACGGCAATGGCCCAGGTGCCGGCTTTCTGTTTGACGTCCTTTCTGCGCCAGAAATGTCATATTTGGTACCATCACAAAATCTGTGAATAAAACTGCACCAAAGGACAAGTTTGTTTTCCTCAACGGTTTCATTCATTTGAGGCAATAGAATTTCCATAACACACCCTATCCAGTTATTATAAGAGTATCCATGTATAATACAGTGGTGTGAATGACAGGAAGTGAATATAGGAAAAAAATATCATAAACAGTATGCGGTAGTGTGTCTATGTCAAGGCAGTAGGTTTGGTTTGCTTGCCTTAGGTAATAAACCAGCTAACACCACACCTCTGCTGGTTACTGCTAGAACAACCACATTACACCCACAAATCTATTTTTGAACACTGAAGCTTGGCGGACGAAGGTGTGTCAAATAGAGATTTGTGGTGTAAAACAAAGCCGTGCGTAGCTCTAGGCTTTTTTTCCAGTTCTTCTCTTCGACAAGGTGGTTCTATTTTTACACAACAGATGGGGGGGGGGGGGGGGTGGGGGGGGGGGGGGGGGGGGGTGGTTCTTACAGATACAAATGTCAAATTACACACACACAATCTGGGTACAGACGCACACAGACCAAGTTACACTTGGGCGAATCTGCGAAGGCAGACTGCGTCAAAAGATTTTGTGTAAAAACAATACTTTTTTTTGTTTCTTTACACACACAAATCTTTTCTATGCACACACAAATCCTTGATAACGTATATACCATAGACTGGTATATATAAATGGACAGAGTCCCGCCTATCTACCGCCGTTCTAACTAATGGGCCCTAAAAAATGGCTCGTACTGAGCTATCCAACAATGGCCGCAAGTGGTCCTGCCCACAAAAAAATTGTGAAAAAACCATCTGCGCATGCGTCAGCCGCGAGAGCTCCATTCATACGTTGAACAAGAGACTTCAAAAATTCAAAGCGAGTAAACTAGAAGTGGACCAAAAAAATTCCACCCCCTCCAGCATAGAACACAACATTGTGGAACGGAGGCTTTGGGCCAAGAGCCCCAACTTTTGGTCCTATCCTGTATAGACTTTTTGAAGGTCTGCCAATGCTATATGTTAGCATTGCTAAGTCTAACTTCTGGGTCCCACCCCCATCGGCCCGGTGGTAATGCAAGCAATGTCACGCACGGCCATTTTTGGCCACTTATTTTGAGCTGGGACCCTCCCCACACTGGTATAAAAAATCGATTACACACGCACAAATTATTTCTTTAACACACCACAAATCTGTTACGGCACACGCACAAAAATTTTAGACGTAGCACGACAAATCAGGTGTTACGCACAGCACAAATCTGTTTACTGCACACGCCAAATCTGTTTACGCACGACACAAATCTGTTTACACACACACCAAATATTATTGAAACAATAATAGCAGGGTGGGACAGGCTGTTACCTGGCAGTAGTCCCTTGCCTCCCGCGCTCAGTCCCGCACACGCATATTGGGTTCTGGTGGATACGGATGGTTGAGTTTATTACAAAAGGCACTGTCGATCCCGTTGATGGGCATTCCCCACCTCGCATCAGTTTCTGTGGCGGCGCAGAGGAACTGTGGAGCCAAAAATCAAGGCCATCAATAAAATAAATCTATCCAAAATGACTAAAAGCAGAGAAGCTGCTGCCACCGACCCCCCCGCTCAGAAGGACCTCAGTGAGGAAACAGGGACCTGGTTGCCAAGGTAAGTTGGAGTTTTGGTCAGTCCTATATACAGTAGCTCTTATCTAGATTTAGCAAAGGCAACATCACAAATGTAAACACCTGGTTACAGAGAGCCACTAAACCACAGAAGCCCAAAATGGGTGACTTGGTCGCTACTCCACAGAGCGGGTGTAGCATTGTCCTTCTAGTGTATCTATGGTGTGTCTCTGGGAGAAACCCACCCTGTTTGCTTCTGTCGAGCTGCTGATGCAATCAGCATCTCAAGGCTTTGAAGCTCAGACAGATTTGATATATTTACTTTTCACAAATTAAACCCACGTCTCACCCCAGAGATTGGATGTCCCCCCAGCCTGTGATCCAGGTGTCTGTGCCACTGTGGAGGGCACTGCCGGAGGCCCGCCAAGCACACAGGCTTTATGTATGCTGTGAAGTGACGGAGGAGGACAGCTTGACAGTGACATGTCGTATCCTTGGGTGGCCTCGTGGTAGTCACGGTGGTTGAATGAACTGAGTGATGTGCGACCTCACTTCGTTGGGGTTGGGGCCCTCTTGGCTTTGACGCCCCGACTGATCACAGAGTATTTACAGGCAACACCCTGCAGCCAGGAAACAGGAAGGGTGAGAGTTAGGAACCTGTACATATGCAGTTTTTAGGGGTCTTGGTTCAAAGGCTCCTCACCTCGATGGCAGTTTCGCGCGCGTCTCAGCACCCACTGTTTTGATGAGGAGCCCTCCACAGGAGTGACCTCCTCCTCTGTGGATACGACCTGCCAGGGCCAGGCTCCATCAGGTGCAGCCTGGCCTCCGACCATCCGGCTGTTTTTGGGTGCCATCGCCACACACTAAGGCACAAATCAACACATACTGACAGGTATATACAGATTGGGATGGTCCTCTACAGCACCACAAAGATTGAAATACACAAATAAGCTGTTGCTGTTGAACTGCAGAGTTGTCAGTTCAGAGTGGGGAGGGATATTAGATTCAGTCAAGTGAATGCTGTAAGGGAAACTAAACCAGTTTTTTATCTCACCCCCACTTTTGGTGAGTCCAAAAGTATAGGAAAACAACTGCTGCTACAGCGTACCTTTTTGGCCAGTTATAGTAGCATCTTTTCTATACGAAAGTGTGGAGGTGAAAACTGCACTGATCGGCGTCAGTGGGCGGGACTTACCGCAGCAATGTCGATGGTGTTGGGTGGTTTAGATGGTGTGTAGTTAGATGGAAGAGCAGGCAGGTGACGCTCTGATTCGCGGTCGGTGCCAGAGGAGCTGAAGCGATGAAGCCGGGCTGGTTGGCTGTGATGTGATTGTTTATCCCAAGGCACTCGATAGAGCGGGACACTCGGGCATAGACCCCAGGTAAATCGAGCAGAGCGCAACCGATTCCAAGCTCATCACCCACTCCTGCCTGGATCCAGCGCCATTTTGGTTTCCTCACCAGAGGACCCCCAGAATCCCCCTGCAACACATAAGCCGTGTCAACAGACACTTCACAAACTGCAGTCTGTAACATAACACACGTCGTTAGCGTAACAACTCAGCAACACTGGTAAGAATCTTGGGGCCGTAAATTGATCGAGAACTCACCTTCAAGTCACATATGAACCAACTAAAACCGAGCATGGTGTCACCTGCGCACCATATCCCTAAAATCAGAATATTCTATAAGTGATGTAAAAAAACGAATCCACGCATTGTCACCTGAAGCCCAGACTACTGTAGCGCACTCTTCTGGTGGATCATGACCAAAATCCACCATAAAAAGATTCCAGCTCATCCAAATCCGTCCTATAAACACACAAAGCCATAAATGGCATGACTCCTTCTTACCAGTCCCAAGTTGGTGTCAAACCAACCTAACCGAGCCTCTGCTCTTCACCAGAAGATTCTGAGCTGGTTCCTAAGGAGCGTTTAGCTCCAAGCTCCTCCACTGCGAATCAGGTCCGACCACAAATCCTCGTTCTACAGCCGATGTCCTAAGGATGGGCCACCTCAGACAGGTTTTCTCATTTTCCTACTTAGTTTTAAGAGTTGTTCCTCTCTATGCAGGAGTGTCTAAGGACCGGGGTGAATGACCCCAGGACAGTTATGGACCAGTTATGGGACAGTTATGGGACAGTTATGGGACAGTTTATGGATTAGGATTTCGTCTGCCCTTTATGGACCATCGTAAGTGTAGTTCACAGCATCGAAGTAGTAAGCTCATCTTTATTCATATAGCGACATTTTTACAGACCGAGATCCCCCAAAGGCGCTTTACAATTGTTCAGAGTTCAATAGTTTCATTCTATCCACACTATGATGATGCTAACGAACGCCGAGCGCGACTGGACCACATAGCCGACAACCAACAACCATCCTTCAGACCTAATGGTGTAAGTTTCGTGATAGGGCCGTGGGAAACCAGAGCACCCGGGACCCGGGGATAACATGCCAGCTACCAGGCCCTGTTTGGACCCTGTTCAGACCAAGCGTTGAACCCAGGACCTTCCTGCTGAGAATTGAGAGTGTTAACCACTCTGCCCACCGTACCATCCATAACATACCCAGTGTTTGAAACTGTAGTCTATTCTCTGAACTGTGTTAGTGAATTCAACAGCTATTGTAAAGTTCTTTGAGATAAACTACTGTTGTGATTTAGGGCGAATACACATATAAAATGGCATTGAATTGAAGTCATAGGCAGGAGATGGAGCTATTATTGTTTCAATAAGATTTGTGAGCGTAACCCAGATTTGCATGTGTATGGAAAAGAAATATTTGTGTGTGTGTGTAAAATAGATTTGTATGTACGTATCCCCCAAAAGATTTGTGTGTGCAGTAAAAAGATTTGTGTGAGCGTAGAAAGATTTGTGTGGTTGTAATGCAAAAAAAAGTAAGTTTTACACACAAATCTTTTGACACAGTCCTGCTGTCGCAGATTCTCAGTGAGCTTGGACTGTGTGCATCTGGTACCCAGATTATGTGTGGTGTAAATCTTTTGGAACATTTATATCTGTAACAGAACAATCTGTGTTTAAATCACCACCTGTACGAAGAAAGAACAGAAAAAAACCGAAAGCATCGCACAGAGCTCTCGTTTTACACACAACTCTCTCTTTTTGACACACTTCTAAAGGGGACAAAGTTCGAAGGACAGAAGATTCTACCGTGCCAAGCGGTGTCCCAAAAAGAGTTCGGTAGGTGTAATGTGGTTTTTCCAGCAGAACTCCAGCAGACTGTGCTGTTGTAGCTGTTATACACGCAGCAAACCAGCAGAGTTTGTATCACATAGTGTAATAGAGAAAACCGAAGGATTTAAGAGATGAAAAGTTTCTGGATGACCAAGGAACACAAAATTCCCACAAAAACCGACCTTTATGAAAGCGGTAGGTTCTCTGGCAGCTGTTTTAGTTTTTCTATTACTTTGAGTTCTATGGGGAAAATGTCTGTGTAGCCCACGGAATTTAGTCTGCAGTACGCGAGAATCCTCAGCTCCAAGCTAGTAACACCCGTGTCATGGCCAGATTCCCGAACAAGATATTCTAATCATTTAGAGTCATACTTGCGTCTTCTTTCCCAGCGTCTGAAAACTGCTTCTCATCACTGTTTGAAACATTAAACACAAAGGCAGCTTGTCCGCGTCCTCTTTCCCATAACCTTCGCCACCAAGACCTGCAGGGCCTAACATCAAATGTTTCTTACAGCGTGTTCCTTGTTTATCACATTCGAAGGTCCTTTTCCTGGCGCATTAATGTATCTCCCCAAACTTTCCCGTCTGCAGCTGCGAATGACCCACTCTCTTGTGACGAATGTCAATTGTTGTCTGTCGACCACACCTCCAGTAACAGATCATAAGACATGTTTTGTTGGGGGAAACAGACAGACCGGCATGGCTCCAGTGCCCGCTCTGTTTGACTCCTTTCTGCGCAAAAAAATAAAAGTCAATTGTACTCAGCACTTCTGTGAATAAAACTGCAAACTAGAACCCAAAGGACAACGTTTGTTTTCCTCCTCGGTTTCATTCATGTTGGAGGCAATAGAATTTCATAACAATTTGGTGTCAGAAGTGGTCCTCGAAGGCTATGACCGTTGAAACCAGGGGTCCGGATTCGGGTACTGATCGCCCGGATTCAAAACCATCTCGTCGCTTTCCCATATCTCTGGCGGGCGGACTGACACGGGAACGTGCTGAGTTTCAAACCGTTCGCCTCTAGGATTTTCACACAAAACTAAACGTAAACTTGTTTAAATATTTGACTTTCTATGCTGCAGTGGTTGAATCCGAGAGCACTTGTGGGATGCAGTGCATGGTTGGAGCTGCCGAGCTGGGACGGGCTGCACATTCTAATCCAGCTGTTGGGAAGAAAATCTAAGTTTATTCTTATCGGAGTTAGAGTCCTCCGGTGTGAAAACAGGATGGAGTCCCTGTCAAGAAATCTTAAGTTTTATTCTTAGCTCGAGGTTAGGAGTCCTTCGTTGTGCAAGACGGGTTTAGAGTCCAGGGTCTAAATCTAAGTTTACTACTTAGTCGGGAAGGTTAGGTCCTCGAATTGTGAACACCGGTTATGAGTCCCCTGTCTAAAAAATCTAAGTTCAAGCTTATTCGCCGTTTCAAGTCCCTTGTTGTGGACAAGGTAAGAGTTCCTGTCGTAAAAAATCTAAGGTTTTAGTCTTAGTCCGGGGGGGACTTCGAGTCCTCCTCGTTGTGAAAACAGTTTCGAGTCCTGTCAAAATCTTAGTCTTTCGTCTTAGTCAGGGGTTCGAGTCCTCTGTTGATACTAGAATCTAGTTTGAAGTCTCAGATCCAGCCAATGTGGCTTAGAAGAAAAGGCACAGAGTCAAACAGTTTGGGACGCCCCCAATGTCTTGTCTTTTATGGAGTAAGAAACATGGTGGAAGTTTTAGGGCATGCACTGAAATGTGGGTGGCTGAATATTAGGTTTTCCAAGAAATGGCTCCTTCGCTTGAACCAATTGGAAAAGATTAAATCGCAATTGTGCTCGAGAAACCTGTGGTTAACAAAAAAAGGCAGGTTACTGTACGTGTGAAAGAATTGAATTGGTCCGTGGATGAGATCAGACGGTGGCTGAATGCGTGATGACTGAGGCAAAGCTTAGGGAAAGACCGAAAGAATGTATAGGGATCTCGACTGTTACTTTCACCATCTGTCTTTTTTATCGAGCATACCACCGATCCCACGTCAATACGACCGTAGAAGATTGGACCCCGCTGTACTCCGCTCTCTCACCCCCCCGGTAACACAAGCAGCAGCCGCGGCACCTCAGGCACCAGCAACAGCAGCAGCAGCAGCGTCAGCTGCCTCCCTGCCGCTGCTCCTCTCACCGGCGCTCCAGAGGCGTCTGCATCACCCCCTCACCCTGGCTGCTTCTTCCCCGCAAGCAGGAGCCTCCGCATCTGCCCCCGCCCCATCCCCCTCCTGGCTGGAGCAAGTCACAGAGAGTCCGCACCTGACCAGAGCGCCAGCGGCTTCAATCCACTCTGGTCCCGCATGATCTAATAAAGGTTAACACTGGACAATGACAATGGCATGATCACCAGAGATGGAAAGACTTTATCATCCGGAATCCTCAGACACGGCAAAGCATCAGAAATAAAGAACACTGAGGAGAACGCTGTAAAAACGGGCGCGCAAGTGAGACGGCACAGCATCAGGCCAATCTCACATTGACAAATGACGGCAACAATTCCGTCGTGGGAGTCAGTGAAGTAGAGAACTACGGAGGAAGAGGTGGCAACGGACAGGGATGGTTCCGAGAACGAGCGTGTCCATAGACGACCAGGACAAATGGTTTTCAACTGTGGGTGAAATTGGACATTGGAATCGTGACTGGTCCCCAGCCATCGCCGAGATGCGGGACGCTGGAGAGTGGACGTGGACGGGGTGCGAGCCGGAAAGACCAGCAGAGATTTTCATTCAGATTGATGTCGGTTGAACGGGGGATCTGACACAGCCCTGTACAGAATGAGTAATGCAACACGACTCTTACACACAACACACTAACTGCTAACGTGCAATGAAGCCGCGCTGCGCACTGATTCACTGCTTGGCTTAATTGAGAGATAGAATTAGAGAGTTTAGAGAGCGTTGACAGGCCCAAACACAGGGACCTACATTTAGCTTATGAAAATGAAGCTTACGCAGAAAAATGGCCAACTACTGTTGTGACATTGAGGGGTAAACCGATCACGTTTTTAGTAGACTCCTGTGCAACCCACAGTGGTGATATCAACAAAGGAAGCTCTCAAATCAAATTAAGTGCAGAAGTGTTTTTTTCCACAATGCGAGTGGACAAACGGTACCCGGAATCTTTTCTGTTCCGATCAAATGCACTGGGGCAAAACGATGCGTATCCCAGCAACAGCAAAACATTCAGTTTGATGTCTGACCTTTGTCCTGTAAAACTGTTAGGGCCGTGCTTAAAAAAATGATAAAATGGGAAGGTTGTGATCACATCGACAGCAGAAGGCCTTGAAAATAGCACAGAGGTGCGTGCGCAACTATTTTGTCAAAGTAAACCACAAATTGTCCTATGTCTGTATATCAGGGGGTGTTTCATACTGCCAGCGCGAGTCATTTAAATGGGAGGTGGTTTCTCCATTTCTTAATTCCCAAAATCTGATATATAGAAAGCTGAGGACTTGCATTGAGGTGTGTTCCATTTACCAACCATGGCCCTGATTGTGAATTTGAAGAAACGTTTATAATGGGCTCAAATGACTGCTAATTCTTGCTGACGTGTACTTTGATAATCCTGGAGCTGTTGTCAGAGAGTTACGCCAGTCACAAAAACAATGCTATCGTCGTGAAAAACAAGTCCCTCATATTAATAAGCAATGCAAAGTACTGACACATGGCAAACCTTAGGCCTTTTTGTACGCAGTATGTACTTTGCAGAGGACTGGAAGGCGTGTGACCGTGAGAAAATGTGTTTTATTCACAATCCGTTGCGCGAATAAATTGGTCTCATACGAAGGACAGTTGATGTTGCTAATTCAGTGCTTTTGACGTCGCTTCAATGATGGGATACCATATGACGGACCAAATTTGACTCTGACTTCTTTGACCTTCATCCGCTTGAGATTTCATCTTTTGTTATCGGCAAGTACCGGACAGTCTGGTGGGGCAAAAAGTAAACATGATGTTGGTTTGATCAAAAACTGTCCACCAGATCGTATGAAAGCTAAATCAGATTATAGACCGAGGCAGCGTCAGTATCCTTATGATACTGAGGCCATAGAAGAATTAACACCGTTTTTTTGGAATCCCTTTCTTGGAGGCTGGCATTATTGGTCCCATGGAGGACTCACCATGGCAGACGACAGTTTTCCTGTAACAGAAAATTAGACCAGCAATATAAAAACCTACAGGAGTGGCGTTTTTGTTGCAAGACGATAAAGGCGTGAAACGCTGCGATCATCTCTCCCCTGTTTTCCCAATGTGCTTAATCCACACACTCTTTTGAGACAGATACCAGCAGATGCAGAGTGGTTTTTCTGTAGTGGACTTATCAAATGTGCTTTCTTTTCTGTAACCTGTGGACAGGTGGACAGTGGGATTTCACAATTTTGGTTTGCTTTCTGTTTTAATGGAAAAAGGAATATACTTTTAAACCAGTCTTTGTCAGGCCTAAACTCAAGCCCTCGTTTGTTTTGTGTAGGCTCTGAACCACAGTCTAGCGATCTCTTGTGTTGTACAGAACGGACTGATTTGATTAATTATGTGGATGGATTTGATAGATTGCTAGCCCACAAAACAAGAACAATGTGATGAGGACACAATTAAGCTTCTCCAACATTTGTCTGGAGGAGGGCCACAAAGCTTCGTTTCAAAGTTGCAATTTGTCAAAACAAAAGGTTGTGTTTTTGGTCACATTATAACCCCTGATGGAAAAACTTGTCACAAAAGCGTGTGACGCAAATAGTTTGATGCTCCGAAGGGCCCGCAACAAAGGAACTTCTTTCTTTTTTGTTAAGTGCACATAATTGCAGCAATTTATTCGCCAATTTCCTCTGAGAAAGACAAGCCTTTACGTGATATGACTGTGGGGAGAAACCCATGTGTGCGTCCTCTCCCCTCTTGTGGACTCCAGAAGGCAAGCAGGCTTTGACAGACTTAAAAAATTGGCTATTCATCGCTCCAACGTCCCTGGGAATCCCAGACCCCAAATAAGCCATTTGTTCAGTTTGTGGACGAGAGATGTGGATGCATGACATCAGTAACTTTTGCAAAAACATGAGATCTACTGAAACCTGTTGGTGATTTTTCAAAACTTCTTGATCCGGTTGGCGAGAGGTCTCCCTGCGTGTTTAAGAGGCCATAGCTGCGTGTGAAAACAGCAGTATTGGCATCACGTGACTTTGTTGGATTCTGCCAGCTTTTGTTGTTTGTTTTCCCACATTCGTGTTGCTTTGATACACTGGATGCAGAAATCTTCACATCTTTCTGCATCACCGATGGCTCCGATATCACACAACACTCGGGGGCTTGCCACATGTGAACTGTCCTAGAATGTTCTACACTTAATCCTGCCACAATGTTAACCCTGACCCAGGAGAGGGCACACCGGCACTCCATGCATGGCAGGAGCTGAAATCAGATCTGAACTCCTAACCAGTTCTTTCGTGAATACACCTTTGACTAACCCTGATTTAATTCTCTAGTGTAGATGGATCACATATCGAGACCCCGGACAACGGAAGGTCGCATGCTGGATACGCTGTGGTGGACACAATTCAGGTCGTTCTTCTTTTCTCTCTATCTACCATCGATGACTCGGGCAACAATTGGCAGAGGCTTGGTGGCGTTGACAGAGGCGTGTGCATACGCAAAGGGGACGGTCTGTTACAATATTCCAATGACTCCCTGCTATGCATTTTGGGGTGGACGGCATGATTTTGGGGCACTGTGCAACTTAGAAACTTTCAAAAATCTGACGGAAACCAATTTTTACACACCACACTCATGTTGCAGCATTGTAGAAAGCTCATCTTGCTCCCATCTCAGATTGCAGTGTGAAAATGTCGCCCACCCAGGTGCAACGGACTCTGTTTCATTGGGTAACGCTAGGGCGACAGAGCGCGAGAGCTGGCTGCTAAACATCACCTCCCCTCATCATCTTCCTTCTCCCTGCCCCAAGCGTCCCCCTCCAGAGAACCCCCCCCCTCCCCTCTTTCCCCTCCCGCCTACTCTGAAGGCCCTCTGCTCACTCTCCTTCCCCTGAAGAGCGGCGCACGGTGGGCGAGTCTGGTGCTGTTGTCCCCAAAATGGCGTCTGGGTAGGCCCAGATTTGAAGCCATGCCTTCCCAAAAGATTCGTTAATTGCTATGCTAAGTTAACACTGGGTTGGACCATGTGTCAAAGGGAAGAAGTTTCAAGCAGTGCCTACAATTGTGGTTCTTATCAAAAGGGTTTTCCCCACTTTTGCTGCAGAGTGTTTGTAGATGCTGGTCTGATCTGTGCACCAAATAACCCGGTAGGCCGAGGTCTCTGGCACAAGCAGCTCACCCACGCCTACAAGAACCGTTTTGAACATGGTCATGATGACTTCATTGAATGAACACCCAGGAAAGGGAAAAAAATGTTGTCTTGTAATGGTTGGATATGTTTTTCAAAGGGGGTTGAAGCATTCCCTGCAAAACATAGCTCCTCCGCTACAGTAGCAAAAGCCATTTTGACTGTAAGTCCTTGTAAAATGGGAATTCCTCCAAAGTTTGCCGCCAAACGATAATGGGTCGCATATTTGTTAATGAAGTGTATAAAACAACTGTCTGATTTTTGAAAATTTTAATTTGAAAACTCACTGCAGCCCTTTCCACCCACAGTCTGGTGGAGCTGTTTAGCGAGAAAATTTCACTATAAAATCAAAACTGGCCAAATGCTGTCCAGGGAAACAAGACCTTAGCGGGCCAAAATGCTTGCCAATTGTTCCCTGATGTACATGCAATGAGAGTGCGCACCGGCGTAACAACCTGTCCCCAGTTTGAGAGTTTGGTTTGCAGCTCCCCCCATCGTAGGAAGGGGAACCGCGGACCCTCATCCAGATGGCCACCTGTGCGAGGAGGCTGATAATGTATTGTAACAAAACCCTAACAAAGTCGCTTACGAATATGCCAGAAGACAGGTGTCACCGGGGGGGTGGGGGGGGGAGACCCTTCCCCTACGCGGCCTTCCACTGCACTACTTCCTAACCCGGCACGTCTCCTGATAAGGAAACTTCAAAGCCAAGAGCTGGAATCACCATCGCTGGCTTGGGCCCATTCCAAGTTCTCCTCGTCACTCACAGAAAACAACGCTGTGAAAGTCCAGGAGAGCAGACTGGGTCCCACGCATCGCACTGCAAACAAGTCCCAGCTCTTCTGCGGAGCGTACAAACGGAAGCATAAGAGGAGGATCTTACCTGCCCTCCCCAACGCGAAAGAGGGTCCACAACACACACACTAACCCCCCTCCCAACGTAAAACATTGTAAGGAAAATACATTGTTAACTGCAATCAGGAGAAAAAGTGCTGGTAACTAACACTCCTAGGTCATAGATGAGGCAGAAATAGGTAACACAAGAAGATCAACAAGTGACAATCCAAGTCCAGGATGCACAACGGACCCCGGGAGAAACGTCCCCTGGCCATCCATTCAGGCAGCAGGGCCTTTGCGGGATGAAGAAAGACATTGTGTGTGCTCATTTCATTTCCTTCCTCATTGTGTTTCCACTGTTATGGTTTGAAGGTCGGGAGAATAAAAAGAACAATCAAACACAGGTCGTTGTCATTACACTTCTAACACCTTCATATACAATCAAAACGGGTGAAGAGGGAAAGATGTGGGCCAAAATGGATTTTGCGGTGGTCAACGTGTTTGGCTCAGTCCAAGTGAATCACACCCAGCGTGTCCACACACTTAATATTGTGGTATCAGAAGCAAAATTTTTTTTTTCTTAGCAGAGTCCACCAAAATCGCTCAAATTGTTACATTTGTACTCATATGCCTATTGCGTCATCAAACCCTCACATCACACCCTCTCAATGGTCGGATGCATTTACACATTTTCCAAAGATTCTGTTATTCATACTGTCCTTCTGTTGGTTTTCAATGAGACCGTCACAAAAGCGTACAGGGAAATGTCCTCCCCCCACTCAAACCTGGCTGTTAGTTTCTGATTTCATTCTTCAATTAGTGGTTTAGTGATGAATTAGATCCAATTTTTGGCCCAGGTAACATATCAGACCTGGTACTAAATTTGTATTTACACTCTATCATGACCATTAACTGATTCTCCTATACAGATGGTACGGAATCCCTATTCATTTGTTTAAATTGTCCCTAACCCGTGTACTCTTTTCATGGTAGTTTCAAGTTTAAACACTTCTCAGGCCGCGCCGGGAAGTAACATGTCTCCCACTATCAACGGTTCCTGATCTCAACAGAACTAATCCTCTGAATGGTGTTTGTGCTGTGTGCTTCAATGTCTATGTTGAAGCTACCAATTTAATTGGATAGGTTCGGTGTGCTTCTGATGATATGCTTCAGAGCCACTCTTACATCAACTCTACCATTCCTAGATCGCGAGGGTAAAGCGCGATTTGCTGCTCATGATGCAGTTTGGGGGACGACGTCCAGATGATCACAAACTGTGGACGCATGCCAACTAAAGTACTTCTCCTCTCCCTTGTTCCCCCAGATCCGGTATAGGAAGTTATGCTTAGAATGAAACCTGAATTTTTCGAGTTTTCAAGTTTTGTGAAGTCAACTGTAACGATAACAGAGGCCAACATAGTAAATAAATGCGTGCGTGTCCGTGCTTAACAAAACCAGGATTGTTTTGGGATCATTTGGTGTTTGCCTCCAGTGGGAGGTGTTTGTGTGTTACTTAATCTGAAACCCTTGGTGTACTTAATATTCCTGATAACAGTGGGGCCGATGAGGATCAATGCACAGGTATTCGTAATCTAACCACCTTTAGACGATGCGGTTACCGTTGATTTTTGTTCAGATGCTTCATGGTTTTCAGACTGGCGAGCGGGTTTGGGTTCCAAATATGTACTAGGACTTGGAGTAATATTAGTACTCGCGTAATAAGTGCTGTCATGTTGTGTCATTCCCTTTGATCCTTCATTGATCCGACGTATGATCTCCGTCGACACTCGTTCAACCACACTTCTCTTAACCTGCTTGTTGACTGTCTTGATGAGGACAGGATCCCATTTTAGTGAGATGTTACTTGAATGATTTTGAAGTAAATTGGTTTTGTATGACTTAACCCCCTTTTCTGCCATTTTCTTAAACCTACTAGTGTGCAAGTTTGGATGTTCCGGGGTTTTCATTATATTTTACTTATATTTACTTTGATATATTTTTATTTACTTATATTTTACATTATATTTACTTATATTTTTAGTACTTGATAATAGTTTTAGTACTTAATTAGTAATTTGTGTGATATGGGATTTAAGATAATCAAAAAGGGTGGATTGTCATGCCGATCCCGGCACAATATATCCTACTCATTTAGCTTCGATACATGCGTCTTCTTTCCCACGGCTGAAACGGCTTCTCATCTACGGTTTTGAAAACATTAAACACAAGGCTGCTTGTCCACGGCTCCGGCTTTTCCCATAACCTTGCGCCACCACCGGCATGGCCTATCACAAATGTTCTTAAGCTTGTCCCTTGTTATCAAATTCCGAAGGTCCTTGTTCCGCCTTAATGTATCTCTCCCAAACTTTCCCGTCTGCAGCTGCTAGGACTCATCTCTCTATGTGACGAATGTCCATTGTTTGTCTGACCACCTCCATAAAGAATATAAGACATGTTTGTTGGGGGGAATCAGATAGACACGGCATGGCTCCAGGTGCCGCGATCTGTTTGACTCCTTTCTGCGCAGAAATGTCCATTTTGTACTCAGCACTGTCTGTGAATAAAAACTGCACCAAAGACAAGTTTGTTTCCTCTCGGTTTCAACATTCATTTGAGGCCCAATAGAATTTCCATAACACACCCTATCCTGTTATTATAATTAGATCCATGTATAGAGCCAGTGTGTGAATGACAGATTTGAATATAGGAAAAAAATATCATAAAACATTGCGGTAGTGTTTCTTGTCAAGGCATAGGTTTTGGTTTGGCTTGCCGTAGGTAATAACCATCTACAACCGCACCAGCTGCTGGTTTACTGCTAAAAACCACATTACACCCCACAAATCTTTTTGACACACGCTTGGCGGAAGAAGTGTGTCAAAAAGAGATTTGGTGTAAAACAGACCTGTGCGTAGCTCTAGGCTTTTTCCGTTCTTCTCTCGACAAGGTAGGTTTATTTACACACAGATTGTTCTGTTAACAGATACAAAGGTCAAATTAACACACACACAAATCTGGGTTACAGACCACTACAGACCACGTTACACTTGCGAATCTGCGAAGGTCAGACTGCGTCAAACGATTGTGTGGTAAAAACATACTTTTTTTTTCTTTACACACACAAATCTGTCTACGCACACACCAATCTTGATACGTAATACCAAGACGTATATAAATTGGACAAGTCCCGCCTATCTCGCCCGTTCTTAACTTAATTGGCCAAAAAAGTGCTCTACTGGAGCTATCCCAAAATGGCCGCAAGTGGTCCCCACGACCACCCCACAAAAAATTGTGAAAAAACGCATCTGCGCATGCGTCAGCCGGCGAGAGCTCCATGTCATGTTGGAAACAAGAGACTTCAAAGAATGTCACAGGCGAGTAAACTAAGTGGACCAAAAAAATCCACCCCCCTCAGCATTGACAACACATGTGAACGGAGCTTTGGGCCAAGAGCCAACTTTTGGTCGCATCCTGTAAAGACGATTTTGTGAGAGGTCTGGCCAATGCTAAATGTTAGCATTGGCTAATCTACTTCTGGGTCCACCCCCATCGGCCCGGGGTGGTATTGCAGACATCGTCAGCGCCGTCAATCTTTGGCCACTTTTGGAGCTTGGACCACTCCCCCACTGGTATTTACCAATCTATTTACACACCGCACAAATATTTCTTTTACACAAACCAACAACCAAATCTGGTTTACGCAACGCACAAATATTTTAAGCGACACACAAACATCGGGTTGACGGCAGCACGCACAAATCTGTTTACAGCACAACACAAATCTGATTAACGCACACACAAATCAGTATACACACACACAAATATAAATGAAAACAATAATAGCAAGTGGTGGGACAGCTGTTTACCTGGCAGGATCCTTAGCCTCCCTCGCTCATGGTCCCCCGACACACAGCCTATTGTCCTGTGAACTATGGTTTGAGTTGTAGTTACAAAAGCACTGTCTGTTCCCGATGATGGGCACTTCCACCTCCATCGAGGTTCTGTGCGCGGCAGAGGAACTGTGAGCCAAACATCGAAGCCTCAGAAAAAATAAATCTATACAAATGACTAAAAGACAGAGAGCGGCTCGCCACCGCTCAGAAGGAGCTCAGTGAGGAACAGGGGACATGTGCCAAGGTTAGTTTGGGTTTGGTCAGGCCTTAAATCCAGTAGCTCTTAGCTAGATTTCCAAAGGCAACATCGAAATAGTAAACCCAATGGTTCAGAGACCATCTACAGACCACAAGAAAGCCCAAAATGGTGACTTGGTCGCTAGCCCTGCTCCACAGAGCGGTTAGCATTGTCCTTCTATGTATCTATGGTGTGTCTCTGGTAGAAACCCACCTGATGCTTCTGGTCGAGCTGCAAGATTCCATCAGCATCTCCAAGGCTTTGAAGCTCAACAGATTGTGGATAATATTTAATTTTCCACAAATAACCACGTCTCACCTCCAGAATTGATGTCCCCCCCCACCTGTGATCCAGGTCTGTGCCACGGTGGAGGGCACTGCCGGGAGTCCGCCCAGCACACAGGCTTTTATGTAGTCTGAGAAGGTGACGAGGAGGACAGCTTGAGCAGTGACATGTCGTTATCTGGGTGGCCTCGTTGTAGTCCTGTGGTTGATGAACTGAGTGATGGTGCGACTCACTTCGTTGGGGTGGGGGCCCTCTTGGCTTTGACGCCCGTTGAACACAGAGTATTTACTCGGCATCACCACTGGGCAGACAAGGAAACATAAAGGGGTGAGATTTAGGACCTGTAAAACAAATGCAGTGTTTAGGTGTCTGTGTTCAACAGGCTCCTCACCTCATGCAAGTGCGCCCGCTCTTAAGACACCCATCATGTTGTTGATGAGGGGAATCCTCCACAGGAGTGACCTCCTCCTCTGTGGATACTGACCTGCCAGGGCCAGGCTCCAACAGTGCAGCCTGGCCTCCGACAATCCGGCTGGTTATTTTGGTCCATCCCACACACTAAGGCACAAATCACACATAACATGACAGTTATATACATATTGGGATGGTCTCTACAGCACCACAAAGTTTTGAAATGACTCAAATAAGCTTGTGCGTGAACTCAGAGTTTCAGTTCCGGTGAGGATATTAAGATTTCAGTCAAGTGAATGCTGTAGGAATCTAACCAGTTTTTTTATCTTCACCGCGGCCACTTTGGTGAGTCCAAAAGTATAAGGAACAACTGGGCTGCTCAGCGGTACCTTTTGGCCAGTGTTTATTAGCATCTTTTCTATAGCGAAAGTGTGGGAGGTGAAAAACTGCTCTGTCGGCAGTTGGGCGGGACTTACCTGCAGCAATGTCCGATGGTGTTTGGGTGGTGTAGTATGGTGTTAGTTGATGGAAAGAAGGAAGGTGACCGCATTCTGATCGCTGTCGGTGCCAGAACGAAGGCGATGAAGCCCGGGCTGGTTGGCCTGTGATGTGATTGTTTATCCAGGCCTCATAGGCGACTCTCGGGGCATAGACCCCAAGTTAAAATCAGGGAGAGCGCAACCGATTCCGAAGCTCACCACTTCCACCACGCTGTATCCACTGCCATTTTGTTTTCGCACCAAGGACCCCCAGAATCCCCCTGCACACATAACCGGGTCACACTTCATCAAACAGGCAAGGTCTGTAACAAACACACGGAACTGTTAGCGTAGCAACACGCAACACTGTAAGAATCTAGGGGCCGTAATTGAGCGAAACTCTCCTTCAAGTCACAATATGAAACAACTAAAACCGCATGGTTACAACCTGCAGCAACATCCCTAAAATCAGGGAACATTCCTATAAGTGATGTATAAAAAAAACGAATCCACGCAGTGTCTCCAGAAGCCCATACAACTGTAGCGCCCTCTGCTGTATCATGACCTAAATCCTCCAAAAAAAGATTCCACTCATCCAAAATCCGTCTATTTAACACACAAAGCCATAAATGGCAATGACGCCTTCTTACCCTCCAAAGTTTTGGTGGCATAACAACCAAACCGGAGGTCTCTGCGCTTCACCAGAAGTCTGCCTGATCGCCTAAGGAGCGTTTATAACTCCAACCGCCTACACGGCGATTCAGTCCACAACAATCCCTCGTTCTACGCCGAGTCCTTGGATGGGCCTCTCAGAGGTTTCTTATCACTTTTCCTACTAGTTTTAATAGAGTTGTTCCTTCTCTGAGGCAGGAGTGTCTAAGACCGGGTGATGACCCAGGACAGTTATGGGACAGGTATGGGACACTTATGGGGACAGTTATGTGACAGTTAGGAGGTAGGTCGTCTGCCCTTTATGGACCATCGTAAGTGGTATAAAGTGTAAGCTTCATCTTTATTCATAGTACACATTTTTACAAGACCGAGATCACCCAAAGCGCTTTACAATGTTGCAGAAGTTTCAATATTGTTTCATTCTATTCTATCACAACGAATGAAGATGTAAACGAGGACGCCGAGCGCACTGGACCATCAATAGCCTACACCAACACCATCCGTTCAGAACCTAATTGTATGTTTCCGTGATAGGGCCGTAGGGGAAACAAAAGCAACCCGACACGGGGATAACATGCAAGCTCCAGGCCCTACTGTTTGGAACCCTGTTCAAGACCAGGAGTTGAACCCAGGACCTTCCGGCTGGAATGAGAGTGTTAACCAACACCCTTCTTTGCCACCCGTACCAACAAACATTCCCTGTGTTGAACTGTTTCTATTCTTTTCCCCTGATGTCGGTGTTAGGAATCAACACTTTGTAAAGTTCGTGTGAGATAACTAACTGTGTGGGATTTAGGGCGATACCCAATTAAATGGAATTGAATTGAGTCAGAGGTGCAGGATATGGAGCTATTCTTGTTTCAATAATAGTTGTGGTCGTAACCAGATTTGCATGTGTGGTAAATAGAAATATTTGTTGTGTGTGTAAATAGATTTTGGTATGTACTATCAAGATTTGGTGTGTGCGTAAAAAGATGTGTGTGTGCGTAGAAAGATTGTGATGGTGGAAAGAAAAAAAAATAAAATTTTTAACACACATATCTTTTGACACAGTCTGCCTTCGCAGATCGCAAGTTAGCTTGGACTGTGTTGCATCTGTACCCGAGATTTAGGTGTGTGGAATTACATTTATCACTGAACAGAACTATCTGTGTGTAAATAACCACCTTGTACGAAGAGAAAACCAAAAAAAGCGTAAGAGCTACGCACTGGCTCTCGTTTTTACACACAAATCTCTTTTTTGACACACTTCTACCGCGCCAAGCGTGTGTCAAAAAGATTCGGAGGTGTAATGTGTTGTGCCCAGCAGTACTACAAGCAATGTGCTGTTGTACTGGTTATACACGCAGCAAACCAGCAGAGTTTGTAACACTTTGTGTAGATAGAGAAAACCGGAGAAAAAAAAGAAGGATTTAAGAAGAAAAGTTCAGGATGACAAGGAAACACAAAACTTGCCCGGACAAAATGCCGCCCTTTAGAAAGCTGTAGGTTCTCTGTCAGCTCTGTTTTAGTTTACTTTGATTCTATGGGGAAAATGTCTGTGTAGGCCCACGTGAAGTTAGATCCTGCAGTACGCGATAAAAAGAATCCATCAGCTCCAACTAGTAACACCTGTCATGGCCAGATTCCCGGCACATGATATTCTAATCATTTAGGTCGAATACACTGCGTCTTCTTTTCCCAGCGTCTGAAACTGCTTCTCATCACTGTTTGGGGAAACATTAACACAAAGGCTGCTTTCCGCTGGTCCTCTTTCCCCATAACCGTCGCCACCACCTGCATTGGGCCTATCTCAAAATGTTCTTACAGCGTGTTCCTTGTAATCAAATCGAAAGTCCTTTTCTTCTGCCGCTTAATGTAATCTCTCCCCAAACTTTACCCGTCTGCATGCTGCGTATGACCATCTCTCTTGTGACGAATGTCCATTGTTCTGTGCTGACACAAACCACCTCCATAATAAACATAAGACATGTTTTGTTGGGGGGAACAGACGCACACGGCATGGCTCCAGGTGCCGCGTTCTGATTGACTCCTTTTCTGGCGGCCAGAAATGTCAATTTGTACTCAACACTTCTGTGAATAAAACTGCACCAAAGGACAATTTGTTTCCTCTCGGTTATTCATTCATTGTTGAGGCAAAAGAATTTCCCTATCAATTTTGTGTCAGAAGTGGCTCGAAGGCTTGACCGTTGAAACGCACGGGGTCCGATTTCGGGGGACTGTCGCCCGGGAATTCGCAAAACCAATCCTCGTTCGCTTTCCCATATCTCTGACCGGGCGACCTGACCGGACTGTGCTGCGTTTTCAACCGTCCGCCTCTAGTGATTTTCACCAGAAAACAAACGGTTACTTGTTTAATAATTGACTTTCTATGCTTCAGTGTGAATCCGAGAGGCACTTGTGGGTGCAGTGACATGTATTGGCTGCCAGCCTGGTGCCGGGGCTGCTCATTTCTAATCAGGCTGTTGGGAAGAAAATCTAAGTTTATTCTTAGCGGGAGTTAGAGTCCCTCCGTGGTGAAAACCAGGTTGGAGTCCTGTCAGAAAATCTAAGTTTAATTCATAGTCGGAGGTTGAGTCCCGTGTCGTTGTGAAGACGGTTTAGAGTCCGGTCCTAAATCTAAGTTTCCTCTTAGGTTCGGAGGTTAGAGTCCTTTCGTTGTGAAGACGGTTAGGAGTCCTGTCTAAAAAATCTACGTCTCAATTCTTAGTCAGGGGGGGGTTCCAGTTCCACTTGTTGTGAGCACGGTTAGAGGTCCTGTCTAAAAAATCTAAGTTTAGTCTTAGGCGGGGGGTTCGAGTCCTCTCGTTGTGGAAAACACAGTTTCGAGTCCAGTCAAAAAAATCTAAGTTTTAGTCTTAGTCTGGGGTTTCGAGTACCTCATTTTGAATACTAGAACTGCGGAGTTTGAAGTCTCAGAGTCCAGCTTGTGGCTTAGAAGAAAAGGCAAAGAGTCACCAAGGTTGGGACCCCCCAATGCAATGACTATATAATAGTAAGAAACATGGTGATGATTTTAGGGCATGCACTGAAATGAGGGTGGCTAAATAGGTTTTCCCCAAAATTGGCTCGTCAGCATGAACCAATATGAAAAGAATTAAATCGCAATTGGTGCTCGGAAACTGTGTTAAAAAAAGGCAGTGTCTGTACGTGTGAAAGATTTGAATGTCTGGATGAGAACAACGGTGCTGAATGCGTGGGATTGACTGAGGCAAAGCTTGGGAAAGACAGAAGAATGTATAGGATACTGCGACTGATACTTCGCCATTCCTGCTTTTTTTCGAGCATACCACCGAGATCCCAACGTCAATACGAGACCAGGTAGATGATTGGCACCCCGGCCTGTCTCCGCTCCTCCTCCACCCCCCCGTATCAAGCAGCAGCAGCGGCAACCTGCAGCACCAGCAACTGCAGCAAGCAGCAGCGTCACTGCCCTCCCTCCGCTGCTCCTTCTCCACCGCGCCAAGGCGTCTTGCAAAACAGAGCGCCTCGGTCCCCTGGCTTGCTTCGTCCCCGCAGTCAGGAGCCTCCGCATCTCCCCGCCCCGCCCCTCCTGGCTGGAGCAATCACAGGAGAGGCCGCAGCACCTGAACCAGGAGCGAAGCGGCTTCATCCACTCTGTCACGCATGATCTAAGTAAAGTTACACTGGACAATGAACAAAGGGCATGAACACAGATGATGGAAAGACCTTTACATCCTGGAAATCCTCAGACACGCAAAGCAATGCGGAAATAAAGAACACTGAGGAAACGCGGTACAAAACTGGCGCGCAGGAGACGGCACAAGCATCAGGCCAATCTCACATTGATCAAAATGACGGCAGACAATTCGCGTCGTGGATGTCGTGGAGGGCAGGAACGGAGAAGGATGGAATGGCAACGGAACATTGCGAGAACGATCGTGTCCATGACGACCAGGACAATTTTCAAACTGTTGGTGAAATTGGACATTGGAATCGTGATCTGTCCCCAGCCACGCCGAGATCGGGGGGGGGAGGGGGGGGGAGGGGGGGGAACGCAGGAGGACGTGACGGGGTGCGAGACCGGGGAGGACCAGCAGAGATATTTTCTTCAGATTGGAGGTCTGGTTGACGTGGGCTCTGAAATAAACACAGCACCTGTACAATGAGTACGCACACACTCTTACACACAACAACACTAACTGCTAACAGGCATGAAGACGCGCTTTGCCACGGTATTCTCTGCTTGGCTTAATGGCGGAATAGAATTAAGAGAGTTAGAGAGCGGTGACAGGCCCAACACAGGGACCGTACTTACTTATGAAAATGAAAGCTTACCAGAAAAATGCCAACTACTGGTTTTGTGAAATTTGAGGTGTAATCCGATCACTTTTTTAGTAGAGCTCTGGTGCAACCCACTGTCTGATCAGACAAAGGACTCTCAATCAAATAGTGGCAGAAGTGTTTTTTCCACAAGTGCAGTTGAACAAACGGTACCCGGAAATCTTTTTCTGTTCCGATCAAATGCACTTGGGCACACGAGCGTCAACCCAGCAACCAGCAAAACAGTCATTTTTGATGTCTGAGCCTTGTGTCCGTGTAAACTTTGTTTATGGCCGTGATTTAAATGATAAAATGGGAAAGTTGGTGATCACATCGACACAGACAGGCCTAAAATAGTACAGAGGGCGTGCGCACTATGTTGTCAAAAGTAAACAACTAATTGTCCTATGTCTGTATATCAGTGGTGGTAGTCATACTGCCCAGCGTCGATCATTTAATGGGGGTGTTTTCTCCATTTTCTTAAGCCAAAATCTGATCATATTGATGTAAGCTGAGGACTTGCATTGTGTGTGGGGGTGGTCACTGTTATCACATGGCCCCTGATTGTGAATTTGAAAGAAACCGTTTAAACTGGTCTCAACTGACTGCTTAAGTCTGCTTGACGAGTTGTACTTTGATGTGTCCAAGGGGTCCTGTTTTCAGTAGAGTTTAATGCCAGTCACAAAAACAACTATCGTCTTGAAAATTCAAGTCCTCAATTTTCAATAGCAAAAAGCAAAGACTTGACACATGGCAAACCTTAGGCCTTTTGTAACTGCAGATGTAACTTTGCAGAGACTGGAGGCGTGGTGACGTGGAGAAATGTGTTTTATTCACAATCCTTGGCGGCGTATAAAATGTCTCATGACGAAGACATTGATGGGCTAAAATTCTAGTGCTTTTAGCGTCTTCATATGATAACAAATGACGGACCTAATTTGTCTCTGACGTTTCTTTGACTTCTCCGCTTGAGATTTCATCTTGTTTATCGCAAGTACCAGGACAGTCTGGTGGGCAAAAAGTAAACATGATGTTGTTGATCAAAAACTGTCCACAGGCTGTTCGTATTGCAGCTAACTCTGATATAGACCGAGCACGGCCGTATCCTTTGAGACAGGAAGGGGGCCCCCCATAGAAGGACTTACACCTGTTTTTGAATCATATCTTGAGGCTGGCATTATTGTCCCAGGTGAGGACTCACCAGTGACGGACACATTTTTCCTTAAAGAAAATTAGACCAAGCATATAAACCTACAGAGTGGCGTTTTGTGCAAGACTTAAAGTGCTGTGAACGCATGCGATCATCTCTCCTAGTTCCCCAATGTTTGCCTAACCACGACACGCTTTTGAAGTCAGATTTCCAGCATAGCAGAGTGGTTTGCTGGAGTGGACTTAATCAAAATGCTTTCTTTTCTGTACCTGTGGACAGGGTTTCACAGTATTTTGTTTGCCTTCTGTTTTAATGGAAAAAGAGTATACTGTTACCAGACTTTGGTCAGGAGCCTAAACCAAGCGCCCTCGTTGTTTTTGTGAGGCCTGAACCACATCTAGCGTCTCTGTGTTGGGACGCCGGACGGTTTTGTGATTAATTATGTGGGATGATGTTTGATGATTGCGACCCCACAAAAGAACAATGGTGAAAAGGAGGACACACTTAAGCTTCTCCAACATTTGGCTAGGAGGGCCACAAAGCTTCTGTTTTCAAATTGCATTTGTCCAAAACAAAATGTTGTGATTTTTGGGTCCCATTATAACCCCTGAAGGTAAAACCTTGTCAACAAAGCGTGACGGCAATAGTTGATCTCCGAAGCCCTCAACAAAAAGGAACTTCTTTCATTTTGGATGGTGCTCATATTGCAAGGCATTTTATCAGCCAATTCTCTGAGAAAGACAAGCCGTTAACGTGTGTATGTCTGTGGGAGGAACATGTGTCGTCCTCTCGCCCTCGTGTGGTCGTCCAGAGGCAGACGCAGTCTTGGACAGACTTACAAATTGCTGTTGCAATCGGCTCCATCTCTGGGGAATTCCCCAGACCCAAATATCCTTTTATGTTCGGTTTGGTGACGAGAGATTGGGATGCATGACATCAGTACTTTTTGCAAAAACATGAGATCTACTGCAAACGCGTTTGGTTATTTTTCAAAACTTCTTGATCTGTGGCGAGAGGTCTCCCTGCTTGTTAAAGAAGCCATAGCCTGCGTGTGAACAGCAGTATTGGCATCACTAACTTTGTTGGATTCTGCCAGCTTGTTGTTGTTTGTTCCACATTCTGTTGCTTGATACTACAGGAGGCAAATCTTCACAATCTTTCTGCACTCTCGATGGCTTCCGATATCACACAACACTCTTGGGATTGCCACATGTGATGTCCATAAATGTTCTACACTTTCTCCTGCCCATTGTGTACCCCTCCCAGAGAGGGCACAAAGGACCGCACTCATGCATGCAGAGCTGAATCAGATCCTGTACTCCAAGACCAGATCATTCTGATACACCCCTTTGACTAACCCTGATTTATCTGCTCGTATGTAGATTAGGAGTCAGCATATCGAAGACCCGGACACCCAGGAAGGTCCGCATGCTTGATCCGCTGTGGTGGACGTCCATCAGTCGTTCTTTCTTTCCTCTTCAACCATCGATGTACTCGGGCAACAATTGCAGAGCTGGGGGCGTGACAGAGGCGTGTGCAACGCAAAGGGACGTCGTTACAATATTCACTGACTCCCGCTATGCATCTTGGGGTGACGCATGATTTTGTGTGCACTGTGGAAACATAAAACTTTCTAAAATCTGAAACTAGGAAAACCAATTTTACACCACACACATGTTGCAAGCCTGTGAGAAGGCAATCGTTTGCCCCATCTCAGATTGCTGTGTGTATTATGTTCTTCCCACACAGGTGCAACGACTCTGTTTCATGGGGGGTAACGCTAGGGCGGAGAACAGAGCTGAGCTGCGAGAGCTGCTGCTAAACAGCTCCTCCCCCATCAGGCTTCCTCTCTCCCTGCCCCATGCTGTCCCCCCATAGACCCCTCCATCTTTCCCCTCACCCGCCTCTCTGAAGGACCTCTGCTCACAATCTCTTCCCCTAAGACCGGCCGCACGTGGGCGGAGTCTGGTGCGGTTTTTCCAAAATGGCGTCTGTTAGGAGCCCAATTTTGAAGCCATCGCCTTCCCAAAAGATGTATTTAATTGCTATGCTAAGTTAACACATGGGTTGGAACCATGTGGTCAAAGGGGAATAATGTTTCAAGCTGTCCAACAATATTGGGTTTACAAAAGGGGTTTTCTACATTTGCTGCAGAGTTTGTAGAAGCTGTCGATCTGTGCAACGAATAACCCGGTAGCCGTGGTCTCTGGTCACAAGCAGAAGCTCACCCAGCTCCTACAAGACCGTCTGAACATGTCATGATGGACTTCTTGATTAACACCCATGTGACGGGAAAAAAATGTTGTCTTTGGTTAATGGTGGGATATGTTTTCACAGGGTTGAAGCTTTTCCCTGCAAAAACATGCGTCCTCCGCTACAGTAGCAAAAAGGCCATTTTGACGTGAAATTCTTGTAAAATTGGGAATATCCCGTCAGAAGTTGGTCCAGCATAATGGGTCGCATTTTGTTTAATGAAGTGAGAAAACAACTGCTGATTATTGAAATTTTATTTGAAACTCACTAAGCTATCACCTCACATCCGGTGGAGCATGTTGAGAAGACAATATCACAATAAAATCAAAACTGGCCAAATTGCTGTCAGAAAACAAACCTTAAGCTGGCAATAGAAGCTTGCCAATGTCCTGATTTACATGCGATTGAGAGAGGCGCACTGCTAACAACCTGTCCCCATTTGAGATTTTGTTTGCAGCTCCCCCCAACGTAGGAATTACCCTGCGGGACATCAACTGCAGATGCCATCCTTTGCGAGGATGGCAATGCATAAGGTATTGTTAACCCTAGACAAAGTCTCTTTGCGTTATATCCAGAAGACCAGTGTCATCGGCCCTCCCCAATCGGGCGGACCATCCACTTCAGCACATCCAACCCGGCGACTTCGTGCAGATAAGAACTTCAAGCCAAAGAGCAGAATCACCATCGCTGGCTTGGCCCATTCCAAGTTCACCTCGTCACAACACACCGCTTGGAAAGTCCGGAGAGGCAACCTGGGGATCCTACGCATTCGCAACGCAAACAAGTTCCCCTCTTCTTGCGGAGCGTACAACGTAAGCATAAGGGAGATCTACCCCCTCCCAACGCGAAAGGAAGGTCACACACACACTACCCCCCACACCAACGTAAAACTGTTAGAAATACATTGGTTAACTGCATCAGGGAAAAAGTGCTGGTACCTAACACTCCCTAGGTCATAAGAGGAGCAGAAGATAGGTAACACAAGGAGACAACAAGTGACAATACCAAGTCCAGATGGCACAAACGCCAGGGAGGCACGTCCCTGGCATCCATTCAGGCAGCAGGGCTTTGCGGGATGAGAAAGACTTTGTGTGTGCTCATGTTCCATTCGCTTCCTCATTGTGTTTCCACTGTTATGGGTTTGAAGGGCGGGAAATAAAAAGAACAATCAAACACAGGTCGTTGACAATTACACTTCTAACACCGGCTTTCAATTCATCAAAACGTGTGAAAGGAAGATAGTGGCCAAAATGGAATATTGCGGGGGTCACGTGTTTTGGCTCAGATCAATGAATCACACCAGCGTGTTACCACTTGAATATGTGGTATCAAATAATGCAAAAGTTCTTAGCATAGTCACAAAATCGCTCAAATTGTTACATTTGTACTCATATGCCTATGCTTCATCAATCCCACACATCACAACCTCTACACGAATGGTCCGATGCATTTACACATTGTTCCAAAGATCTCTTGTATTCATCTGTCTCTGTTGTTTATTTCAAATGAGGACCGTCACAAAGGCGTGACAGGTAAATGTCTACCCCCGACTCAAACCGGCCTGTAGTTCGGTTTCTTCAATTATTGGTTTAAAATGATGAATTAGATCCAATTTTTGGCCCGGTACATCAAGACCTGGTACTAAGTTGTAATGTTACACTCTATCCATGCCATTACTGATTCTCCTATACAGATGGGGACGGATCCACTATGTCATTATTTGTTTAAATGTTCTAAACCCGTGTACTTCTTTTCATGGGTAATCAATTTAAACACTTCTCAGGGGCCGCTCCGGGTAGTCATGTGCTCCATACTTCACGGTTCCAGACTCAAATGAACTTATCACCTGAAGGGGTATTGTGGCTGTGTGGCTTCAATGGTCTATGTGAAGCTACCAATTAATTGGATAGGTCGTTGTGCTCTGATGATAGCTTCAGATCACTCTTACATCATCTCTACCATCTCACTAGAATCGCAGGTAAGCGCGAATTTTGGCTGCTCATAGAAGCAGTTTGGGGGGACGGACGTTGCCAGATGATCACAAACTGTGGACCAAGCCAAACAAAAGTAACTTCTCTCCTTGTTCCCCAGTTCGGAATATCGGGAAAGTTATGCGTAGTATGGAACCTTGATTTATCGGTTTTTCAATTGTGAATTCACCTGTAACTATAAACTGAGGCCAACAGAGAGAAGTAAATGCGTTGCGTTGCCGTTGCTTTATACAAACAGGATTGTTTTGGATCAGTGGTTGCCTCAAGTGGAGGGGTTTGTGTTTTACCTTAATCAGAACCGCTTGTTGTACTATATTCCTGATAACAGTGCCGATGATGGGGATCATTGCACAGGGTATCGAAATCTAAACCACCTTGCACGATGCGTTAACCGTGATTTGGTTCTAGATGCAACATGGTTGTCAGACTGGCGTGCGGGGTTGTTCAAATAGGTACTAGGAACTTGGAGTATGATTTGTACTCTAATAGTGCTGTCATGTTGTGACATTCTATGATCCGTTCATTGATCCGACGTATGATCTCGTCGACACTCGTTCAACACACTTCTCTAAACCTGCATGTTGACTGTCTTGATGAGGACAGTGATTCCATTAAGTGGATGGTACTTGAATGAATTTGAGTAAATTGGGTTTGGGTATTCTAACCCATTTTTATGACTAAGATGTTGCTTAAACCTACTAGGAGAGAAAGTTTTTTGATTTCCGGGGTTTCTTATATTTTACTTATATTTTTACGTTGATATATTTTATTACTTATATTTTTACTTATATTTTACTTATATTTTTAGTACTTGATATATTTTTAGTACGTAAATAGTATTGTGTGTGATTGAATTTAAGATAATCAAAAGGGTGGATTGTCATGGCCAGATTCCCGGCACAAGATATTCTAATCATTTAGCTCGAGACAGGCGTCTTCTCTCCCAGCGTCGGAAAACTCTTCTCTTCAATGTTTGGAAACTTTACACAAAGGCTGCTTTGTCCACGGTCCTCTTTCCCTAACCTTCCCACCACCAGCATGGGCCTAATCGCAAATGTCTCTTACGAGCTTTCCTGTTATCAAATTCGCGAAGGTCCTTGTTCGCGCTTAATGTATCCATCTCCAAACTTTCGCCGATGCACTGCCGTATTACTCATCTCTCTTGTGACCGAATGTCCATTGTTCTGTCTGACACACCTCCAGATAGAGGATCAATAAGACATGTTTGTTGGGGGGGAACAGACAGACACGGCATGGCACCAGGTGCCCGGCTTCCTGTTTGAGCTCCTTGTTCTGCGAAGAAATGTCATTTTTGTACTCATCACTTCTGTGAAATAAAACTGCACCAAAGACAATTTGTTTTTCCCTCTCGGTTTTCATTCATTATGAGGCAATAGAATTTCCATAACACACCCATCCATTAATTATAATAATCCATGTTTAATACAGTGTGGGAATGACACGGATTTTGGAATATAGGAAAAAAAATATCATAAACAGTTGCGGTAGTGTGTCCTTGTCAAGCAGTAGGTTTGGGGTTTGCTTGCTGTAGGTATAACCGCTAAAACACACCCATCTGCTGGTGGTACTGCTGAACAACCTCATAACACCCACAGAATCTTTTTGACACACGCTTGCTGCAGAAAGGTGTGTCAAAAAGAGATTGTGTGTAAAAACAGAGCCTGTGCTTCTCTAGGCTTTTTTCCGTTCTTCTCTATCTACAAGGTGGGTTATTTACACACAATTGTTCTGTTACAGATACAGAATGTCAAATTACAACACAACCCCACAATCTGGGTACAACGCACGACAGTGCACGTTACCTTGCGAATCTGCGAAGGCAGGACCGCGTCACAATGATTTGTGTGTTAAAACATCCTTGTTTTTTTCTTTAACACACAAATCTTTCGACGCACACACAAATCTTGAGAACGTAATATACCAATAGACCTGTATAATATTTAATGACAGAGGTCCCCGCCTATCTCCCATTCCGCCGTTCTACAACAAATGGGGCCAAAAAATGTGGCTCTACGTGGAGCTATCCAAAATGGGCCGCAAAGTGGTCCCGTCACCCCCCACATAAAAAATTGTGAAAAAACAGCATCTACCATGCTCAGCGCCGGCGAGAGCTCCATTCATTTGAACAAGATACTCAACAATTCACAGCGAGTAAACGAGAGTGGACGCACAAAAATCCACCCCCCTCAGCATTGACACACATGTGGAACGAGCTTTGGGCCAAGAGCCAACTTTTGGTCCAATCCTGTAAAGAACTTTTTGGGGAGAGGATCTGCAAATGCTATATGGTAGCATTGGGCTAATTCTACTTCTGAGGATCCACCCCCATCGCCCGGGTGGTATTGCAAGCTTGTCACGCACGTCATTTTGGCCCACTTTTGAGCTGGGACCGCTCCCCCCCTGGGTGAGTAACAAATCTATTTACACACGCACAAATATTGACTTTTACACAACACAACAAATCCTGGTTACGCACAGGCACAATATTTTAACGTACACACAATCTGTTACCGACGCACAACTGTTTACGCACACACAAAACCTGTTTACGCACACACAAATCGTTTTACACACCACACAAAGTATTATTGAAACAATAATAGCCAGTGGTGGGACAGGTCTGTTACCTGGCAGAGTCCTTGCCTCCCTCCCTCGCTCAGTCCCCTCACAGCAGCATATTGGTCTGTGATACGGATGGTTTGAGTTAAAGTTACAAAAGCACGTCTGTTCCCTGATGATGGGACTTCCACCTCCATCAGGTTCTGTGGCTGCGGCAGAGGAACTGTGGGAGGCCATACATCCAAGCATCAAATATAATAAATCTATACAAATGACTAAAAGACAGAGAAGCTGCTGCCGCACGCTCAGAAGGAGCACAGTGAGAACAGGGACATGGTTGCCAAGGTAAGTTGGAGTTTGGTCGTCCTGATATCACAGTAGCTCTTATCTGATTTACAAAAGGCAACATCATAATGTAAAACCATGGTTACAGAGCCTACGAAACCACAGATAGCCCAAAATGGTGACTTGGTCGCTAGCTCCCACAGAGCGGGTTAGGCATTGTCCTTCGATGTATCTAGGGTGTTGTCAACTGGGAGAAACCCACGCTGTTGCTTTCTGGTCGAGCTGTAGATGCAGATCAGCATCTCACAAGGCTATGGAATCGCAGACAAGTTGGATAATATTTACTTTTCACAAATTATCCACGTCTCCCCTCCAGAATTGATGTCCCCCCAGCCTGTGGATCCCGGTGTCCTGTGCCACTGTGAGGGCACTGCCGGAGGCCGCCAGGCACACGAGGCATTATGTAAGATAGTGTGACGGAGACGTCGGATAGACAGGCTTGGACAAGGGACATGTCGTTTATCCTTGGTGGCCGTCGTTGTAGTCCGGGGTGGTTGATGACCTGAGTGAGATGAGCGACTCACTCGTTGGGGGTTGGGGCCCTCTTCGGCTTTTGACCCCGAATGAACAACAGAGTATTTTACGGGCATCACATGCCGACAGGAAAGCAGTAAGGGGTGAGATTTAGGAGCCTGTACTAGGCAGTTTTAGTGTCTGTGTTCTAAGGCTACCATCACCTCAATGCCTGCCCCGCGCTCTAAGGCACCCACATGTTGTTGTGAGTGAAGGGAAGCCTCCACAGGTGAAGTGACCTCCTCCTCTGGTGGATACGACCCTGCCAGGCCAGGGCTCCTCAGGTGCAAGCTGGCCTCCGACAATCCCGCGGTGTTGGTGGATGCCACCCACACACATAAGGGCACAAAGCACACATACGACAAGGTATATAACATATTTGGGATGGCGTCATACTGCCCACAAGAGATTTGGAAATGACACAAATAAGCTGTGCTTGAACTTGCAGATGTTCAGGTATCAGGTGGAGGATATTTAGATTTCAGTCAAGTGAATGCTGTAGGAATCTAACCAGTTTTATCTTCACCCGCCCTCTTTTGGTGAGTCAAAAGTATAGAACATCTGGCTGCTCAGAGTACCTTTTTTGCCAGTGTTTAGTAGCAAATCTTTTCTATAGCGAAAGTGTGTGAGGTGAAAACTGCACTGTCGGCAGTGGGGCCGGGACTTACCTGCAGCAATTCCGATGTGTTGGGTGGTGTAGTAGTGGTGTTAGATTGATGGTAAGAAGGGGCAGGTGACCTCCTGATCGCTGTCTTGGTGCCAGAGGAGCGAAGGCGATGAAGCCGGGGCTGGTTGCTGTGATGGAGTGTTTATCCAGGCCTCATAGGCGGAACACTCCGGGCCAATAGACCCCCAGTAAATCAGGCAGAGCGCAACCGATTCCGAAGCTCACCACTCCAGCCTGGAGCCATCGGCCATTTTGTGTTCTCCACCAAGGACCCCCAGAATCCCCTGCACACATAAGCCGTGTCACCAATTCTCAAACAGCAGTCGGTACCAGAACACAGCGGGAACTGTTTAGCGTACAACTCGCAACACTGTTAAGAATTCTTGGGGCCTAATTGATCGGAGGAAACTCTCCCTTCAAGGCACATATGAAATCCAACTAAACCGCCATGTTTCACCTGCGCAACACCCTAAAATCAGGAACATCTATAAGTGATGGAAAAAAAAAAAGAATCCCACTGCAGTTGTAACCTGAAGCCCAGACTACTGGGTAGAAGCGCCCTCTGCTGGTATCAATGACCTAAAGCCTCAATAAAAAGATTCCAGCTCACCAAAATCCCGTCTATTAACACACAAAGCCAATAAATGGCATGAACTCTCTTCTTACTCCAAGTTTTGGTGACATAAACTAACCAAACCGAGCTCTGCGCTTTCACCAGAAGTCTGCTGTTCCTAAGGAGCGGTTACTCCTAGCGCCTACACTGCGGAATCAGCCGCAACAATCCTCTATTAGGCAGCCTGAGTCCTGGATGGCCCTCAGCAGTTTCTTCACTTTTTTCCTACTAGTTTTAAGAGTTGTTTCCTCTCTGATGCAGGAGTGTCCTAAGGACCGGGGTGATGACCAGGACAGTTATAGCAAGTTATGTGGACAGTTATGGGACAGTTATGGTCAGTTTATGGATGTAGGTCCGGCTGCCCTATATGGACCCATTCGTAAGTGATAAGTAGTAAGCATCATCTTTATTCATATAGTCACATTTTTACAGAACCGAGATCACCCAAAGCGGCTTTACAATGTTTCAGGAGTTCAGATATTGTTTCATTCTAGTCCACACAATGATGATGTAAAACCGAGACGCCGAGCGGCACCCTGGGACCATCAAAGCCTACTAACCAACACCATCCGTTCAGACCTAATGTGTATGGTTCAGTGATAGGGCCGGAGGGGAAACCAGAGCACCCGGACACGGGGGAAAAACATGCAAGCTCCAGTCCTGTTTGGACCCTGTTCAGACCAGGATTTTGAACCCAGGACATTCCTGCGAGAATAGAGAGTGTTAACCACTCTGCCACCGTACCTGTCTAACATCCCTGTGTTTGAACTGTTTTTCTATTCTCTGATCTTGTGAGTGAATCAAACAGCTTTGTTAAAGTTCTTGAGATAAATACTGTTTGTGTTTTAGGCGATATCACCAAATAAATGAATTGAAGTGAGTCAGAAGGTCAGGATATGGAGCTATTATTGTTTCAATACATAGTTTGTGTGCGTATCCAGATTTTGCATGTGTGTAAAAGAAATATTTTGGGTGAGTGTGTAAATTAGATTTGGGTATGTACGTAGTCAAGATTTTGTGTGCGTAAAAAGATTTGTGGTGTGCGTAGAAAGATTGTGTGTGTGTAAAGACAAAAAAAGGTAAGTTTTTTTCATACAATATGCTTGTTGACACAGTCCGCTTCGCTGATTCGCACGTGTAGCTTGGACAGTGTTCATCTGGACCCAGATTATGTTGTGTGTAATTTGACATTTATATCTGTAACAGAACATTCTGTGTGTAAATAAACCACCTTGTACGAAGAGAAGAACAAAAAAAAAAAAGCGTAAGACTACGCACAGGCACTCGTTTAACACACAAATACTGCGTTTTTGACACATTCTACCTGCCAAGCGTGGCAAAAAAGATTCGTAGTGTAATTGGTTGTTTCCAGCCTTAAACCCCAGCAGATGGGCTGTTAAGCTGGTTATACACCAGCAAACCAGCAGAGTTTGTAACACTATAGTGTAATAGAAGAAAACCGAAGGATTTAAGAAGAAAAGTTCAGGATGCCAAAAGGAACACGAAAATTCCCAACTAAATCCGACCTTTATGAAAGCTGTAGTTCACTGCAGCTGTGTTTAGGTTACTTTGAGTTCTATGGGGAAAAATGTCTGTGTAGCCCACTGAATTTAAGTCTGCAGTACGCGAGAATCCTTCAGCTTCCAAGCTAGTAACACCTGTCATGGCCAAGTCCCGGCACAAGATATTCTAATCATTTAAGGTCGATACAGGCGTCTACTTTCACCAAGAGTCCTGAAACTCTTCTCATCGACTGGTTTGAAACATTAACACAAAGGCTGCTTGTCCGCGGTCCTCTTTCCCATTACCTTCGTCCACCACCTGCATGGGCCTATCTCCAAATTTTCTTTAACCAGCGTGTTCCTTGTATCAGAATTCGAAGGTCCCTTTTTTCCTCGCTTAATGTACTCTCCCAAACTTTTCCCCCGTCTGCAGCTGCTATGACTCATCGCTCTTGGACGAATGTCCATTGTTCTGTCTGACACACCTTCAGTATATGATCATAAGACATGTTTGTTGGGGGAACAACAGACACGCATGCTCCCAGGTGCCGATTCTGTTTTGACTCCTTTCTGCGCAGAAATGTCATTTGTACTCCAACACTTCTGTGAATAAAACTGCAACCAAAGGACAAGTTTGTTTCCTCTCGGTTTCATTCATTTGAGGCATAGAAGTTTCAATAACAATTTTGGTGTCAAGTGGTCCTCGAAGGCTTGACCGTTGAAACGCAGGGGTCCGGATTTCGGGGGGACTGATCGCGCCGTTCAAAACCAATCTCGTCGCTTTCCCCAATCTCTGGACGGGCGGACTGACCGGGACGTGCCTGAGTTTCGACCGACGCCTCTAGGTATGTCACGACGAAAACAAACGGTAACCATGTTTTAATATTTGACTTTCCTATGCTTCAGTGTGGGTGGAATCCGAGCAGGCACTGTGGTGCAGTGCATGTTGGGCTGCCAGCATGGGTGACGGTGCGTGCTCATTCTAATCCAGGCTGTTGGGGAGAATATCTAATGTATATCTTAGTCGGCGAAAGGTTAGAGGGGTCCTCCGTTGTGAAAACAGGTTGGAGTCACTGTCATAAAATCTAAGTCTTATTCTTAGTCGGGAACAAGGTTAGAGTCCTTCGTTATGTGAAGACGGTTTAAAGTCCGGGCTCTAAATCTAAGTTAACTCTAGTACGGGCAGGTTAGAGTCCTTCGTTGTGTAAGACGTTAGGAGTCCCTGGTCTAAAAAATCTAAGTTCAAGTCTTAGGGTCGGGGTTCAGTCCCTTTTGTGACATCGTTAGAGGTCCTGTCTAAAAATCTAAGTTTAGTCTTATCGGGGGGTGTTCGAGGTCCTCTCGGTGTGAAAACAGTCTTCGAGTCCTGTTCAAAAAATCGAAGTTTAGTCTTAGTCGGGGTTCAGTCAGCAGATGATACAAAGATCTGAGTTTGAAGTCTCAGATTCCAGCCATGTGGCTTAGAAGAAAAGGCACAGATCACCATTTGGGACGACCCCATGCATGACTTTTAGAGGAAGAACCAGGGTGATGATTTAGGGCAAGCAACTGAAATGTGGTGGCTGAATTAGGTTTTCCCCAAAAATGGCTCCTTCATCTTGAACCAATTGGAAAAGATTAAATCGCAATTGGATGCTCGAAAAACGTGTTAAAAAAAGGCAGGTCTGTATCGTGTGAAAGAATTGAATTGTCTGGATGAGAAACAGACGGTGGCTGCATGCGTGGTTCGCGACTGAGGGCAAAAGCTTAGGGACAGACTGAAGAATGTATAGGATCTTCGACGAGACTTCTCCATCTGCCTTTTATTTTTTTCGAGCATTACCAGCCGTCCCATACTCAATACACCGGGTAGATGACTTGGTCCCCCGCTGTACTCCCGCTCATCTCAACCCCCCCCGGTATCAGCAGCAGCCAGCGGCACCTGCTGCACCTGCAACAGCAGCAGCATCAGCGCCTTCTGCCCTCCCCTCACGGCTGCCTCCCTCTCAAACCGCTCCATAGGCGTCTGCATCAGCCCCTCCCCTGGCTGCTTCTTCCCCCGCAGCAGGAGCCTCCGGCATCTGCCCCCGCACCCTCCCCTCCTGGCTGGGAGCACAAGTCCACAAGGAGCCGCACTACCAGGAGCGCTAGCGGCTTCATCCACTCTGCACGCATGATCTAAGTTAAAGTTACACTGGACAATGACAATGGCATGACACCAGAGATTGGAAAGATTTACAATCCAAGAAATCCTCAGACACCAAAGCATCTGAAATAAAGAACACTGAGGAGACCGCGTAAAAACTGGCCGCGAGGAGACGGCACGCATCAGGACCAATCTCACATTGGATCAAAATGGGACGGCAGACAATTCCCGTCGTGGGCTCTGGGAGGTAGAGGACGGAGAAGAGGTGGCAACGGACATTTCGAGAACGTCGAAGTCCATTGACGACCAGGACAAATGGTTCAACTGTGGTGAAATTGGACATTGGAATCGTGACTGTCCCCAGCCACGCTCGAGATGCGGGACGTCTGGAGTGGACGTGGACGGGGTGCGAGACCGGAGGACCAGCAGAGATTTCTTCAGATTGATGTCAGGTTGACGATGGGATCTGACACAAGCTAAAGCACCTGTACAATGAGTAAAGCACACACTCTTACACACATAACACAAACTGCTAACGTGCAAATGAAGACCGGCGCTTGCCAACTGATCTCACGCTTGGCTTAATGAGATAGAAGTAGAGAGTTGAGGAGCCGTGACAGGCCCAACACAGGACCTACTTAGGCGTATGAAAATGAAAGCCATATACATGAAAAAAGTTCCAACTACTGTTTTGTGAAGATTGAGGGAAACCGATCATATTTTTGAGTAGACTCTGGTGCAAGCCCACCAGTGGGTGAATCATACAAAGGAGCTCTCAATCAAATTAAGTGGCCAGAAGTGTTTTTTCCACAAGTGCGAGTGGACAAACGGTACCGGAATCTTTTCTGTTCCCGATCAAATGCACTTGGCAAACGAGCGTAAACCCAGCAACAGCAAAAGCATTCATTTTTGGGATGCTGACCTATTGTCCTTATACTTGTTCAGGAAGGCCGTGATTTAATTGATAAATAGGGAAGTTTGATGCACATCGCCAGCAGAAGGCCTTAAAATAGACTAGTGCGTGCGCGAACTAATTTTGTCAAGTAAACACAAATTGTCCTATGTCCTGTATAACAGGGTGGTTTCATACTGCCCATGCGATCATTTAATGGTGGTTTCTCCATTTCTTAATTCCAAAAATCTGATATATTCGAAAGGCTGAGTGACTTGCATTGTGTGTGATCATGTACATCCAAGGCCCTGATTGTGAATTTTGATAGGAAACGTGTTAAACTGGCCAAATGACTGCTTAAATTTCTTGGCTGACTTGTACTTTGATGATTCGCAATGTGTGCTGTTTCAGTATGAGGTTAAGCCAGTCACAAAACAACAATGCTATCGTCTAGAAAATTCAAGTCCCTCATATTTTCAATAGCAAAAGCTAAGACTGACACAATGGCAAACCTTAGGCCTTTTTGTAACGCAGATGGACCTTGGCAGAGGACTGGGAGCTGTGACCGTGGAGAAAAATGTGTGTTTTATCAACATCCGTTTGGCGCGTAAAAAATGTCTCATACGAAGACAGTTGATGTTGGCTAAATTCATGCTTTTGACGTCTTCATGGAGAACAATGACGGAACCAAATTTGACTCTGACGGTTCTTTGACTTCTCCGCTTGAGATTTCATCTTTGTTTATCGCAAGTACCGGACAGACCAGTGTCTAAAAGTAAACATGATGTTGGTTTTGATCAAAAACTGTCCACCTGTTCGGGTATGAAGCTAAATCTGATTATCGACTACGAGGCAGGGGCGTCAGTATCCTTTGAGACAGGAGGCCATAGAAGGAATTAACCCCTGTTTTTTGAATCATCTTCTTGAGGCAGGGCTTTATTGTCCCATGTGACGGATCTCACGCAATGCAGACACATTTTTCCTGTAAAGAAAATTAGACCCAGCAGATAAACCTACAGAGTGGCGTTTTGTGGCTAGACTAAAGGCTGTGAAAACGAGGCTCATACTCTCCTGTTCCCATGTGCCTAATCCACACCCAAGCCGGGCTGGCCTGATGGGCTCGTAGCTAAGGGACTACGCACCTATTCGTAGAACTTAAGTTACATTAAGTAACTATTAATTCTACGTCATGGTGCTACGTCCCTTAGGACTTCGCTAGTGGGACACAACGCGGAGGCCGTAGGAAAATGTACTCCCAGCAGGCCAGCGAAGGTGATTGGAGCTCCGCCCGAGCAAGACCCTCACAACGTGAGAGGACTCAGGGCAGAAGAAACAAGCGTGTTACGGGGCCACTCCTACCAAGGATACCCCCACGTAACACAAGCCGTAGGTCATCCGTAGTCACAGGACGCCTCTCCCAAGAGCTCCTGACGTGGACTACCAGACCGACCACACCACACAAAATGTACCGCACCTGTAGGATGCCTCTCCCAAGAGCTCCTGCACCAGGGCGGAAAATAGACCGAAGGCCCCCCTCTGGGGAAGGACCCAACGGTCTAACTCAGTCCGCTGCACTCAGCACGGAATGGGCCACCGACCGGTCCGACACATCCGAAAGATAGGACCGGACGAAAGAAGAGGACGACGCCCAAGAAGCCGCACGGCAAACGTCCTCGACCGACGCCCCCCTGAGAAGGGCCGTAGAGGCCGCCATCCCACGCGTGGAATGCGACCTGAAACCCACCGGGGGGGCCAGACCCTGCATCTGATACGCCCGCCGCACCGCCGTGGCGACCCAATGCGCCAGCCGCTGAGCCGACAGCGGGGCGCCCCTGTTCTTGGGGCCCAGACACACAAACAGCTGATCACCCGACCTGAATGACGACGTCATGGCCAGGTAATGCCTCAGCATTCTGATAGGACACAGAAGGTGCTGCCGCTCCTCCTCGGGGGAGGCATGCGGCGGCGGGTGGAAAGCCCTAATCCTGATGACCCTCGACCTAAAGGCCGACGTGATGACCTTGGGGAGAAAAGCCGGATTGGGCCACAATTCCACCATGCCGTCGTCCTCTCCAAAGGACAGGCACGACGCATGGACGGAGAGCGCACACAAATCGCCCGCCCTCTTCGCAGACGCCAACGCCAGTAAGAGGGCCGTCTTAAAGGCGATACACTCGGGACTCGCCTCCGCCGCCGGTTCAAAAGGCGGACCCGACAGCCCCCTAAGGACCACCCTGAGGTCCCAAACCGGAGGCGTTCTCTGGAGCGGGGGCCTCCTCCTGCGCGCCCCCCGCAGAAAACGTTTAACCAACGGGTGAGAACGGGCTGTGAATCCCCCGAATCCGTCGTGACCCGAAGTAATGGCTGCCGCGAACACCGCCAAGGTAGCGACAGCCCTCCCCTTTTCGAAGAGCTCCTGTAGGAATCCAGGACCCCCTCCAGCGGGCAACACCTGGGATCCCAGGAACGGGAATCGCACCAGACACTGAATAGCCTCCACCTCGTGGCGTCCCTGAATGGTCTCCACCACCGCAGGGGGAAGACCCAGATCTACGAGGCTCCGCCTCTCAACCTCCAAACCCAGAGCCTGCGGCCGATTATCGGACGTGAAAACAGGGCTCCTGCCCCCTGGACTAGAGCCCCCGGCTCGTCCGGGAGGGCCCAGGGCTCCATCACCGCCATGCCCTCAGGAAGGGGAACCACTGGGCATGCGGACTGTCCGGAGCCACCAGGATCACCGATCTCCTCTCCTGTTCGATCCTCCGCAGCAGGACCGGCAGGAGACGCACCGGTGGAAAAGCGTACAACAGGCCGCCTGGCCATGGGTAATGAGCCAGAGCGTCCACGCCTAAAGGCGGCTCGTCCGCGGCCCTTAAGGCGAACCAGGACGGGCACTGTGCGTTCTCTGCACTGGCGAAAAGGTCGACCACTGGACGGCCGAACCTCCGCCAGATCTCCGCAGCTACCCGTGGGGCCAGGCCCCACTCGTCCTGGAGTGGGCCCCCCCTGGACATCCTGTCGGCTCCCACGTTCCGGACCCCCGGGACGTGGCGCGCCCTGAGAGACAGGAGGTGAAGCGCCGCCCACAGCAGCGTCACCGTCGCCATGCGATGGAGAGCGGGGGACCTGGTGCCCCCCTGCCTGTTCAGATAGGAGACCACTGTGGTGTTGTCTGAGCGCACCATCACGTGTCTCCCCTGCAGCTGAGGGGCAAAGTGCAGCAGTACTCTATGCACTGCCTCCATCTCCAGCAGGTTGATGTGACGGGCTGAGTCCGACCAGCAGCCTCCTACAGAGCTCTGGCCGAGGACCCCGCCCCATCCTTCGAGCGACGCGTCCGTGAACACCTCGACGTGAGACACGGCGCAGGCCAGAGTCACTCCGTCCCGCAATAGACCCGGAGTGAGCCAGAACCTGATGTCCGATGCTGCCCCTTGGGGAACCCAGATCAGCCTCCCCCCGTCCCGGGAGGGGTGAAGCCTGAGGCGCGAGAACCACCTCTGAAAATTTCTCATGTGGAGCAGGCCTAGCCGCACCACAGCATGAGCCGCTGCCATCATTCCCAGCAGGGACCTGAGGCGCCGAGCGGGGACTCTGTGGCCCGCCAGAACCTCCCGGGCCAGACGGGTAATATTCATCCGTCTGTCCACGGACAATGCAGCACGGAATATCACAGAGTCTAGCTGCAGACCGAGATAAACCATGCGTTGGGCTGGCTGCAGCTTGCTCTTCTCCCTGTTCACCACAAAGCCCAGACGCTGTATGTGGGACAGGACCCAGTGCGTGTGGCTCAGGGCCACTTCCCTGGATGGGGCCAGTATTAACCAATCGTCTATATAGGTTAATATTCTTACCCCCGCACGTCTGATCGGCTCCAGAGCTGCTTCCACACATTTGGAAAAGGTCCGAGGCGCGAGTGCGTACCCGAAGGGTAGACGGCAGTACTCGTAATTCCTCTCTCCCACTGCGAAGCGCAGAAACCTCCTGTGTTCTGGCACTATGGGCACGTGGAAGTACGCATCTGTCAGGTCTATGGATGTCATCCAGTCTCCTTCCCTGACACACTCGAGGAGCTGCCTTGTGGACAGCATCCGAAACTGCCGTTTGGAAATGCACTCGTTTAACACGCGCAGATCCAGAATGGGACGCACCCCGCCTGATTTCTTTGGCACTAAGAAGTAAGGGGAGTACAGCCCCCTGGTGGCGTCCTGCGGGTCTACCTCCACTGCTGCGCCTCGACTCAGCAGAGAGGAGACCTCCGCTTGTAGTGCCTCTGTCGATCCCCGTACCTGAGAGCGTACTGCCCGTACGCCTCGGAATGGTGGTGGCTTTCGGAAAAATTGCAGCGCGTAACCTCTGCGCAGAGTTTTCTCCAGCCAAATATCTGTCAGTAGGCCCTGCTCTCTCCAGATGCTGTAGAAATCTGTGAGGGGCGGAACGGGAGTTGGAACACGAGACGTCACGGCCCCGCCCTCTCCTGGTGTTCCTAGCAGGGAGGGGGGGTGGCTGAAAGGGCCGGGGGGGCCCCTGCGTCACACCGTGAGCGCCGAGGGCGGTCACGTGTTCTGCAGGCCCGACGTCATAAGTACGGGACTGCTCACCACACGTGACTCGGCTGCTGTGCCCCCCCCTGGCTCTTGCCTCATGGAGGGGGGGGCGAGCCCCTGGAGTGGGAAACCCCGTGTTAGCCTTGTAGCTCTGCTCACCACACGTGACACGGCTGCTGTGCCCCCCCTTGGCTCTTGCCTCATGGAGGGGGGGACGAGCCCCTGGAGTGGGAAACCCCGTGTTAGCCTTGTAGCTCAGAGATGCTAACACGCGTTCGGTTGGAGCACACACATTATCACTTACCAGATCCCTCCGCCTGCCCTCTCTCCGGGAGGGCAAAACATGAACCCGTGAATCGGAGCCCGCGGCCCGCATAGCACGCTGCACGCCCTTCTCTGGGGGCTGCAGGCCTAGCGGAGCCACGTTATATGCTCGAGAAGTAACACAATCAGAATTCAAATCATTTGACATGTTACATACCCCCAAATGAGACTCAGACAGCGAGTACTGATGAAATGCCGCACGGCTTTTATTGAAAAAATTCTTCCCACCCCGACCTCCTCTGCCATAGGGAGGTCGTCGGTGGGTGCGTTGGTCCCGCGAGCCTCCCGTGTGCCTGTCTGGGCCCGGGGGCCTCGTCGCTGGGGAACGATGAGCCACGGAGCGTGGATATGGTCCGGGGCGCCTGCCGGGCGAGCGCTCCCTGCCTCTGTCTCGGCTCCGCGCTGGTGGGCGGGCCTCGCGTCTCGCAGCTAGATGCTGGGCTAGGCTAGCAGAGTCCTTAGCTGCGGTGTCCAGCCTAGTTATCAGCGTCTGCATCTCCGGACCGAAGAGTGACGTTTGGGAGATGGGCAGGTCCAGCAGCTGCCTCTTCTCCGCCTCTCTGAGGTTCACCGGCCCCAGCCAGAGGTGTCTGGCCCCCACTTGTGCTGCTGCCATCGTGCGGCCGCCATCGACAGCTAGCGCCTGGCACATGCGCAGGATCGCTGCTGAAGTGGTCCTCGCCTGGGATAAGGTGTCTCCACTGAGCGCCTGGCCAGAAGAGAGAGACCTATCCAGGGCCCCGGTGATGAAGGCCATGTTGTTAGCCACCGCGACGACCTGAGCCGCATTGGCGTAACATCTATCGTGCATCGCCAAAGACATCCTATCCCGCTCGGAGGGAAGGAGAGGTCTGGTGCCGGGCCACACGGATGCGGAGGGGTGCAGGGCCGCTCAAACCGAGTCCTCGATGTCCGGGACCCCGCCGGTCCAGGACCAGTCCTGCACGTTACAATACATGCCGTACCCCAAAGCGGGCCTCTTGGCCGCTAGGGGCTTTGGCCACTCACGTGTCGCGTAATGGACGATCGGGTCCATACGCGGGCACAACGTGGGCTGCGCTCTCCTCCTCCCTCGAGTGGTGGCGTAACCAGAGGTGAAGTCCTCCACCCTCTGGTTCGGTTGCGGTGGCAGGGGGGCATCCATGATGGCCGCCGCCGTGGAGTAGAGCCCAGGCATGTGGTCCAGCGGGAACCGGTCCGGCTCCGGGTTGGACACCACCTCGTCCAGCGTGAGGAGAGAGCCGACCTCCGACACCTCTCCGTCCTCGCAGTCACCCCACTCCGCGGGCACGGGTGGAAGGTCGAGGGGGGCCCAGTCAATCACAGACTCCTCGTCCTGAGAGGAGTCCGGACGGGGCGCTGTAGCGGCGAAGAACGCGCGCCTGCGTTCACTCTCCTCCCTGGGGAGAGCGAGACACGAGGCGCAGGTGGCGCTCAACGCCGCATGGCCCGAACCCAGGCACACGAAGCAGCTGGAGTGCTGGTCCTTGCGCTGGAGCTTGACCCGACAAGTCGAGCAACGACGACGTCCGACGCCGGATGGCGAAGGGGAACTCGGACGAGCATCAGAAGACATCTTTCCTCAGGTAAATTGAAATGTAGATCTCAATCGGCGCCAGAGTGAAAGAGGGGGTACGGCCTTGTGCAGGGGCATTTACAGAGGAAGGTGGCTGGTGATTGGAGCAAATTATTTTGATCTCTCTGGCGCGTGACCTGGGGGTCACGAGTGATATCCCACTAGCGAAGTCCTAAGGGACGTAGCACCATGACGTAGAACCAGCTACAACAGCACCATCTGCTGGTGTACTGCTAGAACAACCACATTACACTTACAAATCTTTTTGACACACGCTTGGCGGCAGAGGTGTGTCAAAAAAAGATTTGTGTGTAAAACAGAGCCTGTGCGTAGCACTTAGGCTTTTTTCGTTCTTCTCTTTGTACAACGCGGTTATTTACACACAGATTGTTCTGCTACAGATACAAATGTCAAATTACACACACACAAATCTGTTTACGCACGCACACAGTCCAAGTTACACTTGCGAATCTGCGAAGGCAGGACTGCGTCAAAAGATTCGTGTGTAAAAAAAAAACTTGTGTGTAAAACTTACTTTTTTTTTCTTTACACACACACAAATCTTTCTACGCACACACAAATCTTTTTACGCACACACAAATCTTTTTACGCACACACAAATCTTGATACGTACATACAAATCTATTTACACACGCACAAATATTTCTTTTACACACACACAAATCTGGTTACGCACGCACAAATCTGGTTACGCACACACAAATCTGGTTACGCTCGCACAAATCTGGTTACGCACGCACAAATCTTTTTACGCACACACAAATATTATTGAAACAATAATAGCTCCATAATTAACTGCCATTGACGTGTTAACGTGTCAAGCGTCAATTGCGTTTCCCGCTATTTTCACGTTCCCAGATGTCTGTTGTATCAAATTGAGGCTTGAGGCAATATTGTATCGAGCCAGCAGATGGCAGCATTGCTCTATGAATGGTTTGAAAACAGCTAGATGCACAAGTGCCTCTTTTTTCTCAGCTTTCTGGTGATTTCAATAAAACTTACCTCTACTCGACTGGGGATTACAGGGAACGAAACAAGCTAGAAACAAAATTATTTTTGCTGATGAAAGTAGACAGTCCATTCTTTCAGAATCTGGTTTTGGATTTCAGATAGTCATTGTACACAATATTCTGTGGGTACTTGTTCTGAAATAGGCTGGCAGTCAATCGCATGTTCGAATGACCTGCCCATTTATAATAATATCACTCAGAATGCCACGGACACGTGCGTGTGTGATGGTGACAGCGGTAACGTGGTCATATAATACACGCACAGGGGCCATTCTCTGATGTTGTTTGACACACGGAGGAGAGGAGGAGACACGCTGAAATGCAACCAAACTCGCAAAATTAAAGCTGGGGTACCTACATTTTTCCTTTCATTAACAGCTCTTGTTGGTTGTACCCAAAAGTAGAAGGTTGTGAGCAAGTCAAACAGATTTAAGTACATTTGGTATGAATAATAATGTGTCTTTACATTTGAAAATCTCATTTAACTTCAATTGGAGTGGATTTGAAATAGAATGTTAAAAATGCGATTAATCGTGAGTTAACTCATCATTACCATGCGATTAATCAACTAAAAAAAATTTATCGTTTGACAGCCCTAGTATATACATAAGTACCTCAGCGCGGATGTTCAGAATTCTTTGTTCAGTTTTCATGTAGTTCCAGAGCCTATAAAGGCTTGATTCGGAGGCTCCGCAAAAACAAACAACTGAGCATGCGCGCAGCTACGAGCATCAGCGCCGATGATTGACAGCCCTTGGCATGACTCGATTGGTTAACGTGGACGGCATCGTGGATTCTGAGCTACAGCTAAGAGAAGGGAAGGCGGGACTTGCCCGTAAAATTAGAACTAATAAAATGACTTATTTTAAATCAACATTTAAGGCCAGGAGGTCAATTTAACACCTTCCTTTCCTAAAATGTGTAATTCATTTAGAGTTACAGACTATCACTTTAAGTGTCTTGCTATAGGACACAACAACAGTTTGGTACTTTACAGCCACTTTTTCACTGTGGCACCTGGTGTTAACACAGGTCTTCCATAACATTATTGACAATGCACTGCTTAGCTTCTGAGATTAAGATTAAGAGATTAAGATTAAGAATAAGAGATCCTTTATTTGTCCCACAGTGGGGAAATTTCAGTGTTGCATCACAAGTAATAGAACAGTAGCTGTCCTAATAAAAATAAAGCAAAATCTCAAACTCTAGCATCAATGATAAGTATAAAAACTCTATCTTGAAAATAAAATTAGATGTAAAAATTTAACATTATTTATAAAGTATAAAGCACTGTGTATTCTATTGCAAGTAAAGTGTGGTTATATGTTAGCATCTGTACATTAGCAGCAGTATGTTTACATCTGTACATTAGCAGCTGTATATTAGCATCTGTACATTAGCAGCTGTATATTGCACATTCAGGTATAAAATAAGGATATTGCAATGATGCATGACACATGGACAGGTTGGCAATGTTCAGTAGTCCTTATTGTTTGTTGTACAGTCTGATAGCAGCAGGAAGGAAAGACCTGCAGAACCTCTCCTATCTATTCCCTAAAAATTGAAAAGTAAACTCTTTATTTTTATTCATATAAACGTTTTATTTTGCTAATTAACCAATCAGATGCCTTCACAGAATACTGCGAACAGCAGGAACAGACCTGTGAGCAGGAACAGACCTGTGCCACTCCTGAATGCCCATTTCCTTGACAAAAAGTGTGTTACCCAGCACCTTTGTTAGATTTTCGTTTAGATGAGTGAATCACTCAAGTTTTACTCAAATGGCCTGCTTTTATGATCTAATACCAATCAAGCCAAAGACTCCAACCTTTTTCTGTTTAAGTTTAAGTTTGTCATACCACTTATTACAAATAGCTGGACGTTTGTGGTTTGCTCATTCTCTTTGGTTTTACACTGTAGTTCTCTAGACCATACATGCTTACACCATTTAGAAGAATAGATATGTCATGGCTTACCTACATTATGCACATTTTAAACTGAACTTAAATTGGACTAGGCCATTTATTTGGACTACTTGGCATCCATGAGTGTGTTTGCACTGTACAGCTGCCAACAGACCAATGGAGACCTTAGCTCCAGAAACAAATAAAACCTCTGTCCAGTGTCTCATTATCCATGAAAGTATCTTGGCTTCTTCCATCTAATCAAAGCAAAGGAAAACACTAGAACATACGGAGAAATTCCTACACGAAGAGGATTGAAAGAGTTCCCTCAGCGCAGAGTATTGTTCGCTCACAGAGAGTGGAGGTAAGGGGCTGTTCTGGCAGGTGCTGGGGCCTGTCAGAGCAGTAGATGAGCTCCATGCTGGATAACATCTTGCCAAATGCACGAAGCTTGTCAGTTAAGTGTCTGCCAGAAAAAAGGTGGACAGCTACTACTAAGTTTCATGAGAAAGAGCAACAGCAAGTTTCAAGCTATTAAAGAAAAGTACTGAACTCCTTGAGTGCAATATCAGACATAGTAGAAAGTATGCCGTTTGAAAACTTATAAAAACTAAACTTATTTCTTGAAGAGAAAAACAGAAATTAATAATCCATACAAAAATATCCTATTAGGGTTTAGAGAAGAACCACACACCACTTTATACTAAATACAGTGTTAGGGTTAGTCCAAAATGTATGATCTCTACATCTAATATAAACAAAAGAACAACTTGATCAAATGTCTCAGTGTTGTTGTTAGGCACACTTGTCCATTGTAAATGGCCCTCGAGAAGTTTGGTGGTGCGCCTGCACATTACACTTCTCATGGGACACGCTCAACCCTTAAAGGTGCTAAACAGCACTTTATATTTAGAGTGCACAGGTAGGTGTTTGGAATATTACTAATTTCTAGCTGAAGAAATCCCTGGAGGCTGGTGGTGTTCTCATCTGGAAGAGAGGGAGAAATGCTCTAATTTCTCTCTACACAATACAATACAATACAATTTATTCTTGTATAGCCCTAGGTCACAACAGAAGTCATCTCAGAGGACTTAACAAAACCATTGAAATCACCAACACAGGTCAGAGAATCAACAGTTAAAACACATGAAGAATATAAAGCACACACAGAAGAAAATGTCCATACATGTTGTAGAATGCTAAAGTGTCCTGATCATCACCAATCCTTTCTGTTGGACACTAACTGTCCAACAAGACCCTCCTGCATCGACAAGGAAAAACTCTTAAAAAACCCAGTGGGAAAAAGTGAGAAACCTTGGAGGAGAACTAGGGAAACCCACAGGGAGGGAGACCCATATGAGAAAGGGATCCGCTCCTCCGGACGGACAGACTAATGATCCAGGACCTAAGCTAGCTACAGAACGTGGGCCAGTGGACGCTGAACGTGGACAGGTCCGGTGCAGGACTGAAGCACTCCCAGGCGGGTCGGGCGGGGCAGTCCGCAGGTGTAGATGGAAGAGGCCAGGCTCACAAGCTCTCTAGTGACTTCTACTGTGTCCCCTGCTTTCTTTAGAATCGAAAACACTTATACATCAATTGAATGTATTTTGTCAATATATTAATTGCTACAGTAATTTATCAAGTGGAAATAGGACCCATATTTTCAATAATGTTACATAGATCTTTCTGAACAAAAGAACAAATGTATTGCAATATTATTGGTTTAGAAATAAATTAATGAATAGACAAGTTAATCTTGGAAATATATGTTATTTACAGCCACACTTAGCCTATATAGAGCCCCACAAATCAACTTAGACTAATCCAGCATGAGTTTAATGAGGGAAGCAATGAATCTGACTTAGCAAAGGTTGCTAATACAGTATGACCACAGGAGTGATTGGGCCCTCAAGCTTTACAAGGAGAATATGGCAAATGCTATTGATCCTTTAACATGAGCTTCTATTTATCATTTTATTTCTGCACTAGACTCTAAAAACCAGTTCACAATTTCTTTTGTACGCAACAAACAAACGCAGGAGGTAATGAGAGCTAATGATGGAAGACTCCAGTGAAGTCTACACACTTGAAATGTGCAACACTAATTCCAATAAAGCTCTTTCCTTTCAAAATAATTTTGCTTTAATTATAACTGCCATAACAATGAGCCTCGGCAAGATAAATAAATAACTTCACGGCCCTCCCTGGAATAGTGCTGATGCGGAGGCCTGCCTAGGCATTATAAACCTAATTAGCAGAAGATTACTATGCAGTGTGCAAGGCTGTGGTCCAGAAAGACATCATTAGGTCTTCTGATGGGGATATGCCTTCAGCACATTGATTCTTTTTTCGCTCCAAGAACAATGCAGATTGCAGTCTTTATAATTGGGCTTCAGGTCACTTGTGACTTCACTTCCACTATGTTTAGCTATTGTCAAACAAAAGATGCTTGAACAAAAGGGCTCTCCTGCTGAGATAAAGGCATACAATGGATTCAAGCTAATAGAATAGAAGAGACGTAATGATGTGAACAATCATTTGACAAACGGTGATACTTTAATCTTTAATAAAGATTGTAAACAAATTTGATGTGAGTAGAGCAGAGATTAAACTAAATATAGCTTAACTATGTATGTAATAACTGTGCAATAACTGAGTCCACTAGCTGTGTGTTGTGCTTAAGTTGCTTGTTCTCTATCCGGACGAATATGTCCAGCACCTTGGTCTTTGGCTGCTACTTGTATCACTCCACCAGCCCCATTTGAGGTATGATAATCAGCTGATTAGCCAGCGAAGTCCTTTTCCCAGAGGCTTCTTTGTGTGCAAAATCCTCATGCTCAATTGGCATGTGGACATCATCAAGCTGATGAAATGCAATTGTAATGAACAAGTGAGGCAGAGCATCTGCAGTGGGACCTGAGCACAGGACCCTTCCCTCCTGACATGCTAATGCTGAAAGCTGCTCGGCTGCACTCCCCGCGGATCTCTCATGAAAATGTGAAGAGATGCATATTCAAAGCCAGGCCTTCAGAGAGGCTCTATGTACAGCAGAGAGGAGGGAGGCACAACCCTGTGTGGACTCGGCCAAATGCTAATTCTGAGACAGATTATATTGCATCACGCGCAGTAATGATCTGACAGTTCATTTGTGAGAGAGTTCAGGATCTGAGCTTTAATGCTTGGGTGGACGCAGGTGCCTAGCCCCGGCTCCTCAGAGCTGTCAGAGCTGAGCAGGGGGCTGCTGTCAAATTATCCCGGCTAAAAAGGCTGAAGCGCCAGCAAATATGAAAGACATTTAAGAAATTAATGCATTCATATTCAACACATATCGCAACAGCGTTTCATTAGACATGCTTGAGTCATATTAAAACTGACATCTGACCTTTCACATTTCTCCAAGGCAACCGGAAACGTTCTTATTACATACACCTTAAGTCAAAGAGAAGGTAATTGTGATAACTAGCAATAATTAAACAAAGTGACTTTTTAGTACCATCACTTCAACTATTATTCCTGTTCTTTAAAGAAGACATAACAGGCTTTTGTCGGCTATACAATATTTTATATTTGCAGCAGTGGCTCATCATGGTTGTGTTTATGGCTGGTTCCTTAACGTTACAACGTTATTGAAACATTCTCTGCTCCACAAACCCAATCAAACTGTTGCAGATACTTTTTCCTTGGACAACGCTATTTAAGAATAAAGTTTTTTAGTTTTATATTTAATTATTGGAGATTTAGATTTTCTGTTTGCCTTGTTGTATTGCTCCATATACCTTGTTAAAGTGATGAAAAATCTATACAAAATCATTCCTCAAGTAGAGATTATTGTTATGGGGTTCCAGGTTCAAATTTATAAGAATCAGGATCCTGTCACTTTCATTACCATGGCAACGTGCAAGACCTAATTTCTACAGATCAGTCACTGGCGTTTGTTGTCAAACATATGGTTGAAAGCCGAGTGGGATTCAAACATTTTTAATGTCATAATTTATAGAATTATTCTAAGTTTTATAGCGACTCCCTCACAGCAGGGGACGCACCAGTGCTGAAGTCAGGCAGCTGCTTCTGACTTGAGTTCCCAACTTGTGTGAATTCTTACATCCCTCCCAACACATGAAACGTGGCTGTTTATACACATAAAGCCAGAAATCCAATTTACCAGTTCAAAATTTTGAGCTATTATTAATAAAAAATTACATACAGTATTTATCAATCACAGAGATTATTCAACAATCAACATGACCACGTACAAACAGAGCCCTATGAATGTGGTGCCAACAGCCGTCCATAGAGTAAACCTGAAGACCATGCCTCCTCATGGGATGTATAAATGGGGGCAGTTGGTGGAGGTCACAGTGGATAAACATCTGATGATGCTGTACATATTGTTTTATATGGAAGGATGTAGGTCACTGCATCTATGGCCTCCAGCTGAGAGGCTTTGTGATGATGGGACCTGTGGGCTCAGACCTCAGAGGGGAACACTCCCAGCTTCAGGGGTCTCTGAGGTCAGTCAGATGGCTACAGGGTCAGAGACCCTGAAATCCACCTCTGTGCATCTCAACACTGTCCCACAGCCACTGCAGGCTGTGAGGTGGCCCCTCAGCAGGTGTCTTTAGGTATAGAGTGGAGTAGGGTTGGACTACACATGAAGCTGAGGGTCAAACATGGAGCCATGCAGGACCGGCTGTCGCTCTGCTGCCGCAGCTCAGGGCCTGGCTTACTGCAGAGGCCAGCTGCACACACTGCTCCTATTGACCTGTGCTTAAGTGTCATTTAGCCAACAACACGTTGGGGTGAAGGACCAAACAAAATAGTATAGAAATTAAGTGTTTGTGTGCATGAAGAATGTGAAATTACTTTGTGCTCTCGTCAAAAGACTATCCATTAATTTAAAACACCAGTTAGGTGCAGATCACAGGCTGAACAAAGCCTTGGAAGCAGCAACACTCCATCTTCAGTCCTGGAGCAGCTGAAGGCATGAAAGTGGTGGCGTTCATTTGGCTATAACTGACTGGAGGCAATGAGGGAGCGGAGCTCTACAGAGACTGTGAGCAGGCCGATACCTTGTGCTCCCAATAATAGAACAAAAGCTTGTTGTCTCTTCCAATTACAGATGTCAAAACGCTTATTTTGAGGGTTGTGATCTTTTCCCTTTTAATCTGCTCAGATAAAAGCTGTGAGCTTCATTAGCATGTGCAGTTCTCCTCAGACACTCGCCGCAGCAGCCAGCTCAGCCTCTCTTACCCCTCAGCCTATTACCCACTCTGGGCCATTAAGGTCTAACATTAATGATGTGTAATTAGCATATGATGACAAATAATAACAACGTACTCCCATTCACTGTAATGGGGGGTAGGATAATAACATGGAGCCCCACTGTTTCAGCCCAATAAAGCTTAACAATATTTATGTTTTATCACACACATTGTTGTTCAAAGGTATAATGGAGTGGTACAAGCAATGTACGCATAAATTATTTAAATGAATTTTCTCATCAAGAAACTTCATTTGTGCAATTCATCAATACTTCTTTATGCTTAATAGGCACGTAGGCCTGCTGTTTAAGAAAAAAAAAATGCTTATATTTACTTTTACTTTATTTGATCTTTTACATTCATTCAAAATAGTGGTAATAATCTAGTTAAATTAGATTTTAAATTATCCGTTCACCCTTTCTAAATAAATTGATTATTCTATAAAAAAATCTACCGAATTCTATAATGTATCTACAGAATCAAATGAATGATAACAATACATTTAGTGTTAGTGGTCCAGTCATCAATTATTCTGTAGAACAGAGGCAAAACAATCAAAGAAGTGACAGAGCGCCTTCAAACAGCTCTTCTCTTCCATTACACACGTCTGTGTCAGCTGTGGCTCAACAAAACCACACAATTAGGCACACACACATTCATATGCATCTCCAACATGGAGCATCTTGTATTGTCTTTGTGTGATGCAGCCAAGCCAACTTCTTATTCTGCACATCTGTCACAAACAACCCATCACCAATTATATTGAAGCACAAACATGGACCATTTCAAATGTGTTGGTTACCTCCTGTAAAGAAGATTGCGGGGTATCTCTGAATCAAACTAATCAAAGCACCTCAAAAGTACAAACCCGACAGATATATTGACAAATACAAACTAAAGTGGTGTTTCCATAAACAAGATGCTCACTGTTTGTGTGGAAAAGGCACACAAACACCATTAAAGTAGTCTGATTAATATTTAGTTCTTAGTAGTTTATATTAAAGAAATTGTAAATATTATCAAAAGATTTACTTAAGATTGGAAATCTAGTGTTTTCTAAATAAAATTAGCACACACAACTGAGTGTCGCAGTACTACTCCAAACCCTGTTTACAGTAGCCGCTTTTCAAATTGACTTGCTAATGTTAACTTTTTTTCCCGTTGCCACGGGTAACCATGTCATGTGATTTGACACCACGCTACAGACTGCTGATTAGTAGCATCCAGTTCTGTCCATCTCTTTGCATCACTGAACCATCTGGTCATTTATCCACTAATAAGCCCCTAATGGCCCAAATATTCAGCACCCTGTCATTGTGACATGGCAGGAAATGCCTACATCTTTCAACCCGCTTTGACATGCTGCTTGTTTCACATCCAAACTCGTCATTTTCAGAGAGAAACTCAGGACGTGTAAAAAGTTGACCTAATCTGCTGTGATAAAAGAAAGTCAAGGAGCTTTGTTATCTGCTAGTGACTGAGAGGATGTTAATGCATTCATCCTCGCCCACTTCAAATCTCTTTTTCTGCCACAGGGAGAAGGACATGAGTGCTGTCAATAGGAATTTGATTATGCACACATTGATTCTGGGCTCAAAAGAGATTATGCATAGCCTGGACTTTGAGCCGTTGTGAGAGAACACAACACACAGCTCTGTAATATGTTCACGTCTAAACTGTCATTTGTCGCCAAAACATTGACTTTTCACCTTTTTTTCTTTTTTTACAGATGAACAAAGCCAGCTGGTGTCATAATTGGTGACACGTAACCATAAACGTAACCTTTCCAGGGATGCGATGGCAACCAATTAACAAGCCATTGAATAAAAACCTTCTCTATTATCTGTCTCATTACGACCTTGCTGGCCTGAATACAAAGTGAACACTAAGACAAACATACAAGCCTCACCTGTCTCCAACTTTTATTTAAAGTGATACAATTTGAATCTATATTGTGTGTGTTACTTTCAATGTTTGATGATCTACTTAATTCAACCAAGATGACTTGACCTACAGTGATTGAAAATTCACTTTAATGTACCTTTCCAAATGAGACCCTGAGACAACCCCATTGTATCATTGGTCTGATTGGAGCTTGAATGGGCTTCAGCTTGACCGACCGGTTGCAGAACCTCTCTGTCAACGTAACTAGCATCCCTGTACGGTGTGAACGTATACTTAACTCCCTGTCACTTAGCCAAGCGTGCACCCTGAGCCTCCATCAGGACAAGCTAAGTAAGATGGAAGACGGGCAGGCGCTGGCTGGAGAACAGAGGGAAATGCCACCTTTGGTGAACTCCCGCCTGGGGCCGACATCTCTGTTCTATCTGAATGATATAGTGTGGAGGTGATGAATGGACAGCCCTTTTACTGTACGCATATTTCTATTTCCCATCAGTTTCTGCATATTCATGTTAACTATTTCAATCCTTTCAATAACACTAGAATTGGGGGATGACTTTCTACATAAAGTTGAAAGGAATGACAAAGACTTTTTGTTCATACAAAATCTGACCAAAACATATATTTTGAACCTTCTTTTGGTACTTTTAATTAGCTAAAATAGTGATGGTAACAGGGGTGGGAGCTGTCTCATGCCACCTCAGTTCTGTGGTCTAATTTATGTAAACTTGTTCCATTATATAGGCTGCCGCAAGTATCATTAAGGTTGGGTTTGGTTTGGGGACTTTAGGAGCACAGCCAGTTCATCTCATTTGCTTTGTGCATGGGATGGCTATTTTAATGAATGGCTTACAACAAAACGACCTGCCAGTGCAAATAATTAACCGTAAGTGGAACCAATTACATACTTGTGCCATAGCAGAAGGCTCTAAGAGCAACCATGTATAGCTTTCCACAGGAATGTTTTGCTGATGCACTAACAAAGTAGAAAATCTTGGGTTATTCTGTAGCAACAAATGAACACTGAGAAGTCTCTTTATTCTCTCAGAGTTATCTGAAGAGTATGGAGATAAACAACAATTATATAGCACTCGCCCTGTCAGAGAAGCGTGCTTCAGGTCAGTCCATTAGATTACTGTTTGGTGTGCTCTTGTGCCAGAAGAAGACGAGCGCCCGTTTGCGGCTGTGCTTTGACTGGCAGTTGGGACCTGGAGACTGTGTATGTTGTGAGCTGCCTGTGAATGTGCAGGGAGGGGGGTAACCAGACGCAAACCTCCGCTGTCAGCATGGGCAATCATGGCGCTTCATTGTCCAGCAGCATCATTACAATATGGTTATCATCTAAGCTTGAGTCTGACACCTTCTCCAGGACCTCTCCAATCACCCCCATAGTCGGCTTCAGTAGCAGGCAGCCAGGGCAAATCTGTGCTTTGTGCTTGTCTGCCTTAATAGACTGGATGTCACTTCTGCCTGTGGAATGTGGCCGGTCTTCAGCTGTCAGTCAGAGGCGCGGGTGTCAGGCCGGAGCGTGGCTGCAGCCGTCTGGATTAGAGGGTAGTTACCATAGCTGTCAGATTACTGACAGCCTGACAACCCCTCGCCCAACTTCCTCTTATTGTTTCTTTGTTTCTCTCAAACATCCTCCAGATGGGAGAATTACCAACCAGGAAAGAGAAGGAAGGCTGCAGGGGGCGGTGGTTATGTGCTGGGTGGGGTTTCCAAGTTGTATGCAACGTTAGCTTTGTGATGAAGTAAAGCGCATGGCTACATTCCCATAAAGAAGGATGGAGAATGGAGGAGAGCCTCCACCTATTCCCACCTCTCCTTGTTATCTTTGGTATTCATGTCAGGATAGGTGATTGTGTTGGTCATTAGTGCTCCTATAGCCAATAGACTGTCTTAGTTAGTGCCTTTGAGGGAAGCTTCATCTTCAAACAGTATTCAACCCTTTGACTGCGCCTGTCTGCTATGTCTGGAGAGAGCAACCATGTTCTTAATTTCTCTTCTTTTTAAGACAAATGAATAGGCTTAAGGAAAAGATGTAGACAGGCATGATAAAATCACTTAAAACCATAACCTATAATGAATAATGGAATCGTCCATGGTTTCTGAAAGTATTTTAATGATTGAAGAAACTGTGGGCAGGCTATGGGTCACTGCTTGACTTTACATTTTTCATTCCTCTCATTTGGCTGACCCTGGACGAGCGACACTGTCATTCTGCCATAAATGAGCTTTCGACTAACATCACACTCTTCACATTAGGGAGAGGATGGACCCCCAGTACGGTCTTTAACAGATTGCTTATTTAAAGTTACCAGTCCTTCAAGCTTACTGTATAAAATCTTTATATAAAATCTAATTTAATATGATTTTTGTTTTTGAATATGATTACACATATTATTATTTCTAACCTGACACAAGATCCATTAGCATTACACAGTTAAGTATAGCATTTTATCAGGTTAGCCTGTTCTGCTGCTTTTTTCTGGGATGTTCAAGAGCGATTTGCTCGCGGACCAACGTGTGCAGCAGGTGCGAAACAGCTCTAGGTCCAGAGAAGGGAGCTTTTCTCCAAATGTGAAAAAGAGACTAATGCTGATAAACAGAGCATAATGAAGGCATTAGGGCAGGGGGAGGGCACATGGGGATATGGACATATTGTTAAGGGCCGTACACATTTTCACAGAGCTATATATTCACTGTATTCTATGCACAGCAAAAGCTACTTCAGGTATGAAAGGCAACCAAAATAGGGTAAGTACTTAAAATCTTTACCTTTAAAAAAAAAAATTATATGAGAGGTAACAATTTAATTGAAGAGGTAGTTTCCGGGAGAAAAACCTCTTAAAAATTATGTATGACATGCCATGGTAGAACACACTCGTTTGGCAGCTTTAACTCATTCATTTAAATAAAGGCAAAAGTAGACCGCAGGCGGGCGAGTGGTAAAGGGTTAACAGATGGAAGGAGTCCGCAGTTCTGTATTAGAGAGAATGCGTAGTTTATATCTATTTATAAATGGCGCTCAATAAGGAGCTTATTGATTTTGAAATTAATAAAACGTGACATTAGTCAGTTAAATTTATAGTATAGTTGAATTATCACTATTATGTATATTATTTTTATGTATTATGAAGTTTGTGATATAGGCTTATGTATCAGCTTTTGGAGCAGACATATTTTAACAACAAGGATTATAGGGCTCACAGTAAACTTTTGTGCAATGCTTGGATCAACGTGGCATTAAAATGATTTTAAATGCCACATTTATCCAAAGAAAACAGCGGCAGGGGTTAAAATAGGTACACCATACCTCTGTGGGAAACATTCAATTCCCTTGGTGTGTAGTGTAATAGGCTTCAGGCACATGTTTAGAATCTAGATAAACATTAAGCAGAAAAGCAATAACAACTATTAGAATTTACGTATCAACACTCATGTTGGTTGATTTAATTCTGGCCGTGACCACGTAACAATGCTGCCGCCTCAGTGATTTTTTTTTCCAAACACACAACCAACTTTTTCTGTTACAAATTCTAATGACAAAATTAAATGCTTTCAGAGTCATCTAGGAATCTAGGGAAAGCCAAAAAATAAAATGAAACAATAACAATCAATCTCCTCTTTTAAAAAATACAAAACAGTTATCATAATGAAAGTCCAATTTTTAAGACAATCAGAATGCACTAAATATTTTCAGCCCTGAGCAGTGAACTTGAGAAACAATTACATGAATCTAAAAAGAAAGAAAATTAGGTGTTATGTCAGAAACACCAACACACTGCTTGGCCCCTTGCCGCTGGATTCACCATAAAAATAACCAAAGGCAGATTACAGTTTGCCCTGACCTCCAATCTCCTCTAACAAGCGCGGCCACTGAAATCAGCTGCGCCGTCATGTACAGGCCGAGATAATGAGGCCGCTGCCTGAGGAGAGACCCAATGCAAAACAATTATAGTTAGTTACAAGAGCACAGGTTAATATTCTCTCATGTCCCTCTGCTTTGGTGCTCCCCTTTGTCCTACATCAACCTTAATGAAAGTTATGAGACCTGCCCGCAATGATAAGCAGCCACTCAGGCACACTCTGTGTCAAGGCTCTCACATTATCCCTCCCCTTCAGCCTATGTTTTGCATAGCCTAAAGCATCTATTTAAATCCCCTTGTAAAATTCATAAAACAAAAATGTGGTGGGTCAAGTCTAGAGGGAACCAAAGTAAGCTGCTTATTAGCAGGGAGTCGAAAACACAGATCCAATTACAGATCCTGAACAAGGAGCACTAAGAATCAGCATTGGGGAATAAGTATTTTCCTCTCTCCTTCAATTGGCCAAGGTGCCGACGAGAGAGAGGGAGGTATCAGTGTGTAGGACCCACGAATGGTAATTACAGTGGGAGTGTTTAGTGCATGAAGCTGGAGTTGGAGCCATTCAAGTACAAACTCATGTAAATCTTGACTTTGCTTCAGATACTAAATTGGTCGGGTTTAAGAGGAATCCCAGAAGGAAAAGAGGAGAGGGTCAGCGCCAAGAGAAGCCATGAGCTCCAGAGATATGTAAAGAATCTCCGTCTGGAATTTAAAGGGCTACAAATTAGACTCGACATTAGCCTTTCTCTTTTACAGAGCTAGCAGAATGTGAATGAAACAGAATAAATAACTATAAGACGGCTTTCCTCCCTTCTTATAAGATGACATTAATCCTTTCATGTGCAATGACAGCTTACAGAGGCTGACCCTCTCCCCAGACAGCCTTCCAAAGCCTAGAGATTTCTTCAGATTCCACCAAGAACAAGCAGCCGTTAATAAGAGGTCCTGATAGAGGTCTCCACCCCACGTTTAATTCAGCGGTTTACACAACCTGCTCCTTTCTACTTTCAAGAGACGACCCCTATTAAACTAATCAACAATATTGTCAAATGTAAATCCATAGAGTTGATTTAAATAAGGACTTGTTCCAAAGGCGTAACAAACGGACAGTCCAAGTAGACTTTTTTCTTCTTGTGTAGTCAAGGCTGAAGCTCCTCTCAAGCGTACAATAGCAAGAGCGTTTGAGCCTTTTGAAAGAAAAAAAAGATCAAAGAAGCCGGGTCTTTGAGCCGCTGCTAGTTTAAGCTGTAGCGACGCACACCCGGCTCTCACATGTGGGGTGGCACATAGTGGTGGGTGGTGAGCTGACTGATTGCAGCAGTGTAGTGTCCGCATCAGTGTCCCCTCACACACAGAGGCCTGGAGGGGCCTGGATGCTTTGGCCCTTCCCCTGCATCTCCGATAATGATCCCTGTGCAGGCTAATTCATTACCACAACACGCTGTACGCAATAAATATAGAACTGAGATCAATGGCCAGTGCTAGCTTTCCATACAGGCCTGGTGATGAAAAGAAACTATGCAATAGCCAAAGTGGTATTTAGTAAGTTTCCGGATACACGTATTGTGTTTATAGTAGGGTGTAACAATTCATAAATCTCATGGTTCATGCCTGGATGCAATACATGCATTTTTATTTTTGTTTACAGATGGTTTCACATTTCATTTAAATGTTACCACTTCATAATGTGTTCACTGCTTGATGCTCAGGGCCTGTGCTCATAATCATAAAAATGATATACAGAGCAAAACCCAGTCATTTTCCCAAATCTACTGAAATCTGACATTTATGGAATGTCTTCACAATAAATAAGTGTTGGTCAAGTTACTCTGGAAAGGTAATTCGATTAGTACTTCACAAAGCAGTTTGTAATCAATAGTTAGCTTACTTTACATTTAGTTTCCTTAAAGGCACACCGTGTAACTCTTGGCCACTAGGGGCGCTAGACCTGCAACTTTCACGTTTAGCGCCCCTAGTGGCCACAAGCAACTCAGCACTGTCGCAAAAGTCAACAAACAGTCAGCCGGTGTCTTTTGAGTGTGTATTCAGACAGCATGCACTGGTGTGTGTGTTCAAACTGTAGAGACATGCCTACAGATATTGAGAGACTCTGCTGTGGTCAGCCTCCAGACCGCTGCATTAGTAATCTACCACACATGGACTTCTATATCCTGGATGAGGGAGTTCTGCGTCTAGCTCGTGCTGCGTGGAATGACATCTTTGCAGTCGATGACATCCAGGAACCAGGTGAAGAGCAGCGCTCATACAGACATGCAGCTTACAGCACGATCCCTTTCGCGTTTCCTCTTTTTAGCCTCCTCCGAAGGTTTAAAATTTTTCCTTGCCTCAGCCATGACCAGGAGTCGAGCAGGTGAAAAATGAGTAGCAAAAGCCTTAGCTCCATGAGTATATCAGCGCCTGTAGCCGTAAAGCAAGTCTTTCTTCCAAGTCACGTGACCTGGTGGCAGACGGTCCGTCTGCTCGAAACTTACATGGGCGGTATTTCAAGAGGGCAGCCCCGCTCGGAGCATTGCAAGTGTCAAGCGCTGTATATTGGCCCAAGTATTCATATAAAATAACTCATATGTGTCAACTCTTTAGGTCACAAAGTCCGCGGTGTGCCTTTAAATAATGAAAGATGTCTGCAACAGTGTGGACATGCGGCGCATAAAGCAGACCATAAGCATGTATGTTTGGGGTTTTGTTACAGCCCTAGTGGATACGGTAAATACTATAAAAAAGTGATAATTTGTTGCTGTATTTGTGATACACAGCCCATTTAGTTCGACTAGAAGACACCATGTGAAGGTGCGCAACCTCAGTGCGCTTCTTTAAACAATGCAGTACATGTAAATCCAGGGCGCTGATGTCAGGGGCTAAGCTAAGTGCAGAGCTTTACACTCCTCTTTATGGTTCTGTATAATTGTTAACACAGCAGTAGGAGTTAACAGACACTCCTGGACAATTACCAGCCAGTCCTGACTCGTGACATTATCAGGCAGGAGCTGCACATTACACTTTCTCTGCAAAAGCGCCACAAGCTGGCCCTCACCTTAGATGTTCCATTCAGCATCAATTACACCTTCTGCCAATGGTCTAAAATAAAAACGGTTTGGATTGAAGTACAAAGAGACACAAACAAACAGCCTCCACAGTCACATTTGCAAGTCAGTGTACACAGATTAATTGGAAGTCTCTGTGCCGTGATTTCAGCTGAGTGCAGTTTGACTAACATCTTAACCTACTTAGTGCAATTAGTGCTTCATTAGAGAGGCTAACTAACTATTGCTTCTCTCCATAATGATGTGCAAGAGTGTGGACATAAAAGTACGTAATCAATGGTTTCCAATTACATCACAAGTGCAACCACTATTTCAAATAAACTGGATAATAATATAGAGCCATTACAAAGTCTAAGGTAGCAGAACCATTTAATTGCAGTGCAGTTCTTCTCAGCTCAGATTTTTTCACACTAATGAAGTGTCATACAAAAAGGCGCTATTGATTTTTTTCAGCACACAGCCTCCACCACAAATATGTAATTATCCCTTTTATATCTGGCAGGGGATTAAAGTAATCTATAGTATCTAGCCTTTGCGCTTCCCTGACAGCGCTGTGTGGGGCTTTTACCCTTTTCAAAATATGCACCGTTTTGATGAATGAACTTTAGACAAAATGCTGCTCTGTTCTCTATTGTTGGTTCTAAAAACCTGTATTCTGAAGACATAATGCCTCATGTCCAGCTGCCTGGGCTTTCAGTACACCATCATGGCATTTGAAGCGCTGTCATCTGAGAGGCAGGCAGTTAGTGCAACCTCACAAACTGCCTCTTAGCTCCAACACTGGCTCAGACAAATCAAGGAGCAACACATTTGCACACATTTTCTTAGGAGATCAGTGTGAAGCAGAGTGCTCAATAATATTCATCACAGCTGGTTAATAAGGTTAATTTAATCCAATAATGTGTCTGTGAAAATCACTACTTCCTCTGGAGCAGCACACAAAAGCACCCTGCTGTTCACTGTCAAAGCCATCCACTCATCCTCAGCTTCACATAATAACAGCTCAGTCCACTTAAACTTTCTGCAGCTCACCCCCTCTCTTCTCTGTCTGTCTGCGGACCTGAGATGGACGAGCAACCTTAAGACTACCCCACGCTGGGCTGCCCTTCACGATAATAAAAAGCCATTACCTTGACCGCTGACACGAGGCCAAGTGTGAGGGTCAGAGTGATATTTATTGATGAAACTCTGAGCTCCCAATCTGCTGCACTCAGTGCGCATCATACAGCTGTCAGCACAGACAGGGATCAGGCAGCATGATGGCCCTCGACATGGCCCATCTATAATTTATGAACTACACAGAAAACAACCAGGAGACAACAGAGGAGCCCGGGCTGCCCAGGGATTACCCTCCAGCCCAACTAAAGAGATCTGAACGAGAAGTATCTGAGGGCCACAGAGGGCCGCAGCACCGGCGTGAGCACAGGTAGAGGCACAATGGCTGCTGCTCCATATTCAGAGGGGCCTCGGCGGGATCCATCTCTCTGGAGGACACTGGAGTGAATAATATAATAGACAGTGTTTACAGTGGGCATGTAAAGTGAGTGCAGTGGTGCATCACACACCCCAGTGCTCTTCAGCTGAGCCCCGAAAATGAGCAAATAGAAGAGCGGCAACGCAACTTCATTCTCCCGACTGCAACAACCCACAGAATGATCCAGAATGTCTGCACTAAAGAAATTTCAAAATACAATGACCTGGTGACATAGTAAATATAAGGGCAATTAAATTTGTGTGTATGTGCCACCAAACATTACACTACACACCAACTATTAGCAATTAAATGTTTCATAAAATGTGTGTACGTGTGTGTCCACAGTGAATAATTAAACCACCTAACTTGTATGTGTTTCCCAGTAGTCCATATACAGAGGTAACGTTAAAAGTTAGACACTTCACTTACATTTATTTGTGAAATCCCACTTTCCCTTTTATTGTGAGGACACTTTAATTGCATCAAGACTTTTGCTTGTTTCTGAACACTGGGGTATTCGGTCTCCATTCTCAAATTCCCCACCAGATCAAATGCAATCCTTCATGGGCCAATTTCCCTGACACTTCCCTTTCACCCACTGAATTCATCTTAACGTGGCGTAGACAGACATACAATGTTTCTGATCAATAAATAACCATATAATTGAATAGTGCTGCATCCCAAATGAAGCCCTCATTTACCAAGCTTCAGTAAACAGGCCGTTTGGGTGCCTATCTAACGCTGACATTTTACAATTCAAACACATTCGGGGCACACTGCCTCTGTATTCCACTTAAGATGGGTTTTCAATATGAACTATCTCCACCCAATAAATTATTCTGGGCATCTCCAAAGTCATTACACATTTATTTTGATCTCGCATCATAATTCACAGTTCGCCGCGCAATGTATTTTCTCAAAATGCATGGTAATTCTTCAGTGCAGGGCAAAGTTATGATTCATTTAGAGCAGAGTGACAGCATAATGCAGAGACGTCAAAATCCATTAAACTGTTCAATGTCTTGGGGTTTATTTTTAGATCCAATTGAGATTTAACTGATAGTGAAAAATCTACAGTCAGGTGTGTTTACCTCACCTTTAGAGCCATGGTTATGGTTCCAATTAATTTGTTATTCTTGTCACTAAAGGTTTTGTCTATGACAAAGCTGTCAGAATGCTTTGGGTATTGTTTCCTAAGAATGGCATTTAATTTCACTATAGCTTTTACAGTCTGCCTCATTTGAAAGGTGGGCTCTCTATTTAGTGCCACTTAAGTTTAATACACACTGATTTGATAGCTCATCACAATGGCATATTGTGAAATTGCAAGCTTTTGCTTTGACTAGCACGGGAGTTAAATGATCATTCATTCTTTGAAAGACATTCAATTATCTTATATGTATCTCCAAAGACGCCCAAGAGCAGGCTCAGCCTGGGCGTTAAATTGCATTACCCACTACACATTCACATAATGCAACTACTTAACACTATTCTTTACTGAATACATCACTACACAGTGCTGAGGTAATGGCAATTAAAGTTAAACATTGCATATTACGCAAGAACACTGTGGCAGATTTGACATGTTGGTTAATGTGACAACTGTAAATGCAGTTTTATTGTATCAAAGATAAGTTAATAATATAATCTCCTTCTTTAATATTTTATTAACATTTTATATAAAAAAAAATATTTTTTTATATACAAACCTCACTATCATTTTAATTCTAAAATATGCCATTGATTTGAACTATTCTGCCAAGGATCACGTCGTTTTTCATAAAACAAAATATTTACAATCTAAACCCATTCCCAAGTGGGGAAAGTCCAAAAATCCAGAGTGAGAAAAGTTGCAAACAGATGGAGCGAGATACAGAAATTTAAATGTTTTAGTGTTTTTCACGCTAAACTGTTGCCTTCACCATTAAACAATTACAATTGGGTTTTAAGATCCTTCAGATAGTGATCCATATTCTCCAGATTAGTTCTGACACTGTCTCAGAACAACTCAAAGATTTGATAAATAAACTACTTCTGAAGGCTTTTTCAGCATCCACATCTGTAACAAACTGCATTGATTTAATAAATTACTCAAAAACCCCCCTTTCATAAAAAATGAGATTGAACAATCTATTTTTTGGTGATGATGGTTCATGAACATATAGTGTTATTTACAAGGACACATATACTAGTAAGTGGTAACTGCACAGCATTTAACAAGAAATCAGGTGTTCTTGTAGTGGTTTTGGAACAATTTTGCCTTTTAACATTTCCAAAATGTGACATAATTTTATATAGATATATATATCATAAGTAATTATAAAAGATTATATTATCTTATCATTAAATATTAAATACAGCAGACAGAGGCGCAATGTGCCTTATCAGTGTACAGTTCAGTTTTACGGTCTGTGGGGAGGGAAGGCCGGCAGGAGTTTTTTTCCCCTTTCTTCGACAAGGTTTTTTGTGGTTGTGTGTGTGTGTTTGTGTACAGTTATGGTCTATCATTATTAAATGTCTCTTGTTGGATGGGAGAGACGCTTTATCAAAAACAGCCATTCATCAGATGCTGTGCAAGACAGCTCACATCTGACCTCTGCAGCAATAATGCCGCATCAAGTAGGCCAACTACCTAGTTTAGCAGTGGAGCAGGGAGCAGGGGCTGGCTCCAAGATTAAGTGCGCTGTTTCAGGTTTTCATTCCCTGGGGCTCTGCGGGCTGATGTTGTATTGATTGCAAAAGTTTACCAGTAAGTATCACAAACAACAATAGCCAGGTCAACGATCGGTGATGCTTGAACTGCTATTCCCCGGCGGGGGCTGCACATTCAGGGCTAAAGCACTGCCATCATCATGGCTGTGTGCAGGGTGCACAGAGGCTCTCTGGAGCTGCACTCAACTGCAATGGCTGCTCCAACTGACATTTAGGAAAACGATACGTCAGTGTGAAATGAGCAAGTGTGAGATAATTATAAGGCTTTGCATTATAAACGGCAACATCGACAAACTGTCGGACTGGCTTTGCAAAGACCCCAGGACGACATGCTGCTCAGGTTTAGCAACAACAATCTAACATATATATATATATATATATATAAATATATAGCCCAGGACCACACTGCTGCACATTGTGTTTTGTTGTTCTGATGTTTCAATATAATTTTCCCTCTGAAGTAAGTGTATATTCAGTGTACCTTGAGTAGTGAAACACACACTTCACCCTGAGGCCATCTTGGCCAGGCTGAATGATGGCGCATCCTTGGCCCTGTAGAGGACAGCATACACCCCTCCATCACAGTGCCACCGGACCATTACCCCGAGACCGCCACGGCCAGACGCCCCGAGCAGGCCTCCTCCACTGCCCCTGAAGCTAATCATGTGATTTGATGCAATGACAGAGTAATGACACAGATTGGTGATGTGTTGAGCTGAACTCTGCGGCAGAGAGAGGCTGGTAAACACTGACTGCCTGGACACAACATTACAGAGCAAGTTCAGGAGAAATAAGGGCTCTCATAAGTGAAGTTGAGATTAATGATGCTGCAGAGGCTTCCCTTTATGTCTTTCACTATCTATATTTCACCTAATGAGAGACATTAGCTGTAATAAAACTACTCACAAGTACAAGCCGTTAATTAATGCTTTCACATTATCCTGAATGAGAAGAACAGAGTTGTAGGACCCATTGGACCAAATATTAAAAGTGCAATCTGCAGGCTCATAATTTCTACTGCTCGGCACCAATTCATCATTATCACAACTAAGCTCTAGTCTCATCCTTAATTTCAGACTCACAGCTTTAAGCAGTATACCAAGTCATATAGACTCCTTCAAAGCTATGCATACAAATAGAAAAAGCCACACCAGTGTGCAATCATTAATAATTGACAGATTTTAGAAGTACAATCAATAGATAAATTAAGAGATTCTTTATTCATCCCTCAGTGGGGAAATGTTGCAGCGCACATTCATACAGTCACAGGTACATAATAAATACACACAGAGATTACTTGAGATTTGAATCTGCAACCATCATTCAGTTAAGCTTCAAACCCTTGATATCAGGCCAGTTTCTCGCCAAAACGTTCCATATGTTGGCTATAATTATAGCAAATATGGCATCTGTTATAATATGTGATAATAACTAACACTACATTTGATCTGGGTTGCCAATGCCTTAATCTGCAAACACATTTCTCTTCTCTCAGTGTGCAACTCGAGAGTCGAGTACTTTACTTTAAGTAAGATTCAGAAACCAAATAAGATCCCTGAGGGTTTGTATTTCAAGCTTTTTAATTGGAAAATTCACTTCCATCAATAAAATCTTAACATTAATAACTTGCCATAATTCCTATTTGAACACGTCGTACCAACGTAGTTTGGTGGAGGGGTGCTTTGAACATCTATGCCACAGTTGTAAAGGTGAATATGGTTTCAAGTTTGCGGAGTTTGAGTAATGTATCAGGTAGTTTTAATGCACTATAAATAAGGCATATTTTGCTGCCCCCAATGAGAAGTGAGACATGTCATGTTTGTTTGAGAACAAAATTGTACCTTTATCTAGGCTATAATCCTGGCTGTAATGGGGGCTCGTTAGGAAAGCACTGCTGGCCCACACCAACCGCAGCACGGGAAAGGCCTGGGGCACCACTGAAATTAATTACAGACAAAAGCGATGGTGTTTGCAATTGTCATGCCGAATTTATCACTCGCCATTTAATGTGCCTCATCTAAAGTGATCCACACCAGCAGAATTGCCCCGAGGCATCTATTCTTTGGTCGTCCAGGGGTGGCTGCCGGTAGACAGGGCGCGTGCCTTTTGTGTGCGTGCATGTGTGAGTGTGCAGCGGGCAGTTTGCGTCTGCTGGGGCCGGACTAAGTCTTAGGGCTGGAGGCGGTGTGCTAACAATGCCCCCAGCAAATACAGCATGTAGAAGTCTGTAACCAATGTTAACAACCGCCCCTCCCCTTGGCTCTCCACCCACCCAGCTCAGTCTCCAGAGAGGGTTCAAAGCCCAGCCTGACAGCCTTAATTTTGCCATTTTTGTCATGATAATCCTTCATTCACTCAGTTGTGGTGTCAGTAGTAATTTTCTCATCACCGAAATACGTCTTTACAAAGGTCTTAGACGTACAACGGTAAAGTCAAGTGCACATGCAGTTACAATTTAGCATACTGTATTTGTTTTATTTTTTCTTGTCTGTACATCCCTTTTTTCATTTCCAATTCAATTCAAATATTTTGTTGTCTTGTATAGCCTTAAATCATAAGAATAGTTATCTCAGAGGACTTTACACAATGTATTTTACGTATACACAATGTTTTTATGTTCTGTAATTCAACTTAAAATGTGAAACTAGTCTATGTTACAGACTCATATACAAATTGACTTATGCCTTTGTTCGTTTGATGATTATGGCTCACGGCTCACAGCCTATTTTCATAAGGGTTTTTTACGAGCTCTGAGCCAATTATCAACATTATAACAAATAAAGGCTTGATATATGTCACTCTATGTGTTTAATGAGTCATATATCACTTTCACAGATGAAGTTGAACTACAGAAGTAAATTGACTTTTTAACAATATTCTAATATGTTACAAAAACAGGGATATCTATCTACCAAGGTAAATTAACCAATATGGTCTCTTAAGTGTAATTGAAAACACTATCTTTATCGTTTGTTGTAGATAATGTTGTAATAAATAGTGACACTTATTTGGCTTTTTGCATCAAATGGACAAAGCCTGTCCCAAATGCATACTCACACATAAGCCACCATTATCTTTGTGCTTGTGCAGCTGAAATCCTAATACCTTAGTTCAATAATAACGCAGAGGGGACAGCTCATTGGTGCCCTCGCAGCAAAAGAATAATAGCTCTGGAGCAGGTCCGCATCCGTAAAATAAATATGCAGGTGCTTTAGTTCAGGGAGAAATGCGCCAAATACTTTATCCACAACTGCATAATGCCTCATCAACGAGCATTGGTTATCAATTTAAGCAAAAGCTACTCATTATTTTAATGAATGGTCTCAGCCGATAATAGACTGTCTTATTGATGTTTGAACAAGGTGAGAGCACAAAGTCCTTACACAGGGCAGACAAGCTGAGTGCCAAAAACTGAGAAGAGAAACCAAAAAGACAGGGCAAGAGAAGCTCAGCGGGCCACATTTATTCCTGTAATTGTCATGCGAGTGATGTTGTAAGTAATAATGTGGCCTTTAATGACGGAATGATGGACCTGCCAAACACTGCCATACACTGTGTGTCCCCGGCCCTGCTCTGCTCTGACCCATCTGGGACGTATAAGCATATTCTCGTCAATTCACAGCCCACTTTAACATAATCCATATTTGTTGGGGAAAGTCCAACAGTGAGCCACCAGCACAGCGGTCATATGACGCTATGACACACTTCAAGAGAGCAGCCCACGTAGAGCATGCTTGGGCAGCTAAGCACTTCAGAAATGCAAAGTAGAAGGGCATACTGTTCCCTACCTTGTACCTAGAGGGACAAATCCCTTTTGGCCAGACATCTCCAGACTGTTACCTTGGTATTCCTCCACAACACGTCTTGTGATTTTTATTCTAAGTATTCAAGAAAAAGGAGAGAAGGAACAAAAATGGAGTCTGCTGTCATGGCTGCCAGTGGCTGTGTAGAATACATTGAGCTGCCAAGGCATGTCAAAGAATGTATGCTTCACCTATCAGCGAATAATGCCATATTTTGATACACATTTGCTCTGTTAATATTCTACTTTTGCCCTTCTTCGCATGTTATTCTAAGGGTACTGGAAATGTCATAGCATTGACTAAAAGTGTAGTGAATAGCTTTAGGTATCAAATGTATACATTATTGTTAAATGATATGGTGCATTAAGAATTAGGTGAGGATTATCTCTCAGAGCTATGGTTAGAGAAAAGATCAATATAAAAGATAAATGCAGAGTTTATAGAACCGCACAGGTGCGGTTCATTGATGCTATTTTCCAAAGTTCAATGCAGCAAACCCATTCAGCAGAATTCCTTCACCCGCTTGACGCAATACCTGTCATGAACCATCATCACAAAAGCCTTCTGAGATATCATCTCAGAGAACTTTTAACCCAGGAATTTCAAACCTCGCTGTCAAAGAGAAAGCAGAGATCTTGGGATCATGACACTCAGTCAGCAGCAGTCACACAGCTCTGGGCCGGCTGCTTCTCAAGAGCAGGACTGTCTGGCAGCCGAAGGCCAAAAGCTCCATTTCATGTTTTTGTTAAATAGTATAGTCCACTGTACAGAAAAACTTCTGCAGTGTTTTTGGAATACATATTCTAATCACACAGGGATACTAACCAACCCATGGAAATTAGCCCAAGGCTACAAGCTGGTGTAATTACAGAACCTGCTGATCATTAATGCTCATGGTCCCATCAAAATAAAAAAAACAAAAGAAAATAAAGTGTAATTCTTTAAAATACTGATCAAACACGTCATCAACAACAACTTAACAGTTGAACATATGAAACATTCTGTTTGTAAACAAGCATTTGTCCTGCAGAACAATATTCAGATCATCAGTCAACAGCCCCTCCTCAATGAGAGCACAGTGAGGTGTCACGGCCCATGTTCCAGCGCTGCCTAAACTGCACTGCCAGTGTCTAAGCAGCAGGGGTCACATGAGGCTCAATGTGCAGAGCAATATGTAATGCATGGCAGAACCTATCTGAAGTCTGCCTTGTAATGACTCCGAAACATCTAGATAAAGATTCAGGTGCAGCTGTTCTCTTCAGAAACACTTCTTCTGTCAGTCCACAAAGAGCAGTGGTTTTACTAAGCCCCATATTGTGCTCTGTTCAAGCCACAGTGCTATCTTTGCTTGCAATGCATCAATACTGGGTCAATAAAACTCCTCTGAACAATGGTTTGTTAAGTTCATTTAAAATATAGAGATATTTATTCATTTTTGAATTAATAACGTGTGTGAGAAAGTGTGAGACTAATGTATATGTAGATTGTGGGCCCAGCACCAAAATTTGCCCTTGTAAACACAGCCCACATGTGCCGAGGCCTCAGTTGGGCAGACAGCAGAGGGAGTTAACAAAGCTAATTAGGAGAGGCTGACATGTTAAAGTGAGCCGCGGCTCGGGAGGCAGCTCTATCACATATGTTTCCTTTGTGGCGGGTGAAGTGGCTCTTTTGTTTGTGAATTGATGGCGTTTCGCTCTGCCGTCCCTTTGGGTAGAAGCACTGACCTGCGGAGGCCCCGACAGCATCTCCCTGAAGCCTGCTGCTCCAGCTGTCCCACTGCCTCCCAAACCAAAACCAACCATGGCAGCACGCAGAGATGGGCAACACCTGTAAAGAGTGAGTACCTCTGCCCAGGCACCACAAGCAGCCTGCCCACCTGCTCTTGAGCTCTGGGCCTGCAGCTTAAACGCTCATTTTGTGCCTCTCAGCACGGGACTTATTGATATAAATAGCTGTGCACAAAGTGCACACTCTGTTTTCTCTTGGTCTGATGCTGTAAGTGTGTGTGTGTGATTATATTCAATGGCACTGTCTTTCAGCTGGGATGAAATATGAACAATTTGGACAGAAGCTTAACGACAATCTCTGTGAGAATTCAATCTGAAAGATTATGGTTCAAATGACGTATATCAAAATGGACAACAGTGTCTTGTTGCCTCCTTTAAACAAGGATCCAATATCTAACATGTAGACACAATATCGTCTTGTTAAACATTACAAATGCTAGAATAAATGTAAAGATAACCTTACCATTTGTCTTGATAAAGCTTGTCCAAGTAGAACAGATTTGTCCTTGAACAATAAGAGCCGCTCTGTGAAAGCAAAAAACAGTCACTATAGAGACAGTACACCACACTGAGGTGATACAACAACAAATATTCTTTTTAACCAACATAAATGCTATTAAAAGTCACTAAAAGTAACTGGTTCAAGCTGCAGGACCACAGATTAATGGCAACCATTACGATGACAAGCCAATCTAGAGGGTAGTTGAGTGTAAATAAACACGCTGAGCAGCAGATCATACATTAGGCTGCTGACCGGGCAATTCCATTACAGCAGCACATTTGTATCCATACAAACAGGAAGCCATTGAGCGAATAGTGTCTTTCCTTCACAAGGCTGAGTGGAAAATAAGGCCTGCACAGACATTAGCTTTCATCACAAAAGTCATCTTAGTCTAGAGAAATAGAGGCTTGTAGAAGCCACTCATAAAAGAGAAGATCTAATACACAGCCTTCAGTTTAAGGGGTAACAATACTTGCTTTTCCATTAGGTCTTATAAAACAACAGCCAGAGTGCTATTTCAGACATGACTGTAAACCATGGCCCCTGCCATCATTCTGCAGCACACAAGGGGAAAGCGAGCCACCAATACATTTCATTTGGGCTTATGTTAGACTAGAGAGTCCTTAGATTGACCACTAGGTGTGTTAGGTGCAGGAAAGAAGCGCTAAGAGCCAAGTGGCTGCATTGATTTTGCAGTAATTGATCTGACGGTTCCTTGTGATAATTGACAATTATCCCTGATTACCAGGCAGGGGCCTAAAATCAGTCTAAGAAAATGACCAGCATTATGGGGTGTTGTACAAAGACTGGACAAAGATAATCAATGCACATCAGCAAACTGCTTAGAAAACAACACAGAAGACACTACACCACATACTCTTCCGTATAGTGCTCCACTGAGTACGAGAAATAAGAGATACAATAAATACCAGAAAATATATACATTCAACATAACAACAAACTTAAGGGATTTGTGATTGCACGACATGATAAATTACACTTTTTTGTGGATGAATGATCACAGTAACATAAACCCATTTAGAATTAAATTGTGCTGCTGGTGTGGCTAGGGTGACCATATGTCTGAATTACCCCTGTATCTATATATCTCTTTTATAACAGCCCTGATTGGTTGTCTTGATTTAACCAGACAGATGCAACTCATTGTGTCTTAATAAATTTAAAGGCCCAAGGGAGCTTTGCTAAACAGTTCTATTAAGTTGGAAACATGTCAGCCAATATAAAAGCCAACTGACCCTGGGAAAGGTCAGCTGTGACACGCATGTTTACCCAGGAAAACAAGGCAGGCTGGAGGGTCCTGTTTTATCGGACGTTACAGAGGGAGCAGAGTGTGTCTGGCCGCAGAGATGCTGCTTTTACGGTAGTTTAGGTCTTTGAACTGACAAAAGAAGCTTGTCATCAGGGCAGAATACTACAGTGCGTGCAGCCGCTACATAGGTCAAGTAGAGAAGGAAAACAAAAGTTAAGGCGCTGTGGAAAATGCCTACTCTATTGACATTCTCAACAGTCTTCAAACTATTTAATGATAATAATAAGAAATACAATGACACCATTTTAATTAGGATATTGTTGAGCCACAATATCATTTAAGATTTGCTATCATGAATCATCTTCAGCTGACGCAGTTACAGACCTGCTCCCCTCCCCCATCTCCACCTGGGGGAAGTTAATTTTCATAATCTCTATTTGAATTCCCTCCTCGAGACGTTATGTGATTGGACAGTGATTGGAGCTTGTGCTTCTCAGCAAGAAATGTCTGGTGTTTTATTCTTAGGCCAGACAAGGCCTTTCTGTGTGGAGTTTGCATGTTCTCCCTCTTTCTCTGTAGGTTTCTCCTACCACTAACACATGCACAATATTTCAGGGGGACTGGGTGTGTAAGCGTGACTGTGGTACAACGTTGTTTTTAAATTATCCCAAGGCTACATTCTGGTGTATTTAGTTTTTTAATGCACACTGTTCCATTCAAATAAATAGATATAAGTTCATATTGGTCAATATAGGAGTCAATATCCAATGAAGGCATGTGCTTCCATGCCGTGTTTTATCTCATGTTGACTCTGATTTTTGTCAGGGGTCAGGGGAGCCATGGGGAGTTGTAGACGTTCAAGAATATTACTTGAATATCCACAAATCACTCTGAAACAACTTGGATGAAGCATCAAATATCTTCTACTCTGAGAATGTTTTAATCTAATTAAAACAGTTCTGTGTAGCTGTGCATATGACTTTACAGTTGATTTAAGAGCTTAGATAGACTTTATATGGAAGCTTGATAAAAAAAAAAAAGGACAAATGAAATAACAGCCTATAAATAAGGATATAAGTCAAAGGCCGGTGCAGCAGGAGTACCTGTGATAAAGGCTAGATCAGCTTGTTCTAAATATCCTGTTGCACAGCCACTCCTTCTCTCTAATGTGCCTCTACTATGTTTAATCAGCACATCACAACATTGAGGGAGAGGAATTTCCGTGCTTGGTGAGCATATTAGGGATGCAGTCACAGCTTTAACTAGCATTGATGAACTGTTTGCTTATGCAGTAATAATTAACTTCCATTACATTACTTTGTGTGATTACTTTCTTAATTGCCTGAATTATGCATCAATTTAATATCTAATAACCAGTCTCAGACATTAGACACTGTACAGACACAAATTGCATGTAGTTTCCGAGCTTTAATTAAACACACCAGAATAAATGAAACGAAGGAGGATGGATGTCTTGCGGTGATTTCCTGGGTGCTTAAATATGCTATTTATTATAAAAGCATAGAAAATTCACTTTCTCCTCAGGAAAGGAAACCACAAGATGCCAATTATAGTATGCAAGTTGCTTTGCTGTGGCTTTTTCAGAATTGAGGCTAATAAATTTGTTGAGTGGGGCTTATTGTTACATTATGCTAATACATTACCATGCCATTTTTTAAGTTTCAAATTTGGAGTGCGGAGCAAAACATGTCCCCAAAGATGATTTTAATTATATAGCAGAATGGTTGGGGCTGCAGTGTTTTGAAGCCATGGGCCCACTCAGCTGAGACAATCTATGAAAAATCCATTTATTCCAGTATAGAGCACTTAAACGCAACATATCTGCATGAGAAATGATGGCAATCCAGCAGCAAGAACTTTTAAACCTATCACCTAATCATACATATCAAACACCATAAAGGCATTAGAGACAAATGCGGTTTTCCTATATGCGTTGAGGGTCAGTGTGCTGTGAACACGGCACTAAAATAAATTACTCTCACCATGTCCCGCAATGTAATGCAAAAATAAACATTATCGAATTGGGGTGATCTTTTACAATTGCGTGTGCCATGCTACCTGATTTAATTTTGATTTAAAGGTACAGTAGTAAAGCGGCTGCATGTCATATGAGCTAACTATAATTAAAAAGCCAACCAGGGGAAGCAGCAGGTCATTCTCAGGATTGATATTAACTTTTAGTCCTCTTGTATCATCATTTTGGCCTTGTTCAGACTGTGACACATCCACTTAAAGAGAAAAATGAACGCTATTTTTCACATCAGCAGTATTTTGGTACACGTAATGGAAGGCCCACAAACACAATACTCCAGAATTAAAAAGAAAAAACATCCAAACTATAGAAATCTATATTAGTAAATAATAATAATTCCGAAAATGCTATCTCCACTTAAGGGAATGTATCATCATATTTTTCTATTATTCTACTGATTCAGAAGCCTGTGGTCATAGAGGTGGGACTGCCATGTTGTTAGTCAGTTTTAAATGATCTGGGCACTGGTGCTTTTGGAAATGCAAGGTTAGACAGAAAATGATGGCAGCAGGCGGATGCTTCACAGACCTCATGATAGTCTCCGTCTGTCATTATTCACGTCTGACTAGTCGCGTCATGTCAGCTACCTAGAGAGACACTTTTAATGTGCACCCCCCTCTGCTTCCCTATTGCTTTTCACAGCCAGTGTACGATACCATTATTTCTCTGCTTGAGTACGTTTAGGTGAAACTCGGCCTCCTATCAACCAGAATCAAAGACACATCTTCTGCTTGGCGTGTAACATGCTCCTGATTTTACAGTCTCATCATTGCACTGAAAAATTTGGTATTCTATTTGACTAATTCAGTCAAACTATACCAAAAAAGCTTAAAAGAGCCTATGGGAGTTTTATAGTGTAATGAATAAGCAAAACAGGTGAAAGTCAAGTTCAGAAGAACCCTATCAGTCTGGAAAAAAGCAAAACATGAATGTATATTATACAGATACATACATATATTGAACAATTATATATCATATCATACATTTTTCTTGTTGTTGACCAAAGACCAAAGGAATAATATCTAAAAAACAGAACACAGACTGAATTATCAAATGTTAATATAGTTTAAGTCAAAGTACATCATAGCTTCAGTCTCACATACAGATTTATTTCACATCGCTACTCCTGGTTCAATAATTCGGCCATTTATCACAGCACTAGTCATGAATCAAGCTATGTTGTAAAATCAATCATTGATTCACCTTATTCCCTTGTTTTTCCATTGGAGCCACATAATGATCATTAAACTGACCACAGCATGTCCAAAAATGGATTTATAATACACTGAGCAGCAGCTGAAACATCACAGCCGCTTCCCGAAGAAGAGGACCGCACTGATAAAGAAAAAAAGATTCAATTGGCGTTTACTACGACTGCACTTCCTTGTGCATTTTGACGAGGGCTCAGCTTGAGGAGCTCAAACTACAGGCCCGGGACCTCCTGGCTGGAATCCAGCTCTATGCTTTGTGCACGTGATCACCGCCTAGATGAGCATGCTTTAATGGACCTGCTTAGCCCCATCATGACCCAATGAGTGCCGGCTGTGGAGTGGATGTGCTTGGTGTGCGAGTGCGTGTTCCCAGCAGGGAGAGCGTGCCTTATGAAGGTCACAACTGCAGCAGTCTGGGGCTCACTAAGTGAACCCAGGAGAGGATAACAAGCCACATCCACCATGCTCTCTTTGTGCTCACCGCTACTGATCCACCTCCTCTACAGAACAATCAAACTGAAACACTGAGCATTACAAAACATATTAGTAATCGAGAAACTATCGAGAAACAAGTAACTTCAAGCCATTTCACTTATTTCACAAACAAAGCCAGATGCAAAAAAAGAATGTGATAAAACAAAGCAAGCCCCTAAAACAGGTGTACAAAACTGAATAGTATTTTCCTCAAGGGAATCAGCTGTAGAGCAGTGTGTGCCAGTATTGCCCTGTGTTATGGACACCTAATGGACAATGCTGCATCAATTCAGCTTCAGATGAACAGGCAACAGAATCAAATAACAAGGAGGAAGACCAATGTGTATGAATTATGCATATTACATTACCATAACCTTACAATACGCCAACAATACGCCAACAAAACAATGTGCTAAAAATTGGTCTCGGGCTGGGATATTGAACCGTTTTCGACATGCTTGTTCATCCACCTTAGAAGATACATTTTATTTAGTGTACTTAGCAACAGCAGAGCCATACAGCATTTTCAATGTTAATCTGCTGAATAAAAATAATGTGTAAACAAGTCCAGAATAATTTAAAAGAAATTATTTTGACCGCAATCTCATGGTCCCATCATTTATTGGAATTTGTTTAAATTGGAGCAGAGAAATTCATTTTTTTATCTATTGATTTTCCTTTTGACTTCAAAAGCAGGTAAATGAAATTCAGCAATTTACTTTGTCTGCCTCAGAAATGGTATTCGAGCAAAACATGTCAGAAAGTATTATTTGTAATCATTTTGTCCTGATTAGTCTGAAAAATGAAAAGAATGGAAATTCACAATGGGACACGCTTGTCTCGAGCACACTTAGGCTTGTGTTAGAGGCACTTACAAAAGAAAATAAAGTAGTTCAATTGTATTTATGATTCAGACTGCAAACATGTCAGGAGGGAATGCTTCTGTGAGCCGTGTACTGTAAATCTCTTATCAGGATATAAGTAAGTAATGTAGAGGATGTTTCAGGTGAACAAAGACTTAGTGCTGAGTCCACATGTGTGAAAGGCGATTAGCAAAAGCAGATTCCAGTGAGCTATGTAAAACAGCATGTGGTGTAGGTCACTGCTTCTGTTCCAGTTTTGTAATCATTACATGGTATCATATTGCTGTGTGACTTTCCAAGCTCTTGTCTGAGCCTCAGAAAACAGGGACTTATGGCTGATCTTTTATTAAAACTTTAAGAGTCCCCCACTAGAGGGCCAGAGGAGGAGTAGGACAAATTAGTGTTGACAGTCGACACTTAAAGCAGGAAAATCACAGGCCCACAGGGAGGCCGAGGCCACATGGGGTTTGCGCTGTGTAAAGAACACTCCAGATTTCACTTGAGATGCAGTTGCCTTTTAACAGGGCAGGGAGAATGTCAACAGAGCCTCTTGAATGAACCAATAAAGCCACAAAAGGAAGGATTAAGCAGCTGATATTGGGGCAGCGGCTTCTTTCGAAAGCCCCTCTCTGGGCGAAACATTTGCTTTTCTAAGGACACTGGTGCATGTGTTTATAATTGTGATAATAATTGATTGTGGTCACAGGAGGCGAAAGTATCACGCTCACATAAGCACTCTTGTGAGCCATTAACGCAACACCAAAATTGCCCTCAAAGAATTGACTCCTGCCCGTCAGCTTGTATAATGTCTACATTTATTGTTCAAAAATGACAGAATGTACAAGAACTGAGAAAAGAAAGGGCTAAAAACAGTGCATATTGTGCTAGTATACTATTTTGTGACAGGTCTAATATTTTGCTACTTCTAAAACGCAGGTATGAAAAGACAGCTAAATGTCCATTATCCAATAAAGCTTGTTCTTGTTCTTAAATGAGAAATAAAGCTGCAATTACAAGACATCAGGGGATATTAATCTCTAATCATTTCCCAGCAGCTGTGACACAGAATCCTCACTCCAATTTATGTGTCAAATGTGACCCAACAATGTCATGGCCTTCTCCCAACCCTGTAAACATCAAATAAAATACTATGAACTAGAATATAATAGTTTAATTTCTATAAACCACTCAACACTGCCCATCTAGGCGCCGTCCACAGATTCAAAAGGCGAGTCTTAAAGGCGAGTCTTAAAAGGATGGCAACTGTATAAGATAGGCAAACAACGTGGCTGACAACCTGAAATTAGGGCAAGTCTAGACAGCCGCTAACATTATTATCGCTAATGGATTTCCACAAATGCCACTGAAATTCTTACAATAAATAAAATAATAATTTGACTTTTCCAACGTTTGTACTTAAACATGTATTGAATAAATATAGTTGGCATGTATGTCTTTCCAAAGTTAGTTAATGTCTTGAGAAGGGCAAGTTGCAATTAATATTTTCAGCATCTTTCTGTTTCACAAAACTTGTTTTTTATGTCAAGCAGGGCGGTACGGGATGAATTTAGGCATTTGCTATGTGCATCTGATTTATTATGGGGAAGGTGAGGAACCAACATTGAGGGATTTCCACTTAATCAGATCTCTTAGGAGCCCATGTAGTGGACCAATACTCCAATGAGTTCCCTTTTTAAAGCATAGAATATTAGATTGGCTGCACGCTACGTGGTTTTTGCCCTCAATCAAATGGGAATTGCATGGGATTTCTCAACTCAGAAAGCTCAATAAAAAGTTCATTTCTCTTTATTCAATATCTCAGATTCAAATCTAACAATCACTTATGCATCTGTCCATTTAGAAAATCAAAAACTCATGAACTATAGAACCAAGCTCAAATTCTGAGCTTATGGAAGACCAATCACTGAGGCACCTGCCTTGTAGCTTAACCACAAATAGATTCTTCCCGGCATTGTAAATCAGGACCTCAAAGAGTATTATTTAGCCTCAAGCAAAAGAGTGCTTGTTTATCAGATGGCGTCTGAGCCGGGAGTAAAAAGCCCATAAATCTGGCAACCTTTTATGCGCTCCTTCAACTGACAGGCTCATTCACATCTTCTCAGGCATTCAGATAGGTATGCCATTCATGTCAATGGGGAGACACCACATTTAGACTGCAGCTAATGGACAGCATTTATGAAGTTTAAACAGCTCATAATTGGACTAAATTACTGTATTATTTTGCGGTAAAAAACCGGCTGGTGCTGAAGAAGCAAGTAGCAGAAGAAGCTCCACAAGCTCTCAAAGCTACGCAAGCTCTCAAAGCTCAACAGCTCTTAAAGCTCAACAGCTCTCAAAGCTCAACAGCTCTCAAAGCTCAACAGCTCTCAAAGCTCCACAGCTCTCAAAGCTCCACAGCTCTCAAAGCTCCACAGCTCTCAAAGCTCCACAGCTCTCCAAATCTCGCTCCAAAATGGCCGACTCCAAAGCACTTCAGTTATTGAAAACAAGCAGGACGAATGCGAAAAGGCAGTTCACACGGCTTGCCAATACAATGACCAGAGCCAGTGCAAATATGTCAGCAGATGACTTGAAGGAGGCTTTTGGAAAGATTGCAGTAGAAGCTGATAAAGTGATCTACGCTAATGACAATCTCGAAGCTGCGCTTGAGGAGATCTGGGAAAAAGGCGACTCCAGTTTGAGAGCTGAGCAAAGCGAGGACATTAGAGCTACGACAAAAGAGTGTGAGGAAAGGCTGGTAGAGGCGCAAGATGTTCTCCGGAAAGCAATCTGGGATCAGTTCGGCGACCCGGAGCTATCCACTGGTCTGGAGTTGGCTGAGCGGGAATGTGAAAATCTATCCATGGCCACGCCCGAGACTAGGTTGGAAACATACGATTTTATGTTAAGCCAACTAGACATGCGGGTCAAAACGGCAAAGGAAGTTCATTATCGGTGGAGTCAGTGGGCTCCAGCTCGAGAGAAGAAAAGCTTCCAGCAGCGATTAAAGGAGGTGGAGGTCTGGTCAGCTAAACTAAGGTCAGGAAAAGCGGCTCTGATACAAGGGAAGCTTGAACAGGAAACGGTTCAAACAACGACCCCACACCCGCAAGTGCCAGCTATAAGGCTGAGACCTACTGCCCTTCCAAGGTTTGATGGGAGTAAGAGGAGTTTCCATGGCTGGAGGAAAGACTGGTTAGCTCTCCAAGCCCAAGGGGAGCCTACTGGCTCCAAAGAAGTCAGGAAGTTCCAGTTACTGGACAGTCTTGAAGAAAAAGTGGCGAGAGATCTTCGTCTGTCAACGTGCGGAACAGCTGAGGAGATCTTCCGCACATTAGAGAACCGGTTCGGAAACAGGACAGCAATAGCTCTGGAGATAGTCGAAGAGCTTCAGGCCCTTCCCCCAGTTAAAGGTCATCAGCCAAGGAAGATTGTGGACCTTATACGAGTGGTCGAAAAGGCTCTAAACGACCTGAAAGAACTGGGGGACACAGGTGCCCTGAAAAACCCACTGATGACAAAATCACTGGAAAGTAAACTGCCTGAAGTCCTGAAAAAAGAGTGGCTCATGTTTGCTGCGGAAAAGCGGAGTCTTGAACCCCAGAAAGATCGCTTCGACATGCTTCTCTCTTTCTTGAAAGGCCAGGAAGGGATCTATGAAGAGCTGGAGCAATTAAGAGACGATGGGAAAGAGACGTGGACTCCCCCAAAGCATGCCAGAACAAAGGCGACTCTGTCAGCCACTCCCCAGGGAATGTGTACTGTCTGTGGAGAGAATGGGCATGGGCACAGGTTGTATCGGTGCCGGAAGTTCAAGGCCCTCAGTCTGGCAGAAAAGAGGGAAGCTGTCCGAAAGATTGGTGCCTGTCCTAACTGCCTGTCAAACCATGATGATGGAGAATGCAAGACAACTTTTCTCTGCAGGTTGGAAAGTTGTAAGGGGCGAGGGGGAGTGGAGCACCACTATCTCTTGTGTCCTAACCCACCAAACAAAAGCCTGTCCAAGAGACCCAAGTCAAGCCCTATGGCACGCAGTGGGAAAAAATGCACAGAGGACCAAGAGGATTTCTTGACAAAGTTGACCCCTGAGCTAGCGCAGCAATGCCGAAATGCTTTCTGCAATGCAGCAGCCAAAACGCTTAGCTCTGTGACGGGTGGGCGGATGCTAGACAGTGGCCTCCAAGAGTTTCCAGTCATCATGATGATTTTGGAGGTCACAACAAATGCTGGGCAAAGTGTCGGAACATTAATAGACCTAGCATCGGACACAAACTACATCACACATGAGGCTGCAGATGAGCTGAACTTAAGGAGTGAAGATGTGACACTTGTGGTTCATGGAGTTGGTGGCATGCAGGTGACCGTGGAGACAAAACGGTATCTCTTGAAGATCCGAGTCGGCACCCCAAAAGGCACCTTGAGATCCCACCAGCTAGTGTGCTATGGGCTGGATCGTATTGCTGAAATCCACCACCATGTGTCACCCAAGAAGCTGCAAAAAATCTTCCCAGACGTTTCCCTACGTGAGCTATGGAGGCCAGCTGAGATAAAGTTGCTCATTAGCCACAAGGAAGGCCAGCTCGTGCCTCAAAAGGTGCGCTCAGTGGGGAATCTTGTGCTGTGGGACGGCCCTTTGGGGAAAACTGTTGCAGGCTCTCATCCGGATCTTGCGGAGGAAGTGAGCGTCGTGGCTCATGCTTCGAGAACGCATTTCGCCCGCTCCATGCGAACAGCTGCAACACGGTACCTAGAGCTGACCCATAAAGAACTTTGCAAACCACTTAAAGCTATCCTAGCCACCACCTCAAGTGCAAACCGTGATTTCATAGAGTGGTGGAAGTGGGACAGCATCGGCGCCGCCTGCGAGCCCAGGTGTGGAGGCTGCCGTTGTGGGAAGTGTCAACCCGGAGGAAAGGAAATGACCCTCTCAGAGGAAAGGGAGCTGGAGAGGGTGAAAAGTGGGCTAACGTATGTGACTGGAGACCACCACAGCGAGCAACCTCATTGGCACGCCAAGTATCCATGGACCGAAGATCCTGCCTCGCTGCCGGACAACAGGAGGGCTGTGGAGGCAACATTCTTGAGGACAGAGCGGCAGTTGGCTAAGGAACCAGAATGGAAAGTGGCTTATAGCTCTCAAGTGCATGATATGGTCGAACGAAAAGCTGCCATCAAGCTGTCACCAGAAGAGCTAAAAAGCTGGACTGGACCTGTATGGTACATCAGCCATCTTGTCGCTCCAAATCCCCACTCAGTCACCACCCCCGTTCGCCTCGTCTGGAATAGCAGTCAAAAGTTTAAAGGACAAAGCTTAAATGACCTCCTTCTCAAAGGCCCAGATGTCCTGAATAACATAAGAGCTGTCCTCATCAGGTTCCGGCAAGGTGTTTTTGCTGCCCTCGGTGACATCAAAAAGATGTACAATTCAGTCTGGCTTGAAGACCGAGAAGTGCACCTTCATCGCTTCCTCTGGAGAGACTCTGAGGCGGAAGATATCCAGGAGTATGCCATTACAAGAGTCAATATTGGAGACAAGCCAGCTGGTTGTATTTCTCAAGTCGCAATGCGGGAGACTGCAAACCTTTCAGTATTTTCTCAGTTTCAAGAGGAGCGCAGAGTACTGGAAGAAGACTCCTACGTTGACGACATACTTACCTCTCACAATGACTTGAATCGGCTGCAACAGATTACCTCTAAAGTTGAGCAGATTTTAAATGCGGGAGGGTTCCAGCTGAAGCCCTGGGTCTACTCTGGCCAAAGTGGGAGGGAAGATGCCAAGGACCAGGAAGAGCCAGGGTCCAAAACGTTTGTACTTCCAAACCAGCTTTCAGAGGAGGACAATAAGGCGCTGGGCATGGGCTACACCCCAATCAATGATGAACTCCACCTCATGGTTTCTGTGAATTTTTCGAAAAGGCGACGGAAAATGAGGTTGGGGACTGATTTGGTGAAAAAGGAAGTGAGAGAGCAAGCTCCGGATCCACTCACTCGAAGGGAGCTCTTAAGCCAGGTCTCTGGACTGTATGATCCCCTTGGTCTTGTGACGCCTGTAAAGCAGAAGGGAGCAATTCTCGTACGAAGAGCCTTCCAGGAATCAAAAGGCAACGGCAACCAGGCAGCAGATACCTGGGATACTGCTTTGTCTGAAGTTCTTCGGGAAGATGCGATCTGCCTCCTTGAGGACTATGCTGAACTTGCCAAACTCAGGTTCCCCAGGGCATTGACACCCCCAAATCAAACAGCTGCACCCTATGGTGTTACGTTCTCCGATGGCAGCGAGAATTCATACGGAGCAGTGCTGTATCTGAGGTGGGATGATGGCGAAGATGTAATCATTCGTCTGGTTGAGTCCAAAGCCAAGCTTACACCGTTAGACCACAAGGGAGATGCTGTGAAGGCTGAGATTTGTGGAGCGGTCTTTGCTGCAAGGTTAAAGAAGCATTTCCAAAAATGCTGCCGAATCCACGTTGAGAAGTGGTATCACCTGGTTGACAGCCAGACGGTCTTAGGAGCAATCCAGCGGGAGTGTTATGGATACCAGACATTTTTTGCGAACAGAATTGGAGAAATCCAGAGCTGCACAAACGTCCAGGATTGGTGGTGGATCCCTGGACCACTAAATATTGCAGACATAATTTCAAGGGGAGCTGGGCCAAAGGAGTTGGCTCAAGACTCCAAATGGCAGATGGGCCCAAAGTTCTTATGTCTACCAGAGAGTGAGTGGCCCATAAAGTCTGCGAAGGACGTTGCTGCAGCTGCTAGAGCAAATATTATCAAGCTGCAGAAGAAGGCATTCGCTGCCGCACTCACTCGTGCAAAAGCCAAGATTGAGCCAAGACCAATCACTAGCACAGTCCAGCAAAATCCACACCGACTGCCAGCTGGTGCTGCAGTAAAAGCACTTGTGGATATCACAAGGTTTAGTGATCTGAGAAGGCTAGTGAGAGTTATTGTGTTTGTCTGGCGAGCAGCAAAAAAGTTCCTTCAAGGCAAAGCCATAGGAAGACCGCAGTGGGAGGCAGTCCTGTTAACTGGGGTCCCTTCCCCTTCTGAGAGAGAAGATGGCTTCCGAGACCTCTGTCTAGCAGCTCAAGAGGGAGTGAGCTTCCCCAATACCACTCTGGAACGACTTGTTGTGTACAAAGATGGAGCTAGTGGATTGATGATGTGTGGAGGCCGAATACAGCATTTTAAGGAAGATCATGCCGGCATTCCGCTGTTGTCTGCAGACTCCTGGCTAGGCATTCTCTTAGCGCGGCAAAGTCATCAGGAGGGGCATGAAGGAGCTGCTGGTACTTTGCTGAGGATGAGGAAGAAGGCTTGGGTTGTGAAAGGAAGGAGGGTCGCTCAAAAGGTGGTCAACCAGTGCATCACTTGCAGAAAAGCAAAAGCACGAGTGTGTCAGCAAGTGATGGGTGACCTGCCAGTTGAAAGAACCAGACCCGCTGCGCCCTTCCAATTTACTGCTGTTGACATGTTCGGACCATACCATGTGAAGGACGACGTCAAAAGAAGAGTGACCACAAAAGTCTGGGGTGTTGCCTTCAGTTGTATGGCAAGTAGAGCCCTCCACATAGAGCTGGTCAGTACGATGTCCACAGAAAGCTTCCTAATGGGCTACCAAAGGTTTACTTCTGTGAGAGGGCACCCCGAGAAGATATGGTCAGACCCTGGAACCAACTTTATAGGGGCGAGACCAGTGCTTCAAGATCTCTACACATTTCTACAGGCCCAAGACATGGAGTGCCTGGAGGAATATGCCGCAAGGAAAGGCACGAGCTGGAGTTGGAAGGTGCTTCCCGCCGATTCACCGCACCGAAACGGGGCTGCCGAAGCTGCAGTGCGAATTGCAAAGAGAGCCCTTCAAAGCTTGACAAATTCGACCAACCTGACCTTCAGCGAGTTCCTTACAGCTCTGCAACTAGCCGCAAATCTCGCAAATGAGCGGCCTATTGACGCAAGAATCCAGAGTCAAGAGGACCGTATCCAGTACGTGACACCAAATACACTCCTTATGGGCCGAAGAACTCAAAGTGGAGATTTCAAGATTTTCAACTTTGACAGTTACCCCTTCAAACGTCTTCAAGAAATCCAGACTCAGGTGAACTGCTTTTGGAGGTCCTGGTGCCAACTCGCCGGTCCAAATCTCTTCATCAGAAGCAAGTGGCACACGATGGAGAGGAATGTGGCTGTCGGGGACGTCGTGTGGCTCTGCGATCAGAATGCTCTGCGAGGTCAGTTTAGACTGGGGAGAGTCGTCGCCGCAGTTCCAGATCGTAAGGGAGTAGTCAGGGACGTGGACGTCCTGGTCTCTCCTGGACACAGCGTACCTCTACCAACACCTTCAACCAAAGAGATGAACTGTAGCGTCCAAAAGGAGCGTCTCAGTGGTACGGTGCTTCATCGGGACGTCCGTCGTGTTATTGTTCTTCTGCCTGTGGAAGAGCAGTCTACATAGCGCGAGACATTAGTGCGACCTTTGCTGCGTATACTCTCAAAGCTCGAGTGGGAGGTGTAGCGCTATTTGCGGGGTTAGTCAGTCTATGCGCGTGCCCGGAACGCGCGCCCGGAACTCTGTTAGTAACCCGGACTATTTAAGTGAACGGACCGGCGCTTCCGGGTTCATTTCTGTAAACAAGGGCGCATATAAGTTGTGTACGTGCGCTCTAGTATAGTTGTACCCGCGATCTAAAGACTGAGGAGGCAGCCGGTAAGACCCGCTTGTTTGTACAGACTTTCTATGGTGCAATCGGCCGCGTGTATGTGTGTGTGCGCGCTGCTCAGTCACGGGTGAGGAGTCTGGCTTCCGTGCCGGCTCGGACATTTAAACTGTGGGAGCGCGGGACATTGGGGCAGTGCAATAGTGGTGTGATGTTAATCATGAGTTGTGTTGTTAATCATGAGTTGTGTTTAAGTGCTAGTGTATTTGATTGCAATGAGTTAAGGCTGTTTTATGAATATGCATTATTGATAATTGTTTAAATCATGTGAATTGTTTGCTAAGGCTAATATAATGAACTTATAGTATTAATGATATTAATGTATTGAATTTGCATTAGTGTACAGAATTATTGAAATGTGATATTCTATTTTAATTATGCTAATTTGGGGAAATTCATTCATTCACTGAGACTTATTGATTATGCTAAATTGAATTGTTTGGGTTTCTGATGTTAGGTATTGTCTGTGTTTTTCTAAAGGTTTTTTACCTGTTTGCTGTCCTGAACTGTTCTGCTGTTCTGCTGACCTGTTCTGCTGCTTCGCTCTGCATCTGCACCTGCATCTGCTTTTGCATCTGCTTCTGCTGCTTGCTGCTTATGCTCTGATGTTATAAAATAAACTTCACAATAAAAGAAGACAATTTTAAATAGACTGAGTAAATTCCTCTGCATATCCTCAAGTTGCGGGTACAACCCCCTTTCAGCGTGGGGACATACTTTACCATTTGACTGGATAGGGACAAACGGACCATAACCCACAAATAAGTGACAAATCATAACACTTAAAGGGTGAATTCAAGGTGAATCTTTGGCTTGGCTAAAAGCTTTGCATCTGTGATTTAGTGCATCTTGTCACTACACAGGTCCAATAAGCATTGACAATTTTTCACTGCAAGTGTCAGTAGGTGCCATGCGGCATCCGACAGTGTTAGATGAAAGTTATCACAACTGCAGCACCCCAGCAGGTAATTTTCTCTGCATTTTATTTTGTAGCCTGATATATTGCTGCTTTGATATGGCAATGCTAAACCCTGGATGATAAATCAAACGTGCAGTGGCTGCTTCTGATAACTCAATAAGCACCTGGACTCCTCTGAACATGTCACACCTGCGCTTGTCGTGAAGCTCTGGTCCCTGGGCCTCGGCGCAGCATCTCCACACCTGCCTCACAGCACCACAGCACAGCAGCTGGAGACAAACATCATGCATGCTTAATGAGGAGGATCAGGAACCACGGGAAGTGTGTGGCATCTTCAACAAGACTGCATGGTTTACACATATACTGTATTTGTTCACAAAATATGAACAAAAAAAGGAAATAACTTCAGAATGATAATTATCTATTTTTCACCCAATTTTATTCAAATCTCTGAAGGCTTTGAGTTTCTGGTGCCAAAACAATCTGGAAGTAAGATGCTTGTTCACTATAAACAACCATTTAAATATAACCTAATATACAAAGCTGATCTCTGATTTAATGAGCCCATTTAACCAGCAAAAACCGTGAGGAATCTAATCAATCAATAATATTGTACTTTCTATACGATCAATGTGGGGTCTCTAAGGGGCATTACCAAGTGTGTAAAAATGGATGTGTTTACAAAAAATAATAATAAATGTTCAGAAAACCTTTAGGGGATTTATTTTCAGAAGAATCAACCACATAGGTTAAGAATACCAAAGTATAAAAGTTCAATAGACTTTACACTTTAGCAATCGTTGAACTTTGTTTTCATTTTCAGTCATTGTCATTTTATTCATAAATTTTAGCAAAAATATACATTCATCAGATTTTTTGCCTACTGTACATATAGTATACACATGCATAGATATACATATACTGTATATATACATACATATACATAACTTTATTTACAGTTTACTGTATAAGCTCAAAATGGAGTGGGGGTATTTAGATGGATATAGTTATTGAAAAATGATAATTTTGGTAATGCCCATCACATTTCAATGAAGCAAAGACATGACCCACCATGCTTCTAGAACAATTGAGATCATACATGACAGAAACCGTGCCATTTTAGATTGAAGATTAATCATTCAAATCTGTATTTTAAAATACAATCTTCAAATGGTGTTAGCCAATCGACTGTACTACAAAACACATCACAGGAGTTTGCCACAAAAACTTTTAGACTTTACAGTTCCCACTAACTGCGATATGTGCTTCGGACTGTAAACACAGGCGTAGTGAAAAGCAAGGTACCAACATAGCGTCCTGCTGTAATTATGGTATTCATGAAAAGATGAAATTGAGTGCAGACTAAAGCTGTAGCTCCAGGCAAAATCAACAGCTAGGCATTACAGCGTGACCCCTACCTATCTGGAGAATTGGCAGATACACCAAAAGTTTGCCGCTTTCTTCATCAGTCAGGAGTGAGGGAATGAAGTGCATCGATTGCTTGTGATTATTAACTAGACTGAGATAAGCCCTCTCCTTATTATGCAGATTACTGAGGCTCTCCGCTCCAGCATATTGTACAGATGCAAGGGAGCAGCTGCTCTTACAGATGGCGGGTACACGGATCTATCATCATGCCTCCATTGTCTCCACTTCAATTGTTCAGGGGACAACAGAACTGCATCAAAGAGCAATCCAACTGCAATGAATTAAGAAAGAGAAACGAAAAGCATCAACTAAATTTATACACCCGAGGCCGGGGAGCGAGGAGAAGCGTAAAACTGAGCTATTACGCCTGTACAGCCGCAGTCGCCCAGTCATGTATACTGTAGCCAAATCTGTTGGAGGCAACACTGTGCACCAAGCATATGTTGTTTTGAGACACAAAAAGTGATTATGGAGCAAATAAATATTCATTACAATCTGAAAGCATGCAATTTTTTATCAACTGTGAATTTACTCATTAACAGTTAATCATTGAAAGTAATAGGAAAAATACATTAACAATGTTTGTGGAACTCCTGTTTTAACTGCTGCTGATTTTTTTCAAGATTGTTTAAAAGGCCAATTTTGTTCATTTGCTTTTTTTATTTGCTGCAAAAGATAAGGGAGTTGTCGCTAATGCTATGTGCTAGTTAGCAATTATGACATTTTTAAAGAGTTTTATGCTGCAAAGGGCAGTTTCAAAATATCCAGTTATGATCAAGAACATCAATGTGTTTTAAAAAGACAGCCCTAAAGCATAGGCCTATTCTCACCTCCTATTTGGACATGTACTTCTTTATTATTCCTATATTGCATTGGCATAATGACTGTATACTTGTTTTCAATGTTCAAATAAATAAACAAATAAATTCTTTCAATTGAGCTAAATGTAGTATATACTTTCAAACATATACTATAAAAGTAGATCTTGGTCATTTATCATAACCTAACTGACCGAACCAGTAAAAGCTTTCAATCTTTTACTTTACCTGGTGCCCAGCTCTCACCTGGTCCTCCTTCTTAATGACTTCTCTCAGCTCGAACAGGGCAAAGCAAAGAATTCTTTAGGCTTGGCTTAAGGACGCCAAAAAAATTGTGGTTTTCCTGAGTAAATTAGCTTTACAATGAGGTATAACTTGCCATATCGCCAAGATGGGAGGGGGTTGGCCGATAGTCCAGATCAGAAAATAACTGCTACTCAAATTGATTCATTCCTTCTGCCATAAAGCTCTTGACAATAAACTATTGTAGCTCCTGATGCACATGTGGAAGATGTGTCTGAATGTCTTGTTGTTTTAGTGGTGACATGACCAGTGTTCTGAAAACTAAATTTGACCTCTGAGATAAACAATGTTTTTCAAGAATGGAAGTTTGCCTCTTGGTGGAGGTATGCGCTCCGCAAATGCCTTTTGTGTGTAGGTGACAAATGCAGCTGTGTCTGTTGCCCTGAGAAGTAGTCGTGGCTGTCCAGTGATGAGCCCACGCTTCATGCTGAGCTGTGCTGATCAAACATGACTCCTGGAGGGCATTACACAGATACTACAGGTACCAGGTAAGGTCACTGACACCTTACACATCATCACTTAAGGAACCATATGTAATTACATTTACAGTCGCTATGTTCACATCAAAGATGGTATTTTCAGATCAACGTTTTCATTCTGATGTACTGTATAACTTAATTCCAAATGTTGTTGCATATTTGTTTTTAGTTAACTTTGCTAAAGGTATCAATGTTAGCCTTTGTTAAACACCATCACTGCAGTCAAAGATGGTAAAAAAAACCATAGCAACTCTACAACATAAGAACATAAATGACAACATAAAGTTACAAAATAAACAAAACCACTTGAGCCAATATATAAATAAGCAGTGTCCTAGGTGTTTCTTTGTTGTTAAGAGACTTGCTCAGCCTTTACTTGTTTTGGACTTGTTCTAACTGTATTCAAATAAAGCAGAGCCACTTTCTTAAGTCATGTGTCATGGCTGGATAGACTGAGCCCCTGTCAGATCACAAAGCTCCCGTCTGTTGTTAGGACCAGGTCCACATGGGGCACGTTTGATTGGAAAGCCCACAGGGAGGAGTTCCACCAGTCACTGGGGCATTGTTAGTGCTTCCAAACTGGCTGGAGAAGAATGACTGATTATGCAACCAGAGCTAGGGTTACTAATAGGAATTCTATTTGAATTTCTAACATAACAGATGTTTGCTGGGCACCTCCATGGAGTGTGCATACACAGTTATGCTAATTTACCAATGTTTCCCTTCAAGTTAGCTCTGAGTCATTAGAGCACACTGCTAGCTTGGATCCTTCTGTCAAACTAATAATTGGCCATTATTGATATTAATTAACATTTTTGCTCTCTGTGTCCTTTCTGACCCAGTATATGTTAGTAAATCCAGTTACTGAAGCCTATTAGGGTGATCATTTCTATGGGACTCTATAGCAGAATAATTTATCAGAAAGTGAACATAAAGCCAATTAGGAATGGGAGAAGACAGTTGTCTTCATTCTCCACTGACTATTTCTTGATCTCCATTATAAACTGCTAATAGGGCAGATACTAGTTAGTGGGCGAGGGCTGGAGTGGGGGTTGCCTTTGCTCACTTCCAGCGATGACAAGTGAATGGGAGTAGTAATAGTGGACCTGTCTGATGAGGCTACACCAAGATCAGCTGTTGTTTTTAATATTCCTTTGTCTCCCACGAAGCTCCTTCCATTTTACTGCTGGTCAATCACACTAATTGGATAAAACTACAATACAACACAAATCCATTAAATTGTTGATGTGTTATCCTACAAAAATAATAGCTTTTGGTCTTCACACTATTATGATCCGATGATCTTAAACAGAGCACACTACAGCTTTATGGGCTCAGATCAAGAAATCCTAATAGGTATATATTGACTGGTTTATTTTCCACTAAAGTCCATGGGGGATGCTGCTTGTGAAAAATATATCAAAAAGGCTATCAACAATTGTTGTTCTTTCTGTGTAAAATCAATATTGGGCCATAGACAGCTCGAGTTTTCACAGTTCTCTCTTGTCATTTAAAAATACTGAGCCTATATGATGCCTATATTGACCCAGGCAGGAAAAGATGAAATGAAAATCTTTCATTAGAGTAAGCACAAAAGGCTTCCACACATATTATATAAGGTGCTCATGCTTTTACTTGACACTTTGAATAAATGGCTTGGTATCCCTGAGCAAAAGCTGAGCAGCATGAAGGATCAGGAGGTGGTGTTGAAGGAGGACCCTAACATGACCCATAAGAAACACAACTTAAGTGCCCAAACCCAGATGCTCCAATGGCATAGTTCTATGACAAGAGGCGTAGCACTCTTCAATGAGCACTGTTTAATAGCACAGATTCAAGTGTAAAGGCTTTCTCCCCTGAGCTTTGCTCCAAGAACCTAATTACAAGTTTCATCATCAATCATAAACATTATTTATTCAGTGAAATGAATTTCTAATTAATAACTGATGAGCATTATGGCCTCCAAGAATGTAAAGCAATTAATTACGGCTGGCAAAAGGGAATATGGCTGTGTAGTGTGCTCTAGTGTAGTCGTCGCGTAGCAGTGCCAACAGGCTAATGTCCATGACACATGGGGCACTATGTTGTTACTGGCATTGGTCAAAGCACAAAGCAAATGTTGGAGGCCACTCTAGCATGTACACAAATCTTCCTTGTGATACAGCAGACACAATAGTGCTCTGATTGTTGAATTTGATCTGGCCATAGATACGTTTTTTTTTGCCTATATTCATGCAACCTACATTATTGTGCAGATAAAATAGGTTGAATCACAACTATGCCTTAACAGATGGCCTACTGCATTCTAGCAATAATATAGAATATAAACAGGCCTTAATACCCATGTTTATCTTCCATGTCAACATGGGGCAGAAGTGAACATTCGTGGGAAACAGAGGTATGTTGTTTTGACCCACCTGGGAAAGACAGGGCCCTGTCAAAATAAAAGGGTCAATACAAACTTCTGACTTTCAATATCAGTCTCTAAAGGTAATAATGACGTAACAAAAAGCCTGTTTGACCACATATTTCATGTTTATATTTATCAGATAGGCAATGTTGTATACTCAAGAACCTGCTCGGGGGGGGGGGGACTTTTCAGGGATGGGATAAAACAACAAGCAGCATTGAATGATGCCAACGCTCTTAGCTTTCGGAATTCTCAAATGGATTAGGAGTGGCGACAGAGGTGAAGAAGAAACTGGACTATTGCCTGTTATCTGATCCTAGGATAACTGTAGTTATGAGACCAATATCAGTGCACCGGGAGCAGGAGGAGAAAGGTGAGAGGAAGAGGGATAGTACAACAAGAGTCCATTGCTCTTAGTTTACACTGCTCCTCTCGTGTCCCTGTTGTAGTATTAGGCCCTGTTTATACTGAGACGCTGCGCAGACGTTTCCAAGCTATTAACAGAAACGACCAGGCTCCTAATGCAAATTTCTCAGCGTTCACATGAGGTTGAAAAACGATGTAGTTCTAGCACCCGGCCAGTAGTGGGCAGAGAAACTTTACAACACTCACACGACCCCCAGCCCCCCTCCCGGCAGTATATTCACTTCCTGTGCCAGACCCTCAGAATGCACCAACATCATTCAGCATTTTAACAGCAGCTGTGAAAATGGGAACTGAACCTAGAGCTTCGCGTGGTCTCGTTTGGAAGAACGAAGGAGTAGAATTATCCTCTGTGCTGTGCTCGAAGCCCACGAAGCTAGTTAGTGCGCGCGGCGCCATTGTTGTTGATGTTTGTTCTCCGTTACTGCGCATGTCCAAATTTACGTGCGGGGAGCAGCGCTGAGGCGGGGGTCAGAGCAGAGGGGGATTTCACACCTTTTCCCTCTCGTGGGTGTGAAATAGAGCCCCCGCTGTGTAGCGTTTCTGAGTTGTCCCACTCTGCAGGCTGGATCTGAACACTTACGTTTTCACCCCCCTGGAACACTGTCTTCGTATGAACGGTTGGTAGGAACCGACATCCAACTATACCGTTTTACTGCCACATTGTCTCCGTGTAAACTCAGCCGTGATGTTGGGGCAGAAGCAACAGGCACTCTTGTCACTGTTGTTATTGCAAGCAATGGGTTTCTCCTCTGAAAATGTGTGTGCAAAATGGGCTTAAATTCAACCATGTTTGAGGTTGAGTCGAGTCTTAGGCCCTGTTTATACTGAGACGCTGCGCAGACGTTTCCAGGCTATTAACAGAAACGACCTGGCTCCTAATGCAAATTTCTCAGCGTTCACATGAGGTCGAAAAACGATGTAGTTCTAGCGCCCGGCCAGTAGTGGGCAGAGAAACTTTACAACACTCACACGACCCCCAGCCCCCCTCTTGGCAGTGTACTCACTTCCTGTGCCAGACCCTCAGGACGTACCAACATCATTCTGCCTTTTAACAGCAGCTGTGAAAATGGGAACTGAACCTAGAGCTTCGCGTGGTCTCGTTTGGACGAATGAAGGAGTAGAATCCTCCTCTGTGCCGCGCTGGAAGCCCACGTAGCTAGTTTGTGGGCGCGGCGCCATTGTTGTTGATGTTTGTTCTCCGCTACTGCGCATGTCCAAATTTACGTGCGGGGAGCAGCGCTGAGGCGGGGGTCAGAGCAGAGGGGGATTTCACACCTTTTCCCTCTCGTGGGTGTGAAAGAGAGCCCCCGCTGTGTAGCGTTTCTGAGTTGTCCCACTCTGCAGGCTGGATCTGAACACTTACGTTTTCACCCCCCTGGAACACAGTCTTCGTATGAACGGTTGGTAGGAACCGACATCCAACTATACCGTTTTACTGCCACATTGTCTCCGTGTAAACACACTTTGCAATTGGATGACTGAAGTACAGTGACTGACCATGACTAGCCATGACACTATCTAGATAACACCATCCCCACTGTCAAATCTGGTGGTGGCAGCATCATGCTGTGGGGCTGCTTTTCTTCAGCAGGAAAGAGAGGAAAAGTTTATGTTAAAGTGAATGGAGCAAAATACAGGGCAATCATGGAAGAAAAGTTGTTGGAGTTAGCAAGACTTGAGACTGGGATGGGGGTTGTTACCCCCATCAGGACAATTTCCCCGAACATAAAGCCATTTCATACAATGGCATGGTTATTATATTTATGCTTTAGATTAGCCAAGTCCAAAGTCACTGTTTGTTCATTCGAATATTGGAGCTTATATTCGAGTTATTTTAATCATTATAGCTTGACATTGGCTGAAGAGAACGAAGATTACTATTTAACACTAACGCTAGTTATAGCTTTACCAAAACAAATAGCTTCAGGTTCAACCAATGATCTGACAGGTTTGCATTTTTAAATGCTGAAAGCAAACTCTTGAGTTTATTATGAGTGATCATGTGATTCCCAAACTGTGCTGTTAAGCATGAAAGAGATGCAGTAACCAAATAACCAACAAATATTATGTTTTATGAGATATGTAAATCAGCAAAAGTTCACAATTATGTTTTTTATTGCTGTTTTTGTTATTTAATCACAGAAAACTTTGAAAACGGTACACACGTCTGCTACACAAACTATCTATCTATATATTACGTGTATATATTTTCTTTTAAACAAACGTAAAATAATTGTGTGTGTTTTGTGTTTAATTGTATTTCTTTTATTTAGCAATGACATTTGTGAGATTATAATCATTCACTTCAATTAGGCCTCAGGTTGTAAAGAGTTAAATAAGTGAATATAAATTAAAATGAAATAATTATAATGCTAGCATAAAGTAGCATTGGTTTGACAAAACTGCATTTATATCGAAGACACACAGGCTACAGTAATATACAACCACTTTTCTTGCGTTAGTTCAGTGGGAGTTTACAACCTGAACTTTAGTCTCCACAGAGGCCGCAGAGACCGCAGAGGGCCGCAGAGACCACAGAGACCACATAGACCAGAGACCGCAGAGACCACAGAGACCGCAGAGACCACATAGACCACAGAGGCCGCAGAGACCGCAGAGGCCGCGGAGACCACAGAGACCGCAGAGGCCGCAGAGACCACAGAGACCACAGAGACCAGAGGCCGCAGAGACCGCAGAGACCACATAGACCAGAGACCGCAGAGACCACAGAGACCGCAGAGACCACATAGACCGCAGAGACCGCAGAGACCACATAGACCAGAGACCACAGAGACCGCAGAGACCACATAGACCACAGAGACCACAGAGACCGCAGAGACCACAGAGACCGCAGAGGCCGCAGAGACCACATAGACCAGAGACCACAGAGACCGCAGAGACCACATAGACCACAGAGACCACAGAGACCACAGAGACCACAGAGACCACAGAGACCGCAGAGACCACATAGACCGCAGAGACCACATAGACCACAGAGGCCGCAGTCCTGAAGTCCGAATCTGACCAGAACAAACCAGAACACGCACGTGCGGCGCGCGTCACCGTCTGTAGAACACATCTATCTGTTAATAACTGTGGAATACTGCACTCTGTGGCCATATGTTGGTTTTGCAGAGAAATGCATTCATTTCACTTGCAGCTGTGATGCAGCCTGAGCTTTATTAATCGTTACTATTTCTTTCTATTCTATGTGTCGCAAACTGTATGCGACACAGTTAGTGGATAAAGGTGAGTTATTCCTTAGTGCGGTGCATGCATACTCACAGTCCTGTAGTGTGTCCATGCCATTCTTCAGACTGGCACACACACAGCTCTGTCCTCTGCGCATACGCAGTCACATGTGCACACTCAAAGCATTCCCCTTTCCATCTGCTAAAGTGAGCTGTTGTGATTGATTTGTGGATTTGCTGTTTTTTCCCTCTATCATTTAAGTGAAATAATGTATGGAAGCAATCTGGCGACAGACATTTTGGAAAATCTATTTGAAATCATTTCAGCTGGAGCCATGGCAGTTTGTCTTCTTAGAGGAGAAGAGCAAAGTATAATTGTCTGCAGTCTAGTAAAACACAGTATAACTGCCATCACACTTGACTGAGCTTATAGCCAGCTAGTCCCATGGCCTCCAGAAGATAGAGCAGTTAATGTTCCCTTTTATTTTAGAGGATATGTCACTTGTATCTCAGATTTATGCCATGATACAGCAATTTTGTCCAAACAGATGGATAATGGTGTCACCAGCAGAAAGCCTTGTTTTTATTGAGTTTGAAGCGTATTGTTTAGATGGGGACTGTGCTGAACAGTTCTGCCAGCGCCTTTTCTCTTTATCTCTCTAATCTTGCCAGTATTAGATTTGATCATTTTTGTTTGAAGGAGGAAAATGTGTCTGTAATAGCTTCCTAATAGCAAACACGGGGGATACAAATCCAAGAAGCCTGTTCTGTAGCACTTCCATAAGCACCACTGATTTATAGAGGTCTTTATGACAGAAAGGAAAATGATGTGCTGCTGGTATAAATCAGGTGAGGAGTAGGAAATTGAACTTAGATATCATCTTGTCAGATGCTTAATGCTCTTCCCCCTGTCACATTCGATAGGACCAATTTGGAAAATCCTGCAGAGGTAAAAAGAAGACAATTAACAATGACAGTGTGGTAATAGATGGAGCTATAAAATGAACCTGCTGCCTGCAGGATGCTTTGTATGATTTCCACACAAGGCAGTGGCACTGTGCGTGGCCATTTAGTCTTTCCCATTTAGATTTTAGTGTTTTGTAAGCAGTGTTATGTAAAACTGCTGTTGAACAGATTGCTATGTATGCATCTTGGTGTTGATGGGTTGTATTCTACTGTTACAATCAATATTTTTGATGTGTTGATTGAAATTTATTTTACATACTGTGCCTGTAAACAATTCATTTAGAATATGTCTCGTGTCAATTTAACCCATGATTTAAGGTCTAAAGTGTTTGCAGTCTTTGCAAAGTTTTCTTTAGGGTTCATTACACAAATGCAAGATTATCAAAAATTGACCATTCCATGAGCGATTCCTGCAATAAATGCAATCTGTCACCAGCAAATCATGTACAGTTGTTTTGGTCATGCCCTAAGCTAGGACCGTTCTGGACGCATGTCTTTGACATCCTGACGAAGGCATAATGTTGTACTGTCGTTTCCAATTCTCTAGCTGCAATTTTTGGTACAGTATTTCTCCTTCCTCGGGTCTGCCAAAAGCGTTTAAAAGGGCGTTGCATTCACTACTCTTCTGGCCCGTAGGTTGATCTTGCTCAACTGGAAGCTTCCCAGTCCCCCATCACATGATCATTGGGTACGAGAGGTATTGGACAATCTGAAACTTGAGGTTTGCTTATTGGAACAGTTAAGTCTTTCTATTACACATGGGATCCTTTTCTGCGCTATATTGACTCTTTGAATATTTCTAATGGGAATGATTAGAATTTTTGTGTAGGTGCCATTTTCATTATCACTATGATGTGGTATGTGTACATTCTATTTACTAATATCATGTTTCATTGTGTGGGTGCGTGTAGGACGGTGGGAGGGGTGTTTGCATGCAGTTTATATCTTTGATTATGTGACACCTTATATTTATTTGTTGCCACTGCATGTTGGGTTATGTTGAAAAGTTGAATAAATAAATAAATAAATGAAGTGTTTGCAGTCTTTATAGGGGCACTGCCTGGAGCGAGAGTAAATGCCATCACTCAGTGTTGTAATGCGTTCACTACAGGACGCAGAATGACAATGCTCTCTGATCCCTGAATGTCACAGTGGTACAAACTACTGCTTTGCAATCAGCTTCATGAACATAAAGAAAAATAGATGTCCAGCCATCTGGGTATGTAGGCTTCAAATGACTCAATTTTTAAAAACTAATTTCTCGGAAACTGATGACCTTTACTTGAAAGGCTGCTAAACTTCATCAAGTGGCAATTCAAGCTCAAGTCGCTGAGAGATGTATGTGCACATTGCAGCTCATCAAGCCAAGCTCTTGTATCATCTAATTTGACTTTAATTCAGCTCTGAAGGAGATTGTGCTCTTATTACTGTGTAATGATACTGTTGTCAGGAGCCAATGGTGCTGGCACATACATATTAATCATATCATACTTACCATCTTTCAGTGCGGCCCGTAGACCAGCCTTCACTCCATTTACACAATGATCTTTTGCTGCTTGTGTATTATCAGATTCTTGTTCATTTCCGGTGGCATGTGTTAGTGGCACTTCAATCTTTCATGTTCTCCATCTTGAGTAAAAACTGGTAGGTCTGTCCTGTTAATACTCCTTTTTGTATTCTAGTAGCGTAGTTAAATGCATAAACTGCTGAAGGTTCTGGCCGCCTATTCGGGGTAGTATTCTAGAGGTGCTTACAGCTCGAAGGGCCCCAGTAAAATGGGTAAAGTGAGCATGCTTGGTGCCACTATGTCTATTTTATACTTATTCTGTTCTGCTCTCGGTTTTCAATATTCCCCGCCTTGCAAACAGCAGGCTATATTTCTCCTTTCGGGGGTTTCAGTTGGGGCCATGCTCTTATCATTTCTTCAGAAATTTGTTTCGCTGGATTTCAATCTTTGGCTGCAAGATATGACAAAACACAATATCAAGAACACTTATGTTTCTTATCTGACATTTTTTTCTGGGTATAAATAAAAGATCAGTATAAATTTAAGTCAAAGTGGCCTCGAATGCCCATGTGAAGGATGAGTTTGAAGAGAACTATGAACCATGGGACAGCTCCTCTGTACATTTTCATTGCTGGCTCAAAATTACCTTGGCACTGGGGCTTTGTGGGCCATTCATCATCCTTGAAAAATAATTAGTGTATTGATGATGGCAATCCAGATGCAATCCTTTTGAGAGCTTGACAACAATACAACAAACAATTGTTCTACATCGGTATTGCCTAAAAAGTGTCTGTTCAAGGGATAGACTACATGAAATAAGCAGCACTTTTCTCACAAAGATATTAATTACAAATATACTCAATCTATTTATCATTAAAGATGACAATGTGACATAACACAATAGTAATTATATTACTCACATCGCCTCGGGATCCTGTGTTATAAATCTTATGACATTGTCCATGTATACCGAACACCGTCCCAAAGGTATGATGGCATCCCAACATTGTCCTATTGATGTCCCATTTTTTTTCTGTTTGGCTCTTGTCAGAGGTCAGCCTCAAACAGCATGCAGTGGAATCAGGCGTTACTGTTGATGTCACATTGATGCATTACAAGGCCCAGGAGGTCAGGTCTCTGTAAACATACATTATCAAAACCCATAGAAGATGTGGGATTTTGACCCCCAATAGTTTAGGCCCCATCTACTGGGGGAAAGGGTCATGTGATGCCAGAGAGCAACTTTACAGCTGCAATGACTTTCTTGTTGCAAATGAAGAGGGTCAAGCAATCAAGCCTGGCTGGGCACCATGTCAGCGCCATTATCTTATGCTGTCTAAAATGATCAATGAGCCAAAATAAAATGATCACAATGTAAAATTGGCCTGGTAATGAAAATTGACTGTAGTAAATTTGTCCGGGGGAGGGGGGGGGTTAAAGAACTGCAATATCCCAAATGTGTAATTTAAACAAAACAACGGAAATATAAAGCTTTGTTTTGAGTGTCAAGCTATACTTAAGATACATGCAGTCACTCCTTGTGAAAAAAAAGAATAACCATAGCAACACAAAAAAGAGCCAAGGTTTGACATCAATTTAAAACATTTTAAAATTGGAATTTATTTCAAGAATAAAGGGAAAGCAACATTCACTGCAGCATTTTCTCCTGGTCTGAGACCATACCAGCATTTGTATTTAAATAACTTTCAGCAATACTGGAAGCCAGAAGGAAAGGCACATATAGGGGAACAGTACTGACATGAATGCATCCCAACCACTTAATAAATATGTGCATACATTCCTATTGTACCGATGTGTAAACATGTTGGCGCGATAATGGAACCCCATTTAACACTATTGACAAAAACAACATGAAAATAAATAGACATTACAATGAACTAAAGCGTCTTGTGAACAGACACTTATATAACAGGAGGAAAATCAAGCACATGCGGTAAACACCAAACAAAACAATAAATATACCCATGTTGAGGTTTGGAGAATAGGCTACAAAAAAGCTAGTTTGGCAAGTGCATGTGCTACAAGATTTATTGCTCAATTCTATCAAATAAGTACTAATGAAAGAATGTCCGTTAAATGATAATGGGATGCCTCGTCATAATGTTACTCCAGCTCATACAATTCATGTGTATCTCTAAAAGCAGATAGCTTAACTGAGATTCTTGTGTTGCCCTGTCGCCCTTCTTTATTCCACCTCCATGGCAGATTCATTGTGCTCAGCGTTTGGCTCCTCCGACTGCTCCTCTTGTGACTTGGGGCTGTTCTGGTCATCGGAGGCAGGGATGAGGGAGGTGGAAGGTGTCCCCGGCTCCTGAGTCTCTGCTTCATCGGACTCATCACCAAGTTTGCACTTCCCTAATGTAAAGAATAGGAAGAGTTATCAATGACAATTAGGGGTGTGACGATATATCGATATATATTGCAATACTTTCTCCCGCGATTCGATTATCGATATGCATTTGCAAAGTATTTATTTATTTTTTCATTTTTTTATTTTTATTAGTATCAATACTTAATATATGGCTACATTACGCATCTCCATTCCATTCATCATGAAATAAAGTGTATTTTTTCACATAACATTTTTATTTTATTTATGCCATAAATTGGCATATGGTATATTTCTGACCAATATATCGTTAATTGTCATATTGTGATAAAATCGTTATATTATTGTTATCATGAGCTTTGTATCGTATCATGAGGTACCCTTAGGTTCCCACCCCTAATGACAATGACAAGAAAGAGATTGTTTACATACAGGGGTTTATCTAAGTATGTTGCTTTTACCGACTAAAGGCACCTCCTCATCTACGTCAGCTGCAGGAGGAGGCGACTGCGGAGTGGGAGACATCATGTGCTCAGCTGGACTTTGTGGTAATCTAGGAGCCTGGGGCCGCATCTTCTTTGCAGGATTCAGAAAGTAACAATATGCACATCGGAAAGCTTGAAAAACAAAAAAAGATGCCATCAGTTTATGTCGCTGTGTATTATCTGTCAGACATAGATTAATAAACATGAATATAAAGCAATGACAAAACTGCCTGTGATGCACAAACCCTTTGGATTGATGTGCAGCACTGGTTTGCATATTCAATCTTACAGGGGTCGGCAGAGGAAAAGGCATTTAAGAGCCATATGATATACAACACTGCCAAGTGCTAGAGGGCAAACTAAGGCATAGAGTCTGATGGGGAATAACAAATAGTGTCTTACCAATGTACTCAAATTCCTCTTTTAGAGCCATACCATTATGAGACAGACACTGTTGACAGATAAGAGCATATCTATGACAGAAAGAGAAACATATTAAAATTGGCAATAAAACTATGTAAAAGTAATACAATTCACTATTCAGAGCTTAGAATGCGGATCCATTAAAGTGCATATAGAGCATTTATTTACATCAACTTTATCAAATGTGTTTTTCCTGATAGAAAGTAAATGAAGAGCAGTGCAACATCAGAATTACATGCGCAGAACTATTCTCTGCATGTTGTGTGCGTGTCTTTGCGAAACCTGTGCGTAACCTGTGCACGCAATAAATACACAGCTGAAGCTAAACTATGGAGCCTCAGGAAGTGTCCGTGTCTCCTCCGTGTCTCCCCTGTGTCTCCTCCTCAAATGCAACTAAACTCGCTAAATTAAAGCTGGGGTACGTCAATTTTCCCTTTCAATAACAGCTCATGTTTGTTGTTCCCAAAAGTAAAAGGATGTGAGCAAATCAAACAAATTTTAAGTACATTTGGTATGAATGACAATGTGTCATTACACTTGATGTCATTTAACTTCAATTGGAGTGGATAAAATGTTAAAAAACGCAATTAATCTTGAGTTAACTCACCATTTCTATGCGATTAATCAACTACAAAATTCAGCCCTAACATTAACGCAAGCCCATTTCAATTGCGGACGCGAGAAATGATTATGACTGAAAGACGCGTGGGTCATATTTTGGGCAGACGAGCGTCTGGCGGAACGGCACGTCAGCGCTCTTTATGCATGCCCCAAACATCTACCAAATGTCAGAAATCAGTCGCGCAACCTACGCGCCGCTGAGCAAGGCTTTTTGCTTCAAAAGTTGCATGCTGTGTCAAGGATTGGGGTCTATTCACCCCCTGGACCTTTCACACTTGGTATGGTCCACTCTTACCTTTTTCAGTGCACATGTGTGATACTTGGCTGTTCAGTAAAAGATTGCACGGCTGAAGTTTCCCTAAATTATACAGTGGGGCAAAAAAGTGTTTAGTCAGCCACCGATTGTGCAAGTTCTCCCACTTAAAATAATCACAGGTCTGTAATTTTCATCATAGGTACACTTCAACTGTGAGAGACAGAATGTGAAAAAAAAATCCAGGAATTCACATTGTAGGATTTTTAAAGAATTTATTTGTAAATTATGGTGGAAAATAAGTATTTGGTCACTTCAAACAAGGAAGATCTCTGGCTCTCACAGACCTGTAACTTCTTAAAGAAGCTCTTCTGTCCTCCACTCGTTACCTGTATTAATGGCACCTGTTTGAACTCGTTATCTGTATAAAAGACACCTGTCCAGAGCCTCAAACAGTCAGACTCCAAACTCCACTCTGGCCAAGACCAAAGAGCTGTCGAAGGACACCAGGAAAAGAATTGTAGACCTGCACCAGACTGGCAAGAGTGAATCTACAATAGGCAAGCAGCTTTGTGTCAACAAATCAACTGTGGGAGCAATTAACAGAAAATGGAAGACATACAAGACCACTGATAATCTCCCTCGATCTGGATCTCATCCCGTGGGGTCAAAATGATCATTAGAACGGTGATCAAATATCCCAGAACCACACAGGGGGACCTGGTGAATGACCTGCAGAGAGCTGGGACCACAGTAACAAAGGTTACCATCAGTAACACACTACAACGACAGGGAATCAAATCCTGCAGTGCCAGACGTGTCCCCCTGCTGAAGCCAGTGCATGTCCAGGCCCGTCTGAAGTTTGCCAGAGAGCACATGGATGATACAGCAGAGGATTGGGAGAATGTCATGTGGTCAGATGAAACCAAAGTATAATTGTTTGTTACAAACTCAACTCGTCGTGTTTGGAGAAAGAAGAACACCATACCTACTGAGAAGTATGGGGGTGGAAGCGTAATGCTTTGGGGCTGTTATTCTGCTAAGGGGACAGGACGACTGATCCGTGTTAAGGAATGAGTGAATGGGGCCATGCATCGTGAGATTTTGAGCCAAAACCTCCTTCCATCAGTGCTTTGAAGATGAAACGTGGCTAGGTATTCCAGCATGACAATGATCCCAAACACACGCTGTCCGGGCAACGAAGGAGTGGCCTAGCCAGTCTCCAGACCTCAACCCCATTGAAAATCTGTGGAGGGAGTTGAAAGTCCGTGTTCACTGCTCTCGAGAAGCTCTGCATGGAGGAATGGGCCAAAATACCAGCTACTGTGTGCACAAACCTGGTAAAGACCTATAGTAATCGTTTGACCTCTGTTATTGCCAACAAAGGTTATATTACAAAGTATAGAGTTGAATTTTCGTTAATGACCAAATACTTATTTTCCACCATAACTTACAAATAAATTCTTTAAAACTCCTACAATGTGAATTCCTGGATTTTTTTTTTTCACATTCTGTCTCTCACAGTTGAAGTGAACCTATGATGAAAATTAGACCTCTGTCATTATGTTAAGTGGGAGAACTTGCACAATTGGTGACTGACTAAATACTTTTTTGCCCCACTGTACATGGTCTCCGAGTCTCAATATAATGCATCACAGGGATGTTGGAGAAAACAACTCGTCGCACTCACTGCTGATTACTGGACGTTCACAAGGAATCACTTCTATCAAGAGTCCACTACCACAGCCCAAACAATGAAGTTATAGTTATTTTCACTGCACGTTATAGTCATGTACTCTGTAAACCCCAACTAACTGACTTGAATTGTCTAATAAAGGCTACTCTTTTTTGTTTGTTTTCATTCAAGTAATTTCTCCTACTGTACTGTATGTATGTTAGATATATACACTGTACAAAGAAAAAACAAAAGCAGGCAGAGATTGAGTAGTCTATATTAGACAATCCAAATACCGGCGCTTTCTTTCTGGAGAGGATTGGGTGAAGCTTTTTGCTTTTTGCCTAAACTAGATTATAGACAATAGTTTTATTTCAAAATAGAGCTTTTTGGCACAAAAGGGATTCCACAGCAAGCGTGGGTACCTGTTTCCAGGACCATCTCCAACCAGATACTCAATGACTCTGTCCACAGTGCCTCTTTCTCTTGGGAGAACAGGTCTGGCCAATGGTGGTCCAGGTGGATGCATGCCTGTTGTAGACAATAATTATTTGACATAGTTATTTCCAATAAGCACACAAAAACTTGCATGATTTATACTAAACTACTTCAAACGGGCTCTCAATTCAAACACATCTGAAATCCCCGTTAGATTATATTAATCACTGCTTACCAACACATCAAAAGTAATCATAGGAAGATGACTGGTCATTTATGTGAGCCTTGGCAGAGTCTTGGCACCCTGCTGGTTATTAATTTGCAAACATATGGAAACTCTGTGGTGACTCTTTGTATAAAATTGCTTTTCACTATATATTTCCAACAGAAACAGGCCATATCAAGTTATGTAAACCATTTGTGAGATACTCCCAGTGCCAAAGGCAATTTCTCCCAGCATTAAAAGACATTTAGTAAAATTTTAGCTCCATTGCCCAAAGAACAAACCCATGTCTGGCCAATTAATCATAGTTAATGTAATCTTTCTTTGGGCACATCTTGCGGATGGCATTGCACATAGCAATTACAGCCTGCTCCTTTCTCTGTAAATGCATTTTCTGAGACTTTGATCAACTTTGCATCTTTAGAATAAAGTAATCATAAATTATTATCAATGTTGTACATCTAATATCACAAAGGCCAAAGAACATAACATAAATAAACAATAATAATTGTAATAATTCCATCATTACACCTCTATTATCAGTTTCATTACCAGTAATACTTCAAGTCTGTATATACAATTATCAACTACAGAAACATGTAACACTGTTCTGATAACACACTGCAGGTCTTTGAGCAACAGGGGACAAAGAGGCAGAAGAGTAAATCACACCTTAATCGACCACATTATGATGTGGTCCCCCTGTGAGCAGGTACTCACCCACTCCTGGAACAGGTGTTCCTGGGGTCACAGGCCTCCTCATCAAGCTCTGCTGAGCAGCTACAGCCGACAGGCCTCTCTCTGGGGGTCCTCCAGGAGCAGAGAGAGAAGTTCGTCCAGAATGGGTGGGCCCAGAGGCAGGCGGAGGGCGGGCCGCAGCAATCCCAGGATTCGCCAACATCGTGGGAGTCTTCGGCACAATATTTCGATGCCTGAGTTCTAAAACAGCATGGCTTATTACTGTTGTTCAGGCATTTAGCAAAATGCATTGCTAACTAAAGCTTAAACTACCTTGTCCTGGTTTTGGAGTCATCATGGGCCCAGCTGGGGAGGACTCTAGTTCCTTTAGGAAGAAACCAAAAAAACGCAATGAATTTACGATATCCACAGTAGGTCTGTAACAAGTTAACAGATTAGTCATTTACCTAAATAATCATTCATTACAGCCCTAATCCACACCAATTGAAATAAAAAATGTAAATGACTAGTCAAATTATTCTAGTACAACCTACTGGTTGGTACAAAATTTTTGCAACTCAAATATTCACAAACTTACTTGACTGTACACCACAACAGCTGTGCCTGCACTCCTGATGTAACAGTACTTACTTTACATGTGACTAAAAAAACTGATATATATATTATATATATATATATAATATATATATATTAGGGCCGGGACTTTAACGCGTTAATTACGATTAATTAACGCCACAAAATTAGCGTGTTAAAAAAAATTGACGCATTTTAATTGCATATGTATTTTCCACCGCTGAACGTTCCTCGCGAATGAGTTTCAGACGGACCGATTATACTGGAGCGCCACCTGAACTCCGTGACTTTTCTTGTTCAAAAGTACATTATTACAAGCATAGACCAACTCTAACTCTGAGTGAGTTAGAGGCAGGAAAGAGTTCTGTGTGGAGCAATGGTGTGTGAGGAGGAGGAGAAGGAGCAGCAACTCCTGTGAGCGGAGGAGGAGCAGCGAGACACAGGTGTGTGAGCTGCTATTTGCTGATGTTTTAGTTCAGGGGTGCTCATTACGTCGATTGCGATCTACCAGTCGATCGCAAAGGTAGTATTGGAAGATCGCATTACATAAAAAAAATAAAAATAAATCCGTTTATGCATTTGCGTGTGGACAGAGGAGTTTTGCGCTTTTGCACGCGATAGTATGCCCCCAAAACAACAACAAACAAAACGTGCGACCTCTGATCACTGAAGCATGGATCATACTGCCTTAAAAACTGTACTGCAGCGGTTCACAGCAGCGATCCTCGATATCCACATCAGAGAGCAGCAAAGTGATCATGCACGCTCGAAAACAACCAAAACAGGAGCTAAACCAGGATCAAACCAGGGCTGAGGACTGGGGTCAATGCTTGTAAACATATGCCTTCACCATGGATCTATAATAACACGTCTTCACCCCGAGTTTCTACTATGACTGTAAGTGCCGCTACACTGTAAGTGACTACTACGATGACTGTAAGTGCAAGCTTTATAAGTAGCTTGCATGCTGAAAAAGTTTGAGCACCCCTGCTAGTTCGAATTAGAGTTTCGCTTTTCAGCCCGAGCCCGAGCAGGCCCGAGCCCGACCCGAGTACGGGCCGGGCTTGGGCCTCACTTCAGCGCTCAGCAGTCGGGCCGTTCCGGGCTCGGGCTCCTTTTTATTTTTCCTTTTTTTATTTTTTTTAATCAATATTTTTTATTATTTATGATTTTCATACATAATGATATGCATATATGTATTTTTTAATAATAATGTCCGTTGATTGACAACAAGTTATTAAAAAAGTTGATATATTTATCACCGTAACCGGCGTGTCCTACAGCCGCAGCAAGCCGTGAACACATCATCCCTGTTTTTCCTGTTGAATGCTACGGTCAACAGCGAACACACGGAACATAACAGAAATGGATCAGGTGGACGTACAAAACACATTCAGAAGTGGCTAAACTTGCAATTGGAAGGTGAGTGCGTACAACAAGGGAAATCAGATGTGTCGGGCTTCTGTTGGGCTCGGGCCTATTATACAACCTTAATTGGTCGGGCTTATACGGGCTCGGGCTTAGTATTAGCGGGCTCGGGCCGGGTCGGGCTTGATTTTTCAGGCCCGAACGAAACTCTAGTTCGAATGCACATATCAAAAACGTATTATAAGCTTTTGTACTCACTTCGAGTGCAGTGGATTTTGGGCTTAAGAAGTGTATGTTGTGGTCAGAGTGTGTGGAGGCGATGACTAAAACGTTATTTGATGGAAAGAAGTCTATCTGATCCTCCACAATTAATCATGTGTTTAAGTTTATGTATTCAGTCATTATTCAATGGTAAACTAAAAATCCATGTGAAAAAAATTACTTCACTGTTCTCAGGACAAATATTTATATGCGATTAATCGAGATTAATTAATTACAAAGCTTCTAATTAATTAGATTGATTTTTTTAAATCGCGACCCAGCCATAATATATATATTTATAAACTAATCAGTTTGTGTATATATAGAACTCACCTTTTACTGAAAGTAAAAGAGTGCATTAAATTGCCTTTATAACATTCCTATTGCCTGCTCAATATTCACACCTCCCCCTGTTCTACTCTAAGTATAAATACAGCTTTTGGGCCTCAGAGCTATGGTTGGACAGTCATTAAACAGCATCATGAGGCCAACCCTTGTGCTCCCCTTGGGTCAAAATGAACCTTAACCAATGATAAAAAGTAGAAAAGAAATACCCTAATTATAGTCTAAAGTTAGGTTGATTTTTTTTTAGGGCATTATTGTTATTATGTGACTGTGGCGGGTCAACGTGAGTAGCAAAAGTTTTAAAGCGGTAAGAATGGCTCAGTTGGTAGAGCATTGACCTTTGAGCCTGAAGGTTGTGGATTCGATCCTCACGAGACCTTCTCCCCCGACCTCATCTCTACTGAGACACTTAACCCCACTTTGCCTGAAGCCCCCGCTGAAAGACCAAGGCATGCTCTCATCGACAGAGCAGCCATCCTCCTGTGGACTCACCACCTGCAGGAGGATCAGTGAGGGGCTGCTTTGTGAATTCCAGAAATTGATTAATGGGAAGAAAATGGAGGGATGGATGAGTTCTACCAAGATTTCTCTAGCAAATGTCTCTAACACTGTTCAAACCATCATTCAGAAATGGAAGGAGTATGTACTTACTGTACCAACTAACTACTGTGCCTTGCGAAAGTATTCGGCCCCCTTGAACCTTTCAACATTTCAGGCTTCAAACATGAAGATATAAAATTTTAATTATTTGTCATGAATCAACAACAAGTGGGACACAATCGTGAAGTGGAACGAAATGTATTGGATAATTTAAACTTTTTTAACAAATAAAAAACTGAAAAGTAGGGCGTGCAATGTTATTCGGCCCCTTTACTTTCAGTGCAGCAAACTCACTCCAGAAGTTCAGTGAGGATCTTTGAATGATCCAATGTTGTCCTAAATGACTGATGATGATAAATAGAATGCACCTGTGTGTAATCAAGTCTCCGTATAAATGCACCTGCTCTTTGATAGTCTCAGGGTTCTGTTTAAAGCGCAGAGAGAACCATGAAGACAAAGGAACACACCAGGCAGGTCCGAGATACTGTTGTGGAGAAGTTTAAAGCCGGATTTGGATACAAAAAGATTTCCCAAGCTTTAAACATCTCAAGGAGCACTGTGCAAGCAATTATATTGAAATGGAAGGAGTATCAGACCACTGCAAATCTACCAAGACCCGGCCGTCCCTCCAAACTTTCATCTCAAACAAGGAGAAGACTGATCAGAGATGCAGCCAAGAGGCCCATGATCACTCTGGATGAACTGCAGATAACTACAGCTGAGGTGGGAGAGTCTGTCCATAGGACAACAATCAGTCGTGCACTGCACAAATCTGGCCTTTATGGAAGAGTGGCAAGAAGAAAGCCATTTCTCAAAGATATCCATAAAAAGTCTCGTTTAAAGTTTGCCACAAGCCACCTGGGAGACACACCAAACATGTGGAAGAAGGTGCTCTGGTCAGATGAAACCAAAATCGAACTTTTTGGTCACAATACAAAACGATATGTTTGGCGTAAAAGCAACACAGCTCATCACCCTGAACACACCATCCCCGCTGTCAAACATGGTGGTGGCAGCATCATGGTTTGGGCCTGCTTTTCTTCAGCAGGGACAGGGAAGATGGCTAAAATTGATGGGAAGATGGATGGAGCCAAATACAGGACCATTGTGGAAGAAAACCTGTTGGAGTCTGCAAAAGACCTGAGACTGGGGCGGAGATTTATCTTCCAACAGGACAATGATCCAAAACATAAAGCCAAATCTACAATGGAATGGTTCACAAATAGACGTATCCAGGTGTTAGAATGGCCAAGTCAAAGTCCAGACCTGAATCCAATCGAGAATCTGTGGAAAGAGCTGAAGACTGCTGTTCACAAACGCTCTCCATCCAACCTCACTGAGCTCGAGCTGTTTTGCAAGGAAGAATGGGCAAGAATTCCAGTCTCTCGATGTGCAAAACTGATAGAGACATACCCCAAGCGACTTGCAGCTGTAATTGCAGCAAAAGGTGGCGCTACAAAGTAGTTTCAGTTTTTTATTTGTTAAAAAAGTTTAAATTATCCAATAAATTTCGTTCCAACTTCACGATTGGGTCCCACTTGTTGATTCTTGACAATTTTTTTTTTATATATCTTTATGTTTGAAGCCTGAGATGTGGCGAAATGTTGAAAGGTTCAAGGGGGCCGAATACTTTCACAAGGCATTCTAAGTACATACTACAGATTCCCCAGCTCAGCAGCAGTACTTCGCAGCTCTCCTTGTTCGAGAGCGAAGGCAACCATGCTGAGTTGCAGGAATCTGTACATGGGACACAAATCTGGCCTTTATAGAAAAGCAAAAAGAAAGTAATTATTGAAAGGGCATAAGTATCCCGTTTGAAGTTTGCAGAAGTCATATGGGGGAAACACACATGGGGAAGAAGGTGCTTTGGTCAGATGAGACCAAATTAAATTAATTACCCAAAATTAACCTTTTGGTTCAAACACAAAACGTTATGTATAGCGCAAAACACTGCTCATCGTCCCAAGTGCTCCATCCCCAGTGTCAAATATGATGCAGGCAGCATCATGCTGCCTGCATCATGGAAATGGAATAAACTTTCCGTCTCAAGATGTGCAAATGTTGTGGAGCAGGGTTCTCCAACCTTTTTCGATTGGAGAGCTACTTTTATGAAACAGCATTGCCAGAGAGCTACTCATTTTAGCAGTCGTAATACAATTAGTCTTTATAATAACTACAGCTAATCAGAACACACATGCATAATATACTCTTATACTGTATAGTAGTCCTGCAGATTTATAGATACAATAGATATGTAATAACTCAAAAGTTAAGTATTCAGGATCATGTGTTTATTCATGAATCCTTAAGGCGCGTTCAGACCAAAAGCTTCAAAAAGCTTTTGACGCACTTCAACTGACGCCGGGATAGTTTTGTCATTTTGGTGCTTGAAGCTTTTGACGCGCCTGACGCCGGTGGGAGGAGCTTCTCTGTTGTCTGTAGTCAGGACAGCGGTGGATTTTTCAATGAGCAGCGAGCCTTTATTTGTTATATAAAAGCAAAATAACGTTGTTGTAGGGCTTCAACAAAACGTGTTTCTGGGTTCACCACAGACTTGAGAGGCTGCAGTGTTTGCAGTGTTTGCAGAGTTCCGTCATTTACTCCAGGAGCTGCGTACGGAGGAGTCTCGCTTTCAGCGGTATTTCCGTATGTCACTCGCCCAGTGTGAGTTCTCAAACCCCGGCTCTCGCCCGCCTCTCCCCGGCTCTCCCCGGCTCTCGCCCGCCTGGAGCTGCCTTGCTTTGAGCCAGACTCATCGTCAGCCTGTTCTTATTTTAAATAAACTACGTTTACTACACAGCATGTGTACAATGATTTTTGTTACTCAGAACGTTACTACTCATACAAATAATATTACTAATAACAATAATGACAATAAAACAGCAGCAGCAGATACATGACTTCTCTTCATGACAGAGACAGACCCTCTGCTGCTCCTCGTCTCCTGATTGGTTGAAGCCCGCGTCAAAGCTTCAAAAGCTCAGCTTTGCTCAGCTTCGGCGTCAAAGGGATTGTTGTGATACGCGAGCGTTTCACGCGTCAAAAGCTTCAAGTGAGCGCGTATTACGCGCGACTTTTGAAGCTTTTGACGCGCGCCAAGTGACGCCGGGCCCCTCGGCTTCACCTGACGCGCTTCACCATTCACTTTCAATGCAAACCTGACGCTTTTGACGCCGAAGTTAAGTCCGGTGTGAACGCCCCTTTAGGGATCTACCTGAAAAGGGGGTGGCGAGCTACTGGTAGCTCCCGGGCCGCAGGTTGGAGACCCCCTTTATAGAATCATACCCAACAATCATTCACAAAGTATTAACTCATGCTGTATGAATACTTGTGCAGGCCCAACTTTTCTGTTTTCTATGTATTTATTTATTTTTTATAACAGAATTGGGTATTCCTTTACTTTCAATTCACTGTGGTGTGTTACTTTTGTGTGAACTTTCAGTAAAAACAAAATGTGCAGAAGTTCTGATTTTCTATTAGCGTTTTCAACCAATTAAATATTTCATCGTAATTAATTGCATTAATTTCATAGTTAACATCTTCTGAGATAGAACAGAACTGACAGCACAAATAAATATATATACTAGTTATCAGCCTCCTTGATAATATTTATTGTATTGGGCCTGAAAAAAAATAACCCATGGTTGTCACTTTACCTACATGGATCCATGGAATTACAAAACATTACTTAGAACATTATCCATGGCCATTAAATGTAACTGCATTGTGTCAAGGTGTTATACGGAGCAATTGCTTAACTAAGGTGAACATTGCCTTTTCTTAAAACAATTGTTTATATTTAGTTCTTGGGCCTTAGTGGCGCTTTAAAACTTACCATTGTTTTCTTTGAATCTGGATCAAATCTCTCCAGGATCATTTTTGCAGTTTTATATGTTTCAGTTTCCATTACTTCCTCAAGCTGAAAATAAACAAACCATATAAGCACATATAGGTTATGTAACATTTCTTATCATCTTGTTCACAATGTTTCACTTTTCACTTGCGTGCCTAAAACTACGAACAGATAAGTTACAACAGCGAAACAATTTTACTATAAAAAGGAACTTAAGATTCACAAAATGTTTACTGGATGATATGAAGAATAATTACATTCACTACTTCGATAATGGAGAGTGAAAATCCATCAGCTCTAATTATTGGAAGTTATTAGACTTGACAGATGATGACAAGCAATTTCTCAGATGTATCCCCTTCTTGCTCCAAATGCCATTATTTAAAGTGACATTAAAGTAGTTAAGACACAGTGTAAATAGTGGTGGTATGGATTTTAGAATAACAAGTATTCTGCTAGTTAACACTGTGTGGATGAATTAAGTCTTTACTGTCCTTCAGAAGCATCCAACAAAGGTTCTGTGCACTTTAATATTATGCTTCTCTGCATTAACAAAGTGTTAACTAAAAATCCATAAAAAACTGACAGATGTAACTTACAATTTTTCTTTTTTGTCCCTTAAGATCCTCCAACTTTTCATCTACAGAAAGAAAAAATCAAGTTACAAAGTAATAATGCAACAGCAACAATTACTTTTTTCTTTGACAAATGTCCTTACTATTTCTTTCTGTTCTTCGAGAGAAAACAAACACGAGAAACTTTCTAAGTAACCAGACTCTACAGAAAAGAAAACAACAATATTAAAAACAATGGCAAGAGTGATCACCCAGCTTTGTCCTCATACTTACAGAAGAGGAAAAAACAAAAAAGGCAGACATAATATGAGCCGACCCATGAACTGCTCTGGTAGGAACCAAAAATACACTACCACACATGTTAAAAGGTAAAGTATTGAAGAGTAAAGCAGGAGGCGGCCAACCCAGATTTTCAGCTGTCGTTGATTTTGTGTACTGTATTCCTCAAGAGCCTGGATTTCCTGCAGAAAAATACATATATTAAAAAAAAAAAAAAAAAGGTGTATAGACAATTGTCTGAATTTTAAATATTTGTTTTGAATGTTTTTATTATTATTAATATTATTGTAGTAGTTTAACAGTAACTTAAATAACACTGACGACTATTAAATAAAAATGTAAAAATAACCATGGGGGAAATGAATATGTTGCAAGAGTTATAAAAGTTATAATCTTATTTCAGTTGGTGCCTCTTTTTATATTTTAAAAATGTAAACTGCATAATCAAGACGTTGGTCATTGGCCCTTAAAATAGACAGCAAACAGAAAGAGGTGCGCTGGTTGTTTCTGTGGTTCACATGTGTGACTGTCACTCCAACCACAAACTCTCTACGTACGAGTATGAGCCGAATGTGTGACAAATACGGTTTTCTTCTATACACAATTATGCAAAAAAGATGTATACTAAATTACTTTCATTACCCAAATAAAAGAAGTCCATAATTATTAACCAAAGAACACATGAATTTCCTAAAAGAACAAAATGTGTGACAATTGATATGGTCAGAATGAGTACATCACTACATTGACTTCTCCCATAAAACAAACTTATATTCTTCTTTATTGTGCAGAACAAATCAAGCCTCTAATTTCAATGTATGTGCTCTTGCTTGACCAGGTCTCAAAATAACACTAGCTTAGCAGCAAAGAGGACAGCAAAGCCCAAGCCATCTGCTAACCGGGAAATTATTTTACATTCAGGCCCACTTAGTCTGCGTTTTCTACGAGTTATGATTTCTCTGATCAAAACATTACCTTTTCAATTCCTTCCAGAACTTCTACAGTGGACTGTTTTGTCTAAAGGGATACAAATCAGAAATACATGTAAGAAATATTTACAGAGATGATAAACATTCTCAAACATCTGCCACAAGGAAAAAGGGAATACAAACTATATATTGAAGTTAAGCTTGTTCCAATTATTAAACGTAAACATTCACAATAGATGTGTTTATACTGAGTAAGAAATAAACGAATGAAGCAGGTTTTAAGTAGATGGCTGGCCAACACCATACTGTGGAAACGTAAAGGTACTTCATACACACCCTCCATCGGGATAAGACACCCCCCATGGTGCAGAATGTTTTTCAGTAAACTTGGCTGAAATAAAATACAGACATATCATTACAAAACAGTACAGTGTATGGTTTGGGCTAGTCTTATTTTAATACTACAATTATTACTTCTATTAATAAGAGTCGTATGAAAACACTCCTTAACTACATTCTTCACAACTGTGTCATTTCTTTTATTGCACAGGAAAACTAGAAATACAGGAGTTATAGCTTGGGGCTACATTTATCAGTGCACTTGTGCATCCCATAAGCTTTAGAGTTCACGACAGGTACCACACATCAGGTTTTACCAACATATTCCCAATGTGATCTGCATAGTGCCGAAAGTAAAATGTGAGATGACAGGATTAGGTTAACAATGCTAGCAAAGTTAGCAAACTTATGTTACAGTCAAAGCAGAGAGTCATTGACCAATGCACGTTGTGGTCATATCAATACAGGTTTGCCGTCTCTAATGTTTACATAGTATCATCCATGAGGTAAGTTCTCCATTGTAATATTCAATAAATAGTTAACCCTTGGCATTAGCATAGTCTACCGGCTGGGATGGAAGCTAGCGTTAGCTGTTAACTTTGCGAGTTAGCTAGCTAACGTTAGCCAGACACGCTAGCATAATAGTAACTTTTGCAACATTTTTAGGTTTAAGGAGTGATGCAAGGTGCATCAATGTAATTGGTAATGCAAAATAATTACCTTCTAAAGGCTGCTTGTGGTTCAGGATCGCTCAGTAACTCCTGTCTGTACATGCAGTACAGAAGAGGGTGTGTGGAACAAGATGGGGGAGTGGACTGTCCGCTGTAACCATGGGTGAAACAGCTGCGTGGCTTCAGCAGTGTTAGGTCACTTACTCAAATATGGCAATATAGTTATATTACTAGTCACTAGGATAACATTTGAAATTTAAAATGTATCTGAGTGTACAGTGCATTGAACGCCCAGAAGTTTTATAATGTTCTCAAATAATTGCAAACAGCGTGGAAAACAAAGAAAATGTGTCTCATATTAAGTCTGCGTGTACTTTGATTGTAACTAATAATATTTCCGTTTTCCTCTTTTGCAATTAGTTACTTATTGTTCTTTTTGTTATAATAGTGTACATGAATCAACATGTGTCCATGTGAATAAGCCAGATTTAGTCATGGAGGCTATCTGTCGCATGGAAGGTTGATGTTACAGCCATCAACAAACACACAGCAGAACAGTTATTAAAACAAGAACATGCATGTGAAATTCAGATCCTGTCTGACCTCTGAAGCTAATCAGTCCAGGGCCTGGTTTGTACTGCAATGGAATACCTCTGGGAACAGCAGGTGCCACAGCAACTGCGGCTGTAAAATGCCAAACTGCCATTGTGTCCTCCGGCAAGACACTTCACCCACATTACTTAGAATGAGTATTATGTGTGTGTGAATGATTGGTGGTGGTCGGAGGGACCAATGGCACATACTGGTTGCCTCTCTTAAGTGTGCCCCAGGGCAGTTGTGGCTACAGTCGCAGTTTATCACCACTGTGTATGGAGTGAATGAAAAATGGCATGTGGCGTGTCTTTGAGTGTCTGAAAAACCGATGCATCATTATTATTAAGAACATCAACTGAAACACAGATTATTAGTTCACAGTTCACACTGTGACTGTAGCTTTGAATGTTCATGTGCCTCAGCTTGAAAAACTTTGTGAAGGTTGGAATGTTCCATATGAGCTGGGACAGTGTTCCACAAGTGTGCGGCTCTCACAGAGAAGCTCATCTGTCCAAATCTTGTCTTTCTAAATGGAACATTACAGTCCCCTCTGTGCCTGTGTGCCTGCCTTACACTCTGCTTCACATGGATAAACTCTTGAAGAGGACCTGTTCCATGAATAATTTAATACACAATAAATCTAATGGATTTCAATTATATTTAGAAGAGCAATGTGAATGAATGTTAATCCCAATTTTTGGGTCCTTTTATCAATCGCTGCACTCACACTGTTATCTAAGATCTGTGCCTAACTTTAAATGTCCCACTTTGGTAGATGATGTGCTGAGAGTTTTAGCTAGTGGGAGACAAGCTCCTGGAGGGGTGCATTCAGTTGAATGACCAAATCTGGAAAAATAGTTGATTTTCCAGATTTTGGTAAATTTCCCATGAACACAGCATGGGTTGTTTCTGCCATCGTTATGGCAACACTGTAAAAAAGTAGGCATAGGTCTCAATCACTTTTTTGACCGTGATGTCAAAACAGGATTTGGTGCAAAATGTACAACTTCAGCAAAAACTAGTTTACCCCCCTCGCACCATATAGGTAGTGCACCCGCCAGCTGCATCATAATTCACTGTCCATCCTTCCTATCTTGCAAGCAAAATTTTACCTCGTCCACAGTCATATCTCCAATGTTCAATGCTCTCTTCATGCTAGCATTCCATTCACACTGTGGTCTACCTCTTGGTCTATTACCACTCATGCAACTATTCATCACTCTCTTGAGCACAATCCTCTCCTCCTTCCTACTTTATCTGTCTTCATTATTAGGATTTTCTCTGTAATCATTGCTATTCACCTGTTGTACCATTGTCTGTTTCACGGCTTGACGATGGGACCCCTGAACCCGGCCTCCTCCATTGGTCTGTGGGCTTGTGGGCTGCACCCTTCCCTGCTTGGGAGATGCTTCAGTCCTTCATCGCACCTGTCCTCGTTCTGCTGCCTGAGTCCTACACCGTGTGGCCTTGGTCCTCGTTCTGTAGACTGGTGTCACATGACCAACGTAAGGATCAACGCAAGACCCTTGCGCTACCACCCGTGCACCAACGGATTTTTCTAACTTTGCAGACGGCAGCGCAGAGAAGGTTTGTTGTGATTGGCCCGTCTGTGATTACGTTTTGGATGGAAGCAGGGAGCGGCTGTGGGGGAACATGGACGAGGCACTTGTGAGCAGATTGCTTCGTCTATAGCACTCAGTCGCAACACTTTTTCTTTCAATCAAAATTCTTCCATACAACTTTCCAACTCAACAGACTAATTATTCCGCTATAATTCCCACATTCAAAGTTATCATCCTGCTCCTTATAAAGCGGTACAATACATGCCTCACATCCTTCACTTGGAACCATACAATTCGTAGAACATGAATTAAACCGTCTCACTAACCATGCAATCACTGTCACAGCCCTCTTTTAACACATTCAGCAGCACAATCATCCATACCAGACACTTTACCCTCTTTCAACCTCTTCACGGCATTGCTCACTTACTCCTTACTAATACTTCTATAATTCAGGTCACCCATTCTTCTTTTCCCATCTAATCTCATATTGCAACCACTTTTGCTTCCCTGTCATCCACCTCATTAAGAAGTCTATCAAAAAACTCCTTTAAGTTTAAGTGGCTTCCACTGACTCTGTACTCTTAGGTGCAGATAAAAAAGGCTTCTATCATGATGCCATGAAACAGACAATGGGACAGTAGGTGAATAGCAATGAACAGACTACAGATGAAGTCATAATGATTACAGATAAAGTAGGAAAGAGAAGAGGATAGTGCTCAACCTTACCTTTCCTATAGCAAAGTGTCTCCAGGAGCTGCCTGGACTGGGAATATGTTATTTTACTTAAAGTTTTATTTCTAAGTCCTACCTACCTAGTTTAGTTTAATTTGTTAAGGACAATGTGCAGTTGCACCCCCTGGAACACAGTCTCCATGTAAACGGGAGGTGGCAACCGACACCCAACTATCTTGTTTTACTGCCGCAACGTCTCCGTCTAAACGGGGCCTTAGTGTCAATACACATTTGAAGTCTCCCCAAAATAAAACTGAAGTCACAAGTCCTATAAAAATAATAAGTGCCACCCCCAGACATTCACCAGAGATCTGGAAGAGCCATGTCTCTTCACCACAGTTATTGTCTCAACACGTGGTTAATAAAGAGAAGCCCACCAGTGATGTCGAACTGGATTTTCTATTTGGAAAATCTCCAATTCAACTAGAGTGGAAGGAGTGAGTCATCTCCAAACTCGAGAAAATATCTGCGGAATTTGCACGTCACAACCTTGACTTTGAATGTACAGGCCATGTGAAACATCACGTCCGCCTCAGCGACGAGACCATTCAGCGCCTCATGGAGAAGTGCCTTACTGAGGTCTTAGCGTTTATCGACAACTTGATTATCTTCTCAGACTCCTCATAAGAACATTAAGCTGTCTGTTGAGAGTCCTCTGCCCTCTTCGCAATTTTGGCTTGAGCTGTCAGCAGAGACGTGCAGGTTTTTCAAACTTCAGTGTGCTATCTCGGCCATATTGTTTCAAAGGACGGGGTTGAGACAGATCCTGACAAGGTAAATGCCTTAGAATCCTGGCCAGTTCCAAAAACCCTGAATGAACTGAGGTCCTTCTTAGGATTTGCTGGTTACAACTGCAGGTTTATCAATAGCTACGCTTTGGTGGCCAAGCCGTTAAATGATTTGACCAAGAGATATGCTCCAACCCAAGCTATCCAACTCATAAACTGGACATTCTGGCTTTAAAATGTAGTGTGAGTGAAAAATCCATAATTATCTTTATGGAACCAAGTTTATTGTAGTAACAGACAACCATCCATTAACTTACATCTAGACTTGCTTTAGCTACTTACGACTTTAAGTTGCGGTATCGTGCAGGCAGCCATAACAAGGATGCAGATGCTCTGTTGGAAATGGTCAGACATTTCACAGATGAACATGTGTATAATCCTGGCAGTACTGTCGAGTTGTCTCCAGATGTTGTCACCTTTATATGCAACAGCTGTCTGTTGAGGGGCCAAAGACCTAAAGAGTCCACCAGAAACTGCATGACACTGGTTGAGTCACCAAGTATGTCTGTCAGGGTCATTCCAGATGTCTACACCAGTGGGGGGCGGGTCCCGGCTCAAAAGTGGCCAAAATGACGTGCGCTGACATGCTTGCAATACCACCCCGGGCCGATGGGGGTGAACCCGGAATAAGAATTAGCCAATGCTAACATATAGCATTTGCTGACCACTCAAAAACGTCTTTACAGGATGGTGCAAAAGTTGGCTCTTGGCCCAAAGCTCCGTTCCACATGTGTGTCAATGCTGAGGGGAGTGAATTTTTTTGGACCACTCTGGTTTAGTCGCTGTGAATTTTTGAAGGCACTCGTTCAAATGAATGGGGCTCTTGCCGGCTGACGCATGCTCAGATGCGTTTTTTCACAATTTTCTTGTGGGCCGGACCACTATCGGCCATTTTGGATAGCTCCAGTAGAGCACAATTTTTGGCCCGTTAGTTTGAACGGCGGAGATAGGCGTGACTATGTCCGTTAAACAGTCTATGGTCTAAACCAGTGAGTCTAACCCAGTTGTTCCGACCTTCACTCATCTCAAACTTAAGGAGAAGCAAAGAGCAGACTCCAGTATCGGTGAGGATATCCATCAACTGGAAACTGGTGAAACAATTTCTCCAACTGTGAGGAAAGAACTACCAGAACTTGCTCTTCTGTTGCAAGAGTTAAACCGCCTTGAATTACAGGACAATGTATTATACAGAAGAAGGCAAGAGGGTGAAAACATGTCATTTCAATTGGTGTTATCCGAAGAGTCTCGCAGATATTGAAACAAAAAGAAAAACATGTAATTGTTGTATACAAAGGAAAGCTCTTCCCGAACGAGCTGCACCGCTGGTGAACATTCTGACCGGTAGGCCACTCGAGTTCATATGCTTGGACTATTATCTCTCGAACCCGATAAAAGCAATACCAAAGACATGCTGGTACTCACCGACCACTTTACAAAGTACGCTGTGGCATTTTCAACTGCTAACCAAAAGGCAAGAACTGTCGTGAAGTGTCTGTGGGAGAATTTTATCTTGCAGTATGGAATTCTTGAGCGCTTGCATACGGACCAAAGTCCAGAGTCCCATCTGATCAGGGAGCTCTGTGACCTTGCTGGCATTAAAAACACCAGAACCACACCATACCATCCTCGTGGCTACCCAGTCGAATGGGTTATTTCTACCTGAGATGTTGCTGCAGTACAGTATGCATGGTTTTGCACTGGTCCAGACCAGGGCGGAGAGGATTCATGGTCCGAACCAAGCGGATCAGTTGAAAACCCACTGGATGAATGCAAACTTTTTGAAAAACGCTAATAACGCATTTAGAATTTTACCTTGGACTAGAGCAGAGAAAATGGTCCGAACCAAGCGGCTACTCCACCTTGTGACCTGTCCTGCTCCACCCAGCGGCTACTCCACCTCTGCTGCTGTGACTCGTCACACTCCACCTCTGCTGATGTGAGTCGTCCTGCTCCACCCAGAGGCTACTCCATCTCTGCTGCTGTTACCCGTCCGGTTCCACGTCCAGGCTACTCTATTGTTAGCTTTTTAGAATGATCAATTATATTTTTTATTTTTGCTTCTACTTTACACCTGAATTTCTCCTACGGGGATCAACTAATATTTATCTATCTATGTTGGGAACATAATGTGAAGCTCCGTAGTAAACACAAACTGGAGGATAAACAGAGAAAACACACAGGATAAACGGAGAAACACACTTAAACACTGCTTAAGCGTGCAGGTGTTTTTCCAGAACATGCACTCTACACAGAGATATTTTACTTCCATGTGGGTTTTTGCCAGAAACCCAAGAGCGAGAACGGCCATCTACACCTGTTTTCAGACCTCAAACAAGGAGTTTGAAGTCAGAAAACAGTTTTGCAGTTCAAACCGAGCATCAGAATGGGGACGAAAGGTGATTTAAGTGACTTTGAACGTGCCATGGTTGTTGGTGCCAGACGGGCTGGTCCGAGTATTTCAGAAACTTCTGATCTACTGAGATTCTCACACACAACCATCTCTAGGGTTTATGGAGAATGGTCCGAAAAAGAGATAATATCCAGTGAGCGGCAGTTCGGTGGGCAAAAATTGCCTCGTTGATGCCAGAGGTCAGAGGTGAATGGCCAGACTGGTTTGAGCTGATAGAAGGCAACAGTACAGTAACTCAAATAACCACTTGTTACAACCAAGAAATGCAAGAGAGCCTCTCTGAACACGGAACACGTCAAACCTTGAGGCAAATGGGCTACAGCAGCCGAAGACCACACTGGGTGCCCCTCCTGTCAGCTACGACTCCGTGAAGCTGATCAAGTTTGCGGACGACACCACCCTCATTGGACTCATCTCCAACAACGCTGAGTCCGCCTACAGGAGGGAGGTGGCCCGGCTGGTGTCCTGGTGCAGTGGTAACAACCTGGAGCTGAACGCCCAGAAGACAGTGGAGATGATTGTGGACTTCAGGAAGAGCACAGTCCCCCCGCCCCCACCCTCCCTGATGGACTCCCCCATCACCTCTGTGGAGTCCTTCCGTTTCCTGGGCACAACCATCCCCCAGGACCTCGAGTGGGAGCCGACCATCAGCTCCCTCATCAAGAAGGCCCAGCAGAGGATGTACTTCTTGCGACAGCTCAGGAAAGCCAAGCTGCCTGCACAGATGTTGGTCCAGTTCTACACGGCCATCATCGAGTCCATCCTCACCTCCTCCATCAGAATCAGAATCAGAATCATTTTTATTGGCACGTAAGTAACAGGAAGTCACAGACTTGGAAATTGCTTTGGCTCAGTGCAACAGTCAGAAAGAGACAACAAAAAACAAAGAATAAAAAACACATCTAAAAAATAATTTTAAATTTTAAATAGAGTTACAGTTACTATTTACAATATACAAGTGCACAATGTAAGGTGACAGCAGTACAGTGAAGTAAAGTGACGTATGATGGGCAGTAAAGGGCGGCACGGTGGCCTCTCAGCAAGAAGGTCCTGGGTTCGAATCCCGGTTGGACCAGGGCCTTTCTGAGTGGAGTTTGCATGTTCTCCCCGTGTCTGCGTAGGTTTCCTCCGGGTGCTCCGGTTTCCTCTACCATTAAAAATATGTACAATAGATGTGCCTCCTGTACTGGCACCCCCAATCCCAAAAATCACAATTGTAAACCGCTTTGAGACTCTGATGTGCAGTGAAAAGGCGGTATATAAATAAAGATTACTTACTTACTTACAGTAAAGTGACTTCATAAAGGGCGGGGGGACAGGTTAAGAAGTGTTCAAGAGTCCAACAGCAGAGGGGAAGAAACTGTTCTTGTGGCGGGAGGTTCTAGTCCTGATGGACCGCAGCCTCCTGCCTGAGGGGAGTGGTTGGAATAGTCCATGTGTTAGGGAGGAGTTGGACTGTATTATGCTAATTCAAGGAGGGGTCAGACGTGAAACAAGATGGGGCGTCGGTCAGAACGCAGGGAAGGAAAGATGGGGAGAGACCAGGTTGAAGTTCAGGTATTTTATTGCAGCCGCCACTGCTGCACAGGTTGCTTCACACAAACACACAGTCTGCAAATACAGATAAATACAATGAATAATCAAACATATTATTCAATAACTTTTACAGAGAAAAATGTTCTTATAAAGCATGCTCACTTAAATACACGCTCTTATTAGTACAAACAATTAATATCAATAAACAGAACATACATAACCAGCATTAAATGGCTGCATAATGAAGTTCCCTGAACTTAATGCTGGCGCAGAGTAATGGCGCCCTCTAGCGGCCGCGGAAGGTCATTACATTACCTCGCGGCACAAACGTGACACATTCTTACTAAGATTCAACATTAAACAACTGCATATGCTCCAGAAATGGTGAGAACTTACATAGATACACTGCAATGAAGGTACACACATAACTAGCTTGTCACAAACTCTCACTACAGTAAACTCCACTCGAGGCGAGGGGCGCATTTACACATGAACCAGACCGTCGTGTTTACAGCGAGAAAAGGTAAATAGCACAACAATATACAACATTTAACACTCACTTTCATCAGTGACTGAGTTTGAGGTAGCAGTGGGCTGGAACTTCCCACAAAGTGAGCTAACTGTAGGACACAACTTAGCTGCCGCTACAAGAACCGCGAAACGCAACGAGCCAGGCAGTCACGTAAGTTACGTAAGTCACGTGACTCCCCTCACAGGGCTGAGCCTTTATTACAGCCGCCCCCAAATGTGCTAGGCACATTTGCTCCAAATGAAGGCGAGTCAAAAACTAAAGGAGTAGAAACTATTCTTCTTCCGAAGGAAGCGCTGGCAGCATCACTAAACGCGCCACAGGTCGAGTGTAAACATGACCATTCATCTCTACATCTGCGGACCGAACACATCCATCTGCACTACGATGTACATTTACCACATGTCCTATGGGCCAGGAAGATCTAGGTAAGTGAGGCTCAACTAACATCACAACAGCATTGTCCAGTAGCTCAGGGGAAACTGCCTGCCACTTCTGTCGAGTCTGTAGAGTTGGGAGGTATTCACGGATAAACCTTGTCCAAAACTGGTCAGCTAACACCTGACAGTGTCGCCAACGTCTGCCACTCACGATCTCTGTCTCCGGGTAAACAACCTGAGGTAATGACCCATCCGGCCGCCCCATCAAGAGACTGTTGGGGGTCACAGGGTCAATGTCGGCCACGTCTGCAGAGGTGTAGCCTAGGGGTTTGGAGTTCAGGATTGACTCCACTTCTAATAGTACGGTGAAAAGAACGTCTTCCGGAACAGGTTGAGCCCCAACACAGGCGTGTAGAGCTGTCTTCACCGAACGGATCTCTCGCTCCCATACTCCCCCGAAATGGGGAGCGGCCGGGGGGTTGTACTGGAACTTTATCTTTTGGGAAGCAAGCTGCTGTTGCAGGGTTGGCACCATCTCGGCGAAGGCCTCTTGGAGTTCACGCTCTCCTCCCTTGAAGTTCGTCCCTCGATCGGACCACAGCTCAGCAGGAGTCCCACGACGAGCAATGAATCTGCGGAGCGCCATCAGGTATGCGTCGGTATCCATACTTCTCAGAAGGTCTAGGTGCACGGCTCTCGTTGTTAGGCACTTGAAGATTATGCCCCAGCGCTTCTCCTGACGTCTCCCCACTTTCACCAGCATTGGCCCGAAACAGTCAACACCAGTGGAGTAGAACGCTGGCTTAAACAAACGAAGACGAGCAACGGGAAGGTCGGCCATTTTGGGGATGGATGGCTTGGCTCTCCAGCGTCTACATTCTGTGCAAGCATGTTGGTGTTTGCGAATAGCCTCTCTTCCCCGGAGGACCCAGAAGAGTCTCCGAAGCTCAGCGTAGACCCGTTCTGCCCCTGGGTGGCGGAGATCTGTGTCGTACTTCTGGATCAAGAGCCGCGTGAATAGATGCGCAGGATCTAAGACGACAGGGTGCACTGTGGAGTTGCTGAGGCCCTCTGCACGACGTAGTCGGCCGCCCACTCTGATTAGGCCTGTAGATGGGTCTATCTCAGGTGACAAGGTTAGCAAGCGACTGCTGGGTGGGACTGATTTCCCAGCTGCTAGTAACTTGTGGTCTTCAGGAAAGGACTCTTGTTGCATTTGCAGAAGCGTAGCCGTTTCTGCTTGCTGGTACTCGTCGGCGGTGGGGGCTTGTCCGCAGGTGCTACTAGCTTTGGCTTCAATGAGCTCTTGCCAGCTCTTGTAAACTTCTTGAACTGTTCCTGCTGTGACGGCCAGGGCACAGAAGACCGACTTCCGGAACTCTGTGGTGTCCTGTGGTTGGGTACTGGGTGTTTCTGGCCAGGTGTCTGACGTCTGCAGCAGGAAAGGAGGGCCTTGTGACCAGCGGTTGGGCTCCGTCAGGGTCCTGAGTGCCTTTCCCCTGGTCAGGTCATCAGCAGGGTTGTTGGCGGAGTCCACGTAGCGCCAAGTGTGTTCCTTTGTAAGCTCTTGGATCTCGGCCACTCTCGCACCCACGAAAACTTTAAAGCGGCATGACTGGGAATGGAGCCAGGTCAGAACCGTCGTGGAATCTGACCACAGAGTCACCTGGGATACCGTAAGGGTGAGTTCTTCTTCCAGGAGGTGGCAAAGCTGGGCTGCAACCAGGGCTGCGCAGAGTTCGAGGCGAGGGATGGACTGGACACGCTTGGGAGCCACACGTGAGCGAGCGAGAAGAAAGGAGAAGTGGACCCGGCCGCTGGCATCTTTGGTTCTCAGGTACGCCACTGCACCGTAGGCTTGCTCGGAGGCGTCTGCGAAGATATGGACTTGGCGGCTGACACCTTCCGGATCTGCACCTGTGGAGACATAAGGGCGGGGGAGAGAGAGGAGAGGAAGAAACTGGAGCTCATCTTCCCAACTAGCCCAGGCCTGTCTGAGTTCTGATGGCAGGTTTGGATCATCCCACCCACGCTGTTTATCCCATAACTGACGGACTATGATTTTGGCTCTTGTACTATAGGGTAGCAGGTAACCTAAGGGGTCGTATTGGGATGCTAGGACTTTATAAATGTTTCTCAGGGTTAGTTCTTTGTAGGTCACAGCTCTGTGTTTGTAGCCCAGGATGTCAGCCTCCCAGTTCCAACTGAGACCAAGCGTGGATTCTTGTGGGTTGGACTTGTCTTGTGCGAGCCATAGTAAGTAAGTAAGTAAGTAAGTATTTATTTATATACCGCCTTTTCACTGCAGATCTGAGTCTCAAAGCGGTTTACAATTGTTAATTTTTTGGGCATTTGTCTCTCACTCCACACAGAGATGGGAGCGCGGTCGCCAGTACAGGAGGCGCATGCTAGAACTATTGGACATATTTTTAGTGGTAGGGGAAACCGGAGTACCCGGAGGAAACCTACGCAGACACGGGGAGAACATGCAAACTCCACTCAGAAAGGCCCTGGTCTGACCGGGATTCGAACCCAGGACCTTCTTGCTGAGAGGCGAGAGTGCTTTCCACTCTGCCACCGTGCCGCCATAAGTCAAGGCTCTCTGATCTTGCTGCTTGAGGAAGGTGGCTGAGGACGTTTGCATCGTTGCAGGCCCACTGGCGTAACTCGAATCCTGCTGCGGCAAGAAGGGGTCTTAAACGGTCGACGAGTGACTTTGCTTCCTCTGGGGTGTCTAAGCTCTGGAGACAATTGTCCACATAGAAGCAGTTCTCTACTGAAATCTTCAGGTCTTCACTTGTACTGTGATTGGCGACATGGCGTTGGAGTGCATAAGTAGCACAGCACGGACTGCAGACAGTGCCGAAGGGGAGGACATGCCACTCAAAGGTCTTTGGCGGTTGGTCCACATGCAGGTCTCGCCACAAGAATCTGAGGAGAGGTCGATCTTCTGGAAGGAGGCGGACCTGATGGAACATCCCCTTTATATCGCCGGACACAGCGATGGCCTTCTCCCGAAACCTCAGCAGGACTCCTAGCAGGGAAGCTCCGAGTGTAGGGCCAGGAAGCAGGAACTGGTTTAGTGACTGTCCAAGGTACTCGTGGGAACAGTTAAAGACTAGCCGTGACTTCCCGTTATGACTAACCAGGTGGTGTGGGATATACCACCCCTCCTGGGTTGACCTCTCTTCTTTAATCTCACTTACTGCCCCTGAGTCAACTAGCTTCTGGATTTCCTGTTTATACACCTCTGCTTGTTCTGGGTTCTTTAGGAGACGTCTTTCTGTGCTGCGTAGGAGGGGTAGGACAGAGTCTTTGGGAGCAGCGAGCGGAGGCATGTCAGGATGGCGCAGGAGGGGGGTGGCATATCTGAGAGTGCCATTTATTTCGACACGAACAGTTTTAGCCTGCAGGGTAGCTATGGCTTGGCGATCTTGTTGGGAACGTGTTACTTCCTTGTCTGGCCTGTGGGATACAGAGTCCATCTGCCAAAGTCTTTCGACGTGCTTGTACAGGTCTTCTAGTTGGGGTGGGGCCGATGTGAACAGACATTGCACAGCATTGGAGGGCCGCCCCATGAGCTGGACTGGGCCTTGAAGGGTCCATCCCAACTTTGTATGGACTGCGGCTGGACTGCCTGGCGGGCCGAGTCGAACGGGTTCTACAGGCGTGATCAGGTGGGGCTGGTCTGACCCAATCAAGAGCGAGGGTTCAGCATTCTTGAAGGCTGGAAGAGGAAGACCATGTAGGTGCCTGAACTTCTTTTGTAGTCGTTCGACAGGATAAGTGTGTTGGGCGAGACTTAACTGGCTAGAAGTGAAGGCAGCCTCAATCTTGTAGCTGGTGTGGGGGTTAGACGCAGGGGAAATATGGAAGGACACTGAATACCCGCTAAGGACTTGAATATCCTGCCTAACCGTGCGCAGTGGAAGGTCTTCGGGTGTGCCCTTCATGCCGAGAGCCTTGGCTGCTGCAGGTAGCAGCATGGACCTTTCAGACCCATCATCTAGGATGGCGAAGGAGTTTATAGTGCGGCCGCCGAAATGGACAAGGATAGTCCATTTCTTCAATCTTCAGCAGGGCTCTGTTACCTGTACCTGATCGGTCTAGGTAAAGGGCATTGGAGGCGGAACTGGCAAGGCTACTTTCTTGCTTTGTTACCACTGGGTTCTCGGTTCTGATATTTATCTCGTGAAGAGCCTGGAGGTGCTTCCCATTGCATAGGCTACACGGTTTCTTTAGGGTGCATTGTGCCGCAAGGTGGGCTCGTGCACAGCGCCAGCAGCGCTTGTTGACCTGGATCCACTCCTTGAGCTGCTCTTTGGAGAGTCTGGCCAGGTCACTACACTGACTAAGGTGGTGGTCATTGCCCTCGCAGAATGCACAGTAAGCTTTGTTCTTAACCTTTCCATGGCTTGTTTTAGCGGTCGGGACTGGCTCCTCTGCACCATGGAAGACTGAGACCGTCTGCTTTGGGGCCCGACTGTCACTTCTAGGCCATGACTTCTCTCTACCAGTCTTTATTGTGACCTGACTATCAAAACCTTGACACCAGGATTCATGACGGAGCCACTCTGAAAGGTCAAGGAGGGTATGTCTAGAGCCTGATTGCTTGAAACTGTGTCGGCGAAAATCAGCACGGAGTTCAGAAGGAAGCTTACCTAACAGACGTGCAACATGTGAGCCACAGTTCAGCTCAACATCTCCCTCGGGGCCCAGGGTCTGCAGGAGGCCAACTAAAGACTGAATCTGCAGGGAGAACTTCTGGAAAGCAGCTGTGTCCCCCCTTCGCACTTCGGGGGCCTCAAGGACGCTAGCTATCTTCCGGAGAGCTAGTTGATGGGGTTGGCCAAACTTTTCATGGAGGGCTGCCATGGTGTCTGTGTATGGGGTGGAGGAGTTTAAATAAGCATCTGCTATAAGCCTAGCTTCTTCTAGCCTCAGATGGTCAACTAGTATCTGATATCTGAACAGTTCGGTTGTGTTAGCTGGGAGCAGGTTCTCTAAAGCTATGCGAAGTCTAGCAAACTCACTAGGATCTGGGTTTATAAACTTAGGTATTGTGGGTTGATGGCCTCTGTAGAGGGGCTCAGCTACAGGAGGTGGCGCTGTACGAGTAAGAGGCTGGCTGAGTGGCGGTGTCCTAACAGCGGGTTGCAGGTTCCAGCTTGGCTTAGTGGGTAAGTAGGGATGTGGGGGAGGGGGTGGAGGCCACGCCGGGTCATGAGGCTGGTAACTGTCTTCAGGCTCGGGCCAAGGTGGAGGATCAGGCCATTCGCAGTCCCCCTGGTACTCTGCTTGAGGGGGGAGGTAAGTGACTGGAGCTGCACTGCTGGTGGGACGCAACGGTTTGACTGGACTGTACAGGGGACGTGAATTGAGCATTTCAGTTTTCAGTAGACGTGCAGCCTCTATTAACTCTTTCATCTCGGTCCGGGCTTTGTTTAGTTCATGAAGACCAGACTGGAACAGCTGTTGAGATTGGAGTAACTTAGCGTTTTCCTCTTGTACAGCTCGAATCTCCATGTGATGACTCTGTTCATGGTATGGAGAGGAGTAAGAGGTGAAAGGAACAGGAGAGGGCTGGTGGTCCCATTCTCTGGAGGTCCTCCGGAAGCGACTCGGGGCGAGCTGAGGCGTCTCAGTGTGAGCAGCATCCCCGTCGAAGCTTCGTGCGAGAGGAGGGCTGGGTTCTCGGCGATATGGCGCTGCATCTATTGGCTGGTCTGGCTCATAACCAACTTCATAGTCTTGTAACCAAGGAGGGGGTCGTGCTTGTCTCTTGGGTCTCACTGACTGGTACATACTATCCCCTGGATCCATCTTGAGTACTGTCTATCCGGCTCGAAGGACCAATGTTAGGGAGGAGTTGGACTGTATTATGCTAATTCAAGGAGGGGTCAGACGTGAAACAAGATGGGGCGTCGGTCAGAACACAGGGAAGGAAAGATGGGGAGAGACCAGGTTGAAGTTCAGGTATTTTATTGCAGCCGCCACTGCTGCACAGGTTGCTTCACACAAACACACAGTCTGCAAATACAGATAAATACAATGAATAATCAAACATATTATTCAATAACTTTTACAGAGAAAAATGTTCTTATAAAGCATGCTCACTTAAATACACGCTCTTATTAGTACAAACAATTAATATCAATAAACAGAACATACATAACCAGCATTAAATGGCTGCATAATGAAGTTCCCTGAACTTAATGCTGGCGCAGAGTAATGGCGCCCTCTAGCGGCCGCGGAAGGTCATTACATTACCTCGCGGCACAAACGTGACACATTCTTACTAAGATTCAACATTAAACAACTGCATATGCTCCAGAAATGGTGAGAACTTACATAGATACACTGCAATGAAGGTACACACATAACTAGCTTGTCACAAACTCTCACTACAGTAAACTCCACTCGAGGCGAGGGGCGCATTTACACATGAACCAGACCGTCGTGTTTACAGCGAGAAAAGGTAAATAGCACAACAATATACAACATTTAACACTCACGTTTCATCAGTGACTGAGTTTGAGGTAGCAGTGGGCTGGAACTTCCCACAAAGTGAGCTAACTGTAGGACACAACTTAGCTGCCGCTACAAGAACCGCGAAACGCAACGAGCCAGGCAGTCACGTAAGTTACGTAAGTCACGTGACTCCCCTCACAGGGCTGAGCCTTTATTACACCATGTGTAAGTAAGATTACTTACTTACTTACAGTAAAGTGACTTTATAAAGGGCGGGGGGACAGGTTAAGAAGTGTTCAAGAGTCCAACAGCAGAGGGGAAGAAACTGTTCTTGTGGCGGGAGGTTCTAGTCCTGATGGACCGCAGCCTCCTGCCTGAGGGGAGTGGTTGGAATAGTCCATGTGCAGGGTGTGCATGTGGTTCGCTGGAGCCACAGTCAGGGACAAACAGAGGCTACAGCGCATCGTGAGCTCTGCAGAGAAGGTGATCGGCCGCAGCCTTCCATCGCTGCAGGACCTGTACGTCGCCCGAGCTCGAGGCCGGGCTGGTCGTATCACAGCCGACCCCTCTCACCCTGCACATGGACTATTCCAACCACTCCCCTCAGGCAGGAGGCTGCGGTCCATCAGGACTAGAACCTCCCGCCACAAGAACAGTTTCTTCCGCTCTGCTGTTGGACTCTTGAACACTTCTTAACCTGTCCCCTACTGCTCTTTATAATCATAGTCACTTTACTGCCCATCATACTTTACTTCACTGTACTGCTGTCACCTTACATTGTGTGCCCCATGGGCACTTGTATATTGTATATAGTAATTGTAACTCTATTTTAAATTTATTCCTTAGAAGTGCTTTTATTCTTTATTTTGTATTATGCCTTCTCTACCCTTACCTCTCTTTCTGACTGTTGCACTGAGCCAAAGCAATTTCCAAGTCTGTGATTTCCTGTTACTTACGTGCCAATAAAAATGATTTTGGCTCTGCAGAGAAGGTGATCGGCCGCAGCCTTCCATCGCTGCAGGACCTGTACGTCGCCCGAGCTCGAGGCCGGGCTGGTCGTATCACAGCCGACCCCTCTCACCCTGCACATGGACTATTCCAACCACTCCCCTCAGGCAGGAGGCTGCGGTCCATCAGGACTAGAACCTCCCGCCACAAGAACAGTTTCTTCCGCTCTGCTGTTGGACTCTTGAACACTTCTTAACCTGTCCCCTACTGCTCTTTATAATCATAGTCACTTTACTGCCCATCATACTTTACTTCACTGTACTGCTGTCACCTTACATTGTGTGCCCCATGGGCACTTGTATATTGTATATAGTAATTGTAACTCTATTTTAAATTTATTCCTTAGAAGTGCTTTTATTCTTTATTTTGTATTATGCCTTCTCTACCCTTACCTCTCTTTCTGACTGTTGCACTGAGCCAAAGCAATTTCCAAGTCTGTGATTTCCTGTTACTTACGTGCCAATAAAAATGATTTTGATTGTACACTGTTAACCTTTTTTTCTGCTAACATTTGATTCAAATATGTTTAAGATGATGTTTAGCGATTTTGAACCCCATCTGTTAAAGTTTGAAGTAATATTTTAGATGTTGGCCAAATCTTCCCCAGAACAGCAGTGGGCAAAGAGCGTCTCCTTGGTAGAGCCATCTTCACAGGATGCAGGTTCAGGACCACTCAACCTTCAGTTAGCCAAGGGTGAATATCCAAGCAGCTTTGTACATTGTAAAACAAGGTATATGCATAGGAAGAATATGAAGAGATCTAACCTGACCTTTTGCATGGATTGTTTGTATACTGTATATTCAGAGACAAAAAAGGGCAAAATGACCTTGTAGTAAAACAAAACTGAAGTATATTACTGTACAGTTGCTGAATAGAAAAGAGGTAGAAAGTTTGAAAGTACAATAAAATATAATGTATCTTTTTTATTTACATTAAGATAGTCCCTAAAAGTGATGATACACACTTTATTTTATTAGTTGCCGCACTTTACAAAATTGTTGATTTGCCACTATCAGATTTTAAAATAAAAATATTAAAACAGTAATTACTAACAATAGTAAAGACAAACTAACCAATGTTGGCTAACGAATCGGGCAAATGGTTGAATGTCACAGGGCATCTATGCTATCCTTTAACAAAGAAACTGAAAAAAAAACTGGGGGTGAGAGAAGGTAAAAGGGTAGAGCCAGTCCCATGAATTGACAGGTTGTAGATGATTCAACATATACTATACTAGCCGAAAAGTATTCTACTAAACTACTATACTCAAGCTGAAATGACTAAATTTCAGGCCAAGAAAAGTATCCGTGAGAACAGCCTGTGAACAGCTGTTTGAGATCCATCCAAGAAGATCACACTTGAGTTGTGGTACATTTTTGTGGTGTTAAAGCATAACGCCACAAAATCTGTATTTTTATTTTTTTTAATTAAAAACCTATATATGAAAAAAAGAGTAAACAGCCAACTGCCAGAATTTGTTGGAATCGAAATGAATCCATATTGACAATATTCTGTTTAATAAAATCTGTCTTCAATTCTAATTTTTGTTTAAAATGTTTGCAAAGTGTGTAATCCTACTCCCTTTGTGTTCAAACGCAATGTCCTGAAAATATTAAATAAGTAGCTCACATTTGGTATGTGCATAATTCCATCCACCTTTGGGATCTCCATGACAACTTGATGATCTGACATTTTCAGAACTCTTGGCTTTATTTTTTTATATTTTCAAGTAAAAAGTTTTATAGTGACAATTTTCTGGAAAAGTAAAACATAATGATGGGCTTACAGAATAACAGACCTGATTCTGCCAAATAATACAGCAAATCCCTATGAGGTTAACCAAAGAGCCATGTAAACATTCAAAAGCCTGCACACCATAAACTTAATTATTCCAAGCGTGCTCTCAAAGATCTGACGCTATAATTACAACAACTTGGTGCAAATAATACATTTCTGCCAATAAAGGCAATTTCCAAACATAATTGGCAACATGTTTTAATACATATGCATGAAAAGAGGATTTTCCATATGACCACCTTATGTAATTGATTGAGGGGACAACCCTTATGTTAAATGTTATTTGAGAACCATCAAAACCTGCAAAATTGCAAATAGCCCAGCTTGCATGTGAATTAATACCTCATTCATCATCATTATGAGTTGATAAGTTAATCTAACCATTTCATTCTATCTTAATGAGCTATAGTTGAATTAATGTCATGTAATATATGAAAGTAACATTTGAACAGGGGCAATGATATGAGACAAACAGTGTGCAGGCTGCTTCAGAAGTATAATGGTGGCATAAATCTCAACAGGCTTCCCTCTGCATTAGGCTGCCTGATAATCCAACAAAGGCATTGAGGCCTGTGTATAGTTTCAACATCAAAATAAAATCCTAATAATGCCCCCTTTTTCTTTATTTTTATCCCCTTGTGAGTGAAATAAGGCCCGAATGTGTCCGCTAAAGGAAAAACAAAAGGCTGGGACGCAATTGCCTCAGATGATGAGCCAAAGCCTATCCATCCATACTCGTGTGTCATGAGCACAGCCCCTCTCACTCAGCTCGTTCCAGCCTAAATGCGTGTTGGCCCCGCTTGCTCCCTGTAGTTTAGGTTTTTTGTCCTCCCCGCAGCAGCTGTCACCCTGCATTACTCGCAGTCAGCTAAATGAAACATTATTCTAAACATATGCATCGTAATCAGTCCGGTCACACTTACAAGAACACGCGTTAATAAGGCAATCAATCATGGTGGAACAAGCAAGTTGTTCTGTAACAGCTCATAAACAGTGTGTAATGAAGAATTGGAGGTTAGCATGACACGGCGCTGATCAGATAATCAATGTCAAAGATGCGATGAATGTCAGTAAATGTAGTTTTCATGTCGTTTCTATAAAATCCCCAATTTACACTAGCAGTTCAATTACCCTGAAAATACAGTCAATTAAATGGGGCTGATTGGACAGTAGGGGCGCAGGATCATCGATCTTTGCATTTCTATAGCCACTGGACATTTAATCTGTGCTTTCTATTAGCGCAGAAATAAAGAAAATATAAAATGTCTTAACCAGACCAAAGATGTATTTGCTTGTCAACCCCATTGAGCGAAGGTGACAGTCCTTGCTGCATTGAAGATGCGCTCCTCTTCGCTCTTGCGCATTGACCACAAAACTAATCGTGTTATTGGGGCTGGTGTTTTTCTGGCCTCTGTCTTCTCCTTTTTAGCCCACCATCTATCTCAATGCCTTCGGTGTTGTAGCCTAGGCTATGGTGGAACCCTATGTAGTGAAGAGCAAGAAATCACGTGATATATCACGCCCTATTTGCTGCCCTAATCCTATTTCTTTAAATGGGGATGCTCAAAAAAGCAACTTATCTTATAGTCCCACAGGAGAATATTGCAGGTGGATATATTTTAACCAAGTGCAATTAAGACAGAATCAGCTAGTATCATTTAGAGGTAATGTAAAAATAATGGTAAATTATAGGACCGGAATGACCCGTGATGGCAGGCCTCATATTCCCAGTAGCTTTACACGTCACTTTAATTAATACAACGAATTGTTTTCGGCACCTAAATAAGCTCTTATTTTTGCAGATAGTGTAGCTCCATAACCTATATTTCAATCAGTGGTGCCTACCATTAATATGCAGCAGCCCAAATCTGTAAAGATGTCTTTTTTATTTCGTTTACAAGAACAAACACGATCAATAAATAACAGGATTTACATTTCGTATTGCACATTTTAAGTTAAAATATTTATAATACAGTCATTGATCATTTAAATACATTGATAAAGAAATTACAACAAAGACCAGGGACAACGGCCAATGGAAATTAAACATTTTCAGTGCTTTCGTTTCAGCCCTTAAAGCCTTTGTTTTTGTTTAGGTTCAGGTTAAGACTATTTTTGAAGGGCCCATTTTATAGTAGTATACGCTGTGGTGCATCCAGTGTTGGACAATAAAACATTCAGAAATTCATATAAAAATAAATTAAAAGCAAAAAAATAAAACAAGCACCAAGAATCTAACCCAAGCCTGTAATCGTAATATGCCTAAGTCATTGTGCTGAAGGGAATCAGTAGCAAAATATGTCACGATTTATATTTCACATGTTGTATCAACATATCGGGAATATGTCCCAACAGGAACGAATATTTTAGGCAGCACTTTGTCGAGGCGCTGATAGAGGTTAAAGTCGGGCTGTAGTGAACCCTCTGGTCTGCAGTCAATAGTCAGCTGCAGAGATGACAACACTGGACTTCACTAACGAGCTCCGGCCATACACACTGAACACTGGCATTTTCTATTATTAGCCAACGGATTGTGTGCGCTCTTTGTAGGTTGCAGTTTAATTTGGAAGCCCCTTTTAGCCTCATAGGCCTACAGTGCTTTCTGTCTGTCGCTTGGTTTTGTTCCACCTCTTTTGTATGTCTAATGACTTCCCTCCGCGGGTTGTTAGCACATGACAGCGGCTCTCCCAACGACCGGCACCACTACTGCCATGTATTCAAAGGAGCTCCATCTAGGTATATGATTGGCAATTTTTGTCATGATCCTCTCATTATTAACATAAAAATTGACATGAAAGACGCGGCGCAAAATGATATGCACCTTGTAGCTGATTAGGGGTGTCCCCATAGAGCACAGGCGGTGTAGGACGACGATATCGCTGCCAAAATCTCAGTCTATTAGGTCTAGTGAAGAAAGATGGCCAAGAAGCACCTTCTGCTTGAGACGCCTAAATTAGAGTGCACTGCTGCCCTACAACACCAAGCTAATAATGCTCACCAGGTTGAAATTCACAGCCAAAAATGCCAAGGTTTGAGTGGTTGAGTTATGAACTCTACATGTTGGCGTAGGCCGAGGCCTAAGTAATATAGCCTTTCGAGGAGTGAATATTAGAGATATATCGTGCAATAGATATCTTATCTTGTGCACAACCTCTACCTGTTGTTGGAAACATGTATAGAACTTTTTTGGTTGATTTAAGAACAGTATACACTGGATTCAAAGTTTAAAAATCCCCGCAGGCCTAACGGTCGAACGGATGTTTGGAGAAGGACATAATTTTGGTTTTGTTGGTTTTACAGTGCCGTGAGAAGATGCTCCATTCCTTTGGCCAGACCTACCAAAAAGTTGATGTTTTTTCTTCAATAAAGCCTGGTTGGAGTTATCTGTTGTGTGACGATTCTTCTCGCTGATCTGGAGATGGGACTGAGGTCTTGCTGAGGACAGCGGCAGAATAGGGCAAAAAGCTGCTTTCGGAGCGTTGCGAGGATGCCGTGCAGGTAAAGTCAGCACTGGTGCTCCGGGAGCCTATGGCGCTGGCAGCCTGACTGCTGTGGCAGCTCAGACAGGAGCACGGCCCAGCGGCTGAAGGCGCACTCACGGCTGCAGCTGCCGCCGCGGCTGCGGCTGCTGCTGCGGCTGAGCTGTTCAGGCCTGCGGGTGACTGGTACAGTCCCGGGTGTCTGAAGCTGCACAGGAGCTCCGGCCGCGAGTACGGATGTGAGAGTGCGCGGAACGTGTCAAGAGGCCGTATAGATGTGGCAAATGGGGAAGAGGCGGCCCCAGAGGCAGCTGCAGCCGCTGCCGCAGCAGTGACCCCCACGTGTGGGTAGTAGTGGAGAGGCATGTGCGAGTGGAACGGGTAAGGTAAACTTCCGGTAGCAGCCGCGTGCGTCATCATGTAGGTGTAGAAGCTGGGGTCTGCGGGATGCGGCCAAGACATCGCCAAGCGCTGCCTCTTGTCCTTCATTCTCCGGTTCTGAAACCAGACCTGCACAGAGGCATAAGAAAAGCCTTTAATACTGGATACAGAGAGATGCATAGAGACACATAGAGACACATACAGATATACATAGAGACATACATAGAGATACCGACAGAGATACAGATACACAGAGATACAGAGAGACACATATACATACAGAGATAAATTGAGACACAGAGAGATACAGAGATGCACAGATTTTATGTGGGATACATCCTATGTATGTACATATTTATACATATATCTGTGTACAGACATACACACGGATGCCCACATCACAACGCCACGAGCATTTAGCCTGGAACACGAGGCTGGGTTTGAACGGGCTTCCACATAGGACACCAACACGTGACTGTACGTACAAAACTCATGCATGAGCATATCTTCGTTTTACTCAGGTGACAAATATTATATTAATATTAATATTATTGTTGTTATTACAGTTACTACTATTATTATTATTCATAATAATACATCGCTATTAGATTCCTTATATCGGCCTTATATGTATAGATTATTTTCCTAATTCGGAAACATCAGACTTAAAAATTTATTTCAGAAAATAAATCTATATATTTTCAAGGATTTGTAGAAATTGAATTCAAAATAACCAAACATTTGTATTAGTATTGACAATCGCACATGGATAGGCGCTTGTTATATTCAGGGGAGATGGATGTATAAATAGCCTATTCGATATATATCTAATAGTATTTATATATAAATATGAAATAGGCTGTGGCACTTTTCCTCTGTTTGCAAAAAAATGCAACACGCGTGTAGGCCAGACCATGAGCAGCAGAATAAAGAAGAGAAATGCACCTTGATGGTGGTTTCGGGTAGATTTAGAGCCGCAGCCAGCTCACACCTCCGCGGCCTGGACACGTAATTTTCCCGATAGAACTCCTTCTCCAAGCGGCCGATCTGCTCTCGCGTAAAGGCGGTGCGGTACCTCCGGACCTGGTCTGCGTTGGAGCTGTTGCCCGCGGAGCTGCCGTTCATATTGGACAGAGAGCTGGAGCTTGTGTTGGAGGACGCAGAGTTACTGTCTGAGAAGCCTTGAAGGATCAAAACAACACATGTTAGCCTCGTTGCACTGGTTATAATTACCCTTGTATCATAGGCTTATATAATCAAACTATATTTGTGCCCCAAGAATATTAGCAAATGCTAAAATTGATGATCATCGAAATTATAATTCAGCTTTAAAAACACATAAAATTCAAACTTATAGAAAAAGGAATTATTTCGGCCCAATCATTTTATTGTGTGTGTGATACTGAAAAATTATAAAATATGAAAATATTTAAATCAAATTGGCCTTTTGATTTGAATTAAATAGAATAAATAATAGTATTAACATGTCTAATAATTATCACAGTTAAGATAAATATTACAGCTTTAAAATAAAATATTTTTTAAAACCAAAGTATACTCTCTATCCCCATACGCGTCCAGGAGTAGATACCTTTGTTCTCCTTGTGCTGGCTGGGAGAGCGGTGCGCCGGGCATCCCACCTCCACATCGCTGTTAATATCAGACTCGTGGGAAACTTCAGAATAAAGACTCATCTTCTTCCTGTTATCCGGCGATGAGATGTCCGCTGAGCCGTTGTCGCTACTGTGGTGCGAGCCGAAGAGACTGTCTATTTCAAACTTGCCTTTGCTCGGAATATCCCCCAGGTTCCCGTGCAGAGAGGCGGAGGTGATCCTGGGGCTCAGGCGGCCGCTGTGCTGTGAGTTTTCCAGGGCCTCGAGGACGGAGTTTCCCGGCGTGTCCGTCAGCCTCTTCCCTGCCACGGGACTGTGCAGCCCCCTCTCCATCAAGATCATCTCCTTTCTTATCCTCTCCATCATCAAGCCGCGACGCCAAATAACACCCACCGAGACTTGTCGAGGGGGCTGGATCACCAAACACTTTACGTATAGTCTAGATCCGCATGCAACTCGCGTGCAAGTGTCTCTAAGTACGCGTCTTTTTATAACGCACAAAATGAAAGAATGGCGACTGCTCAAAACGACTCGAGAATCCTCCCCACAGCAGCATAAATGTCATTCATCAAAAAGTGCGCGCTGTTCGCTCTTCTAATGCTCGGCTGACGTCGCTCCAATGATCATTTATTGTAACAGGTTTATAAGCAAATAAATAGGAGAGGGCTGTCACTTGATGATGGAGGCGGCCTTCGGTCAGACGAATAATATCCAAGAGAGAGGAGCGGAGTGGAGTGAGGCTGCTACATCTCTGTGTCTGATCAGCTCTGCTCTGGGGTTTGGCCTCTTGGCTCAAATTGACAGTCTGATTAATAAAATGAGCCCGGCAACGCTTCCCTCTTCATTTAGGAATATTATCAGCCTTTGATTCTCTATTGTTCACCTGCCCCTCCCCATTCTCTCATTTAAGGAGCTTGGTCTTTTATTTACAACTATTTCACAATCTTTTGCCCTTATTCCAGATTTATTTGTATGCGTAATTATTCATGTTTCGTTAGATTTGCAGCTTTTCGATGCTTTATTCCACGCTTGATCCACATATCTGCTCCAAATGACAATCTATATATTTAGATAGGGGTGATTATAAACATTGGTTTAGTTACATATGCAGAATTTAGAGAATGATTTAAAACATGCAAGTAAAAAAATAGCTTGCTCGATAATACAATGCCCTTATGCTCGTAATGGATTCATTAACTGCACTTCTCATTTTGCATAAAGGCCATTTATTTTTTTTATTTTGTATTTTTCGTTTTGTTTACAACTTTGCCATAACATTAGCCTTTTCACTGTTGCAGTTACAACCAAAGAGGCAGGCTTGGATTAAAGTCGCTATGAACGCACACATAATAATTGTATACATAATATTTAAACAAGAATAATATCTTGACACGCTGCCGTGAAAAACTGTTAATGCAGAGTGGGAGAAACACACGCGTCCACCCCGCACCTTTATAGAGCTCCTTTACGTTCTGTGCCGCCCCCTACTGGTCAATGCGAAGAACGACAACACAAAGCTGTATTTTAGGCTATGAACACAGGGGAGCGGGGAGCGTAGAATTTTTAAAAGTTTTTAAATGGACTTGGCTAAGAGAACAATGTTAACAGCCCGGGGTACAAAATGATTACAGTTTAAAATCCAAAGCTGTTCAAAGATATAGGGCATGGTTGGATAGGGCATTGGGGCATTATGAAATGTTGATTTAATGCTCTGTCCCTGTAATAAATGAATATAACGTCGTTATTCGTTACGCTAACAGTTTTTATCCACAAGCTGTTATCAGTGTGAACAGAGCACTTTAATGATTTGCACTTGTTTTGAAACTGTTTTAGTCGATCGATTTCACAGTGATTTTACTGTTTTATTTGTTTTATTTTTGTCTTTTAATGTTGTTTTATGTCTGTATTTGTCTGTGCACACTGGAGACTTTTGCTAATGTATTCCAATGTGGTTTTTTTACTGCAAATGGCAAATAAACTGAATCTGAATCTAACGGTCACATATACATGGTTTGATGAGGAGTCTTCCAACAACAAAACAGGACACAGAGTTTGGAGAAAACTAAGGCCCTCCTAAAGAAAATGAGCCGCAAGGAAGTTTTAACTAAAAGGCCAACAGCTTTCAACCTCAGTTAGTCTTCATCAGGGCTTAAAATAAAACAGTCAACGCTTGTGATTCACAGCAAGAAAGTCCAGAGTTCAATTCCACATTTGTATTTGTATTTGTATTCATTTTATCTGTAACATCCCAGCCTGTCTGTGTGGAGTTTACTTGCTCTCCTTGTGTCTGCGGATAGGTTTCCCGCGGGCACGCCGGTTTTTCCCCTACCACTAAAAACATGTACAATAATAGTTCAGGGTGAATGAATGAGTGAAGGTGGGTGCGAGTGTTGGACAACGGATGCGAATCAGCCCAAAGCTACAATCCGGAGAGGTGTGTTAATTTACATGCACTGTCCCAACCAAATAAACTATAAAATAAAATAAAAGTAGTGATGCAGAACGGGTGTACAAGGCATTAGGAGAATGGGAGGATGGGAAAAACTCTTTTAACCATTTGAGTTTAACACCTTCAGCATATACAGCCACATCTGGCAGTTTATGAATGAATGACCCTGGTTTTAAGCTGTTTCTTATTAGAGATATGTCAAATGTACCTCCTTAAAATGAGGTGGCGCAGCGGTTAGCACTGATGCTTTCACAACAAGAAAGTCCTGGGTTCGTTTCTCCAGACAGGGCCTTTCTGGGTGGAGTTTGCATGTTCTCCCCTGTCTGTGTTGGCATTCCTCCAGGTACTAACCCTAAAGACATGTTAATGTGTGAGTGCGACTGTGCGACTGTGGATGCAGATCAGCCCACGACCACTACCGGAGAGGTGTGTTCACTTGCATGCTCTGTCCGAATCGAATGAACAATAAATATATAATATTGAATATAAATATAAAGTATAGTCTTAAATGCTAAAGCAATTCAAGGAAAGGTTAAAACATTGCATTTGTTCTTGCTTAAGTAAAAGTAAAGGGATGTTATATGTTCTTACATGAAAAAAGTATAAGGCCTTTTTGGCTTGCTAATGTATATGAGACATTTAGCTGTAGTATGTTTTGCAATTCATTATTATTTATTTAGAGCTTCACAAAGTCACAAAGCACTTTAAAATTGTGTTTTTTTCCCCTCCTACTCCAAACAATGATGGGAGCAGGGTTGTAGACTGAGGTGTTTCATACTGGCAAAGAACATGACAACACACCAACACGTAGAAACAGAATGCAGCCTATACTGAACTTAGAAGCATGGCTAACCACAATTAGTTCATTCACTTCATATCACACATGTAGACATTTCTGGTGCATGTTTGAGTTTTCATGTCATTCTTTCATAACATGCCATAACTAACCCATATTCAAATGAGTATAGATTATTTATTTTGAGTAAAAGTAAAATAAAATAAGAAGTAAAGTAGACAACCGATAGCATTACTTTTAGACCTGTGCAGGGTTTGCAAACAAAGACGAATTGAAAACACTGGAGACGCATGCATTCTTGAAAGTGTTTTTGGTCCAATCCTCCAGGTTGATAAGATAACTATCACAAGCCCTTGATAGATTGGCTACTGTTTCTTCTGTTCCTTCTGTTGCTCTACTGTCAAGAGTCCCTTGATATGCAAAATCTTTAGTCCTGATCAGTATTTGGGGTTAAAACAAGTATATTTGGCCACTCTCACATCTTCAGATCAGCTTTGTAGACAAAAGTGAAAGAGACGGGACCATTCTCACTCAGCCGGTCAGCTCTCAGCCCAAATCTCAAAATAGTGATTCACAGGTATGCAAAAGAGTTTTCTAATACAACGAAGACAGCATGATGTGGTCTGATTTGTTTACTACATTTTCCAGGTCCTCAGATATAATGGCATATTGATGTAAAACAGCTTAATGGAAAGAAGAAAATCCAGAAATGTTTAAGACAACAGAAGGAACTAGTCAGATCCTCTCGAAGATACCAACATCCAATTCCGACAACCGTCATTTGACAGTAGAATTCAAAGGAACTCTAACTATAAAAGCAAAATGCATTTTTTAATAATGGTTTTTGGGGGTTTGTTGGGTCTCATTTAGATCAGTGCAGCAATTAGAGTGAATGTTAATTTTCATAATTTGTAGAAAGAATACCATTATCTCCCCTTTTGGACAGACTAACTCACAAGTGAAAATATTATTAAGCATAAAATGTCAAATGATACAAATATGATAGAGAATAAAACAATACTTTAATACATTTGAATTTTAACAGAAATTCATTTGATGACTTCAGAACATCCAAACCAGAGTACAGCGCTAACATGGTTAGGCTAACACAGATACAGAAACATTCTTCTACATAAAAATGGGCAGGGCGTTCACATCTCTACAAACAAAATTTAGCTCCAAGTGAAGCAGAGTTTCCCCTCAGACTGGTCCATGCCCTTCTTACTCACAGTATTGTCCAGCGCTTGTCCAACCTCTCAGGTAAAGGTAGCAGTCCACTTACTTCCACTGTTGTTCCTGTTGGTTTGTCCTATGTGTGCACCACAGTTATCACAGCAGTCCTGCAGGCGGCAGGATGGCACAGACTTCACAGACTCACGCACTGAGGCCTATAAGGAAGGACAGTGCTTCTGAAAACAGTGGAGGCCTCTCAGTCATCTGAAGTGGATGAATATTATAGGTAATGAAGAGGGAAATTAAAGCAGAGTGTCCAGAGCAAGGGCCACAAAGTGTTCAGCATATTCACGATGCTTTTTTCTGTCTAAGTTATATATGCGTTTTCATATTTTCATATTATTTGATTAAACTACAGACTGTACAGGCCTCTCCTACAATCTGTAATTGGATCTTCATTCCTTCTGTTATATTTGACCAAATTAAAATAAATAAAATTGATATTGCCAAAATATGATATCCTATAAGGATTTATAAGGATGCATTTGAAGGATGATGGAACGCAGTAGGAAAATAAACAAGACCATGGATAAGATGCACATGCACAGCAGAGAAACAAAAACCTCAATAGATCGAGCCCAGTGTGGATACTTAAGGAAACGCTGACATCTAGTGCATGACTCAGGAACTGCGTTAATCAGTGAAACTAGTTTTTTTCTAGTGTACTGGTGCCATCTAGTGGTTACAAATGCTAAACGAGAGAGTGACGTCACTCTGGGCTCTTAAATCACTCGCTAACATGTCGCTCTGAAACTGAACCACAGCAGCTTGCGCAAGATCAATGAGGCGTAGCTCATAGTTCACAGTATTGTGTGAATTAAAAATAAAGTTGACACATTATCCATATTATATTACAAATAGAATTGATCTGGTTTGAACAAATCACAGTACTTTTGATTAAACGCCTGTGGGAAAGTCACCCTCATGAACAACCCTCCTGATTATTCAAATATAAACCGCTTAGATCCACCCAAAGTTCACGGCCAAGATTGCTGCAATAGGAGGACGGGAATCATATGTTCCCACAGTGCAGTGTTAGGCTAGACTTTTGCACATTCATTATATATATATATATATATATATATATATATATATACACATACATATATATATATATATATATATATATATATATATATATATATATATATACATATATATATTATATATATATATACACGCATATATATATATTACTGTGTGTATATATATATATATATATATATATTACTGTGTGTATATATATATATATATATATATATATATATATATATATATATATATATTTATTTATTGTGGACCTATGGAAGACAGCCGTCTTCTCCGTCAATGGTTATACGGCCTTGGTCTTCCAGCGGAGCTTCGGGTAACGTGGGTTAAGTGTCTTGCCCAAGGACACAACGGCAGCAGACATGAGTGGGAGCAGTTGGAGTAGGTCTTGTGGGGGGGTCGAACCCACAACCTTCAGGCCCAAAGGCCAATGCTCTACCGACTGTCGCCCCGATAGAAATATATCTTTTAATCAGGACAAACCACATAGAAACCACACTTCCCTTTATATCTAAAATCCTTGGAAAGCTTATGTCTAAACTATGTCACCGCTTAAAAGACAATAATACATTTGAAATATTTTCATCTGGATTTAGAGCTCATCAAAGCACTGAAACAGGACTAGTAAAGTCACATATGACTTACTGCTCATGTTGGTTCTATGGACCTCAGCGCTGCATTTGACACAATAGACCACAACATTCTACTGCAGAGGCTGGAATGTCACATAGGTCTCAGAGGAACTTTGTCACTTCTAAAGTTGTGCCACTACAAGAATATAAGCATCTCAAATAAATTCAAATACATTGATAAATATAATTATGAAAACGTTATTTTATAGGCCCCAAAGGTGTGCGGGACACACAGTAAATAAAGCAAACAAACCGCTTTTTCCTGTACATCACCAAAATTAGGAACATCCTTCCCAAAAGTGATGAAGAAAACGCATCCATGCATTTGTCACCTCAAGGTTTGACTTTAACGCTCTTCTGGCAGCGTGCCCAAAATGCTATATACAATATTCAGCTTTTCAAAAAGACAGCAGCAAGGCACTAAAAGGAGGGAACATAACTTACCGAGCACTTCACTTTGCACAACCCTATGGATTCCTCTGGAATCAACTTCCAATCCATGTCAAGGAGTAGAACACAGCCTCTATTCAAGGCCAGACTTGTAAATGTTCCCCTTTGACTCAGCATATGACTTGGAATAGATAAGACTTATAAATAACTAAAAGTAAAAAAAAAAGTATGCAAAACACAGATTGTCAGTCAAGCAGCATATGGAGATGTATGTTTACTTGAGCACTCTCCTTTCCTCTCATCCTCAATCTAACATCAATATGACTTCAGTTGTAGTCTGTGATGGCGGGGCCCTTGCAGTGAACTGGCCTCTCCAGTCCTGAATCTACAGCCGTGGAAGTGGATCCATTGTTGGCCTCCCTGAGGTGTCTATACTTTTTCATGGCTCTGTTTTGAGTCATTCCTCGTTGATGCAGGGGGGTCTCAGGAGAGTGATGGCGAAACTGGATATTTCAATATGTGCAAGAAATTAGGAATACCCTTCCTAAAAGTGATGCAGAAAAACATATCAAGGCTTGAGTAGCAAAGATATTAACATGCACAAAAAGGAGGGAACACATAACTCCAGTTTTAAAATCACTCCACTGATCTTCCATGCAGAATAGAATCTAAATGTAATGTAAGACTCAGAAATACAACTTTAAGTGAAAAAAAACACAGATTGTCAGTCAAGCTGCATATGAAGACACTTTGCTGGGAGAAGTCAAAACTAGGGCACTATCCTTCCTACTTTATCTGTGATCATTATAACTTTAGCTGGACTCTGTTCATTGCTAATCACCCGCTGTCCCATTGTCTGTTTCATGGCGTGATGATGGGATCCCTGACCTCTCTGGTCCCCCCGGCCTGCACTCAAGGGCTGCATCCCCCCTACCTTGGATCCTCTTCAGTTCTGCACCACACAGCCCCAACCTCAGTCCTCATTTTACAGCCTGAGTTCTGGATCTAGAGCCTGTCCATCCGTGGGAATGATTCTTTCCCTCAAAATGGGCCTCCCCAAGGTTTTCTCCCCATTGTTTTTGTTTGGAGTTGTTCCTTGCTGTTGCATGAGGCCCTACTTAAGGACATTTATGGACATTGGACATCCTGGATCAATGTGAAAACTCCTATGTGTTTGTTGTTATTTTATTTCCTGTGTTCAAACTGTTAGATTCTCTGTTCTGTTGTTGGAAAATTGACAACTTTGTAATTTAGGGCAATACAAAAATCAACGTAATTGATACAAAAATAAACGTAATAGAGGTTTTGCACCACCATGTGACCTACATAGCAACCGTCACTAGGCGGCCATGTTAGATGGCAGGTATGAAACTTTATACAGTCAGATTCAACACAGTGGGAGAGAGCGCATGGTCCGCATTGTTTGCTCAAACAAAACGCCAAAGTAAAAAGCACATTTAAAAGTGTGTTATGGTCCTACCTTATATGAACTCCATACACCACTTAATTCAGTTCAGACCAGTTTCATGTTTAAGTCCAGATCAAAGTTTAGTATAGATGTGGACCATGTGTGAATAATCCTCTGTATGTCCTGTTGATATGTAGCGTTGAATCTGATTGTGAGGAAGTCAGTGCCTCAGACGCCAACCGCACGTCACTGACAGGCCTTTAACTCCAACGCAATGTTTTTATTAGAACAACTAACTTAGGTGAAAATGACAAGAACAGACAAACACTTTGATTTTCCCGTTTTGAACTGCATTGTCACAAATGCTAGCTTGCTAACCATTACTGCAGTCGCTTTTTCGATAGTTTCTTTTCCTTGATGGCAAATTACGGCCGGTATTTAAAAAAAATAGACATCTTTGTCTCGCTCTGAGCGTTTACCACAAATAAAGACGCAGTAACACTTTCCCATCAGTCTAAGTAAAGGTGCGCTCTCGGCCACTGTGTTGAATCTGACTGTATAAAGTTTCATACCTGCCATCTAACATGGCCGCCTAGTGACGGTTGCTATGTAGGTCACATGGTGGTGCAAAACCTCTATTGATACAAAAATAGACGTAATTGACACAAAAATAAACGTAATTGAATTGATGATCCAGGACATTTATTATTATCTGGTCAAACTGCTGCCCTATGGATCAGTTGCTCCTACTGTGGGGGAAAAAAGTATTTAGTCAGCCACCAATTGTGCAAGTTCCCCCACTTGAAAAGATGAATGGGCCAACAATTTTGGCCCATTCCTCCATACAGATCTCCTCTAGAGCAGTGATGTTTTGGGGCTGTCACTGGGCAACACAGACTTTCAACACCCTCCAAAGATTTTCTGGAGACTGGCTAGGACACTCCAGTACCTTGAAATGCTGAAAGACCCAGTCACGTTTCATCTTCAATGCACTTGCTGATGGAAGGAGGTTTTCATTCAAAATCTTACGATGACCCCATTCATTCTTTCCTTTACACGGATCAGTTGTCCTTGTCCCTTTGCAGAAAAACAGCCCCAAAGCATGATATGAAATTAAATTAAATGAAATTAGGTTTTGAGTCCCTGGCGTAGTGTGTTACTGATGGTAGCGTTACTTTGGTCCCATAGCAGAGCGCTATGGGCTACTCGTAGAGTTCTGGGAGTTTTGCTCACCTTTTTTATGACCATTTTGACCTCATGGGGTGAGATCTTGCGTGGAGCCCCAGATTAAGGGAGATCATCAGTGGTCTTGAATGACTTCAATTTTCTATTAATTGCTCCAACAGTTGATTTTTTCAAACCAAGCTGCTCACCTATTGCAGATTCAGTCTTCCAAGGTTTCTGGTGTCCTTTATGGACGGGCGACACGGTGGCTGAGTGGATAGCACTCTCGCCTCTCAGCAAGAAGGTCCTGGGTTCGAATCCCGGCCGGACCAGGGCCTTTCTGAGTGGAGTTTGCATGTTCTCCCCGTGTCTGCGTAGGTTTCCTCCGGGTACTCCGGTTTCCCCTACCACTAAAAATATGTACAATAGGTCTGGCATGCGCCTCCTGTTCGGCGACCCCGCTCCCATCTCTGTGTGGAGTGAGAGGACAAGTGCCCAAAAAATAACAATTGTAAACCGCTTTGTAACTCTGGTCTGTGAAAGGCGGTATATAAATAAAGCTTACTTACTTACTTTATTAGCTCTTTGGTCTTGGCCATAGTGGAGTTTGGAGTGTTACTGTTTGAGGCTGTGGACAGGTGTCTTTCATACTGATTACGAGTTCAAACAGGTTCCATTAATAGAAGTGGAGGACAGAGGAACCTCTTAAAGAAGGAGTTACATGTCTGTGAGAGCCACAAATCTTGCTTGTTTGTAGGTGACCAAATACTTATTTTCCACCATAATTTGCAAATAAATTATTTGAAAATCAGACAATTTAATTTACTGGATTTTTTTCTTATTCAGTCTCTCATAGTTGAGGTATACATGATGAACATTTCAGGCCTCCCTCATCTTTTTAAGTGGGAGAACTTGTACAATTGGTGGCTGACTAAATATTTTTTTGCTTGTATTGTTTTCATTATTTAATTGCATTTGTGATCTATTTGTTTTGAATTTCTAATCAACAAATAATCAGAGACAACTGCAATTGTGAATTAGGGCTGTACAAAAATAAATAAATTGAATTCATTGTTGACCGTCATGAAATTAATTTGATTTAAGATAGGATAAGATAAGATAAACTTTATTGATCTCACAATGGAGAAATGTACATGTCCCATTTGGCATGGATATAATCACTCAGATTGTGCAAAAGACAGAAGTGTGCAACATGGCAAGCAGTGCTGGTTCTTCATTGCAAGTCATTAGTGACTTAAAGTGACTTATTGTACAGTCTGACAGCGGTGGGGATGAAGGCCCCGCGGTAGCACTCTTTCTTGCACTGGGAGTGTCTCAGTCTTCCACTGAAGGGGCTCCTCTACAGTCCTGTGCAGTGGGAGGTGTGACTTTGGCTAGAACCTCCTTTTCTGGATCAGGATGCACACATTTCTGTTTCTCTCGGACATCTTCATGTTCCTATAAAGTTTGGAGTACCGCAGGGATCCATACTGGACCCTCTTTTATTGAATTTGTATTTACTTCCTTTTGGTCATATCATAAAGAAATACATTCCATATTTATGTGGATCAGACACACTTATATTTGTCAATGATTTAAGTCCAAATGAAGCCCTTTTTCAGTATTTTAACAATATCACTAACTTTTCTTTTATTCAGCAAAAAATACATAGCAATTAGGACATTTTTTATAAGTCATTGCATTGTGCCTTATAGGGTTGGGATAAGCTCATCGGGAAATTGTCAACTTGGAAGGTTCGTTCATAGCTTATCTGCATAGTGAGGTTATTTCTGTGTATTTATTTATCAAGATATATTGTTTGGGTTCTATTGTGTTGTACTTGAGGACAGTTATGCTTACTGTAAATTTAAATGATTTAACGTTTTATCTTGTTTTTAAGAATTATTGCTCATTGTGTTTGGATTCATTGTTTGGATTAAAATAGTATGTGACAATGACCAATATTTAAGATATAATATATTGACCCTTTTCATCATAACTTGATGAGAGGAAACTTTCTGCAGCTAAAACTGAAATCACTGTAATTGGATATAAACGTTTTAATTAACTTTAATTATTAGCCCACCTTTGTTTGACTTTCGTGAAAACAAAGACATTGATTTTCCCAATTATGACTTAAAAATAGAAAAAACAAATTTGTTCGCACTTGTTTTTGCTGATTCTATTTCCAGTTGCAGATAAATTTAAAATTGATTTCCTGTTCTTCTCTTCCTTCTCTCATACCCCTACCTCCTCTTCTCCTGTTTCCTATTTGTTGCTTTTTGAGCAATTTCATTGGTCATAAATGTCTTGCCACATACAGTGTAAGTCCAAGTGTATCATTATGTTTGCATGTGCTAGTATAAAAACATTCACTGAGTTGTCAGAACAGGCTAATATAGTGAGGTTGTGCAAAACACGTATTTTTATTTTTTGTGATACTAATGCTGCAAATGTTGCAGAATAGGTAAATTATATTTTAGACCTTAACAAAAAAGTAAAAAAAAAAAAATACTAATCTTTATTTTGCCTTTTGAGCTAAGGCTATTAATAAACTAAACATGCATTACTTTGATTGCAACTGTTGCATTTCTGAATGACAGGACGATGGCTTAGTGGGTATAGACACTCATGACACCACTTTTTGAACCATGTTTTCTGTCTGTTAAATTGATGTTTGTGACAACTAACCCAGTTAGTTGAGTATAAAACTATAGTATGAAATCTTAATACTAATTTGAGCTTAAACAAAAATGATAACAAAAACAGGAAAAAATATCACATGGCTTGAGCATTTGTTGATAAATTTTAAACTATATCAGAAGAACTTGTGGTCCTATAAAACGCATTATTATTTTCAGTTAAACATTTACAGTACCGTGGCATCAAAATTGGTAAAGAGTAATTCTATATAGCATCAAAGTGGATTTTTAAATGTAGTATCATGACAATATAGCGACCACTGCTTGGTTTCCCATATGGCATTAGTTGAACGCGTCAAATTCAGAGGACAATGTTACAATTTGGTGTTAAAAGTAAAATTAAATAACTTTATAATCTGTTGTTCCCATCACTAGGGAAGATGTAGTGACTCTTGACTTGTGAAAATATTGGACATGACGAAATAAAAATAATAATAGGCCTATATATTCTGTAAACCCGAGTGCAAATTGTCCAAGTATACAATACGCTAAAATATGAATGAATCCGGGAAACTGTTTCAATGATTTAGGCCCAAAATGTTCACGTTTAATATGAATCGAGATGTTTATTCATAGACTTAGTAATCAACAGTGGATATGTATTTTAGAATATCATTTGGATATTAACAATGACTTAAAACAAAATGATTAAATAAACGTTCGTATTGAAGAAAAATTTCATTGGACAGAAAAGCATGTCCGTCTGATTGATGTCTGTGTCTTACACACTGCTTTATTTGGATTGATTTGACTTTATATTGATCGTGAATTTTGAGTTAATTTAACCTGAAGCGTTTTCCAACTTCAGATGCAACACGCAATTTTATAAAAGGCAAAGATGAGCCATTGATAGAAGCCTCGTGTTAGGCCTTTTACGCACAGCTCGTGATGTTGTGCCAAAGCCTGCTTTCCGTTTACGCATTTACAACTCCAACTACGTATGCATTCACCGACAAAGTACACCTATTATCTTCAACATTACCTCTCGAGATTTTCATGAACACATTGGTTTGGAAGACCCTACAGGCTATTCTAAGTCTGATCGTGGGCGGAGATCTATATTTACGTATAGGCTATAATTATAGTCATTTTGACATACAGAATGAACACATTGTAAACCTATAAGTTAATTTGTTTTTATTCCAAACATGTCTACCATATAATTCTAAAAGATTATAGGCAAAACAAACGAGTAAGTCCAATAGTGGTTAGTCTTTGTAAATGGCTCTGTGGAATATTAAAACTTACTGCATGCTGGATCAAAAATAATATCTCAAGAAAAAAGAATGATTTTGACGGCCGACGTGTGGAGCACACGTCGGCTTTGCTGAGTAATCCACGCATGCATCTGCATCCACCAGAGCTGTGTCTTTGCGTTTCTGATGCCCCCAGGAACTTGAACGAGGGAAGCTACAAGTTTATTACCAAGGACAATAGACGGCGGAAGGCTTCCTTCAAAGGCCGCGTGAAAACACGCAGACCACGGCTCCTGGTGCTGTAAAAGTGAAGGACGGTGAGCTGTGAATGACACTAAACCTTGGTGCATTGAGGCGCCTTTTAATTCAGATGGTATCGGCTAATATCAAAGCTAGTATGGTTATTTATGTTATTTAATATATGATGTAGTTGAACTAGTTTTAGTTTAGAATACGTATTCAACACGAATGCTAATTAAGCATTTATTTCCATGTTTTGGGATTATTATATGACATAATGCTACATTTATAAACAAAAAATAAATTGTTTAGTTGCATGTCAAAGTCTGCGAACAATACCCTCATCACCCCTTTGATGTAAAGGTGGAGTCCATCAGTTCCCACCGTGCGCAATGTCGCCTGTATTCCATCAATGCTAAATAACAAATGAAGCAGATTTTGGTTTCATTGAGCTCAACATTTCACATCTTTTGCTGAAGTGTAAAAACAGCAATATTGTCAGTCGCGCGTTATGGCCCCACTGCACATCATTATCAGGATTCTGTGTTCCTCGTTAAAGTGTTCGGAGATGCAGGAGTTGTTGTTGAAAGCATTAAGAAACTGTTAAATAACAAAAAACAATAGACATTCGCTGCATGCACCGGGAGCAGACTAATTCCCAAACAGGGCTGTGAAATGCGTTCCAAAAAGGAAATAATCCAAGACCATTTATCTCAGAGGTTTTTTAAACGAATTGTACTGGTATTAAATCCAATATGTGTTCTAAAACATATGCATGCATGGTCAGCGAGACGCCGGGAGTATTTGCAAGGTGCAAGCTATATACGTCAAAAAATAATAAACTGTACTGGGTTTCAACACCATGTATCAGTATTTGTGAGAGACACTCAGACCGACACCACTATGTTTATAAAAATTATAAATGTTTTAAAATATGGACCTTGAGTCTAGAATAAATGTTTTTTATTGTTATTATAAAAGTTACTTTCATGAACACATTTATACATTCAAAACAAAGACAGTTTAATGTGACAGAAATAATGATTTTGAATGTGGCAATAAAAAATATATAACAGTTTTAGAGCACAACACTGACACACTATGATTTTGTATATGTTGCCATTCAGATGTATCAAAATGCACGCATACGCAAAAATATGTCATCAATACATGCGCAATCACACATGCGTGCATGTTGTAACATTCTGTTCATATAAAAACGTGGACATGATCATCTACACACACAAGATAGAGCAGAGAAGACACATGTTTTCATTTAGTGTGAAGAAGATTTGAGTTTTAAATAACCAACATGCAAATGTGAAATACGCTTCACTAAATTAAGAGTCGTGGTTCTGTGTATACATTTTATTTTCGCCAAAGTCACTTTCCTTATATCTGCTTGAGAGTCCTCCCTCCCGCTGTACTTATTCCTATCACTGTTATTAATGTTTAATAATACCACACAGATGGATGGGGTTCAGCCACATCCTCCTCCCACACAACACTCAAATATGTCCTCATGGACTACTTAGCTGCACAGTATTGGGAACAAGGGTGGGGCCCAACAACATGGTTTACATATCACGTGACCACGCATTAACAAATCAACAATTACCTTTGCTTTATTCTTGAGGAGTTGCTAAAAGGCTCACAAGAAACGTTAGCGCAAAGCTCAATGGAAATGTGTGAGCGGACTCCTTTAAATCCGGGCTACGTTGGATCTCTGCTTAATTTGGCTGCGCCTGATTCGCTCTATTTCTCCAACCTCCGGGGCAATGGAGCCCATATTCCCGGGCTTCATCAGGTCTCTTACAACAGGAGGGACATGTGCCCGTTCCCATGGACTTCCTCAGGTTCGTGTGCGTCTGAGGCAGCGGCACCTCCGCCCGCGCAGAGCCGCTCATTCGGGGGCTACTGTCCACCGTTTCTCCCAAACTCTATGTCGATCAACAGAACCAAGGCACCGGGATTTCAAGACCTGCACCACAAGCGCGCTCAGCCTGGCCGAGCTGAAGGAGGCTACGAGGCGCAGCGGGTATATGCTGAGCTGAGCGGTCCGGCCAGTGAGTCCGAGCCCAGGCCTGAGCAAAGAGGGGGGCTCGATTCTTCCAGTGGAGACACATGTGCCAGGAGCAGCTTCAGTGAAGGTCAGCCTCCCCCTGTCTACTGACTTTCTATAGACACAGGGCTTTATGGCACCTTAACACCCACTTTTATGAATTCACACAACAACTTGGTGAATGCAGACCCAGATGAGCCTACAGTTCCTGCAGTGGAATCACCAGATTTTTGTGTTCCCTCGCGAATTATTATGAAATTATTGTGTTCAATCTGTACTATTACAAGTTCACAACATTATTTAAATGTTTTAAAACATTTCATGCGAATTGCAAATAGTTTGGAACTTTAAAGAGACCCATTTGTATCAGGGACTCATGCCAGTGAACTTGGTTATGACCCATTGTGTGAATATTACATATGTGGTGTTGAGGCTGCTGTTTATATTCGACACTACTAATCTGAACTCTCCCCTGTTTCTCCAGGTGCCCCTTGGTGCTCGTCTCAAGCCAAAACCAGAAAAAAGAGAAAGCCGTATTCCAAGCCACAGCTGGCGGAGTTGGAGAACGAGTTCATGATGAACGAGTTTATTAACAGACAGAAGCGGAAGGAGTTATCAGACAGACTAGACCTCAGTGACCAACAGGTGAAGATATGGTTCCAGAACCGCAGGATGAAAAAGAAGCGACTGATGATGCGAGAGCAGGCCTTCTGCGCGTATTGACGCACGGCTGGTGGACTTGATCCTGACCAGCAACTCGTCAAAAAGAGACTGTCCATACGAACTCATATCCTCCCTGTTATACTCAGTCTCATCACTTTTGGTCATCATGCGCAACAGGACAAAGGGCTGTTATTATTCCTATTTTGGAGAAAGGCACTTGCTGCCCTCGATTCATATTAAAACAGCTACAGCAAAAGAACAGTGTTAGAATACTTTTCAACAAAGCGCACCATAAAAACGATGTTTTATCTTATATGGCTGGTGTCAAGATCACGCCTATCTGAAACTCAAGGAAATGCATGGTGATTATTATTCAGTAAAATGCGTATTTTGTTAAATGCAGCTATGGTTGTGTTTTTGTCATTTTCAACGTATTACCTTGTAGACATCTCGTCAGTTTATGAAACAATGTAAATGTTGATATCGATTTTAATTGGTGTTGAACATAATGAATGTATTTTTTTTCCCCCGAAGGAGATCGCATGCCTACCTTGGTTGTTTTCGTAAAACCTTATTTATAATGTTGTGAAATATAGGTGGATTATCATTATTATCATTGTCACTTTTAATTTTCACACACACGCGCACTCACACATTCTCTCTCTCTCTCTCACACTCACACACACACACACACACACACACACACACACACACACACACACACACACACACACACACACACACACACACACACACACACACACACACACACACACACACACACACACGAGCACTGTTTGTTTGTGTGGGTGTGTATGTTTATGTGTGCGTCTGTCTAAAGCCAAATATATATATATATATATATATATATATATATATTTAAAAAAAAATTGTCCACTCACCTTTGGCCCTCCGCGGGCGGTTATCCCTCTCTAAGCTCGGGTCCTCTGTATACCAGAGGCCTGGGAGCTTGGATATATATATATATATATATATATATATATATATATATAGCATGTGGCCCCAAAATGCTATATATATATATTTGAAATATGTATGTAATTGCATAGCCAACAGCAAGATGTTCCATAACAACAATTAAACGCAAGTGACACATAAGCAGTTATTGAGTCTATGGGTGAAACATGCTGATTTGGTTGGTAAAGATATTTTGATTGTTTTAACAACTGATACACGGATAGGCCTAAATGCAATGCGCAAATAAAAGCTATATGCATGTGCATTAGAGCGGTAATGTCTACACTGATTTCAGTTATTTGTCATGTACATCTGAATATTTACTGTATATCAAGCTTATAACATTACTCATGGTGAGTAATGATATCACTGCACTATATTGTGAGGCAATATGTGTTGTGGTAGACTCCAGGAGCAGATGCAAGTGTTATTTCGCCAGAAGTATACTTTATTATGGAATTTTTGACTATTGGAATGACAACGAATATATTTAAATACAAATATTTCAGAAAGACATAATTATGCACGTCACACGTTGAAGCACATCACCTTGTTTTGTGTTTTTTGTGGAGAGATTTATAAATGGTCCATTTGTATCCCAAATATCTAGGTGTGCGGATGTTTTATATCTAATCCATTTCATGAGGCAGTCTGCTTTGGCTCACATTCCTGACTGCACCACTTTTATTGCATGCTCTACTTTGAACAGTTACGCGCAGCTTTCTATAGGCGACGGTTTCCTTAGTATTTGTTGTTTTATTGCTTTACTGCCAGACAGCACCATATACGCAGCCACTGCAACTTAGAGGGCCACCAAAACAAAGTTAAGGTCAAGTTAGGAGGCTGCATATTGAGGCTTATATTAAATGTTAGCCTACTCTTGTGCATTATGAAACTACTTCAGATAGCGGTAATTTAAGGACGTTATATATACTTATTTTACCATGGGCAATATTAAGTTGTGGCCGAACAGGAGCCTGCCTAATCCTCTTTAAATTCGGCACCACAAACCTAAGTGTAAGCCACATCATTTGAATTATTCATCATTACATCATTGTTATCTTATTATTAAATGTCCAAAACGGACAAAATAAAATACTTTTACGCATTTAGAGTATTATTCTATCGTTCTTGAACAGTCCTCTAAAATGAATTCTCTCAGACAGGCCTTTGTAGGTGTTGACCTAAACGCTTAAATAGAGAAGAATGCCAGAAAGCTCTACGGCCTCGCGTTGTTACCACACACTGCCCATAACACCAGTGGAAGGTTTTCCTTTCGGTATTAAAAAACAAAACAAAAAAACCCACGCATACTCACATAAGACAATGCGATGGTCCGCGTTGGCACCGAGCAGAAGGCTGAACACACACCTCACCCACATCGCAATGGTGCAATAAATGATTGGCTTGAGGCTCATTGGTAGTGCTTTTCAGACTTATAATGGAGACGGTCAAAGCCACGTGTGGACCCAACTCCACGGTCTGACGGAAGTTCTAAATAAGGACCTTTTAATCTGTGGTTTTGTTTTAAACACATTAATTTGTTAATGTGTTTAACGACATTAACAAATTAATGTTGTTAAACACAACATTAATTGTTGTGTTTAACAACAATTATTGTGTTCAGTACATTAAAAATGTACTGAATAATAGTATAATATAATAACTTAAATCACATATAATCATGACTACAGCAGATAGGCTCATGCAACGGGTCTCATTCCACAAGTGTGGTTGTATTATTATTATTATATATCATTTGCATCGTTTTTATTATTGCGTTGTTTTCAGTACAACGTTTTCTCAATTTCTCAAGGTCAATGCTTTTGCAAATAACATTTGTTTTGAACCTTTTATTTAGACATGCCAATACTTGTTAACACAAAAATCATACAAAAAGGCGTTCAGTCGCTGCATACGTGCTCTGGCTGTTTATTTCCTGTTTGCATGAGCATATGAGGATCAGATGGACGTTATGCTGTTGCTATAAGCATGGAAGCTCCTCCAAAGTGGTAAATTTAGAGTGCACTGAGCGTGCACGGCTGTCATTACATGTCATTACAAGATGGAGATGATGCCGCTGTAAAGCTTTCATTGAAATATTCCAGCGGTGCTTCCACCAAAGTCTTTCCGTGAGCTATAGGGCAGGGAAGGCGAGAGAGGAGTTCCCATTGCAGCGGAGAGCCAATGAAGGCGCGTGTCCCGCTCACATGAGTTTCTCTGGACAGTTTTTAATGACTGATATTGATGTATGGTAATTTCTCACTTGGATCACATGACACAATTACCTCAAGAATCGATCAGATGTATTGCAGGTCTGCCTACGTTTCCGATTTTTTCTCCCTGTCGAGGTTTGTGCGCGCGTCGGTGCTGCTATAGATGGACAAAGTTTAGCACAGTCGAGCTGCCAATTCCACAGGAGGAAAAGGACGCGATATGACGGAATACGATGATCGGAACTGCGCGTCAAATATGTATTTACCGAGCTGTACTTATTATGTTTCGACGCCTGATTTCACTTCGGTCTCGTCCTTTTTACCACAGACCACTTCGTGTCAGCTTAATTTCCCCTATTCCCCCAACCTAGCCCAAGTCCAACCTGTTCGGGAAGTGGCTTTCAGGACTGACTATGGACTCGAGCACCCGAGCAAATGGCACTACAGGGGCAATTACGCATCTTACTATTCAACGGACGACATAATGCACCGGGACCTGATCCAGTCCTCCAGCAGCAGGGCAGACGTGAGATTCAAGAACGAGACGCTGTACGCTCACCACGGCGGGACGAGCGCTTCGTGTGCTAATTTCCTCACCGGGGTTGGTAGAAATGGGGTTCTCCCACAAGGTTTCGATCAGTTTTTTGAGGCTGCTAACTCGGAGAAAGCAGCTGCAGAGTTGTCTAGACAAAAGGGCACAGATTCACCAGGGGAGCCGGGAAACGAGCATGCTGTGGGCAAACATGAGCAGCCTGATAAGGCAGAGACGAGCGGGAGCGTGGACGAAGACTCGTCCTCCAACTGCGACGACAAGAACCAGCAGGGTGAGTCCACCGCCGCTCCAGAGGCACAGTGTCTGCATTACAGGCTGCTTAACAGGCTCTGTGCGCGCGTCCAGGGTTATGTGGCGCTTTATAAGCATGCAAAAGATTTTATATACCAATAAGAGTAACTTTACGGCTGTAAAGGTATTTACAATGGGAAAGTGAGCAAGAACCATTAGGGAGTGTAAAAGGAACACAATAACTATACATAAAATACATAGCATAATTTTACACAGTGATATTTTGCTAATAACTGTTACATAAGTCTTTTCACATTATGCAATGATGACCTTAATTTAATAATTTCTGAAATTTCTCCACTGTGAGACTAATAAAGGTTTATCTTAATTTTCAATGCGTAAATGTCAATGGACTACAGGTACATTGTACGATTATTGAATATCGATTTGCCATCTGATCCAAAACATCCACAGACACAGTAGGCCAAGCATAATTACCCCATTTACAATGTGAATGTAACATTTGTCTGAATATTATATAATGACACAACATGGGCAATAAAGCTTATTTTTTAATACCATGGGATTTAGACAAACCATAGCGTCCTATAACAATCTCACCCAGAGTATAATTTAAGAAACAATAACCTATGGCCAAAATTGTTTCCTGCAGCATGTTGAACTATCATCCTATTAATTTGTGACGATCATACAGTACAATACAACAGTATAATTTAAGAAATAATAATATGGCCAAAAAAGTCTATATGCAGCATGTTGAATATGCATCATCCTATCAATTTGTAAATGAACAATTCTGACTACGGTCATGAAAACAAAGTCTTTTGTATTGCAGGTCCATCCACCAAGTCCAGGAAGAAGAGGTGTCCATACTCCAAATACCAAATCCGAGAACTTGAACGAGAGTTTTTCTTCAATGTGTACATAAACAAAGAGAAGCGCTTGCAGCTGTCCCGGATGTTAAACCTGACTGATCGTCAGGTGAAGATTTGGTTTCAGAATCGGAGAATGAAGGAGAAAAAGCTTAATCGCGACCGCCTGCAGTACTTTACGGGAAATCCTTTATTCTGATATTGTCCATTATTTCCCACACATACCGCAAACTCACGAGCGCATCTCTTAAACCTGCTCCCTTCTCATGCCGTAACAAAGGTACTTTTCTCAAGCCAGCATTTATTTATTAGTTTGTCTCTTATATTTATGCGTTACTCAATATATTTCGTCATATAGGCATATGTGCTTTGAGATTATTTATGAAAATATACCCTTATTGTATATACATTAAAGTGCATGTAATATGTTGTGGAGTGAAATAAAGTAGACACGACAAATGCCGGTTTCTAGTTGCAGTGTGTGTCACATGCATGACAAAGAGTCTTTAGCCTAAAAGTGGGGATTTTCATCAATGGCGCTGTAGGCCAGTCCCGTTATTTCCTTTGCTTTCAAACACAGGATTGTTTACGAAACCTTGAACCGTCTAGACAGTATAATAAAAGTAGCTGTAAATGTCTAAATAGGGGGCTATTGGACTTTGGGATCCCAGCCCCCAAACCATGAGAGGACTGGTTCTCCTTCCTGTCCAATAGTAACTCCTATACTTTTGAGCTTATACTTATCCATGAGTTTCAGCTTTATGTTTTATGCAACATATTAGGACTTTCTCTCGTTCATTAAACAACATATCTTATATATTTATATTGTTATATTGTTCATCTCTAAAACCTTATTTAACGTAATTCTAAAACATAACATATACAGCAGACGGAGTATAGCTCACGTTCATAAAAAGTGTTTATAAAGAAGTCATCAAAATATTCTGGAAAGGATTCACTTAGCCTATATGCAAAATAATCCAGCCAATTCGGTTAGCGTAATTTAATTCATTTGGCTAAGCAAAAAACACAAAATAAAATAAATCCCTTTAATTTATCTATTTATGATATTAATTTTCTCCAGGGTCGTAATGGTGACATAATGGCTTTTGAATTAATATTGGGAGCTAATATTTAGTTATAGATATACTATCATTATTATTTTCCTTGGTTGTATACGTCGCAGTAGTTTGTCAATGGCTGTCCAAAAAGCAATGCAATGCTAAGCTAAAATATTGTCCAGATGCAAATAACTTTGGTTCAGGTTTAAGTCAATTGTGTAAAAATCATGAACAATTACATGTGGAGTTGAATGTAATTTACCATAGTTCCCAAATGGTAATGAGAAATGTAAACGTTGAACGGGATGTTGTCTTTCGTGTTTAATACTTGTTCTAACCACAAGGGGGCGGGCTTGCAGTTCCATTGGCTCGAAGCAAGCTGCAGGAACGTGTATGGGCCATATACCGTCTCCACTAATAGTCTACCATTTTACAAGTCAGTTAAAGATAATTGCAATCGTAGCATAAACAAGACAAAATTTAACCTCAGATTTAGTCCACAAGTAAATTAACCCAAGAACCAAATCATTGGTTTAACCATGTCTGAATTCTCCAATGCTTCAAGTGGTTGTAAGCATTATTTATTTATTTTCCATTATAATTGATACATGTGACATGACAAAGTGGGGGAAATTGTGTAACAGTGTAGGTGTAAAAGATATACATATAATAAATAATATATATATACTAATAATATATATAGACACACACTGTGTCATTCAAGTTATCAATAATATGGAAATAAATTAATAACATCTTAAACCACTTGAAGCTATGTATCACTAATAATCACTAATAATTAAAAAAAACGTTTTAGTAATATTAAATTCAATAATAATATAATAGGGTGATTTTATAATCATTCTTAATAATAACTTGTGGGGAGCTGCATCGACTAGAGAGAGTAATTTTCGCCCTTTTTCCCCTTTAAATTATACCTTTATTTTACAACTAAAACTTCTACTGCAAAGATATAAAAAAGGCGGTCTTCGTGTGCTTTTTGTTTTAAAATCCACATTATTGTATCACCCTCAACAAGCTGTCTTGTCATGGAGTTCTTTTTGCGCACAAAACAAAAAACATCCCCGACAAAATTAAAGCCGTGAACGTGCGACGAACCACCGCCCTCTTTCACAGACGAGGAATGCATGGGCAAATTGGACTAAAACAGTGAGACGATTTTCCTCCAGGAGAGGAAAAAGTTGTAGTTTAAAAAAATAAGCAAACAAAACAAAAAAGGACACAAGGGAAGAAAAGAAAGAAAAAGACCTTCATGTCCACTAGCTACGACCTCCGTACAGGCTGTAGGCCTGTTCAAAATAGATAACGGCAAGAAATGCGATGGCAACCGGGTGGTTTAAAAAATGCATCCATTTATTTTTAGTACAATGTTCACACACACGTTTAATTTTAGTAGTGCCATGAGATACTAAATAACACACACGCACACACACAATACACTCACACATCACACAACACACCTACATACATACACACAAGGCCCACAACTATACACAGCATTGTTGGCATGTAAAATAATACAAAATTATAGCCGAAAGAAGGAGAACATTGATGACTGCTGTTATCTAACTGATTCGGTACAAAACATTGAATAGTGGTAGAGATTGAATACAAACCACTTTACAATATCCAGCTTCTAACACACGGGGTGTTTCTAATCCTAAATTAACAAGATTTTGTCGTTCTTGGAACAAAATTTAAAATTATTAAAAAAACTATAATACAAAAAAACCAAGTTCAAGGAAACACATATTACATAGCTGGGCCAGATACGGTTTTGGATCAGCGTGTGCAAGCAGAATAGATCCATTTCAATACCTTAAAACCGAAAATTTACACAGCGTGGCGGATGAGAGAGGAGAGACGAGGGAGGAGCTGTGTTTAATGGACGAAATTAAAATCAGTTCATTGGGATTGTGCCCTATATACACACCTATGTGTGCGTGTATGCGTGCGTGTACGTGTGCGTGTGTTTTGTAGCAACTCCTCTCTGCCTTTGTGCAGCTCGTGTCAATTTCATGTCTGAATTGTAGGAGTCGCTGTTGACCTCGGTTGCACCAAAGTCTAGGGCACGCGCCTATGCGTGCCTTGTACAAAGAAGAGGAGCTGCGTCTCAAGGCCATATTTTCAATCTCATTGGTGGGCTTGTCAATTGGTCGGCGCATCCGACTTACTCGTAGATTATGTTTTTTCCCCGAATATTCAGCTTCCAAGGACACTCTCTCTCCACTAAAGGACCGCTACCCTAAAATGTCCATCCCCAGCGGGTTCTCCTGCGCCCATACATTTCTGGTGGACTCTATTATTGGTGCATGCAGGACGGACAGTTTCTACCCCAGCAGCAACATGTACATGCCAGCTGCTTCAGAGATGGGAACTTACGGAATGCAAACCTGTGGACTCCTGCCGTCTTTTGGCAAGAGAGTGGAGGTTGGTCATCAAAACGTCGGCATGAATGTGCATTCGTACGTTCCTCAGATAGAAAACTGGGCTGATCCTAACGACGTGTCGGCCGAGCCACCCAGCCAAAATCAAACTGTCCTTCTCCAGAGCATTAAAGAGGAAATAACTGCTGCATGTTACTCAGACAAAAGCGTGTCCAAAAAACAGCTCTGCAAAGAAGCGCAGAGTCCGACAGCGCCTACCCAGAGTCTTCTCCATAAAGACGTTCCAACTCAAGATACCGTGCCTGTAGTGTTTCAGATTTGAGCCCAAAAAAACTTGCGTCAACGAAAACATCATGATAACACCTGCCATGACGCCCAAGTCCAAAACCCAACATGATTCATGTTTACCAGGGGTCACCCCAAATCGCACCCTCCTCTCCTCCTCTTTATTGTCAACACCAACTTCAACAGAAGCAGAAAAAAAATCGAAGACACATTGCAAAACAAAATCTTCAAGGACCTCCATGCCCGCAAGAGCCCGGAGCCCCAAGCTGGCTTCGAGAAAGCACACTCCATGGACGCACCAGTGTCCAGCCCAGAACTGGCTCACAAGGAGGCAAAAGGTGGGTTGGCTACAGTGAAAGCTTTTATCTCGTGGCACCGGCATCATAAAACCAAGTATAAAACACAAACAACCCCAAAGTCGTAATGTTTAATGAGAGTCTTTCTCGGGTTGCGGTAATAGGCAGTACAGAATGGTTTTACTGCGCAGCGTGCAACCAGCCTGCCATTTGTCTGTGACAATTTAATACAAAAAACCTTGTACCGCTGACTTTGGAGAATCAGTGAAAGACAAAGACAAAATGATTCAAACAAACTTTATATTATTTGATCATTATAGCTATGTTAATTTAATTTCTCAGCACGATCCCGTGGTTGCTTGGTATATTTCTGCGTTATTAAAAATGTTATTTCCCATGAGACTGTTTTTCAGCAGCAGGTTGCATCAAGTCATCGCTGATCGGTTTTGTGTGAATTTAATCTTTCAGAATGCAAGACTGACGCACCGACAAGCAGCTGGCTGACGGCGAAGAGTGGCAGAAAGAAAAGATGTCCATACACCAAGCATCAACCCTGGAAGTTAAGTAAATCCCATTGTTTCAATACACATTGTCTTCTGAACCTCCGAGCGCCGCCTAAGATCAGCCCGCACGTCAACTTGAGCGACAGACAGGTCAAGATCTGGTTCCAAAACCGCAGGATGAAACTCAAGAAAATGAACAGGGAAAACCGTATTCGAGAGCTGACCTCAAACCTCACCTTTTCGTGAGAGCGCCATGTGTCTTTGTGCAATCAGACATTTCCTTTCTCACCCAAACTGTGATTCTAAATGTTATTGTAAGTCTATTTACCTTGAGTAAAGTTTCGTCGTATGTTTATTTTTCACAGGATGACAATAACTGTTAAATTATTGAACGACTTTTGTTTCTTGGCCAGTGGACTGTGCTGTATTATTGTTATATTTTGTTTTATATAATTATCAATATTATTTACAATTGTGTATTTTGGTTGGCGCATAAGTCATTTTCTATGTGAAGAAAATATGAAAAGACTATAAGCGTTGAAACAATGTTCATCTGAATTTATTGCATGTTTGTGACAATGCTTGCAATAAATAGAATGTGCTGTATTTTGGCTCATCTTCCCAATGCCTTGTTTAGTCACAAACAGTTTTCAGTTTTTGATATTTGTATACAAATGTGTCTCAATTGAAAAACCTTTTGCGCACATTTCTTTTGGTCAGAGCGCGTGCATTGTGTGTGTAGGCCCGTGTATACACAGTGGCACACACAGAAAGAAGATATAGAAATAACCCGACAAAACATTCATATTTTCTATTCTCTTCATAAACGCAAAGTCGTGAGTCGTCTTCTATCCTCGTGCACACATCGGCCAGACTAATAATGTTGTGATCTGGCTTATACGCAGCTTAGAAACGTTCGCGTATAAGCTTTCGAAAAATATCTCAATAATGTATTAAAGTCAAACATTAAGTTGAAAATATTGTATCAAACATAGATTATCTATAAGAGCACAACCCCAAAAATACTATCAGGGAAAACAGAGGGACTTTGCTTCTCCTTTTATTGGCGGCGTGATCACACGCACCTCATAAAACATTTATTGATGCACACAGCCATTACTACTGAAAAAAATGCAACCCGTTTTACTACATTCTTTTTCAAATTTCTTTTTTTTTAAATACACCAACCCAGAAAATGGTATTGAATGCAAAACATCATGCAAAACAACCAACGCTAACCGCGTTATGGACATGTTTGTCCATAAGGACGGAAATGGCTTCTGTTATTTTACAGCATGTTATTACATTTATTTTACGAGGATCTAGTAAGTCTATAAAGCATTTTACTAGCATTCACTGCACCGAGACACTATTCTGAATCTTCCCCAACATGAAGACCTGCTAACATGCTGCTAACTTTCATATGCAAGTGAGTGAAACCGTTATGAATCACATTCGAGTTCTTCTGACAATTGTTTTCTAGCAAAAATGAACTCTGTGTATTTCAATTTGACTGTTTGTAAAACAAGGAGAATTTGTAACGCAAAGGGAGAGAGAGCAAGAGTAGGATTGATTTACTTGCTGTATTGGTAAATATGACCACGTGACATATGCAACCAATCCCCGTAGATGCAGGCCAGCAAAAATACTGATTGTTCAGAGAGAGGCTTCCCGTACAGAGTGAAGCTTATTATATGACTGGGAACACATCAAAATGTCGTCCACTGGTGCTCTGAGTAACTGCTATGTGGACTCTGTGATGGTGCACGAGCCGGAGGACGTGTACGGAGGAGTGCGCTTTCTCCCCGCTCCTCACACGGTGACCCCGAGGCCACCAGGTGCCGCCGGGGACTCAGAAGGATTCTCTTCTTGCAATTTTGCACAAAAGCCCGGTGTGTTTCCGTCGTCCTGGTCCTCTGTCCACACACAGGGGCTCTACCATCCGTATGTGCATCACCCCCAGCCGCACCTTCCTGCGCCAGACGCCAGATATGTCGGCGTCCGCTCCTGGCTGGAGCCCGTGTCTAATCACGTCCCCTTCGCTGGATTCAATTCGAGTAGCCGTCGCTTTGGGACTAAACAGGAGCCCGTTCCTCCGAAAGCCACTGAAAGAGACGCTCCGGACCAGGACAGCTCTGAGTTCACTCCGTGCGCAGCGCCGGAGTGTCCAGAAAACACAAGCAAAGAGCGGAGTGCAAGCGAGCTATCGAGCCCCAGCAGCGATCCCAAAGACGAGAAACAACAACAACTTGACCCAAGTAAGTAAACGGAATAACGCTGATTTACAGCTGTGAGGAGTGTAAGGGCTGGGTGAGTAAAACTAGAGCTTTTACTACCTATAAAAGTGTCTTGTACTATACCGCAGCGTATCGTGGGGAAACCCGCCCTGCACGGGTTATTGCATGGGACCAGAAAGTTTTTTATGCCAAAGGAAGAAGCACATTAGAAACACAGCTTAAACATTACCGTTTTCCTGGGACATAACTTGCTGAAACGAGCCCATTTTAAATTGTGCCTCAAATATGATTTCAACATTGATCTTTTGAACAGTATTCCTACACACAGTTAAACTTGCCCATACGACACTTATAATGATTTCAAGAAGTTTAGCAACCAGCTAACGAAAACGTTTATTTTGTATGTTGACTTTTATGCAGGAAATCCAGCAGCAAATTGGATCCACGCTCGCTCCACAAGAAAGAAGCGCTGCCCTTACACAAAGTATCAAACTTTGGAGCTGGAAAAGGAGTTTCTCTACAACATGTACTTGACCAGAGACCGCAGATATGAAGTGGCCCGCATTCTAAGTTTAACAGAGAGACAGGTGAAAATCTGGTTCCAGAACAGAAGGATGAAAATGAAGAAGATGAACAGAGAGAAGAGTAGAACAGACATTTTTTGAGTTGTATTGTGGCGACTTTGGACAGCCTGCATTATTTAATAAACATCACACAGTAACCGCCTATGTTTTACAAAACAATTAGGACTTATTATTGTAACCAGACTGAGTTGTAAATTAATTTGGGTGTACATAAAACAATTTCATTTTTACAAGATCTTCTTGACGTTTATTACGCACGAATTCACTCACAATGCAGGACATTTTGCCTAATGCCTAATTAATAACTTCATGTGTTTACAAATAACATATTAATGGGCAAGGTTTCTGAGTCGCACATCATGTTATATAAAACATAAAGGTGATTTATGGTTGGGAGAATTGGGCATTTCCAATCTATAGTCTAAAGTTGGAAGAATGACTTTAAAACAGGAAGAAACCTTAGTCCAATAAAGCTATAGAAACGGCTAGACGTCTGGACTTAATGACTTTATGAGCCTATGCAATTACGCTCTGCTTTCAAAGTGTCTTTTTCGACCTGAGAAACAGAATGTGGATACCTTTCGACAGTGGTGTCTGGCGTGTATTCAACTTGCCCTCAAACAAAATGGTCACGTTTATTGTCCAACTTCACATCCCATTGAGAGGGGAAAACGTGCAGACCTTAGCACGAGTGAAGGACTCCACGGCGCAATGAGGAGGTTTACGCAAAGAAAGGGCAAGAGCCGAGAACTCTTGTAATGTTTTAGTTTATAAAGGTTCATCTTCTCTTAGTTGATTCAGTTGTTTGGTTCTTCTGTATAATGGTCATGGTATAAAATAACCAAATAACTTATGAAATATGAAATATTTTACCAAAAATATCAAACCATCATGAAGCTTAAAGATTTAGTAACTCGTGTAAATAAACTTGAGAATGCCCCGAGGCCAGTTGGTCAAGGCACAAAACGTGTGCGCTAGAGGGCGACATTGGTCTGTCATGTCCCATCTTCAGTTCACCCACACATGCAGGCTTATGTCTTCAGGGTTAGTGCCAAATGTGATTCTATTAAATATATATGAAGAACAAGCCATAGAACTTCGCAATTCTGATATGTGCCTGCATGTCAGAGATGAGGAGCCCCCAAAATGTGTGGAAAAGCAGTAAGGCTATAGAGGCTTTGTCTTTGAGCTGATTGCAGGTTGCATGGAGGACACATCGCCTGTCAAGGCAAATCTGGTTACCATGAGATCTCAATTCGGTACATCATTGGCGCTATATGCAGCGTCCCTTTGTACAGCACAAACAGTGTGTTGATGGATTGTTGACGCAGTGACCTCACTTTTTGATCTGGGCCGTGACTGTTCCGCACACACTCAGCATCGCTGCTGACTGTGAGGTGACTGTCAAGGCTGAAGACATGAACCTATGACAGCCTTCGGCTGCTTCATGTGAGCAGAGAAGCATAGAAGGTTCCACAGTTACAGAGAGCCAAAAGGCGTTGAAGTCGACGATATGCCTCATTTCGTGTCTTTGAAGTAAGAAAAAAACATCTCACATTAGAACAAATGGTACCGTAGCCTGCAGCATGTACAGCATATTGCAGACGGTGCATTTGGTATGTCGTTTCTTTATATGTATATATATATATATATATATATATATATATATATATACATCAATGACATAATCAACGACATAATTTGAAGCGTAATCTAACATATAATATAACATAATCCTCTGCCCAAATTACGCCTATAAAGGCATAGCTACTTCGAAAGAAAAAAAACTTGATGTATTGTGCGTGAGCAGAATAGGCCTCCATCTTTCAAACGTTATTGTATTCTTTTTTTGCCCTGATGCTGGACGGGGTTCACGAAAACACAGCAGTAAAAGACAATAGGCCAATATCGAATTATGTTTGCTATTCAATATTATTATAATTTTCATGTCACAATGTCTTCCGGACTGCAGGTCCCCATACACTTCAGCCGCTGCTCTCGACTGCAAATTGGATCTATAACAAACATTTTTCTATTATGTGTATTTTTACTCAAAACAAAATGCTATATAGCCAGGAGCTATTACTGTTATTCCATTGACTTTTTCACACAAAAATAACCACATACTTTGATTTGAATAGTGTCTTAATGCGCTATATATCCGGAAAGACTCATTTTAGAAGAGTTGAATTGTGTATTTAGTGTTCGGCCATTTGCGTTTCAAACTGTTCCATGAAAAGAAGGCTTTTCATTATTTTGAATGTCAAAAATTAAATTTCTTAATTCCAAAGTGGACACTCTGTGCCTCCTTCACATTTTAATAATTTGTGTAAATTATACTTTTAACGGTTTTATTATTATTGTAGACGTGTTTGTTTGTATTGTTGTTGTGTTAAAACAGGCTCACAAAGCGCTTTAGATGACCTTGGTCTGAAAAAATGAACTACATAAATAAAGTACTTACTTACTTACCATGAAAAAGAGTCTGGCACAATAATTGAAACCTCCCTGTTTAAATAAAGATACAACAATATAAAGTTTTACTTGGTAAGTCAAAGCTTGCCGTAAAGTCCTAATTTGAAAGAATATTAGATTTAGACATAAAACAGGAAAATATCTGGTGGAACTAAAGCTGATGTTAAAATGGACACCAGGTGTTATTGTTTCATTGTTCTATTTCCTTCAGGCTTAAGGGCCTGCGCTTTGTCTGACCATGCATAACCCTATAATCCCTGTAGTCGTGTGTTGAATGATCAAACATGTTTTTGTAAGTGTGCAAAGGCAGCTCTGACTCCAATGCTCCAAAGATGTACAATGGCCGTATCAATACAAAAGCAAAGTTGCTTAAGGCCCTAAATCTACGTTTATATCTTGTTTTAAAATACATTTTAAACTGGATTTTAGTTAATGAACTATGCCGCTTTCCCTGAGCCAAACATCTGTCTGATCTGATGCATTTGATGCGACTGCGCAATAAAGATATAGAGTTGTTCTTTCGCAGCGGACATGGAGGGGTTCGTGCTCCTCTGCGTTTGTAAAGGGGAATAGCTGCAGTCTAAATTCCTTTTTGTGCAAGGAAAATTTACAACTGGGTTATAGCGCTTTTTATGGGCCTCCATCGCCTGTCATTGGGTACCACTGGTCATGTGTGAGAGCAAACGTCTTCATGGCTCTTTCCTGATTTCCCAGGCCATTTTCCCACTGCATACTGCGTCTATGCCGTTTAAAGCTTTTCCGTGCGTTCAGCCTTTCTCTCAACATGCCAGCGCAATGGATGTAAAAGTTTTCCTTATCAAGAGTTGACTTTGTGCTGTGCACAGGACGTGTTGGAGCGCGACGAGACATTTTTCTATATTTCATCTGCTGCAGTGGCGCCTCTTCGAAGCCTCAACATCAAAGATCAAAGAACAAACATGGATTACTCGTTGGATAATTGTGAGTATTTTGTGAGATAGCAGCTCATTTACGCCTGTATGAGCGTGTGGACTGTGACAGCTTCATGTTTCATTAGTCATGTTAATCGCGTAAGGCTAAGCGTTGTATGCTCCTTGTATATTTGGCTTATAGGTGAGCAGGGTTGTCAACATGTTCATAAGTAAAGAAAAAAGGTAAATTGGGGAGAAATGGACGTTGCAACAACCAAAGCGTTTTAAAGGGTGACGTTCATTGGTTGATTTGTTTTAATTTAAAATAGGCTTACTAAAGTCTATGCATATGTTTGAGTTAACAAGGATTTTGACTAATGTATGGTTTGTTATCATTATCTAACATTCAAGATAATACTGAGGAAAATAATATTCATGTCCTTTCTGTAGACGGAACAAAATGAAAATGTGCGTCTAAAGGACGTTGATATAAATAAAATTGAATTAACCAAAGATAATTCCCAATCCACGAATCTTTCCTTATATTCAGAGAGAAAAAAATAACGGTTACATCGGGGTTCTTGGGCGTTTAGAGATTAGGTCAACTGAACAAAGACGGTATTTCACTGTTGCTTGACAGGCAGCTGCGAAAGTATTTACAGCCTACTGCAATGCGGCAAAATGGACCCCAGGAAAAAGGCGCAGTGCAGGCAGGCCTGAGCTCTGGCACAGTTCACTTTGAATTTTCATTGTAGAAACTTCCAGAATATAATGTGAGAATTAATAATAAATATGTATATAGGCCTTGATACACGTGACCCGACCAGTTAAACCACCTCAGTGCACCAATTCTTTGCAGTTTTGCACAAATCAAACCCAATTTCACCGCAGGTGATGCAGCTTTCAGCCAGGTCTATTTTTGCAGAATGTGTTATAATTAACAATCAAAGAGAAAGGTTTCCCTCATATGTTAAACCTCATTACATTTATATTTAGTTGCATAATCCATCTGAGAGTTGATATGCGGTAAGATTCCAGCAGACGGCGCTGTTGTCCAAGACAAGAACTCTCTGCAGCAGGCGGAGCGTGTGTTGCAGATGGGACATCTGGGCCTGAGCCAAGTGAGCATCTATGGGGCCGTGTGATTGGTTTAGGTCTGGAATCAAGATAGCGCAACTGCGTGATGTCAAATACATTAAATTGAGCTAACAGTGGCATAGAACAAAATTGTCTTAGATAGTTTTGGTTATTACTGTATAAAATGTCGGCCTGTATTTCGTAAAGTGCTCACAACGAATTGTCAGTAGGAGGAGCTACAGGGCAGAAGGGGCTGTGATTGGCCATGATGTGTCAACGGTTGTGGTGTCAACATAAATAGGAAAGAAACAAATATATAGATACATAATAACTAAATACATTAGGCCTAATAGCCTTATTGTAGGCAACATATCAATACGGACGACGATTGTATTGTTGTATTATGTGATCTTAAAAATGACTTGCTTGCATTATCCACACGGTTCAACCGGAATTATTTGTTAAAAATAATTAATTTTGATACCATCCACGCATTGATTATACTCCTGTTAAAGAAGGCTATAGGAGGACTTTTTGCATTGTAAAAGGTTCAATTGTTAATCGCATTCTCCAGTCTTCATTTTTCATCATTCTGAAACCCCTGGAAAAGCCCCTTTCTTAGTGCGCATCAGCGTAATCGTCTCATTGAGTAAGTGCAACTTTCAGGATTATTTATGGACCTTAGCGCTCATGTGAATGGCTGCGCGGAAACACGTGACACCATTAAAGTTTGTTTTATGGCTTGGGACTTGACAAGCCAAAATATAATTCTCATTGTGTATTAGTAAAGCGTCCAGATGGGCATATAGTTAGTCTTTTGGTGTGGAGCGCTACCGGGTTCAGTTTGGCTTTCGTTAACGCGTGCTGTACATCGCCATGTGTCCAGCTCTTCGTGGTAAGTCGTGTTTTATAATTTTTCTGAGGCTTGTGGGCGTATGATGTCACGCGCTCGGGTGTTTCCTTGCTCTCAAACGGCAACAGGACGCACAAATGCAGACGAGCTGTTGATGCTGTGTGGATTGGAATGGGCTTTTATCTTACTGTGCGTATAAAAAAAAAGAAAACAAGGAAGTGAGCTCTTGTAGGGCTATGTGTTATTTTGTTTTGGTGTGGCGTAGTTTCACATTACACGATGAGACGTGCAGTGTACCATATTGTCCAGGCTACCAGGTTTGCATGACAATCGTCGTGTATATTTCATCATTGTATTGATTAGTAGCAGGTTTGAGGCACAATCTTATGCTGTATTCTTTCAACCTAATACACATGTTGCTAATGTTATTATAAAAACAGGCCTTCCCGAATAAATGTATCCTTAACAATGAGTCTTCTTGCATGGAAAATATAATATAGCTTTAGCCTATATAAATCAAACATGTGTTTGAATCATTATCACAACATGCATTTATATATTTTTGACCATTGTGCGTAAAGTGAATCATGCGTAATGAGTGGCCCATGCTTGTTGCGCGTATCCCCCTTGAGAACAGTATTTCAGAGAGGGAAATGTGGTGATTGAAGTGAACAGGAGTCAAATAGAGGTGTTGGCCTCTCTTTTAAAGCGAGCCGTGTTGGAAAACGCTGACTTTATCATTCTTTTGTTTGTGAATCTTGGCTTTGACCCGTCTGGAATATGAGGTGAAAGCCAGGTCACCGTCCCACTTATATGGATATACACGAAGGTATAGTCTTTAAAGAAAAGTTATCATTTATTTTACAGTAATTTGATATGTTAGATCTTCATTCAATTAACTTTGGAACCTTTAACATGGGCGACATTACATGGTGTTCAATGTTTTTTTTGGTATTAGAATAATTTCTAAATGCATTTCTGATTACAAATATCAAACACAACAATAGGACGCAGCATTTATTGCTGTGCGTAATGCAGTGGGGTGTAGGCCTGATAATTAAGCAGGCCTGTCGGAGGATACGGAATCTCTCATTCTCTCTGCATTTCAACCACAGTGGAGATTAAAACACATCTTATCCGTCAGCCATTTAAAAACGATCCAGTAACTGCACTTTTAATCAAAAGTATCTTGAGAATGCCATTAAGGGCAGGCAAAGCATTTACCTCCAATATTCAGGACTTCATTCACTGCGTAAACGCGCCTTTAAACATCCAGGTTTACAGTGATCAGGGCTTACATGCACCCTTGGAGCTGTCATTGCCTTGAACAATATTTCAACTTTGTATAATGATGTAAGTGAGTTGGCTTGACCTGGGTGGCCAACCCTTATAACTACAGCTGCACATCTGCTGAATGCCATCGTCGTGGAATATATTTGCCTGTGCTTTCGCGATGTTTAGATAGTTGCCTTTACACATTATTATTATTATTATTATTATCGTCATTATTATTTATTAGGAAGTAATTTTAATGAAAAATGTGATACCATATAAACTCAAATTGACATAGAACGTGCCTTTCTCATATTGTACGACATAGAAAGAACAACCCCGTTTTTGTCACTCTGCTACTTTTTATGTTGGGTATTTTACTTTTTTCCCTTTAGTGCCATTCTTTCCTTTCTTTTATTTTTCAAAGAATGAGTGTCTCCTGAAGCTAATGATATTTGTCATAAGTCACAAGACAGACAGTCACAATCCCCGTGCGTAAAACTTGACCACAAACAGGCCATATACATGTATCTGCGAACTACAGTGGCTTGGGAAACACCGTCGTCTATATATACCCTGTAGAACCGAATTTGTGTGATAAAAGTACAGTCACAGATTCGATTCTAGGGGAGTATGTGGTCGATGAACAAACGTCGAAGTATTGACTTGCTGCAATCTTCTCTGGGCTCGTTGAGTGTTTGAAGTGCTGTCAGCTGATCTATAGTGACACAGTTAAGATAGATATCCTAAATTGTACATGACAGTGTTCAATTACTATGTATCGACTAAAGAATGGAACTGTTATACATTTCATGTTTCACTTATAATGATCAGTAGTGTGGAGATAAGTGGCCCGACCATACACATTGAGGAGTATACTGTTTGTGTTTTATTACTGTGGCTCTTCATTATTGATTCTCTGAGATGACTGCACCTCTGCCTCTGGCCAATGGACTCCAGAGACGCAGCAGTCAAAGGGAAGGCAGCAGATGAAGTGATGGGACTGGAGTAACTTTTGGATGACCCCTGTCCTGACAAAGACACTGTCCATCAATTGTCCGCAGTCATTCTTTTGTGCTTTTATGCCAAGGGGCTTCAGCTTTTGTTGGGTCCTGCAGCACCGTGTCTCAAAGCTTACCCAAACTGTTTTTTACTCCTTAACCTATAACATACTACTATAACGTAATATTGTTTTTATTTTTTCATATATAATGTGCGCTCTTAAACTAGATCAGATACTATCAAGCTGTAAAAATGAGCTGCAAACTCTGCCTGACGCAGAAATAGATATGACTTTGTAATCTTCAATCGTTTTTCTCCCTCTCTGCTCCTCTTTCCAGGTCTAAATTGGGAGTAGGTTAAGTTGAATTCAATTGCTTGTAGTTGTGTGTTTACTCGTTTATCAGCTAGCATCACCTCCATTGGCCGATTTGGTCACATGGTTTGCTAACTTTATTCAGTTGACACGAAAGTAGGAGGGCTTTATGGAGGGTGGAAAAAAAGACAACTCGAGAAAAATTAGTATTTTCTACCTTCAGAAATTAATGGCCATGAATTCGTATATGGTGAACTCTAAGTATGTGGATCCGAAATTTCCTCCGTGTGAGGAATATTCTCAAAATAACTATATACCTGAGCAGGGCGCGGATTACTTCAGCCCCGCGCAGGACACTGACTTTGAGCATCCAGGGATCTACCCACGGTCCAACTTCACGGAGCAGTCCTTCGGCTGCAACACCACACAGGAGCGAGTCCCGGTGCCGCCACGGGGTCATGGACACGACAGGACGCAGAGCCACGCGGAAGAGGGGCCCACGGTCCACGCGAGCGGAGACAGGACGTGTGACCAGAACACAAAGAGCCACAACGGGCAGCAGGGCAAGCAGCCAGCAGTAGTTTACCCCTGGATGAAGAAAGTGCATGTAACGACGGGTAAGACGCGCTCGTATCATTCACTCTGATATTTATAGCAGTGTTTGAAAGGCCTCGCCAATTACACAAGTCATACATTTTTATAGCTTAGGAAATGGGCTGCGAGGCGTGCTCCTCAAAGCTGCTCAAAAGTCAAAATACGCGCTTGAATATGTCCGTTTTCTTCGTTTCTCGTTACTATATGCTTGTTTATATAGCTGCATATGAAAGTGGCTAAACTTCTGTCAGGACGCGCCTCTTGTTGTCTTCTTGTTGTGTGCTTTGCTCCCATTTGGTGACACCTTGTGTGTTTGTTTCTTGCCAGTGAACCCAGATTACACGGGGTCCGAGCCTAAACGGTCCAGAACCGCATACACACGACAGCAGGTCTTGGAGCTAGAGAAAGAGTTCCACTTTAATAGGTACCTGACCCGGCGACGAAGGATCGAGATCGCGCACACACTTTGCCTATCTGAGAGGCAAATCAAAATCTGGTTCCAGAACCGCCGTATGAAATGGAAGAAAGACCACAAACTGCCCAACACCAAAGGCAGATCTGCCCCTGCAGTGGCCGGTCATCTGCACAAGGAGCCCCACACGGACATCACCACGTTATAGAGACACACAGGAGTGGACTGTATGGACAAGACAAGGCTGCATTCTGACCTCTGCATGGAAGAGCTCTATTTGTTCTGATTATTTAAAACAACCGAAGCAGTGTTTCTGACTTTTGTCTTGCTAAAGAAACAATCAGCAGAGTTTAATGTACATCAGCACAAAGAGATAAAGCAGCATTAAACGCCAACTCCGCTGTCTATGGACTATAACACCTTTCATCTCATCTCATGTGGATTCACGGTGGTTTGAACTTCGAATTGTCTTTTGGGCAAAAAGGTGACGCCATTCATGCAGCCTATCATTACGCACAAGCTGTTAATTCTCCTCTAAACTCTCAATGCACAAAATCTGTTTGCCTGAATCTATACTTGAACGAATTTACATATAGAGCACGCCAAACAGTTTGAAATTTTAGAAATGCTAGATCCATGTTTTTTTTGCATTATTTAACTTATTTTATACAAAAGGCTTTGGTTTTCTCTTAGCCTAAATGTGATCAAGGCTAAATCCAGACATTCCTGTGTGCAAACTATTCCGAGTGCCCTTATAAATCTCCTTGACACCTTTGTAAACAATGTACATTTTCAGAGCTTCTCTCGTGCCAACTGATACTGTTTATAAAAGATCTTTTGTTCTTTGCATGGCATAAAATTGATATTGGATGTTTCTCATTGGAAAGAACGGAACACAAAGTATTTAGGAGCATAATTATTTTTCTTTGTATGAATTATTATTTATTTGTTTAAAATTTGTACATTTTACTATAGCAAACATACAATTTTAAATAAAAGTATTCGTTGAATTGATTGTGAATTGGTGTGCGTTTATAGCATGCTTAATAGAAGGCCGTATAGTTTTAAAGTGTGATTGTGGGCCGCGGCGTTGGGGGTGGAGGGGAGGCAGAACTAGTTTCTTATGGTTGTTTTTGTTATGGGATAAAAAGTGCGCTTGCAGGTCTGAGAGCCTTTTTGTCTTTTCGTGTAGAAAATGTATCATTTCAGTAGAAGGTGGACCAAGCTGCGGGCAGGTTCATCGAGAGGACACGCTTGAGCCGCAAGGACTGACCTGAAGCCCCTGACCCGCGGACACGTCGCATAACTGCTGCAACATTTGATTAAACTACAAAGTGACGTGAATATTAAAAGTACCAGTTAGAATTGTGCGCATTTTCAACAATCAGTCTGGAAAAAATTGATGCGCCGAAAGGTCTGTGCATCTAGTCATATTTGTAATGCTTCCTTGCATTATTATCAGTTACAATTTTCATGTTATTATTAACCCTTTAACCTTGAAGAAAGCAATATGGTATTTTCTTTTTTGGATTTTCTAAGATGTAGGAAATCCACACAAACGTTTTTTTGAAGTTTTTTTTAAAATCCCTTATAGATTATAGGCCTCTACCAAATGGTTGGTATATGCAGTTTGATGCTATAACTGTCTAAAAGTGAGATGCCCAAAAAGGTAGATTTCAGTTCAAAGCTGGCTTCAAATATTGACTCAAAAGGTGATGTATAAAATGGTTGAGGAAACATAAAATGGCTAATATTATTATGATTATCATTATATTCGATTATTACCTGCCATCATCATTATTATCATAATAATGTTTGAAAACATGTGTGTAGTGATATAAAGCCCCCATGAAGGATTTTCTAGAAATGCGTGTCGACTTATTTATATTTAATAACGTTACCCTTTTTTTCCAGACCAAAGCAGTTTAGTAGATATGTTGGTTGAAAATAAATATTCCTATACGTGACTATAGCTCAGCTGAGCCACATATTCCCCACTTGTATATTTCTGTCAAATAAACATTTTGATACAGAGTGCAATAGCCCTGTTTATTATGAAACACAATATAATATCAATACTATTGAATATTTTATCATCTAGATGTTTGTCTGGAGAAAGCATCCGTTTGATACATAAATTAGTCTTAATGCAGCAATGAATCCGAATATAAGTGGTGTGAGGTATGAAGCATTTAGTGACAAAGTCTGAAGTCTTAAGTGCAGAGGGAAAGGTTCACAGTAAAGCCTGTCCTTATCCCTCATGGATCCACCGTGAGGACGTTAAGGCGTCATCAAGCATGAGCTAGATTTTGAGTGTCATCGCATTCATAGACCTCCACTCTTGTCGATACCATCAAGCCATAACGAGCAGAGCCAGACTTAGTCCAAAACTTAGGTAGATAAGTGTGCACGCGCACGTGCGCGTTCCCTGAGCCTGGGTGGAGAAGTAGCAAGAACAAAGTGATGCTGCCACTGATGACAATCTAATAGATGCTGATGGCAATATGAGAATAGGTATAGTTTCACAATAAAGCCACGTTATTTATACAATCCAGTTATATGGATTTATAGGGATGACAAAAGTATACTAAAATGAGATTATAACGTATTATTTTCATAATTAAGGATCAAGGTGCACACTGCATATAATGCTGTTTCCATCATCACACGTCAGGTCATAGCAGCCCAATACGTGCAGTGTGTAGCACGCTGACCTACATGTCTGAGCAGCAATAAATGGAAGCCAATGGCAGTGCCATTTTCAATGACACTGCAGCCAGAGCTGGAATACAACGTGCTGCTCTCCATCCGGCCATATTTGATTTCCAGCTGTTTTCGCAGAAGCCTCTCGGATCCAGTCAAGCCCATGAGATATAAGCATCAACAGATACCAGCCAGAGACTATACCACCAGACTCTCTATTCTCGACCACGTGATTGTCTAAATAATTAATGCAGCACGTCCCCCTAGAAACACGGCGTCGTCATTAATCGCGAGGACTCTATCAGACTTGAAAACTGAAGAGATCCTCCAAGAAAATAATATCCGATAGCCGGCACACGTATAGCCTTCTCCGAAACAGCAGATCCAATGGATGCTTTGGTACGTACACATTTCAGAATTTTTCATTTTGCCTTGGCTGTTACATGACGATATCAAATGTCGTGATATTTGATGAATTGCTGCCTTTGATTTGAGCGCGCGGCACAATTCTTCGAGGTTTTCACTCCTATTCCTTATAATGTGGCCATTAACGCTGATATTTCTCTCTTTGCACGGTTAATAATCGTGTATACTTGTGGTTGCATGTTCTACCAGTGATATTTTGACAACAGCTTTGTGCGCAAATTTGGGTATTACATAGAACAGATGTTTGCATTTAGGACAATTTTAACGTTGGTTAAGATGTATACGACCAGGAGCGCTCTCTTGTCTGTTTCAGTGGCCCATACTTGTTTTGTATTGTTCTTTATTGACGATGGATGATGTGAATTTGATCCCTGAAAGTGGTACAAGTTTGTACGGGTTGACAGATCTATCTCCTTGTAAATCATTGACAGTAGTTCCTGAAAGGGTGCTATGCTGTTGGGGGCCGGCCGAAAACTGTAAATCTTTCACTTTTATTGCCCTCTGAACATATGCCGCGCCGACACAAGCCGAGCATCCCTCTTCACAGGCAGCAGTGGCCGCGCCGCTCCGAACGCTCCGCTTGTAGCACAAAGGGATTTATTTTCAAATTCATTCAAAGACTGTTCTTCTTCAGGTCGACATATTTTTGTGTGATTGATAATGAAGAAACACAGACTAAACACAGACTATTCCTGGATCTACGCGTTGAGTGTAGAGACAGACACAGGAAACAATAGATGATAATGTGGTTTATTTGAATACAATCCCGCACAGATGGACAGAAATCCCACGCCGTTTATTTCAGGAGAATAAAACACAATTTACAGTCCAGTAAAAACACAAATAAACACGTGATAATATCAAATATAACGCGTAATCATTTGCTTTTTATATGCGCATTGTTTTTGTTTTAAATAAAATTAGCTATGAATGAATTTTCTTACATAATACATGGCTCTAAAAATGGCAGTAAATGCATAGGTCTTTGGAAGCCAAGAGCTGGATTTGTAAAAGCACCGTTAAATGCTCATTGGCATATGAAGAGACACGGAGAATGTAAGAATTCCACGTATAGTTCCGACGAGGAAATAAACACCACCCTTTATCAAAATGGATTGGTGAGGTAAGGGTCGTTTGAAGCTGGGTGAAGGAGAACAATCACGTGAACAAATATGCGTGTGTCTTAAGGCAGCGCCTTGATTTGTCATCATATAGCTTCCGAAACACCTAAATTCTAATGCTGGCTCCACGTCAGCGCAGGCCTATCCCTGACTCAAATCTACACAATTGATGATTGATTGCCAGGATTTTTTTTTTAGGAATAACGCTACCTCTTTGGCTTTTTATTGGTAGCTGTATGCGAGACCTTCCAATCTTTCGGGAATAGTGTCTCCACTGGTATATGGAAATGTCTGAAAAACAGCAACATCAGGGTTAGGACAGCATTGTGTCCAGACAAAGGCTGAAGGATTTACACCGCGCGCGCACAGACAAACTGAGGAGCATTATGATGAATTGATACACAGGTAAGCAACTGCAAGGCAACCTTTAACGATAGGTTAACATAATGCTGGGAAATATGTGTGATTTATTCCACTCAATGGACTGCTTGTTAATGTGGCGATTGGAGGCGCACGCGGACATGGACTTTTATGCTATACTTGCAGCTCTTCAAAAGCAGATTCATAATTTTAAGATCTGCTTTCAAATATTATCGACACATTGGACCGAAGGTGCCCAGAGATTTTAGCTCACCATATTTTAATAAGAAGTGACTCCAAGGAAGATAGAAGACGAACTTTACGTTATTCTCTCTTGGATCGTAAATCACATTAATTTGTTGTCTTATCGTCACTGTGGCGTTTGCAGTGATTTATGTGGTTGCAACTGTACGGCTTTGTTAACTTTCAACCGAAAATTATATTTAGCTGTTTGGGTCTTTAGATTATTCTATTATTTACAATATTTTATTATGAAGAATATAGGCTATGTACACCGACCGCGTCCAATTATAGGCCTGATTTATTTTAATAGCCGACGTTTCAGGTTTTGAATCGTTCGAATTTGAATTTATAATGTACCTGCATTTGGTTGCAGATATTCAAAACAGTTTTCTTTCATTTAAATAATAATTACATATATATATATATATATATATACACACATATATTTATATATATATATATATATATATATATATATATATATATATATATATATATATATATATATATATATGCATAAATACATATCATGTAGCAAAGCCTGAGAGCTGAGTAGATCATAATAGAACTCGACAGAGAGTCTGGCCATTGTGTGAGCCAAACTTACCGTAAAAGCGCGTAGGCGAAAAACACAGCGCTATGAAAAGAGAAGCATGTCTGCTACTAGTCTGCTACTAGTACTAGTGGGCTAAAGCACTCGAGGGGACACAAAAACAAGCCCGTAATCCACAAGCCAAGCTCCAGCATCCGCGTACGGAGCTGATGCAGCCGCCGATACAGCATCTCCAAGTCCCACCGACAGAACGCGGCCCGTTTAGAGAGGATGGCTTCTTCAAGCAAGTGCTCGTTGTTCATTAAACTTTGACTTAAAACTCACTGACCTTCAGGTCAAACAAAAAAGCTTATGACGGCTAAATATTTGGAAGGGTTCTTTGTGGAAAAGTGCACATGCAGGACTTTTTCAGAATGCCTTTGAGGCAGAGCCACAACATCTTGTCAAGTAGGATTACTGAAAAGAAAGATTTGCATGAACATTTAAAATTCAGTGTATGAGAGTAAAGATACATAATATATTTAAAAACAAATAAGCGCCCTGGCTATATTTGAATTAGTGGATAAAATAGATAACAGAGAATTTAGACAGTAACATTTCTTTCTGTGTTGCAGGTCGAGAAGGCTGCAGTGATGTACGCGTGAGAAAATCTATTTACGTAAATCTTGGTAAGACAACTAAAATAATAAAAAAAAACAAGAGTAATATAATGGATGTTTTTATATCGCATTGGCCTAATAAATGTTATAAACTAAAGACTAAGCTAAAGCATGAGGCATACAGAATAAAACCCATAAAACAAAAGACATAAAACGCAACGCCTAATGCACCCTACCCAATTAGCCTGCACTACACCCATGCAAACGACTAATATAAAATGCCCGGATCGCACCGGAGCCCAATGACTTGCACAGCTTCGCGGTTAAAGCGACTATAGCGGATTTGGTTCGAGGAGAATGATGGGCGGCTTGGGTCCAGACCGAGTCTTAAGTGAGAGAAACGGCCCAAGATCAAATTCTTTCCCATGCCTTCCTCCTACGCTGTGCGTCCTGAGCACTGTTTTGCTTTCATTCCTCTCTGTGGCCGTTTACAACCATAACATTTGCGGTCATAAATTTTGCCGCGGTCCACACTGACAGGTGCAATTGTTATGCGCGGAGCAAACTGCAGCTCCTCGAACCACCAACACACAGGGTACGGCCTTTGAAGTCATTTTAGCACGTTTTGATTGTTAAAATAATTAAGAAAGAATATCATGCATTTAGGCCTCTATCAACTCAGCGAGTTTGCTCACACATAAGTATAGTCGCAACAACGCACTTTACAATAGCACCAATAAACAAGTTTACATCCAAAACACTATAGCACCAGCACACACAAGCAAACTATGTGTGGATAGTTGGTTGGATATAAGAGACCGCAGAGCAGTGCAAGACCATTCGTGAGCCAGGGTAAAATGCGCTCGTCGTGGCGCACAAGCTCCTATATTGCAGGGACAATGCGTGACGGGCTTTGTCAGACTCGTGATTAGTGAAAAGCCCATTGTGTCAGAGGCTGATTCAGCTTATTTCTAGAGAGCCGACAGGTCTCCCAGAGGTCTTTTTAAACACAAGTTAAACTTTAACAGTTTGTTTTAAGTGCACTGAGTAGATATAGCGCTGTGGTCCACTGGCCATTTGTGGCACATCTGCTAGTGCGACTGATGCTATATTCAAAACACCTCATGCCCAGGCTTTATGATGTTTCTCTTTTAGGTCGGAGACTGACGGGCCAGTGGGAGACACCAATCACGTGATAAAAGAACACCAATGCCCCTGGCGCATTAACTTTGAGAAATAAAATGCAGAAAGCTACATATTATGACAACTCTGGACTGTTTGGAGGCTACAGCTATCCCAAACCTGACTCTTACAACTATGGCCCTTCTCACCAGTCCTACACGGGCGCCAGCATTGAATCTGAATACCAAGGCCCAGTGTGCCCTATCCAGACCTCTACTGTGCGCACTCCGAGCCTCAAAGACAGCGAGATGACTGGGGACTGCATGCGCCAGGGCAGTACCCAGAGCAGCAGCAGCCAGGCCAGCAGCGTGGGAGAGCCGCAGCCCCCACCACTGTCTGCTGCATCCCCCGGTTCTAACAGCTCTACACCCAAGAAGAAATCTCCGTCTGGAGCATCAGGCTCCACCACACCGGCCTTAACCAAGCAGATATTCCCCTGGATGAAAGAGACTCGTCAAAACTCCAAACAGAAGAGCAACAACTGTAGTGCGAGTGCAGGTAAAGGAAATGTGGTCTAATATTATTGGATTTATATAATAGTCATAATATAATGTATAGTATAATTTAATTTACCCTAAATTAATATAATATAATATGATATAATATATTATACTTTCTAATCTGATATGATATTAAAATACACAAATAAAACCCGGAACATTCCAATACGTTAAAGCGATATGTCTGGAGTTTCATGGTGTTGGATGTGTGTCTTTTTCAGGGGAGGTGAGTGATGAAAAGAGCCCTCCAGGACCGGCTTCCAAGCGAGTCAGAACCGCGTACACCAGTGCTCAACTTGTGGAGCTGGAGAAGGAGTTCCATTTTAATCGTTACTTGTGTCGCCCTCGGAGAGTGGAAATGGCCAATCTGTTGAATCTAACTGAGCGCCAAATAAAGATCTGGTTTCAAAACCGAAGGATGAAATACAAAAAGGACCAGAAATCTAAAGGCATGGCGCATTCCCCTCTGGGACACTCTCCGGACAGGAGCCCTCCACTGAGTGGCCCAAATCACATTGGGTATTCCGGCCAACTCCAAAATGTGAACAGCCTCAGTTACGACGCGCCCTCACCGCCTTCCTTTGCTAAACCACAACAAAACATGTACGGATTGGCCGCCTACACGGCACCGTTAGGTGGATGCATCCCGCAGCAGAAAAGGTACCCGGGCTCTGAGTACGAACACCACGGCTTGCAGACCAATAGTTTTGCCAATGCAAATTTACAAGGAAGCCCAGTTTATGTGGGTGGGAACTTTGTTGATTCCATGCCAGCCTCGGGCCCCATGTTCAACCTCGGTCATCTTCCTCACCCGTCATCCACCAGTGTGGACTACAGCTGCGCGGCGCAGATCCCAGGAAACCACCACCACGGACCCTGTGATCCCCACCCCACGTACACAGACCTCACGTCTCACCAGGCGTCTCAGGGAAGGATTCAGGAAGCGCCTAAACTCACACATTTGTAAAATGTCTTATATTGTGTATGCCTGTGCGTATTTACGTGAGCGACTGCGTGTGTGTGTGCCAAATTATGTTGCGCTCTTTTTATTACCTCACTAGTCTAATAACTTCGCTCTGAGTGCGTCGTGTATTATTACAGTATTATTGATATGACTATTAAATGCTATAGTGTTATTATTTTTTGAATACAGCTTTGTCCACTCCCTTAAATAGGGACACACAAGACTGTTATCAGTTTGTTTCATTATCCATGTGCAATGCGCAGTTTTGGACTAAATATTTCATGCTGTTACTTGAAGATAGTAGATCATAGAAGCTCATCTTTAGAAGAAAATGAATCATTAGTTTTATGTCTGTTTAAGCAATTCCTCGCATAAGTCGAACTTATTTATTGGCATATTTTTTTATATTATTTCTTACTAGCCTCATTCTATTTATTATTTAAATTGGTATTGCACATTATTTATCGTTTATGCGAGTATTTATATGTAACTTTTGTAAGATTGGACACATCAATGCACTTGGAAGTGTGGGAAACAGGGTTTGAAATGACTTGGGTCTTGTGTGGACCAAGCACATTTCTTAAAGTGGGATAAATGGGGCAATTTATAGTGTATAACACCACTATACCGTATGTCCATGGTAAACTTTGTGTCAACTTTAAGAACATAGACTATCTAAGTATTTAACACAGTATTATGCACCAGCATGTCACTTTGTGTAGCCATTGTTTGATTTGTTCTACATTGTTACTTCTTTGTTTGTAGCCCACAAAATACAAACCCTAATGATATCAAAATGTTATATTTTATCGATCGTGTTAAACATTTTGTAAATAAAGTGATGAAATATGTCAAATGTTTATATTTTATCAATGTTCAAGTACACTATTAGATGATGGATCTTAGTTTTCATTTCTAGCATATTATACTTTTGAAACTCTTATTTCTGCCGAATTAGAACATATCCAGATGTGGTGCTGATTCTTCACTATCAGCTTTTTCTGGTAGCCTCTGGATAAAGGATAACGTGGAGAGTCGCCTGCAGTGACACATATGGACAGATGAGCAGCCTTTAAATTAGGCCTACATGCAATCAAATCTCAGTTCCATCTTTCAATATAAGCTTCCATTGACATTTACCAGTGATGTTCCCAAACTTATGAGAAGCTAAAGCACAATATATTGACGAGAGAAATACAACAGGCTACTTTGACATTGGGAATTATGCAGCCATGGCGGCGCGCGTAGTGAGCGCGCACAGAGAGAACGCAGTTCATCCTTTATTGCTCCTGGAGAGCCATTTCAAAGCTCATTAATCAAAAACTCGTCGCTTTCAGACTCCTCGCTGATCCCTCCTCCTCGCGAACAAAGCATTTGCATTCCAAATCCACGTAACACGTTTCAAACTGCACAGGCCGTCCTCTAATGAGAAGGGAAATCCACAAAAAGAAAACGCCTTCTTGGATTAAAAAAAGATGCATTTTCATTGGGAAAGTAAAGATTTTAAAATGCTGTATAGTCCTACTCGGAAAAAAAGGGAACTAGAATCCTCAAACAGCTTATTTTTAGACATATTTAATTGACTGGTTATTTTTAAGAATGATGCTTAGGTGGCGTAACAAAACGTAATAATTCAGACCAAAGCTACATATATTTTAATTTCAATATATTTTCGTTTGTGATAATAAATGTAATTTTATACGTTATATCTATTTGACATAATCTCTTGATATAGGCCTAGCTCAATATGGCTATTCCTACTCAGAAAATGGACTGCCATATGTGCAATTTAGGCTTTTCAAGCCAATAGGTCAATATAGTGATTCAAAATGAAAACATATAAAAACATATTAAAGGTTATTACAGATATATAACTCATAATGAAGCGCGACAATGCTTTTGCACAACTCCCAAATGTAAAATAACAATACATCACAGATGTACCCGAATTAATCAATATATGACAAACACACAAACAACTAAATAAAACTCATATATTTAGATGAGAATGCAATGATTTGTGAGGTTGTGTACAGAGATGCGCACTGTTGTTGTGATTGGTCTGAATGGGAGGAGACCACGCCCCCTGGTCAGGGCTTGTGATACACAGAGGGAAGTCGCGACGATAGGCGAAATAATAACGAGTAATAACAAGAACTCCAACGGACTCTATAGCTTCATCTCTCCAACTGGATTTTTGCTGGGGCCGGGCATAAAAATCGGCATCCTGGTGAGCAGCGTGACCGGAGACGTACAACAGGACAACAGCTGAGGTTACGCGTGAGATTACAGTGACTTTACACTAGTTGTGATTTCCACTGTTTGTACGTATGTGTGCCAGGTACGCAAAGTTGGTGCGTAAAAGACTGCGTCGCGTTTATCCTCATTCAAGTTTTTAATTTTCCAGGACGACAATCTGAAGACACGAACGCCACACGAGAAGACATCACATCTACAAATGATGTAAAATAGGCTATATTCCCTTGTCTCTAAGGGACACTCTTTTAAAGTGTTTCAGATGGAAATGGAGCCACATCTCTCCTGAACAGTTTAATAATAAAGGAAGGGGGACGTACTGGACTATGGATAGATGCTTGAGTTTTGAACCATTTATCTAAAAAGTAATAATACATTACTTAAATTACATTATATTTTAGTGGAATTAGGTCACACAAACAGCAGTAACATATACATTTAAAAACAGAAAACAGATTTAAATAGTACTCTACAATTGTTGGCTCAGCTGGTCATTTTGGGGTTCCTGGCCTGAACAGTTTGGGATATTGTTCAGTTGTTGAGAATATACATATAGCCTTTTTTAAGCCAAAAGAACACAAATAATAATTACACTAATCTTGTCCACTTTAAGGATTGTGAATGAGTTTGTAAGTGAAAAACAACAACAACAACAGCAACATACAAGTGCTCTGTTTAGACACATTCTGATCTGGGGTTTAAAACCTTTTCCATTAGTATAATCGGATTATAACTTGACAGGCTTTGGTGGGGAATCTGATACATGGGAAACCTGATCTATGTCCCTGGCTGCAGCAACACTAAGAGGAAGTGAAGGCTGGAGGACATCATTGTCACGAGTCCTCCCTGTTGTCTGCCCTCTGCTGTCATTAGCTATTGGTTCTGTGGACGAGGTGGGGCATTGCTGCCAACTACCCTGTCACTCACTCACGGCCTGCAGTCAAGAGCTGCTCAAGGTTAAAGATAAACTCTCAAACTCGTATCAACTGTAGAACTATTTTACCTGTCTAAAAAGAATGAAGTCAGAGCATTGGCCTAATGAACTGCATAAAGCTGACTGAGAGAAATATATGCTTTAGGTATTTGTCAATATCTCATACTAACCAATACATTATTGTCTGTCTGCTTGACAAAACTGCAATATGAATAATAAAAACAATTTAAAAAAACTTGATGGGACATTCACATTTTTTTGCCTAAACAATTAACTGAACTGACCTGGTATTCATACAAGTGTAAAAACACCACTTGATTTCACATTTTCATTTATTCAAAATTGTTCTAGACTACAGAGAACACCATATGGATGTTTATTTGACATTGATGGAATAAGAATGAAAGCACACACAATATTGAACTTGAGCCAATGTCTTTGAAAAAATGAAATAAACTCTCCAATATGGAAAAAGTTAGAGGTGGTTAGCAGTGCCTTTGGAAACAAGTATACAGTCATAATTGAAACAGAAATAGTGATAATTGGTCTGCGCAGTCAGCACAAAAACTTGTTGATCTTGAAATCACATGAGTGGACGACCAGTAGGTTACTATTTTTCCACATGAAGCAGAAAGACAGATGAAGCGCGGTGAGTTACGTAAAGCCAAGTTTCTGTTGTGAGCTGCGCAAAGGGTGCTGATTCATAAAACACTTCAACAGAGCGACCTACGGCCAAACTGCTCCAAATAAGTGGTGGCTATCAGCCCGCCCTGCACATTGATCATGCATGTTGTCACAGAGGCTCATGTGCCTGGATTTATCGCAGCTCTTACGTGTTAGTGATATTGATATAATTGTAAGTATAATAAATGACTCACTCCGCTGGATATGATTTAGAGGGCTTGGCCACAGGGCTCATCTCATCCTTCCTACTGTGAAAGATAGCCCATAGATGTGTGAGGAAAACTGAAGTAACTATACATTACCCAAGCTTTGACTATAATGTTCTGTTAGTCCTTATCAAAAAGTATTAGTGTCCCTACCTCATTCTGAAGCCCATATGGATTTCTCTCAAGGAACTTTCTATACAAAATTATGAGTGAATAAATTGCATCTTCATTTATCTTCCAAAAACCCGACTGCTGACTGCGATACTCAGCTCTCAGCGTTTTACATAATTATATTAGTCTTCTGCTACACCACAAAATTGATTGCCCAAGAAAATGAACCTGGCTTTCCTATAAATTACACCTATGGATCATAAGAAAAGTGTTATTTTGTTTAAAATAGTAGCTAATCTAATTAAAGCTCTAATTCATGGCGAGCTACAAGTGTGCCTATTACAGTAACAGGGTTTGGAATTTAATCTGTCTACTGGATAAAGAATGATTCTATGTGGATTCCATTTGTAATGCCCGACACATTATTACAGTAAAATAGTCTGTGACTTCTTGATACAAGAGATGGATTATGAATCAAATATATTTGTACTTGGCAAGAGTTTTGATTTTGATTTGGAAAAGTATCGACATGACTTTTCACACAATGCTTGGGTAGTTTATGTCGATGGAGCGGCCAATCAAAAACCAACATCTACTCACCAACAGCAATACGACTGCATTTCTCTGGCCCTGTTTCCTGCTGCAAAGACAAACAATTCCATCAGTGTAAAACATTTACACAGCAATTTTTTTATAATTATACTATATCAAATATATTTAATATATTTATATAGTATAGTAGTAATTTTTGTATATAGTATTAATTGTTAGGATAATTGTTACTTAATTATTTAAATAACAAATTATAACGCTAAATACATACAGACTGATGAAGTGGACAATCAGAAGACAAATTTACTGATAAACAAAAAACACATTTATCTAATTTATATTCTCTTAGGTTAGATGACACCGATGTGGCACAGAAATCAGACAACAATTCTATTCCATATAATATTACATTCACTATACACTATAAAGAATTTTTTATTAATTATGGAATTGGTTCAAAACATAAGGTGTAAATAAAGCAACTCTGTGTAAAAATGTCTATTGCAAAAGTCGAACTTTGTGACATGAGTCAGATTTACATCAGACCCGTCCCAGCTGTAAACCTCATATGTCCAACTGACCGGAGAAGGGGAGAAAATAGATGGATAGATCAAACCCAATAATGAAAAAAGCAGCACATTCATCATTGTTATCTCAAGCAGTAGAAATATGATTTTAAACTGTGCCTTGGTCTAAAACTAGACCTAACTGTTTAGTGGACGTGTTAGAAAATATCGATTCTATATTCTATAAATATTTTACCACATTTCTGTTTTTACTATTTAATTTAACGTTTCTGCACTTGTGCTCACTCGTGAGACACGAGAAACACAGTATAGAATTGCTTCTCTATCTAAACTGGGGTTGCAGTAATAGATCAGACCTTTTAACAATACAATTATTCATAAGAATTACAATGCAAAACAGAATTAATTTGAAGCTGGGGTGCCTAACTTTTTAGTTTAATAAATAGTCTTTGTGTTTCTCCAAAAAGAGAGTCTTATGGAGACGACAAGACTTTAAAACTGTCGACCCTGCAGCAACCATGTTCAAAACAAATTTATTCATTTCACCACTAATATTATACTGAACATAAACATTTTTGTTTTGCTATTGCTCCCAACACCTACAGGCCTCCTCATTAGAATCTCAATATCCACGTGGGGTGTAGCATGCAGGGTTAAGTAATTCTGCACTGCTGAGAAAGACATTTGATTTCATTTGTAGTGTGTCTACCAGTGGGCGAAGGTGAGCCCACCTTTGGCTGCAGGAGGAGTGAAGCGGCAAGCATATCTAGTGTTTGGAGACACAAAATTGACAATGCATTTATCTTTGAATAATGTAAATGTCCCGAGAATACAGTGGCAGTGGTCCTGGAGTGTCCGCTGAGGGCGAAGGGCTGTCAGATGCGCAGCTCTCTGGCCCTCGCTGCAGCATAATGTGGTGGCTGGCTTCCCTCGAGCGCCCTGTTATTCTGCTATACCTGCCTCTGGCCCACTGCTCTGCTTCGGCACACCGCACTGGCTCCCCACTTAATTTACAGCCAGATAGGAGAGGGACTTAATGCAGAACAGCCTGCCAGAAAGCCTCCACCACTCTACCTCTTCATACAGTGAGCTGCAGCAGAGCACGCTCTATATCAAAAAGAAAGTGATAAAATCGGGGTTAAAAGGATTCATTCTGATCTGGGGTTATGGAGTGATAAGACAGGCAATATGGGTGTCCTAGTCTTTCTGAAGCAACAAAGCAATCTAGCCTACAAGAGGCTCAAAATAACATTTGCCTATAAATTAATATACTGGTTTTCATGCACATACATTTATTTTATGCTTGGCTCTATACTTCTGGCCTCCATTTGGTATGTGTGTGCCCACCATGTACTGTATGTAATAAATACCAATGCAATGGGAATTACATCAGTGTTTGACTGGGTTCTATTATTTTAAGTACTTGGCTAAGAGAATATTGTGAGCTATAGTGGCCAAGAAATGTGCAGCCTACTGCCTAAAACATGTTTTGTTTAAAATGGATGGTTCCTGGCAGGCTGACAGTGCTGTTCAGTGAGGCAAAGTGCCAGTAAATTGTTTGTCTTCTGCAGAGCTGCTCTATAATTCTTCAGGGATTCAAAGGCATTGTGTTTGCCAAAAAGAATAATGATAGATGGGATCAAATCAAACTAGAGGATTTTGGGATGCACTCTGGCCACAACGCGTAATCCGAATACTTTGTGTGTCCTGCACAACAACCCGCATTGATATCCTTGTGCTTTGACCTGTATCTCCAGTGTCAATTGTACATCCAATCAGTGCTAACATCACGCTTGCAATTTTATGCTCAAATCCATAAAGCTTTAACTGATAAATTTGTGGGCATTTCTTTCTGTTGAAAATGCTCCAGCGATGCTAAATGGACTGGTCCTTGTTAAAACAGATTAAGTTTGGGTTTGCGAAACATCCAGATCATAGCTCTAAATGTAAATGTGCAATCTGCCTGTTCAAATGTCCTTTTGGCCAAACAACAGGAGCCTGTCCCCATCTGTTCCCTCTCTCTGATGCCCAGGCAAGGCACTTCTGCTGCCAGACCTTCCCATTTGCTGGAGCAGAGGTTTCCCGGCCCTTTTGAAGGTTGGACAGGGCAACTTCTCCCACCATGTGCTCACAGTTCTTTGATTGGAACTGGTGGTTCTGCATTTGCACATTAAGTCAGGGCAATTTTTAAAGCTCAGTAATTTAAATGTACTGTTCTTGGATAGGAGCCACTTTTTGTTGATGTTGTTGATGTTCCAAAGGCAGAAGCATCAAAAGACAAGCGTAGCTGTCAGTGGAGTGTGATTTGTGGCAAGTCTGGCCTTGCCAACTGTGAGGCAGCGAGGTGTGACCACACAGATTCCTAACATCTCCAGTTGCCTTGGAGCCAACTAGTCAATTAAACTGCAGTGTCTTCCAAGAAGTGTGTTGGGTCACAAACACATAGGAAACTTCTCCAGTTTATAACAGTTTGTTTATAACAGTTTCCCGAGCTGAAAGATGATGGTTTCAGACTGCCCCTAAATGCTGAATTTTTATTTATATTTATTTTTTGCTTCTGTGCAAGCATTATTGAAAGCCCTCTTATGAAGTCTGTTCTATAAAAAATAATTACAATTTCCACTTAAAAGGTTTCAGTTAGGGGCTAGAGTGTTTTACCATGCAGGTACCATAAAAAAACAATGCATTACTCAAAAAAAGGATATAAGAGTTTCATAAGCACGGTCACACAACTGTGCATGACAGTGTCAAGACATTGTAATTTTTGTTGAAGTAAACTAAAATCAATAAATGCATACTACATGCTAAAACAAAATACATTGTTGAAATAAGAGTTTTTTGACACATGCTGAAATGTGGAACCGGGACTACAGTTGGAAAAGTTGGCATCATGTTTGAACCTCTGTGACACACGGTGTCACGCATGATGACACACCAGGTAGCAAATTAAATGCAGAGTCGTTCTGACCAAACTAGCCCCCAGTGCAAGCTCAGTGTGTGATGCGTTTTGGGAATTTGAACTGGATAAAATCAGAGTGCGACCTATTCGCCTTAAAGGATCGTTTTGATACCACTGCAATCTTGGAAACGGCTGGAAAGCTCAGTATCACACTAAACGGGCTCTAAATATTTGAACCTGGGCAAATATTAGTGTTAGTGAGTTTAGTTTAGTTTATTATTGTTTGTCACATACATGCAGTGAAATTCTTATGTACCTCCAGCAGATGTTCAGTACAGTATTTGGAGCACACAATAACAGAATGATAACACAAAAACAGAGACAGATCTTGGCCCGGTTTAGTAGTCTTATTCTTTCTCATCCTTGTATTGGTCTTGAGCGACGATAGCACCTCCCAGAAGGCCCCAGCGTGAACAGTCCAAGATCAGGATGGCTTCTGTCCTGTATGATCTTCTGGGCTCTCCACTGGCATTGTTGGATGTGAGGTTCTCTCCGCTGAGCAGACAACGCTCCTGAGGGCCAGGTGGTCGTGCTGAGTGCAGCCTTCCATCCACACGGTGATGCTCCCCGTCAGGATGCTCTCAGTGGTGCAGGTGGTTGTGTCAAGAAGAAGAAGAAGGTCCTTTATTCGTCCCACAATGGGGAAATTTCAGTTTGATGCATAGACATACACATATACACATACACATATACATATACACATACACATCAAGGCAAGCAGCGAACATCACTTCCGCACTCCTTATAGGCAAAGTGGGTTAAGTGTCTTGCCCAAGGACACAACGACAGTGGACATCAGTGGAGTCGGTGGAGAAGCTCTACCAACTGAGCCATCCATCATCAGTACAGTCATCCATGCTGTATGCCAACAATAAAACATTTTTTTCTGTTGAGAGCAGTGGAGGTGAGTCCCGGCTTCAAAAGGTCCATGAGCACGTGCGCTGACATGCTTGCAATACCACTCCGGGCCGGTGGGGGTGGACCCGGAATAAGAATTACCCAATGCTTTTGTAAGGTGTCTTCTTTCCTCTCCAAAAACGTCTTTACAGGATGGTCCAAAAGTAGGCTCAATGCTATGTTCCAGATGTGTGACAATACTGAGGGGAGTATATGATTCTGTCTTGTCTAGTTTAGCCTCTGTGGACTTCAAACCCGAATGCTTTTTTCACATTTTCCTGCCCCTGTTGCCATTTTGAAAAAACCTATAGAAGCAAAAAGTGATCGCACATTAGTTTGAACGGCGGAGATAGCCATGACTGTCTGTTAATATTTACAGTCTATGGTTGAGACCCAATCACAGACCTTCACATCTTTTGTCCTTTTCTTCACATTCATTTTCCATTAGTTTTGTGCCTTTTTGTTTGTTTCAGTAATAGAACTGATATTTTTGATTACTCCATAAAATCAAAAAAAGGAACCTTGCAGAGATTTCTATTTATTGCCTGGTTGTATGCAACATGTGTTTTTATTACACAAATGATAACATGGAAATTTCACATGCAGAAATTCCACATTTCAAGGTATTCTGACGATGTATCAAGCCTTTTGAAGCGTAGTGCTGTTCAGTTAGTATTTATTTGTTACTTTTGCAGATTATAAATACCATGTGTTTGCCTGAGAAACTACAAGAGGGTCTTCGTTCAAAGGGACCTACCTCTCATCTGTGGAACACTTTATCGCGTGGATGCAGATGTGCTTTTTGTTGGAGCCTTGCACCTCATCCATTACCCGGGGCCTGCCAGAGAGATAGTGGAGAGTACATTCAAAAGGACCATGACAAAGCGCACAGCTCAAGTGAACTTTCAGTGAACTGGGCTCCACAGAATGCATGTTTCAAAAATAAGTGATTTCCCTTCTTGCTCTGGTCTGTGTTTCATAGATTGTTACTCTCAACACATTTGGAATTATGGATCCATCTGTCAATCTAATCGTTGTTTGAGTACTGCATCTGTCGCAGTAGATTCAATCAGGCTGACAGTATAAGCAAAACTTTGTCTTGTTAGATATTATTTGAATGACTAAACACACAATGTTTATTTGAATGTACTTATGTTAAACTCAAAACAATACAGTATCTTATAATGTTTTGTAACCCATGCAATAATGTCAAATATTGATGTTCAATCATAGCTGAAACGGTGCTATTCTATGTACTACATGTGACAAGACTGTGGGTATCTGTCGCCTGTCCAAAAGTCTGCATGACCCAGAACACTGCCAGTACAACACAGTAGTTGTTGGGTAGCAGCCATCCATGGCACACAAGTACCCTGAGTGCTAATTCGATGATTAATTAATGGATTAAATTAAACAGTTTATTTAGCGTAATAATACAACAGAATGTTTGGCACGAGCATGGCAACAGAAAAGATACAAAACTATATACTGTCCACAGTAGCATATCTCTGGTGGTGTAGTGAATATAGATAAAGGCATTGTTCTAACTGTTATAGAAAGGATTTTTTTCTTTGCTTAGTAATACTGAAGCTCTGGCACAATCGAGATAGACCTTCGGTTGGGTTGTTATATGAAAAGTCATTGGACACAATTTAATTTCTGTCAGCAGTCAGCCTGCACGGCTGCCATGGTTTCTTCTCTGCCGTCGCCTCTGACTCTCTCTGAGCATCAGTGTGAAACCAGCTCCTTTATTGCACGCACTGCCTGTGCCCTTAAGGTGCATTTCATCCACATGGAAAATGAAGTTATATCTGAACTTCGACCAATAGTCGCTGTTAGCCTCAGGGAGCAGCGCTGTAAGAGCGAGCCTTAGTATGACCGAGCAGCCACAGCAGCCCAGAGCTCCACTGCTCCATAAATCTCTCAACCGTTTGCATTAATGGCTGAACATAAACGTGGAGATTTTTTTCTCTACTTGTGTTTCCTTTTTGAACTGAATATTGAGCATTATAATTGTACCTCAAGCACTTTATGACCTCTCACATCACAAGGCTCCCACATGACACATGTATTCAACACGCACTGGTAGTACAGAAGCCGAGGTCATATCGAAATCTCCCCACTGTGGGACGAATAAAGGAACTCTTATCTTATGTCCAAAAAGGGCCTTCATACTGACAACTTGTTGTTCTGTTAATCCATGAAAACATTTAGTTGCTAACTGCATGCATGCAAAACTAAAACACATTTTTAGTGGTCACCATTAGCAAACCAGAAAGTATGTAAATATTGCACTTTGAATTAATGCAGATTTAAAATATTGACATCATATTCTTTAATGTATTAGTTGATTGATTGATTGGTTGATTAGATTATAAGTAATCGATTATCAAAGTATTTGTCAACTAATTCAGTCATTGAACTAGTTACTAGTCATATCACATGACGGAGCATTATTGTGAAAACAGATAATCAGCTACAGTTTAATACAAATCTTAGCAATATGTGTTTTTAAACAGTCCCAAGATTTCAGCTTCCTGTTTCATGCATCGTTTCGAGTTAAAGAACTTTTTATACAACTGCCCTAAGGAATTACATTGTCTGTCTGTTTATTCAACAGGCTGCAGGGTGATGAAACACTGAAGCCTGTACAGATGAAACACTGAAGCCTGTACAGATGAAACACTGAAGCCTGTACAGATGATTCTCAAAATAAGACATAAAACAATTCATTTGAACTTATTCTTGAATGTAGGCCTACTCATCCTATAATGAACATGTTACTACATTCACTACATTTTGGCCACACTTATTTCATACATAAGTTTTGATGTGTTTTGATGTTTATTTGAAATACATAAACGTGGACAATGTTGTCATTTCACAAAATTTGCTTGAACAATTTTAAAGTAATATTTTTTTTACTTGAGCCTTGAAAATGCTAATGTTGTTTGATATCTCAGGTTTTTCCTTTTAAACGGTATAGCATGAACCTGTGTGCATCAGCAGCTCTGGCAGAGCAGAGCTGTCAGTGTGAAGAGGGCCTTGCTCTGCGGATTCTCACCTGTGTCTTCTTCCAAGAGACCCGCATTTGACCGGTCCCTCTCTGCTCCCAGCTACTGGTCACTGTCAGAGAAAAGTTGGTAAGGACTCAATAACTCCGACTTCATGAAAATGTGATGAAATGTGGTCGATCACGTTAACCAGAGGACTCACCGGCTGGTCAGCCAAGGCTAGGCGAGACAAGGCTAGGCTAGCATAGCATACTTGTTTAGCCAAATATGGGGACATTGGTATGATATAAGGAAATGCGAAATAAAATAGTCAAGAATAAATACACCTGTACAGAAATGTAGTATGTATAGTTGTACGTCTAAAATATTCTTCAGGAACAGATAATGCTAGGAGGCCCACTCGCTACTGCGCATGCGCCATACTGTAATTGTATAACTGTTGTATAGTCTTTTGCCCTCTGTTTGACATCTTTAATTCATACGTTTAGGGTGAAGGGTATAATCCCTGAATGAAGAACCATGGTTGACCAGCACTTTCTTACGGTTATGGCTGCCTGTATGTGTTCACGTTTCCCTTAAACTACAAGAGCGCAGTGGGAAATTATAATTAATCTGTTAATGACAGTCGGTGCTGTCACAAGCTTGGGGAGTGTATAATAAATTGCTGTAATAAAAATTAAGATTGCATGCATCATTGAGGCCTTCAGAGGGTTTGTTTAATGTAGTTACAAAAATGGTTGAAGCTGATGGCGTCTGCTGCTCTACCAGGAGAATGTTTCTTTTTTCTTGACCCCTAACCTGCTGTAGCTCAACCACTGAGGAAGGTTAGCACTACATATTCTGCCCCATTTTGAGTTCCAATGAACTAGATGGTTTGTTTCAGAAGTCCCATATTGTTAACTAAACATTAAGTTAACTTACTTCACAATGTAAATCAGCCGCTGCATCATGGCTCATAAGTTGTGGTGGGCTATATATAAATGACCATGTGCCGTGTGAAGAATATAGAGCTGAGATCCCTTTGTGTGGGACTTGAAAGCTGCAGCATCACAGGACCATGTACTTGGAAGGCTTAAGATGCTGGGGACAACTTCCTCTTCTTTGATGAGACACAAAGATTGCTCTGTAGTGGTCCCATTTTGCCTAGAAAGCTTTAACAGTGGCTGCTTTGGAGATGATCACATTTGTGTATGCTGCTAATTCTACCAGCAGTCCAGCATCCTCGTCTTCTCTGACCTTCAGCTATAATTTTTTGACTTTAATAAGGTTGGCTGACCAGTTTCTGAATCTTTGAAGAAGATGTATTTGTCAAGGAGCAACCTTGGAACCTTATCTGTGGATTTGTTGTTGGGGACACAGGGGCCTCAATTGGGGGCTATGGCCTGCGGGCCTGACTGGTATATTGCACTTGTAGCCTGACACCAGTTGACACAGCATAGTTGCCCAGGTCACGCTACAAAAACATTGCCCTCACTCTGAATGAAGACACCCAACAATAGGCATATTTTGGCCGGCAGACAGACGATAGTTCTTGTAATTACGCTAAACTAACTTGGCGTCTATAGGAAGACAAATAATGATAATGAGATTCTTCCTGTCCTGATGCTCAACTTCCAGAACACTGACGAATAGAGTTTTAATGCTTAAACATTTGGTTTTGAGATCCTGTTGAGGACATTAATTCTAGCTTATTTAGTAATATAATAAAACCTATGACAGTGAATCTCAGTAATGTGACTGAGTACTGTCCTCTGAAAGAATCATACTGTTGTCTTGCAGCTTGCCTGGTGACCCTTGGGCGTTTTCTTATTTCCTTTTTGGATTTCTTTGCTGTTGAAAACAACTTTACTTTTAAGTGAAATGTAATAACAGCTAAATCCTGTCAATGATTAATGACTCTCAGAAGACTACGTTATTTTTTGCATCTTGAGGTCAGCTATTTTAGCTAAACAAGACTTTGTCACAACAACTGAGCTCTGTGATGCTACTGTGAATGTGAGGTGTATTATCACACTATTGCAGATTGTAAAATCCAATTTCTTTTGGGATTGTTGGTCAAGTTGCTTTTGAAAAAAGTTTTATTTTAAGTGATATTGTTTTTCAGTCCTAGCCTTTCAAATCATGTACATGTTTTCTAAAACCTCTAATCACAATGAATAAATAAGAAGTACAAAGCAAAACGCAGTGGGGCCTGCACCTCATATATTTAGAGAAAATATAATCATTCTTTTTAATTACTGTACCTAGGCACTCTATTAAAATAGTAATTTCCCTCATCCACCTCGATTGATCTGTTCACAGTGGGTGGTTGTGGGGAAATGCACTGTATAATATTCATGCTGGGATGCCTTGGTTGTGCTGTGTGTCAGAAGCCATCTTGCAGCGAATCCCTCAGCCACCTTGGAGCGCAGCCTGTGGAACTGATGAGGTGAAGAGCATTGCTCTGCAGCTCCATGCTAGTAATCACGGGACTGAAGAAACACATACATCATCTGGCACACAGGTTGGCATGGCGAGTGAAAAGCCTTCACATCACGTAAGATGTTGGACAAATGATGGCCATACGTGTGTTTGTCTGCTCACAGATGGCTGTGCATCTTCAGTCAGGAAAAAGCTGAGCCTGGCACTTCTTCCCCTCCCCCACTGACTCCTCCCGCTCCCTTTCCGCTCTGCCTCCATCAGTCTTTTGTAGCACATCCCGTTTTGTCTCTTCTCTGTAGGAGGTTTGATATTGGCAACACAGTTAGTGCCCTCCACGGAAATAACAGTGGAAAAGATGACATAAATTATTTGCCAATTGTTTGACACATGCAGGGCATTGTCCTTGCTATAATCATCAGCACTCTGTCACCTGAAGGTATGAGCGGTGCCATTGCTACTTTGTGTCTCTCTGCCTCATGGGCTGTTTGCTCTTCTTACTCGTTTTACAATAACATACAACCTGAACTCTCTCTTAAAGAGGGAACATAAATCACTCCATATAACTATTTCTTTTACAAACAGTTCTAGATTTTCACGTTTTTAATTCTAGGTCAAGTTGTTGCGTTGTGAGCACTAGAGGCAATTACAAATCTGTCTCAGTTTCTGAATACCAGACCTGATAAGGATGGCACCGTTCACATGTTCTTATGTAAACTTTTCGTGCAGAAAGAACTTTTCTGGGTTCAGTTGAACATATTCAGTGTAGAAACCTGTCTTAAAGGCAAAACAAGACATTTTCTCAAATAAAAATTTCATAATTTCTGCAGTTAATCCATTCTTATTGGGCACCAGCTGGAGGTCAGACCAGTCCATGTGTCCTCAGAGACCGAGTTGGTTCATATGGCACTAACATGTCGCAGATGTACTTTGGTGCGAGGCCATGGAGAGACTTCTAGATTAAGAGATCCTTTATTTGTCCCACAGTGGGGAAATTTCCGCACAAGCAGAGCTGCTTTTTAAGTCTATTCTTTGAGTCACAGGAAGTAAGCGCAAAGACCTGAGAACTGGACTCGTGTGACTGTACTTTGTTTGTACTGAGTAATTGTTCACTTATCTTGTTCTGTGTGCTCTTCATTCCTACTGTTCTGTAATTCGTGCTGCAAGACAGAAATTTCCCCATTGTGGGAAAAATATGAAAATCCTGCAGCTGTATATCAGCCCGTTTGGAGAGACCAGTGAGCAGGCCGTTACAGTAGTTTAGCCTACTGGATACAAATGCATGGATCAAATGCAAGAATCTCAAGATTTTTCCAATGTCTCTAGATGGTAAAACGTCGCTGATGTTTCTGATTTGAAATAGCTGTCAAGATTTAAGCCTGAGTCCATTATTATCTCTAGGTACCTGACCTGATTTGCCGATTTTACGGGAGGAGACTTGAATTTAATTGTCTTAGTTTAGCTGGAGACTATTGTTTTGCAGCCGCTGAATCTGTTGGATTCAAGTTTGGTCCACGTGCCATAATCGTATCCAACATATTCTGCACCAACAAAGATCTCTTACTATATACCTGTGTGACTAATTATGTAGTAACCAATATAACTGTGCTAATGTATCTCATAGTCATGAACATAATTCTATGCATCCCCTTTTTGTCTTTTCAGATTTAATTGAATTAAGTTTTTTTATTATTACTTGGTGTCACTTTTGGATGAAAAAATAACAGTTGCTGTAAAGACTCTAAACAGTTGTTACCGCTGTATGTCTCCCCAATAATTTACTTCATTATCATTACATTAACACATTTTCTCGTCTTATTCCCCACGCAGCAGACTCTGCAATGCAATCATAGAAATCTCTGTGTGTGAGCCAGTAAAAGAGGAGGTAGAGCGAATAATATGTATGTGTGTAAATGTTTGCTTTATTTTCCATAAGACCGCCAGTGTCAGTATGAAACATATTTTACTTAGCCGTTATAAAGGGAATTGTTATTAAATTGTGGCTGGTGATGCATTGCCGTTCATGTGTAGCTTCAGAAAAAAAACAGAATATTTTCAACTAGGTTGTTTTCCCAAAGCCATGCACAGTACACAGCGCATTACAACACAATGAGTGCATGGATATGAGATTTAGCTCTGAATCAATACGTGATTTAGTCGAATGAGGAATGATTTGTGGATCCCCACAGGAAAGTACAACAAAACGCTGAAAAAATGGTGTCTCCTCATGAAAAATGCTCATTATCAATGGGGGAGGTGTTTTGTCTCGATGTAATGAGATACTGTCATGCTGTGGTACAGTGCAGAACAAGCAGAGCCACCCCTATGCAGCCTGTATCATTCTATAATGTCCTTGCCCTTGATCAGTTCCCGCTGCCTTCAATTGCTCTGAAGCCCATTATAAATTAATCACCTCATCTCGCGATTTGCATAAAACACACACAGCACCATTTACACTATCAATGAACTGGTTTTAGGGGAAAACTGCATTGTGACATTAATGAGAGAGATTTAGGTATTTTATAAAATGTGCAAATCTGGCGGCTATACCGAAGCTAGGTTATGCATATCTTTTTGCATTTGATATATTTTATCTTCACAATTCTTGTATTTACTTCTACTGTGTTGTCATTGCAGATCTTCAGGGTGGATTTTGGCTCTACCAGGTAGCATGGAGTGCACCTGATTACTCAAATTAGGACAGATTTGCCCTGGAGTGATGAGGTAATCAGCTCTCCGAAAATGCCTCGCTATTACTCAGACAATGAGAGACAATAAACTTAACTGAAGGAGTGAAGATTGATTGCAGAGTTCTTATTTAGATAAACACGATTCGCAGAAAAAGGCAATTCATCTGATCTGTCTGGGTTTATTTTCACTGTGAATCAGCAGAAATGTTAGAGGCCTGCTTTTACTTACATATATGAACATAAATCATATAATTATGTTGTCAAAGCCACATAAGATCCTTTGTAGAGCTTCAGGGAGGGTGCTGTGAATCTATATCTTAGATCTTAATTGTTTTCTAGTTGGGGTTGTTTTTGTTGTTGATACAATTTGTATAAAAACTTCAGAATTACATTTTAAGTTATATGGGTTTCATCCAATTGTATACAACCCTAACCCTAACAGGTTTACTCATCTTAATCACGCAAGAGGTAATTTTAATCTGAGCTGGTTTGTCAGTTCACTGCCTGGGTTTGTTTGTCTGTTAGTTAGTTAGCAGATTGGAATCACATTTTCAGTAAATCTCTGCAAGAACAAATTCATTGATTTTGGAGGTAATCTGGATCCAGGATTTCTTTTTTAGAATGGAACTGCACCTCCTGGCAGAGGTCTGTTATCTACAAGTCCTTTTTTAGTTTCCCCTTGCTATTGCTATACATATACGTATGTTTGTCTGCTTAGCATTAATTAAGTATCAGCCGCTTCGTCCTGCTAGGTTTTTTTGAATTAGAGATTTCAAATTATAATTCATACACTTCATACAATGTGATGTATCATACCAGCCAAGGATCAGTGTTGTTAATGAGAAGAAATAATGATCTACTGAAATAGCTATGAGTAGGAAAATAATCAAAGCATAGCCTTGCAATTGAATGGCCAGTTCCAATAGTTCAAATCTGTGGATGTGTGTAAAAAGCAGCTTTCTATGCATAATTTCTTTCCATTAAAAACTCCATAAAAGAATTGCAATCAGTGGTATGTAATTATGAAATGATCCATGCAGAGTTAGACATCAGGGTTGTAAAAGCGCTGGCCTAACAATGTAGTTTGGCAGTGAGGAGCCCACATTAACAACATAACAGTAGTTATTCTCCCAGCGCCTTCCTAAATGTCACAGTTTGCATTTGTCAGATTGTAATGTATCACTTGGAGGGGGGTGATGGGAAACCCTCCAAGAGTAACCTTGAATGGCAGCCAATCGGCACAAGACCAGTGGCCTCCTATTTCCTAATTTCACTACTGCCATACATGTAAATACAGACGCCAAGGGGAGTAGAATGTAGAAATATCACGTGACCTCTTCAAACTCGTACTCTCGGAAGCTTGGGAGAGGCTAAATTGTTTAATGAAGATGGATCACAGTGATGGTGCATTTCATTTCTTAACAGCAGGCATACGGCTTTATTATAGCCAGCTCTCACCTTTGTGCTCCTCATCGCAGACAAGATACTCCTGAGGTTGTGTTCTCACTTTAGTTTTGCCAAGCTAAAACATGCCAGCTTTGTGGAACTTGCTTAGCTGGCCAGTCGACAGGGAAATGTTGACAATTCAGCCCAGTTCCATCTGCCCGGCGCTGTTCTGGGAGGTCTCTGGTGGAATAATGTCCTCTATCACCACTGAATGTCAAAAACCTGTTCTCGCAGCAGATAATTCTCAAGAAACACAATCTTGTATATCCTTGTTTATACAGTATTCGTGTGAAAGGTTTTTTTGTTACAGGTTATTATGTTTGAGATATTGAAACACAAACTTTCGTGGGTGATGGTGAAATGGAAGAACTTATTTTTGGGTTACATGTTTCTCAGTAAAAAGGGACCATAGCTGCCCCATTAAAATCTTTATTCAGGAAAAGAATTGTTGTGAAAAATAAATGTATAAAAATCTGGCATAACATTTTAGTAATTTTGCGTGTAATGTAAGGTGTAAGGTGTGACGTAAATCCCAGTAGTGAGCGATAAACAGTTAGTACTTTACTCAGTACTTAAGCTAAAAGAACAACAACAACTAAATACTAACTTACTTGCCACCTCTGGCTGTTGATAAAATTGTCATTTCGAACTTTCCTTTTGAACTTTGGTCCTAAATAAACTATACATGTATGAAACGAATCAGTAAATGTTCCTGTAATATTGAAACGCTGCACACTGCACATATCGATTTTATTTTAAAGGCGTTTCAACAACGTTCTAACCCAACAGACACTTTGTGGTGCATACTTGTCAGAAAACAAACCCTGAGGGAGAAAAGTGGACGAGTGGCAGGAGCTAAATATGTTGAAACCCACTGACATATATTAGCAGTTGAACTGCGCTCTTAGCTGTGTTCAGGTACAAAAGAGTTCTTAAATGGCATCAGCCGTGACAGTAAAGCATAGTGAACATAGCATTCGTACCATTTCTCGAGGTGTCTATGATGGAGTCGCACTCCTGAACTCAAGACCAAAGGCCAAAGGTTCAAATAGACAACTGTGCCTTGAGGCTGGGCCCTTCAACCTCTCATTGCAACTGATGAGCCAATGTGGCACAATACCTACCTGCAAATATGTTGGTCCTTTATATTGTATTAAGCATTTAAAAACACGTTTAAAGCAGCAGCCAACGTTTTGATCTCTTTATTTTCTGTATGTGCAAACAAATGCAAATTGTTCACATGTTTTATATTATTCTGTTATACTGTTATAAAATCTTGGTGCAGAAAATTGAGTCATAATTTGTATTTTATCCAGTTTCTATGGCTGTCACAAAATCGAAATATTTTGAGAATGACTTGTTTCTGAGCTAAATGGAGTTCGAAAGGCCTGTGGTTTAGCGTGTCAGTGGAGTCAGGCAGTTGCACAGGCTGAGAGATTGGGAGGGTCAGTGTGTAATGTCCATGCGATGAGTGCCGCTGCTGCTTTACGACTTCCATTTGCTCCGGTGTGGGCAGGCTTCCCACTGGCACTCGCTAATGACGCCGCCCTAATGCAGCACGCTAGAGCAGGGCTAATGTAAGTGGGGACGAGGGAATCACCAGGGCAAAAATTAAAACGCCATAATTGATAATATTTCAATGTAGCCTAACGGAATTGCCCTATAGCAGAAAGGGATTATCAATGAAATATTAATATATTGTAGGGATGCTTCAAACTGAATGCAATGTAACAAGTGTGGTAATTATGGCCTGAAATACTACTAACATTGTCTTTGCATTTCATATTCTCCATTTGTGATTACCACGTCCACCTTTAGTACCAAAACCATTATAGTCCCATAATGTCTTGTCAGGTCTATCAGTCTTTCTACAATGTATGACCTCCACACTATCAGTACACTGTGGATTTGACTTGCACTGCTAGCTAGACTGAGCTACCAGAGGCAAATCATAGTAAAAGAGGACAGTTGTCAAGGGGCATGTGAAGTCGCAAATGTCAAGCTTGGCATATGTTGCATTTTGGAAGTAAAGTAGTAGTAGAAAGCATCAATCCCGACTAAATCACACTGTTTTCTGCCACAAGGGCAGCTGACAGGAGCTGGGCCATTCCCCTCATGTGCCTTTTAGTGCTTCCTCCATGTGCCCCCATTATCCGGCCGTCCCTTATATCAAAGATGCTCTGTTTATGTTTTGAAATCTATTGATATTGCGCATGATGGATGAGCTGCTGGCAGACTTGCCCCCACTCCGAAGCGGTGTCAGAGGTGGCCCTGTTTAATGGATAGCTTGTCCGCTTCAAAACTAAATGTGGAACTATACAGCAACAAAAAATATACAGCTTGGAGAGATGTCTTTTAGCATACTGATCACATAATTGACAGTGAACAACTATACAAAGACTTACAGCATGGTGTTGAATGACCTTAAAAGCAGTATTTAAAAAAAAAAAAAAAAAAAAAGATAATCTGCTGATTATCAACATCACTGAACAATTATCTCTCCAATAGATTTCCAATTCTAAAGATGGAGGTGCGGTATTACAAGCTATAGGTTGGCCATCGAAAAAGCAGACCTGCCGGTATTTCGGATCGCTCAAACTGTGGGAAGTCAAAGACAGATAGGAGGCCAAGATTAGATAAAGCTGTGCGAGTGTGTCTTCCCAAGCACTTACACGAATAGGGAGAGCCGAGCAATAGGCATCGTCTGAACGTGCACTTTCATCCTGGTGCTTTTTTCTTGCCTCCAGCGATGGGAGTGGATGACCTTTTACTGTCAACTTCTAACATGACAAATTACAGAGCCTGGATGACCGTGTTTTTTAGGAATGCAAGAGTTCACTGCCTGGTCAGGCCGCGAGCAGGGCAGCGGACCCCTACAATAGAGACAGATGTATTAATTGATAGATAATTGTCATAGATATATTGACTCAGAGGGGAGACTGTGCAGTTTTGGGGCAAGAAATGTGATCGCTGAGGAAGCCTTTAAAGGGTTTGTCTTGTCCCCACAGGGCTGCCCGAGTTGTGGCCAACCCCAAAACTAGATCACTACATCAGTACAGATGACTCCTGGGATCAACCTCCACGACGCTTCCAGGGGCTCTGTCTGAATATAAACACAAAATTAGGTGAGGGCCATTCTTCAGTAAAAGCCTCTGTATCTGTGTGTCTTTTATCTTTGTGATGAAAACTTGGGATGTGTGTGGGTGACATGTCTTGGCCGCTGATCCAGGGGTGGCAGACACACACGGTCTGGGCTGTAGTGTCATGTCCATGCCCTGTTTAATTGCAGATCAGCTGGGGAAATGCAGAGCCAGCCTTGCTTTCTGACCTCTTCGGGCCGATCTGTGCCATGCAACCAACCCACTCTGTTGCAACCACATCAGTCACTGGGCTGTCAGTCCACACAAACAGCCTGTGAGTATTTACTGGGCTCTTGCGAGATCCACACCTGACGATGCACACTCACACATTTGCTTCTGAACACTCCTATCTTTCTTGATCGTTGTAAAGATTTGGTTGGCAAATTCATTTTTTTGCTCAAATTGACAACAGTTTCTCCCTGTATCTGGGTGGCCCTTTGGTTTCACCCAAAACATGTGAGTGTGTTTACAAAGCAGAAGAATACGAAGTACATTATAAAAACAACTTAAATGGCTCCAGTGTTGATCCCAAACGGGTCTGACCACTCTGGCCTTGTGATGATTTCAAAAGCGCCTTGTAACTTTGCCTTTGCACTCAAAATTAAGAACCGTAATTGTGAATGAAATTGCTATGATTCATACTCTCTAAGCACACTTTTGAAATGTAATCACTCAATGTCTTGTTTACTTTGAGAAATTGATTTTCACACTCACACACCAGACATTTCATTTCCGCAACGCAATTATACATACATATTTATATAAGTATGACTCTTCCCTGTGCTTTTAAATGCATCTGCTGACCTTGTCTCAGTAGTTGCCGGTTTAAGGGTTTACATGCCAGCGTGAACAGAGTAGGAATGGTCTAATGGACTCAATCTGCGCACATACATGCGTCTTGCTCAATCGAGTTAAATTGGACTAGCTGAGTTACACCGTTCTCACTAGTGCTTTGTAAACACACTCAATATACTGTGTGTGGCGTTGGGTTTGCATGTTTACTTTGTGCAATTGGTTAAAGTTATTGGCACCATATGAATGTCACTAAGGTATTGCTGCTAACACTAACACTAATGCTAAACCATGAATTAACACTATTTCCAAGTGTCTGCGGTACCTCTGGTCCTCACACAGGGCTTAAGGTTTCCTCATCTCTTGTGCATCCATCTAGAAATGATTGCCTATTTACTGGCTGTAGTCACTCTGTCCCACACAGATTGGGTCATTACATATTTCTCATTTGTTCAACGACATTTCTGTATTATGCAAATGCTAATGGATTAAGTCCCATAGACCAAATATGACTGCTATAGTTAGCCATATTGCGGTGGCCAACAGTCACTGAGCTGAGAAAATGAAATCGCCCAACATGTTGTTTGTTTATGGGCATCAACATTTGGCGTAATTGAAAAAAATCTTTGAGCTTATTAAACTGTTGTAAACAATCACACTGTATTTCATTCATGTCCAAGTTTATGGTGCCCAAAATGAAGAGGGCCGAGTTAAGCACTCATTGGTTCCAACTTATTAAAATTTCAGTTTGGACACAGTGAAAATTACACAAAACACTGATTCGTTTAGGAGATTGCTATGGGAAATTAAGTGTACACTAAGCGCACATGAGTAGAGCTAGTTATTTTCTCCTACTTTTACTTTTGATGATTATATTTTAGAATAACAGTACAATTATGGATTGATTCCGTAAATGGTTGGTATATTAAAGGATTTGATGTGTGGTTTTTTTAATCTGCACCTAATTATGAAACATCAGATTGTTTTAGATATTTGTATGATGTTATTTGATTAATTTGCTATTACAAAGATTTCATATATTTTGCATAATGTGCTGTAATGTTTTGGGAAAAATGAGATTCTACGTATGCCATACTGACACATTCTCAAGGGCATTGGCAGTACAGATATAATACAGAGATAATACAGTTCCCAAACCCTGGTATTACATGCTCAAGGTGAGATAAAACATGACTCTTGTAAGTATGGAATAGAATCGCGCATGACTACGGACACATCTGCTTTCTATTTTCACCACTGAAGTGGAACTGCATAAACCTCCATCCTCTTAGTTGGGAGAAACAAATGTTTGGCTAATGAAATCTCTCATGCCGACAAGTGCCTTAACCGCACTGTGGCAATATCACTGAGGGCTACCTAGATTCATGACTCGCCCTCCAATAAAATAAACAGCCAATAAAACATGAGGCCGGCACTCCCTTGACAGCACTTTAACATCATTACACTTTCAACAGGCTTTCACTGAAAACTTGAATATATCTTTGACTTTTCTTTATTACTTGTAGTCATGTTGGTGTCGTGTGGACAAGGTTTTATACCTTCCTCCTTAAGATCGCATATCTCATCGTTGTGCAAAACGCTTGTAAGCATCTTGGAAATCTGGTGCCGATTTGCGCTCAGCATTGCTTACAAAAACTCCACTTCCACCTAATCACTCTGCCTCGACATCAGTAGCTGGAAAACATATGGACCATGAACGCTTCCCGTCCACAGAGAAACCAAGAAGTAGTGCAGAGGGAGTTATGTGTAAAAGATAAAAATATAATAATGATGATAATAAAATGATTACTCCACGCAACGTAGATTATGAAAGAAAATCTCCATTAAAACAGAAACAGGCATTTATGGGTAATTATGCTAAGCATAACTAAATAAACAGTGTCTGTTCAAGTAGCTTTGTTTTTGTGTAAATCACAGTTATTGATACTAGTTTGTTGTGATCCGGTGGTAATTTCAAGAATGAATAGTTATTAATAATTTTCTGCACTCGTCCCTGAAGTAAATCTTGTGTTAAACTCAACACCGTATCACTTTCCTTAAGGTTAATCCCTTTAACCTTTTCTATTATTAGACTGTTAACCTGGTGTGTATACAATGATTTTCAAGAGGATTACAAAGGTTCTAATTGGGGATTAGCTTAATCCTCTTCTTGTCTGTTACAAATTCTATTACACTGAAGGATTAGACTATCAACAATAGCTTAGGGCTGCAGGGCTGAGAGGCTGAACTCCAAGACAAGTTGCTGTGCTTGTTGTAATTGGACATAAACGGCTGTTAAGCGCCACAATAGACTGTAAAATAAAAGTACTGTGTGATTCCAGGGATTTCGAGGGAAACTGGAAAAGACGTCACACTGGCATGCAACATTTGTGCTTTCTTTTGCCGCCTCAGTCTGGCAAACGTGTTGGCTTAAGTTTGTGCAATCCTGTCACCAGGTTGTAATTACATTCTCCTTTGTGTGGTCCACAGTGTGTGCCGGCTCATACAGAAATGATGTCAGACTCCCCCTATAGGACACCAGCGATAGTACACAAACAACAGGAGAGTAAAGGCTGTATCAAAGATAGATTTTGTAGTGCCATAAAAATAAGACGGTGGTATAAAATTTTTTGGTGAATATTTCACGTTAGTGTTTATATATTAATTGAGTAACTTAAAAACGATCTTAGCTAGCCCGTTTTTTCTAAGTTTGTGTCTGATGTGTTTTTTAGGCAATTCATAATATATTAGTGTATGGTACCAAACATCCCTCTTTTTCTCGTATTTGTGTTGACAATATTTTGTGAAACATTTTCTCTGAATCAAAAAATAATCCTTGTTCTCGTAGTTGTTCACAGTATATTTGCACTTTCCTCTGAGGCTTAGGAGTTACATATCACTGACATGTCACTGACATGTAACCCATACGTCTTGTACATGTGTGTTGTATGCTCTAAAGCCTCAGTAACCCAATACCACACTTTGAGGGCCAAGTACTTTACTGTTGACTCTTGAAGAAACAAATAACTCAATTTGTTTGCGGGAATGCATTCAAGTCAAATGTTTATTGTGGGATATTCATGGAATTTGAGTGAGGGCTTCACACTGAGTCTGAGCAGAAACGCGGGGAGGCTGACAGTGCTAATGGCTATAAAGATAAGTGGAAGAATGTTGACGCTCCAGAAAGCCACAGGCAATGGAGGAGGATGAAAGAGAGAGTTCAGCCACTCCCGCACAACAGTGGTACGCAATAGCAGTATTTATCAAGTCTACCCTTACACAGATTAATCCCTTTAAACGCTGTTTATAGCAGAGGATAAATAAGTGTGTCCGACACTATTATCTCATATCATGTCCCATAATGCTTTTGGCCTTTGCTGCTGTGTGATTGTGGATGTTTTAACATGACACCATAAATATACAGTGGAGACAGTGATAGTTTGCTGAGAAATGAGATGGTGTGCGAATATCCCTCTCTCTGCTCTTGTCTTTTATCTGTCTCTTTCTGTCCTCATCTCTATGCCTCTGCCTGCATCTGCAGTCTCTGAGGTGCGGCCAAAGTAAACATCATGTTCAGAGCTCTCAATCACAGGATCTTTCAGAGGAAAAGGGGGCAGTGCCCGGGCACAGGACCGGTGGCTCAGCCCAGGGAGCAGGACAGGAAGTCAGTCGCTCCCTTCCAACATCTCTCATCCTTTCGCCATGGGGACTTATATCAGACCATACCCCTGCGTACTCAAGTGGTTCTACTTGACATAAATATTTGCATGACATGGCCGACATGGGAGATGCTATCATATGTCATGCAAAGTCATCATAGACCATTAAAAGCAGCACTCATGCTGACCACCAAGACAGACAGTGGCTAAGTAGAGAATAATGGCTGACTCCTGGCCCAGCAGCAGCTACAGTTACTGAGACATGGGATCGTTCTGTCATCACGTTTTTAAACAAAATGTCATCCCAGCTATTATACTGTCATTTTTAGCTGCTCTGTCACAGCCCTGCAACAGTCCAGTGACAGATTGTCCTCTGCTACACGCCTTTCAGCAGTGACGCGCTGCACTTTTTCCCACGTACTTCAACCTTTGCCTGACTGTGGCGTACATAACTCTCAATTGTGCTCTGTGTAGCAACATGAGGAAGAGACTGTTATTTTTGTGTTTGAATGTGCCCGTGAGGTGTTGTACGAGAGTCATTTGACTTTTTGTCCATCATCACTTACTGTACTGGGAAGGATGTGTGGTTTTCATGCTGCACGACCGCTGTGTGGCATTTCCTTCATGTGTAACAAGAATATCACATTGTTTTTGGGATTTTTCTGACATTTGTATCTGTTTCCTTAATTCAGAGTCTTACTGATAACGCTGGCATAGAACCAACGCAGTTTGCCAAGCGGGTTATCCTGCTGCGCTCTAAAACATAAATCTACTGCTAAATAGTAACTCCTGAAGCTTGGACAAGTTGGTCTAAAAAGCCTGAATGAAACAAACACTTTTGAGATGTATGGCTGTAGTTAGGTTAAGGACTCGCACAAAGATAAGAATGTTTCAGTAAATCTCAAACATGCCCAAATCTCAGTGTGGATTTAGTTCTAGTCATGTTTAGTAAGAGGAGACTGTGCTGCCAGTCAAATCTGACAGCAGAAAGAGTCATGTCAGGTGTTATTTATCTTAAAGTGCAATTATAGCTCTGACTTTTGATGGTTGTCTGTCTGTGCTAATCGTTTCTTAGATCCTCATCAATCACACCTGTATACTATTTTACAAATTGAGGTACGTTAGGTTCCCCAGTGCATCTATAGACCGTGTACAACTCTCAACTCAAACCACCAAGCGGCTCAAGGTTTCTGTTGATTTCAGTCTCTCTCCCAGTGGAAACCCTGCACTTTATATCTGGGCTTTCAAATTCACATTTGAAACAGTAATTCTTGACATTTGTGGTCAGCCAGGCCAGATGTGATCAAGAAGAGCATTATTTATGCATTCATGCTATGCTCCTGTAGAGTATGATCACTGTCATCTCCAAACAATGGAGCTGATTTATTAAATATGACAATACCAGGACATTCATGATTATTGATTGGTATTGTTAGCAGCTTTAAAAGAGCCATATGTCTTCATCTTCAGCAATGACATATGTATAACAAATAAGTTTACTGCACAGTGAAAGCCCAAACCCACAGGCAGCATTTAGTTTTGATACACATCACAGCGTTATTTCATTACATCTACTGTCATTATAGTGAGATTCTTGCATGAATTAACAAAATAAATGAATACAAACCTCTTTCTTGACAAGCACATCCATAAAAAACAGGAGGATGTGTTATTGAAATACAAATGAGTTTTATATTAGACAGGTGTGCACTTATTATAGGCACTGTAATAAATACAATATCATAATACTTATAACTTACACTTTTACAATGCAGCTTGAGTGAGATGGGCACTGTAGTCGTTCAGCGCTCATGCATCTTAGTCAAGCATGATTTCTCCTGGAAATGTGTTCCGAGGAAAATAATCTATTTGTTTTGAATAGTCACGGATAGAAGGATGTTGCAGCCCGGTCTCAAGGTTAGTAAAGTTGTTCTGATGAATGGTTGTTTGAGACTGTGCTCGTATGTCAATGTTTACCCCATTAGTGACAGCTCTGAGGCAGTAAGCCACTTAATATTGTCTACGTGGCCCCAACTCTCCCCACATGCCGGTTCAAAAGTTCACCCACTTCCTCAAGGGTCTCATCACATTCTCGCCACATCTTGATTTTCAAAGCTTCACAGAGAGAGACTGGAGCTGTCAAAGGAGATACCGAGGGGAAAAAACTATGATGGAACACAGGTTTTGGAGACGGGCCCATGCACAAAAACGCTGCCTCCTGGTTTTCTGGTTAGAGGCCTGGTCCACAGAGCACAAATGAAAGCGTGTGTAGTGGTGCAGGCCATGCATACGGCTGTACATAGGGGGAATTGATTGTTCTGGAAACTGATGAAGCCCGGGCACAATTAGATTGCTAGGCAGTGCTGTGAGGTGAGAGAGCAGCCTGCCTGCCGTGCTGTTGATTGATGGTAAAATAATAAGCACTGCGTATTAACTACAGAGTTCACCACCAGGTTAAGGTGGTGCCAAAAATGTATGCTCTTAATAGATTGTGATACGACAATGCCAATGTTTAAAAGATGACACATTATGGTGGCGAACAATCCTTCTGCACATGTTGAAAAGTGGTTTTGTCAAATGTGTTGCATAAGAATTGTGAGAACTGGGTCAGGAGTCAGACCAGGATAGTACTGCGTTCTCTGTGACCACTTCTATAAATACTCTACAAAGATACATATCTTAATATAGAAAACCTATGTTGCAACTAAAACAGGCATTTTGTGTTTGTATGACAGCTGTACACACAACACATCATACCGTATTTTCCTATATAATTATATTCTTATATTTCCAGCTAACCTTCATGATTATTGACTTTAGTGTGAGCTTCTGTAATATGTAAAAGGGTAAACTGCATTTGTACCATACATTCTGGACTACTCAACCTCCTTGTGTCCAGGAGTCAAAAGAGTAAGTGGCCATGACATATGAGAAGAAATATAGAGGGCACTAAGCAATCCATCTACAGGCCTTCTCAAGATAAAGATTAGGGAGGCCAAACAGCCAAACCCTAAATGCATTTTTTTCTCTTGAAAAGCGCTTCCTCAATGCTCACTTACAAAACAATTTTCCCTCTTGCTCAAAGTGCGTAATCCTGCTGGTCATTTGTTAGCCAGCCCATCTCCCACAAAGCGAGCGTGGGTGGAGGAGGGGTGCCTGGTGTGTATATATATACAGGAGGTGAAAGCTTATAGTAGCATATCAGAGCTTGGGGATTCTCTCTCATTTATCTCAATTTCTAGCTTACCGTGTCTAGTAATAAAGGCTCAAGCGAAAATGGTGTTTATCATTGAAATGACAACATCTCCCAGGCGCCGTTGTACAAAATCTAGTCAAAGGGGAAAAAAATGGAAAGATAACACATTTTTCAATAACGAGTCCTTCGTCTGCGCAGAATCCAATTAGCAGAGCCTTGCATCATGATAATCAAGCGGAGGTGGACTAGTTCATTTAGACGGTGGATAAGAGAGCACAGGGAGGTCGGGTCAGGGAGAGAGGGTTAGTGGTTTGACTCACACTGGCTGCATACATCAGCAGAGGGTTCATCAGCTGTGCAGAGCTTTACCCCCTAGTGGTCAACAGGGAGGCTTACAAGAGGAGGATGTTGCTGAAACACAAAGAGGTGGTGAGGGTTTAATGCTGATTATGGCAATATAATAAAACACCCACTGATAATATGACATGCGGAGGAGATGGTTGTTTTTCTTTTTGGACACATTGTGATAAATGAAGCCGGTGCACAGGCTGAGCAGCATAGATTTCTCTATGCAATGTATCGGGCTGTTTTTGGTAGTTCTGGCTCCTGACACCAGTATTAGGGATTGGAAGTAATTATCCAGTCTTCTAAATACATCACAATTTCATTTCTTACTAGTATTTTCCTATCTTCCTGTCTTGTATCAGCTGCTCAATAAGGATTTTTTTATTGAACTGTTTTGTTGAATTGTTGTTGAAGATATTTTTTTAATAATACGACTGTGTTCTAGCAAGATAATATGGGAGCAGTTGTATATTGCTGAAAGCTGAGGCAAAGACCCTTCTTCAGCTGAATGTTTGTCCCCACAGCTGCAGATGAGTGTAGATGTGCAGATGCTGGCTCCAAAGAAGTTGTTGTGGCTTTGCTCTCCTGCTGCTCAGCTCTTGGCAGCCCTCAGGGACCCTGTGATGGAGGCTTGTTCCTAGAGAAGCAGGACAAATCTGAGCTCATCTTCAGCGGCTCACACATCCTTCTGGCGTCCGCTTGTCTCTGCTGTCCCCTGGTGTAGTAATGGCGTGGGGCCCAGTCAGCCTCACTCAGAGCTGACGGTTGCAGAGCAGGTGCACGTGTTGCCGCAAGGGCAAAATGGACATTTGTTCACTCCTTCCTCAGCAAAGCTCAGTGCTGACATAACAATTTACCACCCACGAGCAAATACTATGTTTGGATCACTCTTTAACATTTACATGACCATGCTGTGATTTATTAGCACTGGAGTAAGTCTCTGTTCAAGGATGCAAGCTGCACAGTATTTAGTCTGTGTGTCTCGAGCTTTTTCTGACATTTGCAATAACTCCTATATTTTTCTTTAAACCATACCTTTTCTCTAGTTAAAACAAAGGGTTGCATTGTTTTGATATGTTTTTGAAACTCATAGCTAATACATTCTGTTATTATAATGCAGTGTGTTGTCTGCAAAGAAATAAACAGAATTGAACTCCAGCTGACTCATGTCTTAAGAGAATGTTATTTAATGTCCTTTACAAATACAGCACATTTGTTTCTTTTAGCACAATATTACATTATACATTAAAAGCTAATAGTCAGGTCTAACGTAATTACATTGCAGCTCATATGAGCAGCCTGTGCTGCGGCTGGGACTGTGTGCTCTCTGTGCTCAGGGCAAAGCGCTGCTTTGTTTGTGACTCGTATGCATTCTGACCTGTAACCCCAACGGTGGCCTCTGCGGCCCGCCTCAAAGTTCACAGGATGGTCACGGAGTCTTCTGCAGACGCAGTGTTGATGGAAAACGCTTCTCCACTGCTCACTCTGCCTGTTGTTACTCTGACAAACAGATATACAAACAAACATTGAACATTCCATACAGTTACTTCAATGCAAATAATATAATAATGTTTTGACACTCTAATTGTCAGAACCCAAATGCCCTTTGACTTGTTTATGGTATTATGTTTCACTGATGTTTTCTTTATTATTGAACATCGGCAAAACAGTGTTTACATTGAAAATGTTTTCTTGAAAGTTTGTTTTGGAGTATAGCAGGAGCAAGTGGTTGGATATTGTTGGTTTCTATTGGAAATGGTAAATAATACAATCTTGTTTTTGTATACTCCAGTGACGGAGCAAATCATATCACTGTGTGAGGTATAGTTGGTTGTAGCCAACGAATGAATGCTTCATGTCATACAGCGTCAAATGAATAAAGCTCTATCTCAATGTGTTTAAGCAATGGAGCCTATTGTGTGGCTGTACTGTGATGAACGACAACAGCTTATGGAGAGTGTCAGAGTGAAGCTACAGGACCTCAGCTGCTGGGGCAGATTCATGTCTTTTACTATGCTTTGTGACTCCAGGCACGACCAATGGCGAATGGGCTCTATGCTCATCACATGAGATATCACATGCTGCTAGGCGGAACATCCAGCATGTCCTGAATGTGAGATGCACTGGGGTAACATGGACATCCTTTTGGTTTGGGGGGATCCATTAATACTGAAGGTCTCCCAGCCTTTCTGATCAGCTGGATGTAAATGAATGTACGCAGAGCCTGAGCATGGCAGAGTGCTTTGGGTCTGCAGCGATAGTTTGTTTAGGGATCAGATTAGAGCCGTGTCATTTCATGCTGTAGATGATAATAATGGCTGCCGCTGCAGAGATGGCTGTTGACATCATTACTCATGTGTTGTGCCACACACATCAATCTTCACATGCTGTACTGAAGCTCCCGAGGTGAATGAATTTTTCTCTTTAGAGTTCAGCATGGGGTCACACTACACATACCCTTACATATGAGACTAGCACAGCAGGTGAGCCGCCATTCGCAGCCCCCATTTCTCTCACATTTTGTATTTCATTTTTTGTTGTAGGATATATATATTGACCACGTAATTTGGTCTCCTAGCCATTTTCAACCTGGAAGCAAGAGCATGCTTACAATGATGTTTAAATTTTATTTTATTTTTTTGCATTCAGTCATGCATTGAGCTCTGCACACAATTTAATACTATGCAGATTTGATATCTATGGAATGTACCATCAATTTAGAAGGCCTGTTCTTATTGACAGGTAGCGTGAAGGTGCAAGAAAGGCTGGATTAACCCTTGTAAACTACACGTCGTCATCTTTACAAAGTATGTTCTGGAGGTGTAAAAGGATCATTAGTTGTGTGGCAGTGGAAGCATTGGCGTTGTCAGCTACCTGCTACTTACCTTCCCTCATTACAGTTGGCTGGCTGGCACTGGTGGGAGTGTCAACATCATTAACATGACTGTCATTAGTCCTGTCCCACTCTGCATGCAGTTTGTCCCGTGGAGAAAAATGAAGCATCTTTCACAAAAGCCTTCGTCTTTCTGCTGCCGCCTCTGTGTGGGCCGTGTTTACATGGGCCAAGATAGAAACATTTAGTCTGAAGATGGAGGAGCCAGTTTCAGATGTCATCAGATTTGACCCAATTGCAGAGCACAAACTATGAGCATAAATGTATTGCTATTATGTTAGAAAATGTTGCCATTTCCAAGAGATAGTTGCACACAATGTGATTGCCTAAAAAAGGTTAATAATTTGTATTATTGATATTACTCACAGAAGTTATTTCATTGCATTAGGTATAAACAAAACCAGGACGAGCAACAACCTTGCGGCCTCAGACAAAAAAAACCTGTTTCTCTACTTTAGGACACACTTTGGAATGAGAACAAAGCCTCCAAATGATATAATTAGATAAGATAGTAAAGTTGTCATAGTCACCGGTACAATGTTGTTAAAAATGGAGATTTTTACTTCACTCTTATTCTCAACACTAATATTTATTTAATGATTTATTAATATTGATTGCAAATGGTTTATGATGGCTATACAGCAGGTTTTCAATCTCAGGACCATTCTCAGATGAATGAAAGATTACACCAAGTTGCAAGTTTCTATGACAATAAATTAGCTTTTTATCAATTATTATTTTTAGTTCAAGCTTTTATTGTATTATTCACTTTCAGGATCCTGCTCAGATACTTCGTGTTGAACACAGAGTGTCCCTCACACCTTGTCATCTGCCCGACTTGGCTGGATGTTATTGTAGCCAACTTCAAGGCCTCACCAGCAGCTGCAATCACTTATTGCATTCTGCTTCAGTGCTCAGCCCTTGGTGCCCCCAACTAGTTTCCCACCAGCCTTAAGGGGATAAAACTCCTTGCACTCAGTTTCAACCCTGAGCCTCTGTGTCTTCTTCGGCGGAGACCTTGTTGACCTCTGCAGAGGTGACCGCAGAAGTGGAACAAGGGGAGTGAAGCGATGCAGGACCAGTCCCTGTGCAAAGTGGCTGCACACAGTGATTGTTCAGGATTTTGTAAAGGACTCAAATCCATGGTGGGCCGGGCTTCTCTGCTCTCAGCTCTTATCCAATGGCAGGGATGGCTATGTGGCTCCACTGATTTACGGTGTGTCATTAAGTCAGTGCATTCCTTTTCCCTGTGGCCCAGGTGGCGCTGGGGCCTGAGGAGGGCTCTGAAGGAGCGGCCCAAAAGGGAGATCCACACAAAGGAGCAGCTGTAGACCAGGGAGTCCACACTTGCACAGACTGGGAAGGCCGAGCACTACTCCTCATGTCCATGGAGGAAAGTCCTCCACAACACTGCACTGTAAAAGAAATAACACTTTTGTGAGGATGTTCCTATAGGCACTATTAACTATAAGTGTGATTATACACTCTCAGATCTCCTCACCTTTAGCTGCAAGCTGAATTCTTACGCTGAATTTGTGAAAACAAACAAGTTTCTGCACATTGTGACTTTACGTGTCAGTCTGATGTGAGCCAGGCTAGAAATCTTCAGGTTTATACAGACTATGGTCCAGATACTTTCAAATACTGCAATATACTACATTTGTTTAGTCCACCCCACTATTTATGAAATGTTGATGCTGTTAATATTGTATTCATTGATTCAACCCCCTGTGATGTCTTAACTAGAAAGAAATGGAGCTAATCTGTGTACAAAACAAAGAAATCTGTATCCAGAAATAACAGCTGTCATAAAAGGGAAAGTAATCTGTGGTGGTATCTACTTTAATGTAATGTTTTAATCACTTTTATAGCTGTGCTCTTTGGGTCCTTTTACTTTTGGCTTGTAAACGTTGTGATATGAGATTTACAACCCTCTCTATTCATAATGTGCCAAACATCTCTCATATTTCAGCTTCTCAAACAACCCTGGCCCATCATGGCAGATTTTTGGAGCTGCTTTGCCCTCTAGTGGACACTCCCCGAGTCACTGCAATGCACCCACCCTCACATGAAGCACCTCCCCCCATCTCCCCCATCTCCCCCTCTGCAGCCCACAGACCCAAGCTTCAGAAGTGTAAGCGGACGAGTTGTCAGTCTAACCAGGACTTCACATTAACAGCTTTGTCATTCTGCGAAGAGTGACAGTAAATGGAATTGGCTGTTAGATATTTCAGCACTTTATGAAACTTTACTGGCCGACTTTAATATTTACAGGCCACTAAAAAGCCTGGCAAGCCCTGACCTAGGCATTAACAACACAGAGCGGTTTACTTTAGTGAGTAAATGAAATAGTTTCTACACAAACGGCTTGATTTATCAGTTTTATGGTTTGTTGTGTAACTTCTTTAAACATGTGACTTAAAAGCGAAGAAGCTGGAGTGCAGTGCATGCTCCCCGAGATCATCCATTGGTGTTTATTTTATGTTTCTCCTCTTTTTTTATCTGTAAAAAAAATCCATTTTAATCTAAACTGGAAACTCCTTAAATAATATTTTCATAATGTATAATATAATATAATAATCAGTACCCTACAGCAAAACATTTAAAATATTAAAGAGCACAGTCAATATATATTTGCTCACCTACAACAAAATATTACATACAAAGTTGGCCATACCTATTTGGCTAAAGACAACTGCAAACAGCTGTCATTAGACAACCGCACCCACATTTAGACACCGCACCCACATTTACTTAGTATGAATTGGGCCAATGGCACAGATGGACAGCCTCACTTCTGTCAGTCTGCCCCAGGTCAGCTCTGGCTACATTAACACCACCATGTGTCATGAAAGGCACCGTATAAATGACATGCAATATTCAGTATTTTTGTTGTTAAATATGAGCGCTTTTACTTTTAAGTTTGCACAAAATTTGCAAGCACCGTTCACACAAACATTTCACAATTTTTTGTCGTTTTTAATAAACTTTGACATTTGCTTTTGATTCCAGGGTCCGGAACGCTGTGCCCTGATGAGGTACTTCCTGCCTGCAGTTCCCGTGCATGAGTGGAGCTCTGCACAAATTGGTCTTGGTGTTGGTGAGAAGCCCCTGGGCCCCCCTGGTTGACAGTAACGTGCCTTTTGCTGACCGGGCTCACTGGCTTATCTCTCCGACACAGCATTGGTCACTTCACACCCAGGCCACTTGACCATCCGGCTGCTATTTCACAATGAGGTGCGTGTCACAGCAAACCACTCTGACTAGAGAGCAGTAAACAGTCCAGCATTCTTTCATCATGGCCCAATTAAACAGATATTAGTGTGCTTGCTATAACCAACACTCTTTCAAAAAGACATTTTACTGGAGACAGACCCCTTTGGTTGAATTTTAGTTACAATTTGGTGTGTCTCCTCTTGGTGTGACATTGCTCAATCCATTTGTTTTTTTATGTGTCATCCAAATGTGTCATCCAAATGTAACAAGTGTCACAATTCTGCTCTATTCATTTTAAGTTGATTAACCTTTATTAATTTGTATTAAGATCTTGTAGACTGATTTGAGAAGCAGATTCATGTATACATCTCTTTTCATCCACAGTGGTGCATTTAAGGCCAAATGTTGACTCTTGTTATAAAGTATCTACATAGTGAAAATGTTCTATGTCTTCTCAGCATTTTATTGTCATAAGTAGCTGCATGAACTTAAGGCTAAAGAATGTCTTTTTCCATCGCTTGGTCAGCAACTGCACCTAGCTTTTTAAGGACTTTTCCATATTGTACAAAACAAATTATTTTGTGATTGTATCAACAGTTCATTAACACAGAGATGCATTCTTGAAATGTAGTTAACATGAATGCTAATTTCCCTTGTGTGGATATATAATCGATGAAGTCACTTCACGGATATTTAATGTGTGGCCATTAAGACGAACAGCAAGAAAAATACCTTGAGCGCAGGTAGCAGTTCTGCACAGAGCCGAGTGTGTTTGCTGACACAGTGAGCCTACAGCCGTCACACAAAATAAATGTTCTGCCCAATAGGAAAGCAATTTTGCAATGCATCACTTTAAGTGAGTGGACCTCTGCGCCACAACCAGTGTCTCTTAACCTTTCCTTAATTTGTCTCGTCTTGTTATGAGTTTTCCGGAAAAAAAACAGCCTTGCACTTGCTTTAAAGAGAGCTGGACCCAATCAATAGCCACTTAAACTAGAAACTATTTCTTGTAAAAGATATTAAAATCAAATGCAATTGCGTTCAATTAAGGTTTTTATACATACAAGTATAATTAATTAGATAACTTACTGTTGTCATGGCAATTTCTATTCAGTAGCAGTGGTTTTCTCCAACTCACTAGCATCAAACGGCTCATTTCAGCAGAGTGCTGATAAGAGTGTGTTATCGCAGTCTGAAGGAGGCTCTGACCTCCCCTTAGCTAGTGAAAGGTTAGACGATACAGTGAAGAAAGTATTTGCCGCATTAGTCCAGCTTCTTTTCACAGCCAAGTACAACATTACCACGGTGCCCTGAGCGAGAGCGTCTGTGTGGTTTGGACTCAGCGCTGCATGTGCCTGGTTTGATTCCAGCATTAAAATACATCTCAGGAGAGCCACTTTTCCACTTGTTAAGGGCATCATCACTCTTGTTCAACAACCTGACATGATTTTTTGATAGGATTGTCGCCACAAGAAGGAAGTTGTAAAAGCCGGAGAGAATCCTTTCCCAGAGTCTGTTTTTAGTGCATTGGGTATTGTCATCCTGCAAACATGGTGGTCCTCGCAGGAGCCAGAATACCTGCATTTTCCGGAATAAAAAAAAAAAACGACCTGCAAATCCAGTGAAGAGTATGATCACAGCCTGATTTTTGAAGGTGTGAAGCAACATGTTTCAGATTGGCAAGTTCATACATTAGCACTTGTTTATGTTGTGTTTATTCCTTCCCTCATTCCCTGGACACGTTTGGTAACTCCAACCCTTCATTAGGCCTTATTACGCACACAGCTCACTCAACATCTGGCTTGGGGGCTCCCAGAATGGCTCATTTGCTGTGCTTTTTATTGCTGTCATATAGGTGGTGTTGTAAATGCCTGTGCGGTATTGTTTTGCATTGTGGGGAGTGTGCACGCTGTATTCACAAAAATGTCCCGGAGCCACACAAAGACTAAACATAGCCACAAACCACATTTCATGCAAGGGATTAAAAAGAGTGACTGTCATATTATGAATTATTGCTTTATTAGGGAATCTCATTAGTAGTGACGATATTTAGTGGAAGTGGGTTGTTCGTGTTGGTGTGCAATTTGATGCAGTGGGTTGAGTAAGTGGCGTCTTGTCGCGGTGTTAGTATTAGATAGCAATATGGCCTACGTGCAGGACTGTACAAGGACTCTACAAGGACTCCATGTTATGACTATGATGTGACTGTCTCTTTGTGACACGTATGTCTTTCGATGTGTGACGTGACAATGACTATATAAACTGTGTACTGCCTTTATTCTGTCTGAGAGGAAGAAACAGAGGAAACCAGTGGAACTTGAGAGCAACTTAAATAAACTTCCAGAGTTTGGCACACCACGATCCGTCTCTCTCTGCCTAAATCCTAACAGATTTGGTGGAGAATGCGCGGCTCGGTTTGTGCCATTCTCTGGATTGTTTTGGGGGAGTTTTGCTCTGTTTCTTTTCCTCTGCGTGAGAGATCGGCATGCTGTGTCTGGGAGCGGAGATTCCAGCAGGCTGGAAGAGCTGTTCCTGGATGCTTCTTGTCGCTTCTGTCACTTTTGTTTTTTTAAATTGAATATTCCGACGCGGAAAAGAGTTGGCAGACCTCTCGGACAGCCCGTGCATGCACCTGTTTGACAAGAATAAGGTAAGCAGACACCTTTTTATATGTAAAGTCTGCATAATTGGATACTAGCTAAATTTGGGTGTGTTTTTGAGGTCTGTCGAACTCTCTAAATTGTGTTCAAATAAGTGAAAAGGCCATAAAGTGTGTGAAGGATCCATAAGTGAAAAGGCCATAAAGTGAGTGAAGGATCCATAAGTGAAAAGGCCATAAAGTGAGTGAAGGATCCATAAGTGAAAAGGCCATAAAGTGTATAGGATCCAAAAAGTGTTGGCCATAAAGTGTATAGGATCCATAAGTGAAAAGGCCTAAGTGAAACCATGGTGTAATAATAAAAGCAATTTTTAAAAAGGGAAACGTGTTAAGGAGGCCTTTGTTACAAAAGCTTTGAAATTGACGAATTTCAGGCTGATAAATGACAAAAGTACATAAGCAACAATATTTCAGTGATCACGGTTTAAATTACATACAGAAAAAGGGAGTTTTTGTTTTTGGAGTGAACAGAGTTCACCGGAGAATGCAGAGTTTTATCTAAAGTTGAGCTATGAGAGCTTTCGTGAGTTATTTACATTTTTTTACCGAGTTTTATCTACAGTTGAGCTATGAGAGGGTTGTATCCAACAGTTGTTTTTGTTTTTTAGAAAGAGATTTTGAGTTTAAATTAGTTTGCTACCTCGATAAAATAGAAGCGTACGTTAAAGTAAGAGTGCCTTTTGTTACTAGTGTGGAAAGTGATCACTTCTAGATTTGGATGACAAAAGTATAAAGAACAACATCAGTTATATTCGCTTAACAAAGTAATCTTGAAAGTTATTCTTCTGTATCTTTCTGCCTGTGTGTGCGCGTCTGTGTGAAAGGAACCCCCCCCGCCCTCGCTGCTGCTGAGCTGCTGCTCTGATTTAAAGGGGAGCTACTGCTTTAGGAATTTGGCTTTTCATAGTAGTTATTCCGTTAAATTTGCTAAATTTGCCATTTGAACATTGTGTTAGACACAGTTAAACGTTTTTAAACACCATTAGGGAATAGAAGTTTTGAATTAGTATGTTTTTGAAACCCAAAGATTAGTACAAAAAGCTTTGCTTTTCTTTTTAAATCTGCTGCTTATTTTGTGAGTCCATTATTGTATCTCTGATATATTTCATAGCTGTTTGTGAGAATTTTTTCATGTATTTTTTATTTTAGTTACAAAAGCCGTTTTTCAAACATTTAAATTAGAATCTGTTAAAAGTGATTAATGATTGTAGACTTCGTCTAAAAAAGAAAGAGAGAATTAGGCTGTAAAAGTATTATATTATTAAGTTAAACTACCCAATTCACCCAATTCACATTCAAGCGGTGACTTTTGTTTTTGTTTTGACTACACGCGTGACCTTGCTGCTGCTCAGAGACATGAGGAGGCAGCTCCGACGCACAATTGAGTTTTATTGAACCAAATCCAGTTTAGCTGGAGCTAAATCTTTTGTTTGATTTCAAGTTTTGTTTTAAATGTTTTTACAAATTAATGTTCATTTTTATAGAGATTTTTCATAATTTCATTTCATGGCGTCTTTCAAGAAACCCAAGGACGCATAGATAATTAATCACACAGTACAAAAGTATATAATACATGTTTTAAAGTTTAAAAGGTTGTTTGTTTTGAGTATAATTGTTGTTTTGATAACTTCTTTAGTTTCTGGTTTTAAATGTCATCATTAGTAAGATAATAAGTAATCTTTATTTACATAGCGCTTGGGAAAGCCAAGAGCGCTTCAAAATTGTTTAGACTTCAGAGAGAAAAACAATCTCATTCACAATCTCTGTTGTTTTTAATTTGGCTATAAGGTTGTTTTCCAGAACCAAGAGCACACACTGTACAGGGTCACTGGACTGCTGGACACTGGACACCAAAGCCCACCCAGCCACAGGTCACAGATCAAAGAGCAAAGGGAAATGCCACCTCTACGCCCCTCCCCCCACTACAGAAGTAAGTGGGAGTGAGACCGGGGCCACAAAGTGGAGGTTTCTGGAGGCAGTGATGGGTGGAGCGTCAGGGAGAGACCTAGAGGCAGTTGAGAGTGTGTCCAGTTGGTTTGCATCACCACAGTGTGACCTTTGACACCTGCAGGTGGTTCGTGGAGTCTGGAGAGACAACCCCAAAATTCATACACACACACACACACACACACATACACACTCATACACTCACACATTCACATTTACATATAGATACATGAAAAAGCAGAACATGAGAAAAAAGCATTTTAAAAGTTTACTCCAATGTAAACACATATTTTTAATTGTCTATCACTTGAATCTTTAGTTGAATCAGTATTTTTTGAGACCAGAAATGTTCATTTGAATTCTATATTGTCATGGACTTAATTGACCTCTGTCCTGACACTTTTGATTTGTTGATTTTGTACTGTGTGAAGTAATTACATTGATGAGAATTAGATCTGATAAAAACACAAATTAGAGAAGTAAACTGCGCTTGCTTTTTGTCTGAGAGACATTAGCAACAGCATGAATAGAAATTGTCTTTAAAGTAGAATCAAAGTGACTTAACCATAGAGAGTAACTATTGCATAACAAGCTGTGTACAGGAACTGAGACACTGCACCATTGACCAGAAGTGCGTCGCAAATGACCTGATGTGCTTCAACTGAAAAGACTGTATCTGGAGATCTGATGTCCAACTGGAGAACCAGAACCATGGCTTGGACCCTACTGATGTCCAAGATGACCTGACCTGATGACGACTGAGACTCACCCTCAGGGGACCCTGAGGATCTGAGGGCCTGAGAGAGAAAACTGGGGAGTGATGTTTATATTTTTGAAATCATACATTGATGAGTGCTAAATGAGAGAGATACTCATGATTCTTTCTTTTGTTTTTGTTTGTCCCTAGCTTCTGGACATCTGATGATCTATTGGACACAGCCATTTGCAGAACAAGAACCAGCCAATGAAAACGTCTATTGCCGATGCTATTGCTACAACCAGAACCTGTGACCAAATGCAATATAAATGTTAAGTATTCAGACATCTGACAGACAAAAACTTTGACTTTTTTTGTCTGGGAGACTGAGCAACTGTTAAAATGTTTTAAAATGATAAAGTATGAGTATTGTAGCGTTTTAGTAGATGTTAAATAGTAGTAAAAAAGTAGAATTGTCCTTTCTTTGTTGTTCATAAACACATTTCCACGTAAGAGTTAAAATAGTTCCATAAAATGTTATCTTTCTGATAGAGCAGCTAGAATATTAGAATCAGAGTTATGTTAGAGACATTAAAAGTGACAGAAGTCACAAATTAGAAATATGCCTTTGCTCAAACTGCAGCCAAACTTTAGAGTCACAATAGTGTAGAAATAGGAATAGATAAATGCATCAACCATAGCTTTCAAAAATAGAGAATATTCTTAGCCAGTGCTAATATCAAATGGTAAAGGGACCATTTCACAAGCATTTACTTCAAAAGTAGATAAAGTTAAGTACAGTTTTATTAGATACTTGCCAAATTCACTTGTGTTCAAACATGAGTGAATGTTGACAATGCAAAAGTCCATATGAGTGTAGCCTAGATTAATGCCTAGATTAATGAGATAGATTAGAACCAACAGAGATTCAAAAGCATTTAAAAGCATTTTGATGTATTTGTGTATAGCACAAAAACACAATAGTAGATATTTAGATATTGAGAAGTTTCCAGCACAAACACCATTGTAGAATAACTGACCCCAACCCCAAACCTAATTAGCTACTATTAGGATAATACTAATTTGATTAAAGATGTTCATTCATCCCAAACTGCCTGACAATAATATCTTTAGATAATAAAAAGTAATAAATCACTGACCACTATAGAAGTGTAAATGTTGACCATTTGCCTTACTGTGTTCACAGTTTTATTCCTGAGAATGAGAATAGACATGGAGCAAAATCCCACTGATAATAAGCCACTGATAATGAGAGTGTAAAACTACAGAGAGATTTATTAGATTAAAATGTATGTTTAAGAATATGGCTCAATAGAAGCAAATATGCAAACATATTTGTAAATAGATTAGAATAGTTTTAAACTATAGTGATAGTGAAAGTAAAGTACACAGTCTAAGATTGAAAAGTGAAAATAATACAGTGAAATAAGTGAAGTGTAAACAATTAGCATTAGAATAAAAGTATAGAGTAATAAAAGTGAAATTAGCTTCAAATTTGAGACTCAGCTCGTTTTTGTCTGTGTTTTGACTGAATCTGCTGAGTTCTTGTGTGTCCAATAGTTTTTGTTTGTTTTTATGTTTGTTTGTTTTTTATTTTTGATTTGTTTTTTGTTTGTTTATTTACTTCATTTTTGTTTGTTTATTTTTTTCCAGGATGGAGGATAAAATCCACTGATATTGATTTGATGATTATGAGTTTAATGCATACATTTTCTTTGTTTTTAATATTTTTTTAAAGTTTTTTTTTGGAATTATTTTTTTTTTTTTTTCTTTTTCCACTTTATTGATTGATCGATTTGAATGATCACATGTGATTATGTGATCAAAGGGGAGGGTGTTAGTATTAGATAGCAATATGGCCTACGTGCAGGACTGTACAAGGACTCTACAAGGACTCCATGTTATGACTATGATGTGACTGTCTCTTTGTGACACGTATGTCTTTCGATGTGTGACGTGACAATGACTATATAAACTGTGTACTGCCTTTATTCTGTCTGAGGGAAAGAAACAGAGTAAACTAATGGAACTTGAGAGAAACTTAAATAAACTTCCAGAGTTTGGCACACCACGATCCGTCTCTGTCTGCTAAATCCTAACAGCGGGATTGGCAGGTCTATAACTCCGGTCGACAGGTTTGTCATCTATGTCAATGAGCCACCAGGGAGCCGGCCCTAATATCAGACCCAATGCTGATGGATGTCTGCGGTTCCAGCTGCTAAGGCACTGTCACAATCAGGTTCTTCTGTCGCCTGTCAACATGTGTGCGTGGCTGAGCTTTGCCATCTCAACCTTGGATGACCCGATATGTGGTGACCATGGACGAGTTATCTTTGTTACCCAACTGTGGATGGATATTGTGCAGTTTATCAAAATTTTTGGATTGAAGGGTGTTTTTTTGTGCTGAGAGTTTTGTTACCAAGCAATTTTAATGGACATCAACTGTACTGTGTGTAAGATGTCGAGCTCAGTGAGACATTGTAAATAACTACACAGGCTGTTATTTTTAGGGCTTTTTATACATTTGACCAGATCGAAGCTCAAGTGATGCCCCCAGAGAACATCTTCATAGAGATGTCTTGTTACACACACAGTTGTTTGATTAAAAATGCACAATTTAATTTTGCAGTCATTAAACCTTGTCTCAGAATGTTTAAGTTGATGGAAGGTTCAACATTTAATTAGTCAGCAACTAGTTCAGTTACTTTAGCTTTTTATTGAACAGGAACATTAAACAAAAAAAAAACAGTCTAAGAGATGACTAATTTGCACCACTGCTACTTTCCATGAGTACACATCAAATAGATTGAAAATTGAGTCAAAAACAATGTTCTATCATTGCTCTATAATTACATTACAGACAAATTCATTGACGCTGCCACAATTGACAATCTAATGTTCTATTTCAATAATCTATTAGTTGCAATTAATCTATGAATTTGTTACAGACTGAGGAACACGCTTCACTCTTTGTGGGACCTATTAAAGTTGCGAACAGATAAAACCTTCAATAGAAAACATTCTTCATATTCATATATCTTCTATCTTTGGTTCATAGAAGAAGTTTCTCAATAGCTGTATTGCTCCAAATACAAACCAAATACAGACTCAAGAATATATTTCAGATTAAAGCTGGATTCTTCTTTTTATCGCAGGTCAAATGAATTACGACATTGTTCGACATCCCACATATGACATCATGAATTGGTCTCAGAAGTGTCAAGTCCTGCTCTGCACACACAGGCACAGCTCATTGTTTCATTGTTCCATGTACAGCCTCTGGAGTGGCTCAAGTGTAAGTCTCTACAGTACAGCAGGAAGGAAGAGGGACCTGGTGGGGGTGGGGACCATAAAAGCTGGCAGCCGCCCTCCCGCATTGTTCAGCTCTGCCACCATTACCGGACGCAGCCATAGTATGGTTCTGTGTGCGCCGCATTCTGGGGTTTTAATGGCACAAAGCGGTATTGTCCTTAAAGCATGAATCCAGGCTGCTCATCTGTCTTTGTTTTGCTGCTCTATAAAATATACACAGCTTAAAAGAAGACATGGTTGAATTGTTGTTTGCTTTTTTGTTAGACAAATTCTGCAAATGTTGGATGATTGATGCATTGTTTGAGTTTTACATGATAACACTAAATTAATGCTGTAGTAATTTAAGCCATTGAGCTTTGCAGAGCATTGAAACGCCTTCTTCTAGCACCACCTTGTGGTGGTGTACAATGCTCCGCTCCCTACATGCAAAACAACTATGAACTTGGAATTCATGAATTATTATGATCTTGAATTGTTTTTTTTTTCATAATATTTTCTACATTTTGGCTTGTATTAAATATTGAATGGAGCTGCTGGCTGCACTAACCCTTGTGTTGAAAGCAATGAAATTCGTGATAACATGAAAGCAATGGGTTTTCTTTGTATCAGTATGGCATTAATCCATTCTTTTTAAAATACTTATACTTTGAACATTACTGTGTGTGGTTGTGTACTTGAGAGCCGGTTTTCATTACATTCTACAACCGCTGTAATTGAAATGTGTGCCAAAGACTTAATCGTAAGTGAGTGATAGACTCTCATCACTGCAGTCTGTGCTGATGCGTGCCATGAAGCTTTAAAAATGTGCAGCAGGAGAGCCCCAAAGTTTTGGAATGCACATGCCTCTCTCACAGTCTATTCATGTGATTTAGGGCTGTCAGGGAATCAGCCAGGTCCAGAGGAGGGGGCTGCACATGACAATGAAGCTGAGGCTCAACACTCAAACACTGCCCCCTGCTGGCAGGGCACAGGAATGTGTGTAGAATAGAAATTCAATTCATATGACGACATTTACACAAAAAACCCATAAAAACATATTAATATAAAGTTATCCAATATACTTTCAAAAACATAATAAATATTAAAACGTAACATTGGAAATACTAATACCACAATGTTTTTTTAATATATAAAAAATGTAGATGTTGTATGGGTGGATGTTCAGTCATTCCACTCTCCAGTAATGACTGAGCGGGCAGTGGGTAGAGCTTGTGCTTCAAGAAGATCCAGGGTTCCATTCCACCTCCATTTCTGTGTAGGTTTTCTCAGGGTGCTCCGGTTTCCCCTAGCACTAAAACATGTAAAATAGGACTGAATGTAATGAGAGAGTGAATAGATGTCGGAGGCTTTGATACTCCAGAGTGTTCGGTGTCTGGCTTCTGTCATCACTGTGTGGTATATTACTGTGAATCACTTTGTGTGACCTTGGTCAGTGAAATGCGTTATATGAATAAAGATTACGCACTTATTAAAGAACACATCTCGGCCTCTACATCAAATGTACCAGAACACATTTACAGATGTGCTATCATGAAAACAGATAACTTGATAATCTGTTTTAAATCCATGCATACATATATGCGTATTTGGTTTTCTTTTCCCATTACACCAGCATGCATTTCCCACAGCCCCACGTACAGTAACCACCTTTAATAATCTCTCTGCTTATTTCTTCTCATGGCTTGGACTATGTAAATACTGGGCAGAAAATATCCTTCTGTTCTTGGTTGCAAATAGAAGATGGAGACCAGAGACCCTTCAAGCAAAATGCAGCCATTGTCTCAGATCATGAGGACGGATTAACCTGTCATAATAAGTTCTATGCTTCATTAGCACATGGTAGTTTGAGTTACTGCAGTATTCATTGGATAGCCCAGAGCGTTCACAAACACCAGTATAAATGTAGGGCCAAATTCTACCAGAGTACTTCACATAAACATAAAAGTTATTCCAGCTAAGTAGGTTACCAGATTTATTGTAAAATTCTTGTGAGAGGTCTGGGAAAAGGAAATTAAAATAAACGAAGGAACGGCCATTGCTTTTTGATATCACTACGGTGTATGATATAGGTGAACCACATTTTTTGTCCCTTTATCTTGTGTTACATAAAGCAGGTCACTAGACTAGTGGGAAATGCTTTTCACGTTTACAGCAGAGGCTGTGTTTTCAAAATCAATTTCTGTCTTCCTCTCTGTAGCAATGCCACTGAAGTCATCAGGTCACGCACCTCCCTCCACAGCGGTTTGCCAGCCGTTTGCTTGCTGCTGAAAAATGGAGCTCTCTGGACTGGAGGTGTATATGAGCAGAGATAGCTTGACACCACCATTAGTTTGGCTCCGGTGAATACAGTCAGACAGCAACCCAGCTCTGCAGCGGAGGACCACGGCATGAGCACTTGCTTCTTAAAGCTGGAGTATAACAGAACATGTTCTCTTAAACATGATCATGAAAATATTTTGATACAGGAGGCACATGCCAGACCTATTGTACTTGTATTTAGTGGCAGGGGTGCACCCGGAGGAAACCTACGCAGGCACGGGGAGAACATGCAAACTCCACACAGAAAGGCCTGGAGGCACAAGTGCTAACTACTGCACGACTGTGCAGTTATTACAGCGCATTATTGCTGTTAAGGAAATGGACTTTTGAGCGATAGTCTAATTATTTTCGGGTGACAATATTCAAACATTTCCCTGATGTTGGCCAGTAGAAAGGTCTTTCAGACATAATAATAATGATGATAATAATAATAATATGGGGAGTGTGTGAATCTAATCACTATGAAAAAATAATCTGGGTAAACATTGGGGCTTTTTTCTTTTTCTCATAATTCTTTCAAAAATCTGCTTCTATCCCACAGAGTTGTATTGGTACCTGCCCTCCAACTAACCTTGAATTCCAGAACATGATTGCAACCTATCAATCAATCCAGATGTTTATTTCAAAACACAATTATACAGAACATAATAACATAATGACGTTAACATAAGATAGTTAACCCCTCTCACCCATTTAACACAGAGACAGACGATTTGGAAGAATGTCAAGAAGAACAATGCAAAAGCAATACAGCAGAATCTATTGAATATTTGCTGTTGATCTATTACTCACTATGTTGATACTGTGATCTATTTTCAGTCAGATAAGGTACGAGCTTGATCGAAACATATCCATTCTCTTTGCTTGTTTGACAGACAAAATGTATTCAGTCTTTCATATCTGGGACCACCGCACCGCATGGGTTTGGTCTTGCACTTGTAATCAATTTCTAAGTGTGGCTTCAGTATTAGTCTTGTTCAGCTCTGCGGGAAATGAATTGCCCTTTTATTTAACATTACAAATTACAGGTGACCCACAGTGAGGAGCGACACCAGCCTGAGAGGTGCGACAAATAGATTTAGAGGGGCAATGACTCGCTTTTAGATTCCTGTTGTGCAAATGCAAGAGATTAAATGACGGAGGATATTAGGAAATCATTTGTGATTCCCACTGTGATGAGTCTAACATGGTTAAGGGCCAATGAATATGTCTGTTTTGCTCACAATTAAATCAAATTAAGTAAAAGATTGCATTACATTGATTTGTTGTATTGCAAATTGTCATGTTGACATTGCAAGCAGACGGCTAATGAGGAGATGAGGTTATAGCTGCTGCAGGGGTGGGTTGGTCTTCAATAAGTGCTCTTGACCAAGAAACACCACAGCCAACAATGAGACTTCTTGTGTATAGATCATTTTCATAATTCAGCAACTGGCTTATTGTAATCGGAATGGAGTTATTAGAGATTTGTCAAAACACTTTTGGTGGTATCTTTACAACAATTTTCACTTTCTTTTAGCTAATATTTACCATGATACTACTGCGGAGGCTTGGTTTGTTAGTGTGCCAGTGTGAACACACACAAGTCCTGCCCCTCCATGTAACTACCTACACGATCGCATTACCTCACAGATAAATCTATCTGTCCCCTCCTGGACGTTCTGAGGCAAATGTGCTCAGAGCTGGCTTACACAATTTTGGGCTCTCTCTGCCACTGACTTAGGCTGTTGAGTAATGAAGTGTTAGAGTTCAGTAATGAGACTGTTTACAGGGCCTGCTTGTTTCTCATGAATCAAGCCCAGTGTGTGGTTAGATAAATACCAGCTTGGCCCCGTGCGAAGCCAGTCAGACCTTCTCCTCTGCTCAGGAAATGGCAGCCAAATTCTTGTGAAATGAATGAAGAGAAAATGCGAGTGGCAGCATGAGATGCTCTGAAAGTAGAGACTGGAAGGCCGTGGCCCTTGCCACTGTGGACCAGGGCCAGGGCTTGCGAGGTGAGACTGATGGAATAATAATACACATCCTGAGTGTTCTTTTCATTAGCAGCGCGGTTTCATGTTTTTCATCATCCTGCAGAGAGCAATGGAGAGAGCCTTATTTCTGAGTTGGACAAATTACCTTTCCCCTCTGGGAGATGCAGCTGCATTCAATACTGAGTATGTGCTGTGTGTGTTGTAGATGGGCTGAAGCCTGAGCCTGGGGATTTCCTGTGGAAATAATAATTAACCACAACTTGCGCACAGGACCCTCACACTAAATATTGTTTTATTAGACTTTGAGCTTCATCTTATTTTAAATCTGAGACGTAGATGTAACCCACGTCCTGAGGATGTCAGACACTTTGTCAGTATCTGACCTCAATCTGTCAGTGTGAAATCATTATAACCTGTTTATAATAACAACTCTTCATATGTATCATATCGTAAAGAACATTATCTGTGATTCATTTCAGCTCTTAACAAATACAAAGCCTCTATTAAGTCCACCTGCAAACACCTCATGTCCCAAGTGACCTGTTTCTCCAATTACAGCCGACATTACTCAGCACTTTGCTTTCCATCAGGCCAAAGGGGACATCCAGATTAGTTTGGGGGAAATCCTGACGACTGCATTAGTGTACATTTTTCTATACATTTCTAACAGAGTGTAAGAGTTACAGCTCCCCTCAAATGAATAAGACTGAAGTGATAAATCTGCTGCTCTAATGTCCACACGCTGGGTTTTGCACTGTAAATAAAGTCATGGGAGACAAGCAGCACTTACTCTGGGAATTGCTTTCCTAGAAAAAAGTTGGGTGTGTGTGAAACCAGCCAATTAGAAGGCAGCTACAGATTTTGTATTTCCACATTCATCCCAACATGGTAGTAACAAGCAAAACATCATCAGGATTATCCCCATTATCAGGTGATGATGTCAAATGTCCAAATGAGACTTATTATGTTCCTATAAGTAAAGTACGAAACATTTTCTTAATAAACAGTTATTCTTCCCCTGTGATGTAAAAGGTTTTGCATTACCTTCTGATGCAAAGATACATATGATAACTATCCATATGGTGTCGATATTGCATAAGACCATCAAAAGCTCATCCATCCTGACCCGAGCTGTGGACACCAATGCCACTTTAATTGCCTTTCTGATACATTCACGCTGTCAAAACAAGGTGATAATCAAGATCTTTCCACCGCAGCCATTGATGTTCTGCACTAATCAGAGCCCCTTCATTGATAAAACCGACATCTGTGTATAACGTTGCTGCTGGCTTTGAAATGAGGACCTCATTTATTGTTTGGAATGTTGATTCTCTTCATTATTTGACCATCTATCAGTTTATACAACACAACAGCAACTCATTCTTTAGATCAGGGTTGTTGTTGTTGTAGAGCAGAAACCGCCTCCGTGCAGAGCATCAAAAACAAATGGGCTCAGAGTAGAGAAGCACAGATTTTGCACAGTAATGAAAGCTTATTTAAAAGAAATGTACCCGACCTGTGCGATTGTGACCAGGTAACAGAAGATGCATGCACACCCCTGACTCTACCTTTTACTTGAATAAGCCCAGATCACAAACTTCTTTAGCCGGAACATATTTGTTGTATTTATGACTTCCCAATGGGACATGATACAGATGGAGCAATTAAAGCTGAGCCACAACAATTGTCTTTGCCACGTATTGGAGAATGAGCACGAACAATGCTTTCACATTTAAGAAGTCTTCTCTGAAGTCCACAGAAAACAATATAACTAGCCACATGAGGACGGAAAATGTGAGGTTGCAGCTAAACGGCAAGCCGCAGTGTTTTGTTCAGGGATTTCCATATTTTTCTGCTAAGTGTATATTGAAAGTGAAGACAAAGTTGCATTTGTCAAATTTGTAATAGTGGAAATAGTAACTTTCTTTCAGTCTCTTTGGCTAAGATGGAGATGGTTGGTAGCAGCAGGGCTGATAGAATATGATGTTGGCCTAAATTTTTCTTTTTCTCCTTGCAACAAATTATATAGTGCTGGTTTTATTAGATTCAAATCTTAAAATTAAGTAAACTAATTTGGATTTGTTGTTTGTAGTCATTTAGTTAACCATCTAGTAAACCAAGAAACTCCTTATGGAATACAGTATAACATCTAACTTGGTTATAATTGGCGATGCTGGGGGCTCCTCCGTGCAGCTATTTACAGTGCGGTCCGGAGTGAGTGAGTGATTTCAGACACTGCTGCTTGTGTTGTTGCAGCAGAATCACAGATGGGCCACACACTCAGCTCATTATTTCATTATGCCAATTAAAAGAAGACAACCCGGTGTGCAAAAGTGGAGAGCAACCTGCTTGGCTACACAGTACGGCCACTGGCAGCTGGTCAGCAAGTCAAACAAGTCTGTAAAGTTTAACTCGAGAAATGAGTTTTCTTCTTAAGATTTTTAACATGCAGTGACATTTTAGTAGCATAAAACAAGTTCTCATTTTATGTTGATGAAACACTGTGGAGCAAGAAAGTTCAGGAAGACTGAACTCTATTCGCAGCAGCTTTCCAGTTTCATCGAGATTACATTTTGACAAATGATTATGATGATTGTGATATTTTCCACAGACAATTCAACTTTTTCATTTCCGGCTAAATTGTCTGGGCTCCAGTCTCCGCGTCCTGGTGGGCTTCCCTCCAGTCTCATCTGTGCTCAGTGGCTTTATTAAAACTAACATTTGTCAGCAGGAAGATAGTGGATATGCAAAATGTGGAGCAGCGCTGTAGTAAGTCTGCTGTGAAGAAATGAGATATGAAGAATGCCCGAGACAACAGATAAGACTCATGACTAATGTTAGCAGGATTTTCCTCTTATTATTCTTTTATTATGTATTTTTGGCTGATAAAGTATACACAGCATTTCAATGTGAACACATTTCAAAGACAACAGTTGAAGCTATAACAGACCCTCTGGTCTGGTGAAGTTACCAGCATCTATGCGTCCACACGCACAGAATTATAGAACATGCTCTTATGTTGCACTGTTGGGACGTTGCACCGTTCAAAGTCACTTACCCTTCTGTGTAAAGTGACAAATGAAAGATCTGCTTGTGTTTGCTATAACATGGAGCCATTCATCTGAGAGTAAATCAATCAATTTGTTGTTAAGATTGTAAAAAAGGGATTTTAACACAAAGTTAAGGCTCAATTTAATTGTATTTGTAATGTATTTCTTGTTGTATACTACATTATATGAAACCTCTTCTGTCAGCACGCTTTATATTAATTGTTAAATGGGTCTCACCCCAGTGGGACATGTGCAATGGGAACATTGATTAACCTGTTTGTTGTTGTTTTAATTTTTTCTTTTTAGAATTTGTAATATGTAGGAGCACTATTTTGACTTCATCTTTAACCCCTAATCTTAGCAAATGGTTGTGATGCAGTTTGATGGGAAAAAGTGCCAAGTGATAGACGCCCCAATGAGGTAGATTTCAGTTCCAAACTTCAAGTAGACAAAGTGACTCAAAAAGCGAACCACCAAATGGTTGAGGAAACCATTAAAGGGTTAAACTGTGACGTACAGTATGGTATATTAAATGAAATAAATCAATTTGTGTTGTTTTCCTTTAAATGTTAAAAACTACTCATTACCCTTTTTGAAACCATATTTTCTAACAACAAATTATATATAGAATGTATTTAATGAGAGATAAACAGGTTTTTTGTATATCATTAAATTCCTATGGTTTATTGATATAGTGCTATATATGTATAGACATAGTGACAGTCATTTCAGTGAATATCATTTGTGCCGGCTCCGTGAAGCCAGGGGAGCATGCTGTGTGAGGAAATTGTTCTGCTAAGTGACTCTTCCCCTCACATCGCCGAGCGGCATTTCTCGGTATAAATGGCCGCCCGGGCTATTTGACAGGAACACACATCAATCTTTGTGCACGTCGCTGCAGAGCCAGAGGGCCGCCACCCGTCACAATGTGTTGAGTTTGTCTCCTCCGGCCATGCTCGCCCCGTACAGCAGCAGCGCTCAGCCGAAGCAATGTTCTGGAGACTGGGCACGCTCATGAGAGACATCAGCGGACCAGGAATCTCACTATGTCTGTCACAGGAAAGTACGCTGTTCATAATGTGCTGAGGAATACTAACTAAACCAGTCTCCTGATACAGTGGTTCATATCTGGTAAGCTGAAACCAAAGTATACTGCAAAAAAGTAATTGAGAAAAACATTTAAAGAAATAGAATGCAATGTCCATTATGCAAGTTTCTTTTCTTAAATGAAGATTTTTTTTTTTTTACTGAAAATGAATAAAAACGTATATTTTTCTTTTTTCTTTTTCTTTTAAAAACCATTGGCAGATTTCTTGAAATTGATTACTTACCTGGATGTCAAATGTTTCAAGTTATATTTTGTTCTTAATGTTTGATTTTTGCTAATATTCGTACAATCGCAGCTTGAGTTTATATGCTGATATCACAAGACCAGTTGAACATAAATAATATTGGTTTGAAATAGGGAGGTGTAGTGACTGTAAGTTCAAGGTCTTATTCATTTTCTCGATTATATAATGAAAGAATTACTGTTGTCTGGAAGATAAAACGTCTGGCTTACAAAACCCTTTGGACCACATTGTTGTAAAATGTTTGGACTTAATAAAAGATTTACATTTCCTACATTTCCATGCAGTCATTTGTTGGCTTTCATCCACTGGCAATAATCAGTTATCATAAAAATGGTATTCAGTTGGTTTCACCGGTTCCTCTCATTTTTCATGCTTACATTGTCATGACCTAGAAGAGTGTGAATGTTTCTGATGTGTGGAATAATGCAGTGCACTGGTGTGGTGCAGCCGCGGCCAGGGGAGCGCGTTGCCATAAAATATTAACGACTTGGAAGCCCAGCCTTGTGACAAGATGAATGTAATTGGCCCTCGCAGCTCTATCTGTGCATGTTAATGAGAAGGGCTGGTATTTAAATCAGGGGCGCCCCAGACTCTGAGCTGCAGACCAAAGCGTACACAAACAAAGACAAACTCAAAGAGCACAGATGTAATGAGATAGATGTTCCAGAGAAGGAATATTGTCCATAGCTCTTTGTTTTTTAAAGGAAAGAACAAATGGAATGAAAAATATTGAAACATGTTGTTGATAGAGTTGCAGGGCGCTTTTCACGCCTTTTAAATGTTTTAACTATACCAAGCTTTGTAAGTTTGCTCCTCACAAGATCAAATCTGATCTAGGGCTGGACGATATGGCAAAAAAGTTATTTCCTGCTTTGGACGATTTTGATTTTAAATGTTTTTTGATCTTTCCAATCAAAATTAAAGTTTCAAAACTATTTTTTATTTGTCTCCCCCAATACGTATTATAGAATTATTGACTGTGCTGATATTGCAAGTATGATTCATGTGCTGCAGGAACTCTCACAATATCCTTCATTCGATTTCACGATTTTAAAATTTTCACTTTAAATTTTTTCAAAAGCCGATTAAATTGCCTAAATATGATTTATTGCCCAGCCCTAATCTGATCTAATGTGTTGTTTACACAACGATACTGCTACAGTAAAACAGTAAAACGGAGTTGGGAATGGGTTTGGCCTTTTGTTTTGCATGAAGATGGTGTTTCAGGGGGGTGAAAACGCAAGTGTTGAGAAACAGCTTCCAGAATGAAACAGAACATATCTGCTGTTCGGCGGGGGCTGTTTCACAGCTGTGTGAAGAAAAAGATTTGAATTATCTGCCTACTCTGACCCCCACACTAATGCTAACGCGTGCTTTGAGCCCTACACGGAGAATTCTACTCGTCCAAACGAAACCACGCACAGCTCTAGTTTCAGTTTCCATTTTCACTGCCGCTGTTAGATGCAGAATGACGTTGGTCCATTCATTCACGTCTTTGCCGTGGCTTGAGGAGGATGTCGTTGAGGAAGTGGTTATACTGCTGGGGGTCATGCGTGTGTCATGTTATAAAGTTCCACTGGCCACTACTGGCCGGGCACTAGAACTACATTGTTTTCCGTCGTGGTGTAGATGCTGTGCCCTTCAAATAAGGAACCGGGTCCTTTTTGCTAATTGCTTTGCAGCGTCTCCGTCTAAATGGGGCCTAAGTCCCAAGATGTTCCAAGGACCACCATGTAGCTCTGGGTGGCAGATATGTTTTTTGGACAAAATAAACAGACAATTAATAAAGTTATACATTATTTTTGTCCATTAAAATTATAATGAGACTATTTACTTGTGCCTTATGTAGAACTGTATGGTGAAACAAGCATGAAGAGTAAACGCTTTCCACCTCTACCTCCTTATGCCACTACCAGAGGGAAGACTTGATTTTTGAATTTTATTTTTCAAATTAAAAAAAATACCTATTACATACTAAGTTCTCTTTAACTCAGCAGTGCAGTTTTTCAAGCAATGCAATATGATGACAAACATTCGGTTAGAAATCAGTCCCAGACTTGAAAATATCTCATTGTGGTGTTTTATTAACATGCAATCACCTCTGTGCATTTGCAGACTCCTGCACCTGTGCCACAGCCGTCCTGCAGCAGCTGTGGTCAGAACAGTGTTGTGGGAGAAGCCAGACTGGTCTCTACCAACATGACCACCTCAGGAGAGAACAGGCTGGAGGTAAGTGCACACAAACAGCTTTACCCTCCCAGGGGGCCGGGTGTGGGCTGGAGCAGGCAGCACCAACATGGTCTGGGTCTTAATCAGAATCAGAATCAGAATCAGAATCATTTTTATTGCCAACGTAAGTAACGGGAGGTCACAGACTTGGAAATTGCTTTGGCTCAGTGCAACAGTCAAAAAGAGATAATAAAAATAAGAATAAAAAACACTTCTAAAGAATAAATTTAAATTTAAAATAGAGTTACAGTTACTATTTACAATATACAAGTGCACATGGTGCACACAATGTAAGGTGACAGCAGTACAGTGAAGTAAAGTGACGTATGATGGGCAGTAAAGTGACTTTATAAAGGGCGGGGGGACAGGTTAAGAAGTGTTCAAGAGTCCAACAGCAGAGGGGAAGAAACTGTTCTTGTGGCGGGAGGTTCTAGTCCTGATGGACCGCAGCCTCCTGCCTGAGGGGAGTGGTTGGAATAGTCCATGTGCAGGGTGAGAGGGGTCGGCTGTGATACGACCAGCCCGGCCTCGAGCTCGGGCGACGTACAGGTCCTGCAGCGATGGAAGGCTGCGGCCGATCACTTCCTCTGCAGAGCGCACAATGCGCTGTAGTCTCTGTTTGTCCCTGACTGTGGCTCCAGCGAACCACACGGTGATGGAGGAGGTGAGGATGGACTCGATGATGGCCGTGTAGAACTGCACCAACATCTGTGCAGGCAGCTTGGCTTTCCTGAGCTGCCGCAGGAAGTACATCCTCTGCTGGGCCTTCTTGATGAGAGAGCTGATGGTCGGCTCCCACTTGAGGTCCTGGGTGATGGTGGTGCCCAGGAAACGGAAGGACTCCACAGAGGTGATGGGGGAGTCCATCACGGAGGGTGGGGGCGGGGGGACAGTGCTCTTCCTGAAGTCCACAATCATCTCCACTGTCTTCTGGGCGTTCAGCTCCAGGTTGTTACCACTGCACCAGGACACCAGCCGGTCCACCTCCCTCCTGTAGGCGGACTCATCGTTGTTGGAGATGAGTCCAATGAGGGTGGTGTCGTCCGCGAACTTGATCAGCTTCACGGAGTCGTGGCTGGAGGTGCAGTGGTTGGTGTACAGGGAGAAGAGCAGGGGAGAAAGAACACAGCCCTGTGGGGCTCCTGTATTTATAATCCGAGAGTCCGAGACATTCTTCCCCAGACGCACTCGCTGCTTCCTGTCCGTCAGGAAGTCAGTGATCCACCTGCAGGTGGAATCGGGCACGTTGAGCTGGGAGAGCTTGTCCTGGAGCAGGGATGGCAGGATTGTGTTGAAGGCAGAGCTGAAGTCCACGAACAGGACCCTGGCGTAGGTCCCCGGGGAGTCCAGGTGCTGTAGGATGTGGTGGAGGGCCAGGTTAATGGCGTCGTCTACAGATCTGTTGGCTCTGTAGGCGAACTGCAGGGGGTCCAGGAGGGGGGAGGTGAGGGACTTGAGATGGGAGAGAACCAGGCGTTCAAATGACTTCATGACGACAGACGTAAGTGCTACAGGTCTGTAGTCATTGAGTCCTGTGATCCTGGGCTTCTTCGGAACGGGGACAATGATGGAGGATTTGAAGCAGGCCGGGACATGGCAGGACTGCAGAGAGGAGTTGAAAATGTCCGTGAACACAGGAGTAAGCTCACTGGCGCAGTGTCTCAGAGTGGCCGGAGACACGTGGTCCGGGCCAGGAGCTTTGCGGGGGTGCAGCCTCAGGAAGAGTTGTTTAATCTCTTTAGCGGCTATTGTTAGGCTGGGGGCAGGGCTGATGGGTGGGTCTTAGAGTAGTGGGGGGTGGGGGAGGGAGAGGTGTCAGGGGCAGCATCAAAGCGACTGAAAAATAAGTTCAGATCGTCAGCTAGCTTGTGGTCATCAGCACAGGGGGGGGCTTTGGGTTTGTAGTTGGTGATCTCCCGTAGGCCCCTCCAGACAGAAGCAGTATCGTTGTTACCAAACTGCTCCTGTAGTCGTTCTCTGTGCCGGGACTTGGCTGCTTTCAGTTCTTTCCTGAACTGATATTTAGCTGCTTTGTAGCCGCTGCGGTCCCCCTCCCTGAAAGCAGACTCCTTTGCTTTCCTGAGCTGCCGGAGTTTAGCAGTGAACCAGGGTTTGTCGTTGTTATAGATGACCCTGGTCCTTGTTGGAATGATGCTATCCTCACAGAAGTGGATGTATGACGTTACAGTGTCCGTATATTCATCCAAACTATCTGTGGCAGCTCTGAAAAGGTCCCAGTCTGTAGATTCCATGCATGCGCGCAGCTCTTCCACAGCTTCATCAGACCACACTTTGGAGCTCCTCATTGCAGGTTTCGAGAGCTTTAGTCTCTGTCTGTAAGCAGGAACCAGATGTATCATGGAGTGATCTGAGAAGCCGAGGGCTGGCTTGGGAACAGCGCGAAAAGCTCCGCGCACGGTGGTGTAACAGTGATCCAAAGTGTTCTCCTCTCTGGTCGGGCATTTGATAAACTGTCTGTATTTGGGTAATTCCTGGCTCAAGTTTCCCTTATTAAAATCCCCCAGGATAATAATCAGAGAGTCCGGGTATAAGCGTTCCATACACAGTACTTGCTCTGCGAGTGCGCGCTGAGCCTCGCGCGCGTCCGCGCATGGCGGTATGTAAACAGAGGCAAGAATGAATGAAACAATTTCCCGCGGGGAGTAATATGGTTTACAATGAATGAAAAGATATTCCAGAGCAGGAGAGCAGTGCTTGGAGATCACTGTCACATCGTTACACCAGTTTGTATTGACGTAGAAACAGAGCCCTCCGCCTCTGCTCTTCCCTGAGAGCGCACAATGGCGATCCGCGCGAAACAGCCCAAAGCCCTGCAGCTCCAGAGCGCAGTCCGGGATCCGCTCATTTAGCCAGGTCTCAGTGAAGCAGAGGACACAGGATGTGGCGAAGTCCTTGTTTCTTCTCATGAGCAGGCTGAGTTCGTCCATCTTATTGCCCAGTGAGCGTACGTTGGAGAGAAAAATGCCGGGGAGAGCCGTGCGCGCTCCTCTCCTCCTAAGACGCACGAGCAGGCCTCCTCGCTTTCCCCTTTTACGGGCCCACACTTTTTTGGCTAGGACATGAACTAAATCAGCCGCAGATGCCAAGAAAACAGGCAATAGGTCCATGGGAACGGTGGGTCGGATGTTCATAAGTTCCTCACGGGTGTAGGAACAGCCAGATGCACAGTTAAAAAGTAAAAACAAAAGAAAAAGTGAGCAGCAAAGAGCCATGTCGACCGTACGAGGCGCCATCTTGTGTTCTTTTTTAAAGGGGAAGAAGGCCACCGTATGTGCAATACCACACAAAACTAAAACTGCAGGGGGTTCTACATTTTTACAATACCTCTCTGCAGATCTCCAACTGCGTTGATTAGAGAATTATTCTTTTGATCTAAAATGTGCTGTAGGGTTATAATTAAAGCAGTAAAAACGGGTAAAGACATACATATATAAATATGCTCATGAAGTAATCTTTATTTATATAGCGCCATTCACAAAGCGTGTTACAATTGTGGGCATTTGTCTCCCACTCCACACAGAGAGCGGGGTCGCCAGTACAGGAGGCGCATGCTAGATCTATTGTACATGTTTTTAGTGGTAGGGGAAACTGGAGCACCCGGAGGAAACCTATGCAGACACTGGGAGAACATGCAAACTCCACTCAGAAAGGCCCTTTTCCGACCGTTATTCAAACCCCAGAACCTTCTTGCTGAGAAGCGAGAATGCTATTGTAAATCAAGATGAGGAATAATATGATATACAGTAACTGACCAATCAGCTGTCTTTTATCCCTTATTTTGGCACTTACAGGCTTCATCCTGATTGGCTCTTTGGTTGCTATGAGCTAATTTTGTCTCCCAATTCCCACCCATGGAGCGTGATAGAGTTAGTTCTAATCAGCTTCTTCCAGTAAAAGCCAAAGTCTAAGGGTGACATCACACTCTGTTAGTCCACTCCTATTACAGACTATTGTCTCTACTTTACTCTCCAGTAATTTATTTATGTGCAAAAATGTGAATAGAGCTGGATAAAAATCCCCCACAATCAGAATGAAAACTTTAATGACAAACAGGGCTAATGCAAATGTGCAGTCTGCAAGTGTTTCGTTGCTTTTATCCTTTTTTTTCTGCGAGTGAACTTTGATGCGACGGTTGTAATGTGGTCCTCCTCAGCAGCACCTTATAAAAGCTCGCCGCCGGGGTGTGCTCTGGTGATGTGGCTCTGAGGAGAGTGATGTCGCTGAACCCTGGCTGGCATGTTACTGTGTTTGTGTGACTGTACAGACTGGGACAGACCTGACACCCTGGAGTGGGGGAGGAGTAGGCCGAGGACAGATGGTCTCCCTCATGGTGACTGAAATAAAAGAGGGAATTAGAGGACTCTGAGGTGTACACTCTGACGGCAATTACTGCAAATAGATTGGAAGTGGACCTCCAGGCACCTGGGGAGGCGGCTCTGCCAGGAAGCTCCACCTCTGCAGATCAGCGAGCATTGCAGATTCAAACAGTGGCAGAGTCCAAGCTCGCACTATTAGCATGCCGTTGTGCAAAACGCTCAGAAAGCATGCAGCAGAAACAACAAACGTCAAATTGGATTTCTTTCCTGCCATTTGCTTTGTTTGTGTTTGTGTAAAAGACGGCTTTACAAAACCAATTTCAGACATCCCTGTGAGCTGTTTTGCTTAGTTATTCAGCCGCCTGCAGGAGTTTGAAAACAGTCAATTATTTTTGTCTTGCTTGCTTCCGCCCATTGATTCTCAAACGATTTTCACTGCCCCTCCAAGTAAGGATATGCAGCAATTGAATTAAATAAGCCTGACCAATCAATATAAAATACGTAACACATCCACAGGTCTTTTTCATATTGCCCGTGGAGACTTTGAAGTCATTGAAGATGAAAATGCAAACAAAGTTGATATGGACTTTTATGGATTAGGGAGCGTCTTTATGAAGTGAGTGGAAATATTTGGGGATGTAAAATGTTTAATGCATGGCTTCTGGCAATACGTATGCTCAGAATTTCAAGCAGGATTTGGAGCCTTTGTTCTCATCTCTATATTGCAAAGTCATTTGAAACAGTGAAGAGGAGCAGATTCCATTAGCTCTGCCCTGTGGCTGAATGAGTGAAATAGCACTTAGAGAACAAGTGTCGCTAACCCCAAACCTTGTGTTCCCATCAATGTAGAAATGATAAAGACCTGACTTAATGAAACTAAAGGCTCCCTGCCAATGCTCACCATAAAAATAACATTTGGGTGAGAGGGACCTAAAGCTTATTCATTAACCTCAGGGATATGTCTACAAGATTGTGCCAGCGCTTTGGAAATACAGACAAGAATGCGCTAGTACAGACTGGGTTTCTTTACTACATCAGCGCTAATTATTTAAACAGCCCAAACTATCATCTTTATATTATCTCAAGCTAACGAATGCTGGTTTGTATTCAAAACTACATTACCTTAAAACTAAATGAGGAACAAGCTTTGCATTGTGTACCATGTAAATAAGGACAACTTTTGGCTTTTGAGTTATGGCCTCCAGCCCGCGCTGCTTTGCCTCTCTGCATAAATTCACGAACAGTAAATCAATGGTTTTAGAAACAAAGAAAAGCCATACATAAAGTATAATTAGGACATGAACATATGTAACTGATCCAAGAGGATAGTTTTAGCCATTTTAACAGTTTTCAGGCTCTGAACGGCATCACTCACATGTGAATGCACAAGATATGTTTGGTTTTGTAGAGATCATTATCAATCAATCAATCAATCAAATTTTATTTATAAAGCGCTTTTCATACATAAGATGCAACACAAAGTGCTTTACAGTTTGGTTAAAAACAATCCCGCCGACCCAAGACCCCTCCCCCAGACCACCCAACAGACCCACCCCAAACCACAGACAAACACACACACACGCGCTCATGAACACTCATACACACACACACACACACACACACACACACACACACACACCAGTAAAACAATAAAAACATGATGAGAGACTTGGCAGGGTTCAGATGCAACCAGCTGAAAAAGCGTCATCCAAGGAGCCGTCTGCACCAGGAGCAGAGAGCCGCCCGTAGCCACAGGGGACGACACAGGACCCAGAGGAGACATGAAACCGAGGCCCCAGGCCCCCACCAGGCCCAAGAGTCCGACCCCCGCAGCCACACCGACCACTGCTCCCGGTGCAGAGGGCTCCTCCAGAGGAAACACTGGGTACACTAAAAACAATACAATAAGTAAAACACTAAAATGTGAGACTAAAAGGAACACACAATACATGAATAATAGCAATAGCAATATAATAAATAATAAAAGATAAATAGAATGGAATAATAAAAACTAATCAAAAGCTACTCTAAAAAGGTGCGTCTTGAGCCTACTTTTAAAAATATGAACGTTCTCTGCGGCCCTGAGCTCCTCCGGCAGACTGTTCCAGAGACGGGGGCCGTAGTGCTGGAAAGATGCCTCGCCGTGAGTGTGTGTCCTGACTTTGGGGATGGTTAGGAGTCTGCTACCGGAGGAGCGCAGGGGCCGGGAAGGTTCATAGGATAAAAGCAAATCTGAAAGATAAGAAGGCCCAAGACCATTAAGACATTTAAAAACCATTAAAAGAACCTTAAAATCGATTCTGAAACACACGGGGAGCCAATGCAGCGATTTTAAAACCGGTGTAATGTGGTCCCGCCCCCTGGTCTTAGTCAGGACACGTGCGGCCGAGTTTTGGAGTAATTGAAGACTTGCAATGTTCTTTTTGGGAAGACCAGAGAGCAGGGCATTACAATAGTCAATGCGACTGGTGATAAAAGCATGCATCAGCGTCTCCGTGTTGCCCCGAGAGAGAATGGGGCGGACTCTGGCGATGTTCTTTAGATGATAAAAACCTATTTTTGATACTCTTAATGTGAGGAATAAAAGTCAGCTCAGAGTCAAAGATTACGCCCAGATTTTTCACTTGTGATGATGGATTAAAAGAGTGTGATTGGAGTTTTGATAAAAGTTTCTCTCTCTGGGCCTCAGGACCGATGACTAAAACCTCAGTTTTGTCCTGGTTGAGCTGGAGAAAGTTTTCTGCCATCCAGGATTTCAGGTCTAAACTGCAGTTAAAAAGAGCATCCATTGGCCTGGTGTCGTCAGACATGGAGATGTACAGCTGTGTATCATCTGCATAACTGTGGAAGTTAATTCCATGTCTCCTGATGACACCGCCAAGAGGGAGCATGTACAGGTTAAAAAGGACTGGACCTAAAATGGAACCCTGGGGCACACCACATGTGATTTTATGGACCTGAGAGGAGCAGGTATCCAAACTTACCATGAAGGATCTGTCTGTTAAATAAGAAGTGAACCATTTGTGGACAGCACCAGAGAGGCCGAGGTGTTGTAGGCGTGATAAAAGAATTGTGTGGTCTACTGTATCAAAGGCAGCGCTAAGATCCAGTAGAACCAACACAGTCACCTTTTTGAAATCATAACTTAGTCTAAAATCGTTTAAAATCTTTAAAAGAGCAGTCTCTGTGCTGTGGTTCACCCTAAAACCTGATTGAAATTTCTCTAAAATTTGCTGCTGATCTAAAAAGGCATTGAGCTGGGTAAAAACAAGTTTTTCTAAAATTTTGCTTAAAAATGGTAAGTTGGATACCGGTCTGTAGTTGTTAAAATCATTAAAATCTAAATTGCTCTTCTTCAGAAGGGGTCTCACCACAGCTGCTTTGAAGGCTGCAGGAAAGACCCCAGTCTGAAGAGAGCAATTCATCAGGTTTAAAAGCTCCTCTCTAAAAGATTCATAAAATGACTTAAAAAATTGAGTGGGGACTGGATCTAAAAGACATGTGGTGCGCCTCACTGAGGAGAAAACTTTATCAAGCATCTCAGCATCAACCAGGACAAAACTGTCCAGTGTTTCCTCTGGTGAAGACAAACAATCAGATGTGTTAAAAACAGTTGTGCGGTTGGATAAAATGTTACATCTGATTGTATTTATCTTCCCCGTGAAGTGGACTGCAAAATCCTCACAGAGGGAGTCTGTGGGGGTTAAAAGAGACATGCTAAAATCAGGGTTTAAAATGGTGTCGATGGTTGAAAAAAGGATTTTTGGATTATTTTTGTTCTGGCTGATTAGATTTGCAAAGTATTTGTTCTTATGATTTCTAATTGTGTAATTGTATGCTTTTTGATTGTTTTTATATATTTCGTAGTTGATTGTTGTTTTATTTTTCCTCCATCTTCGTTCTGCCACCCTGCACTCTTGTTTCATTTTGCGTACTTCTTCATTTCTCCATGGGGGTGCAGATTTTGTTTTTATGATTTTTGTTTTTAAAGGAGCCACCTGATCCAACGCAGAACTAAGTCTACTGTTAAAATCATTTGCTATAAAATCACAGGGGGCAGGTAAAACCAAGTGGGGAGTGTTGTTTAGGATGTCGATAAAATTTGCAGCCACTTCAGGGGTTAGATGTCGCTTCCTCACGGTTCTCACAGAGGTCTCACGCTGTATAAAACCAGTGATGTTAAAAAACACACAGTAGTGGTCCGAGACAGCCAAGTCGACAACAGAGGACACATCCGCAGTCAGGCCATAGGTAATGACCAGGTCGAGGGTGCGTCCCCTGTTGTGTGTTGGCTGTCTGACGTGTTGGGTAAAATCCATGTAATTAAGAACATCTAAGAAATCTAGGGTAAAATTGTCAGAGGGATTGTCAATGTGTATGTTAAAATCACCGGTTAAAATTATCATATTATAAGAATTGTGTAACTGTGATAAAAACGCTGAGAATTCAATAATAAAAAGGCTGCACTTTTTAGGTGGCCTATAAATAATTACTGTTAAAATTTTGGGGTTGCTAAAAACAAGAGAGTGATACTCAAAACTTGAGTATCACTCAACTGAACTGAAGATGTCATCACTTGAGATATAAATGACTCTTGCCTCAGATATAGATACTGTAGTAACAATGTGGGAAAAACAAATATGTTCAGTTCTTCAGATAATATTATGAAGCTTAAGCGCAAATTCAGAGTGGAAGACCTGAGAACCCACCTCTGAGCGCTCCTGTTGTTGCCCACAGCAACAGAAATCCGTCAATCACACTCAGCTGCGCCTCACGCAAATCCTCACCTGCAGCAATCAGTCACTGCCCACATCAGCTTCATATCACGCAGAAGCTCCATCCAAGCGCAGCAGCTTCATTCAAGCCGCAACCATCCTCCTCCCCATCTCCGCCTTGTTCTAGTCCAGCTCCTTCATCCTTCTCCTAGCTACCACCACCAGGGTCTAGGCCCCGGGGATTTCATTTCATAATCTCTTTCCCCTTCTGCAATTGTGCAGTGCTCTGCCGGGGTCTAAGCGCCAAATCCCAACCACATTCTGTTCAGCACAATAAATGTAATCTTGAAAGAAAGAAGAAATCTTGAACATACAATTCTAAATACTATGTTTTGCCTGTTCGAGTCTCTCCAGATTGAATAGCTGTAATGCAGATATAACAAAAGTCCACAGTACAAAATATGCAGGTCATATTGCACAAAGCCTTTACGAACTTAGAACAGCACTGCCACAACAGCGTCTAAACCTCACTGATGAAGATGAGTTAGTTCTGGACTAAATGTATTCCACTTGTGACTCACACTTACAAAATAAGTCCAACCCTAAATGTATTCAATATAGCTTTCAGGTCCTATTATTGTGTATTTGGTGACGCTGTAGGAGGCATGCAGCTGCAGCAAACACCATTTATTACTGCATGGAAACAGAAGCATGCATTGCAGTGACCTGAAGCCCCTCAGATATTTAATTTCTTGCTCTGGCAAAAGCAATTAGGTTATTATTCATTATTTGGTATATTCAAATTCAGATGTATTTCAACATTGAACACGGAAGGCACAATGGGAACCCGCACCAGTCTAAATGTAATAATCAACAGATTTAATCAAATAAAAGAAAATCTTATCAGCTGTGTGGAGTCTTTAAAGAACTATTCAATATCCTCTGTGAATGATTTTAATAGAGTGAGTCATATTTCAGGTGGCCTGCATTTCAGATTGTATCACAGCTCAACATTCGTCACCTGTCAAATTATTTTCCCCCTGCATGTCACGTTCATTTGTCAAAGTTGCCTGCCGCTTCGCATGCTATGAAATCAGATTTGGAGGGATTTTTATTTGGACGTCATATTTATGGTAATGCTACAATAATAAAATTGCTCGTAAGTCTAAATGTTATTTATCTGAACGCATTAACACAAATATAAGAGACTAATGGCAGAAGAAGGAAAGGTCGAATTTGGCACTGTGTAGGACTAATTGTTTTACTGATGCAGTTGTTATCAGGCATTTTTACTATTCCGTTGGTTTGAGGATTATAGATATAAAATTTGTTATGAACCCAAAGTAATGACAACATACAGGTTTGAAAGGGTTAGCCATGCTTCTATGTTCAAACCATTCAATGTAAGTTCTACATGTTTTTGTTTGTCGTATTCTCTGCCATTATGGCACATTTCTACATCAGTATAATGTGGTTTAATTGTTAAAAAATGTCTCAAATTAATCAATTAGTCAACAAAAATGCATTTTACTTTTGTACTTGTGTATATAAGTCTATGTATAAGCTTGTGTATTTACATAAGTAAGTTAGAGAATTATTTCAATACTTTTACCTCCATTCTGATCTGATTCTGATTAAAACCACTTATTTTTTAAAGAATCTATACTTTTACTTGAAGACTAAGGCTATTACTTTTGCAATCACCTTGTGTCCTAGACTGTTCCCACCCTCGCTAAAGCAGTTATCCCGAGCATGAATCACTTGTCAGATGTAAACAATCTCTGTCGCTGTTAAGTGTAAAAAGGAAGTCGTTACGTTTAAACCCGTGTTACCTGAGTTCTGAAGGAGCGTAAAAGAGAGCAGGACTTGTCTGGACTGCGGACCACCTCAGACCACCGCAGACCAGTCCTCTCCTAACTCCTACGTCTTACCAGCTTTTTAACACCTTTATATTGCTTTGGCTCCTGATCAATGCCAGGGGAAACCATTTCTTATCATTCTTCCAGCTACTTAGCGGCACGCCTGAATTATAGCCGGTATATCCCATGCACATTTATTCTTCCGTCCTGACAGGTTTATGGAACTCATTATCCGCTTTGTGGCCATAGCTGTGAATGGAGAACTTGTGGGGGTTTTATGTGTAGCCAGTAGCTCCTCTGCTGACCACTTTTAATGTCCTCCGAGAGCCAAAAAAGAAAAGCAAAGATCGGGAGGGGTCTAAAAAGTAGACGGGCTAACATGTAGTTGTTGGAGTCTGTGGATGTGAAGGCAGTCGCGAGAACTGGGTTTTTATTTACCTCAGGTGCAAGGCTCATTATAATGGCGTTAATGAGGAGCAGATGTAGTGGAGTGAGGAAGGAAACATGTAGCGTGGCAGGGTCCGGGTGTGGGTGAGGTGTGGTCTGTCCGGGAGGAGCCGACATGGAGGTCCGGTCCCTGATCCCATATTTCTTCCTATCACAACAAACACACTCTTCACGCAATAATATCTACTCAGCAAGTGCCATTAGCAGACAGTGGAATGGCAGGATTTAGAGTGCACTCCAGAGGCCGTGCTAAGAGCGGAGATGTATGCATATTAAGATATTTCAGTTCAATATTGGTGATTTGTCTGAAAATATGATGTTATTTATACACTCAAAGTTTCTATTTTTTCTTGTGTAGTTTATTTATAGTACTTCCTGTACATCTGTATATAAAGCGCTCCAGATGCATTTCTTGCTTCTTCATTATGCTAAAGTTGGATATTTTATTTTAGTAAAGAATTATTGTTCATTTATCTTGTGTTGTGTGATCCTCATTCCCACTGTGCAACAAAAAAAAGGACATTTTGTCCACATATAAGCCGCGGGTTTTCATGTTGTAATGTAAGACTTACCCAACAGCTGATAGAGCACCACAAAGCTGATAGATGACTATTTTAACTGGTCACATACAGTAATTATTTAATGATGGGGTATTTTAATGCACTGTTGACTTGTCATGGACAAAGCTTGGAAAATAAATAAATAAAATCTGAGGAGACAAACATTCACTCACATAATTAACCGGTAGCTTTCATGACTCATTTTATCTATCTATTTTGAGAATAAATTTGTGTTCTATAACTAACTTGATGGAGTCAAAATGATAAGTCCATAAGCTCTGACAACAGCCCAACTCTATAGTAAAATACACATATTGGGCGTATCGCTGTACAGGACAGGGGGTTCAAAGAAATAAAAATAAAAATAGTGGCTTATAGTCCAAAATGATGGTATTTAGACAAACAGGAATAATGTATAATACACATTAACCTCAAAGGGAGAGATGATATAGACCTGGTAATAGTACAAGTGGTAATTTCCACAGTTCCTGGACAGGCAGGTCTTTTCTTTCCAATATTCTGACAGTTTTCCTGGTCTGGGTGTTGCTATTTCTATCCAAATATTTTCCTAATTAGATTTAAAATTTGCTACAGGTTTTGCGTTTGTATCTACACATTGTAGTAACGTGTGGTAATGTGTAGCAATAAATGTGTTATTGTGCCTGTCACAATAACACATTTGGATACTCCTTCAGAAAACTATTGTGATAAATAGTAGTATTGTTAGTACTTTCATGCCTCTCAAACATTTACATCATAGCAGTATAATACCAGTATATAAACTCTTGGATTTCTCCAATTGTTAAAATAACTGACTGAAGAAAACATTAGAATTAAATAATATTTAGCCATAAAAGGAATTATTCAACCCTCTACAGCTGAAACTTGTTCGTATTACAAATGAATTAGCATACATCTAGAAGAAAATAAACAGACAATTATTTATTGAGTCCCAAAATGTAATGTTTGCGTCAAATATTGTACTATTAGTCGAAATAGTAATAGTATGGTCTAAGGGTATAGTAATATATGTGACATGCCTTTAGACATGTAGGTATATAATAACTGTAGGTATAGTAACATGTCACAAACATACAAATTCTGAATTCACACACTGTACTTCCAAACACGGCCTAGAGTCACATGTATGCTACTATTTGTTTTGTAAATAGTGACATATTTCATGTTGTGACCGGTGCTCATTGTTTGTGATGAGTAAGCAGCCTTAGTTCCACACGTTTCCCTGGAGACGCCGGTTGTGGAGGGAGACCAATGTTTGTTGGATCAGCACATTTGTCTCCCTGTTGAGTTTATTATTTTCTCATTCATAAAAAGTTATTTGCAGCTAAAACGCTCCGTTACCCTGCATCATGTGTTTGCTTTATTGCAAGATAAAGAGATCTTAGGTCCACCACTGTTATGTTTTATTTTGAAAGTAGACCAAAAAATATGTTCAGTGTTTGGTGTAACTGATTCTGTAGTGACCAAATCTTTGAAACACCCTCATGTTATGACAGTTCCTCCTCTTAAGACCCACTTTTAATCTCTGGCCTTTAACACTGCGTGAGTTGTGTGGTCCTTCATGTATTATTCTGTTTTATTCGAATACATATTTCAGTATTTTTTTAATATTTGTATGAATTGTGTTGCCTTTGTCATCTAATTGTACTGTCCATCCATTTTCTTCCGCTTCATCCATTGCCGACTCTTCGCAATAATTAATTAATCATTTTGTGTCCTTCTTGACAACTGCTTGTTCGCAAATAAATTGATGTGACTTGATACTCATTGACGGATGGGTCAAATGCAGAGGATAGATTTCCCTCTGGTGGCAAAAAAGTGTACTTTCTACTAATACAGTATAAACCTTTTTAAAAGGAAACCTGCGTTTTTAATATGCTTTAACACTACTCTACATATAATAATGTGTTGTGTGATCGCTGTAGACTGCTTGAATTTCAAGGTTATTTCAGACAAAATGGAATCGCTGGATGTTGCTTTGTTGATCCCAATAATAACTTAGTAGAGATGGACCATGATTCTATTGAAAGCTTGTTTGTAAATGCACTCTTATTTATATATACAGGCTAAAACCCTGAAAAGCAATACAAAAAGTCACCTTCTCTCTCTTGTGGCATTTTCCATTGAGTGGTTTGACAATGGAGCGGCACAGCTTTGAGTTTGCCTTTGTGCCTTGTTCTATGACTGAGGGCTGCCAGTAATGATCTCCAGGAGACCAGTGTGCACGCCAATGGAGGGCCGTAACGTCTTTTATTCAGCCAGAGGTCTGTGGTGGGAGCATCCCTGTCCCCCCGACAACAATCCAGGCAGCCGGGCACACACTCTCTGGGACCTCTTTTACCTTTTTATGAGCCTAGCATTCCCCCTGCTATTCAGCCAAATGTAGGCCATCAAACTACACAATTTACGACTCAGTCTAAATTTGACCTTGGGCCCCTCAAATGCCATTGCCCAAAGAAAAAAAAGCTATAAATCTGAAAACGTCCACATTAGGACACAAACTGGTTTAATAGTTTCACTGTTTTCATTTCATTGTAAGATATGTTATTCATGACCTTTGCTCTAACTTTAAATATGGGCCATTCTCAAAATATAGTGGCTAGTTCAGGGGTAAACTCTCAATGTCATCCTCTGTAAACAAAATTTATTAGTTCTGTGTATATTATTATAAAGCATTTCTAAGCTCTCCACTTATAGTCCAGAAATGTTGTGTCCATTTAATAATAGGTTATGTCTTAATTATTAACTACACTGTTTATAAGCCTTCAGCAAGAAAATTAATTCCAACTTTAAGATAAGATAAGATAAGAGTGATCTCACAATGGAGAAATGTGCATGTCACATTTGGCATAAATAGAATCACTCAGGGTGTGCAAAAAGACAGGAAGTGTGCAAACATGTCACAAGGTTAAAATATAGTCTCTTTACTGTGAAACCTGAGAGGTGAGCTGAACAGTTGATCCCTATACTTAATATAGATGTCCTTACTGATTCTAAAACAAAAGGAAAAACTTGTCTGCACGATAGAATTACAAAAAAATACCAACACACTAATGAGTTCTCACCAAAACTCCACCCGCACAGAGCAAACAGGCCACAGGTCACTTTTGCTACTTTCCCTCACTATAAGCTATCATACATTCTTTCCACCGCTACATAAAGCATCTATTAAAGATAATGGAGTTGTCCTTCACGCTCGGAGCCCCGGAGCCGCTGCACCTTTAGGGCCTGACCCCTCATACCTACCCACTGTTATTTCCCCCCGTTTCCTGATGCAACACCCTGACCTTGCTGACTTGTGCCTTCTGGTTTGTGAGTGTGGCTGTAGGGAATTCCATATTATTTACTGCGGGGGTGTGACTGGCCCTGTCTTCATCCTCCTACACCCCTCACCACCAAACACACTCTGCTATCACTTTTTTTATTGCTCCAGTTGTTTATAGCTTGTCGTTTTTTGAGGAAGTGCAAATCCCCCAGTCACTGATTGCGGCTCACACTGGTCTTTGTAAACAGTGTAAAATGCATACTAGGGCTGCACGCTTGGCGAATATCTAATTGTTATATTTCTGACCGTCACTAAGATTGCGACATGATTTTCAATATCATGTAAGTCTTAATTTTGTTCAGAGTAATAATTACAAATTCAAGTGAGTTACAATTGAAGAAGCGAACATATGAAGCGATTATCTCATACACAATTCCCGTGGTACAAGCGTTTTCTTTTTTCTAGTAGAAAAGATTCTCTGCAAAAATGTTAATAAATTCTTGAATTATAGTTTTTATCTATTCTCATATTTTAATTCTAATTTTCAGAACCGAGTTTGACAGTTTATATAAATTATGAAAATGATGACATTTCTCAGAGTTTTTTTTGTTCCATTGACAAATCTTCCAGATAACGCAAATCAATAGAATTGAAAATTCAGTGATTTTTGTTTTACCATTTGTCCCTTTTTTGTTTGCAAAAAACTTAAATTACCTGATTTTTTGTAATTATTTAACAAACAGTTACTCAACATGTGTGTATATTTCTTACTGTAGGTATCCAACTTGTCCCTCGGGAGCAACCAGTAGCTTTCCATCTCCTTCTAAGCAGTTCCCAAAAGGAGTCCGACATTTCAAATAATCCCCTCAATATTTAAAATGTTATGTTTCCTATGCCTAAATTTATTATACTGTCATAGTTAGAACTCATAAAGCAATCCAAGGCATGTCATCATTGTACTGTATGGACAGTGGTCTTTTTAACTGCTTAAATGAGAAACTCTCTGAATTTATGTCCTGAAAAAGTACCTCTCTCCGGCGACCCCAGTTGTAATGTGTGCTGTGCTATGTTTATTGCTAGCATTGTACACCTTGCCAAGGGACTACAGTTGGAAACTAGTGTAGCTGGCACATTTACAGTGATGTTGATTCAATTCAATTCAACTTTATTACAGACTCTAGGTCCAATTTAAAACATACAGACAGACAAGACAAAAAATAACAGACAAACATGACTTTAAAAGATGGCCCTCTAGTGTCTCCACATATTGGACTGAATTTGATTAATGTGTACTGTCTCTTCAAATAAACTAATATTTAAAAAACAATAGTAATTGCTGTTATTAGCCATTTGCTAATTGCGGCCGCGAACATTTCATCGTGCAGCCCTAATGCTTAAACAAATCCTGCAAAAAAGAGCGGCTCCTTTTTGGCACGTGCTGCATTGGGGGTGTTTCATTAGCGTGTGTACACATTTGAGTAAGAAGCATGAATGATACAGGAGCAAAGCAGGGCTCTCCATCTCCGCTGAGTCGCATGGATTCTTCTCACGCATTTCCCTGCGAGACAAGGGCCTCAGTAATCTGTATCCTTTAGTGAGAGAACCCCACCGAGATGCATTAAAGAGATAAATTGGTATCATCCAAGCGGTGACAGACTCCTCATCTGTCTTTGCTCGCCCCCATTGATCACAATTTATTTTATTTGTGTTGTTTCATTATTAGACGGAAGAAAAGCATTGCATTAATAAAGCGCTGATTATAAAGTTAAACGGAAAGGCTATACGGCTGCACAGGAAGATTGGGTTAAGGCACGCGGGCAACGGGACGCCGGCCCTGGTATCGTCTTACACAATCAACAGAGATTTAATTCATTTTTTAACGATCATCCGACTTTCCTAATTGGGCACGCTCAACTAAGAGGGCACTAAATACTATTATGCTCTTTAGTCGATAATGGGGGAAAGAAATGTCTTGTATTGATGTTGTAACTTTAGACATGCATAGATTATACAGAAAAGAAAAAAACTTGAACCATATTGGGAAAAACATTACTTAAAAGTATCAGGAGTCAAACACATAATAGTGGTCAATGTCATTCGCTGTGATGTTTGAGGTGAATCTGGAATTTGCTTCCACCACTAAGATATTTAAAAACAAAATTGAATGCGAGTTATTTATACACGTTTTTCAGAGGGTAAAAGATGATCCAAACTTTTTGCTATGTTAGTTTGGGCAACCAGGGCAAGTTATACATTATTTTAAAGCTAATTCTCTTAAGAAATAAATCACACCATTTTTTTCTTTTCTAAACATACGTGGCGGCAGGTCCAGACAGGGCCTTTCTGTGTGGCGTTTGAATGTTCTCCCTGTATCAGTGTAGGTTTCCTCTGGGTGCTAAGAAAATGTACAATAGTCGAGAATGAACGTGTGTGTGTTTGTGAGTGTGACTTTTGTTTCAGTTCAATCTCAAAATCTAAAACGGTAATCCTTTAGTCAAAATGCCTACATTATATAAAGATTAATAATATGATAAATTATTCAAATGCAAAACTTGAGTGATAAACAAAATTCCATAAAGAAAATGATGGAGATCTAAAAAATGTTGTGGCCCAGACCAGAATGCATTTGACCCTCGGAACCACTGGGTTACACCTCTATGCTCTAACTTTCCTGTGCATTTTTATATTTAGTTATATTTAGTCGAGTTATTCTAGTGTTATTATATTCTTCTCTTCTTTGACACATTAAAACTTCATGGGCATGTTTAGGAAATGCAGTCTTTGTATGGAAAATCGCGATTATATTTTTCCAAAATTGTGGCTGAGGTTGAATACAAGCTTGTATAGACTGGGCAGTTAATTACAGTAGGTTTATTCAGGTTTGCAACGCGCTGCCAGGAACAACACAGTGCTAAATGTTCAGGTCTCGGTGTGCGTGGCCTCAGCTGTTTGTCATGAGGTGATGTGCGAACGTGCTGACGCCGCCATATATCAGCACCAGTTCAAATGACCTGTTTAATATTATCCCTCTACCTCTATGTACTCGACTTACAAAAATCTGGAGCGCTGCAATCACCTATTATAACCATCATAGTGGCAATAATAACTTAATTTGGCAAGATATAGCGCGCATAAATTTCTGTTTTTGAGTTTAATCATCCTTTTTAAACATTACTGGTCTATATATTCCTCACCAGAGCTTTCCTTTAGTGCCTGTTATTGTCAGTATTCCAAAGGTCCAAGGTGAGGAGACATCCACGGTCTAATGGCTCTCGTAAAACCACCCACTGATTGGATATAATCTATATTTCCTTTATTGCAACACTGGGGTTATTAAAAGCCTTTTCACTTTCTCAGATCTGGCCAATAAAAGTCATGGGGAGCGGATAAAAGAAGTTGTAATCGTGAAGTAATGGTAACGTGCCCTTAGAGAGTTGGCCGCGGCTGTTCTTGGATGTCATGCGTTGCTCCTACAGCGGGGAGCTCCTGTCCGGGTTATTTTTACTCAGGCACCTGGTTGTCTTACACGTTCGCACTGGTCCAAGCACAATATCAGGTGCGTGTGAGTGCAAGTCATCCCAATTAAGATTCTTCTTTCATCTCCTCTCGGCACACAATTACCGCTCGGCTGCTGTTGCCTCTAATTGCACTTTCTGCTGGGGATTGGTGGAGAGCCAGTGCTAGTGATGGGGCTGGGGATTATCTTCTTTTCTTTTTACTTTGGCCCCTTAAAAAAATCATTTGTAAACTCCCTGGTGTAATTACTGAGCTGCATGATTAATTGTCTATTGAAATTAGCCCTGCTCTGGCTTTCATTTTTACGGCAACGAATATTAATTAATGTTAACTCTCTCTTTGCTTTTCGTGGCCTCGTGGATATCTTTTGAATATTCATCAGCGAACAGCGCCTGTTAGCCACTGAACTGACACTTGGTTATCACAAAAATATACATATTCAGAATTAAATGTGTGTTTTAGGGCTATAAATAACACGTTCACAGGAGGTCGGCAGGTGAGGAAAGCTCGCTCCTATTTAAATCTGGGCTCATCCGTTAGTCCCGGAGTGTCAGGGAAGATGCAAAGCAGCTTTTGTTTTTCCAAGAATGGTCACATATAATTCAGTTTGTATTTGTTTAACCCTTGTGGAAAATGACACGTTGAATAAGTACTATATAATCACATTCAGCATATTGTCAGGGTGTAATGTGTGGAGACCAATGTCACCTTGAATAAAGCATGTGTCCGGAGAATACATTTGGGTAATAATATGGAAATCACACTAAGGTCTGAATCAGATTAACATTTGAATATCTTCATATTCTATCAGCAGGTCTGCGCTCTCATTGGCCTGGACCCCAACCCACAGCTCCCCACACTTAGACACTCAAGTGGAAGGAGCCAGGGCGCTGATAATGACATCAAGTTGTGTTGAGATTTTCTTTATTTGTTTGCCGTGTTTAGAGTGATGAGCCTCAGGGGGTGGGCTGTCCCGCTATGTTTCAATGTGTCTATTTGACTAGCAACAGCAAAACAGAAAACACTTGGTGGGTTAGGGTTTTATTCCCACATTCTCCCTCAAAACTAAATATTGGAAATGAGAGAAGATGTATGTATATATTTCTACCCATTTTATAATGTTTCAATCCGACAATAAATGATAATAAAATGATGATAAATTATTTATGATGAATAAAATAAAATACAATACTTTAATTGAAAAAATATCTAAAATTTAATTGTTAGATATACAGGAGTAATATCTCAAGCTAACCAATGCATTCTGCAATTGTGAAGGTTAATGATGATGTCATCATTTTGACACAGATATTGGAGGCTTTAGGTTTGTAAAGGACAGAAAGACAATATGCACCATCTTCAGCAATATGGTCTTTCAGAATGGTTGGTGAACGCACTACCACTGCTGCGAGGGATGATGTTTCCATCTGTGTATTTGTCATCAACCAAAGTTTAAGAAAATAAACTGATTCAATTTAATTTGGTGTAGTATAATCGTGACAAAGCTTCTGAGCTTGGGCCTCAAACAGTGACACTACTGTTTTTCAAACCCTCAACTGAGTCTTGAGTAGATGAAGTTGGGTTAGGGACCTTTGTGCCAGCCGGGGAGTCCAACTTTAATTATAAACCACTTAGATATTGTGGCACGAATTATATACTTTGTCACTGACCATTTCTGTGTTACAGCTTCTGTTTGATGTAGGTCCGGAAAAGAACCAATTGACCTTGATCCTAAATGTGTGTTCTGAGAAGAACATGGAGCCTCTGCATGAAGCTGCACAGAGGTGTGAATGACTGTGACATAAGTTGATCCATGTGGTGACGATGCACAGCTTCACTTGCTGCCTGTAATACATCAGTGCCAGGTGGAGCCAAACTGATTGGATTAGAGGCCAGACTCTGGGGACACTTCATCTGGACTTAACCAATACTCACTTTAACTCTATCTACGCTAACATAGTTTAAGGACTTTCAGGACACTGCAGCTTCAGCCTTTAGTTCAGTCTGAACAAGAACAGTAGCAAACCAGTGTTTGTACCATTTGTATAGTTATGGTTTGGTTTTCAGAGTTAAAGACTGAAGACGACAACATCAACTTGAAGGAGGCCTACCAAGCCTTGGTAATGTAAGGGTCCCTGTGGACTGTGATTTCGATCTTGCCACAATTTTTCTCCAGTTTGTGACTCATCAGCTCATCAAACACTTGTGGAGGGCTGCAGTGCGAGACCCTTTGTAACGGCGTACAGAAAAGGTCACTGCATTGTAGTCGCGCTGAAGTGGCAGTCAGTGTGAGCTCGAGGTAATAATGAGTGAATGTGGGGACTCTCTGTCATTGTCTGTATGATTATCACAGTTTCCTCTAGAAATGGTTTGAAATAAGAAGGTTCTTCTCTGAAGTATAAAACTATTTTGAATTAAGTCATGCAATCAGCTTCTAGTCAGATATATGGCGTTGTATATTTGGTTCCAACTATACATTCTGTTTGATTGATTTACTGATAAATACGCCACCAATTGAAAACCTCTGCTTTATTAAGTTAAGATTCACTAATGAAAAAAAAAAAAAAAAAATTTCAACCAATAACTGACATTTCTCATCTGCAGGAGATAACTCACATGGCCCCAGCAGGTGGATTGCATCAGTAATCAGTGCTTAGAAGCTACATATATCACATCACAGGCATTAACTTCAGCAGACTATAGCGCATGACACTAATAGTGCACATTGTACACAGTCCCTTTAACATATATGAAAGAACCTTTGATACAAATATTAACCATCAATACCACCATGTTGTCAAAGTAATTTCAATGTAAATGTTATACATGGCCAAATATTATGCAACCCAAATACTCAAAGCATTAGTCATGTCTGTGCCTATGTCTACAGGCACGGAGCAAGGACAAGCGACTGAATTCGTCTATTGTAGGCCATCTCTCCTAAAACGAATGTCCCCTTCTGTGCTCCGCCGTGACCCCCATCCTCTGTGGACCACTGCAGCCCCAAAGTAGCCTGAGTTGCCATAGTTACCTCCTCCTGGCTACTTCCTAAGGTCAGGCGCTCCAGAGCACGTTCCCTCAGAGAACTGCATAACTAATGTCCTGTAGGTTCTAGTTTGATGTAAATAGTCTCCTTTGACAAACCGCTGTACAAATACACAATTAGGTTTGCTTAAAGGAAATGATTTGTTGGGATGGACAGCACTCAACCTGTGTGACAACACTGTTGCCTGGGTAACAGCACCTGATTGCATGGACTGGAATTAGGTATTGATCAGAGGAGGGGGCTTGGCGCCACTGTGGGACTAGAGCGATTTACACAGAAAAGGGGGTGGGGGCCAGCTGCATACTTTGCCCCAGCTCCGTAAGCTGAAAACCCCTCAGGAACCAATTTACACCACACCACAGTGCAATATCTTCAGCAGTCAATAATGGAAATCTGATGCCCTCTCGCCATCAATGTGACCGCTCCTCACGCTCTCGTTAGAGCACCTTGAAAGTTCTAGGCCAATCCATGGACACAATGGATTTCCAATAGTGTAAGGATATTTTGACTTTGGAATTCTCCCTGTAATTATACCTTAAAGAGAGGTATGGCCTCCAAACAGAAACACTCCTTTGTAGTCTCAGTTCGGCTCTGGTATTTATGTCAACATGTGTTTTAGAGCATGGCCCCAGAATTATATTAAATTGTAGAGAGAATGGCTTAGTACACTATTAAATATAAACAGTAACAGATGTTTTCTTTGTATTGGAGAGAGTAATTTGTTTAGTTATAATAATAAAACAATTATATTGAACTTTTAATCCTTTATTTTAATCATGTCTCAAGTTTCAAACATCCAAAACTATCTCACAATGCGCTCCCTCTGGTGGCAGCTGGATGCGGTGCTGTCCACATTGTGATGAAACACGTTTTGACATCTGAGGCCATTCAACCCTGTACGTATCCATTATCCTGCTCCTTGTGAGATGGAGTGATCTGTTTGACACTGACCAGACTGTCTGTCAACCTCACATCTCATCACAAGAATCGATTATACTATACATGTGCCATAATGTGATGAATGCATATAAAGTGAAGCAGACCTGGGCTCTTTCATACAGTCCAGCCATCATCATCTGGAGTACATTCCAGGACATAAATGTAATGGAAATACAGGTTGCCTATAGCACAAAGACTATTCTGGGCTTTTATAGGCGTTTATGACACTGGGGCACTAGTACCTTTCCTTTAAGTGCAGTAATCGGATGGTACCTAATACACACTGACAAAATTATGACCCGTTCATCAAGCACGGCAATAAGAGCTCCATAAAAGGGGATTTAATTGGACAAGCGATGATATAGAGTGAGTCAGATGTAAGCCAACACCAGAAGGAGAGAAATCATCCATTCCTTTGTAATTCCAGAGAATCTAATCAAGACTCCAGTGTGAAAACAAAAATCAGATACCTCCTTTGAGCAGCTGCCTACACGTCTATTCATTTTGTCCTGTTTGTTGGCCATGATTACCCGGCGGCTGGCGCTCCAACTTTAATATGTTGTACATCTTTTTCGTTTCTTTTGCAGCAGTCCGTTCAATGTCATCTCTTTGTTGTCTCAAAATGCAATCAATGAAGGTGTTCCCAGCCCATCCAGTGAAAGTCACAACCAACCTATCCCAGGCCTTTTTCAGCTCTTCTGTCAAATCTTCCAATCGGGCTCATATTTCTTGGAGTCATGTTGTGCGAGGGCTCACTCCAGTTTGTGCGCGCATTCCCACCTAATATACAAAAGATCTATTGAAATATGCATGAGGCCTGTGATGCCGGCACTAAAAATACACTCAAATAGGGAATACATTGACAGCTCTGTTATTGAGCTCTCCTTGAGATTCTTCTGTCAGCGCGGCCACAGATCGCTCTCAGACTCATGTATTATCAAACACACGCAGCACCTATCCCTCCTCCCTCTGCCGCGCACACCAGCCCCTGTAATCCATCTCTGTGCCTCACCAACACTACCACTTTTTACATGCATCACTCTTGCATTTGCACACATGCAGATTCAAAGACATTAGGATTTGTAAATGTTGTCTTTAATATTTCATTAAAGCCGTAGAATCACTCTCCAGGCGCTGTACATGTATTATTTCTTGATAGAATGCATATGCTTCCCTTCACATTTTCATGTCATTGTAAAAAAGGCTGCTCTTCTACTTACTACTCAAATATGTCCTCCTGCTGCCATTTGGGTGTAGCTGACACTTTTGAACATAATTCAGAAAGTTGCTGATGGCTTGAAGTTGTAGGAGTCAAGTCATAGGCAAAGGATAAAAAATGTGTCTGCAGTTGGATTTTGTTATTACACAATTTCAAAAGTGTTAATTATACTATGAGCAGGTTTACATCTCCACAAACCAATCTTCTTCCATGGAAATAGAACTAGATAGCAGGTGGATGAGGAAAAATGTGGGTCTTATGGCATTATTTTGGTCCACATTTGTATTTGGCTTACTATAAGTGGTCCAAATATGGAAATTCATATATGAGCCACTTGTGGCAAATATGTGGCAGTTCTGGAACTGAAAGATGATCGATGAAACAGAACAGATGTCAACCAGAAGTGGGCCATATTTGGCATCTGGTTTACCTCTGGCTAACATGTGGCACTGATGAGGAGTGCGGATCAAGTTATTGTCTTTACTGTACTTCAACAAAATCTGAATTGAAGCATTACCCTCACTGACCTGAGACCTACAACACCTCTGTAATTGGACACATTTGGAGGAACTGCTATGAAATGCTCCTCTGCAACTTTAATAAGTTCTGGTGCTGTGCTGAAGATTGGTCCTCTCGAGGTGCTGGTCGGAGTGGGCCAACATTCATCACATAAACATCGCACACCTCTCCTGCTAAAGCAGACAAATGCCTTCCTGCTCCCCAAGCCCTTCCCCGGCCATCAGAATCAGGGCAACAAATCCCGCTTTAATAGTTATCTATGGACTCGCTCGCGTGCAATGAACACCCACATTTATTTCAGCGCTTTCTCCCGATGAGGGTAAGTGGATCAATTAGTGAAGACTACAAGTTCAGCATCTTTACACATTGTATCAATTGTTAAGTTGGGCCACAGCAGGTCCCAAGATTATCTGAGATCTGCGCCTCCCTTCTCCTCTCCCTGCTATCCCTCTCCTTTGCCTCCTGCTTGGTCTGTGCGGGATCCTTAAATTACAAATGATCTAGATACACACAACCTTGGCTCACACCTTCTCGCTAATGGCCCACAGATTGATTTTTAATTAGTAACACTTTTGGACACGAGCCAACTCAAATGGACTTTTATGAAAAACTAATCACCTTTTAGCTTTAAGTGTTGAATGGTGCGTAAGTGGAATCTTAACAGCATTTGGAGATCCACAAGTGAAAACTGCTTATACAGGACAAGTCTAAATCTTTCTTATTATTTTATTGATAAGAAATCGCACAGTATGTGGTATTGATGTAATCTTATTGGACACTTTGTTTGTCTGTTTAAACTCGCTGAGCTTTGTTTTTTAATAACGTGTCAGTCATAATCTTTGTTTAGCCGGACTTCAAGCCGGTCAATCTTGATTTACAGGTGAAACATAATCAATAATAATGATAATAAAACTAATACATATGATAAATAAAATGTACTAAGAAATAATTACTACTAATCAAAAGCTAATCTAAAAGGTTGTGTTTTGAGCCTGCTCTTAAGAAATAATATTAATAATTGGATCACAGCTTGTAAAACATTATATTTTGAAAACACACCAATAGCCACAATCATCAAAATTGTATCTATTAGAACAAAGGAAATACATTGATGAGAAACTAGGAGCTACTGGTCCATAGCGGAGCGGGATTTCTGAAAATGTTCGGAAATGTCATCACTGTCCTTAGACCCATGGTAAGGAAAAAAAATTCAGAAACTATTGTCTTCCTCGTCACGACACCATTCAAGACACTTTCAACGTGCAAACACAATCGAACCAGATATAGCTGTTTTTCTGTTAAGGCTCTGACGCTCTGATAACGGTAGGATTTGTGATGGATCTCTTGGTGTGTTTTCTGGTGATTTTTCCTTCTACTGGTACAAGTGTACTGTATGTTACTTGTGAGGGGACAAAAGTGGGCCAGGTGGCGTGTGCTGGCAGACAGGGGAAGTGTGAGATGGTTTCCCCCGTCTCAGGTCACACAGTGCACATGAGTTCACCTGGCATGGCTCAGTCCTGTAGTGTGGCTGACCTCTGTGTCTGAGCTGGGCCAGTGTGTTTGTAATGGCACACAGAGACCCATCTGTAGCATTTCAGACCCATGTGCACTTAGAGCTGGAGACTATACGAACAAACATCCATCATAAAGACTTAGTGTCACATCTGTGCAAGGCTTGGCCTAAATATTTTAAGATCACAATAGTATAATTTAAACTATTGAAAGATAGATTGGTGCTTTTTGGTTCATTGTATATTTTGTGTATTAAAGTACACCTATTATGCAAAACAGTCCTTCCTGAGTGTTGAACCATGTTACGACATTGTTCATTTATCGTTGTTTTAGCTCTACCCATGCTAATATCAGGAACTCCTCAGTGACACAACCATGTCTCTCTGCCCCTTCTGTTTAAATGCTACAATCTTGTAATGCTACGTATATGATGAATACATATACAAATGTTATGGACAAAGCACTTCTCTCTTAACTTTAAGCCATTTAAAACAAAAGTATAGCCTCCAAATTAGTGATAAGATAATCTTCAGTTCCATTGTGTTATTTACAACTCTGCACCTTAGTACACGGTTCCATGTTATACTGTATGTTAAGCATAATGTAATTTCTCCCTCAAACCAAATGCTTTGCTATATTCGTTATACTGCAACATGCAGTTCACACACAGTCAGATAATTGTGTGATGCTGGTGCTACATTTGGACACACTAGACAAACATGAGTAGACAAAAGACATGTCATTGTGTCCTTGGGCAAGACATCCACATTACCTATAAATGTAAGGTGTGGTAAGGAATAGGCTACTTTATTGATCCCCAAAGTGAAATTTCCATGGTCCATCCTTCAAGGGAATAGGGAAACCTGCAGGAACTGTGACCGCTACAGTAAGTGCCCAGAAGAAACCCACCCACATAGAAAGGGCCGGTACAAGATCGAACCTGCCACCTTCTTAGGCATGAATGCTACCCACTCAGCCACTGTACATTGTTATTGGCATAAGGGGGTGGAATAGATTGCTGACTGAGGAGACTATGGACCAGCGCACAATTGTTTAGTGCTTTCAAATCTCCACAAATGAATCATGACGTTTTTGGTTGTCTTGAAACCAAGAACTCTCTTTTCATTAATTATTACAACTCCTTCATGCCTGTTTTGATTTATATATAGTTTATGTAGCAAATAAAAGTACACTAATTATGAAGTAACATACCCAAGCTGTTTATTGTGATTTGCCCTTAGCCTCTGCCGTTAGTATATTGTGCTGGTGTAGTGGTGCTGTAGGCCCCCATTTGTCCCCAGCTTGTGCAGGTTGGTGTGTTATATTTCACTTTAGTCCTCACTAAAGCTCATTTTTTTAGTCAAGGAGAATCACAACTGATCAATGTTAGCTGTTTTGTTTCCACAAGCTGCTCTTAAAGCAATTAGCACAATACTGTAGTTACAGTTTCTGTTAACTACAGTGGGATGAGAGAATGTGGTCTCAGTCCAGCATACAGTGCCTTGCGAAAGTATTCGGCGCCCATTGAACCTTTCAACATTTCGCCACATTTCAGGCTTCAAACATAAAGATATACATTTTAATTTTTTTGTCATGAATCAACAACAAGTGGGACACAATTGTGAAGTGAACGAAATTTATTGGATAATTTAAACTTTTTTAACAAATAAAAAACTGAAAAGTGGGGCGTGCAATATTATTCGGCCCCTTTACTTTCAGTGCAGCAAACTCAGTCCAGAAGTTCAGTGAGGATCTTTGAATGATCCAATGTTGTCCTAAATGACTGATGATGATAAATAGAATGCACCTGTGTGTAATCAAGTCTCCTTATAAATGCACCTGCTCTTTGATAGTCTCAGGGTTCTGTTTAAAGCGCAGAGAGAACCATGAAGACAAAGGAACACACCAGGCAGGTCCGAGATACTGTTGTGGAGAAGTTTAAAGCCGGATTTGGATACAAAAAGATTTCTCAAGCTTTAAACATCTCAAGGAGCACTGTGCAAGCAATTATATTTAAATGGAAGGAGTATCAGATACTGCAAATATACCAAGACCCGGCCGTCCCTCCAAACTTTCATCTCAAACAAGAAGAAGAAACACAAATCTGGCCTTTATGGAAGAGTGGCAAGAAGAAAGCCATTTCTCAAAGATATCCATAAAAAGTCTCATTTAAAGTTTGCCACAAGCCACCAGGGAGACACACCAAACATGTGGAAGAAGGGGCTCTGGTCAGATGAAACCAAAATCAAACTTTTTGGCCACAATGCAAAACGATATGTTTGGCGTAAAAGCAACACAGCTCATCACCCTGAACACACCATCCCCACTGTCAAACATGGTGGTGGCAGCATCATGCTTTGGGCCTGCTTTTCTTCAGCAGGGACAGGGAAGATGGCTAAAATTGATGGGAAGATGGATGGAGCCAAATACAGGACCATTCTGGAAGAAAACCTGTTGGAGTCTGCAAAAGACCTGAGACTGGGACGGAGATTTATCTTCCAACAGGACAATGATCCAAAACATAAAGCCAAATCTACAATGGAATGGTTCACAAATAGACGTATCCAGGTGTTAGAATGGCCAAGTCAAAGTCCAGACCTGACTCCAATCGAGAATCTGTGGAAAGAGCTGAAGACTGCTGTTCACAAACGCTCTCCATCCAACCTCACTGAGCTCGAGCTGTTTTGCAAGGAAGAATGGACAAGAATTCCAGTCTCTCGATGTGCAAAACTGATAGACATACCCCAAGCGACTTGCAGCTGTAATTGCAGCAAAAGGTGGCGCTACAAAGTATTAGCGCAAGGGGGCCGAATAATATTGCACGCCCCACTTTTCAGTTTTTTATTTGTTAAAAAAGTTTAAATTATCCAATAAATTTCGTTCCACTTCACGATTGTTTCCCACTTGTTGTTGATTCTTGACAAAAAATTAAATGTTTATATCTTTCAGGCTTCAAACATTGAAGCCTGAAATGTGGCGAAATATTGAAAGGTTCAAGGGGGCCGAATACTTTCGCAAGGTACTGTATCCCACTGCACAGCTCGACTGGCTGCCTCTATGAGCCATTGTTGTGTGTTTTTGTTTGCGATGTGTTTACCTTGCCCGGGGGTGTGCTCACGCTTCTGTGGGTGATCAGGGCTATCGCACTTTCCCTACATATACACACTCGCACACCTCCACTTGTGACCTAACAATCCACTCAACAGTAATTTATTGGTGCAATCCATCATTATCATGTTTTACTTTGGCCACCATTGGAGATATATCTTGCAAATAGTTGCTTGGCTGGGGGGATGACAGTGAGCTAGAGGGATGTCCTTTACCTTTTGTCCTCTGCCAGGAGTCTCAGTCCCACAGACAGGGCCGAGGAAAGGGGCAGGGTGCGACTGGGGATCTGGCTTATTAGCACCGCTGCATTGTGGGCCAGCTGCAGAACTCACAGGGAAGAAAGAGCGTGGTCCTCGGTAACAGCAGCGTCTGTGCCATGTCATGTGACCACCTTTGTATTCGTTGGCCATAACTCACTGCCTGAGCTGTGGGATTGATCCGAGCCTGGACACTCCCCGGAGGAGGCTGGCACTCAGCGCACTAGGAGCCCCCAGATTAATGCTATAGGGATCCTCGGTCCAGGCCTTTGTCTTCGGCCAAACACTTAATGTCCCCCGAATTTGTATCCAGCAAAGGTTGAGTCCCATGTTTATTTGGGTAATGAATTGCTGTAATTAATGCATCTATTGATTCCTCCTCAGTGTCTCCCACAAAGGCCAGTCCGATTTCTAATTTAAAGGGAGTGGGAGTGTTAGGATGAAGGAGGGAAGGAGAAGCCAGTGTTATAGGCAAAACAACCACACCACAGGCTTAGAATGAGAGTGTAATTGTTCAATGAATCACATTTGAATACGTTCAATTAAATCTCTCCAAGTGCAGGGCATCGCGCTGCTCTCGCTCAGCTCCGTTTCTGGTGATGCAATAAAAATGTAAATCCTCAGAGGGCACCGGAAAGCCTGCGAGGACATTTGCCAAGCGCCATCTCGGATCTCTGGTGCCACACTAATAACCACAATGCAATTTTCTCTCACAAACAGGCCAGAGTGCATTAGCATACGATCCCCTGGAATGGTGGCTGCACTTATCTCCATCAATGTGAAGAGTTCTCATGCTAAGGTGGATTCTGTGTGGAGCAAAGCAGCTATTCAAGGGCAGACTAAGTAGAAATGTAATTTTCGTATCTCACTTTGATAAAAGTGATATTACATTGTTACACAGTATCACATTGTGACATTGTACGGTCTCCTCTATCTTTCATACATACTGTGCATCCCACCATCAGCTGATTCATTTATTAGTGTGTTGGTCCCACCTCCGTCTGTGAGTAATTACACAAAATCACCCTTTGACCTTTGACGTTTATTGGAAAAAACTTACACTTAAGCGTGATAATGTCAATAAGTGCATATTGATCCAAACAGCAATTACTGATAAATAACTGCAGCCCAAAGGTGCTAACTTTCAAAAGCAACATTATAAATTACACCTGTTCACACAGCTCTTATGAACTAATCATGAGGTGGTCCACTGGTGTTGATGACAATATGTAAATCCACAGCACCATTGTGTGCAATATAAGCCAGCCAGTTCCTCATCTCATTAATAATATGCTTCAGTAGATGATAGCCAGCAGTCTATTTCCCAGTTTTCAGTGTTTTAAAAACAATGATGATGACAAATGATTCCTTTCAGATTTTCCCAGAACCTCTGGCATGGCGTATTAAAGACAAAATAGGTGAAAGACTAATTAAGCAAACCAAACTGCAATGACGGCATGCCCAACTGCCAGAGCCAAGTAAGAAAGTGAAAAATGGCTCTGGTGCTATTTCAATTAATCAGATGTATTTTGCTTAATTTTGTTTGACGTTGGCAGAGGATACGTCCTCTGGGAGTATCTGTCCTTTGACCACTAATGCTTTAGTAATTCTTCCATCAGTGAGAGCCATGATTGAAACAATCAAGTCGGTGTATGTGTGTGAGCGCCCAGGAAACATCTGTAAGAACAATGGTTTAATGTGAACAGAGTTGAAATAATGTACTGTTATATTTATGTTGTTTTATCTGTCTATAAGTACTGCATTAATACTAACAACATTACACTTCCATGTGTCTTTATAGCAGCCCCAAAAACAGAATGATAAAATCAAATTAAGCAGCAAGATGATTGCTTTCAATATTAGAAAATTTACTAACTCCTGTGTGTCCATCTCTTCTATCTCAGATCTGACTAAGATGAAAGGAACAATGAAGTTGGGCCAATCACTGACCTGCAGTGTGGTTTGGTATTAGAGGGACCCATTTGATCTTTTGTGCAAAAAGGTCTCGGGGTCTTATTCATGAGTGAGGGAAGGATGGAGCGTGAGATTACACAGATCGGTGCCATGTGTGAAGTAATGCAGCGGCTGTATCGGACTGTTGAAGAGGGAGCAGCGTCTGCAGTCAGAGTTGTATCGGACTGCTCTGGTGAAGAGGGATCTGAGTTAAAAGGCAAAGCTCTTGATTTACCGGTCAATCTACGTTCACACCCTCACCTCTGGTCATGAGCTTTGGGTAAGAAACAAAAGAAGAAGATCGTGGATACAAGCGGACGAAAAGAACTTCCTCCGCAGAGTGGCCACTTGGACGCCTCAGGACATGTTGAAGGGACTATGTCTCTCAGCTGTCTTGTGAACGCCTTGGGATTAACCAGATTACCAGGAGGAAGTGTGTGTTGATAGGGAAGACTGCTGTTGTGCCTCAGACTTGTGCATGTCAACAACCTAGTCAGACGGACAGAGGCTTCTCCAGGTGTACTATTTATGTATTTCTGGAACAGTGCATATTATTTAACACAATAAGCCAAGATGGTGTTTTTCATTCATAATGACAATACTTTATATTTACAATCTCTATGTACTGTAACTACTGCAGCCCATTTCAGAGATTGATACTGAGAACAGAAAGAAAGAAAACTAGGGCTTGGAAATTATCACGAAAATCTTTTGCGTTAGTTTCTGCCTCCTTCTGTCCAAGGAACCCAATCTCTCCAAATCACCTTAAGTTATTAAATAATCAGTGATTTGAGCCTATTATGTATTGTTATTAACTTGTGATAAATTATTCACAGTTTTGTTATCAATTCGTTTTATTGATTCCTGACCCAAAAAGACATAGTCCTAGAGCAAAGCATAGCTGTGGTCCTTGACATCTAGTGTTTTGTTTTTGGTCTTGGTATTGATTCTTGTTAGGTTTTTATAAATACCAATACAGGTATTGCCAACAATCAAGAACATCTAATCAAATATTTGATCAGTTTTCATAAATGCAGGCCTATCCTGTTTGGGCCTTTAATCTAATATAAGATTATTTACTGGTTACCTTCAGAATATAAGACACTTTTTGACTTTTTGAGGTTTAGTATAGTAATAAGTTAACTGTTACGTAGTTACAATGTTGGTATTGGAATTGAGGGATCTTTAGTGATGCATCTCTATATTTTGCATGGAATGGAATCATTCAAGATTTGATCTATTCTTTATAGTCTACCCATCTCTATCTTGCGGGCAGCAGGGAACATAATGCATCGGTGGTGAGTCCTCCTCTATTTTTGTATTGGGTTTGATTGCAAAGCCCACACAACAGTGAATGGAACCTGATTAACCTTACAGTGACTCCAGAAGTGTGTGAGCACCTACACTTCCCCCCGTTTTAGCTGGAACCTGGGAAGGAGACGTTGAACTTAACCTCTGCTACAGTGATGAATTAACAATAGAACAATTCAATGCCCCAGTAATTACCAAACAGTGTGGACATGAGCACATTTTTCAGTGCCACCAGCTCTGTCTGTATAGGTGGCTTTCATCTGAAATCCTGTGGCTCCTTGCTCTTCTTAACTTTGTTTTCTGTGACGCAGATTAGATCTGCCACCCCATTACAGATTCATTTTCCTAATTTTTCATGTCTGCGCCGCGCCCCATCTGCACAGGCCTGATAATTGTGGGGACCAGCCCTGGTGATTAACATCAGCAGAATTAATTACGCCCGCCATTAAGGCTCCAGGTTGCACACAATGATCAAGAGAAATTAACTTTCTCCCAGGCCCCTAAATCATCTCACCTTCAAGTGGAGTGATGCAGAGAGACAGGCCAGAGTCCTGGACCTCCAGGCACCCCTTATCCAAACACGAGGTGCACATCCACAAGAAGGATAGAGTAGAGCTAGTATGTGTCATTTACTCCGCCGTCTTGTGGGATGAGTGAGAGCTGCTCCGAGTGCAGAGACAAATGGTCCTGGGCTCGTGCCACTGCCTTCCCAAAACCAAGCCTGAAAGTGTCCGCTCCAAGACGGACAGATGCTCAGGGCTCAGATCAACAAATAGCCTCACTCTTCTCTGGAGGACAGCGACCATCTGAGCTCTGTGTAGTCATAGGCAAGAACTAAGACCATGCTGTGATAAACATTCTAACTTTTATTATTTTTACTGCATAAATACTGTGTATGTTACAGTATGTATATACCACTAACTATTAGAGCAGGAGTTTCCAACATGTTTAGCCTGCGACCCCTTTGATAAATGTGCTGCTGCCCCGCAAAAGCCCCACCTCCCCCACTCCACCTCAAAAACCCTTCCCGTTGCGTGAAAAGTAAAGCATGTATTTCCTTGATTTGGAGTAAGCCGGTTTCAAGTGATGGGCTTGGCGGGATCCCCCCTTGGCAGCGGTGGAGGGCATTTCTTGCGGCTCGCCCTCACTGTTCTTAGCTGCCCTCTCTGATGTTCCTCTGCCACAGTCTTCGCACCATCAATCGGCCTCACCTCTGGCACATGTGACTTTTCTCCCCCTCTGGGTTTTTTTATTGTGGATATTAACTACTGTTTCATTTTAAAGCAGGTATTATTTGTTTGTAAAGGCTCCAAACACCTTTAGCTTTATTAAAATATATAATATTTTGAACAGACTCTTCTCCAAACACAATTTAACAAGTAGTCATATTGAATCAAATCAATTGCAACAAATATATTTGTTCGACTTTTTTTTTGGGAGGAAATCATCTTGCGACCTAACCACCTCGCGGGGCAAAGCGATCACGGTCTGCGCCTTTCCCCCTCTCTTTCTAGTCTGCACCTGTTGACACCACTGCAGCCACTGCATCATGCACACTCCATACATGTGAGAACTTGTGATGAACAGCAAAATTGTCTCTGAATGAACTCCACACTTTTTAGTATGGAGGACCAACAACACAGATCTATTTTTTTTTCTTCATTGGACTGTTCTGAGCTTTAAAAAGAGGTATGGCATGTCCATATTGTTTCCATCAAATGTGAAACAGCTGGTCTGTCCCCACTCGCGTTCAGTCAGTTGCATTGATCATTTGTTTGGGGACATATCTGGGTTTACAAAGACAATATATATCTAAATTTAAACAGGATCAAACACCGGCCAACCACAGAGTTTTGAGCCCAAAAGGGTTATGAGTAGTTTACTTTTCAATGGAAGTCAGTAGGACACAGAGCGAGATGGAACGAAACATTGTCCATGAGCTGTTTCCTATAGGCTTTCATTTAGCTAGTGAGCTAGCATTGTCTATTTCTATACAGTATAGACGTCACGAGGAGTGAGATGAGGAGGACTCAAATGCAGGAATGCAAAAAATAATGATTTCATAAAATAAAGTCCAAGGTGAAAACAAACTCAAAATTCAAACAGGAACCAGGAAAACAGACGGACAGACACATAGACAATAGAATGGACCAGCAACAAGGGGAGAGAAGCACAGGGTACATGTCACCCCTTGCATGTGACGTACCGGCCACGCCCACTCTCCATGACAGGCGGCGGAAGTCTAACTGCGAGCCATCAGAAACTTGACCAAAACAACCTGTTTCACCGAATAACAGCCAAAACTGTGATATTTTGCAATGTGGTTGGTTGTACAAACAGGCAAGAACATAAGCCAAATGTGTCTTTTTATCTGTCACCTGCTCCTGATGAAGACAGAAGACGACGATGGCCAGCGGCTATCAATCAAAAGGACTGGGAATAATCCAAGTACTCCCAAATTCGCAGTGAACACTTTTTACAAGATAAATCGATCACAATTATGTATTTAATTTCTTTCCATTAATTTATTTGGAGGAAAATGACACAACAAACGCTTGTCCTTACTACTGTGCTGTATGTGCGCTGCAAGATTGAAATTTCCTCACTGTGGCATGAATAAAAGATCTCTCATGTTTGGCTGTAGACAGAAAAGTGCATTGCTAACGCTACCAGCAAAATGTACATTTAAATCTACTAGTGTAAGGGGATGCATTGTTAACGACATAATGATAAAGTTCATGTGGGGTGAATTCGGGCAAAATTAGACTAAATTTCATTTAATCGATAAAATTGACTTTGGGAGAAGGTACGGGTCAACATTCAGTTCGGCAATCCTTAAATTCTCCAAATTTATTTGGAGAATTTATTCTTCTCGATTTAGGAGAGGAGTCTCAGTTTTTAAGAGTTGTAGTCCGTTTTGCTCTTGCCTCAATGCTAGTTTCCACTACTTCCACCGTAAGCTCATGCACAATCACGTGACTGGATGACATCGATGCATCTGGTCAATAGACACAGAGAGACACAGGTGACACATCAGGGCGGGGCAGATAATCAAGACAGGGGCTACAGGACAGGAAGTCAAACTAAAACCAACCACAGAGAACAAATGTCAAAATAAAACCAAAGTACAAAATAACAAAATCCACACCATGACAATAGGTGTCATGCACCTGTGCAATAATGTGAAATAATGTCAGAATTACTTTGTCCATACCCTCATGCTAATAACATGTAGAGATGATACATACAACTACACATTATTACTTCCACGAGAATATACCGTAATTTACACAAGATTTATTTTATTTTAATGTAGAGTTATTGTTCACTTATCTTGTGTTGTGTGCTCCTAATTCCTACTGTAACTGGTGATGCAACACTAAAATTTCCTCACTGTGGGACGAATAAAGGATCTCTTCATCTTAATCTTAATTTCTAAAGAAAACAAGTGACGAGTGGAGATATGGTACCTACTCAGTACGCAGGTCTGGTGCAGGTGTCTTGCCTTACACGTGTCAGACAGTGCCCGCTAGTGCAGTCAGTGAAGCTCCTCTGTGGGAGACGGATGTGTTTGTAAGCTATGCTAATGGCACAGGCCCTTTGCTCCCACAGCAGGAGAACAGTAGTTATGTCAGCAGCCGATAAGCAAATTGCGTTGCTATCATATTGACTTGTCAAGGTTAAGCAGTGCGAGCCAGGAGGGAGTAGGAGGAAGAAGCTAAGACTTGACAAGTGAGAGAGAAAACGTACAGTGCTTTAGTGGAGTTTAAAATTCACTTGTTCTAAAGTAGTGAAAGCAGACACATGGACAGGAGTGTGATCCATAGGGAGGCCTGGGCTCCCTGCACTCGTTAATGCTGATTTGATTTTACTATGTGGGATCCAATTACCATCAGACCCACAGCAGTGTGTCTCTCTCAGGTTTTGAGCGATCAAGTATAGGCTATTTTTGTTTGTATGTATTGTATTTTGATATTATCAATGTATTGTCAGTATTAGATGGTATCTCAAAAAAGCCTCATTGAATTATATTTTAGAAAAAACAACAAATATAAATTAAAATTTTACTCTCTCCTTTTTTGCTTTAATAAAAAAAACTAAAAAAAGGAAAGAAAGTGTATGTAAAACATTGTGAGCAGGCCTTTTACTGTAGCTGCACAATTCTGATGCTTGTTTCTATGGAATTATTGGCATATAACTTATCAGGCGGTTATTTATTAGCTATATGGTGCTATTCTAATTGCAACAAAACAACCATGATGTTGTTGGTGAGTACATTTTATCAAAGAAATTCTACAAGTGCAGAGAGAAGGGAGAACACAGAGTCAGAGGTGTGTCCCACAGAGATTGTCATGATGCCTCTCTCTAATTAACAGCTGCAGTTTTGCTTGGATTCAGTGTATAATCCCTGGATGATGTGCAGTCAGCATCTTTCTTCTTCCTAAAAGCACAAGAGGTGCAGTATCGTCAGCTCCATCTTCTCCAGCTCTGCCTCGGGATTATTTAATAAGGTTAAAAGACTAGTCAGCAATTACCCTCAGCTCATTGGAGGATCTATATTAGATTTGTGCTGTAGACAAATGCCAGACACGGCAACTTTCGTTTGTCCGTTTGGTTTGTAAATTAGAGGTGTAAAGTGCAATGTATTTGAGTGAACAGTGACTGCATCATTCATGAATAAGTTTGTTAAATGGTGTTTAATGGTTTGACCCATTTTCCAGTGCATTATATATCTTGCATTAATATCCTTTCCTGTTCCAGTTTTGGTGTTCCCATTTTCTACTATAGTGTCACAAGATATTGTGACACTATAGTCCAGCTGCATCAACTGTAAACCAATGGAGATGATCAAATACAAAAATGGTTTGTCAATAAAACCAGCCGTTTATGAAAAGCTGCACCTCTGACTACAAACATGCTTTTTGATGTTGCTGATCTCCAGAGTCTCCTCTGGAGGAGCCCTGTGCACTGGGAGCTGTGGTCGGCGGTGGCTCATGTAGCTGGTGGAGGTTTGGAGCCTCAGTTTCATGTCTCCTTTGGGTCCTGTGTCGTCCCATAACTGCAGGCAGCTCTCTGCTCCTGGTGCAGATTGCTCCTCGGATGGTGCTCCCTAGGCCTTTTTCACCTCCTCTCAGCCTCATGTTTCAGGGGTGGGAATTGTTTTTAATAATTAACACTTTGTGTTTATATCATTTAAAATGTATAGATAAAGTTGGATTGATTGACTTGCAGAGTCCTTTTTTATAAAGTGATTTGACAAAAAAATACATTGATAAATTGAAAATAGAACTATTGAGGTCAATATAATGACCTAATAATGTCATATTATTGTTTATTTTGTTGCTATTTAACTGCAATTACAGCCAGGTGAGCGAGTGCACTCGTCTATATTCATACTAAAATGTTGTTTTGTTTGCTCCAACAGTCTTCCTTGTGTCTGGACTATCTCCTAATGGTCCGGCTGAGACTTTCCAGAGGGCAACGTTCTTTGACATTTACTGCCTCTGCTGTTTTGAAACAGGTAAGCAGAGCACACCATCTACAAAGTGGTCCCCTTTGACACCAGCACTCCACAAATCAGCTATGAAGGCCTGGCGTGCACAGAGGTCCTTAAGAGTGGACCAGGAATGTGGCAGAACAAGCAGGCGTCTGGGACCTGTCTGGCACCGTGTTCTTGGTTTTTACTAAGCTCAGCACAAGAGCAAAGTCCTGCGAAGTGACAGGAAAGAAGTGTTTAGATTTGTTGAACTAAGCCAACACTTTTAACCCATTAATTAAAACGTATATTTAGATTGACACAAGTAGGCTGTGCAAAGGCAAAGCTCCACTGTGTGCAAGATTTAATTTGTAAAAGAAAATAGAGCGTTTAATATAGTTTCTAGGTTTTTGAAATGTTTGTCTATGCATCCTTTACCGTTCCTATGATACGTGTTTGAAAGCAGTTCCTCTTGTGGGTGGTACAGCCTCAGTTGCACTTATTAGATAATACTTCCTGTATTAGTAGTTTTGGGGTGGATAGAAGGCAGATTTACAGCTCTTCACTCTGATGCAACTTGTGCGGCGCTAACTCAGCTCGTTAAACAGAGGATGTCATCACTCCGCACCAGCACCACATCAGCCCAGTGTCCGTCCACCTCCATCCACAACATCCTCTGTCACTGGCACCTGGGGGGGCTACGTGTGCTGGGACATCTGCATCAATCCAAGACCTCTACAACCTCATACATGTGTCGCCCGGCCGCTGAGGTGCCAACAAGCTAGTTGAGTAAAAGTACAGATAGTAAAAACTACTGTGGTCAAAGTAAAAGTAATGAAATTTTGATTGATTTATTCATTCATAAGTATTTACAATATTTACATTTCTTAGTTTACATGAACTTTTGTACATGTTTCCTTCTGTGCTTACAGTACATACGCACACATGCAAATATATAAACATAAATAATATACAATCAAGCAAACGATAATTGCCCTAGTTTCACCATGTGTTGTACACTGTATTTACAGTACAATTTCAATATGTTTCTGCATTCATTATAGCTCCAGAGATCTTGTTGGATGACATAACCTGAGTGCTTTTCTTTCTCTTCTGTAATGTGCACAACGGTGTCACTGAACATTCCGCACTGAGGGACAGATAAAGGTTATCTCATCTTATTAAAGGGCAAGCATTTGTACAGTATGTAATGTTTCACTTAAGTAAAAAAGTAAAATACATTATTGTTGAGTTCGAAACAACACTATACAGAGAATGTGCAGAACTTAAAGAATAAATAGTAAGAAACAGTTTTGGCCATTAAACATGAAGATGATGAAAGTTGAAAATATATGGTGAAACAAGGGGTAAAAAATGCTTTCTGCCTGTTTCTCCCTGTGCGACCACCAGAGGGATTAAATATTTATATATGCATATAAATAACACACCCGTTCAAAGACACTCGTTGCACATATTTGAAAATAATTTTGGCTGGTCAGCTAAAAAAACCACTGTAAACGAATTTTTTTATGTGCAAAGTAATTTGTAATTTCAAAATGGAAGGAGTCAAAAGTAAAGACTAGAAGTAAAAATAAGTAGTAAAGTACAGTACTGACACCAGATTTACACAATTACAGTACTTAAGTAAAACTATCTAGTTACTTGTCACCTCTGTGCCCGGGACACTACTATACTTCCCTTATGCGGCGAGGTGCAGGCGTGATGCTCATTACACACAAACTTCTGTATCAGACCTGATAAGAGCAGCAGGGACAAGATAAGGAAGCAGCAGCAGCCAGATCTCATAGATGAACGTAGCACAGAGACGCTGTGTTTACTGGTCACCTCCACTATGGAAAACTCCACTCACAGCACGTGTGTATAAACAGATCTGCCATGATTTATGGAAGATATCTCACATTCCCCACAGATCTGAAACTCATTTTGGTCTTTTGTATCTGGTTATTGTGATTGATTTTATTTTATTACATGATTGAAATATTTAGTTTTTTTTCTGGACAAAATTAGTACATACTTTGACTGAACGAAAAGTTGACCAAAAGTGAGAAGGGCTCATTAAAAGGGGTTTATTAATTAAACGAACTGGTTGTTTTCTTGAGGGAATTAAGAACTTTAAAATCGTGTACAATAGGTCATGGTAGCCTCTTACCCTCACTTACCTTCAGTTTGGAACACTGGTCTAATGGAGAATTAGGAATAAATCATATAATTAACAAGAAACAATGACATTCCATTAAATAAACTTTAAGGGATAGTTCCATTGGAGGCACATTCATCATCAGCACTAACAATGTTTTACACTCTCAATCTGCAAACCTTCTGCAAAGAGCAAAATCATGTTTATCAAGTCAATGCTTCAATTTAAACTTCATAAGACTCCCTCCAAAGTTGGAAGAATTGGAAGCACAACACAAACCTGGACAGCTCTTGACACCTGGAAAAATATACTTTCTATAGGATTCAATTGTATTAATTTTTTTTATTGAATATTGTGTTTACCGACTCACTGCTATAATGAGAAAGTGTGTCATGAATGTGTGTTTGCGTGCTAAAAATAACACTGGACTCCTGGTGTGCAGCTCATAATTCAGCCTCTTCTTGGCCATGCAGATACACTATCCAAACGGTGCCATTAGAAAACATGTTGGCAGGAATTTAACCATCGGCTCTGCACGCGATGGATTACCGCTTTCACCATCAATGGCGAAATCATTCTGGGCGATAGCGAGCGCAGGGGAGGGACAGGAGGAAGAGGCCAGCTCAAAGATGGATGTATGTTATTGTTTGTGGGATGACAGTGTGTTTCAATCAGGTCCTTGGTGCCCTAATCCCAGGTAGAGCTGTCCAAAGTGCTGAGTCAGGGGCAGCTCCATCGATCCATCACAGCGGGTTAGTGGTGGGCAGGTGTACTCCTCCGCTCCCCAGGGACCGAGGGAACACCTGCCCCACCATGCTCCAGTCTTCATCATCCCGCCATCCTTTTGTCTCCCTTCTGCCACCAGCTCAACGTCGGGGCCACAAAAAAAGTGTGAAAGCAGCACTTTTCTGCTCGTTTGTCGTCTGTACACAAAAATTAGAGGCAATGGGGAGAGATGGTTTTCCCCTGTCGCCCACACCACCACCCCTCCTACCTGATGTATGGTGAGAGGCCACACGTAAGAGCAGGGGCCGATTCCAGAGGTGTGGGAAAGTAATTCCATTATCATGTAACCGACACAAAGCTGCAACTATTTAGCCCCTAAAAAATGGATTAAGATAAATTCAAGTTTGTGGCATTGAAATAAATTATTGACTAGGAGTTGGGCTGGCTTCCATGAAATGCTTCTTTGGATAAAAAAAATCCCGTATATGCATAATAACTTTCTGCTTTCATGGATTTACAGCTAGCTGAGAAACATAGCAGCTACTCATATTGTGCTCTTACTACGGTCCTGTATGTGCAGTGCAACATTGAAATTTCCCCACTGTGGGACAAATAAAGGTTCTCTTATCTTATTCAAATGGTAACACTATAAAGTCATATTTCAATCAGTATTAATCTTTTGCTGAGAGGATGGTTTATGCTTAAAGGGGTCACATTATGCTGTTGTAAATGTTTTCTTCTGTATTTACACATACAACATACTTTTAATCAATTTAATGTTCTCAGCACAACTAAACGACACATGTCTCTCGCTAAATCTGCGGTAGGTGCAGTGTTGTACAAACAAACCATAATTTCAAGTCAACCTCTGCATTTGACATATCCAACCATTTTGTTATAACATATTTACAGCTGTTAATCTTGTCTTGAGTGTCTCTTTTTAATACTGCTGTTCTGTAATATGCACTGCAACACTGAAATGTCCTTCTGTGACACATACAGATTTTTTGTGAGGTGATGCTGTACAACGATCAGGGACTACTGGAGCTGGAGGAATTTTCTTTTTGCATGTTTTATGTTGACCAAGAAACCTAAATGAGAGCACTGAAGTAATTGAACCTTAATTGATGTGAGACATGAGTACTAACCACTAAACCACAACTACTTACAATCAATATTTTGTGTAAAAGGATGTCTTGCTGGATTCTGGTTCATGTTCTGTAGGGAATATTAATTTTATAGCATTATAAGACTCAAATATAACAGGTTTAAACTGGTCCTTGAGGCAGATTATGCATTTCACTCACTTTTCCTTAGTTTGAGGTTAATCTGAGTGTAATCATTGATTCTTCTTTGGATTAAACTATAAAACTATATGACAATATTCCTTAATAATAAGGCTCAATACCACTTTGCAATTATTCATACTCAAACACTCTCGCGGCTGCATCGTCAAATCTGCCCTACCCTATCCTGATTGAAGTGAGGCTTGTAATCTGTTCCATCGGCTCCTCCAAACACAAATCACTCACTCACAATCCTGTATGTTTATATTGTTGATGTAGGAATTCTGCAGTATCTGCATCACTGCAAGTCCCAATCTCATGCTATCAGACAGTGTGTTATAGGAATGAATAGTGTGCCTTTATAATAACTGCAGTGCTGTTCTTATTGCATGTGAGCCCCTTCAGTGAGGGGCCACAGTCTGTGTTTCTGCTGCAGGCAGTCAATTAGTGCCAGAGGGAAACACAGCTCTCTCTGTAGCTCTGCACCAGGAGCTGTAAATAAAGCTTTTATTACACTCACTATCTGTGCCTCTTCTCTCCACATCAATAGGCACTGGGCTGTTTCCGGGCATAATCACTGCTCTACTTCCACTCAATCTCAGGCTCAGGGAAGGTCATAGTCACTGCTTTAACTAAAGGAAATTGAAAAAAGTACTCGAATGTCCACACAGTTGAAATCAAAAGCTAATATTTATGATAAGAAAATGTGGAAGAAAGAATACGTCTTGAGATAAGAGTGATTGTTGCAACTACAAACCATTCAATCAGGGTGGAATCTCAGGTCTGTGTTTTAGCAGCAAAATCGCAAAGCCTCTGTTGATATAGCACTTGTATATTCATGCTTTAACATATCTACATTACAGTTCATTATGGGCACTATAAACATACGAATATGCGTCAATTACTTTGTTGTGTTTGTCTTTATCTAAACTACAAGTATGTGCTGCTGTCTTTACAACTAAAATGTTAATGGGCGAAGTGTTTCTGTTTGTTTATGCCTGTTTATGACATTCTCAATTATGCTCCCGTGTCCCTTTATCTTATCTCCTAGAATTGATATATTCAATCCCAAAGACTCTGATCACATAAGATACTGTAGAGTTTAAATTATGAACAGGATAAAACTGTCTCAAAACCATAAAGTATATTTTATTCTCCCTCATAAAGCAAAAAATCTAAAACCCCCTTGAGTTTCTGGTGACAAACCTAATTCAGTGACATGTTTTCTATCAAGTGCAGACAAACTCATGTCAGAAAAGAACAGCCTCAGCCTCTGTAGCTCCAGTGTAGATTCTATTTATATTCTGATTTACACGCAGTTTCCTTGATGTTGAGTGGACAGGAAACAGATGCGAGAAATGGTTCTTTCCCTCAAAATTCCACTGAGACGCATTGTAGCCGCCGGGGTGTGCGCGGGGCTTTGTACTTGCATGTGAAAAGGTAGTTGACGCAAACTTAATTGACTCTTTGCTTTTCCTACTATGAATGTACATTTCCTGCTCAAAGTTTCCATCTGCGTAGATCCGTGCGCCCAGCGGCGGCTTGAGGCAGTGGTGCGCCGTGAGGATGTCAGCAGCACAAGGTCAAGTGACTGAAGCCAAAAGAGCCCTAATATTATGACCACATCCACTAGCATCAGGTGAGGGGCTGTCAACATGTAGGTTTTTCAATAGTCACCTGACAGTATATGAAAAGACAACACCAGTATTATTATTATTTTGAACGTATCAATATAATACAGGCAAATATATATTGACATGTTTGGCCAAAAAACTTAAATAATGATGCATTCTCATAGAATATAGGTTACAGTTTGGGAAAAAAGACATTTCAGACCTGGATTATCCGGAGAGGATTTTGTATAATGTGAATGTAAATTGGACCTGTTTTTTTTCATGGACCATAGTGCCATCTAGAGGATGCTTACAGCAACTTCAAACAATTATCTGCATTTGAACAAAAGGTCAAATGTTTTTCTCCCTCTGTGTCGTCTTCTTTTTGTTTTAATGTTTGTTTTATTTTGTTAAAACATTTTCAGTCTTTAAAGTGTCAATTAGATTTGTTTTTATCCGACAAACTAATTCGGCCTGAATATTTAAGGTCTACCTGTTATTCATCAAGTGTAAGCTACTTTTATTTACGTGCATCGTTTTGTACGTTCCACTTTGTGGTGTTGTGTCAAATGCTTTGTGTATGTCTTCTTTACCTCAATCATTACGTGCAGTTCCACCATAACTCCAGCCAGCTCCATGATTTACTATAAAGAAAAAATGCTGACACAGTCCTTGACTGTTTCTCTCAGATTAATGGCAAACCATAATTTTGAGGTGTAAAATGAGCATGAAAGCTGTATTAATTATTTCATCATGCCTCTAAGTGCTGCCTTTGTCCAGATGCAAGGATGTCACCGCTCTGAGATCTTTATACCACTCATTCGTCAAAGGTTGATTACAGACTGACCAAAGCCCTGCATGGTAAATCAGTACAAATTGTTACATAATTGATTGTTTAGCTTTTCTTTCTTTGTGAACAGATAATTAAATGGCATCATTATCAAATAATTATACTGTTATTGCAATTTAGCAGCTTGGGGATCCAGCACATTCAAGTCTTCTGAATGTATACCCTTGTTTTGTAGTGTAGAGCTTATGTATACAATTATCAGGCAACATTTGGTCGTGGATTTTTTTTATGATACAATGTATAATGTAGGAAGGCAAAGTGCATCCAGACCATAGACTGTATATATATCCAGACCCACAGGTTTGAGCCATATTTGCATCTGAATCTTTATGGAATGGATGTACCATTCCATGAAGAGAGGATCATTATACTCTACAGAAATCTCCCCAGAAAGTTTGATATTTTCTGTGTTCTGTGAGTAATTCTTTAAAACATGTATTTGGTTTGTTTGATAAGAATATCCATTGAGCAGCAATTAATTATTTTATGGCACTGGAAAATAGCAGTCTAGCGATTGTGAGCAGGCTCGCATCTCCACAAACCTGACTCTCCTGGAAGAGGGCCTTGTCCTGTTTGTTTATATGGGAATGTTGTTCGTTTAGCTGCAATCTTGCACAATAAGGAAGATGCATATTGCATTTCCTTCAAAGGTCTAAAGTGCCTTAACCTCAGGGCAGTAGGCCAACTCCTCACTCTAAAAGTAGGACATGTTATATTTGTTCTTGTCCTCATAGCCGCTTGTCATTTTTGTTGAGTGCCTCCCCTCTAACAGCCCAGGCCTACAGTAAGTGCAGTAGCAAGGATTGAACAAAACAGTGACTGGCCGGACACGCTCATAAATTTTCATCATTAATAGTGTCAGAAAAACATTAGGCTTTTATTGGGGTTGTATATTCCTCACACTCTACAATAAAGTTAATGACGGACATTGTCTTAACCATAAAACAGTCGTATATTTGGAGATGCTGGTCAGTTTCCACAAGCTTCAGTAGCATCTGGCTCATCCATCATACTTGTCCAAGCGAGTGTCCGTGTCACTTGGTTGAGGTGTAAACACTGATGGCTTCTACATAAGAGATGAGTCCTGTCCAGAGATGCTCAATATCTTCAGGCTTCAATAATACACTTCCACCTCACTGCTAGACACTCTCATAGAAACTTCTAATTTGATCATATTGCCAATGAACGTGATTGATTGGATATATTGATTGATAAGCTTACTTACGAATGCAAAACATGCCCTGAATGGTAATTAGATGCGTTGACCAAAAGGTGGCGCAAATGGTCGACTTTTTTTTTTTTAATACTAACCAATGACCTGGACTGAGAAGTTGAATTTGCAAGCGTTGTCTTATACATATGTTTTGATGAAGTGGGTCTTTAGTTTGTTTGGTAGATCTACTGACTAATTTTAATTTATTTAAATGTATTAAAAAACAAGCCTCTACTAATTTTACTAAACATTACCAAAGCAATGGACACGACGGCTACATTATTTAAGGTAACCTGTTACATTTTGGTTATATCAGAATTCTGAAGTTGCATCACATTTGGGATGCCAGATGTTTAGGTGAAATCCAGCCAGTTTGGAGCTATGCCTTATCGTACTGGAAAGACAACATTGAATATCGTTTACCGTTTACTTTAGTTGGATTCATTTGAAAGGGGTTACTGAGGTTTTATGAATTCTTAGCAGACTGTAAACCTGCTGTCACTTTGTCTGTGCCCGGGGATTACGGATGAAAATGATCTTGTAACTTTGTGGGTATTTCTCAAAATTCTATGGGTTTGAATGGGAGCAGTCAACATCATGGCGGTGATAGCTTATTACATAGATAGATATTATTAAAGATCCATGGGTGGGAGGCATCAATGTGGGAAGTCCCCGTCCCGTGTTGATATTCCATTTCCTGGTTTGTGAGCTGAGAAACTGGCATTACACGCTCCACGCCTGTCCACTAGGGGCAGTGCAGTCTCTTCTCTCGCCGCAGACACGTCCACGCGCTGCAAAATGGAGGTGGGTGATCGGCATTTACTGCTGATGTGTTATAATCGTTATAATCAGGTTTAACTGTTACTGTGGTGTGTTATAAAGGCAAAACTCGACGGATTAGCTTTCAACTGTTGTTGTTTGACTCTCCCATTGTTTATAACTCTCTCCCATCTTATTCTCTCAGTAGCTGTATGTGCCGGGGACGGGTGTTAGCTAAGCGGGCTTTCTTGCTAGCCTAATGGTGCAGCGGTGCTAGCCTTGTGTGCATGCAAATACTGACCTTTTATGGAAACTACGACTGCTTTCGTGTGAACATTGTGTATTTTCCGATATGTTTCAGAGTCAGGACAGCAGGGAACCCGAGCAGGTCAGGAAGCTCTTCATTGGAGGCCTCAGTTATGAGACTGATGAGGAATCCTTACGAGCTCATTTTGAAAAATGGGGGACGCTTACCGACTGTGTGGTATGCCGTGGAATTTTATGATTTATGTCTGGATTTGATGTTCATTCACATCTTGCACTGAAATAAAATGCCTTTTTTATAACAGGTTATGAGAGACGCTGGAACAAAGCGCTCCAGAGGATTTGGATTCGTCACTTACGCCACTGTTGGTGAAGTCGACGATGCTATGAGAAACAGGCCTCATAAACTGGATGGCAGGGCAGTTGAATGCAAAAGGGCAGTGTCCAGAGAGGTAAGCAAACACATTTCCCCCCCTTTTTTTGAAAGTACTTCAAACTAAACTGATCATCATTCAGGATTCCAACAAGCCGGGTGCCCATCTGACAGTGAAAAAAATCTTTGTTGGAGGCATTAAGGAAGACACAGAGGAGTTCCACATTCGAGATTACTTTGAACGCTATGGGAAAATTGAAAGTGTTGAAATTATGGAAGACCGCTCCAGTGGCAAAAAGAGGGGTTTCTGCTTTGTTACTTTTGATGACCATGACACGGTGGACAAAATCAGTGGTATGTTTTTGGCTATAATTGTACAAACAACAAACTTGGTTGACATGTTTTTGAAGTTTAATGTTCTGATTTGTCTGTATAGGCCAGAAATATCATACCATCAACGCTCACCATTGTGAAGTCAGAAAAGCCCTTTCAAAACAAGAAATGAACAATTTCTCTTCCAGAGGTATGTAGTCTGTTTGATAAACTTCTACCGCTCATATTTCTTATTACATCACCATCCTGTTTATTATTACAGGACGAAGTGACAGATATGGCGGGAGAGGAGGTTTTGGTGGAGATGGAGGTAACTATGGCAGAAGTAAGTTACAAATAATTAAAGTATGAGTATGGCACTTGTCACTCAATGGTTGTTTCACTTTTCTTTTTAGGCGGCGGTTATGGTGGAGGACGGGGTGGATATGGCGATGACTATGATAACGGTAAGCATCTCGACATGGCATGGTATTTCTTAATCAAAGTGTGTAATCAACTGTTTTGTAGGCCCTGGTGGAAATTATGGTGGTGGCGGTTATGGAGGAGGGGGTGGTGGTGACTACATGTCTGGGTCAGGGTACGGAAACCAAGGTGGAGGATATGGTGGGGGTGGAAGTGGAGGCGGAAGTGGAGGTTACAGGGATGGAGGTACACCTTTTTACACTCTCACTCAACCAGTGCCATATTGTCTAAATACAATGAGTTAATACTTTTTCAGGATATGGAGGTGGTGGTGGTGGTGGCGGAGGAGGTGGAGGAGGAAATTACAATGATTTTGGGAATTATGGAGGGCAGCAGTCCAGTTATGGGCCCATGAAGGGGAACTATGGCGGACGCAATTCTGGAAGCCCGTACGGAGGTGGTGGTGGTGCTGGTGGTGGTGGCGGCGGCGGTGGTGAGTATACATTTTACTAAATTAACGTCTGTATAAGAAACGGGATGTGTGTAATTAACGATCTGTACTTCATGTAGGTGGCTATGGTTCTGGTCGTGGTGGGGGTAACTACAACTCCCCGAGATATTAATGATTTTCATAATTTGGTAAGTAGTAAGCAGATGCACAACATTTCCACAGTATAGTACAACACAGTGTAAGTGCAGAATAACACTTTTTTTTTTATCCTGTATCCATTCAACAGGCTTCAGTTCTTAGCAGAGAGTGACAGAGAGAGGGGGGAAAGCTGCAGGGTATAAGTCACCTGAAAGCATAAGGAGCAGTCAGACATAACTGCAGCTAAAAGAACTGCTAGATATTCCTCATCCATAAATGTGGATTTTCACCGAACATTTTCTTCCTTTTGTGCGTCTAAGTTGTGTGATTATGCCTATGGTATCAGGGGGCCTTTTTGTATTTAAAGTTAGTTCGTAATGTCCTTACTTTTTATATGGTTTCATTCTTCTAGTTGCATTGCAAATTGTCTTCGAGTTGAACGTTATCCTCAGCTTGAATTACTATTCTCCATTTATTATGATCTCAATTTTAAGTGTCAAGTGTATTTTCATTTTGTATGTAACGAAGCACAGTGTGAAATCATTTTCTACCAGTGTCAACCAATGCAGCATTCGGAATCTTACAAAAATGCCTGTCTTGTTCTGAGCAAAGTATCAGATTTGATTGTTCAAGTTGATTTTAGTTAGGAAAAAAATGAATAAAATTGTGTAGTAAAGTCCAGCAAGGTCTAGTGCTTTCTTTAGAAAAAAAAAGTTGTCTTTTGTCTTTTTAGTCTCTGAATCAGTTTGGGAACACTGTTCCCTCAAACCAGGTACCAAACTATACTCTTTCAAAAAGAGCATGGAAAGTTTAATGTATGTAGAGGGGGAAAGCAGCAGCGAGTGGAAGATGACGATCAGACAGGACTTCTCCAGCGCACAGAGGACCAGTCAGCATTTTGAGACAGGAAGGCCAAAGACTGCAGCGAGCACAATGGAGGAGTCTTGGAAGTGTCTGGCTGGTAGTGAGCGTCTATTCTCTCAAGGAAGCTGCTACTCGCGAAGAAAGACTAGTTCCTGGACACATTGGATTTCCTGTTGTGGCAGAAATGCACCAGGCCAGCAACAGAATATTAGCTTTGATACATAATACAGAGTAATGCTGATGCAGAAGATGAAGGTAAGAGTAACCACTTTGCTTGATTTTCAGATATGGAAAGGGGAATTCTCTTCTTGCTGAAAAGAAGTGTTAACAAGGAAGGTAAGGAAGGTTGTGTAAGCTGTATCCTGAGTGCTGCTTAAGTCTTACTTTTTAATATTGTAAATCTTGATCATTTGTTATAGAAGTGGTAGCCTACTTTTTATGAACCAGTGGGCTACGCTTCAAAAAAATGCATATCTAGATCCAAAATAATTATCATAAAATTGTTTCTATGCTAGTCTAAAAATAAACTGATTACTGTTTTTCCTGTTGATTCATGTTTATATTTGTTACATCTGACCATGTATAAGTAGTACTTTTGCCCTTTTAAAAAACATTTTACTTCAAAGGAACCAATACCATGTCTATGCCACAACTGTTGGCCAATGGCCGCCTTAGCAAACCAGTTCTTTTCAAACAGTGTATGTGAAAGTGCACGGACACCACCCAGGTTGCGTAAGCCTTTTCTTTGAATAGCGACTCAAAGCGCAGGTCATGCATGCATTTACTGTGTGGGAGTATTTTGATAATGGGTAATCTAATGGGTGCAGTGGATAGTTTCTTGTGTGATAGAGCTCCAGTATTGAGTGTTAGATTACTGTTAAACTTTCAGGCTTTAAATATGAACAGATTGCGAAAGTGAGGGCAATACAAAACAATATGGTCTTTCTGGTCTCTATTAAAGCACACCACAAAAGGAGCTTAAACATATGGGATGTTGCAACCATTCTTTACGTGCCCATGTGGCTTATCAGCATGTTTTTTATTATGAAGCATTGAGCTGTATAAAGACTAGTTTATTGAAAATACTTCTGACTTAGAAAAAGGCAAATCAATGATTATGATTTGAAAGCACATGAATACAGAGGCTATATACAGTTGAATACAATCTGACTCAAAGTAATATTTACAAATGGAACTGTAGCTAATATAAAAAGTTACAACTTATTAAAGCGATGAATAACCACAAGTACAGCGACACAACTGCAAAGTCTGATATCAGAATAATTAACAGTCCAGGATTACTGTTCCAAGTTCATCCTGGACTCTTGACCCTAGTCCCTAACCCAATGAAACCTTTGAAAGTGATCCTGGACTGTTGATTACAAGCTCATCCCTGTACAACTACAAAAGTATTGCATAGTGTTTCAATGTCAAAGCGGTACCATGTTACTTCAGGGATAATGTCTTGTCTTGATAAGGGCTTGTCTTCGCTCTCAAAGTCTTTTTAATGCGAGGAACCAGGAAGACTGTGCCATCAGTGGACTGCTGCAGTGAGTAGTCAGAGGGTGAGTAGCTGTTCCCCTTTTCATCCTTCAATAAACTGAAGACCTCCAGGTAAAGGCTGCTGAGCTGCTGCTTCATTTCCTTCAAGTTCATCAGGTTTTTGCTCTTTTCATTGAGCAAACTTTCCTTTTCATCTTTTAGAGAATCCAGTTCACCCTCTAGGCCAACTATGTTTTCCATTTTGCGCTTTCGACAGTTTTGGGCAGCAACCTTGTTCTTCCCTCTGCGGCGAATATCACGGACCAGGGCGAGCTGGGCCTCATTCATTTGATGCTTTGACATCAGCTCATTAAAATCATCCACAGGTAAATTGATGATCATGTCAACTGTGAAGGGGATTTTGAGGGTCTTGGCTCTCTGTTCGTCTCTTGTGAGACGCACATCAGAGCGTCTCTTTAACTTGTCCTTTGTGAAGGGACCCCTGCTGTGGCTACTTTTCTCTGCCTGCTTGGTTCTTTGCTTTTTTGGAATCTTTTCTTGCGATCTTGCTTGAATTGAAGATATGGAAGTACCTGGGAACTCATCAGGCACGTAATTTAATGAAAACATCTCTGAATAATCTGAATGTGCACTGTCAGCGTTGTCTGTCTCATCCATGTCTGAATCACTTGATCCATAACTATCATAGACAGATTTACCCGGTGAACTTGCATTTGGACTTGCATTTGATATTCCGGAATCTGAATCTGCCATTTCCACAGTTGGGCCAGGTTTGTCTCTGTCAAAAGCCTCTCCGGGTGAGAGGCTATACAGCTCCATTGGAGTGAATGGAGAATCATTTTGTATTCCAGAAAGTGTGTTGCTTTCATATTCATCACAGCCACTGCTTTCTGCAGCCACACTCTCTGGGTAAAACATGTCGCAGAAGTCTTCAGCATCTGCAGTATAACTAGCAGGAGCTTCCACTTGGCTTTGATTATCAGAAGGAAGGACAATGGGTGTGATTGCATGAAAAGAATCGAGATATCCAGTGGCACAAGATGAAGTTGTGCTCTCTGACACAGGGTAGTAAGTATAGCTTGACTGTTGTACTTCTGAGGTGTTTGGATAAATGGTAGTTTCCAATGTATCCTCCATTTGCATCTGCATGCATTGCTGTAAGAAACAAATGCATAAAAACAATTAATGCTCTGAATTGTATGTCATATGCTATATTTCACCCTATTACCTTGTAAAAAGCTTTTGTAGCTAAGAGCGTGTCTGATCACTGACACACAACTGGGGGAAACCAGTGGTGCATTTACATTTTTCCAATATTGACAAACTACATTTGAAATGCTATATTGTTATATTTTGTTTTACTTCCCAGCAGAATGGATAACTGGCAAAGCAATATCTATCGATGTATTTTCTGGAGGTGAAATATTCAGATGAAGTAAAGGAACTTGTCTGGTTAGATATAACACTCCCAAGTTATAGGTCATAAATTGGATTAGTTTAGCACTGCCAACAATTTCGCACACCAGATTCATATGGGGTAATGTGGGGAAGGTCTTCTATGAGGAGGGCCTGCTACAACTCTGTGCTGTCCCAAAGTGGCAGTTTATTTGCAAGTTCCCCATCACAGTACTATCAAGCCTGTCACTGCTTAGCTTGTTAATTTACACACATATAAACAAGATTAGCAGTAGCCAGGAAACTTAATTGAATCCCACTTTGAAACGACTTTTGTCCTGAAACCTGGGCTACAGCCATTTGTGCATTCTTTGGGTATTTGTACAAACCATGACTCCATTGAGGCAGTAGAATCCATGTATTATACCTGCAGCTCTGGGAGAGACAAAAGCTCCATCCAAGCCTGCTCTAAATCTATAGACGCCCTGTGTGGTGGCAGTTGGGCAGGGGAAGGTGTGGTGGGCAGCAGAGATGGTGGTTCTGTGGTCATCACACCAGTGCCAGATGAAATGTCAGAAGTACACATGCTCACAGAGGTATTCTGTAAGTAAAACATTACATTAGTATACCATGTTATATTTATATATATATATCGCATACATATTCGTCATACGTTACCTCAGTGTCTTCGGCAGGAAATGTATCTGCTAGTAGCTGCAGGCATTCATCAAATGAAATGGCATCGTTATTTTCGTCACTGAAGGAGAGATTCTGTAATGACAGTACAGAGCTAAGTTATTGTAAACACAGGTAAAGAGCAGGAGAGTCCAAATGCACACTATTTATGCCAATGCAAAACTACCAACCCACCTGTGTGTGTCTAATGGCCCAGGCTGGGCCGGTTACCTAGCTACAGCTGCCTGGGCCTATCAGGGGTAATGGGAGTGGTCCACAGTCTTGACATGAGTAATGATGCTGTTGTGCATGTACCTGTGTAGCCTCTAGAGGTGTGCCTGCTGATGGGAGCGAGGTGACAGCCCCCAGGCGGGGTATGTACTCTCCGGTCTCTTCGTCCAGCTGGAGCTGTGCCAGCACGGCCTTCTCCTGCTCTTGAAGAAGATGCTTCCTTTTTTGCTCCTCCAGATCACGCTGCCTCTGAAGCTCGTACTCTTTTTGTCGATGGTTGTAGTCAAACACCTCGCGCCTTGCGCCTAGATCTATGTCCTGTTTCCACAGGATGTCGATCAGGTCCATGTCCTGTGAAGAATACGAACAGTCAGCCCCTGTGAAGCATGAGGACTGCCACACCCCAGCCATCGTATCAGTGCTCTGACAAGACCAGCAATAACACCAAGTGGAACGCAGGGCATGAATAATAAATATACATCTTTTATTCTGCCACAAACCAACACCAGTCTGTCACCTTACTCTTATTTCAGTCACCCATCTAATGAAGGCAAGGTGTGACTTTCCTCTTTTGCTTCCAAAGCCCAGCTGCTCTTACATCCATGGTTATCCGGTGAAACTTAAGGACTGTTGCCATATTGATTAACAATGCAAAACGGAAACAAGCATTGAAATTTTACAGCAAGCTTGAGCCCATGAAGTGTTTTTGGTAGTGAATCAATAAAGAAACATGTTGAATCCAAGTTAATGTCAAGATATACTCATTTGGTCCCTGAAGAAGTTTATTCTCTACATTTGACCAGATGTTGATGCTCAGTTTGGTCAGGACCTAAGCTAGACTATTGTGTGTGAAGGAAACCCGCACAAAAGGATCAAACCCATAACCCTGTTGCTGTGAGGAAGGAGTGCTAGACACTTATGACCCTTATCCTAAGAATGTGTACAATGGATCACAATAAGTACATTGTTTTTTTATGGATTTGCATTTTCCATTTTAGTGAGGAAACTGCTTTCATAAGGGGATGAAATGTTGCATTGACTGGAGCCTTAAAGTAGAGCTTGCACTGAAATATTTCAGAGCATATGACCCATTTGTTTCTGACTCCATTAGTTCTGTTTATAACAAATCATTCTCATGACGTTGCCTTAAGGAAGCGGAGAGGAAACTGCGCTTGGAAATCTGCAGAACTAAATTAAATAGACCGGCCTAAAGTTACTAGGTATTGAAGAAGATGGCATAGTCTGGGATCGCGTCTTACATTCAGACAGAAGACATGTTTTATTGTCGATGGTAGACACAGCACGAACAAAGCACACGATCACAGATACAATAGAATGCAAGTGTATTATACAGAGCGGAGGCATGGAGACCTCCAATCAGCAGCTTCCACGGTGTGCTTGTAGCTTGGCCTTCAGATAGACAAAACAAGGGAAAAGTACTGGCTTCTGCACATTGATAGAATGTGCACTTTTGTTGCTTTTAAGCAACAAAAGTTGCTTAAAAGTGTTATGAAATCTCACAGTATCTCCAGGAATGTCCGTTTACTTGTCAGCATAATATTACCGCAACAGAAATAAAAACCACGGAGCCATTGTACCTCACCATTGCATCAGCTGAGGTTGCTGGAGAATTACATGTTACAGAAGCTGTCTCCTAACCTCTCTTACCCACTGAAAGTTGTACACTCAGGCAGACATTAAACCTACTGTGGGAATGAGGAAGTATCCTTAAAATGTCTGAGCACATATCTTGAGGTCATCTATTTCAAAACATGAAAACCAAACACTAAAGGTGCTGGTCACACCTCAGACGCCTATCAGGCAAGTCATACAGGTCCTTTAGAAAAACACAACCACTGCAATGACCGAGAAGGAGTTAGTAGTTTATCCCTTCCTTCAATGTCACTGAATTATTGGTATTATTATGTTTGTCCCGATCTTATATTAGTCTACATAGTTTAGTCTATTCCAACTTGGCACATTGAGGAAAAACATGAGTGTAAAGTAACAATAGACCTGTTTGGCACCAGCACAGGGTTGACAAATTACCCAAATGCTTTTATCTCTGGATTGTATACAATATCAGCTTATTTATTGCAATAAAATCACCCATGTGGAGTTTACAATCTAGTAGAGCAGGCATGAGGGCAAAGTGTGTGTACTTTTGTCTTGGAGTTGTTCATTTACCACTGAAGTTGAGCACAAGAGGGCCTCAGAGGGCTCTGGCCATCCACCCTTGACCACAGATGATGAAACCCAGCTGCAAAACGTCCTAAAACACTGATCGCTCTGTTGTGGACCACCAGCGTCCCCTCAATACGTTAAGGGAAGATCAACCGAACGCGCATTACCCTTGCTTTATATCAACACTAATTTCCTGGACTGTCCCAAAGAACATGTGTTGACTTGTTCCTACATGGTTATACAACACAAGCAGACAAACACACATGAGAACAACTACAAATGTCATCAAAAGTCTATGGCAAGCAAACGGTAACAAAGTTGAAGTGGTTTGTGGTAGATAGAGATCACATGCCTGGAAAGGGGAGGGGTGAAATCAGCTGTTACGAGAAAGATCTATGCGTAGTAGGCAAAACAGAATAAAATACAAATAAATAAATTAAAAGACATAGCAGATGAACTTGTGTATAAAACTATTGTATTGGCTCAATCTAGAGGCTAAGGAAAGTTGCCAATATTATGTTACCCAAAATGTTCTAATACACCAGCGCTTATCTCATTAACCAGACACGCAACCAGTTGTCGCACATGGGAAAAAAAAACACATGATGTATGTGTGTCTCCTCGTCTGTCTGGTCTGTGTCAGGTGATCTGGCCTTCACTTCAGTCCTACCTGTTGAGTCTGATGCGGCAGCTCCGTGTCCATCATTGTGGAGTCCCGGCAAAGCGAAACAACCGCTTTAAGGCCAATGTTACAATCCCGGTATAAAAGCACAAACAATCCAACACAGTGCCAGTCCTTCTGAGGCTGAGTTGAGACAAATATTACTGCTTCCTCTAATCTGATGATGATCGTGACGGAAACGCGAGCTCCTCCTCAGCGGAACGCCCCTCCGCACTGACCAATAAGAACAGCGCTTTGGGATCTGGAAAAGAAAAGGCTTCACGTCGTTTCCCATGTAATATTATTATCGGTCAATGATTATGATAACTAGACTATATACTTGTTTTGCCTAAATTTGCTGAAATACGCAGTAAAACGTATATTCTGTGTTTAATGTGTTGTATAGTGCCCCCTCCTGGTTAGTTTGTGAAAGTGAATACTACAAACGATAAATAACTAATCCACGTTGTTGTTTACCAGTAACCATAGAAATACTTATTCATTTAAAGGGTAGAACTTGTAGGGTCATCAGAAAGTGACATGGCAGAGGGAGAAGTGTGTAGATGTATGTAGTTAATTATGACAATTTTGTTTGATCAATTTTTCACAAAAAAGTGTCTTGAATTTCCTGGAGAAAAGTGCAACAAAATGTAAGATTGTCATGTGTTTGCAAAGGGGACCACGGTGACCTGCAGCCCTCTTTGCCACCACGCGATGGAAATGACAGTAAAGCCCCTTTCCCTCCGAAAGCGCGCTCCTGAGACGCGTTCACGTTTGGCAGCTCCACGTCGACATTCTTCCAGCTGCGTGTAGTGAAGTGCACAGGACTGCACAGGACTGGGGGAAGGACGCACAAAAGCTGCCGCAGCCAACACGAATAGAGCCCTGCATGGACCAACGCAGATAAAATGCACTGACAATCCAGCCACGGTGCGCTATGTACGGGTTGGCTTTGCTGTATATTGTACTCAACTGTGGCATTTCTCCCTCCAGTCTGACTACAGCTGGTCCCCTGCGCCAGGCTGCATTACCTCAGGTACAGTATGACATAACTTTTTGCAACATAATACACAATTTTACTAAAGAAACAACAAAGTAAAGACATTGTTTCTAATAATTCCCATTTGTGGGGTCAGTTAGGTGTTGTCATGTTTAATCTTAAAACTCTTGCTACAACTTAACTGTTGCTTCTATGAGTATTTTCAGTATTCAGAGCCATGTTGGGAAAGCTCTAAGCTGAACAGGCAGGCCCAAAACTAAAGCCTAACATAATTTTCAATCAAAAGGTCTATGATCAAAAGTGTACCACTGACATCCCAATGGAATAAAGGGGTTACATTGTGGGCTGCACACTGACTTCATAATACCAATGTCACATTATAAGATATGAATTATAATTCAATACATAACAATATGTAAGATGACTCCATCTGGCCAAACTTAACTGCTTGTCACCAGGGTGGAGGGCCCACTTCCACTCTTTTGCAGGTTGTGGCTGGTTTTTTCAATGATATATGTCAAAAAATGTCAACCGGTTGAGTTGGAAGTTTCAAGTCCACAGGGCTCAAACGGGAGGTCTCTTATTAGGTTTGCATTGGGATCCATTATTTGTGTACCTTTTGTGTTTTTCAGAATAGAAGAGCCCTTGGGAGGTGGCTGATATCTCACAGACCTGTGAGGAGACAATGTGGCTTTCCAAATGAAGTTCTGTGATACACTTAGACTCTATTTGTTTGTAGTCAGTGCATTACAGAACTTTGTTTTGGGAGCCAGAATCTTTGGAAATCAAATGTGACTGTTTTTATATGTGGCTTCTGTCAAATAAAGATTTTTACTTTTGAGATATTTATTTGTCTCTGCTAATGTGCACTATTTTGCAGGATGCATGATATAAACTGTTTTAACACAGAATGGAAATTGGTCTTGTAAACACATTTTCTTCAAGCACATTTACCTTATTGAAAATATAGCATGATCAAAAATATATGTTTTTTAATGTGTGTATGTTAAATTCATTAGATCATGAAATACATTGAAGATAGAATAAATATCTATTTAATGTCGTCATTAGCTGGCTACATCGATCATGCAGAGTGATACATTTCTATTTTGTTATCTTTATCCACGGTGGAGAAATACATTTTTTCTGATTAATGCATACACATAAATGAAAGGAAAAAAAATAGTGAACGTTTGTTTTGGTGCAAATAAACGTAGTTCCCGTGAAGGCGTCGCAGTCTGGCCCCTCTGGCTCCTCTGGAGGCCCCTCCTCCTCACAAACACGGAAGCAGCATGGCGGCGGCCGACAGGCAGAGAGCTGCACGGCAAAGACTCCAAATCATCACGGGCCATTTACAGAGACCCACGGAAGACCAACTCATCACAGCTGCAGAATGCAAAGCACCGGAGACCAAGGCACAGGAGCCCGGCGAGCAGCGGACCGTCCCGAGGAGGAGGTAACTCCAGGAGCATCATCTGTCATTTAGCTTGATCCTGGTCCTCTCAGTCTATGGTCCTCACCCACTCTCTCTGAACATGAGCGGGGTTAAAGCAGCTGAAACACCGCTGCTGCGGGGACGTATGGGGTCACGGTTCATGGAATAATGTAATTCTCCTGTGGTATGAGACCCTGCATCCGCCTGGTTCTTCTCCTCCAGTAAGGGTGCGGTACATGACGTTGGCAGCGCAGACTTTAAGTTGTTTTGTAAACACATTTTGGAGAGTTTGATAAAGTCTTTTAAACTTTAGTTGTATGTTTTGTTGTCCCTCATGCGTGCGTAGTATTTAATGTAATTATTGTGAATAGTCCTGGGCTATCGTATTGACATTCTTACCAGCTAACACTAAAGGTTTCTTTCGAGGAGAACAATGACTTATGTTGATAAAAGGAATTCCTATGTTAACAGTTGAAGAATGTAATTCTGAAATCCAGAAAGTCAAACAGTCAGTGAAAGTCTTCCTCCTCTGTTGAGCTGATTGGCTAAGACAAGTGGTGGCCTGACTTTCAGCAGTTCAGAATCAAAGTGTGCTGACATCTAGTGTTTGTCTCAGGAACATGCTCTCAGACGTCCATGACCTTAACTCTACACTCTCATTATCGAGGCCTTGTGACATGTTTTCAGACGCTGAGGTCTCAGTGCCATTGCCTGACAAATGCCAACCTAATCAGTAATAATGCCAGTCAGTGTAACGTACACGGAAGTGGCTAGATGGCATTTGCTCGGCTTTCCCTTCCAAGTTTCATCTGGTTTGTGTTATCCTTTCATTTCTGAGTTTTCAGGTTTTGTGAGTTTGCTTTTCTTCTAAATGGATATTTACAAAATGGGTAGTATCACTATTGTAGTTTTCTAAAGAGAGTTCTATAGGTTTAAGAAATAACAATTAGTCTATTAAATAGCAAAATATCTTTTATGTTCCAAATAAGTGTAGAAAGAGTTTTGTGTATTCAATTTTTCTTTTTACATTTATTGGAAAAGCAAACCTCACATTTGAATGCATTAGAAGCCATTTATAGTGCACAAAACAGAGGACCAATACACAGACAATGAATAATGACGTGAAGAATGCTTTGTCATTATATTCATATTTTTTAAATGCTTTGAAAATAAGTTGGTTGACTTAAACATTTATGTCTAAACTAGGGATGCACCAGTTCGTTTTCATGTTTGGTATCAATGTCACTGATTTAATGAACAAATACTTTTCCCTATAATGACTTGAGCCAAAAGCTGACCCTATTACAAAATGGGTCTCATTGTGTTATTTAGCAGGCATTTTATTCAGAAGTCACTAAAGATCAGTAAATCGTCTCATACTGGATCTTCTTTACCGATATCATAGAACCGAGATCCGATCCACAAATTGACCAATATTGTTTTGTGCATCAAGAGTGAAGAATAATCGATCATGGCCTGTTTCAGATGAAGGGTGTGTTAAGTTTATATATTCAGAAAGCATGTATATTTAAAAAAAACAAATATAATAATCAATTTGAATTTCTGTTGTTTGTGTCAGAGTTTGACCTGTATGAAAAGATGAGAACAAATGAGACTTTAAATGTGATACAGGAGAAATATTTCTAAAACTTCTTTGCAGAATAGGATGGGGATAGATTTCATAAATGTTTTGTGCTCAGCTTAAATGTGGTATAATGTTACACGGAGGAGGGTTAGGCTTTGGCTTCTGACTTTCAGACTTTGTTGTTTAGTTTCTTGAATATTTTTATTTTTTTTAGATTTCCAATTCGATACCAATTAATCAGGAAAACACTTGAGCTGATGAAGCTTCAGACTTTATTCGGCTTGAAACACATGTATTTAGAAATATTGTGTAATCCCTTAAAGTAGGTTAATTCTATGTAGTATCATCCACACCTACTTGTCACAAGGCTGATGTTTAACTTATTGTTTGATCATGATGACTGTCGGCCAAATGTGTTTATTATGGCAATGAAAGTGCTTCATTTACATCAGGATTACACATTATATTGTTAGTGTTACTATAAAATGCTTGTGCTTTGCGTTTACAATTCAAACACTGCCGTTGGGTGATTTCCTGTGTGTCTATCTTTTGACAGGCAGGACGTTATGAAATGGAATGGTTGGGGTTATAGTGACACCAAATTTATCTACAACAAGAAAGGGCAAGCAGAATTCACTGGAAAAAGGTAACTTAACACATTTATTTTTCATTTCCTAAAAGCATTTTCAAGTATCTATTTCAATTTCATCACATTGTTGGTCGCCCAATGCTTGTGGTATTATGTCATCATCATCATTTTTATAATATTTTTATTAATTGAGAAATAGCAGCATGAAGTTCACCTAACTTGTCCAGCCAGACGCCTTCCTTTCTGTTTAAAGAAAAAACATTTTTCTTTAAACAGAAAGAACCATTTGTCGTCGGCTGGCTGTCAGTATTTCACCCATTTTCAGAGCAGACGCCTGCAGTTGTAGTTATGTGCTCCTATACTGACACCTTGTGGTTAGTATCATAATTACAATTGTGTGATACATAAGTGGTGTTTTATCTTCCAAACTGCACATTGCTTGTCCCAGACTTTCGTATTTTAAGTAGCATTCTGTTTTAGATACCCCAGATGTGCTTTTCACCAGTATAAAGAATTGATCAGCTGTCAGAACTGATTTTTCTAACATCTGCCCAAGACTAGCTGTTTTATTGTCATATCTAGAAGTGGCCTTCAGACAGTGATAGTGAGCTTTGAAATGTATTTTTCCCACATTCTTTCTATGTAAAACCCGCCACTATCTGCAAAGCTTCACAGCTACCTGAGAATCTCAGCTGCTGTCTTTTCCACTGCGTTCATGGTGTTTTGGACAAAGACACTGCACACAGCTCTGCTCAGGCCTGCTCTGTGCCAGGAGCTCCCGAGTCACAATGACTGTATTGTTAAAGGTGCTTGTGCTCGTTCTGCTAAAAATGGGAACTGAAATCTCATTTAAACGTGCATTAGTATTAGGATAGTTTCCCCCTCATTCTTATATGTGAGTTTATGTTAAAGCTAGAACCTTCACAATTCACTCAAAGGGCTGCTGCGCTTGGGGTGAAAATCAGTTGACAGAGACATTTTACATTTAAAACCAACTGTATAGATCATTGAAGATAGAAACCGAAGACTCATTCATCATGGTTTCTAAATAAAAAATCATCTAAATGTAATATTTTTGATATTCATGCCAAATGTTTAAAGTTTAATTACAATGCTTATTGAGCATCAGTAAAATACTTTTGATTATCTCATCATGGAATGATTGTTTGTGTCATGTTGTGATTGTGTAATAAAATATTTTGGTTGGAGGTTTATACCATAATACTCTTTCAGCTTAAAGCCTCTCGGAAGTATGGATAGACTTAGATAGCTATAGATCTAGATATATCATTTACAAATTTGACTTGGCGGTAAAAATGACTTGATGGTCTTGAATCAATAATGATCATTAACATTTAAATGGATTATGTTCAAATATGTTTTCCTTCAGACTGGGACAGACTTTAAAGCATTTTCAGATAAACTCAATAATGTTTGCACGTTTCCAGGTATAGACTAAGCGGTATGATCATTCCTGGGCTCAAAGACTGGATGGAAGGCACATTTGGAGCAAGTCTGCAGCACAAAACCCCGGCAACAGTAAGAATTGTCTCTCACAGACACATGCCTTAACTTGTGGGGAGCCAAATTTCTATTATCACTTATGTTTTTGCAGCCTTTACTCAATAGCTCAGCTCTACAACCTCCAACTATGAATGAGGCCTTTGCGGAGGACTTAAAAGCGACACCTATTCCATTCTCTGTGGAAGCAGAGGACCGAGTGTTCCGTGCTCATGGTAAGAAATGTCTCAAATACCATAGTTTTTATACTCTTCTGCTTTCGTCTGCTCATGTGCACATTATCTTACAGGTCATTGCTTACATGAGATCTTTGCGCTGCGAGAAGGAAAGATTGGTCGTGTCCCTGATATGGTAGTGTGGCCAAGTAAGTCTGGAAACTGAAGAAAATCAGCTTTTGATGGGTCTGTTTCAATCTGGCCAGATAGTAAAGCCGAACATCTTCGTCTGTGATTTAAAGGGTTAATCTCAGCAGAAGCACTGATATTAATATGTATGAGGTTTAATGGTGTCTGTGGATGGATGGTTTAAACGCCAGTCGGGTTTTGACTAGTGCAGTTATGAATTATAGTTTTGAGATTGGTTTCAGTTGTTATTTCTTGCCCACATTTTTATTGAAAATCCTGTTTCATCAACCTTGAAGAAAGCAACATTAATACACTATCACAACTAGTAAGGCAAGGTGAATTTATTTGTATTGCACAATTTATACCAAACTGCTATGAAAAACATGAAACGTCAAGATCTAGTTAAACCCTCTCAGATCACAGTACATTCATAAAAGACATCCTTATCTGTGATTCTGATTAATTTCTCTTGGCTGAAGTAGTGAGACATATCTCAAAAGCAGTGGGGGGCATTCAAGCCTCTATGTAGGAGGTGTCCTACATACAGGTGACTTGTTCACCGATCCTCAGTAAATGGATGAGACTCAAGACTAGCTAAAACAAATTTGTATCGATCCCGTTCATCCCACTCTTGTGCTTGCCTTTAAAATGCTTAAAGCACTGAAAAGATAGAGATGCACACTATTTCTATTGTGTATTAGTTCTTGTTAATATGTTTGTATAATATGTATAACCTGCTTGCCTTGTGTCTGTTGCAGGTTGCCACAATGACGTTGTCAAAATTGTAGAGCTGGCTTGTAAACATAATATATGTTTGATACCATTTGGAGGTAAGTCACGTTACCCTAAATATCTAAAGCATGGGTGTCAAAGTTAAGCCCCGGGGGCCAGATCCGGCTCGCGAATCAATTATCTTGGCCCCTGGCATGATATTTGATTAGTATTAGAGAAAGAAAATATTGGATTATTCATTTAATCATAAATAAAATATGGTACACTGTGTTAGGTCTTGATTCAATATGTTATATGCAATAATTTTAATATGTTTTGGTAAACATTGAACCAGTCCGGCCCTCGGCTTGTTGCAAATTTTTTTTTGGCCCTCTGATGTATTTGACTTTGTCATCCCTGATCTAAAGCAATGGGGACATGCTGTGGGTCTGCCCATTCAAATCAGTGACCTGTGTTCATTAGGGCATGCTCGCATGTCTTACAGAGTAGGTGGCAATGGTTCTACTTTCAAAGGACCAGAGTAATACATGAGCGTTCTGACCAATCAGAGCCAACTGTGGACCTCTGAGCCCGCTCACGGTGAGGGCCACGTGAGCATTCTGACCAATCTCTGCATGTTTGCAGAGTTTGTTGCACAGAAGTGTGAACATATAGAAAATCTATGAATTTCAAAATGAAAAAGTTCAGAATGAGATCCCCGGGCCGATGGGAGTGGACCCGGAATAAGAATTAGCCTACCTCTCAAACGTCTTTACAGGATGGTCCAAAAGTTGGCTCTTGGCCCAAAGCTCCGTTCCACATGTGTGTCAATGCTGAGGGGAGTGAATTTTTTTGGACCAGTCTAGTTTACTCGCTGTGAATTTTTCAAGGCACTCGTTTAAATGAATGCGGCCATTTTGAATCACTCCATGAAAGCCCAATTTTTGGCCCATTAGTTAGAACGGCGGAGATAGGTGAGACTACGTCCGTTAATATAAACAGTCCATGGTTTACGCTAGCAATAAACAATCCAAATATAAAACATGCATGGGACGTCCTCTTGCCGTATTACTCGTATAGCTGAATATTCTACTGCAAAGCCTTTACTCAACCGTACACCTCTTGTCTTTGCTAGGAGGGACAAGCGTTTCCAGTGCTCTAGAGTGCCCCTCAGAGGAAACTCGCTCCATTGTGTCCTTGGACACTTCTCAGATGGTAAGTAATGGCAGTGATATGATTAAAAACTAATAGTGGTATTTTCATTGGTGAGTGCTTTTATTAAAAGAAAGAAAATACTGCACAAAATGAATGACTTACATGTATGCTTGTTTCTTGATAGTAAGTGATAGGTACGCAATGTACCCGGCGCTTTTACATTTGTGAGTTCTAATAAAATGGTGAATTTTTGTGCTTGGGCCTTTGATGGTGGTGCACACAGAAGAGATTTATCAGGCGCTGTCCTGCTGCTCATATGGACTGTGGAACCTGCACACCAGTGGTCACTGTTCTGTGTCAGGGGTCAGGGGTCCGGTAACTCCAGAGGAAGCACATGAAAGGAGCTGGGCATAAACTTTATTACCTCTTGAAAATAATGGATGGAAGGTGTAAAATGACCTCCTGTGTAAAGGCCCTTACCCCATTTCCTCGTACCTGTAGTGGTATTATCTTCTCCCTCCTTTAGAGCGATCTGTCCTAATCTGATGCCTTTGATCAACATTGCATTTTGTTACAGTTAAATATTGTTTTGGGTTAGGGTTAAAAAATATTTCCTGGCTGTGGCAACCATGGTAACTGTCAAGTCAGATTTTGCAAGTGTCTCTAATTCTTGGGGAAATCCACATGAAACAAAAGCTTTCACAAAATTTAACTTCTTCTTTGTCTGTAATTATGAACTACTTATTTTTTCATGAAGTGTGTAGAAGTGATGACAATAATTAAATAACATATGCCTTTGGCATGTACAAAGGACTTTCAGACTTTAATGACTAGAATGATCTGGGATTTATTTTTTCCCAAAATGTTTTTCGCATAATGTTATTTTTCCCCATAGAGTTGTATTGGCACCTAGAATTCAAGTTTTTTTGTTAACAATGTATATAAAATGTTCTTATCTCTTAGAATCGCATCCTGTGGGTCGATGAGAAAAACCTTACCGCCCATGTCGAAGCTGGCATTGTAGGTCAGGATTTGGAAAGACTGGTAAGCACTTGTATACAATTTTAATCCACTAAAGAAGCTTATATTTTATCCTTTTTGACACAAACCCTTACAGCTATACGTGCCCTTGGCCTTGTATGTGAGTTTTGAGTTTGGGGCAGCGTGGTGGAGATTAGGGACCTAAGCTTCAGTCATGAGCAGATGGCACCATCACGCTAATTCAGAAAAATAGAGAAGGAGCAGGTCTGTGGTGTAGAGAAAGCGTGAGTTGCATTCAAATTATCCCACCTCTGCATCCATTCCACTGCTTTTATGGAGCAGATGGATCTGAATTCCAAAGTACTTGGAGTGATGTCATAAAACACACTCTCGCATTACCTCCTGGTGAGATGAATGCCCCAGGACATTATATTACCCTGACTTCAGAAGCCTGCATATCTCCTTAAAGTGTCCATCTCATAATATGATTGCATTCAAGTAACCCAGATGTGTAGTAGATAATGAGCGCCGTTTGGAAGCTTAATTTTACATATGCAATTGCAGCTTCATGTTCAAACACACAATCTGTATGACTTGTGAAAACATGTTCTGTAAAGCTGGTGTATTTTTGACTGAGATTGTGAGCTGCTATAAACCCAGAGTTGGAGTTTCGAAACCCTGCATGGAGCACAGTTACCACCATTATTTTACCCTCTTGCTTGTTATTAAAACATTCTTGTGGATTTGAATCATTCCTATCTCAGCAATTATGGCTTTTACTGATTCCAAGTTGTGTGTTTCCACAGCTTAATGAGAGCGGCTACTGCACAGGGCACGAGCCTGACTCTATGGAGTTTAGTTCCTTAGGAGGTTGGGTGGCGACCAGAGCATCCGGCATGAAGAAGAACATATACGGCAATATTGAAGATCTGGTAAAAACATGAACTCTTGAAACGTGCATTTATGGATTTTAGACAAAGATAACTCAAAGTGGCTCCACAATACAAATTTAGCTTAAGAAATGCTACCATAAAACTAGTTGTAATATTGATTTGTTGTAATTATTCTTTTTGTTCAGTTTCGTATTATTCACTAATTATAAATCAAATACCAAACACCAACACACAAGACAGAACGGTACAATTTACAGTGGCAACAAAAACTGACATACAATACAAAAGCAAGATCATATGTGAGAGTGTGGTGTTTGCATTAGTGTCTCTGTATTGTGATTAATACTGGCTCCAAATGATAAAATAAACAATTGAAGAGAAAGAAAATATTTTGAGAAAAAACGCACAAAAGAAGTGATTAAATGGCACTGATACCTGATGGATTTTAGAAGTTTAATTTGTTTCAGTTCTGTCCCCTATACCCCCAGAACCTCTCTGCCCCTATGCCTTATACCCATTTTATCGCTTTCATATGTCTTTAAGGTGCATTAAAAACTGACAGATTAATGTCTAATTCTGTGTAGGTGGTCCATGTAAAGATGGTGACCCCGCGAGGTGTGATAGAGAAGAGCTGTCAGGGCCCCAGAATGTCCACCGGCCCAGATGTCCACCACTTCATAATGGGCTCCGAAGGTTTGTGGACTCGTGTGTGACTTGACTAATGCGGCTGCACATGTTCTGTTGCTTGATGTCGTCTGTAGTGTTTGTATCTGATAACTAGTAACACCTGATGTGTTCTCATAGGCTGGTACATATTAACTAGACGTGGTAAAAATGCTTTTTGTTCAGCGCCAGCAAATGTCCTCCCTATCCCATTCCGATGCCCTGTCCTTGGGAGTGCCCATGGAGGATACTGCCATATGCCTGGTCCCCCACAACATAATGAGCATATTGAGACTCTTGGCATCTCTGTTTGAAACAGCTGTGCACACAAACTTTTTATTCGCCCTACAAAGCTCAACAATCTGCTCCCAGGCCATCTTTGGGCAGTCGCAGAAATATCAATTTATTCACATTACTCTAAATCTGAGTGACTTAAACGGGCAAAATGGCGGTTTGCTATCTATTCGTTTTTAGGGTAAATGAAAACTTTTAGACTGTACATAGATCCGATACTAGGGTCATGCAGCGTTTCAGAAACAAATGGCCTACTTTTCACAAATTCCAAGACATTGAAAAGAAAAAATCCTTACGAGATCAGCACTCATTTACCATGTAGACTAGGGCTTACTTTAAAACTAACATTTGTTTAATTTACTTTTTCCTCTAATGGCATTAATTTGAGTTTTGCTTTATTAGCACCCAGATTTTTTTTGTTTTTGCTTCAAAAGTTCTCCACATATTTCGTAATATTACTGATTTCTCGATTCCCATTCGTTGTTTGTAATCTTGATCTTCATAACCCCGCCTCCTCAAACTAAAGGAGGAGGGGTGTTATAGAAGGAGAGAGAGAGGGCGAGGTCTCCTCCCTCCTTTTAGCTCCTCCTCTGCTTTCAGTGGGGAGGAGTGACCCTGTCAATCTTGTGTGTTTTCGGCCACTAGGCGGCAGCATGTGGTGTTTGTCCTGAGTTTTTGCATCATAAGCTTAAATCAGAAAGTTTTCACATTTTCATAATAGTGGCATAGGTACAATTCTGCAGTTTGATCTGAGGGCAGACAGTCCAGACCACTGATCTGTACTTGTTAGCTGATGAACAATATCCACATTGTGTTGGTAGAAAAAACTGTCAGAGAGTGAAATGTGAGACACAGGTCAAATCTAACCCCAGGGACATGTAACAAAGTATCGTAAAAACAAACAAAAAACTTGTAAAACAAACGATTCCTGTTCATTCTCCTTCAGGCTCATGTGTCCCATTTTCCACAGGAACTCTGGGTGTGGTGACTGAAGTCACTCTGAAGATCCGGCCCGTGCCAGAGTACCAGAAATATGGATCCGTTGTATTTCCAAACTTTGAGCAAGGTGTTGCCTGTCTACGAGAAGTGGCCAGACAGGTTTGAAGTCTTATTTGTGCCATCTACTGCTTCCTCAATCCAGTCCAATCCACTATGAATATAGCAAGTTTTATAAAACAAGTGCTGCACAGAGACGAGAGTAACTACACTGACATGTCTGCCAGCTTCATATATTTATTTTTAAATATCTTTTTTATTTAAATTGTTAACAGAAAAAAATACTACACTCTATATTATTACATACTAGATTATTACATAATATTATGTATTTTAACATTTCCATGAGACTGGTGTACAGAATATGGGCACAATTATGAATTATATTAACACAAAATCTCTTTTTTGTGCAGAGATGTGCTCCAGCGTCAATACGACTTATGGATAATGAACAATTTAAATTTGGTGAGTTTCCTGTCACAAAACAGTACTATCAAACGATACTGTCATACATAAAGGGCAGCCGATCAAGCCTTGTGTTGTATAAATGCTCAAAATAACCTTGCATTTCGTAATGACATTTTAGGTTATTGTTGATCTAAAACAAAATTCAATGTAGCCATACAAACTGTCGTCATATAAAGACAAAAAGATTATTACCATTTCCTGATCAGATAATAATATTGGCATCTTTCCAGTGTCCGCAAGTCAGTCAATCAATGAAGTAACACATTTGTAGAAAAGATCCAGGCACTGACGTCCCCTGCAAGCAACCAGCTCCAGATCAAACCATAGATTCCTAACGTGGCTAAAGGTCATGTGGCTAAAGCTAATGCTGTGGCTACTCAAACCACACAACAGCTTAAACACAGACGAAGAGGCTCTAAAACTAATACATTTGTGTGGTTCTTTTAAATGCATGTTTTTGAGTGTCAACATAGTGAGTATTAATATAGTGTTTACGATTTTGTGTTGAAAATGGCAGTAAAGTGATGTACCTCTGAAACCTAGACATAATTTGAGAAATGTGACAAATGACTTTAGCCAAAATATAACAATTGTTTACACAGTTTTATAATGATTGGGAGCATCTGGTTTGGCCAAAGATTTCCGTAAAGTTCGCCTGTCTCTGTGGACCTCATTATCTCTCCCATATTTCAGTTTTTGCGAGTAGGCACTTTGTGGCATTAAGTAGGGAAGATGAAGTGGCATGGTTTTCCACTAATAACTGAAACCCTGGCTCTCCAACACCTTCACGGCCCTATTAGAGGAATGTTCCGTCATTCCAATCACAGGAGCTGCTGCAAACAGAAACTTGATGTGCACAAGATGAAACATTCTCAAAAGAAAATGTATAAAATGAAATAATGCAAAATGTAGGTTTTCTTCCCCAGTCATGGTTGAGTATTCAATTGTTGCCTCTTATAGCAGCATAGACCATAACAGCCAATAACATTCTGGAATGAAAACTATTAGGATACTAAGTGACAAAGAGACATTAGCATTGGGGGGACAAATGAAGTGTTAAGCTCAGTAAGATCGCCGTGACTACCCCGCTGTGATAGATTGTCGTCCCATTGGCCCAAGCGCCTCATTTTCACTTGTCCACAGGCACTTTAGTGTCCGATCAGGGATAAATCAAAAATTGTGGCTGAGGAAGACTGATTCCAGTATGTCACACACACTTCCCTTCGGAAACCCTCTGATTTATGGCCGGTGTCACTGACTGTCACTGGTAGATGTTAAAGTTAGTTAAATAATAGTTTATTTTGTTCCCCTCTTTAGTTAAGAGTTAGAGGTGTATTAAATAATCTTTTCCAGGACGATTTCAGCCTAATTACTCAATTCCAAAAGTCAATTGTGTCTTACTATTTCCCTTGACTAATGTTTTAACAGGTCATGCACTGAAACCCCAAGTATCTTCCATTTTCACATCATTTTTAGATGGCTTGAAAAAATTCTACATCACAAAGGTAAGCGGCTTTCAATCCAGTATTGACAAGTCTGTGATGTAGCTAAATGACAAATGAATCTTTCTCTCAAACGTGCAGTTCAAAGGCTTTGACCCCGACCGCCTGTGTGTGGCCACCCTGTTGTTTGAGGGCAACCGTGAGAAGGTCTTGCAGCATGAAAAACAGGTTTACGACATTGCTGCAAAATTTGGGTATGTCTCGTGTCATTATTTTTTTAACTAATATTTTGTAGAGAAATGTTTATTGTGTCTTTTAATGTTTAAGGCTTAGAAGGTTCTTCTAATAAGACAAACGTGTAAGTGTAATTACCCAACATGTTTCGGCGGTAGACTTCCGCCTTCGTCTGACCCTCAGACTGTTAATTAAGCAGCGCTAGCTTCTTTACACTTTCGTCTAATTAGAAGAACTTTCTACGCCTTAAATAGTTTGTCACGCTTATTTGTCTGGTGCATGTGCAGTTTTCTTGTTTTTATTACTCAAGTGCTTAAAAACATTTAATGTTATCCTGTCCAAATCTTTTAGTCACAATAATAATGTAACATGTGTTAACCATAGAAACTATTGTTGCCTGTTCAAAAGTCCAGAGCTGATTTTCTGCTGCTGGCTAGGGCTTTTATGGCCTTCACTGTTACAAACACACTTTAAATATGAATGCCTCCCCTTGAATGGACCTGTGCCTGAGGTTTGAACCTCCCTCAAACGTTTTAGTTTGTACAGTTTGCTCCGACTTACTCCTTTCTCTTTGATGTTGCATCTGAAATTAAACATTTGCATATGGTTTCCATATGGGAATGACAATAATTGTTATTAAATCTTTTAAATGTCATTGTTCACAAACTTACACACAATAGAAAATAGTTGCTTTCTGCCTGAGTCCTAAAACCATTAACGTTGTTTTCTGCAGAGAACTGGACTTGTTTCAGATCAGATATTGTCACCTATCAGAATAAGTGTCAGTGATAGATTATTGTTGTGAGAAATGTTTTCCTGGAGTTAGGAAGCAAAAGGAAGGGTAAAAATCAATAAAGTGATTTTCTAATGAGCTTGCCCTGATTAGTTTGGGAGGTTGATGAAAATTTGATTATACACTACAGGTGATGGATGTGTGGCTGCCCTGTAGCGGCGAACCGAGCATAGCACCATTGATCCAATCATTGTGGGATTGACAGGCTCCTGGCAGTTGTTAAAACAAGCAGTGGTGGCGCCGACGAGGCTGAAAGAAAGTTCTGTTAAATATTAAGCCTGTTATCTTCTCACAGGGGCCTGGCAGCTGGGGAGGACAATGGGCAGAGGGGCTACATGCTGACCTTCGTCATCGCGTACCTTCGGGTGGGTCACTACACTCGCTTTTTGACAGACATTTGGGGAGTGTCCAATCCTGTCAAGCTCTTGCAGCAGAAATCCTTCTGCACAACACAAATGGTCACAGAGTGAGAGACGGAGCTTCTCTTTGAGGTGCTGTGGTCACAGTAAATGTCAGTCTGTCACTCAGGTGTCCACTTCACACACAGCGCTCAGTGGGAGCAACCCAAATCACAAAAGGCTGTTGAGTTTAGAATGTAGAGCATGACACTGGGTCCTCTGAAAAGCCCTGTCATCTTGTAGAGCAGAAGGATCTTCCCTAGTGGAGATCCTTGCAATTGATTTTTTTCAAGGAATAATGTGTTTGGGGGAAAAAAAACATCCATCTATTAAAAATGTTCAATCATGTTCATAATTGGCTACATTAAAAAAACAAACAGATTTTTATTTTGTTTCTTTAGGGAGCTTTCTGTGCATCAAATTCTATTGATTGACGGTCTCACAAACTCTTGTTGTTTTTTCAGGACTTGGGCATGGATTATTATGTAATTGGAGAGTCATTTGAAACCTCTGTGCCTTGGGACAGGTATGTAAATGGACCAGCTCTACAAATAGTTCTTTTCCATAATTCTCAGTAGTTTCCTTATCTGTGTCTTACACTCTTTTAGAAGTCATGTATATGTCGTCATTGATAGTCCACTGTCCCTTTTCCCTTCATACTTGTTCAATTTCCCAAGTGTTCTTGTATGACTTGTGTTGAACATACATGTAGCAGTCAGTAGAGCGTTTCTTGTGGCGTATCTCAGCTGATGGAGAGAGCAGAGATCAGCCACTGATGCAGGCGCCTGTGTCCGCCTCATTACCCTCCCCCCTCCTCCACACAACACACTCCACTGCACATGCTCAGCACTGGCGGCCATTTTCACTCCAGTAGGAACCTCACCCCCACATTGTGTTTTATGTTCATCTCTTGCTGCTGCTGTTTTCTCTCTCTATACTTCTGTTCCCATGACTTGCATGTAAGAGTCAGGGTTTCAGCATTTTCTCCAAATAAAATAAATGTATGTTTATTTTTCAGGGTTTTGGACATTTGCAGAAATGTAAAAGCCTGCATTGTTCGAGAGTGTAAAGACAAAGGAGTGCAGTTTCCTCCACTCTCCACTTGCAGGTATCTTGGTTAAGCGTTCAACTGTTATCTGATGCAGTCTCAGAAACAAATCATGTCCTGAGAAAAGACTTAATACATGTACAGTAGTACTTGTACCTGTGAAAAGGTGAAATGGTATCAAATATTGTATTGGCCCTGCGACCACTTCTGAAACTCTAAAGCTGATATATGCAACGAGGATTGGGCCTCTCTGATTATACTGCACCATTCATTTCCCGGCTGCAGTCTGTCAAATGATTGATTTGTCCATTTAACCTCGAGAAGAGTCGGTGTGCCAGGTGATGGGCCATGTCAAATCAAACAAGGGGTCTGCTGCCAACCTCTCAGCGGTGGGCCGGCCCAGGCTCAATTAATGCAAAGCAAAGTAGCTTTGAATTTTAAATGTTAAACTTCATTTTCATCTGTCATTGATACTCGGCAAAAAGTGACAATAAATACAGCTAAAAAGCTCTCTAAAAGAAAATTCTCCCTTGGGACGAGAAATGTACTTAAAATGAGACTTAAACCGCTTGTCTCCAATCTTGTTTACACACTATTCTCAATTTTAAAAAACACTTGATTCAAGGTATTATTGGCTTATTTGATATCTTATTAGTACAGACTCTCATTAAGTATTTTTTTCTTGATTACAGGGTCACTCAGACTTATGACGCTGGTGCTTGTGTCTACTTTTATTTTGCCTTTAACTACAGAGGACTCGGTGATCCCGTTCATGTGTTCGAACAAGTGGAGGTAGGTTCACTTGTTCACATGTTTAACTGGAATGTATCCTCACTTATTCACCTTGAAATTATAAAACTAAATGTGTTTTATTTGTGTTCAGCATGCAGCTCGAGAGGAGATTCTTGCCAACGGAGGGAGCTTGTCACATCATCATGGAGGTATTTAGTTTGTATTTCAACTGTATTTCAACTCATTTCTATGGCTGCTTCTCTTTAAACTGTGTCTTTATAATTAAAGAGTATGTTGATCTGGGAGGGAAATGGGATTATGTTGGTGTAAATGTGGATGGAGACCTTTTACCGCTACATGTCCAAAATATTACTCTGCAGTGCAGATGAATTGCTCATTTGTTCATTTCAGCAGAGGCCAAATGAAACGTGAGGTGGTGGTGTGGGACAACTCTGCAGCTCCCATCAGGCCTAACCGAAATGGCTGCTTTATCTATATTGCCATCCGCTTCGCTGTTTTCATACATCACTTCAGGCTATTCATCACACCTGTCAAAAACAGTATGCAGTGAATCAGCTGCAATATTAAATCACAATTTTTCCTGAAGGCGGGGACGGGTTCAAAATTAAAAGATTGCTAATAAAAAGGAGGCAGTGGGCTGCGGTAAATGATGCCAGTGTTATCAGTGGCTGTATAGTGACCTCCAAACGGTGGCCAGGCCACCCCGATCTGCTCTGCGCTGTCAGGGGGAGAGGAGGAGATATTGATGCAGCGCCTGTGTTCGGGTCCCACTCTGTAATTGTGATTAATAACAGTGGGCCTTGCTATCTTGCCACAGACAGCCTGGTTTGTCTGCCCACAATCAGTGCTTGACAAATGGAGCTAGTTTCACTGGGTTTTGTGTATCATACAAAAAGCGTTGTAGTCAATGAAGGAGAGGTGTGAGGAAGCGCCGGAAATACACATTTATGTGGTCATGTGTTTACAGGAGGCCCCAGTGCACTTGGCCATAGAGAATGATCGGCTGACGGTCTCTGGTTGTAATTGTTTTTCAAACCCTTTGATAAGTGAAAACAGATGTTTTTAAGGTGAAGCTATGTTGTCGTCTAGGGCAGTGTTGCTGTTGCTGGTGTTGTTAAACATTCGTCAGTTGGAAGTCTTCCATCTATCAGGCCAGTACAGAGTGTTTTAACCTCTCCCATATCACCGGTCACTGTTGTAGCTCGTCTTTCATGGCCAGTGTCCATTTGTCAATGAAGTCATTGCTTCAGAGAATCAGGGCCCACTCTCTGCAGTCTCTGTTGTTACCGTGGCACCAGAACCACAGTTGGCTGTTGTAGTATTCAATCATGTCGCTGTAAGTCCTGACAAATTTCTGAACTTTGGACAGGCCCATTTTTGTCAAGTTTTGTCTTCTTGCTCTTCCCTTGGCTTCTCCACTCAAGAGAGAAATCTGTCATTGCAGGAATAACTACCTGCAACTCTTTGCATGTCTCTGTGGTGCAGACGACGCTGCTGAGATTGATTGCAACAGGACTCTAAGAAGAGAGAATATGACAAGATAGATGTGTAAATTATCACTGTTATGGAGGCAATGATGCAGTAGAAAAACCTTCTGTTTTCCCTCTTCTTGGTGAGAGGAGGGAGGGAAGGAGGTGGGACCAGAATGAACCCAGAGGTAGAGTTGTAGTTAGTGGGCAGCAGCCGATTGGTTTCCGTCACCATCTGGAGGTGTGTGCTCTGCAGTGACCCCACTGTCTGCCCCGGTGTCAGGAGACTGGCCTCCCCAGCGTCGTGGCTGATCTCCATCTGGGGTTTCCCTGCTGGTCCTGCCTCATTCATCAAGTATCAGCACAACCCATTAATATGGGCTTCCCAGGGCTCAGAAACACACAATCATACTATTGTCAATGTGTGGATGTTCCGTTGTGCTTTGTGATGTGATAAATCCAACCTTTTTGCATTCTACAGCCTCCTCTAGGGCCACTTCATTCTCACAAAAATACTTTGACACTTCTATTAACATGTAGTGGAAGTGTCTATTTGTATTATTGTGTGTGTGTCCTTCTGATGCAGACATCACTTTGGTTATCTTGTAAACATCAAACCCTTAAAAGAACAGATTTAACTAAACAGTGAATATGCAAATATTATCATTGTTTCTGTGTTCACTTTTATTACATAAAATTGGCAGATGGATTATTACTACTACAATGTATAGGCCAACAGGTGTCGCCAATAATGTATTTAAAGACCTTTACCACCGATTGCCTGTTGTTAAGAGAATAGTGAAGGTTGTTTCCTCCATAGTCTAGTGCAGACCTGTGCAGACCTGTGCATATCTGAGGCATCCAGCTGAGAGCTCAGGGGGTGCAGAGCTGTGACGGGCAGCAGCTGTTGTCTGACAGAGGGCCAGACAAAACCAAAACTATAAGACACCAAAGAATGATACAACACATACCAGAAACCGTCTGGTAGAGAGAGTTTTCTGAAAGTATTAAGAAAAATTACTTTTAAAAAGCATTACTCCCTTTATTCCCAGAGTTAAGGATACCCCAACCCCCCACCCCAAAATGTTGGCATCTAAGGGGTTAAGTTGCAATAATAACTGTATTGAGAAAATGGAAACCACTTCAGTCCCTCATCTCCGCTGTAGTCTTTCGTGTGTCAAATAACTGTATTAACATGGTTTAACAGCACCATTATGTCCAGGTAATTGCAGTATTATTGGGCCTGGGCCACAGTTCGTGGTTATGGGTTGTGTGTGGTGGGGCATAACTGATGTGCAGCCCTCCCAGGTCAGGTCTGGGGGCCCCAGAGCACACAAGGGGACAGATGCAAGCGAAGGCAGAGAGCGAGAGATGGCAGGGGACATCCCGCTCCAGCCTGCCCCTCCTCTGGGAACACACACAGCCTAATGAGTTTGATAGTCTGCTGAGCTCCATAAATCATGCCATGCAAAACATTTCTCCTCCCTGAATAAAAGCATTTATCACCCTCTGTTTATTCACTCACTCTCGAAAGATTGATTGGCTCCCGGCAGCCTGCTGAGCAATCAGCCGTGCCCATTCCTCTATTTCTCCCCTTCGGTCTTCTTCCTCCAGTTGTTTCATTATTTATTTTTTTCTGTCGTTTAGTGGGGAAACTTCGTAAGGAGTGGATGAGAGCGACTGTCTCCGATGTGGGTCTGGGGATGCTCAAGTCTGTGAAGGACTACGTTGACCCCAATAACATCTTTGGCAACAGGAACCTCCTGTAACTTCTGTCACTGACCCGCCTTTACTAACCACATGTCATATTGGTGAAGTCTGACGGTGAACTCCAAATGGGCAGAGACCTGTTTTTTTTCATCAAAATGTCACCGGTGCCATTTATTGATTAACCAGAACCTTATTTTATAACATTGCACTTGATATGCTGTAATAATGTTCTTTAAATGTATATGTTTCTACTGTTATGGCCTTCAGACTGTGCAGATAATGCAGCTGTCATTAGGTCGTCTTTTCCATCACTGTGGCTGCTACACAACTTCACCAATAATAGATTTTGCACGTTTATATTTAACCCTATTTCTTGCCAATAATTACTGAGAGCCCCTTGTTTTAAGTCTCAGTGGTGGAAGAACGTCATTGTGTTAAGCATTGATATGTATACAAAAATAGGTATGACAACTATTCCTGATAATCTTCAATAAATATTTTTTTTTTCATCAGAAATCATGCAATTTATTTTATTTTTGGGGGGTGTTCAAGACTGGATGTGATTTCATAATTCCGAATTAAATGAGGAGAAACATCTTCAGATTTAATACTTCTCAAATATGGTAAGATTGCAGAAATATATACTTTTGTTCTATATTCTCCGAAACCCTGTGCCTTTCTAATATCTGTCTTTTTCCTGGGATTGTTGTGTGCATTTGTTGTTCTATTGACCTTTGTGGACCATGTGTAGCCCTTGCACTGACCGTTTGTGCATAGTTTTTGTACTTAAACATGGCGTGGTTTGTTACTAACCAAGTGAAGTGGAAAAAGCCATGAAGAGCGAGTCCTGCCTGCTTCAGTGAGAGCTGGGAGTGAAGGTCTGTGATCCTGGCGCTCTGCTGTACCAAATATGTGCATGATCCCCATCATCACACACTGGAACAGCACTTATGCAAACTCACAGTAGATCATTTGTCAATTTAATCTGATAAATATGGTAAACTTTTCATCCCAGCTTTCAATGACTTTGGTTCTGTATGAAGAAAATGATACTTTCATGTCAAATGTGACTAGTAAGAGTCATTATGTTAACCTATAGCTTTCCACTTCTCTAACAATGTTACATGCATTTTGTCAAAGCTATTTGTGCAATAAACACTCAAACTTGTGTGATAGATGGGTTTCCTCAGTTTTCTTTTTCATCTCCTGGTTGCTGCTGCCACATCACATTACATTGTAGTTGTCAGTGTTTTTTCCCCTGTTTCAGCGAGATCCAGACCCTTTGTTTCCTCCTGACTACACGCGCTTATTTAGCAGTCATCTTCGCCCACGCACACGCCCACCCACAGTGACGTCAGCGCCCCCTATCATCTGCAAACGCCGCGTTTAGGTCACTGACAAACCTCAGGGCCAGTGTGGATACATGTGCGTAATGTGACTGAGAAATGGGAATGAGTAGTTCATTCATCAAAGTAACTAGTTTTCTTTGCAAAGCTCATCATGCAATGCTCCTGTATAAACTATGAACATGATGTTTGAAAGAATAGACATCACGGGACTTCATTGAGTCGTTTTTCCACACGAGGGCGCCACAGAATAAGAAATAACACCTCCAGAAGGGAATTGAGCATAAAGTACAACACTGGTACAAGCGTAGAGATCTATTTTATTTGAAGTCTCTCTAAACATTGCACATTGCCGTTTCATGCCTTGAATAGCTCATCTGCGCCCACTACAAATAAATCCCGAGTCCAAACAAGGAAGAATAGATAGTTGCATGTGAGTGTGCAAAGAGACGTGGCCACATAAGAAATGTATTACAAAAATAGAACAACAATATTTATACTTGATGCAATAAGAGTTGAAATCATGCATTTGAGAGTACAACATCTTTAAATGAAGCTTAAAATATGAGGTATTTGTCGGTTCACAGGACTGCTACATCCTACAAACTGTACTTTGGGTTCAATACAAGCATGCAACTCAACTGTGGAAGTCAATTGTAGAAATCAAGACCAGCAGCACAAGAACCATGCCACACATTGTGAACAACTTCAATTTGGCTACAACGCAAGGCATAGGGCACACTCTTTCAAACAGACTAATAATACTACAGGACACAAGAGAGTGGGTGTGGAGGCTGCTGTAGCATTAGTGAACTTTAAAAAAAGTCCAAAAGTGTTTTCTAAAGAGGGGACTATTCTAGTGAGAAAGAGGGTCATAGATGTTCCAAAGGCACATTGAGTTTGTCTCAGAGTGAAGAGACACTGTCATTATAAAACTGTTGTCTGACCAAATTATGGTAATTGATTTTATAAATTGTGTCAAAATCATGATTTCAAGATGGATCATCTTCTGCTTATGAATCCTGGTGAGGCCATGCATCTTTCATTGGAATCTTAAGGCAAGGCACAGTAGGGGAAGGAAAAGAACACTCACTTTGTTGCAAGCACTGTCGTACATGTAGGTCCTGCGGCTGCTGCACTTCTCCAGCCATTACAATCAAAACTGCAATCCCGAGAGTACATTTTAACCACTAACAAATAAGTCATTTTCAGTAGCCTATATACACGTTGACAAAAAACAACTCCTATACAAGACACAAAGTGCGAATAGCAAACGTAATGCAAGCCATCCTCTCCAGTATTCTTCATTTGTTGTGCTGAAAATATGTGCAATGCTCAGAAAAGGAGCCATGGATCACTGTTGACATGTGATAGTAGTATAAGTGTTCATCACGTTGTGTCATCAGTGTCTATCTCCCATAAGCCTGCCTCTACTTCAGCCTCTACTTCAACCTCAGCCTCAGGTTGATGGGAGCATAACTCACAGCACTGCCCTCAGGTCTAAAGCTCATAGATGCAAAAGCGAGGAGCAGAGCTCAAGAACCTCTTCATGAACTGCTGTGTGTTCACTACAGAATGCCTCTGGGACCAAAGCGTGAGGCCAGCAGAAGTTAACTAACAGGTTTCAGGGTGCTTTCACAAGCACCACTGCAACATGCACCGCTGCTGGTGGTGCTGGTGCTGATGCTGGTGCTGATGCTGGTGCTGGTGCTGATGCTGATGCTGGTGCTGATGCTGGTGCTGATGCTGGTGCTGCTGCAGCTGGTTTTAGCTCCAGAGCTCCCACTTGCTTCAGTGGTGTCAGCGCTGCAGGGGGCAGCCAGGACAGAGAGGCTCTGGCCGCGTTGTCTCTTTTTGTTTAGCTCTTCCCATTTGAATCTGTTTGCTTGGATCATGTCAAGCATTGGCTGAAGTTTAGGATTCAACTTGACCAGAGTCTAGAGGAACAGAAAAAATACAAAATCAAACACAAACATGTAAGAACAATGTAGCATCTGCAGCAGAGCAGCCTTCATCAGAGGCACTTGGGGCAAACATAAAGCAGCACAATGAAGCAGCTGTGTGTGCAGTGTGCAGATTACAGCACATGGCAAGCTCAGATTAGGGCCGACCTGTAGTCATAGGTACGAGCTGCACGAGTATCACCTCTAATACATGCTCTGTCTCTGAACACTGTTGGTGCTCACTTCTGTGCCATTACTCCATTGTTTCATTAACCCTGCGGCTGCGCTTTGAAGATGAAACAACCTTTAGAATAACAGACATTTACTTTATGATTCTACTTATTTGCAGCGAGAATACTTTGTTACAATACCTGCATTTAAATTCTGTTGTGACTATTTGAAATTAACTGTATTCTGAATGCAGTTCCTCAAAATGAGTATTCTGAACAGCATTATGAACCATGCCATTGTATTTCTTTGGTTGTCTATCTAGACAATTCATTTGTCAATATATTACATGTATTTTAGGCAACCAACTTGCTATGTTAATTCATTAATGATTATTTTTATTTAACTGACAATGATTTCTATGGGGACAAAAACTGAAAATACAGTGAGAATGGAAACACAAGTGTGGGTGGTTCACTCTAACTATAATGTCACATCTTCATGTACAGTTTAAACTAAATTATAATGCTGTAATTACTGGAGCTTGTGTTAATAATCATATGACACTTCATCTGCACACAATTGATTTTCATTTGCTGCAAGTCGATGTAGAGTTTTGTGTGAATGGTTTCCATGAGTGGGGGCTGCATGGAGAATGTCACACACTACACCAAATAAACCACAAACTCTTTCAATGAGGACTCTATTCTATCTCCACTCAAAATTAGACATTAACTAATTTTTCATACAGATAATTATTGCTTCCTTCTGACGCAGTTTAGCACAGGTTACAATTGTAAACTGTCCTCTTTTCCGTCCATTGGACTCGGTCACGAACCAAAGCTCACAATGACCCTATCTGACAGTAGACTGAAATTTGCTCCCCTGATTGTTCAAGTAACAATTTTAAAATTTGTCTACATTGTTATTGTTTTCAATATCAGTTGTGAGCTGCGACCTACAGAAAGAGACGTGTCTTAAAGGATTATTATTCAACAAAGTGAGGGAACATCACCAGAGCTGAGATCAGAACAGACCAAAGCCTCTGAAGCTCCTCTCTTCTTCCCCGTTTTGCTGGAGTTTATTTGGCAGTAGCTTTGTGATAGTGTGGAAGCCCTCATGCAGATAACACAGAGAGCTTTGATGCTTCTGTTATTAACATTACATTCACCACCACAAATATTATATATCTTGACTAAAAGCATGACAAATTCCCTAATCCTAATCTTTTATTGTATGTGAGAAGTGTATGGAGCGCTCTGTCCTTGACTGTTTTTTTACAGCTCCTTTCATAAATTAACCTCCAACCATCTTAGCAGGGCTCAGTAAGTCAGCTTTCTTCTCCTGCCGCCCACACAGCGGCGGATGGGAGGGGGCAGCTCAGGCTTTGACGTCATTCAGAAAAGCACATACTTGATGAGGCCAGTGTATGGATTCCCATTGATGGATCCAAAATGTGCTATCACAGACAACATTAAAGCCAAAAGGCTCAATATCCCACAATCTTAATGCTATTCATTTAGCTTCATCTTGTAGTTTATTTGGAAATTCTAAAACCAGCTTATCTCTGAACTCCTATCACAAACACACTCTTCACTTCTCTCACTATTCTCACAAGAAAATGATCCAGAACTGTTTCAAAGCTTTCAATAAAACCCATTTGTGACAATGGAAAGTGAGGCGCTGTAGGTGACAGTTTGCTTGCTGGCGTCAGAGACTGTGCGGCACAATAGCTGCTGAAGGACAGAAGCTGATGTCAGAGGAAGAGGATGTGAGAACGCCAAGGTCGAGGCTGTGAGACGTGGAGCCTTACCGTGTAGAGCGGAGAACAGATGCCGTCAATCCATTCTAGCTGAAGCCCCGGCAACTCATCCTTCCTGTTTCGATCAAAGATGGCCTGTAATACACGAGGGATTCATAGGTAATTTAGTGCAAAAATTAGGCATAAATATCAGTATTGTGCGATCATTCTGTGAACATTAAATCAATAGTCTTGGAAAGTATTGTAACTTTCATTATCATCCCCTTCTCTCTGCTCCAGTGTGCTGGCTCCAATCCATTAAGGATTCATGGAGCTGTGCCTCAGAGATATACACTTAGCACTTTAAAGTTCCTCTTTCAGTTCTGCTGCACACCCAGTTTAATGGTCTGACGCAATCAGGAGGCCTGAATAAACATGTGACGTTAGGAGACGCGCTGCCACATTTGGCATTATTCATTCACTCTGAACACAGTGGCTACACACACACACACACACACACACACACACACACTCTCCAATTTGGGTGTGTGTCTTGCCAACACACAACAGTTTGGCACTTTACAGCCGCCCTAATGTGGCACCTGGTGTTCCCAGAGATCTCCCATCACAGCACTAACCAGGCTCTGCCCTGCTGCGGTTGAGATCTGATAATTTGGACTTTGACAATAGCTGATCTTTGGGCATAAACCAGTTATTGTGGACAAAAGCCAGCCTAAAATATTGGATATAGGAGTTTTTTAAACAAAACACATTTCCATATGTTGTCTCAGAATGTGAAGGAACTGTTAACAAGGCGAGCTCTGAAATATTTGAACTCTTCTTTGTTTTAAGTATTCGCTGTGCTTTCATTTTTTTTCAAAGAAGATTTTCCATAGTCTGCAGTTTGCTTTATGCAGCCAGTGGTGCAGCTGACAGTTCACTTTCTCACTCTAGACTCTCATGGATCTAACACAGAACGAGTATGTTAGGAGACATCTTCATCAACAACAGAAGTCCACAGAGAAGCAGAGACTACTCACTGAGGGAGTGAGCTTCAGCTCTGATCTCTCTCGGTCGCCCTGCTCAAAAAACTCACTGGTCACCAGTTCAGCCACCTGCAGCCACAGGCACACAGACCGTTACAAACACTTGTCATTGTGTCATCAGCACAGAAAAGGAAACAAGAGCATTTCTGACCTTCTTTGAAATATCCCATGGTTTTGTCACAGCACCAAGATCACATGCCGTCATCATCATGGACCTGAGCCACAAATATGAACCACTGATACATGGAGCAGTAATCCAATCTTATGATGCAATAGTTAGAATTGTTCTCACTCTGGTTAGTCAAATACAACTAAACCAGTGTTTTCAAGAAAAACACAACAGGACCATTCTATAATCAACGTTCTACAGATCCTCATTACCTGCACATGTCTCTGTGGGCCTTCACGTTCCAGTTGTAGTCTCCCTCACTCACCAACTCAAAGAAAGTGTTCCTGTTCCTGCAAACATCACACAAGTGTAAATGCGATGACATCCACACGGGGGCAGTGTCAGCCAAAAAAAGTCTGAGCTAACAGGTTGTTAAGGTGGACTTCATAATAATGCATGAGGAGGCCCTGATGGAGGCCCTGATGGAACTGAGCTGGTGACACGTACTCGAAGTAGAGCGTGAGATCGGTGGCCAGGATGGACTGTTTGAGCAGCTGCATGAGGTCGCTGTATTCTGTGGATGACAGGTTGGAGAAGATGTTGTGGCCCTGTAGAACGAGCAGAAAACAACCAAATGCATTTAAAACAACAAACATCCAAAAGCTTTCAAAGCATTCAGTTTCAATTGCATTTGTAGTAGTTCCACATTGGAATGTGCAAAAATACCCCAGTGTGCACCAGCCAAGCACATCAATAACACAAGCTAAAATGTGCAAGAAACATTTGTCACTGTGAAATCACACAACATAATCAGTTTAATGAAATAGCAAGTAAAAGTGATCATAAAAGTGCTTTGTTCAAACTGATTACAGCTTGTGGAAAGAAGCTGCATCTGTATAATATTGTTGTTGTACGAAAACGAATTTTAGATGCATGTCAAAGTGCCAGCCGTCGCATGGCGCCGTGGCAAGAGCTCTGGTGTGTGTCGTGGTGCACACTGGGGCAGTCTTGCACAGTTTTTCCAATGTGGTTTTACTGCAAATAGCAAATAAATGAATCTGATCTGAATCTGAACCATTACTTTGTACAAATCTTTTGTTCCAGGTGTAAGAGCTGATGTCAAAATATAAGCTGAGTGTAAAAAAAGTATTTTGTGGAAAAGGTTGACATGAATGCAGAAACACATCTACACCAATGTCTTGCTTCTGGCAACTTTCCGTATTACACTAATTATACAGAAAAGGACACATTTGGTTAGAGTGGCTCAAGATGTAGAGGTTGAGACCAGCTTAAATAAATGAAGTTTTACTGGTCATAAACCATAGAACCTTATAATAAAAGCTACGCTTTTAGCCCCATGAGAGTTATGCAGGTGCAAGAGTCCATGCACCAGAAGCAGAAGTTTGTGCAATAACAACATTAAATGTGTGGAGGAGACAATAGCAAGTCCTTCCCGTCCTGCAGGAAGATGTTCTTAATAAGTAAGAAACATTTCTCACTTGAGGCGCGCTGGCACAATGTATTATACATTTATCCAGTGGTTAGTCTTTCTCCAGAGGCTGTACGGAGAGTGAACAGAAATAGACGGATAATAAATGAAGACGAGAAAACGTCCGCAAATTGACCACAGTTTCACAGTCCGAGTCTATGGAGTGTGTGTGCAGCTGTGATTCTGTCATCAGCTCAAGTGTTCCCATTAAATATTGAACCAGCCCAGACATAAAGGATTCCTCCGTCACAGGAAGCACTCAGATAGAGCAACCGGCAGAGGGAAGTTTGGCCACAGCGCAAAGGGACTGATGTCTTGTATTTGAAATCTTAATTAATGGATTTATAAAGGCTGGTTGGATTGAATTGTGAGCCTCCTAACATTCTCAAATTAGCCACACTTTTCATTTATATGCAAATAGAACGCTGGTAGTTCAGGTCTGCTATCAACAGAAGCCATTATGATACTCCGAGCAAACATTTGTCAGCTTACTGTGTTGTCAGCACTGTGATAATGAAGGCACTAGAACCCACCCCACTAAGCCCCGTCTCAGCTGCCGCCTCAATGTCTTTAATTACAGCCTCATGCGAGCGCAGTCACCTGGTAAAATGTCTCTCAACCGATTACCACCAAATCCATGGGTTCTGTAATTACATTGATCTGAAGGCAGCTCCATCCTTTTGTTTGCTCATTCACATATAGAGCCGCACATGCTAGCCTTTGGGCACACTGGGCAAAAACAGCGCTTTCCTAATGTATGGGCCGAAAAAGAAATGATCGATTCTTGTTAGAGCTGTTCTCAAAATGATAAAGTTCTCAAGAATAATGTGCACCAGGGGCTGTAATAACAAAGTAACAATATGTTGTTTGCTATGAAAGAATAAAATAATCATAAGAATCCATATCAGTGGTTGCTATGTGGAATATAACGCTGCCATCTCCATAGTGATGAGATAACAGCCACAAAAAAACAAACAAAGATTATAGTGCATGTGTCACCTCACTCTGTAGGATCATGACAGCGTGGTTGAAGTGGTGGTGCTCCAGTGTGGCGGACGTCCCATAGAGCAACGCCAGAGCCGACCCTGTCCTGCCACACAAACAGAGAATTAATGTGAATATTGTTGTTATTATTTTTTATTATCATTATTATAATCATTGTTATTATTGTCATTATCAATAATAGAGGTGGGAACTACAATGATACTGAAAGTTGATATTATCTGGTTTGAGCTATTATTTTTTGTATTTTTGGTGGCGGTTAGGACGTTTAATTTGTGAATGTCTTCATATAAGAATGGGGTAGGAGTTTATAAACTTTTTTCTTCATTTTACTCCTGTTGTTTTTTTCATGTAATGTATTACTCTTGTACTTGGTGGATTGTTGTGGTATTTTGTTGCACTACCTTTGAATATAATTGACCAAAAAATAACGACTATAAGACTAAAATGTATTATTCTTACTTTTACTTTTGACAATTCTGCTCTTCTAATATGTAAGAAGGGGGCTTACTTTTCCTGAAATGCATTGTTAGTGCCGCGGTGGTCGAGGTCATGACACACACAGCCCACAATGAGAGCCAGGATTTCCACCTCTGTCAGAGTTTCTTGAAAGCCCGCTGTCTGATTGGTGCAGAGGAAAGAAATAAAGTTGTAAAAAGAGCAGTGCAATGGCAGCATATTTTACTTTGTGATCTGATAATGCTGTATATACTATACAGTGGGAATAAAAATGGAAAACAGTCAAACAGGCGCATCTTCCTAAAAAACAGTCTCTCTCTGAAATGCCACTGGGACTGCAGTATGGCAGCCACGCAGAGAGATTTATGGCTTGGATGAATGGGTTCTGGAGGCCATGTGCTGAGTGAGTCACTATGGGTCACAGTGGGGATAGTAGCAACCATAGCACCGTCCACAGACCACTTATTAAAACATATGCACAATAGCTGAAAGGGGGAAAACAGCTTACATTTTACTGTTCAACTCTTTTCCTTCGAACAGGGTAGTTATTGTGTGAGATCATGCCACGTGATCAGACACAGAGCTTTAAAGGTACTGCGGGAAAGTAAAGTCAGTCTTCTGGGATCATTATGAAATTAACATCTGGTGTTTTTGATCCACGAGTCGAGACGAATTAAGTTTTTGCATATTAAAAAAATTCTGATGAACTATGACTAACACTGAAAATTGCCAACTGTGGGACCATTAAAAGGGTCGCTTAATCTTAACTTGCAGGCACCTGGTGTTCCCAGAGGTCTCTCATCACGTTACTAACCAGGTCCTGCCCAGCTTAGCTTTTGAGGTCTGATCAGGCTTTCAAATGCAGGTGGCACGTGATTGCAACTTTAAAAGGTGAAAAGACACACTAAGGTATATAAATTAAGATTACTTACTTACTATCTCCACCGTTCTAACTAATAGGCCAAAAATTGTGCTCTACTGGAGCTATCCAAAATGGCCACGAGTGGTCCCGCCCACAAGAAAATTGTGAAAATTTGCATCTGCGCATGCATCAGCCGGCAAGAGCCCCATTCATTTGAACGAGAGACTTCAAAAATTCACAGCGACTAAACCAGAGTGGTCCAAAAAAATCCACCCCCCTGAGCATTGACACACATGTGGAACGGAGCTTTGGGCCAAGAGCCAACTTTTGGTCCATCCTGTAAAGACGTTTTTGAGAGGTCTGCCAATGCTATATGTTAGCATTGGCTAATTCTTATTCTGGGTCCACCCCCATCGGCCCGGGGTGGTATTGCAAGCATGTCAGCGCACGTCATTTTGGCCACTTTTGAGCTGGGACCCGCCCCCACTGGTCCTTTACCGTTAGCATAGCAAACATGCACTGGCAGACGTTGAAGGCATGTCGCCAGTTGTGATAAAGAACCATTCTGTAGTTTTTCCGTACGGTCAAAAGCCATCTGCACAGTGTCTGCAGGGGAGAGCAGAAATAGGGATCACGGAGAAAGAACAATAATATATGATAGAATTCAGCTGTGCGTCTCACCTCATACTCGATCTTAAACTTCTGCACCATTCCCAGCTCCATAAACATTCGTAAAGCAGCAGTAATCATGGCGTCCACATCCAAAGAGAAATCGTCAAAAGATAATTTATCAATGCCCAGCTCACAGACGAGAGGGATGTTGGCCGCCTGGAGTTTGAAGAGAGGAACCAACAATGAAAATGAGATTTGATAGAAGACATGCTCATTAAGATACACAACTCAGGACAAATGCCGTGATACACACACCCTGACAGTTCACAATGACTTCTGCACATTTACTAACTTTTCAGGCTGAGAGTCCGCTTTTGTCTCGCCTATGGTTGGTATTTTAAGACACTATAGAAAATGATGCCACAAAACACCAGTGACAGTGGAAATTCTTCCCTCTTCACAGATTTGATTTCTGTATTTCTGTATTTCCTGTCATGTCTAGAAAGAGGATTGGATTGAAGGGGATTAGATTAATACGCGTTTTTTGCTTCGACCGTTCTCTTTTCAAACTATGCACATGTTTTCTTGTTTTCTCTTATTATCATACTTCCATCCATCTTCCCCTTAATCCAGTTCGGGGGGGGGGGGGGGGGGGGGGGGGTGACAGTCAGAGCTGAGATCTTTCAGTGGGGGCTTTAATTTCTGTGAATAATTGTTTGCATCTGCAACAAATGAAATGAATGAATAAGGATAATAAGGAAAAACATAGGCATGCACATCAATGTAGGAATCCCCCATTTCATGTATTTTGTCTCAAAGCTGTCACTACAGTGGGTTTGCCTGATGCTGTCCTTTTTGATTCTTAGCCCTGGTTTGCAAAATGTCAGTGGGCTGTGTTTGCTGATGCCATTTGCTCCTGGTGAAGTCGCAGTCAAGTGTGCGGCGTATGTAGAGCAGTTATGAAAGAGGTTGAGATCACACACGCACTCTGAGAAGCGGGGTTCCTTTTCTGCGATAATGGCCACAGGGGAAAATCCAACACATGAAAGTGCAGGAAAATAGGTCATATCTATTTTTCAGAAATGCCAAGCCAATTAAAAATGCAGATATTTTTATTTTCTCATCTTTATAAATAACACACATGTTATTTGTTATTGATTTGACAAAGCCATTTACAAATACACATCATTCTTTTCCAGGACTGTGGCCGCTTTGAAAAGAAGAAAGTGGCCATCTATTAATCATGTTTGGTGACATAGTTTTCAAACGAGAGTCAAATGATTAATTGAATTTGTGTAAATTATTAATGGGTCATACAAGAGAACTCATCAATGAGTAAAAACATAGACCTGAAGGTGATCGATTCCATTCTGAACCTGCACTGGACTGCAAGCACAAGGAGTCAACAAGACTCATAAATGTCATTTTACAATAAACCAGATCTAAGACACATCATTCACTCTGTCCCTCTGCCCCTATATCTCCATGTCCCTCTGCCTCTCTGCCCCTTTGCCCCTATATCCCTATGTCCCTCTGCCCCTCTGCCCCTTTGCCCCTATGTCCCTATGTCCCTCTGCCCCTCTGCCTCTCTGCCCCTTTGCCCCTATGTCCCTATGTCCCTCTGCCCCTCTTTCCCTCTGCCCCTATATCCCTATGTCCCTCTGCCTCACTGCCTCACTCCCTCTCTGCCCCATGTCCCTATGCTCCTCTGCCTCACATTTCCCGATGGAGAGATGTATATATATTTGCAGCTCCATAACATATTGATATAACATTACAAACACAAAAAGCCTTACCTTAAATTTGTCAACTTCAGTTTTTGAACACGTGGCGTGGTAAGACAGCACCTACAAACCAAAAACACATGTAGTTAGTACATGTGTTTAACTAACGGCATGCACCAAGTCGCCTCCAAAAGACTGCAGGAGCTGGTGTCAAACCTGGTTTTGTCTTTATGTCTTTATATCCTGAGAGAATCCCTCACAGACCTGCATTCACTTATTGGATCATAAGCCCTAATGTTTATTCACCACTGCCAGGAGCAATGCATCTACATATTTTATTTTGTGCCTCAATCTTAAATGTTGCAACTCCACTTCTCTATCTCCTTTCTTTTCCATACAATAGTACTAACGGGTCTAAAGCTCAGCAGTAATATGCGACAAAGGCTGACTCGTGCTGAATGGCTGTGTACGCACATAGATGAGGGATTGCTATTCTCCACCTCTCATTAATTTTCAATAAAACCTTTGTGAGGTTATCTGCAAAGAGGGATCAGCACTTTTTTCATTGCTACTTTGTCCGTAGAAAAAATAACATAGAAAAGTGTTGATATTGGCTCGTTAGAAAAAGGCCAAATATTAGCTTGTAGTAAATGTGGAACATATATATTATACAAATAATCATATTATTTACAAAATGGTGATAAGCTGCTCTTTTAGCCACAGCTGCCCTGAGACTGACCACCAGAGACTGACCAGAGATTGACCACCACATTCATTCACACATTTGTTCCTCTGTGCAATCTCCCATCCATACTAACAGACCCTGACTTGCTTATCTTCAGAAATCTTGAGATCAGGCTTTGACAAACAGGTATGGCCAAAATGTTATCATTCCAAATACAGTATCGCATCTACCATGGCATTTCATAACTCATTTTAAACCATATAATTTATCTTAATCTCTAAATCAGTCTCCTCTAAACAACTGTTTCCATCCAATCTGTAAGAATATCCAAACCCATGTTCAATAAAACTAGTGATTCATTGAAACTTCCTCCATCTGTAGCTTCCGTGTCTGTGGCCTCATCAAAGTTGAAGAATATAATAATAATAATAATAATAATAATAATAATAATAATAATAATAATAATAATAAGTTCTTACATCCAGAGCCACAGACTGCTTGGCCCAGGACTTCTTCACCTGGTCATACATGATGGTGTTGTTGATGCCCAGTCCACAAAAAATAACAAAGGCCTGTGACAACATAAATAACATTTTTTAACTCATTTTTTAAAACGGGTAATAATTAGAAAGAATACAGCACCTCAAACAGACGTTGATCTGCATCGTCAAAGGGTTTGCCGTCCAATCTGTTGAGCACTTGAGCAACTCCTGAAACACAAAACATATGAACACATCAGTAATATTTAGATACAAAAGTAGCCCGAGACAATGGCAAAATACTTTTTATAGATATACAAAATAATGTATAACCAAAACACCAAACTTGAAGATGAGTTGAGATGAATGCATAATTTTTCCATTAAAAAAACGAACAGAAAAATAATCAATAGTCAGACAATCAGATAATCTAGAGACAAAATAATCAATACAATAATAATGTGAATTTTTTTTATTTGCTGGATTCTTTTCCGTCTCTATACAAAATAAATTCATTTTTTTAACCAACTCAGACTTTGAGGAGCACAGGTACTTGCCTCCTATGGTGCCCAGAGTTAGAACTAAACATGGGGAGACAGCATTTCAGATCTATGCAGCTAAAATCTAGAACAGTCTTCCTGAAAATGTGAAACAGGCTTTTCCTCTGACGATGTTCAAATTCAGGTTAAAAACAGTCTTGTTTAGCTGTGCATAAAACTGAGGGATTTGATCCCTTTTCTATCTTGTTTTGTAAAGCACTTTGAATTTCATTGTGAATGAACTGTGCTATACAAATAATCTTGCCATTTATTTTTCACAATAGTTTACAACATGGCGTTTTCCCATACATAAAAAAATACATTTTAGAGTAATTGGTCACACAACGCTGCTGAGTTATCCCTAACCCACCAATGGCCGCGTGGGAAGCGTGTCAGGCCAGATCCACGGCCGCGTCTGGGTCGGCTCGTTTTGGGGTAGTGTAATAAGTGCTTATGAAAGAAGCCAAAACGCACTCACCTCGAGCTTTCAAATAACTATCTCAGTAACAACACAGAAACACAACCATGTTCATTCAAGTGAGCAAATCCTTCACAGGAGAATTTCATCTACTGTTGCTTTGTTTGTATAATGGTTTTTCACTTCAGCTCCTCAGGTACCACCCACACACACACACAGATCTCTCCCCCTCTTCCCCTCTCTTCCCTGTGCCCCTCCTTCCTCCATAAATTCACTTACACCTACGCAAAAAGCACCCCGGACGCGACACGTGTCAGATGAACATGAACATGGGAAGCACAACCCTCCGCTCCACACACACTGGGCCATCAGGCGACAACCATTGGTCTTCTCAAGCAATATGCAGCCCCAAAAACCAGGCAAGAAATCAATGATGTATCAGAGTGTTCATGTGTTTGCCTTGGGCTGAATTACAAAGATAAAGCACACAGCCAGAAAAAGGGAACTCCGCTTACAAGAGTGGAGGGAAGAGTGCGGCGCCGCCATACAGTATTTAAACACATTACAAACTATGTATTTCTGAGGATATCTACTTACCAATAATCTGATGATTGCTATTCCATATAGGGACGCAAAGCACAGAGCGAATGTGAAAGTCTGAAAACTGGTCGGCCTAAAAAGAAGAGGGGGTAATTTTAATAGAGATCACAAATGTGCGACTGTTCGGAAAACTGTAAAGCATTGAGAATATAGCAAAGTGTCTTTGCAAGTGTCAGTACTGTAGCTCCACCTATAGAGGTAATCGGTCAAAAAACATTAATTTCATAGACATCTAACTGTGACACCATGAAGTGGATCCCAAAGAGAATTGTGACTTGAATGTTTTGGTTTTGACAAAATAAATTGGTAAGAGTGAAAGAGCTACATACGTAAAGCAGTGTGGGAAATCAAGCACACAGAGACAGGATCAAGGAGCACCAGAGCTTGGATGTTTATTCTCAGTGGCTTTTTTCAGTGGTTTTTCAGACAGAACATATTTAGGATATGGTTTATATAGTCAACGTTTACGTTGGATAAGCATTCGTGTCATATCAAGAGAACAATCAGAACATAACAAGACATCGAAAGAACAGAACACGGACACACAATCATCGCAGATACACAATTGGGTCGTTGTCCTACGGCCAGATCACTTTATAGCTATCTAATTACCACAGCAGGTTGAATTGAAAATTGGATTGAGGCATTGTTCTATGATGAACAGGATGTCAAAATGGAAGGAAAACGAAATAAAACAATGACATGAGCACAAAGCCAGGAGCTACTACATTATATATTAAGAAAAGTTATTTTATTAACAGAGGCCCTCAAAAAAATGAATGACACTATAACTTTGTTTTGTACAAAGCGGCTGGTTCCGTGGACCTCATTGAGGAGGGGGGTAGGGGGCAGATGGAGCAGCCTGAACGCTGGTTTGGGAGGAGGCAACACAATTCATGGCGAGCGCGTGGGAGAATTTAGTCCCGACTTTCAATACTGTGTGCAGTTTTTGTAAAATAGGTGCAACATTTCAGTGTGAAAAGTATCCTATTTTCCATGTTGTATCCTGGCACAAAAAAAAACGTGGACATATGCCATGTCATTTCATCACATGAAATCATAACGCCATCAGGATGCACACTGACTGAAAGTACCTTGGCTTCCATTAGTCCTTTACTATGCATCCAGAACATATAGAAAAGTACCTAAATGACATCATATGATGGTCTCTTTACCTCAGCATCAAAGCGTGGGTCCTGATAGGCATCACTGATGTTTACAGGCAGTCCTGTGGAGGCCACCAGCTCTGCAATGCTGTTGTTAATGAGCCAGTCTGAGTAGGAGGATTTCTCCATGCTGTCTTTGAAACTGCCATGAAAGAATGTCAATTCACAAATGATTGTCAAATGTTTCAGGTGTATGGATCACGTGTTAATGGGCCTCATAGCACAGAAGTGTATGCCTCTCCTGCAGCCTGAATTAGTAATGAACAGCTAATTGTGTGATTGTCTCCTTCATTGCCAAACGCCCACACACACCTGCATGGCCAATCTTCCAATTATTCTATGGTCTGGCCCTGACTTTGAATTTAATGTTCACTTTACTGTGGATGTAGGATCAACATATCTGTATACTGTATGTGTGCACCTATGTTGAATGAGACATTGTGAATAAAGTGTGAATTGAAACAGTAAACTATACATTTTAGAATGATCTCTGCAGTTTTTCCGTATCCTTTGTCAATCATTAAGACAATGCAAAATCAACACTAGCTCAGCATTATCCATCGCAGGGTGTGGTTGGAATTGCATGACGGATTAGAAGTAACAGTTTGTCTTGCTCTTGGGCACAAAGTAATCTATATGCTTAATCAAACGCATACTGTACATTTCCAGATGTTTTTCAGGAGAACATTTATATTCACTTTGGAAATTCCTGTATTTGATGGTGACAAGAGCAAATGATTTCTCTGTATAACATGAGATCTTCACAGGAAACACAGGATCAAAGCCTGATTCACCAGGACAGAACTACATTGGGTAATCTGAATAGATACAGACTAGGTACTTAGTTTAACATTTGTTCTTTCGTGGTACACTGCAGTATATGTGTTTATAGCTGGAACAGACTGGAGTACATACCTGCTGATGTCAGTGTCAGCGCTACACTTAGGAGACAGCAGCTCAAATGACTTTGTAAACTTGACCACCTGAAAGGTTAGATAAGACACGTATGACTACAGGTCCAGGTTCCTGGTAGCTTCTAGTTTACTAAACATAGAAAAACACAGATTAACTTTACACAGAGAAAATAATACTACCGGTGATTCAATGTCCTCCAGCAGCTGCACGGAACAGCGCTCACACTTAAGCAATGTCTGAGCACGGTGCATGATCTTCCTGACAATCTTCTCCAGGTCAGTTTGCTCCTCAAACAGGTCATTGACAACCTCCAAGAGCGCCTGCACGATTACAATGGCACATGTGGTTCACAGTAACCTCAACAGCAACACAAAGTGGCTTGCAAAAATGCCAAAACACATTGTCACATCACGACCATAATCATTAAAGCTAAAGCTGACAAAATAGTCCCTTTTCTGAGACATGTTTTGTGAAAGTGCAACAGACAACTTATCTATATCTATATCTACAGTATTAGTAACATGTTTGGATTAAGTGAGTCGTGTGACCATGGTACTGGCGGATGAAACTACTCGGAGAAGTGCGTTTTTATGGTTTAAACACACGCTGTTCTGGACTCTGCATCATCTGCTTGAACCATACAACTGCGCTGCTCCTCGTGGTTTCATCCTCACATATAGAATGCAGGCCCATCCCCCTCAGCAGATGTAGAGAAAATGTCCACAGTGGGAAGTATACAGCTCTGCAGTGGCAGCAAGTGGGCTGAGATCAATACACAGTCACAATGTCAGCACTGGGGTGAGGGGGTGAGGGGGTACGGGGGAATCCTTACCCGACTCCTGTCATATTCCTTTCTAGAGGCAGCAAAGAGTTGAGCGTTGGAGATGGCAATCCCACAGAAGGGGAGGTACATCTGCAGCACCTGTATAAAACAAATCATAAATGAAAACATGCATAGATTGAATAAAAGTAACGGAGACGATTGGTTTTGTTGACTTCTTTCAACAGCCAGTTCTTTACTATTCAATGCTATTTTACAATGGTAAGGCAAGTTTATTTGTATAGCACAATTCAAACACAAGGCTGCTCAAAGTGCTGAACAAAATATGACAGAAAGAGTCACAGTACATCAAAATGAGTAAATATAAAATCCCTCAGTTGTATGCACAGCTAAACAGAACTGTTTTTAACCTGGATTTGAACAGTGTCAGAGAATAAGCCTGTCTCACATTTTCAGGAAGATTGTTCCACATTTTAGCTGCATGAATCTGAAATGCAGCCTCTCCATGTTTAGTTCTGACTCTGGGCACCAGCAGGAGTCCAGTCCATGTGCTCCTCAGAGTCCGGGTGGGTTTATATGGGACTAACATGTCACTGATGTACTTTGGTGCGAGGCCATGGAGAGACTTGTACACTTAGCAGTTATTTTTTAGAGAACAGATTTCCCTCCACTGTGGGATAAGAAAAGGTCCTCATTTCTTGTAGCTTAAAATAGCAGGGCAGTTAACCAAAACTTAAAGTACAAAGACCACAGCTTAACTGGTTAATATGACGTCTCATGGCAGAATTGAGACATTTCAGGTTCTAGCACCCTGTACAGACGACTTTTGAGTATCTGGTTGATGTATACACAACACAATAAACACAACAGAGCCACTAATATCTACCATCCTCTGTGCGACCTGACCCACTGTCCCAAAGATAAGTTAAGTCAGCTGCAGTTTCTGATACGGAGTGCTCTGTCAGCTCTCAGTCTGAATGTTTCCTTTTAGTCATGACCTGAATTAAAATAAAAGCCAGCAATGAATGCAGGCTGTGAATCTGTCACTTTTTGATGCAAGCAGAAATAACACTTTATTACTGCCTTCTCTAAGATACATATATGAAAGATTAAAGTGCTCACCGCTTGCTCTCAACCATTCATATAATCACATGAATCATTGACAACTCTAATTACGAGTCTTATGATAATTGTAGATCTTAAATTATAGACTTAGGAGAGCTACAACTTCTACCATATAGATAGTATATACGGTTTAAATGATCTCCTGAGTAAAACAATGCCTTTAAAAATCACTTGTTAGAGGGTGTGTGTGATGCTTTAAGAGTTGCCACCTGCATAAGCACTTTGTTGGGGCAAGAGCAATGCACTTCTCAATCTGCGCCGCACTAGCACTTTAGTCATTGTATGTACTTTGTTGCTTATTGTGTTTTGTTAACATTGTTTTTTATCTGTGGTCTTGTACTAGTGTAATATTTTGTATCCTTGCACTGTGCAATACCATGGCATATTCTTGTGTTGTAATGATAGACTGTAAATATTAACGGATGTAGTTATCTCTGCCGTTGAAACTAATGTGCCACCACTTTTGCCTTCTATGGGGCACGAAGCAGGAAACTAAAAAAACGCATTTGTGCATGCCTTAGCCGGCACTAGCCCCATTCATTTGACAAGTGCCTTCTGAAGTCCAAAGCGGCTAAACAAGACTGGTCCAAAAAAAGAAAATACTCCACTCAGCATTGACACGAATCTGGAACATAGCATAACTTTTGGACCATCCTGTAAAACCGTTTTCGAGAGGAAAGAATTCTCTGTCCGGGTACACCCCCACCGGGCCGGAGTGGTATTGCAAGTATGTCAGCGCACATGCTCATTTTGGAGCCAAGACAGAAAGTAGGCCCATAGCATGATGCATAAAGTTCAGAGTTGTGTTTTCTTGTGTTTGAACTGTTTGATTCTCTGATCTGTGTTGGCAAATCTAACAGTTTTGTAAAGTTCTCCAATATAACTACTTAGACACATACTGTAGCATTTCTGATCAGTGCACTTCCTGTTGGTTTATGTGGTCTTGGTAAAGTTGCCTTTGTGCAATACTCTGTCCTTTTGGAGTGAACAGTTCTCTGTGAGATGTTCAAAGCTTGGGAAATCTTTCTATAACTTAACACTGCTTTAAACTTCTCCACAACTTGGACTTCAAGATTTTGTTTAGTGATGTAGCTCTGAGGCCATCACCAATCAGGCCATAACCGCTGCAATTATACTGAGACTAGATTACACACAGGTGGGCTCTGTCAGGAGCACAAGAAGAAACCCCTTCATTTTAGTTTGGTTAAAAATGACCAAAATTAACCCAAAACAAACCCACATTCAAAAAAAAAAGTGTGAAGGTTGGAACTGGTGAATAGACGTTCCTAGTCTTACCTCTGGTGGGGCTATACCTGGATGGCTGCGAACATCAATAGTCCAACAGTAGCACATTTATTAGCAGGGTGGACTTTGGGGATCTGAATATGGATCGGCTCTGAAACTAACAGCAAAGGCCCAAATAGAGCTGTTCTCTAATTACATTCTGTCAACCAGACATCGCACAAGGTTACACAAAGACTTATTCATCCTCGCTGTGTGAAGGAGAGGTTAGGCAGGTCTTTCCTTCCTGCTGCTGTCAGACTGCACAACGAGAACTGCTGAGCCTGAATGTAAATAGTAAATACTGCAATCTTATGCAATGTGCAATACTACAATTTCAGAATGTCCACTGAATGTCATTTTATTTACTTATTATCTGGCCCTTTATGCATATAACTTTGCACTATATATATAGATAGATAGAGATATATTGATACAGTATATTGATATTGAAGCATTTGCAGCTAGCTTATAAACATAGCAGCTACTCATATTGTATATTTTGTACTCTCCCGGTGTACTCTTACTACTGTCCTGTATGTGCGCTGCAACACTGTGGGAAGAATAAAGGATGTCTTATCTTAAACAATATGCTTTACCTTTGGACCAGGATGTATAGAGTCATACAAATATTCAGACAAGTGCTAATTTCCACTATTCATTTGTTGCTTATTGTGCACATGTATTCTATAAAACATGGCAATTTGAGGTGGAAATGCCAACACCAAACAGATGACCCACTATTTGCGACTGGGCAGTAACACAGTTGAGTTTTTTGGCTAAAATATTAAAAGCATTCATTAGTATATATGACCAAACAGACAAATTTTACCGATCTCTCCACTTAAAATATAATTGTGTTGTTCTCAGGGAAATACAATACATATTTATACTTTTCGTGTCATTGGCTACAGCACAAGCACCTCTCTAAATGTATTTCTAAACTGTCAAAGCTCTGCTATGTTAAGTAGCGGAGTGGGAGAATGTGTTTCCCACACACTGAACCCATGAGAGGGACATGACCCGGAGCACTCACTGTTTGGATATAAGTCCCAAGCACATTCATCAAAAACACAACCAGGGCTGTCTAACACATTCATTATTTAAGCCTGAGCATGAACTGCGAATTTGACGAGGAACAAACTACAAAAAAACATTTCAGAATCAAACCTGTTGCAAAAGTAAAGCCTATATAGGTTTATTAATAATGAAGGCCTGACATTATTAAAATCATTGGTTCTATAGACTTGCCAATAGGAAAAGAAAAACAGTTTAAAACATTTTATTTTTGTATAAAGGAGGTAATAGTCAAGTCCAGACGTATATGTTGGATGTATAAAGACTTCATGATGAGCTTGTAGCAATGTGAGGCAGGTCGGCCGTGAGCGGGTTGGAGTGCAGTTAAAATAATCAAAACCACAAAGAGGTCGCCGTGGTCCACATATTTTACTTATTTTTTTTGGCTTTTCAATAAAAATACAAACAAGTGCACACAGGCAATAAAGTGCAGGAGTGCCAATGGAGTGCTTCCTCTCCAGCAGCAGCGCCCAGACTGATGTTTCCCAGGTCCTTTTATTTGGTGCCGACTGCTGGGTAAAACCAAGTTGTAAAAGCAGGGGTGTTAAAATATGCTTAGCTTTAGTAAAACAACTTAAAACTCCATTTACAAAACCCAACCCATAACTCATCTAAAATACCCAGATACCATTTATACTAAAAGCCCTAAAACCAACACCAAGTAATATTAACATTTTAACTATTAAAATACCCCCTCCAACTCCCCCATACAAAATCCATGTGGTCCTGTGGCCCGGAACCATAAAAGGGGGAGCTCGTTCCTGGTGGGACCCTTTTGCCTACCGGACACAGAAAAAAGTAAGTACACACCACACACCCCACATATACATCTTCACCAAACCCATTTAAAATACACCAACACACACACACTTAAAACACTCTTCAACAGATATTGCACCTATCGCACATAATTTAGGGATTGGCTAAAATAAATGACTGTTTTCCTTTTTCCTCCAGGGTCCAGCTGCAGCCAATTACCTGCCAGCACCTCTGGATAAAAACATGGTAAAAAGGAAAGACCTGTTTAATAAATATTTTAAAACCAACTCTGTGCAATGTTCTTTTTGATGTGCAAATATGCTTAAAGTGCTGTGTGCTATAAAGGTGACTTGTGTATTTAAAGTGGCTCAGTGAAGGTGCACTAAGTAACAAAGTCAGTTTGTTACATTTCCCCCCTCCTCTCGAAGGCAAAGCCTATTCTTCTTCACGTCTAGACAGGAAATCAGCTACAATGTTTGTCTTGCCTGGCCTGTATTGGACCGTGAAGTTATAGGGTTGGAGGGCCAGGTACCATCCAGCGATGCGGGTATTTGCCTCTCTCATGCGGTGTAGCCACTGAAGTGCCCGGTGATCTGTTTCCAGGATGAAGTGCCTTCCAAGCAGGTAGTAGCGCAGGGAGTCAATCGCCCACTTCATCGCCAAACATTCCTTCTCCACTGCCGAGTAGCGAGTCTCCCGGTCCAGCAGCCGCCGACTCAGGAAGACAACAGGCCTTCGTTCCCCATCCTTCTCCTGGAGGAGGACTGCTCCTAGTCCCACCCCAGAAGCATCTGTTTGGAGGACAAAAGGCTTATCAAAATTAGGGCTTTGGAGGACTGGACGGGTGCAAATAGCCTCCTTCAGGTCAGAAAAGGCTTCTTCGCAAGCCTCAGTCCAGTGAACCTTGTTTGGGGCAGAGTTCTTTGTCAGGTCATTGAGGATAGCCGTTCTCTCCGCAAACTGGGGAATGAACTTCCTGTACCATCCAACCAGTCCTATGAACCCCCTGACCTTTCTTTTTGTCGTGGGCACCGGGAAGGATTGGATGGCCTCCATCTTCTGCACTTGAGGGGTAATCCGTCCATATCCAATGGTGTATCCTAGATACTCCACTTCCCTATGGGCCACTGCACACTTTTTGGGGTTGATGGTCAGTCCGGCAGCCTGGATTCTCTGCAGGACTTCCTGGAGGTGGCAGAGATGTTCCTCCCAGGATTCACTGTAGATCACCACATCATCTAAGTATGCGGCTGAAAATTTTGACACATCCCGGAGCACATGGTCCATCAGCCTTTGAAATGTGGCTGGGGCTCCCTGCAGTCCAAAGGGCATGACTCTGAACTGATAGAGGCCGAACGGTGTTTTGAAGGCCGTCAGCTCTCTTGCCTCTGGTGCCAGTGCCAACTGCCAGTAGCCTCTGGAAAGGTCCAGCGTGGTGATGTAGGCTGCTCTGCCCACGCGCTCCAGAAGTTCATCGATGCGGGGCATTGGGTAGGGGTCAAAGCTCGAGATGGCGTTCAGGTATCTGAAATCGATACAAAAACGCAGAGATCCATCCTTTTTTGGCACAAGTACAACAGGGCTACACCATTCACTATTTGACACTTCAATAATTCCCAGATCAAGCATGAGTTCAATTTCTTTCTTTAGCACTGGCACCAACCGCTCTGGGATCCTGTAGCTCCTCTGTCTCTTTGGAGCTTCCTGCTTGAGGTGGATCTGATGTTGGACCAGTGACGTAAAGCCAGGCGTCTCCTGGAACAGACCTGGGTTCAAGAAAGGTTTTATCTCGTCCTGCTGAGGGGGAGAGAGGTGAGAAAGGTCAATGGCAGCTGGCTCTTTGGGAGGGACAGGGAAGAACTTTTCTGTAATCTCCTCATCTTTCACAGCACGCACCAAAAACTGCTGAGAAGGCTCCTGGCGGACAATGAATTCTTTCAGAAGATTAATGTGAAATTTCTGTTTCTTTTTAAGTCTCTCTGGCATAAACAGTTCGTATGTGACATTACTGATCCGTTTTGTTATTTCATAAGGTCCATGCCATTTAGCGAGCAGTTTGTTTTCACTGGTAGGTAAAAGTAACAGTACCTTTTGACCTGGTGTAAAGGCTCGGTCCCTTGCCTTCCGGTCGTACCAGGCTTTCTGGGAGGTTTGTGCTGCCTTGAGATTCTCTTGTGCCAGAGCTGCCATCGACTCAAGCCTCTCCCTCATCTTGAGTACGTAGGCTGCCACATTGTCTCCTTCAGGCTCTTTGCGCTCCCAGTGCTCTTTCAGCAAGTCCAGGGGTCCTCTCACCTGGCGTCCATACAGCAACTCGAAAGGTGAGAAGCCTGTCGACGATTGTGGGATCTCCCGGTAAGCAAAGAGCAGATATGGAAGCCACTGGTCCCAGTCCTTGCCTGTAGAGGAGACAAACTTGCGCAGCATAGATTTTAATGTCTGGTTGTATCGCTCCACCAAACCGTCCGTTTGGGGATGATACGGAGTGGTCCGAATTCCCTTTACCCCAAGCAACTGGTAAACCTGCGAGAGGAGCTTTGACAGGAAATTTGTGCCACAATCTGTGAGTATTTCTTTAGCTATTCCTACTCTTGAGAAGAGTTGCAAAAGACAGTTAGCAACTTGTTTAGCTTTAATTGCTTTGAGAGCAAAGGCCTCAGGGTAACGTGTGGCATAGTCTGATATGACCAAAATGTACCGGTTTCCTGCCGAGCTCCTTTCCAGGGGACCTACAATGTCCATACCTATTCTTTCAAAAGGAGTTTCAATGATCGGAAGTGGCTGGAGCTGGGCCTGAGCTACTCCTCTTTTTGAAGTTAGCTGGCAAATCTCACAGGAACTGCAAAATTTGGAAACTTGAGAAAACATTCCAGGCCATGCAAAGCGGTTGCCAATTCGTCTTAGTGTCTTTTGAAACGCCATGTGACCTGCCCATGGGACTGAATGACCCAGCTCCATCACTTTGATTCGAAATTGGTCAGGCAAGGCTAAAGCTTCACTCTTGTCTTTGATCTGGTAAAGTAAATCATTTTTTATTACATAGCTGACTTCATCTAACTGGCTACCTTTTCCTGTTTTCACTCCCTCCCGTTCTTCCACTTTGTCAAACCAGGGCTTTAGTGTAGAGTCCTCCTTTTGCAGAGCCCCAATGTCTGATGGGATGCAAAATTCCACCGGACTCAGGGGTTTAGAAAGCTCCTCTTTCTCTTTCTGTGAGCCAACAAACTTTTCCCTTCTCTTTTGGGCTCTGGGCTTTCTAGCTTTGCAAGGTTGAGCAAGCTCCTCGTCACAAAAAGGCAGCTCCTCACAAATTCCCCTGGCTATCTGAGCTCTGGTGAGAATGTTACAGGGTTTAGCAGGTTCTGGGGGGGATTGAAAGCAGGGGTTTGAAGCAATCACTGAACACATTTCTGAGTGCCCGCTATCTGCTTGAATAATCAGATCAGGGAGAGTCGGGATGTCGTTTCCTAGGATAACTGCGAAAGGCAAGTTTTTAGCTAACGCCACATTAACCAAGTAAGTTTGCCCCCCCACCGTAAGATAAACCTCTCCTGTAGGGTAGTTGTGCTCGTCCCCATGGATACAGATGAGCCGAGCTTTTTCAGGTGACTGCCGCTCAAGCGGAACCAAAGAGGACCGTACTACAGTCTGAAAACACCCAGAATCTAACAGTGCCTCTGCACAGTGGCCATTCACAAGAACTGGGGTTGTGCGCCCCCTCCTCTGCTCTGTCTGAGCCGTTGCTGGCCTAGGTACAGAACACAGTAGGGATTGCTTGGTTTTAAGGACTGGGCAAAAGCGCTGACTGTGACCAGGCTCATTACAATTGTAGCACCTAAAATCTTGTGGTCTCAAGGGCTCTTTAACTGAACGTGACTGGTGCATCGGTGCATTTAGCCTACCGCTATTGGCTCTACTCTGGGAAGGACCACCCCCATCATCCCCAAAGGACTTACGTGGCATGAGCTGGCGAGGTTCTTGGGCGTAGGACGTGGGTCTGCTCCCTTTCCGTGCCGATGTGAAGACCTCGGCCAATCGTGCAGCTTCCTCTGCTGTGTTGGGATCGTGCTCCTTGATCCAGATCTCCAGCTCCGGACTGACCATACGTAGGAACTGTTCCAGGATTAGCTTCTCACACATCGCTTTGATTGTTGTCCTCTCCGGCTGAATCCATCTCATAAACAGCTCTTTCAGGCGGACATACAGCTCCTTGGGCGTCTCGTTCGGCTCGATCTTCAGGGATCTGAAGCGGCGGCGGTATGTTTCAGAAGTGATTTCATATTTTTCCAAGATGGCCTCCTTAACTTTTTCATAGTCCTCTGTGTCAATCATGTCCATCAAAACATAGGCTCTTCGGGCTTTGCCTGTTAGTAGTGGTACCAGGCGTAGAGCCCACTCTTCCTCTGGCCATCGGCACAACTGGGCCATTCTCTCAAACGTTGTGAGGAAGTGTTCAATGTCATCTTCAGGACCAAGTGGGAGAAGTTTTGGTTCCCGGTATGGTCTGTGGGGGTAACGAGGTATGTCGTCATCATCTTCATTTGATTGTGCCTCCAAGGTTCTTTGCCTTGTGTCCATCTCGACTTGAACAGACCGCGAGGTCGGTTCTGGATGTGCAGAACACTCTGTCTGCATCCGCATTAGCTGCTGCTGAAGTTCCTGGACTTGATCCTGCATAGCGTTCCAGCGTTGCTCCTGCCGGGTCCGTTCTTCTTTCTCCACCATTTTGTCTCTAGTGTACTGGGATGACATCAAAGACTTCATCATCCCAGCTATTTCTTCCATCTTGTCTTGTGGACCACTTGCCTGTGCCCCCTGTAGGTCAGCCATTGTTGATCCAGGACAGTCGTCAGGCTCGTCAGGCGTTTTTCTTCCTCCTTGTCTTGTGTTCATTCTGTACCTTTAACTGCAGCGTGGGAAACACTTCTGACGCCAACTGTGAGGCAGGTCGGCCGTGAGCGGGTTGGAGTGCAGTTAAAATAATCAAAACCACAAAGAGGTCGCCGTGGTCCACATATTTTACTTATTTTTTTTGGCTTTTCAATAAAAATACAAACAAAAGTGCACACAGGCAATAAAGTGCAGGAGTGCCAATGGAGTGCTTCCTCTCCAGCAGCAGCGCCCAGACTGATGTTTCCCAGGTCCTTTTATTTGGTGCCGACTGCTGGGTAAAACCAAGTTGTAAAAGCAGGGGTGTTAAAATATGCTTAGCTTTAGTAAAACAACTTAAAACTCCATTTACAAAACCCAACCCATAACTCATCTAAAATACCCAGATACCATTTATACTAAAAGCCCTAAAACCAACACCAAGTAATATTAACATTTTAACTATTAAAATACCCCCTCCAACTCCCCCATACAAAATCCATGTGGTCCTGTGGCCCGGAACCATAAAAGGGGGAGCTCGTTCCTGGTGGGACCCTTTTGCCTACCGGACACAGAAAAAAGTAAGTACACACCACACACCCCACATATACATCTTCACCAAACCCATTTAAAATACACCAACACACACACACTTAAAACACTCTTCAACAGATATTGCACCTATCGCACATAATTTAGGGATTGGCTAAAATAAATGACTGTTTTCCTTTTTCCTCCAGGGTCCAGCTGCAGCCAATTACCTGCCAGCACCTCTGGATAAAAACATGGTAAAAAGGAAAGACCTGTTTAATAAATATTTTAAAACCAACTCTGTGCAATGTTCTTTTTGATGTGCAAATATGCTTAAAGTGCTGTGTGCTATAAAGGTGACTTGTGTATTTAAAGTGGCTCAGTGAAGGTGCACTAAGTAACAAAGTCAGTTTGTTACAAGCAATATATACCATTTCCCCACAGAAGATAATGAGACAATGCAATTATACATGGGTTGAACTATAGCTTCCCAAAGGACTGCAGAATATTAGCACAATATATAACTTAATTATAGAGTGGGTATAAATCCAATCCTGTATTGTGTTTAGAGACAGGCAAAGGTTTTACTTCCAGTTAATAACGTGTATTCTTGCAGCACACTTAAAAGGGAACTAAACTGCAAACCTATATTATCTGATGCTAACAAAGCTTTCAACTCATTCCAGGTATTTTAGTTAAAGAATGTTGGTGTGGTAATAATGGTAATGCTTGACAACACTCTTTAGGCTGAAAAATACAGGAACTATTTTCAACTATGTGTTGACCAAAAATACACTTTTTAAACCGCTAATAATTTTCACAAAGTCCTATTCTTGATATAGTTACATTTATGAAAGAGCTTTGTATACAAAAATAACATTATTTTGCACATAAGCATTCTAAGCATAAGTATTCTAAGCATATCAAAAGTAAAACTGTATCCACCCACTCCCAAGTAACACAAATAAAGATTTTAGCTAAAGTCGCACAAAACAATTTCGAACACCTAACATGTTTCACAAATTACTTGTTGCCAAAAAGCAAGTTAATAATAACTCTAGGCCTACCTACAGTATACCATTGCAAAAGTCAACCACATGTCACAGCAAACGGAACACAAGTTGAAAACAGTCATCAGAAATTATATTTGACCCTATTGTGATTGTACAAACTTATTGCTATGAAAACTATAACTTACCTTTTCATCGTCTTCAGTGAAGAGTTCTCCACATGAAGTCTTGTTGATGGACTGAGCCACTCCAATAATCTCCCCATCACTGTTGCGAATAGGCATACACAAAAGTGACCTGGTTTTGTAGCCTGTCAGCTTGTCGATTTCATCACTGAATCGTCGATCCTACAAATGCATGACACATAATGTAAGTAGAGGATGTATTGTTGTAATATATTATATTTTATATTATATATTTTGTAAATATAATATATTTATTGGATTAGTTAGTTAGTTATTATACTTTTTAATCCACAAACAACTATATTGTTTTTGTTGTGGTTTTTAACAAATAAATGTTGAACAATTGAAGAAGTACTAAAGGAAAGAGGCTTTGTGTGTGTGCATGCAAAATGTGATTAAGGATACATGCACATTAAACTATTGTACAAAACAACCCCTGGTTGATCAATATACCCCAAAGTAATGAAAAGAGTTGTAAATTCTATTCCGTTGTAAAGAGTATGTCTCTCCCGGTGAGTGACTAATGGTAAATGTAGGTTTGCACACAGCAGCACCTGATAGGCGTCAGGGATGTTCACTGTCTCTCCGTGTTCAGCCACATAGCCAATGATGCCTTTTCCCCAGGGCACTTGAACTTCGCCAGAATTCATTGAGGGCAAAACTGTGGTACCCGCGTGCACATCAAAGAATTTAGACATCAGTGTCTTCTTGTTTCCTGTGCCTTCCACCAAAAACAAGGAGCACCGGTCTGCGTCGACCATAATACAAACAAACACGAGAATTTTATAGCTCAGACTTGTTAAATCCAAATCATTTGAAATGTCTTTGACCAGTTCTAAGAAAAACTCTCTTTCGTTGTGCTCTTTCAGGTAGTATTTAAAATCCACAGCGGTGGATGGATACTGTGGTATGTTAACTCTGGACTCCAGCAGAGCGCTCAGGATGTGCGCAGTGGTCGGAGGCAGAGAGCTGGCTTTTCTCAGTAGTGCTCTCCTCCTCATGCTTGTTAATGGCTCCTGTGCCCTGGAATTCACATATTCGTCGTACGTTCTGTTTACATTAATTGCTTTCGACCTTGCAAAAGTTTTGCGAAGCTCCCTTTGCGAAGCTCTTCTTTGCAATCCATCACATTTACTCGCCCAGCTGTCCTTACACGCGCTGCTCTTCTCCTCCCGAGGCTCAGCCGCTGCCACTGGATTACTTTTGCTCGCCTGATGATTCTTGAGCCATTTTTCCACCATGCTAGAATTCCCTTTTCGATTCAAATAGTCCTCGAATAACTCGGGATGTGAGTCCAGAAAAGTTTCAACGTCAGAGAAGAGCATTTTGGATACTGCCATGGCTCTTCTTCAGAGGTCTCTGGCTCCTCAGTGCACCAAAACGATGAAGATGAGCGAAGAAATATCATTTATGATTCTTATCTGGTGTAACAACTAGATGTTCTTTAAAAATCAAAACTTGGTTGTTCAATGTTGGAGATTCTTCGGCGGCTCACAATGCATGTTCAGAGTCCACTTCACTCAGGTTTCCTCTGCGCCCGCGTCCATCCTTTGACACCACATAGAGACACCAGGAACCCAAAAGAAACCAGAGCAGAAAGCTGCACTAGTACCTGACACATCTTAGTTGCAGTTGGCTCACAGTCGCCTCACAGACTCCAGCGCTCTCCGAGGCGGTGGAGACTTGTGCGCAATGACGCGGCTGTGGTTGGCTCGGCACCTGTGACGCTCGCTCCGTCACGCACAGCACAGCGGCGCAGTATTTCAATGGTCATGGATTTTTAGTAAGATGCTCATGGTCAATAAATCATCGTACATGCAGTTTAACGGTGTGTTCTTAATATTTCTGCGAGTAGATTATAATATAACCTCGGCCTGATTCTGGCCTAGACTAAAAATCTACATTCATGAACTGAACATTTGAATGAAAACACATTAAATAATTATTGTTGCAATTACTTCAGGAGTGAAAATCCATATATGGGGACAACGTTGCATAAAAAAAAGAGATGCAGCAGACTACTGCGTGCACAAGATGGCGCTAGAGGCTGCATTTTCGAACAGCCTCGTCACATAACCCCCTACTTTCGATTTTGTATTCAGGCAACAGGAAAACCATCCATTTACAGTATTCTTGTGGTTTTGTTGTAACCATGGATCTATTATAATTTCACCATGTCGTAATCTCAAAATAACGAACAAACACTTTTTTAAAACTCCTAGCAAGAGACGGGCGTAGGTGAGAGGTTTGCAGCCAGAAATATATTTTATAACACAATTTAAGATGAGCATCCGAAATTATCTCCAATAGAAGACCACATAAAAACACCACCAAGGCAAGGATTGTTTTGATGTAATATGTTATTAAATTCAACACATGACAGTTGCCTAATGACAGACTTCAGGGCCTGGTTCTATAACAATTAAAATAGATTTGTAACATCAAAGAAACGTGTAAATACAACTCTACCTCTAGGTTTCTTCAACATCACAGCTCTGACAGTGTCAACCGTTTGGGTTCTATATTGTAATATTAGGTTTGTGTTTCAATAATTTATTTTTGAAAAAAGGTTTAAGGCAGAAAAAAATGGAATTTGGAGGTAGAGCTGTGATACATGCATCAAGTTGTGATGCCAAAACCACTGTGGTTCATACATTTAAACGATTCTTATATTAAAGATACAGAGAAAGAAAGATGCCAGGTTCTTCATGAAGTTGAAGACTTCAGATAGGCTATGAGATCAACTCGTTCATTCTTCTTTTTGATGCCAGCAAAGATCATCTTAGTTCCAGGAATGTACTTCTTTGGGTTTTCTAAATAAATATTCAAGGTGTCTTCATCCCAAATGATGCCTGGAACCAAAGAGTTCAAATAGTTAGTGTCTGTATACAGGAGACAACATTTATTTAAGTGTGGAAGTCCTTACCTTTGCTTTTGTTGGCGTCTGTGTAAGAATAGCCTTCTGCCTGGCCTGTTTTACGGCCAAACAGACCCCACAGGTTTGGACCAACCTTATGCTTTCCACCGTCTTCAACAGTATGGCACTGGGCACACTTTTGAACGAAGGCCTTCTTTCCTTTAGCAATATCTCCAGGCATTTTCTGTGAACGAAAAACATTCTCATACAACCACAGTACAGACATAGTAGTTTCATATGGATTATACAACGCTACAAACGAGCATTCTACATTTAGGGGAGTCGAATTTCTACAGACCTAACTTTTAACATGTTTTCCCTTTGTTTAAAAACATTTGCCAGAATCCAAGGAGACATATGACCTGGTGTGTCTTTCCATAGACTGTAAATATCAGTGATATCCTCCTCCTATGTAACCAGGTATGTAACTTGATTGCCCGCCAGACATCTTGAGGGTACCAAGCTAAGCTAATGCTAAACAAAAGATTAGGGTATTCTGACACACTATTAGAAATATGGTCAATGTAACTTTTCGTAAACCGTTTGGACAACCATAATACATAGCAATTGCCAAAATGATAAAAGAAACAGTTACGCCTATGACAACTTTTTAGCGGACATCTCCACAATAGAGGTCACATAACACATCACGAAACACATTCAGATTTATGGCGGAAAAGTTGACTACACTGAGCTGTACGTCTGATTTGGTTCAGTTTAGTGAAACCAAAAGATGTATTAACGCTATTGTGCTAAATGTATAATATTAAAAGGCTTACGGTGAATGGTTAAAGCGCTGCTCGTGTCCTCGTGCCGGGGAGCGACTGTGGAGAGCGAACACCCAACGTGGTTCTTTCCGCAAAGTTACGTCAGCCACTACGTCCGTACGTCAGCTGACTGTTTCATCACGTTTGCTTCCGAAACCAGGGCCTTCGTGTCAAGGACTTTGGAATACGTCACATAAAACATAGCTGTAGTAAAGATATCCACATTGATTCAAGTGTGTGCTCTGGCTTTCCTGAAACCATTGTCCATTTCTCATGACGTTGTCCAGCTGTTAAAATATTTTGAAATGAAATGATTTTAAGAAAAAACAAAGTTGAAAATACATGTTTCACTGCTTTTCATAATGGTTTCGATCATTAAACAATTCACAAATCACAATGCTCTAGATTACTCTAGATTATTTAACAATTGATCTATTTCCAGTAAACGTTTTTTGTATTATCAAATAAATATTCACTACCCTACCCTACTGCACCCTACCATACCCTACCCTATCCTTCTCTACCACACCCTACCCTACCCTAGTCTGCGGTACCATACCCCCCAGGTATTACCACTTGGGCAGATTCTGTCAGGCCTTTAAAGCTAAGCAGGGCAGGATCTGGCAAACAGGTATCACAGTGTTTGCCAGTGTTTACAGCCCCCCCCCCCCCCCCCCCCCCCCTGTAATATGCCAAACTTTTGTTGTGTCCTTGGGCTGTAATATGCCAAACTTTTGTTGTGTCCTTGGGCAAGACACCACACCCTGCCAAGAATGAGTCTGGTGTGTGCGTGAAGGATTGGTGGAGGTTGGGTGGGCCCATGGTACATACTGGTGTGGGGCAGTAGTAGCTTATCATCGCCGTGAATAATTACATGTGAAGCGTCTTGGAGTGTCCGCTTGAGAGTGCGCTATATAAAACCAATGCATTACTCAACCTTGCTCCGTTCCACTTTCTGTGACTCCAGTTCCGTGCTTTAGAAGCGTCCATCCCCGCGGCCTCTTTGTCCACGCCGGTGATTTGTTCCCGCTCAAAGCGCCTCTGCCGCGGACTGTTTTTGCATCTACTGCTGCTGCTGCTGCTGCTGCTGCTGCTGCTGCTGCTGCTGCTGCTGCTGCTGCTGCAGGGAGGAGCGAGACCGCACAGAGACAGAGCTGAGCCCAGCATCTGCACTGCCCGCATTCAAGGAAACAGCAACACAGCACTTTTACTTTCGTGACTCCAGTCCACTGTGCGTGACTGCGTGAGGAAGCCATTGCTGTGAGAGAAGCTGGAAGACTTTATCAACGGAACAATTGGTTCCTGCTACAATAAGGACATGGTCATTACACCATATTGTGGTAAGGACACCATTTTCTTCTTAAGCATCTCAACAGCCATTGGTGTTGTTCGCATAGATGAGAAAATAGAGAGAGTTCCAGTGTGTGCGTGTGCCTCTTTGCCTCTGTTCGTAAGCAGCATCTCCGTGTGCATCAGGAGTGAATCACCAACCATCCAGACACGACCCTCTGCCACGGCGACTGTCCGAACTCTGAGCTTTCATGGAGACAGTGTCCCCTAAATGTCCATGAAGCTCGTCAAAGGTGGTCATCAACTCCTCATGATGTAGTGCGTGTAGGAGCATATTACTGTTGACTTAATGCGCCACTGTCACTTCCACAGATGCATTCCAGTTCATATTCATTTGTATGTAAAAGACTATACTGTAATTGCCTCTTTAGTATAAGCTACACGTTTCCAGACATTCAATCTATCTACCAGGACACTGGCCATGTTCATTCTGCCATTACCACAATGGCAGTAATCATCCATTGCTGTAGCGTCCCTTCAAAATGTGTTTTTTCAGTGAAGGACAACAGTGACAATGCAGTTAAGTTCAAATTAGTCCACGTGTTTCCGTCCAATGTTTGATCCTTGATTTTATGGAAATAACTATAATGAATAATACTGTAAATATATTTCTCTCGTTATACATACTTTAGGATCATTAAATCAGAACTGTAAGTGCACACTTTGGATATGTTCTTGAAACTGTTAATAAAATAAAATAATTTACATACTAAAGCATTCTTCACAATTTGATGGCCTGAATAATTGGTTGATTTTTGTAATTACTTAAAACTATGTGTAACTGTAGCACTGAATTAACACAGAGCTGTTACACTGAAATCAACAACGTTGAAAGTAGAAAAGTGAATAGATTATCCTTGGGTCTTAGTACTGATACGTTTGTTGAGTCACTAATTATTGCACTAATATTAGGCAAAGTAACGGCACAGTGTACTAATTGTACTGGGCACTTAATGGCAGGACTTAATATTTTGTCCAACTCACAAATCACACATAACTAAGCTCTCTTTATTAATATTTGTTCCAATGTATCTTAATCGTTGTTACCATTTAGTAATGGTAACTCGATTGTATGGAGGTGATTGTTAACATTCTGAAATTCCATAACAAAAAAATCTAAAAGAGGAAGCTTGTGGTCAAACTCTTTGTCAAAACTATTTCAATGTTTACACAGTTCTGTTTAAATACAGCCTGCAGTTGTGTTCTCAAATGTCAGAAAGGCAGAAACGCAGAAATGGCACATTGAAAAGTGTACCGTTGTTGTCAGAACTAGTTTTACTGAATTAGACAACATTTTTTTAAAGATGCAATGATACCTGTTTCCTTATTAGGTCAAGGAATGAGTCTTATATTGTGTCCTGGGCTTATCAGCTTATATCTGGGCTAGCTTAAGACAGGCCAGGCATCAGGGTGACGTGAGGATCTGAATTATAGATTATGTGTGAGTATTCTCCGTGTGCACAGACCCTCTCACGGCAACATCCTGCTGTTCAAACACGTGCGTGGTTATTAGGGAAACTCTAATCAACGCCACAAAGTCAAAAGGTTCGAGACAACAACAAAATCCTGGTCATTTCTACTTCTGCAAGGCCTGAAATTCCCCCACTGTGGGAAAAAAAGGATAATGAATCTCTTAAAATAACATTCATACATACTTTTGTTGCAAACACAAACTCATTAAATGTAAACCCTTGGAATAGTGAATGTTTGAAATTAATCTTTTGGCCTCAGCGACTGTATAATGCTCTGGGGTAGGTTTGTCCTTCGGGCTTACATTCTAGATGTATCGTGACCATAGACTGTGTATTAGGAGTGGACTGACGGGTTCTGGACCAAAATACCTTATTTGAGCATTTGTTCCGACGGCGTTAGCTTCGCACCGTAACAACGACCAAAGTGCTGCTAAGGTGGTTGCTACGGCAAACTGGAGTTTCCCTGGTGAATGAAGGTATCTGATTGGTCAATCCTTATGTGGCTAGACATAATAATAATTGACTAACTTGGTAATATCAGCTCATGCAGTTCTGAAATATCCTAACCCAAAATTGCTCAGGAAATGTAGCACATTACTCTGTGCCTCACTGAGAATCTGTGAGGCACAGAGTAATGACAAGTGAGTGCAGTTTAATCAGTGACAAAGGTTCCGTCACATTGTTCCGAGTGATGAAGTGACGAGGACACCCCTCTGTTTCCATTATCATTATATGAGACCTATGATCATATTATCAATAAATGTTGAAAATGGAAAAGCTGCAAATCCAGTATAGTTATCACAGATTTGCTGTGCTTCAAATATTACTTTATTTGTTTTCCAAAAACAGAATCACAAAGAGCAGCTTGCATTCTACTATTGTCATGGAATTCCATGGCTTTACATTTACACTGTTCAAAACAATTGGCCTTTCAGAGCTTACATAGAGCTTCATGTTGCAGCGTGGCGATGTGGGGACGTCACAACAATATCAAATGTGTGTCTGCAACTTTTAATGTGACAAGAGGGTTTGATTTTTAGTCTGTCACATTTTGGATATTAAAGCAGCAGTAAGCGATTTGGTCGTTTCCGGCAGTTTCTTCTGCCTGAGCGAGTTAGTAGCCCCGCCCCCGTCCCCTCGTCACACCACATGAACGCGCATCAGCAGTTGGTGATGGCAGCAGCATGTTCATCTCCGTCAGGTCTACTCGTAAGTATATTAACAACAAACTCTGGGAGTGAAATATTAGCATAGAATAGCTCAGTTGTAACCTAGCTATAACACTGGAAGCAGCTTGGTGTTAGCTAGGATAGCATCACTAAGAAAGAGATAAAAAAACGATCCAGTCTTTTATAGAATAATACTGCTTTTATAGTTGGTACATTGATAACTGTTGTGATAAACATAATGTTGCAGATTGCAGTGTGACGTGTCTCAACATTATGCACTGTAACATCTGTTACAGTGCATATGTATTAGATGAATGTAATGCATATACATTACAACAACAAAGCTTTACATGAAGGTTATTTAAAGTAATACATTACTGCTTTCCTCACAATTTTTATATTTGGAGTTCTTTATAGACAACACTGTAGTAATGTATTATGTGAAAGTAAAGCTGCATCTCACTGGAAGCTGCCTTCTCAATGTCACAAAATAAAGATACATTTATTGATGTAATAACATCTGTATTATGTGCTTATTGTTCAGAGAATGAAGACAAAATCAAAGTGTATCAGAGCTGTACAGTGAGATGTGGGACTGAAAAACAATTCCAGTAAAGCTTGTCCGAAACGCAAAAGTACTGTCATAACTAATTACGTTACACTATTACACTGTAAGGAAACTCACCACTTTGAAAGAAAAGCTACAAGTAACAGAATATATAAAGTCATTTGTCATAACGGTTCTTTCAGGAAGCACTGAACGCCCTCTGTCCAGAGAAGCTGATGACCAGATCCTTTCCCTGGTGCGTCTGTGAAAGGTGCCAACAGACATTGAAAACATGCTTTCCTCAGCGGCCCCCATGGTGCACGTCCTCAGTGGCCCCCATGGTGCACGTCCTCAGTGGCCCCCATGGTGCACGTCCTCAGCGGCCCCCATGGTGCACGTCCACTCTGCAGTTCTGAAATATGTTTGTAGTTGTACTATTTCAAAATAAAAATAAATACATTCACCTCTTTCAATGTGCTTTGTTTTATAGTAGGAAAACAAATACAGTCTGTAACGAGTCTAAGAAACTTTATTATGTAAAAGAAGATTTGAAGTTATAGCCGGAAAAATATACACAATGTCCCTACTAAGACAAATAATTACAAGTGATGGTAAGGCAACGTTTGTGTTGCTCAAATGAATAACACTGTTATTATCCAGGTCCTTATCCATCGCTGCTGCAGCGAACACTATCAGAGATATCCAACAAAATGTTAATCTTTATGTTGTAGCTTGTTTGAACACATTTCCTCAAAATAATTCATAAGCAGCCACGCACACACAGCCACAAGCACACACACAGCCACAAGCACACACAGTACAAGCACACACAGTCACAAGCACACACAGCCACAAGCACACACAGTCACAAGCACACACAGTCACACACAGTCACAAGCACACACAGCCACAAGCACACACAGCCACAAGCACACACAGCCACAAGCACACACAGCCACAAGCACACACAGTCACAAGCACACACAGTCACACAAGCACACACAGTCACACAGTCACAAGCACACACAGTCACACAGTCACAAGCACACACAGTCACACAGTCACACAGCACACAGCACACAGTCACAACACAGCACACAGCCACAACACAGCCACACACAGCCACACACACAAGCCACACGCACAGTCACACACAGTCACACACAGTCACAAGCACAGTCACACACAGTCACAAGCACAGTCACACACAGCCACAAGCACACAAGCACACACGCACACACAGCCACACGCACACACAGCCACACAGTCACAAGCACACACAGCCACAAGCACACACAGCCACAAGCACACACAGTCACACGCACACACAGTCACACGCACAGACAGCCACACGCACACACAGCCACACGCACACACAGCCACACGCACACACAGCCACACGCACACACAGCCACACGCACACACAGCCACACGCACACACAGCCACGCTTCAGGGGCCCAGGTTGAAGGAACTGGAGTCTTCCTCTGGCAGAGATTTTCCTTTGAAACATAATAGAAGAGACATCAGTTTTATCTACTCAAATATGACTTTGATATATTCATCATCAACAACATCAGTATTTATTGATCACCAGGAGTGGCCCCTGATCCACAGGATCCTTGAACATGTTTATTTGGACTGTGAGAGACCGTGCATTGTGAGAGAAAGACACTTACATCGGCTGTTTTGGGAGTCGAGTGATTATCTCACTCCTCTTGATTGTTGAAGAAACTCAGCGACAGTTTTGTCAACACTGACTCCTGGAACATGATCGATATTCATTTTGGACCTCAGGGCAGCAACACAACTGTAGGGATGAACGACACACACATCACAACATCATTATCATCATAATCACTGCGTCCCATATATGCATTCACAACAACCTACATGACAAATGTGGGGTGTAAAGTCTTCCTCAGGAGATGACAATGGCCATTCTTCTAATTCTGGAAGCAAAGTCTTGTCTTCCCAGTCAATACTAGAGAAAGAAGAGGTCAGCAGAAAAGTATCTAGTCGTTATGGCATTGTTTTTTTTTTAAATAGTTATTTAACTTGCATTATGGAGGCTTTTGAACTCTTGTACATTGAAGACCTCATTCCAATTGATTTAGGCCATACTGGAAAAGATACAGAGAAAAGAATGCAATGAAGACATGTAAATTATTACAATGTCTATATTATATCATGCTCATAATTTATTTGGTAGTAGTCAGCAAGACTCTTACTTATTCTCAATACATAATAATAAAAATGTATGTAGTGGTCACGGAAGTTAGATTTGAGGTAAAGAGATATTGTTTTTATAACAATAAAACTAATATACAGAGTGCAAGTTGAAAAACTTAGTCATTGAAGAATGAAATGCAGACCTACATATATATATATATATAGTGCAAGCAACTATGTTTATTGGCAAAAACAAACGATTCATACAGATCAGAAGTGTTCGTAGCAGCCACATCATATTCACAACTACAGACAGCTAATGCTAACAGCTAACGCTAATGCTAACAGCGAACGCTAATGCTAACAGCGAACGCTAATGCTAACACCACTTCACGGGGGAACTCTGGTGATATGGTCATTTAATGTTGTACATGTGGGGAACTAATAATTGACCGGAGTTTATGGATGACTGAGGCTGGGCTAAGGCTTCGATGTTGTGTTGTCTGTTGTTGTTTCTCAAAGCTAAGCCAAGGTAATGCGCAGTTATTGCCACAAAATGCGGCCGTATTTCTACAACAGCTGGGGATTTTTAACTAGCTAACTTGGTGAAAGCCCGCATTACAGTCTCAGGCAACTATATGTATAAATAAAACAACTACTACTGCCACTACTGAGTAACATGCTCACCTGTTCAGTCGGAGAGAGGAATCCACGGAGCTAGAGGTCGCCAACATGAATGCAGCTGGTCACCATGTTGCTCCTACTTTTTGTCCTTCCTCTGTTTCTGGCGTTTTGCCTGTATTTAATAGATCCATGGTATTTAGTCTGCAGCAGCGCTGGAGGCGGCTTTTCCTTCTCCGCCATGTTTGTTTTGAAGAGTGCGCGTGCACACACGGGAGAAACCCCTTATAAGGCGTGCTCTCTCGTCATTGGATAAGCGCATAGGATGTGAGGTTTTTTTATTATATATGGTGGGAGAAGACTGGAAGGACTGAGAGATCCGTGTTTAGGTACAAACACTCTATATAAGTGATGGCTATTGGAATATATCAATATTTAAGACGTATATTAACACCCAAAAATCGCTTACTGCTGCTTTAAGACGGGTAGCATCCAGTTTGATTTTGAACAGAGGGGAGAGATGATGCGTGTGGATGTTACGTATCAATGGAGGGGGGGAAGAGTGTGTGTGTGTGCGTGCGTGCGTGCGGCATGAGAATCGGCTCGGAGTTTACTGACACATTGGCGCACACTGCTAGAGACAGACCCGCTCGCCACACCATGCAAATAGGGCTTAAAATAGCGTTATTAAGAGACCTCCTCCTCCCCCTTTTCTTTTTTTTAACCGACAGCTTTGACCGGTTAACTCTGTGACTGTCAACCACCGGTTAAACGGTCACCGATTTACATCCCTATACGGCACAGTGGTTGAAAAACACTGTTTTAGGGGGTCATTTGAACATTAGAAGCTATTTATCTAAAAGTGAGCAAATTCAACACCTTCTGCAAGACTCAAACCTTGACTATATATGCTTTTCAGAATCATGGCTCAATAAAAATACTCCGGCTGCACCTCTCAATAATCCAGGAGGAGATTTATATAGGAAGGACAGAGAAGGCCCCAAAAAAGGTGGGGGTGTGATGGCGTATGTTAAAATTTCATTAAAATGCCACTAAATTCAGCTGCCAAATTGTGAACAACTTGAATGTCTCGGATTAAAAGTTTCACTTTCACCACAAACGTTACTTACGATTGTTGTACTATCACCCTCTTTCAGCAGACAACTCCTTCTATGTTAAATTTGGAGAAATTATTAAAGCATGCAAATTTGATAAAGAAGTGTTTATAATGGGGGACTTCAATGTTAATTGGGCAGATAAAACAACAAGGAAATAGTTGAAACAAATCACCAATAAATTTGATCCAACCCAAATAGTTTGATCTACGTCATGGTGCTACGTCCCTTAGGACTTCGCTAGTGGGATATCACTCGTGACCCCCAGGTCACACGCCAGAGAGATCAAAATAATTTGCTCCAATCACCAGGCAGCCACCTTCCTCTATAAATGCCCCTGCACAAGGCCGCACCCCCTCTTTCACTCTGGCGCCGATTGAGATCTACCACAGTACTTACTTCCAGAGAAAAGATGTCTTCTGATGCTCGTCCGAGTTCCCCTTCGCCCTCCGGCGTCGGACGTCGTCGTTGCTCGACGTGTCGAGTCAGGCTTCAGCGCACGGACCAGCACTCCAGCTGCTTCATGTGCCTGGGCCCGGGCCATGCGGCGTTGAGCGCCACCTGCACCTCGTGTCTCGCTCTCCCCAGGGAGGAGAGCGAACGCAGGCGTGCGTACCTCGCCGCTGCAGCGCCCCGTCCGGACTCCTCTCAGGACGAGGAGTCTGAGACTGACTGGGCCCCACTCGACCTTCCACCCGTGCCCGCGGAGTGGGGTGACTGTGAGGACGGAGAGGTTTCGGAGGTCGGCTCTCTCCTCACGCTGGACGAGGTGGTGTCGAACCCGGAGCCGGACCGCTTCCCACTGGACCACATGCCTGGGCTCTACTCCTCTGCGGCGGCCATCATGGATGCCCCCCTGCCACCGCAGCCGACCCAGAGGGTGGAGGACTTCACCTCTGGTTACGCCACCACTCGAGGGAGGAGGAGGACACAGCCCACGTTGTGCCCGCGGATGGACCCAATCGTCCATTACGCGACACGTGAGTGGCCAAAGCCCCTAGCGGCCAAGAGGCCCGCTTTGGGCTACGGCATGTACTGCAGCGTGCAGGACTGGTCCTGGACCGGCGGGGTCCCAGACATCGAGGATTCGGTCCGCATGGCCCTGCACCCCTCCGCATCCGTGTGGCCCGGCACCAGACCTCTCTTTCCCTCCGAGCGGGACAGGACGTCTTTGGCTATGCTGGACAGATGTTACGCCAATGCGGCACAGGTCGTCGCTGTGGCGAATAACATGGCCTTCATCACGGGGGCCCTGGATAGGTCGCTCTCTTCTGGCCAGGCGCTCAGTGGAGACACCTTATCACAGGCGAGGACAACTTCAGCGGCGATCCTGCGCATGTGCCAAGCGCTAGCTGTCGATGGCGGCCGCTCCATGGCAGCAGCTCAAGTTGGGGCAGGCACCTTTGGCTTGGGCTTGCTAACATCAGAGAGGCGGAGAAGAGGCAGCTGCTGGACCTGCCTGTTTCCCAGACGTCCCTCTTCGGTCCGGACATGCAGACCCTGGTGGCTAGACTGGAGACTGCAGCCAAGGATTCGGCTAGCCTAGCCCAGCACCTAGCGCCGAGGCGCGAGGCCCGCCCACCAGCACGGAGCCGGGACAGAGGCAGGGAGCGTTCGCCCGGGAGGCGCCCTGACCCATATCCACGCTCCGTGGCCTATCGTCCCCCCTCGACGAGGCCCCCGGGTCCAGACAGACCCACGGGAGGCTCACGGGACCAACGCACCCACCGCCGACCTCCCTATGGCAGAGGAGGTCGGGGTGGGAAGAATTCTTTCAATAAAGGCCGACCGGCATTTCATCATTACTCGCTGTCTGAGTCTCATTTGGGGGTATGTAACATGTCAAATAATCTTGTGAATTCTGATTGTGTTACTTCTCGAGCACATAACGTTGCTTCGCTAGGCCTGCAGCCCCCAGAGCAGGGTTTGCAGTGCGCTACGCGAGCTACGAGCTCCGGTTCACGGGTTCATGCTATGCCCTCCCAGAGAGAGGTCAGGCGGAGGGTGATCTGGTGAGTAGTGGTGTGTGCGCTTCGGCCGAACGCGTGTTAGCATCTCTGAGCTACAAGGCTAACACGGGGTTTCCCACTCCAGGGGCTCGCCCCCCCCTCCATGAGGCAAGAGCCAGGGGGGGGGCACAGCAGCCGAGTCACGTGTGATGAGCAGTCCCGTACTTATGACGTCGGGCCTGCAGGACACGTGACCGCCCCCGGCGCTCACGTGCATTACGCTCTCAGGTACGGGGATCATTAGAGGCACTACAAGCGGAGGTCTCCTCTCTGCTGAGTCGAGGCGCGGCAGTGGAGGTAGACCCGCAGGACGCCACCAGGGGGTTGTACTCCCCTTACTTCTTAGTGCCAAAGAAGTCAGGCAGGGTGCGTCCCATTTTGGATCTGCGCGTGTTGCATTTCCAAACGGCAGTTTCGGATGCTGTCCACAAAGCAGCTCCTCGAGTGTGTCAGGCAGGGAGATTGGATGTCCTCCATAGACCTGACAGATGCGTACTTCCACATGCCGATAGTGCCGGAACACAGGAGGTTTCTGCGCTTTGCAGTGGGAGAGAGGAATTACGAGTACTGCCGTCTCCCCTTCGGCTACGCACTCGCGCCTCGGACTTTTTCCAAATGCGTGGAGGCAGCACTGGAGCCGCTCAGACGCGCAGGGGTAAGAATTTTAACCTACATAGACGACTGGTTAATTCTGGCCTCATCCAGGGAAGTGGCCGTGAGCCACACGCACTGGGTCCTGTCCCACATACAGCGTCTGGGCTTTGTGGTGAACAGGGAGAAAAGCAAGCTGCAGCCAGCTCAACGCATGATTTATCTCGGTCTGCAGTTAGACTCTGTGACATTCCGTGCTGCATTGTCCGTGGACAGACGGATGAACATTACCCGTGATCCTGGTGATCGGTGATCCTGGTGGCTCCGGACAGTCCGCATGCCCGGTGGTTTCCCTTCCTGAGGGGCATGGCGGTGATGGAGCCCTGGGCCCTCCCGGACGAGCCGGGGGCTCTAGTCCAGGGAGGAGGAGCCCTGTTTTCACGCCAGATAATCGGCCGCAGGCTCTGGGTTTGGAGGCTGAGAGGCGGAACCTCGTAGACCTGGGTCTTCCCCCTGCGGTGGTGGAGACCATTCAGGGGCCGAGGGCGCCGTCCACTGTGAGGGCCTACGCCACGAGGTGGAGGCTCGTCAGCGACTGGTGCGGTTCCCGTTCCTGGGATCCCAGGCGTTGCCCGCTGGAGGGGGTCCTGGGATTCCTACAGGAGCTCTTTGACAAGGGGAGGGCTGTCGCCACCTTGGCGGTGTTCGCGGCAGCCATTACTTCGGGTCACGACGGATTCGGGGGGTTCACAGCCCGCTCTCATCCGTTGGTTAAACGTTTTCTGCGGGGGGCGCGCAGGAGGAGGCCCCCGCTCCAGAGAACGCCCCCGGTTTGGGACCTCAGGGTGGTCCTTAGGGGGCTGTCGGGTACGCCTTTTGAACCGGTGGCGGAGGCGAGTCCCGAGTGTGTCGCTTTTAAGACGGCCCTCTTGTTGGCGTTGGCGTCTGCTAAGAGGGCGGGCGACTTGTGTGCGCTCTCTGTCCATGCGTCTTGCCTGTCCTTTGGAGAGGGCGACGGCATGGTGGAATTGTGGCCCAATCCGGCTTTTCTCCCCAAGGTCATCACGTCGGCCTTTAGGTCGAGAGTCATCAGGATTAGGGCTTTCTATCCGCCACCGCATGCCTCCCCCGAGGAGGAGCGGCGGCACCTTCTGTGTCCTGTCAGAATGCTGAGGCATTACCTGGCCATGACGTCGTCATTCAGGTTGGGTGGTCAGCTGTTTGTGTGTCTGGGCCCCAAGAACAGGGGCGCCCCGCTGTCGGCTCAGCGGCTGGCGCACTGGGTCGCCACGGCTGTGCGGCGGGTGTATCAGACGCAGGGTCTGGCCCCCCCGGTGGGCTTCAGGTCGCATTCCACGCGTGGGATGGCGGCCTCTACGGCCCTTCTCAGGGGGGCGTTGGTCGAGGACGTCTGCCGTGCGGCTTCTTGGGCGTCGTCCTCCTCTTTCGTCCGGTCTTATCTTTTGGATGTGTCGGACCGGTCGGTGGCCCATTCCGTGCTGAGTGCAGCGGACTGAGTTAGACCGTTAGGTCCCTCCTCTGAGGGGGCCTTCGGTTTACTTTCCGCCCTGGTTCAGGAACTCTTGGGAGAGGCATCCTACAGGTGCGGTACATATATGTGTGTTTGGTCGGTCAGGTAGTCCACGTCAGGAGCTCTTGGGAGAGGCGTCCTGTGACTACGGATGACCTACGGTCTGTGTTACGTGGGGGTATCCTTGGTAGGAGTGGCCCTGTAACACGCATTGTTTCTTCTGCCCTGAGTCCTCTCACTGTGTGAGGGTCTTGCTCGGGCGGAGCTCCAATCACCCTTCGCTGGCCTGCTGGGAGTACATGTTCCTACGGCCTCCGCGTTGTGTCCCACTAGCGAAGTCCTAAGGGACGTAGCACCATGACGTAGAATTAATAGTTACCTAATGTAACTTAAGTTCTACGAATAGGTGCGTAGTCCCTTAGCTACGAGCCCATCAGGCCAGCCCGGCTTGGCAGAGTTCAAGAGGGGGTGCGGCCTTGTGCAGGGGCATTTATAGAGGAAGGTGGCTGGTGATTGGAGCAAATTATTTTGATCTCTCTGGCGTGTGACCTGGGGGTCACGAGTGATATCCCACTAGCGAAGTCCTAAGGGACTACGCACCTATTCGTAGAATAGGTAACTATTAATTTTTACTTATTTTTGCCTTCACTTCACTGCCTACCTCAACCCCGTACCTGCAACCACCGCCAGACTAGAAACTCCGTCTGGGGTGGTTATCTGTTCCCTTCCCCCTGACCTGCTGAGAGGTACCCAGTGAAGTCTGGACTGGATGTTCCCGTGTGTGGCTGCCCGTCGACGACCTCTCCTTCCCCTCACCTTTTGCCACCGCCAGACATTGATGTTTGTCTGGGGTGGTTCGGTTTCGTGTCTGTGTCACCGCCGGGCATACGTCTCCGCCCGGGGTGAGCCAGTTTCCCTATGGAAGGTCATCACTGCATGGGCTTCAGCTTCGGTCCCTGATTTGTTTGGACACTGCTTCGGACCTGAGGTTTTTTTATAAAAGACTAGATTGTTTTTATCTTTCTTAGTGATGCAATCCTGGCTAACATCAAGCTGCTTTTTATAGCTATGTTACAACTGAGCTATTTTACGTTAATATTTTCAAATAACATATTCATGCTGTGTTTGTTTTTAATATACTTACGGGTAGACCTGACGGAGATAAATCTGCTGCTTGCCATCACCAAGAGGATGTGGTGTGACGAGGGGACGGGGGCTTACTCGCTCAGGCAGAAGAATCTGCCGGAAACGACCAAAACGCTTACTGCTGCTTGAACAGGTACCAAAAGGAGGGAGCACAAAACTCTGGTGTTAAAATCACTCCACTGGCTTCCCGTGGAGCATAGAATAAAGTTTAAAATCCTTTTAACATACAAAGCCATAAATGACCTGGCTCGTTCTTTTTTTTTTTAAACAATAATTTATTGCTTTTTTTCACAAAACAGCACAATACAATACAGCCAGTACAGAATTTTTACATATGCTCATAAGGTCAGGGTTAAAAAATAAATAAATAAAAATAAAATAAATAATATCAAATTAGAACACTTTTTTTTTTCTATCATTGATTACATTTGAAAAAAAAATTGAGCCTCCTTTACAAAGTAAAGTCGATAAGTCCCGAGGTAGATGGGCCAAGAAAGGTTGCCATATCTTAAAAAATGCAGGAGTTTACCTTTGAGTGGGCAATGAGACGTTCCATTGGAAATACTTTAAATGTTTCTCTGTACCATTGTGTGACAGACAGAGGTTTTGTCTGTATCCATTGTAGCAGGATGCATCTCCTCGCCAGATGTGGATGTTTTTGTAATAGTGCCCCCTGCCTGGGCAGCCCAGGAAGCCTCTCAAATATACCAAATAGAAATAAGGCAGAGTCCACTGAGATGGTCTGGTGAAATATGGATCGGGGCACAGGAACAACGGTCTTCCAAAACCTGAGTATCATAGGACACTGCCAGATACAGTGATAGGTCCCCTCTGTATTTTTACATTTTATACAGAAAGAGTGCTGAGGTTGAATCTTGTGCAAAAATTGTGGAGTCCGTTGAAGTCTGTGCAAGATTCTATATTGATTCTCCTGAAGTCTGTTACAAGTGAACGTCTTTCTCGCATACATAAAAGCACGTGACCATGCCTCGTCACAAAGCTCAACCCCCAAATCTGCTTCCCAATGAGTCCTGGGATTCCCAGCCAGAGGTTTTGATACAATGAGTTCATTATAGAAAAGAGATACATTTCTGTTTCGGGGTTGTTAAATTTGAGGAGACATTTTTCAATTGAGTTTAAGATTGGTTGATCTTTAGGGAAGGAGAGGGATGATTGAACAAAGTGTCTGACCTGGAGAAAACCAAAAAAGTACTTTTGCAGGATGTCATCTTTATCCCTAATTTACGACATGAAAGCATTATTTTCATGGCATATGGCGGAGACGTCTGCTAGAAATGTTGAATAAAATTGACTTTCATATGAATTGGGGGGCATACACATTTCCACTCTGAGAGTGAGAGGACAAAGGCCCACAATTGTAAACCGCTTTGTGACTCTGGTCTGTGAAAGGCAGTATATAAATAAAGATTAATTACTACTTAACTATTAATATTTTTTCTCCATATAAAATCCCAGTTATTACAATATATTGTCCCTCTTCATCTTTTACAATTTCATCAACAGTAAATGGTAGTATTGCTACTCCTCTACTCTCTCCTCTCTGAGTTAAACGATGAGTAGTAAATCTTCCCCACCCAGTCCTGCTGTAAACTTGTGTCCAGTGCCGCTATATGTCAAGGTAAGGACCTCATATTGAAGCGGATGCCCTTCCCAATAAGAGCACGGCTTGCATTGTTTAAACCGCTCCTCTTCTCACGTACCGCAGCAGATAAATCTTGATGAATGTAGATCCGTTGCCCATTGTGTTTCAGCTCCGGTACTGCTTTTACCGCGGCCATGATCCGTTGTTTGTTCCGGAGTTGTGGAGCTCGATTTTAACGGGACGTGGATGTGCGCTTTGTAGACCGAGACCCCTGTGTGCGCGGTCCATTTTGATGCGACTTGTCACGGGGCCAATATCATGTAGTAATATGCTGGATAGGAAGCGTTATCACTGTATGTTTCCCGGGGACACTAACAAAGAGTTCCGGGCTCCCTTGAACCTGGCTGTGCCTCGTCTCTGTCTTAAGGGTCTCTAAGTACCCATAAACATTAGAACATGGTGTCAGAAGTGGTGCGAAACATTTGTGGATGACAAGACGATGAGAGTAAAGGCAAGAAAAGAGAAAAGGGTGACGGAAAAGCTAAAAATAGCTTGTGACCGCAGCAGCTTGATAGCGCTGGGAGCTAACGGCTAACTAAAATGGCACAATACCAAGTAAAACTGCCAGAAAAGTTTTCATTCAAGCCAGAAGACTGACTTTGAGAGGTTTCGGATTGCGTCAGGTCTGGAAATACAAGCCGATGGTTTCACTCCATCTCAGGCAAGAAGAAGCGAGTGAGTATGAAACAGTCAAACAGATACGTTCACTTTGTGGCTCGGAGAAATATAATATTTGAAAGAGCCAAGTTTAATCAGTGGCAGCAAGGGATGGGCGAGTCGGCCGACAGCTTTATCACCGCGCTTCATTATTTAGCTGATCACTGTGGATCCGGTCCACTTCATGATGAGACGGTCGGAGTCAGGCTCGTGGTTGGACTCAAAGACAGACGTTTATCAGAACAATTACAAATGGATCCTGAACTGACTCTCGAAAAAGCTGTGACTAAAGATAAACAAAGTGAACTGAGACAACAAGAAGTGTTGACTTGACAGTGTGTACTTGTGGGAAAGTGGACTTTTAAAAAACTTTTAACTGCTTTTATTTTTGTGATGTGTTTTGTGTGTTTTTATGGTTTTAATGCATGTATTTTATCACTGTTCCCTGAACACTTCCCCTAACCCGCACCTGTTTTAATCAAGACCTTTTAATTGGGGGCGGGCACTGCAGGACGAGAGGACAGAGAGGAGAGCAGACCCAGTCCAAAACGAGGAGGACACGGGACCGGGCCAAGGACGAGCACCGCCAGCCAGAGACCACGGGGCACTGAGGCCAGCGGGGAGAGCGGCACCGGTGAGGCGCGCATTGATAGCGCATTGGCGCGTGCGCGCCCGGGCTAGGCCCACAGAGAGACCGTGATGTGCCGGCTCTCCCCCGCGGGTGCCCGGTGGCGACCCGTGGTCGGTGAGCGGCTGGCGGGACTGTCCCGTCCCGGGACTGAGAAGAGTGGAGGCCAGAGGAGGAGGAACGAGTGGACTGCGGGTTTTTTTTAATCATCTTTTATCGATCCTTTTTGTATATATTTTATTAAATTTTATCCCCTTTTTTATCCCTTTCTGCTTTTTATTGATCACACCCCCTCAACAGACACTTTTAAACCTGTGACATACTCAAATCAAAGTGCCGCCAAAACAGTCGTTTTACAAAGCCAAACCAAGACCCGGTGATCCAAGATGGCGCCCTATTCAAATGAATGGTTGTGCTCAGTGGCGCTTTGTGACGGCATGGGTGCCGAAAAGATTAGCGGAAGTCGCCTGGAACTCGTAAAGATCCATGGGAAACTCGCCTGTATTTGGGCATCGTCTGGTCCTCCCGGTTCTGCGCAGTGGATGATCTCCCATAATGCGTTGCGCGAAACACGCATGTGTGGGTCTCACACCGGGTCTCATGCAGATGCACAGAGGGGCTCGGCCGCGCTCTGACCAATCAGAGCTGCTCATCAGAGCGGGAGTTAGAGCAGGAGCCAGACAAGCAGAGTTTGTAGCACTAAAGTGTAGATTTAAAGAAAACCAAAGGATTTAAGAAGAAAAAAAGTTCAGGATGACAAGGGACATTAAAATCCCCACAAAATCCGATCTTTATGAAAGCTGTTGGTTTTCTGGCAGCTGAGGTCGCGCTGTTTTAGTTTACATTGAGATCTATGTTTTGGATTTAGGAGAAAACCACTTTCCCACACGCCGCTGAACATCCAGGGGGAGGACATTGAGCTGGTGGACAGCTTCAAGTACCTGGGTGTTCACATTAACAATAAACTGGACTGGTCCCATAATACAAACGCCCTGCACAAGAAGGGCCAAAGTCGCCTCTTCCTTCTGAGGAGGCTGAGGTCCTTCGGAGTGAGCAGGCCTCTGCTCAGGACTTTTGATGACCCTGTGGTAGCCTCAGCCATTTACTACGCTGCCGTGTGCTGGGCCCTGGGCAGCACAGAGCGGGACAGAAGCAGACTGAACAAGCTGGTCAGGAGGGCCAGCTCCACTCTGGGCTGCCCCCTGGACTCTGTTGAGGAGGTGAGGGACAGGAGGGTGCTAGTCAAAGCCACCTCCCACCCACTGCACAGGACTGCTGAGGAGCTCCTTCAGTGGAAGACTGAGACTGTACAATAAGTCACTTTAAGTCACTGTATAAGACTGAAAAACCTGCACTAATATTGACACTATTTCTGATTGCCACTTTTAAACTGCCACTTTTTTATGTACATAATATATCCTGCATGTAACATGTTTGCACTTTTCCTCCCTTTTTTGCACAATCTTAGTGTTTCTATCCATGTAAGTAAGTAAGTAAGCTTTATTTATATACCGCCTTTCACAGACAAGGGTCACAAAGCGGTTTACAATTGTTATTTTTTGGGCACTTGTCCTCTCACTCCACACAGAGATGGGAGCGGGGTCGCCGAACAGGAGGACCTATTGTACATATTTTTAGTGGTAGGGGAAACCGGAGTACCCGGAGTAAACCTACGCAGACACAGGGAGAACATGCAAACTCCACTCAGAAAGGCCATGGTCCGGCCGGGATTCGAACCCAGGACCTTCTTGCTGAGAGGCGAGAGTGCTATCCACTCAGCCACCGTGCCGAATGCCAAATGTGACATGTAAATTTCTCCTCCTTGTGAAATGATAAATAAAGAATATCTTATCTTATAATCCCCATTTTCACAAACTATTCGCCATCAGAGTGATCTTTTTCTCAGTGGCAGCGAGTCTCTCAGCCAAATCATCAACAGTATCTTCAGCATTTGAAACTCTCTTCTCCACGTCGTTAATACGTGTGGCGTGTTCCTCCAGCTTGGAGGCAATCTTATCCAGTGTCTCTGAAAATACAGATGATTTATTTTCCATGGCCGCGCTGAAGCTCTCAGAAACTTTCAATATCAGAGCCTCCGTGTCGTCCGGGTCCAGGGCTTGGACTGGAGGTGGACTGACCTCGGGGGAACTAATGTTAGCATTAGCAGCTGCTTTTTTGCCTGGATTTTTGTCTGCTTCGACATAGTTCTCTGTATCAATGTCAAGAAATAAAAAGTTGTTAGGTAGCACTTGAGAAGGGGTTCTTAGATGAATAAAACATAAGCATACACAAGCATCAAGGTAAGACATAACTTAGCAACTAACAGCTAAGTTTGCGTTAGCTACGACACGTGGATGCAATACAATACAATACAATTTATTCTTGTATAGCCCTAGGTCACAACAGAAGTAATCTCAGAGGACTCAACAAGACCATTGAAATCACCAACACAGATCAGAGAATCAACAGTTAAAACACGTGAAAAATATAAAGCACACATAGAAGAAAATGTCCATACATGTTGTAGAATGCTAAAGTGTCCTGATCATCACCAATCCTTTCTGTTGGACACTAACTGTCCAACAAGACCCTCCTGCATTGGCAAGGAAAAACTCATAAAAAACCCAGTGGGAAAAAGTGAGAAACCTTGGGGAGACCTAGGGAAACCCACAGGGAGGGAGACCCATTTGAGAAAGGGATCTGCTCCTCCGGACGGACAGGCTAATGATTCAGGACCTACGCTAGCTACAGATCGTGGACCAGTGGCCGCTGAACGTGGACAGATCCGGTGCAGGACTGAACCACTCCCAGGCGGATCGGGCAGGGCAGTCCGCAGGTGTAGATGGAGAAGGCCAGGCTCAGAGGTCCCGTCATCGTACCATGAAACAGACAATGGGACAACGGGTGAATAGCAATGAACAAACTACAGTCAAAATCCTAGTTTGAGTTTATTGAGTTTGAGTTTATTTATTTAAGTGTCATGCACAAAAGTGCCCAGCCCACATGGGCTTATATGACACTGAACAACAACATCTGATGGCTACAGACCATATACAGACATGAAAAACAGAAAAAGATTTAGTAATGCTAAACAGGTAAAGTAGGAAGGAGGAGAGGATAGTGCTCAAGTTACCATACTTCTCCCAGCAAACTGACTCCCTATGAAGCACTTTCGCATGTAATAAAGGCCTAAATTGTGTGCTAATATTCAAAATATGCAATAGAGACATGGTAAGGACATGATTTGGTTTCAGACACACTACTCCCAACCCTGGCCTGTACCAGTGATCTGCAAAGATGTGTTAATGTCAATGCAATAAAATACAGTGGGGCAAAAAAGTATTTAGTCAGCCACCAATTGTGCAAGTTCTTCCACTTAAAGTGATTGTCTGGAGTTTGTCAGAAAGAGAGACAGAGAGGTACTTGATTTGAAAAAAACGACGCAAGCTCCCTCCCCCTTCCTTTCTGATTGGTCTACACCTACGTTTCCGTAACACTTTGAAATGTTAATCAGAGAACACATTATACATATACATTATTAATACACATGCACGGAGGTTTTCAGAATTATTTGTGAACGTTTTAAGAGCAGGGAAGGCGGGACTTGCCCGTAATAATAGAATTAATAAAATGACTTATTTTATATCAACATTTAAGGCCAGGAGGTCAATTTAGCACATTTCCTAAAATTTGTAATTAATTTAGAGTTACAGTCTATCACTTTAAAATGATGACAGGTCTGTAATTTTCATCACAGGTACACTTCAACTGTGAGAGACAGAATGTGAAAAAAATCCAGGAATTCACATTGTAGGATTTTTAAAGAATTTATTTGTAAATTATGGTGGAAAATAAGTATTTGGTCAATAACAAAAATTCAACTCAACACTTTGTAATATAACCTTTTTTGGCATTAACAGAGGTCCAACGTTTACTATAGGTCTTTACCAGGTTTGCATACACAGTTGCTGGTATTTTGGCCCATTCCTCCAAGCAGATCTTCTGGAGAGCAGTGAACACGGACTTTCAACTCCCTCCACAGATTTTCAATGGGGTTGAGGTCTGGAGACTGGCTAGGCCACTCCAGGACTTTCAAATGCTTCTTACGGAGCCACTCCTTCGTTGCCCGGTCGGTGTGTTTGGGATCATTGTCATGCTGGAAGACCCAGCCACGTTTCATCTTCAAAGCTCTCACTGATGGAAGGAGGTTTTGGCTCAAAATCTTACGATACATGGCCCCATTCATTCTTTCCTTAACACGGCTCAGTCGTCCTGTCCCCTTAGCAGAAAAACAGCCCCAAAGCATGACGTTTCCACCCCCATGCTTCACAGTAGGTAATGGTGTTCTTGGGATGCAACAATTTCTCCAAACACGACGAGTTGAGTGTATACCAAACAGTTCTAGTTTGGTTTCATCTTACCACATGACAATCTCCCAATCCTCTGCTGTATCATCCATGTGCTCTCTGGCAAACTTCAGACGGGCCTGGACATGCACTGGCTTCAGCAGGGGGACACGTCTGGCACTGCAGGATTTGATTCCCTGTTGTCGTAGTGTGTTACTGATGGTAACCTTTGTTGCTTTGGTCCCAGCTCTCTGCAGGTCATTCACCAGGTCCCCCCGTGTGGTTCTGGGATATTTGATCACCGATCTAATGATCATTTTGACCCCACGGGATGAGATCTTGCGATCGAGGGAGATTATCAGTGGTCTTGTATGTCTTCCATTTTCTGATAATTGCTCCCACAGTTGATTTGTTCACACTAAGCTGCTTGCCTATTTTAGATTTACTCTTCCCAGTCTGGTGGAGGTCTACAATTATTTTCCTGGTGTCCTAGGACAGTTCTTTGGTCTTGGCCATAGTGGAGTTTGGAGTCTGACTTTTTGAGGCTGTGGACAGGTGTCTTTTGGAGTGGAGGACAGAAGAGCTTCTTAAAGAAGTTACAGGTCTGTGAGAGCCAGAGATCTTCCTTGTTTGAAATGACCAATTACTTGTTTTCCACCATAATTTACAAATAAATTCTTTATAAATCCTACAATGTGAATTCCTGGATTTTCTTTTCACATTCTGTCTCTCATAGTTGAAGTGTACCTATGATGAAAATTACAGACCTCTGTCATTATAAGTGGGAGAACTGGCACAGTCGGTGGCTGACTAAATACTTTTTTGCCCCACTGTAAATATAAAATGATCTACAAATCCCCTTTTTGCTCCTTTGCATTTTAAATTTTCAACCTGTGTGTATCATCGTAAATATTTGTTACAAAAATAAAATGGATGCATTGCACAAAAGAGCACATACTCATCAGTGTACATTATGGTCTGTTACATATGACATATAGTGTGGCAACTGCACTTGGATAAAAACTGTTCTTAAATCCATTTGTCCTGGTCCTAATGGACCTGTGCCTGCTGCTGAAAGGAAGCTGATGAGGTGTAATCATTTCATAATTCATATTTCAAATGCAACATAATCCACTAATAAGTTAGTATTTATTTGACCTGTTTTTCCTTACACAATCAAGCCACAATAAAAACATAAAAAACTACAGAATTCTGTCCAAGTGTGTTTTGATTTGGGAATAAACATATCTCAAAAATATTTACTCTGGAACAAACACAAGAGTTACATACATGATTAATTTAGTCTTCAAAACAAAATGGGCCTTGATAATTTGCAAAAATACCCAAAAAAAAAAAAAAAACAAGCTGTGGTTTCTGAGCCCTCTGGAAGCAGATTCCCTCTTAGATAGAGCAATAAAATTATTCCATTCCATACTTTTAAGGCAGCTGCCGGCTGATCCGTTGATAAAATCCTCCTGTGTAAGGCTGCATAAAAAAGTGCTCCCTTGCTTTATGAAGAACTGAGGACTCTCGTCTCTTCTAACTGCTTGGATCCACTGCCTCCTTTGGTCCAGTGGAAGCGTGGAAAGAAAGGTTTAGTTGTTTACTTTCCCCACAAGAGCAATCGGGAATAGAACAAAAACAACCGCGGCGAGATTGAGCCATCCTCAAAGCTGTGTGTGATGGTAAAGCATAGCCACCGGAAATGGCTTAGAATGGCTTAAAGATAGAGATCGCAGCTTTAAACGTGTATTATTCATGAGGCTAAAGTTATTGTTACCCAGTTTCCTGACTCAGCACCTTTCTCCTTGTTACAAGTTGTTCTCAAAGACTCAAACAGAGCGCAGGAACCAAGATGTGGCAAGAGAAACCATTTATTTCGAAATTATGCAAAAGAAAATTCAAAAAACGTATTTTCTCAAGCAAAATGCAAGATTTTCACATTGAGAAAACACATGACTCCAGCGCAGTGTGACTCTCTGCAGACATTACTGGTCCAGCAGCCAACACCCTGACAACAGACAAAACTATATACACTGTTCTTGTTGGGTTACCCAGGCAACCGGAGCTTTGTCTGACGACGATGAGAGAGAGGTGAGAGAGGAGAGAGAGGTGAGAGAAGTTATAGAGAGGTGAGAGGAGAGATGTGAGAGAGGAGGCCGCAGTGTCTCCTGTGATGTCACACTCGGACAGTCCCCTCCTCATACAGTCTATTTGTGATGTCACACATAAGGACACATCAGTTTGGAACTGTTCTGAACAGAACAGGATCTGCTTTGACAGAGAGCTCGTTGTGTTGTTGATGGCACACGTCTTGATGGTAACAGCATGATATTGATGTCACACATCTCCATAGTAACAGCGTGTTGTTGTCACATGTTTACATAGTAACAGCGTGTTGTTGAGTAACCGCGTGTTATTGTCACACGTCTCCATGGTAACAGCGTGTTGTTGATGTCACACGTCTCCAGAGTAACAGCATGTTGTTGTCACACATCTCCATAGTAACAGAAGACAGGCCTTTAACGCAGTGGACAGGCCTTTAACGCAGTGGACAGGCAATTCCCACAGTTCGAGAAACGCTTGTTTGAGCAGAGTTCAGGTTTGGGAAAACATTTGACATAATAGAGTATCAGAAACACAATCTGAACCGTCCAGAACCATCTGAATACATTATTGGGAAAAGTGTGGATTTTCTTAGATCTGAAATATTTGGCAATTTGAGCTACGTTTGGGGACAGCACAGTGTTAAATGCATCAGAGCCATTCTTTTTTTGGAGCAAAGGCTCATGAGAATTGTAGTTTTAAACGTCTGACAGTCTGGATAGAGGTTTGCATTTGACACGTGAAGAATTTTGATATTTGGACCCTTAACCGTTATGTAAAAATGTCTTTGTGAAAAACCCATGTTATTAAAAATATATAATCTTCTCAATTTAGGTCATAATACGTCTTATATTACAGAAACATTCCTACTTGTTATGAGTGTTTCTGATCCTATACCTTTAAGTGGCAAACATTAAAGGAAATGTACTATGCTACATGTTCCTGATCATAGGTTTTTTTTGTTTGCACCTTCACATTCAGATTTGTTTAAACCTTTTTCTCTCGACTCCACAGTGAAGTCAGGGCAGAACGAAACTGAACATTTTGTCCGTAAATGGACAGTGTGTAACCTGCTCGGAGTACTCTCTTAAAATCACTACACTCACACTGTTTCAGAGTCTCTCTCCTGTGACACATGTAGCTCCAACACCAATTACTGATGCGGTCCACCTGCAGGGGTTTAAACATCTGCTTAATTCAATCATGTGGAGATAATTTGTGTTTGTGAATTTTGCTGTCAGAAATGCGTAGGTGTGTATGTGTGTGTGTGTGTGTGTGTGTGTGTGTGTGTGTGTGTGTGTGTGTGTGTGTGTGTGTGTGTGTGTGTGTGTGTGAGAGAGAGAGATAGAGTGCAGGTTGAGTGTAGGTTCGTATGAAAACAAAGAATGGGGGCTGGGTGGTTTTATTATATTCTACTATCTAATTTGTGATTAATTAAATTGTAAGGTATGTCTGATAATGTATGGTAATGTATCCATCTACTTTTTATTTTACTGTCTCACAACAACCTGCTCAGGGACTACAGGTGTAAATTAGCACTGCTGCTACAACCTGGTACAAAGCATCTCTCCTTTTGGCTAATGTTTACTGTACACTGTCCCTGTAAAAATAAAAACCATACCATACCATACCATACCAAATAAAGATTGAGCCAAAACTAGCTAAATGTCACCTACAAACTGGCAAATCACATGTACCTACACTCTGATTGGATAATCTGCTTGATCGTCTCATGTGTCTGTGCTACCCTTAGGTCAAACTGACCCTAAACCATTCTCTTTACCTGCTGAATTTGAATGATTTTTTCCCAACTTGACCAAGGGTCATATAGATCCTTTTAAAGCCTAATTTAGGGTATTTTCCCACTAAACTGCCGTTTATAAAAGGTCAGATATGATGTGTACCGGTGACCTGTTATCTGTGTGCCGCATACACTGTATGCAGATGGGCAATGCTAACCTGCTAGCTCAATGCTAACGTGCTAGCCTGATGCTAACTCGCTAGACCAATGCTAACACGCTAGCTCAATGAAGCCCAATAGGAAAGGAGGACACATATAAAATATACAGATGTAATTTAAAATTAAAGCCGCAAGCGGCGTTGAACGGCCCTCGCCGCACTGCACCACGCCACATCACGCCTCCCCGCACCAAGCCGCCCCGCACCACGCCGCCTCAAACCACGCCGCCCTGTACCAAACCGTACCACGCCACAACGCCCCGCACCATTATTTGGTCCCGTAGCCATGAAAGAATGTTCGTGAAATTGTAATGAATATGATGAGTTGAGTTGGTTTGGCTTCCAATGCAAAACTTTGCCTCAGTCTGTAGGGGGCGCTAATGGGACGATTTCAAATATTTCACTTTTACATGACCTAGACCCTAGAGTTGAACAATGTATTAAAGTTTTGTGCAAATCAGACTTTGTTTGTGCAAATGAAAGCAATTTTTTGATCGTTAAAAATGGCAAAAAAAGGTAACATTTTGCCGCTCCACTGCTCGCACATTGTTTCACTGATCTAAAATCCCTGAAATCATTTTGAAGGTACATGTGTTGAGATGATGTGGAGCGATTTTGAGGCCAATCGGTGAAACAACTGAGGAGTCGCCGCTTTCCAACCGACATGCATGAAAATGACTGCTTTTCATTTTTCCATTTTGCAATGACATTTATGGGCTTCCAGTTTGTCAGAGGGCAGGGCCATAATAATTTTGTTTTCATGTCTTGACTTGAGGAATATGTCTCCCAAATGTTATGGCTCTACGACAATTTTGATCTCAAATCCCTCCCATAGCCGTTTTTAAATTGGCTGTTGTAGGTGGCGCTAATGAGCCAATTTCAAATTTTTAACTTTCAAATGACTTAGACCCTAGAGTTGAACCATGGATTCAAGTTTTGTGCAAATCAGACTTTGTTTGTGCAAACTGAAGCAATTTTTCTATTGTCAAAAACTGAAAAAAACGGCACTTTTTGGCGCTCCGCTGCTTGAACAACGTCTTACTGATAAAAAGTCTTTGAAATCAGAATGATGGTACATGTGTAGAGATGATGTGGAGTGATTTTGAGGCGAATCGGTGAAACGGCCGAGGAGGAGAAGATTTCCAACCGACATTATTGGTTAATTATTGCTGTTCATTTTTCCATTTTGCAGTGAAATTTATGGGCTTCCTGTTGGTCAGAGGGCGGGGCCATAATAATATTTTTTTTCTTGTCTTGACTTGAGGAACATGTGTGCTGAAATTCATGGCTCTACGAAAAACTTGATCTTCAAAACTCCCATAGGGGTATTATTTTGGCTGTTGTAGGTGGCGCTGTTCTGGCATTTTTTGAGTCCCATAAAAATAAACACCAAAATAATCAAGTTTTCGCCAGGTCTTATTTTTGGGCAAAATGTAACAACTTTTCATGCATGTTCAGGGGGTCAAATTAAGGCAAACGGCGCAGAAGAAAAAAGAAAGAAATTAAAGCCGCAAGCAGCGTCAAACGGCCCTCGCCGCATCCGCGCGACACCCCGCACCGCGCACAATCCCTGCACCGTGCACACAACCTTGTGCCACACCCACCACCCCGCGCCACGCCAAGCGGATCCGCACCAAGCCGCAATGCGCCGCTCCACAACACCCCGCACTTCGCCGCACCACACCGTACCGCACAAAGGAGGTGGCGCCGCCGTGTGATGATTTGTTACCGTAGCAATATACGAATGTTAGTCATTCTTCTTTTGCTAGATGATGTGGAGCGATTTTGAGGCAAATCGGTGAAACGGCCGAGGAGGAGAAGATTTCCAACCGACATGTATGAAAATTATTGCAGATCATTTTTCCATTTTTCAGTGAAATGTATGGGCTTCCTGTTTGTCAGAGGGCGGGGCCATGGTAACATTTTTTTCTTATCTTGACTTGAGGAACATGTGTACCGAATTTCATGGCTCTACGACAAACTTGACCTCTGAAACTCCCATTGCCTGTTGCAGGTGGCACTATTCTGGCATTTTTTTAGTCCCATAAAAATGATGTTTGGGCAAAATTTTACAACTTTTCATGCATGTTCAGGGGGTCAAATTTAGGCTGAAAGTGCAGAATTTGACATCTCTCGAGCAAAAACAACAGGCCCTTTTTTCCCCGTTCGGGGCTCGGGCCAATAATACCCCCATGGTATTTTTTGCTGGTCAAGTTTGTCGTAGAGCCATGAAATTCGGTTCACATGTTCCTCAGGTCAAGACATGAAAACATTTTTATTATGGCCCCGCCCTCTGACAAACAAGAAGCCCATAAATTTCACTGCAAAATGGAAAAATGAACAATAATTTTCATACATGTCAGTTGGAAAGCAACTCCTCCTCGGCCGTTTCACCGATTCGCCTCAAAATCGCTCCACATCATCTCAACACATGTACCTTGAAAATTAACTCTGCGATTTTTCATCAGTGAAACGCTGTTTGAACAGGGGAGCGGCAAAATGTGACCTTTTTTTGGCCAATATTAAATTTGCTCTCGTTTGCGCACACAAAGTCTGATTAGCACAAAACTTTAATACATTTTTCAACTCTAGGGTCTAGGTCAATTGAAAGTGAAATAAAAGAACTTGGCTCATTAGCGCCCCCTACAGATGGGGTCTGAGTTTTTCATACTAAAAACTCTGAAATAGTCTGTAGGGGGCGTTAATGAGCCAAGGTACATGTGTTGAGATGATGTGGAGCGATTGAACCGACATGTAAGAAAATGATTGCGGATCATTTTTATATTTTGCAGTGAAATTTATGAGCTTCCTGTTTGTCAGAGGGCGGGGCCATGATAAAAAAAATTCTCATCTTTACTTGAGGAACATGTGTACCGAATTTCATGGCTCTACGACAAACTTGACCTCTAAAACTGTCATTGGCTGTTGTAGGTGGCGCTGTTCTGGCATTTTTTTAGTCCCATACGAAATAAACCCCAAAATATCTAATTTTTCACCAGGTCTGATGTTTGGGCAAAATGTTACAACTTTTCATGCATGTTCAGGGGGTCAAATTAAGGCTCAAAGTGCAGAATTTGACATCTCTCGAGCAAAAACAATAGGCCCTTTCCCCGTTCGGGTTTCGGGCCTAAAAAGGATTTTTTTTTTATGTCTCGAGCAAAAACAACATAGGTTTCAATGGCACCTGATACATAATTTTAAAGCGTTTGAAGTTTTGCACGCAACCGTCACGTTGTGGTGAGCTGACGCGCCCATCATGGACCGCCACCCCTTGCATTCACCATTGTGAAGGCAATAGGCTAATGATAATATGGTGTACTGTATCTTTAAACTGGGGGTATAGATACAGTTGAAAAGCGCTGCACTTGGCCATAACTTCAGTTCTGTGAGGATTGTGTGTCTGCCTGTTTGACCTCTGTTCAAGGACACCTCGAACAAAGGTGTATCTGTGAGTCGGTGTGTCTGTTTGACCTCTAACACCTAAGATGGCCGCCACAAACATCGCGCCCCCAGAGCTACAGCCCTCTCTCCTGACGTGTTTCTATTTATGTGTTTGGACAAACACATAAATGTCCACTGTTTTAAAGGCCATGAACGAACACACACACACATACACGCGCAGACACACACACACACACACACACACACACATTAAAGAAGCTATACCCGATTTTTGTTTTATGAGTTCATAAAAATGCTTATTACTACATACAATTGTGGATATAATCCGTAATTTAATTGAAAACTTGAGCTCATAGATTCAGCTTGTGAATGAATTCAAGCCAATTCTGCAAACATTAGCATGTCAGCACAATTGGCTATAACTCTTCTTGCTGTAACTTAATACACAGAAAAACAGCCCAAACGACACAACAGTGAGGAAGAGAAGAGGGAACTAAAGTGAAAAAAAGAAGAAATCAAGCCCGGGTGAACATAGCTAGCTTACACAATATCCTATGGAGAGATTTACAGTCTATGGGAGATACCTGTGGGTGCAGGACCGTCTCGAACTATCTATGCTCGAACTACATTTGGACGTGAAACTAGCAGTAATCTTTCAGTTGTATATTTTGTTAGCAGTGTGTTGCTTTTGTACCAATTCATCAGTGATTGTTGTACAGCTTACAAGAAGTTGCACTCATGCTAATGTTTGCATATGTATCAGATCGCAAATAAAACTAGATGGCCCGTGGCAGAAGAGCGTAGAGGAAATGAGAAGCCTGTGAGCGAGTTGAGGGGCGGTGCTAAACATTCAAACCTTGCAGAAACGGGTATAGCTCCTTTAATGAGCTATAGCTCTCTTTTGAAGAGACAGACTATGTAACAATCATAGTGCATTTGACCCGGTCCGTCTGAACTCTGGGTCCAGTCTCAGTTCATTGTCCTTCATATTGTTCTGTTTTTTCAAATCCATGTACAACTTGTGCAACTCGTAATCTGATGAAATTGTCTCTAGAGCAGATGCTATGACTTGAATTCAGGATTTTCAACATTTTAACTATATTTCAGTCCCTGGCTTTATGTGTTGTTCATGAGAAATCTCTACTTTTAGAATTGATTCATGTTTGGTTTTCAATACATTCCGTCAGTCTGATATTACTACAAACATAACAATCTGTAATACAACCTGAATTCAAGTCATTGCAATCCCTTGCTCCCTTGCATAGGGTTCTCAAACGTGGGACACCTTGTGGCTGTCTTTGTGGCTGTCTTTGTGACTGTCCTTGGCCTGCCTGATGCTGTAGAGCCACTTGATGACCCGTGCGTTTCTCTCCACTGCTGAGATGCCATAGGGAACGCGCTCGCCGGTCTCCTCCTCGCCCTCGTCCTCGTCATCAGCGTCTGAAAGGCCGTCATTTGAAGACCTCCGCGACCGTTCGCAGTCTGACGAGATCATGGACGCCGACTTGAAGTTCAACGAGACAATGTCAGAGTTTGCACGGGCAAAGCTCTCGGGGCCCACGGCCTCCAGCTCCTCTGGGTCAAGGCCGCAGAAGTTAAAGAAGCGCTCCACGTCGGCTCCAGCGCGTGCGTAACGGTCCGATAGATCAGACTTAGAGCGATGCAGAGAAGAGCGGCGTGCTGCCGCTGGCTGCTCGCCCTGGTGCTCGGGGCAGTCATCTGGCTGTAGAGACTGTGGTAACGGTGCCGTGTTTTTGTGCGGCTTCTGCAGGTGCTTTTTGGGGAGGGACAGCGAGAACGCAGGCGGCGGGAGACTGGTGGGTTTGGGGGGTACGGGGGGCGCAGAGGAGCTGCTAGAGCGTGCGGCACGCAGGGGTTTCCCGTTACACAGTCTGAGCAGGTCGGAGGAGGAGTGCGATGTCAGCAGGGGGGGCAGCGGCGAGCTCGAGCGCTCTGGGACTGTGGAGTCTGCACGCTGCCGTAGGTTAAGGTTCTGAGGCTGAGGGCTGCTGCAGCGCCCACTGCTGGTGAGAGGCAGCACTTTCAGTGAGTGGGAGAAGGAGCGCAGGGAGTGGGAGGTGCCTGGGCTTGCCACGCCATCTACAGGCTCGTTCAGGGTCATGGTGGACCGGTATGTCAGGGGGGCTCTGCAGACAAAGAGAGAGAGACATGTGAGAGTGACAGAAAGAGACATGCGAGAGAGAACCAGAGAGACATGTAAGAGAGAGACAGAGAGAAATTCAGTGAGAGACAGATACATGAAAGAGAAATACAGAGAGACATGAGAGAGGAGGAGAGAGAGACGTGAGAGAGACAGAGAAAGAGAGACATGTGAGGGAGAGATGTGTGTGTGAGAGAGAAAGAGACAGGTGAGAGAGAGACATAAAGAGAAATATGAGAGAGAAACAGAGACATGTAAGAGAGAGACAGAGAGAAATTCAGTGAGAGACAGAGATACATGAAAAAGACATGTGACAAAGAGATATGAGAGAGGAGAGAGAGACAGAGAAAGAGAGACATGTGAGATTGAGACATGGGAGGGAGACATGAGAGAAAGGGACATGTGAGAGAAAAACAGAGAGGCAGAGACATGTGAGAGACATGAAAGTGAGACATGTGAGAGAGACATGTGAGATTGATATTTGTGAGGATGACATGAGAGAGAAATGTGAGAAAAGGGAGAGAGACAGAGATGAGAGAGAGAGACGTGTGAGAGATACTGCAAGACGTGTGTGTGAGAGAAATAAGAGACATGGGAGATAGATACTTGTGAGAAAGACATGAGAGAGATATATGTGAGAGAGAGAGACAGAGACAGGTGAGAGTGAGATGAGAGACAGAGAGGAGACATGTGAAAGAGACAGACATGAGAGAAAAGGGAGAAAGAGACATGAGTGAGAGAGAAAGAGAGCAAGACATGTGAGAGAGACCGAGAGAGACATGTGAGAGAGAAATAGAGGGAAAGACACGTGAGAGACATGTAGGATAGAGAGAGACAGAGATACATGAGAGAGACAAACAGACACATGTGTGAGAGAGAGACATGAGAAAAAGGGACATGTGAGAGAGAGAACTGTGAGAGAGGGACATGAGAGAGAGACATACGAGACAGAGAGAGACATGAGAGACAGAAATGTGTGAGAGAGAAATGTTTGAGAGACATGTGAGATATATACACTTGAGAGAAAGACATGAGAGAGAGACTGTGAGGAGACAAGTGAGAGAGACAGACATGAGAGAGACATTTGACAGAGAGACATGAGAAAGGGACAGAGAGAGAGACATGAGAGAGACAGAGAAAGACATGTGGGATAGAGACATGTGAGATATATACTTGAGAGAAAGACATGAGAGAGAGACAGAGATGAGAGAGACATTTGACAGAGAGACATGAGAAAGGGACAGAGAGAGAGACATGTGAGAGAGACATAGAGAGAGACATGCTTCATCCCAACATTACTGTAGATGTCTCCTACTCTGGATAAACGTATTATTTAAAGGTATTTATTATAGTTGTCCGCAATATTTAAAACAGTTCTTTGTCCCTGTCTCTACACCTTATTAACTCAAAAGCTCACATTGGGCCTCATTTATGGAACTTTATGAAAATCAGGGTGTAAATGAGCCGTACGCAACATTTTTACACTTTTCTATTTGGGCGTGAGCGTACGGTACGCACAAAATATACGCCAAGTCAATAGGTGGTGTATATGTGTACGCTCATTTCAACCTTCAATACAACACGCCAAAACATGCATTAAATGCAAGATTTGGACAATAATAAACATATTCCCACTCTGGCAAAATTATAAGCTGCGTTTTCATTGAGCATTATGTTTCTAATTTTGAATTTGCGCATCAGAAAAACTAATGGAAACACGCAAATTTTGAATAAATCAGATTATTATGACGACCCTCTTCTGTTTCTTCATTTTTAAATCTGACTTGTGTATTATTTTCATCTGTATGTTTTTTGTTTTGTTTTAAAGTGAAGGCGCTATATACAAATACTGTACACCTGGCTTACTTAATTACTTAATGTGTAACCCATCTATATCTCCGTAAATCTGTGGCAGACCTTGCGCTGCGTAATTTTGCATGGCTATTTGTTTTGTCTCATTCACCACAGCGATGGCAGTGATATGGCAAAGCGCTTTTTTGTGGGAACGGGCTCACGGGCAGTGCACAGCAGGTGCCAGGTCCCATCACACTCGCCATATGTGGTGCGACGTTTTGGAGTTTCTGTTCAACACTGACTCATGGAACATGATCGATATTCATTTTGGAACCTCAGGGGCAGCAACACAACTGTTGGGATGAACGACTACAACATCACATACATCATTTTCATAACACTGCGTCCAGATACTGTATGCATTCACAACAACCTACATTGACACTGGGGGGGGTTTTTTATTTTTTTTTTTTTTTTTATTACCCCCCCCCCCCCCCCCCATATTTATTTTTTTTTTTTTCTACCCCCCCCCCCCCCCCCCCCCCCCCCCCCTTTTTTTTTTTTTTTTTTTTTTTTTTTTTTTTTTTTTTTTTTTTTTTATTTTTTTTTTTTTTTTTTTTTTCCCCCCCCCCCCCCCCCCCCCCCCCCCCCCCCCCCCCCCCCCCCCCTCACCCCCCCCCCCCCCTTTTTTTTTTTTTGTTTCGGGTGTAAAGTCTTCCTCTGGAGATGGCATATGGCCATTCTTCTAGTCTGGAAGAAGTTTGTTTCCCAGTCAATACTAGAGAATAGAAGAGGTCAGCAGAAAAGTATCTAAAGTCGATATTGGCTATTTTTTTTTTTTATATAGTTATTTAACTTGCATTATGGAAGGCTGTTGAACTCTTGTACATTGAAAGACCTCATTCCAATTGATTTAGGCCTTACTGGAAAAGATACAGAGAAAAGAATGCAATGAAAACATGTAAATTATTACAAGGTCTATATTATATCATGCTCATAATTTATTTGGTAGTAGTCAGCAAGATCTTTTCTTACTTATTCTCTCAATACATAATAAAAATGTATGTAGTGGTCACGGAAGTTGATTTGAGGTAAAGAGATATTGTTTTTTATAACAATAAAACTAATATACAGATGTGCAAGTTGCAAAACTTAGTCATTGAAGAATGAAATGCAGACCTACATATATATATATATATATAGTACAAGCAACTATGTTTATTGGCAAAAACAAATAACGATTCATACAGATCAGAAGTGTTTGTAGCAGCCACATCATAATTCGTCAACTACAGACAGCTAAGTGCTAACATGGCTAATGCTAATGCTAACAGCTAACGACTAATGCTAACAGCGAACGCTAATGCTAACAGCAAAACGCTACATGCTAACACCACTTCACGGGGGAAACTCTGGTGATATGGTCATTTAATTTTGTACATGTGGGGAACTAATAATTGACCGGAGTTTATGGATGGCTGAGGACTGGGCTAAGGGCTTCGGATGTTGTGTTGTCTGTTGTTGTTTCTCAAAGCTAAAACCCAAGGTAATGCGCAGTTATTGCCACAAAATGCGGCCGTATTTCTACAAAGCTGGGGATTTTTAACTAGCTAACTTGGTGAAAACCCGCATTACAGTCTCAGGCAACAATATGTATAAACTAGAAAATCCGTTGCAATGGCTGAAGCAATTGCGATTGACTGCCGGAACAGATCTAATGTGGAATTTAGCTGAAAAATCCTTGAAATCCTTGATATAATACTGTTAAAATACTTTAAACATCTTTGAAACTCCTGAAGTATTTGAAGCTCTGATATCCTTTAAACTGTTATCCTTTATACTGGTTTTCATGTAAAAACCCCTATTAAGTTCCATTATACTGGTTTACATGTAAAAACCCCTATTAAGTTGCATTATACTGGGTTTACATGTAAAAAACCCTATTAAGTTGCATTATACTGGTTTACATGTAAAAAACCCCTATTAAGTTGCATTATACTGGTTTACATGTAAAAAACCCTATTAAGTTGCATTATACTGGTTTACATGGAAAAATCCCTATTAAGTTGCATTATTACTGGTTTACATGTAAAAAACCCTATTAAGTTGCATTATACTGGGTTTACATGGAAAAAATCCCTATTAAGTTGCATTATACTGGTTTACATGTAAAAATCCTATTAAGTTGCATTATACTGGTTTACATGTAAAAACCCCTATTAAGTTCCATTATACTGGTTTACATGTAAAAACCCCTATTAAGTTGCATAATACTGGTTTACATGGAAAAATCCCCATTAAGTTGCATTATACTGGTTTACATGGAAAAATCCCTATTAAGTTGCATTATACTGGTTTACATGGAAAAATCCCTATTAAGTTGCATAATACTGGTTTACATGGAAAAATCCCCATTAAGTTGCATTATACTGGTTTACATGGAAAAATCCCCATTAAGTTGCATTATAACTGGTTTACATGGAAAAAATCCTATTAAGTTGCATTGTACTGGTTTACATGGAAAAAACCCTATTAAGTTGCATTATACTGGTTTACATGGAAAAAACCCTATTAAGTTGCATTATACTGGTTTTACATGTAAAAACCCCTATTAAGTTGCATTATACTGGTTTACATGGAAAAAACCCCTATTAAGTTGCATTATACTGGTTTACATGAAAAAACCCTATTAAGTTGCATTATACTGGTTTACATGGAAAAATCCCCATTAAGTTGCATTATACTGGTTTACATGGAAAAAATCCCTATTAAGTTGCATTGTACTGGTTTACATGGAAAAAACCCTATTAAGTTGCATTATACTGGTTTACATGGAAAAACCCTATTAAGTTGCATTATACTGGTTTACATGTAAAAAACCCTATTAAGTTGCATTATACTGGTTTACATGGAAAAATCCTATTAAGTTGCATTATACTGGTTTACATGGAAAAATCCTATTAGGTTCGCATGATTACACTGAAGTCCTTGAAATGCTGCCTTGAAACTGCTGATGTCCTTGAAAAAAATGCTGAAAAACTGTTGAAGTCTTGAAACTCTTGAAATCTTGAAACTGCTTGAAAACTGTTGATTCCTTGAAACTGTTGACTCATTGAAACTGTTAGAAATGTCTGAAAGAAGCTGAAGTCCTATTTAAAATGATGGGCCTATTAAAAGGCATTGACAAGAATCTTGCGATTTTTGTCCGATTGCGGAAAAACCGGAAATCGCTGAAGGTCCCAATCAATTAATCTCCCTAAACCATGTGGAACGTGCGTGTTGATGCTATAACTTGTGGAAATTGTTGAAAATGTGAAAGCTGTGAAACGTGTCAAAAAAATGACGGAATAAAGAAATACAAAAACAATGGTTGACTGCGGAAGGTCCGCAGTCAATCACTATAATACAACTACTACTGCCACTACTGAGTAACATGCTCAACTGTTCAGTCGGAGAGAGGACATTACACGGAGCTAGTGGTCGCCAACTGATGCAGCTGGTCACCAGTTTGCTCATTACTTTCTGTCGTTTCTTGTTTCTGGCGTTTTGCCCTGTATTTAATATATCCATGCCATGGTATTTAGTCTGCAGCAGCGGCTCGAGGCGGGCTTTTCCTTCTCCGCATGTTCGGTTTTTGATGTCGTGCGCGTGCACAACCGGGAGTATCCCTTATTAGGAGTGCTCTTCGTTATTGGTTTATGCGGCAATAGGATGTGTGGTTTTTTTAATATTAGGGTGGGGAGAAGACTGGAAGGACTGAGAGAATCACGTGTTGAGGTACAAATAATCTTATTTTGTGTGGTATTGGAAATATATCAATTTTAAGTCGTATATTAACACCCCAAAAATCGCTTACTGCTGCTTTAATTTCATGCAGCAATACTACTTGAAACGCTTAAAACATGGCCAGAAACATCATGAATTGACCATTACTGGCAGCAAACAACTGTGATTCTTGTATTTGAACTGATTCTGTTGTAAAAGTGAATTTCCATGCAGCAAAACACTTGAAACGCTTAAAACAGGCCAGAAACATCATGAATTGCATTACTGGCAGCCATACAACTGTGATTCTATGTATTTGAACTGATTCTGTTGTAAAACGTGAATTTCATGCAGCAAACCACTTGAAACGCTTAAAAACAGGCCAGAAACATCATGAATGCATACTGGCAGCCAACAAACTGTGATTCTATGTATTTGAACTGATTCTGTTGTAAACGTGAATTTCATGCAGCAAACCACTTGAAACGCTTAAAACAGGCCAGAAACATCATGAAATGCATACTGGCAGCCAACAACTGTGATTCTATGTATTTGGAAGTGATTCTGTTGTAAACGTGAATTTCATGCAGCCAAACCACTTGTTAACGCTTAAAACAGGCCAGAAACATCATGAATGTGCATACTGGCATCCAATCAACTGTGATTCTATGTATTTGATCTGATTCTGTTGTAAAAGTGAATTTCATGCAGCAAACCACTTGAAACGCTTAAAACAGGCCAGAAACATCATGAATTGCATACTGGCAGCCAACAACTGTGATTCTATGTATTTGAAGTGATTCTGTTGTAAACGTGAATTTCATGCAGCAAACCACTTGAAACGCTTAAAACAGGCCAGAAACATCATGAATGCATACTGGCTTCCAACATCCTGTGATTCTATTGTATTTGATCTGATTCTGTTGTAAAAAGTGAATTTCATGCTAGCAAACCACTTGAAACGCTTAAAACAGGCCAGAAACATCATGAATTGCATACTGGCAGCCACAACTGTGATTCTATGTATTTGAAAGTGATTCTGTTGTAAACGTGATTTTCATGCAGCAAACCACTTGAAACGCTTAAAACAGGCCAGAAAACATCATGAATTGCATACTGGCAAGCCAACAACTAAGATTCTTATGTATTTGAACTGATTCTGTTGTAAAAGATGAATTTCATGCAGCAAACCCACTTGAAGCGCTTAAAACAGGCCAGAAACATCATGAATTGCATACTGGCAGCCAACAACTGTGATTCTATGTATTTGAAGTGATTCTGTTGTAAACGTGAATTTCATGCAGCAAACCACTTGAAATCGCTTAAAACAGGCCAGAAAACATCATGTATTGCATACTGGCATCCAACAACTGTGATTCTATGTATTTGATCTGATTCTGTTGTAAAAAGTGAATTTCATGCAGCAAACCACTTGAAATGCTTAAAACAGGCCAGAAAACATCATGAATTGACATACTGGCAGCCAACAACTGTGATTCTAGGTATTTGAAGATGATTCTGTTGTAAACGTGAATTTCATGCAGCAAAACCACTTGAAACGCTTAAAACAGGCCAGAAACATTCATGTATTTGTATACTGGCAGCCAACAACTAACATTCTATGGTATTTGAACTGATTCTGTTGTAAAAGTGGAATTTCATGCAGCAAACCACTTGAAGCGCTTAAAAAAGGCCAGAAATCATGAAATGCTATACTGGCAGCCAACAACTGTGATTCTATGTATTTGATGTGATTCTGTTGTATACGTGAATTTCAAGCAGCTAAACCACTTGAAAACGCTTAAAAACAGGCCAGAAATACATCATGAATTGCATTACTGGCAGCCAACAACTAAAGATTCTTTGTATTTTGAACTGATTCTGTTGTGTCAAAGTGAATTTCATGTATCAAACCACTTGAAACGCTTAAAACAGGCCAGAAACATCATGAATTGCATACTGGCAGCCAACAACTGTGATTCTATGTATTTGAACTGATTTCTGGTTGTAAATAGTGAATTTCATGCAGCAAACCACTTGAAACGCTTTAAAACAGGCCAGAAACATCATGATTGGCATACTGGCAGCCAACAACTGTGATTCTATGTATTTGAACGCACTGATTTTGTTGTAAAATGTTAACGCAGCAGTAAGCGATTGGTCGTTTCCGGCAGTTTCTTCTGCCTGAGCGAGTTAGTAGCCCGCCCCCCGTCCCCTCGTCACACCACATGAACGCGCATCGTGTTGGTGATTGGCAGCAGCATGTTCTTGTCCGTCAGGTCTACTCGTAAGTATATTAACAACAAACTCTGGAGTGAAATATTAGCATAGAATAGCTCAGTTGTAACCTAGCCTTAACACTGGAAGCAGCTGGTGTTAGCTAGGATAGCATCACTAAGAAAGAGATAAAAAACAAGCCGTCTTTTTATAGAAATAATACTGCTTTTATAGTTGGTACACTGATAACTGTTGTGATAAACATAATGTTGCAGATTGCAGTGTGACGTGTCTCAACATTATGCACTGTAACATCTGTTACAGTGCATATGTATTAGATGAGGTTTAATGCATATACATTACAACAACAACAAGCTTTACAATGAAGGTTATTTAAAGTAATACATTACTGCTTTCCTCACAATTGGTATATTTGGAGTTCTTTATAGGACAACACTGTAGTAATGTTTTGTGTGAAAGTAAAGCTGCATCTCACTGGAAGCTGCCTTCTCAATGTCACAAAATAAAGATACATTTATTGATGTAATCAACATCTGTATTATGTGCTTATTGTTCAGAGAATGAAGACAAATTCAAAGTGTATCAGAGCTGTACAGTGAGATGTGGGACTGAAAAAAATTCCAGTAAAGCTTGTCCGAAACGCAAAAGTACTGTCATAACTAATTACGTTACACTATTACACTGTAAGGGAAAATCAACCACTTTGAAAGAAAAGCTACAAGTAACAGAATATATAAAGTCATTTGTCATATAGGTTCTTTCAGGAAGCACTGAACGCCCCATCTGTCCAGAGAAGCTGATGACCAGATCCTTTCCCTGATGCGTCTGTGAAAAGGTGCAAACAGACATTGAAAACGTTTTGCTTTCCTCAGAGTGGGCGGCCCCCCCCCCCCCCCATGGTGCACGTCCTCAGTGGCCCCCATGGTGCACGTCCTCAGTGCAGTTCTGAAATTTTGGTTTGTAGTTGTACTATTTCAAATAAAAAAAAATACATTCACCTCTTTCAATGTGCTTTGTTTTATAGTAGGAAAACAAATACAGTCTGTAACGAGTCTAAGAAACTTTATTATGTAAAAGAAGATTTGAAGTTATAGCCCAGAAAAATATACACAATGTCCCTACTAAGACGAATAATTACAAGTGATGGTAAGGCAACGTTTGTGTTATCACTTTTTGCTTCAAATGAACTAACACTGTTATTATCCAGTGTCCTTATCCAAGCTGCAGCAGCGAACACTATCAGAGATATCTAACAAAATGTTAATCTTTATGTTGTAGCTTGTTTGAACACATTTCCTCAAAATAATTCATAAGCAGCCACGCACACACCAGCCACAAGCACACACAAGTCACACGCACACACAGTCACACACAGTCACAAGCACAACAGCCACACACAGCCAAGCACACAGTCACAAGCACACACAGCCACACACAGCCACAAGCCCAAGCACACACAGTCACAAGCACAACAGTCACAGCCCACACACAGTCACAAGCACACACAGTCACAAGCACACACCAGTCACAAGCACACACAGCCACACACAGCCACAAGCACACACAGTCACACGCACACACAGCACGCTTCAGGGGCCCAGGTTGAAGGAACTGGAGTCTTCCTCTGGCAGAGATTTTCCTTTGAAAACATAATAGAAGAGACATCAGTTTTATCTACTCAAATATTGCACTTTGATATATTCAATCATCAACAACATCAGTATTAATTGATCACCAGGAGTGGCCCCTGATCCACTGGATCCTTGAACATGTTTATTTGGACTGTGAGAGACTGTGCATTGTGAGAGAAAGACACTTACATCGGCTGTTTTGGGAGTCGAGTGATTACTGTATCTCACTCCTCTTGATTGTTGAAGAAACTCAGCGACAGTTTTGTTCAACACTGACTCCTGGAACATGATCGGGTTATTCTTTTGGACCTCAGGGCAGCAACAAACTGTAGGGATGAACGACACACACATCACAACATCATTATCATAATCACTGCGTCCCATATACTGTATGCATTCACCAACAACCTACATGACAAATGTGGGGTGTAAAGTCTTCCTCAGGAGATGGCAATGGCCATTTCTTCTAATTCTGGAAGCAAAGTCTTGTCTTACCAGTCTATTACATAGAGAAAGAAGACGGGTCAGCAGAATAAGTTCTAGTCCGGTTATGGATTTTCGTTTTATATATTCGTTATAAAAAAAAAGGCCAATAACAGACTAGTATACTTTTATGCGGACTCCTGCTTTCTTAGTATTGACTGGGAGTACAAGACTTGATTTTCCAGAATAATTAGAAGAATATGGGCCAGGGCCATCTCATGAGGTCGACTTTACATCCCTACATTTGTTCATGCTAGGTTGTTGTGAATGCATACAGTTTATATGGGAAGCAGTGATTTGAGAATTGTTGTTGTGATGTGTGTGTCGGTCCATCCTACCATGTTGTGTTGCTGCCTGAGGTCCAAAATGAATATTCGATCATGTTCCAGGAGTCACTAGTGTTGAACAAAACTGTCGACAGAGTTTCTTCAACAATCAAGGGCGTGAATACAGTATCACTCGTCTCCAAATAAACAGCCGTAGGTAAGTGTCTTTCTCTCACATTGCACAGTCTCTCACAGTCCAAAATAAACATGTTCATGGATCCTGTGGATCAGGGGCCAACTCCTGGTGGATCAATAAATACTGATGTGTTGTGTGAATATATCAAAGGTCATATCTTGTGTAGATATAAAATGTGTCTCTTTATTATGTTTCAAAGGTAAAATCTCTGCAGAGGAAGACCTCCTGTTCCTTCAACCTGGGCCCTGTAGCGTGAATGTGTGGTGGTGTGGACTGTGTAGTGCTTGTGGCTGTGTGTGGCTGTGTGTGCTTGTGTCGGAGTTGTGCTTGTGACTTGTGTGTGCTTGTGCACTGTGTGGGGCTGTGTGTGCTTGTGACTGTGGTGTGCTTGTGGCTGTGGTGTGGCTGTTTTGTGCTTGTGTAGGTGGGGGGCTGGAGTTGTGCGTGACGTGAGTGACTGTGTGTGCTGTGACTGTGTTGTGCTTGGGCTGTGTGTGCGTGGTCTGCTTATGATTTTTTTTGATGGTAAATGTGGTCAACACAAGTACAAACATTAGATTAACATTTTGTTAGATAATCTCTGATAGTGTTCGCTGCTCGCAGCGTCTGTGATATGGACCCTGGATAATAACAGTGTTATTCATTTGAGCAAAAAGTGTTAACACATCGTTGGCTTACCATCACTTGTAATTATTCGTCCTTAGTAGGGACTTTGTGTATATTTTTCTGGCTGATAAACTTCATTTTCTTTTGACACATTATAAAGTTTCTTAAGAATGTGACTCCGACTGTATTTGTTTTCCTATATAAAACAATGGCTATTGAAAGAGCGGTGATATGTGATTTTTTTTTATTTTTTGACAATAGTACAATACAAAACATATGTCAGAACTGCACTGAGGACGGTTGCACCTGGGGGGCCTCCTGCAGTACGTGCACCATGGGGGCCGCAGCGGAAAGCACCCGTTTGTTCAATGTCTGGTGGCACCTTCACGAACGCATAAGGGAAAGGATCTGGTCTCAGTTCTCTGGACAGTGGGGTTGCTGTGCTTCCTGAAAGAAATCCATTTTTATGACATTTGTCTTTTTATAGCTGTCTACTTTTTTGCTTTTCTTTCCAATAAGTGGTGAGTGTCCTTTCAAGTGTTATAGTGTTTCAGTAAGTTGGTATGACTGTAATTTTGCGTTTGGACCAAGCTTGACTGGAATTGTTTTTCAGTCCAATCTCACTGTTACAGCTCTGATACACTTTTGATTGTGTCTTCATTATCTGAAACAATAAGCACTTATTCTCTGATGTTGATTACATTCTAATAAACTGGTATCTTTATTTTGTGACATGTGAAGGCAGTTCCTTGATGATGTTGCCAGCTTACTTTCACACTCATAATACAGTACTACAGTGTTGCCTCTTAAGAAACTCCAATATATAACATATTGTGAGGAACAGCAGGTATGTTTTACTTTAAATAAACCTTAATGTAAAGCTGTGTTGTCTGTATTGTTATGCAGTTTACCTTTCATTCTAAGACATTTGCTCTGTAACCAGATGTAACTGTGCTACTAATGTTGAGACACGTCACACTGCCAATCTGCAAACATTATGTTTATCACAACCTGTATCAGGTTGTACCAACGATAAATGCAGATTATTCTTTAATATGATGGATTGTTTTTTTTCTCTTCTTAGTGATGCTATCCTAGCTAACACCAAGGGCGCTTCCAGTGTTATAGCTAGGTTACAACTGAGCTATTCTATGCTAAGATTTCACTCCCCTGTTGTTTGTTGTTAATTTTACGTTCGTCGTTGACCTGCTCGGAGTTGAACATGCTGCTGACCATCACCCAACACGATGCGCGTTCGATTTGCGTGGCTGGGTCGAGGGGACGGGGGCGGTGCTACTAACCCGCTCAGGCAGAAGAATCTGCCGGGAAACGACCAAATCGCTTACTGCGGCTTTAAACATCTTTACAACAATAATAAGTTTTCAATTACATTGAATCACAGTCTTGTTGGCTGCCAGTATGCTATTTCATGATGTTTACTGCCTAGTTTTATGGTGTCTAGTGGTTTGCATGCTTGAAATTCACTTTTACAAACAGTATCAGTTCAAATACATGAATCACAGTTGTTGGATTGCCAGTATGCCAAATTTCATGATGTTTCTGGCCTGTGTTGAGCTGTTTCAAGTGGTTTGATATCATGAAATTCACTTTGACAACAGATTCAGTTCAATTACTTAGAATCGTGTTGTTTGGCCTGGCAAGTATGCAATTCTTGATGTTTCTCGGCCTGTGGTTAAGCCGTTTCAAGTGGTTTGCCCTGCTGATATGCCGTATACAACAGGTATCATCTTCAATACTTAGAATCACAGTTGTTGGCTGCCCGTATGCATTTCATGAGTTTTGGCCGTTTAAGCGGGGGGGGGGGGCTTCAAGTGGTTTGCTGCATGAAATTCACTTTTACATCTGAATCAGTTCAAATACATAGAATACTTTAGTTGTTGGCTGCCAGTATACCAAATTCATGTTGTGTTGGCCTGTTTTAAGAGTTTCAAGTGGTTTGCTGCATGGACAATTCACGTTTTACAACAGAATCACTTCAAATTACTTAGAATCACAGTTGTTGGCTTGCCAAGTTATGCAATTCATGATGTTTATGGCCTGTTTTATGCATGTAAGTGGTCTTGCTGCATGTATATATTCACTTTTACAACAGAATCAGAATCAAATTCTTAGAATCACAGTTGTTGGTTGCCGTATGAATTCATGATGTTCTGGCTCTGTTTTTAGCTTTCATAGTGGTTTGCTGCATGAAGTCACGTTTAACAACAGGAGTCACTTCAATTAATTTGATTCACAGTTGTTGGCTGCCAGTATGCAATTCATGTGTTTATGGCCTGTTGTATGCGCTTCAACGTGTGGGACTGCATGAAATTACACTTTTTATACAACAGAATCAGTTTCAAATACATAGAATTATTAGTGTTGTTGGTGCCAGGTATGCAATTCTGAGGTTTCTGGCCTGTTTTTATGCGGTCTAAAGTGGTTTGCGCATGAAATTCACGTTTACATCCAGAATCACTTCATACTTCATAGAATCACTGTTGTTGGCCTGGCTGCACAGTATGCAATTCATTGATGTTTATGGCCTGTTTTAAGCGTTTCAAGTGGTTGGCTGCATGGTAATTCTCTTTTATCAAACTGAATCGAGATCAATTACATAGAATCACAGTTGTGGATGCCAGTTGGCAATTCATGATGTTTCTGGCCTGTTTTAGAGCGTTTCAAGGTGGTTGGCTGCATGAATTCACGTTTACAAGAATCACTTCAAATACAGTAGAATCACCGTTGTTGGCTTGCCAGTATGCAAGTCATGAGGTGTCTGGCCTGTTTTTAAGCGTTCTCAAGTGCGTTTGATTGCATGTAATTCACTTTTTCAACAGAATCAGATCAAATACATGAATCACTGGTTGTGGATGCTCCAGATGCATTATTGTCGTTTCTGGACCAGTTTTACGAGTTTAATTGGTTGGCTGCATGAAATTTCTCGTTTTCAAACAGAATCTCTTTCATGTTATCATTGGAATCACAGTTGTTGGCTGCCTGTATGCTTTCATGATGTTTCATGGCCTGTTTTTTAGCGTTTCTAGGTGGTTTTGCTGCATGTAATTCCACTGTTTACAACAGAATCAGGTTCAAATACATAGATTCACTGTTGTTGGCTGGCCAGTATGCAATTCATGATGTTTCTGGGCCTGGTTGTTTATGCGTTTCAAGTGGTTTGCTGCAAGAAATCACGTTTACATACAGATATAGAATCAGTTCAAATACTAGATTCATCAGTTGTTGGGCTGCCAGTAATGAAATTCATGATGTTTCTGGCCGTGTTTTAAGCGTTTCAAGTGGTTTGCTGCATGATATTGCACTTTCTTACAACAGGAATCAAGTTCACACTACTTTGAATCACAGTTGTTGGCTGCAGTAGCACATTCATGTTGTTTCTGGCCTGTTTTATGAGTTCAAGTAGTGTGCTGCATGATATTAAAGCAGCAAGTAAGCGATTTTTGGGTGTTAATATACTGTCTTAAATATTGATATATTCCAATAGCCATTTGTATTAGTATTGATTGACTGCGGAACCTTCCGCAGTCAACCATTGGTTTTGTATTTCTTTATTCCGTCATTTTTTTTGACACGTTTCACAGCTTTCACATTTTCAACAATTTCCACAAGTTATACATCAAAACGTTCCACATGTTTGGGAGATTATTGCTATTACTTTTGGGACTTCAGCGATTTCCGGTTTTTCCGCAATCGGACAAAAATCTGCATGAGAATTCTGCAATGCATTTTAATAGGCCCATGCATTTTAATAGGACTTCAGCTCTTTCAGACATTTCTACAGTTTCAATGATTCAACAGTTTCAAGGATTCAACAGTTTCAAGGATTTCAGCAGTTTCAAGATTTCAAGAGTTTCAAGGACTTCAACAGTTTCAAGGACTTCAGCAGTTTCAAGGACTTCAGCAGTTTCAAGGACTTCAGCAGTTTCAAGGACTTCAGTGTAATCATGCAACCTAATAGGGATTTTTCCATGTAAACCAGTATAATGCAACTTAATAGGGATTTTTCCATGTAAACCAGTATAATGCAACTTAATAGGGTTTTTTCATGTAAACCAGTATAATGCAACTTAATAGGGTTTTTTTCATGTAAACCAGTATAATGCAACTTATATGGGGATTTTTCCATGTAAACCAGTATAATGCAACTTAATAGGGGTTTTTACATGTAAACCAGTATAATGCAACTTAATAGGGTTTTTTCCATGTAAACCAGTATAATGCAACTTAATAGGGTTTTTTCCATGTAAACCAGTATAATGCAACTTAATAGGGATTTTTTCCATGTAAACCAGTATAATGCAACTTAATAGGGATTTTTCCATGTAAACCAGTATAATGCAACTTAATAGGGTTTTTTCCATGTAAACCAGTATAATGCAACTTAATAGGGATTTTTCCATGTAAACCAGTATAATGCAACTTAATAGGGATTTTTCCATGTAAACCAGTATAATGCAACTTAATGGGGATTTTTTTCCATGTAAACCAGTATAATGCTACTTAATGGGGATTTTTCCATGTAAACCAGTATTATGCAACTTAATGGGGGATTTTTCCATGCAACTTAATAGGGATTTTTCATGTAAACCAGTAAATGCCTTAATGTTTTTTCCATAATAATGCAACTTAATAGGGATTTTTCCATGTAATAACCAGTATAATGCAACTTAATAGGGATTTTTCCAAACCAGTAAATAGGGATTTTTCCATGTATTAATAGGGTTTTTACAAAACTGCAGTATAATGCAACCTTAATATGGGGTTTTTACATGTAACCAGTATATGCAATGTGAATAGGGTTTTTTACATGTTAACCAGTATAAATTGCTACTATTAAGGGGGTTTGTACAGTTACCCAGTATAATGGAATATTAATAGGGGTTTTTTTACATGAAACCTGTATAAAGGATAACAGTATAATCGGTTATCAGGAGCTTCAAATACTTCAGGAGTTTCTAAGTTGTTTTACGGTATGTTAACAGTTTCAAGGAGTTCAGGATTTTTCAGCTAAATTCCTCTTTTGATCTGTTCCGCAAGTCATCGCAAGGGCTTCAGCCATTGCAACGGTTTCTAGTTGATACATATTGGTTGCCCTGAGGACTGTAATGCGGTCGTTTTCACCAAGTTAGCTAGTTAAAAATCCCCTAGGATGTTGTAGAAATACGGCCGCTTTCATTTTCTGTGGGCAATACACTGCGCATTACTCGGGTTAGCTTTTGAGAAAAAACTAACAGACTACAAAACATCGAGAGCCTTTGCCCAGCTCAGCCATGCCATAAAACTCCGTGGTCAATTATTAGTTCCCTCATGTACATAATTTAAATGACATATCACCAGGAGTTCCCGTGATAAGTGGTGTTTGCATTTGCGTTTGCTGTTTGCATTAGCGTTCGCTGTTAGCTTAGCGTTTGCTGTTAGCATTAGCAGGGCTGTTAGCATTAGCTGTCTGTAGTTGTGGAATATGAATTGTGGCTGCTACAATCATTCCTGATCTGTAGATTCGTTGGTTTTTGCCTATAAACTTAGTTGCTTGTACTATATTTGTTATATATTATGTAGGTCTGCATTTCATTCTTCAATGGACCTAAGTTTTGCAAACTTGCACTCTGGTTTTAGTTGTTATTGTTATTTATAAAACAATATATCTTTACCCTCAAATCTAACATCCGTGACCATAACATACATTTTTATTATGTATGAGAATAGTAAGAAACAGTCTTTGTGACTACTACCAAATAAATTATGAGCTTGATATAATTTAGACATTGTAATAATTTACATGTTTTCTTTGCATTCTTTTTCTGTATCTTTTCAGTTGGCCTAAATAATTGGAATGAGGTCTTCAAATGTACAAGAGTTCAAACAGCCTCCATAATGCATTTTAACATAAATATTTAAAAAAACAAAAAATGCCATAACGACTAGATACCTTTTCTGCTGACCTCTTCTTTCTCTAGGTATGAGGGAAGGACAAGACTTTGCTTCTGGGAATTAGTAAGATTGGCCATTGCAATCTCCTGAGGAAGACTTTAAACCCCACATTTGGCATGTGGTTGTTGTAATGATACAGTATTGGGAACGCATGTGATTATGATAATGATGTTGTGATGTGGTGTCGTTAATCCCTACAGTTGTGTTGCTGCCATGTGGATCCAATATGAATATCGACTCATGTTCCAGGATGTCAGTGTTGAACAAACTGTCGCTGAGTTTCTTCAACAATCAATGAGGATTGGCTCGCATCAGTGAGATACAGTAATCAATCGACTCCCAAAAACTAGCCGATGTAAGTTGTCTTTCTCTCACAAATGACAGTCTCTCACAGGTCCATATTACATGTTCAAGGATCCTGTGGATCAGGGGACACACCTGGGTGACTAAAATTACTGATGGTGTTGATGTATGAATATATCAAAGTCATATTTGAAGTAGATAAAACTGATGTCTTCTTCTATTATGTTTCAAAGGGAAATCTCTGCCAGAGGAAGACTTCAGTTCCTTCAACTGGGCCCCTGAAGCTGTGACTTCTGTGTTGTTGCGTGTGCCTTCTGGGGTTGTAGTGCGTGTGCACTGGTGTTGCAGTGTGGCTGTGTGTGGCTGTGTGTGTGCTTGTGACTGTGTGTGCTTGAGACTGGGGGTGGCTGTGTGTGCTTTGTGGCTGAGTGTGCTTTGTGACTGTGTGTGCTTGTGACGGTGTGTGCTTGTGGCCTGTGTGTGGACTGGTCGTGTGTTGGGACTAGAGTGTGCTTGTGACTGTGTGTGCTTGTGACTGTGTGTGGCTGTGTGTGCTTGTGACTGTGTGTGACTGTGTGTGGCTGTGATGTGTGTGCTTGTGGGCTGTGTTGTGCGTGGATGCTTATGAATTATTTGAGGATATGTGTTCAAACAAGCTTACCCAACATAAAGATTATCATTTTGTTAGATATCTCTGATAGTGTTCGCTGCTGAGCGTTGGATAAGGACCTGGATAATTTCAGTGTTATTCATTTGAGCAAAAAGTGGATAACATCAACGTTGCCTTACCATCCACTTGTATTTATTCGTCTTAGTAGGGTATTCGTGGTTATTTTTTGGCTGATAACTTAAATCTTCTTTTACTTAATAAAGTGTCTTAGACTCGTTTCAGGAACTGTATTTGTTTTTTTTTCCTACTATAAAACAAGCATGAACGATGGTGAATGTATTTTTTATTTTCATTGGAAATAGTACAATACAATACATATTTCAGAACTCATGAGGTCCGTGCACCATGGGGGGCCACTGAGGACGTGCACCATGGGGCGACTGAGGATAGCACGTTTTCAAGTCTGTTGGCCCTTTTCACAGACGAATCAGGAAAGGATCTGGTCATCAGCTTCTTGGGACAGGGGGGAAGAGGGCGTTCAGGGCTTCCTGAAAGAACCGTTATGAATCAACATGACTTTATTATTCTGGTTACATGTAGCTTTTCTTTCAATTAGTGGTGAGTTTCCTTACTGTTGTAATTGTGTATACGTAATTGTTATGACTGTATTTTGGTTTCAGGTACAACGCTTTATGGAATTTGTTTTACAGTCCCACATCTCACTGTTACAGCTTGATTATACATCTTTGATTTTTGTCTTCATTCTCTGAACAATAAGAACACATTATACAGATTGGTGATTACATCAATAAATGTATCTTTCTATTTTGTGACATTGAGAAGGCAGCTTACCAGTGAGTTGCAGGCTTGACTTTCACAAAATACATTAACTACAGTGTTGTCTATAAAAGAACTCACAAATATACATTTGTGAGGAGGAAAGCAGTAATTGTATTACTTTTATATAACACTTCATGTGTAAAGCTTTTTTGTTGTAATGTATATGCATTACATTCATCTTATACTTATGCACGTAACAGATGTTACAGTTGCATAATGTTGAGGACTACGTCACACGGCAATCTGCAAAACATTATGTTTATCACAACAGTTATCAGTGTAACAAACTATAAATGGCCAGTATTATTCTATAAAAGACTGGATTGTTTTTTATCCTTTTTAGTGATGCACCTACTAACCCCACGCTGCTTCGTGTTTATAGCTAGGTTACATTGAGCTATTCTATGCTAATATTTCATCCCAAGAGTTTGTGTGTTAATTACTTACGAGTATTAGACCTGACGGAGATGAACTTGCTGCTGCCATCACCAACAGTTGCGCGTTCATGTGTGTGTGACGAGGGGGGACGGGGGGCGGGGCTACTAACTCGCTCAGGCAGAGACGAATATGCCTCGGAAACGTCAAATCTGCTTACTGCTGCTGTAACTTTTACAACATAATCCAGTTCAAATACATAGAATCACAGTTGTTGGCTGCCAGGATGCCATTGAACTGATGGTTCTGCATGTTTTTTAAGGTTTTCAAGTGGTTTGCTGCATGAAATTCACTTTTACATCAAAATCAGTTCACATAATACATAGAATCCTCCCACCGTCACATAACTACATAGAAGATACCACGATGGGGCGTCTTGCTTCAGTGGGAGCAGGTGGTTGTGGGGGACACAACCCCACAATCATTAGGTCCAAAGACCAAAGCTCTGCCAATTGAGTCACTGTTGCCCCTAATAATTCCCCAGATACCCCTAAAAAGCACAGATTTGTGGTATTTTTTAACCGTGAGCCATGACTTCTGACTCCTGAGCCGCGACTCACAGCTCCTGAGCCGCGACTCACAGCTCCTGAGCCGCAGCTCACAGCTCCTGAGCCGCGACTCACAGCTCCTGAGCCGCGACTCACAGCTCCTGAGCCGCGACTCAAAGCTCCTGGGCCGCGACTCACAGCTCCTGAGCCGCGACTCACAGCTCCTGAGCCGCGACTCAAAGCTCCTGGGCCGCGGCTCAGCCGCAACTCACAGCTCCTGAGCCGCGACTCACAGCTCCTGGGCCGCGACTCAAAGCTCCTGGGCCGACTCACAGCTCCTGAGCCGTGACTCAGGAGCTGTGAGTCAGTGGTGAATAGTACATAGAGATCTATACAAACAAATACCAGCTGATGAAGAGTGTGTAACATACTGATTACATGTAAACTATAACTCCAGATCTATATTGTCTCAATAGAAATTCCCAGAAACCCCTAAAAAGCAAAGATTTGTGGTATTTTTAACTGTGAGCCGCGACTCACAGCTCCTGAGTCAGTGGTAAACGAACATGGAGAGCTATATAAACACATACCAGATGATGAAGAGTGTGTAACATACTGGTTAGTGTTACTTGTAAATATATGCCTCCAGATCCACAATGTGTCATCAATAATCCACAGATACCCCTAAAAAGCTAATTTGATAACCGTGAGCCACGACCCCTGACTGCTGAGCGTGAGTCGCGACTCACAGCTCCTGAGCCGCGACTCAGAGCTCCTGAGTCACGCGAGTCACCGGAAGTTGCCGTGAGTCGCAAATCGTGCTTGCCCTCTCTCAAGCCAGGAGGAGATCTGATTTATTTATGCAGCACAAGCCCAAATGTAAAAAACTTTTTCAGAAGTGATTTATTTTGTGCCTATATTATGTGTGATATCTTTTGAATGCAAAGTCTGTTGTAGTTGTATATAAATGTAGATACGAAAATAAGCTTTAAAATGATATACAGCTTTTGGGGTTCGAAATGCATCTGCTATACATAGTTCCCACAGACCAATGAATGTCACATGACCTCCTCGGAGACGCCATCTTTGATGGCACGCTGCTGTGTTTGTGCATTCCATTACACAGAAGAATGAGAATAAATGTAGATATTCAAACGCAAATTGGAAAAAAAGCGCAACTTTTGAGCAAATAATTGTATATTAATACAATGGCACCACAGTTTAACGTGCTACGGACATGTTTAACATATTTGATCAAATTATGCAGCAAAAATTAACAAGCAATGCAAACATTTCTCAAAAACTTTAGATTTAATACCAGTTGGAGCTCCATTTAATTATTTTAATTATATTAACAATTAATTTAATTAATGCTAATGCCACACGGACACTCTGGATTGCTGTTATTGTTTATTTCTGCGTTTTTGACCGTATGTTTTGGTGAATGGTGGGCAACTGATTTTTCCAGGCGTAAAGAGCAGTTTATTTTATGACACAGATCTTTTTACAGAAGCAATGCTGTTTGTGAACATTGTTTTAGCCCACCATAGAACTATTATTATCTATTTAATACATTTACGTTGCCCTCGAGAGCCTCGGACGCGACACCGATCCTCTTCATAATAAAGTAATCTAAATAATGAAACTCTCAAGTTACCAGATATCAGCATACACAAGTTAGTACTGAGTAAATTACGTCTGTCAACACATTATAAGATACGATACGCACCTGACACAAAGTGCTCCGAGCATATTCTTGCGTGTTTTGAGGGAGTTTCTTGCCTGTTTATCTTTGCAAGCCATAACCTCCGTGGTTGTTCTGACAAAAGCTTAGTCTTCTCACATTCATGAAGTCTAATGATGGGTATACTGTAAAATCCAAGTTTAACGGAACCTCCGGCACGATTTGAACATCCATTGACCCAGCAGGAGATGACCATTTTCAACTTTATCACGACATTAACACGTTTCAGCTTCTTTTTCTATTGTTTTGCCCACAGAATGCCAAGACAAATGGCGCCGGGTCGGCAAAACCCCGTATGTAGTGACGTCATGTAGGAACTATGTATTGCCAGCAGAACATTTTAAAACTAAAAATTGCCCCCCGGCGGGCGGGTGGGGATTCAACATTTTCTGTTTCGCAAATATTATATATTTCGTGATAATTTGTTAACTCATTGACTGCCATTGACGTATTTGTCTGAGACCCTCAATTCCACTGGGGATTACAGGAAAATACAAATAGCTAAAAACAAACTTATTTTTGCTGATCAAAATAAACAATCCAGTCTTTCAGAATCTGATTTCACATTCACACAGTCATGATGTCAAACCATAATTTCACTTCATGCAATTATATCTCCACCATTTGTCCAGGGGTCACAAAATGATATTCAAAAAAAAAGTACAAACAAATACATAGATGGATTTTTTAGCATTTAAATGGGCCATTTGGGAACGGTTCAAAGAGTACCTTTATTATGCTCTATCATTTGTCTTTTACATCGATAATAATCCTCTACCTTTGTACTGTCATCTGCTAACCTCTTAACACCCGCCTCATTTTGTCTTGTGCACAAAAGTTGGGCATACCCAAATGTCTTTGCTTATTTAAATCACATCTTACATCTCACATGCTTGTGTGATGCATCATATTAAAGCTAGAGCCTTCTAGTTTATGTAAATAAACACTAAAATAATGTTTGTCATTCCTATTTCACTCTCCTCCATCCTTTGAAGTTTGGGGGGAAAAACAATTTTTTTTAGCCTTGCCTAAAATTTTCAATTTCTAAAGGCCCTACAAAAGGCATCAGAATCAGATCAGAATAATTTGTATTGCCACGTAAGTAACAGGATGTCACAGACTTGGAAATTGCTTTGGCTCAGTGAAACAGTCAGAGAGAGATAATAAAAAATAAAGAATAAAAAACACTTCTAAGGAATACATTTAAATTTAAAATAGAGTTACAGTTACTATTTACAATATACAAGTGCACATGGTGCACACAATGTAAGGTGACAGCAGTACAGTGAAGTAAAGTGACGTATGATGGGCAGTAAAGTGACTTTATAAAGGGCGGGGGGACAGGTTAAGAAGTGTTCAAGAGTCCAACAGCAGAGGGGAAGAAACTGTTCTTGTGGCGGGAGGTTCTAGTCCTGATGGACCGCAGTCTCCTGCCTGAGGGGAGTGGTTGGAATAGTCCATGTGCAGGGTAAGAGGGGTCGGCTGTGATACGACCAGCCCGGCCTCGAGCTCGGGCGACGTATAGATCCTGCAGCGATGGAATGCTGCGGCCGATCACTTCCTCTGCAGAGCGCACGATGCGCTGTAGTCTCTGTTTGTCCCTGACTGTGGCTCCAGCGAACCACACGGTGATGGAGGAGGTGAGGATGGACTCGATGATGGCCGTGTAGAACTGCACCAACATCTGTGCGGGCAGCTTGGCTTTCCTGAGCTGCCGCAGGAAGTACATCCTCTGCTGGGCCTTCTTGATGAGGGAGCTGATGGTCGGCTCCCACTTGAGGTCCTGGGTGATGGTGGTGCCCAGGAAACGGAAGGACTCCACAGAGGTGATGGGGGAGTCCATCACGGAGGGTGGGGGCGGGGGGACAGTGCTCTTCCTGAAGTCCACAATCATCTCCACTGTCTTCATTGTAAGCTCACAATACTCAATCCCTATGGTCATTGTGTTGTTGGCAACACCTGTCTTAAGTTTCAGACTTCTAATTTTTATAATTTTTTATGCAGTTTCTCTTTTTCATAAAGTTGTGCCATTCGGAACCAATTTGGCACACTTTGTGCCAAATTGCTTTACTGACATTTCATCATCATAAAAACCAATTTATTTTTATTTTTGGTACTTATAAGTTACTCGTCTGTGTGATTTTTTTAAAACATTTTTTCAAAGGACATTTTTTATGAGTGTAAATTCATATAATATATGCGCTGCTCCAGAGCGATCTCTCTCCCTGCCGTTACGCACGCTCCTATTGACACAAACCAAAACAGTACCCCCATGTCCCACCCATTGAAAGCTTTCCTTATTAGCTACACGGACATGTCAATCATTCGGCAAAAGAACACTTCCTTAGCCGTCTGGCTAACAACAAACACAAAGTGACAGTGCGCAAAAGGCAGTCGCTTGTATAATAGTTGAATAGTCTAATTTTTTAGCTAACGAGTTGGGGAACACGAGTATACCCTGTGTGTGGGTGATAAACAAAGCTGAAAGTCCTCTAACAGTGAAAGAACAGCCTCTTCGGAAGTGATTTATTTTGTGCCCATATTATGTGTTATATCTTTTGAATTCAAAGTCTGATATTGTTTACGCTTGTATATAAATGTAGATTAGAAAATAAGCTTTAAAATAACATACAGCTTTTGGGGTCTGGTGTTCAAAATGCATCTATTTCCAGCGGAACATTTCAAAAATGAAAGGTGTTTTCAGAGGTAAGAAGATACTATATGTTAGCATTGGCTAATTCTTATTCCGGGTCCACCCCAATCGGCCCGGGGTGGTATTGCAAGCATGTCTACGCACGTCATTTTGGCCACTTTTGAGCCGGGACCCGTCCCCACTGCCTACAACAAGGGGCAGCGGTGTTGCAAACAGGCCACGCCTCCTCTAACGTCTACAGCACAGGTAAACACAGCAGCATGGCAGCAGAAAGTGATACCTCCTTTGGCTGTAACTACATACACGGCAAAACAGCCCAAACGACGCAAAAGTGAGGAGGAGAAGAGGGAACTAAAACCTGGGTGAATATACCTAGCTTGGATCGTATCCTTGCTGGAGACCTGTGGGAGCGGGACCGCCTCGGACGTGAAACTAGCAATAATCTCTCAGTTATTGTACTGTATATTTTGTACCATTTTGTTCCATATTTTGTACCATTTCATCAGTGACTGTTGTACAGCTTACAATAAGTTGTGCCAATGCTAACCGCAAAAACGCATCTCCTGCACCAGACAAACCTGCGTGCTGCGAGGTACATGGAAATATTTGCACCGGCGTATACATCAGGGCTGGACTGGGACAAAAAAACGGCCCGGGCATTTTTTCCTTCTTACCGGCCCAGGCATGTTTTTGTCACTTTTTTACAGTTTGTTTATACCAGGGATCGGCAACTCAAAAGGTTCAAAGAGCCATATTTGACCAAAAAACTAAACATCTGTCTGGAGCCACAAAAAAATAACAGCCTTGTATAAAGCTTATATGATGGTTACACAATGTAGCTACATTGGCTACATTAGCCTAATATCTAAATGACCAAGTAAAGGCTACAAATACATAATAAGCATTCATGATTATCAAATATGTGTTTTCACTGCAGCGTGTCCTGGAGAGAATGACGTACCACGTGATGACTCTGCTTTAACTTTGACTTCCATTTTTTTGCCTTCATGCAACTGTAGAAATACAGTAAATAAATCTGCTTTTTGGCTCAAAGGTCACACACCTGCACTGTCCGCTCATATCGATCACGTCACAGGCTGAAGTTTGCTGGAGCTGAATGTCCTTTTCTTTCACAGTCTTTGCGGAGGTTTTTGAAGTCTGAAAAAAGTGCTCCGGATTTTGTATGAAAGAATCCTTCACGTAATCCCTGTGAACGGTATTTAGTGCTTCATTGTTTCTCGTAAACAAAACTTCCTATTACATCGCAAACATGAAGCAGTCCTTCCTCATTGACTGAAAGCAAATGTTCAGTCTTGTTCTTAGTCCAGTCTTATTATCGACTCAGCAGCGGCCGCCTGGCGCGGGGCCGCGCCACAGGATATGACGCACTACGTTGACAGAAATGTTGAAATTGAATATTACTTATACACATTTTTACAGCATTGAAATACGTTAGGAATGTTTTTCCTCCTACAGAAACCACATTCAAACTAGGAATAAAATATAGCCCTCCCACTCCATTTTCAGACATTTTTGAAAAGGCTCCAGGAGCCACTGGAGGAGCACTAAAGGTTGCCGACCCCTGGTTTATACAGTATGTGGAAGCAAATACTGTAGAGGATCAGGATGTCTGTAGTTTCAACAAAAAAATAAAGTGCAATAGTCTACATTACAAGAGAGTAATAAACATGTCTCAGAGTGAGGGAGGTGGACAAAGACAATACTATTGTTTGTTACAGGGATGAGAATTGGTCAAAAATGTCTGAAATGCATAATGTCAGCCATTTGCTGGCTCTAAATCTGTTTAATCTGTTCACAACATTTTACTTTTGGGCTCAAACATGAACTTTTAATGCAATGGAAAATGTAGGTACCCGGGCTTTAATTTAGTCGCGCTTCGAGAGGAGAGGGGAGACGCGGACTTTTTCCTGCAGCGGTGTATTTATTGGGTGCACAAATTACGCAAAGACACGCATGGTTCTGTGCGCGTTTATGGTCTTGGGTACATGGTCACGTTGCGGCTACGCGCTCACCGTGTTGTGTTGTGAACGGTTCCCGGTGAGTGGTTCCCGCGTCCAGCTCAGAGCCGCTGGATGCGGGAACACTGCGGCCGCTGAGGTGGTGGAATCCCGTTCCAGTACATACAGCAGGTGCCCCGCGGACACGCACGCTCCCTCGAACAGTTCTCAACGGATTTACACTTTTCACAAACATTTTTTTTTGTATGAGGCAGACAGACCGGCCCAAATATGGGCATCGGCCCTTCGGGCATTGCCCGGTACGCCCGATGGCCAGTCCAGCCCTGGTATACATTATCATTGACTTTGCATGTAAACTTGAAATGCTTGACTTCTAATAGCCACATCAAATCAGTAACATCAGCTGCTTTTTACCATCTAAAACATTGTCATAATCAAACATATAGTGTCTGAAGCAAACAATGCTCTACATAACCGGTGTGACCACCATTCTTTAAACTATGATAGATGAAGCACAACGCCAAAAACTTTACACATTCTTCTGGTGAGAAATAAACACATTGATAGGAGTCATTTGAGTTTTGTGAACCCATTGACATTATAAATACTGTATATTTTATCAATCACCTACTTTACTTTAGCAATCAGCGTATCCATACAAAAGTACAAGTATTAAGTTAAGTATTAACCAAACTTTCCAAAGTACAGATAGTGTTAACATATCTGATTTGCTACAAATGGTAATCTTCAACCTCTGTGCAGAGGTTGCATTTATTTCCAGGGATTACACTCACAAAATTGTTGCAGAAAGAAAACTTTGTCCTAGATCTTGGAGAAGACTTGGACTAAATGAACATTTTGTTAGTTACATTCAACATGTATTTATGGCATGTCGGCCATTGCCCATAAAATAAACCTTTTAATCAAATATGATAAAACAACAACGCCACCCCGAATAAGGGTTTAATAAACAGACAGGCTCACAGGTCCATTTTACATTCTTTTTCAACAGTTCTTAGTTGCACAGTTCACAGGGTTAGTTCTGCATGTGGTCAGTCGGCCAAAAGCACAGCGTAGGCATCTCATACACGTCTGGACCTTGGCTGTATTATATTACATATAGATCCATGGTGAATGCGTGGCTGAAGGCTGCACAACATTGCTGTGTCAAGTCAAGGTTGCTACGCACTCATAGAAATAATATATTTTTAAAGGAAAGGCCAAGAACGCCAGGGCAAGGGTGTCCGAAATAAATAAAATGTCCAAACCCACAGCTGGCAAAGATATACACTCGGACCCAAGCAACGAGGGCGGCCAGACGCCAGAGCGACAGGACAGCATGGCTATAAAAGCAGGACTCGCGGGAAAAGAGGGCCTCACCGCGGCACCGAAGCAACAGTCATATTAGTTGTTATACTTTCTGGATCGTAACGTGCGCAGTAGAACACTTCTACCCGAAGCAGGAGAAGGCTGGCGCGACCCGACACCGGGGACGGAAGTGCAGACATGAACAAAGACGCACTAGGGTTGGCACTAGATCATATACGGAATCGGGACGAAACCGGAAGTAACAATCCTACTTTCGAATTAGTTTTAGACTAAAAAGTCCTTAAGTGGTGACCATAGACTGTATATATTAATGGACAGAGTCACGCCTATCTCCGCCGTTCTAACTAATGGGCCAAAAAGCATGCTCAACTGGAGCAATCCAAAATGGCCGCGAGTGGTCCCGCCCACAAGAAAATTGTGAAAAAACGCATCTGCGCATGCGTCAGCCGGCGCAACTCCATTCATTTGAACGACAGACTTAAAAACTTCACAGCAAGTAAACTAGAGTGGACCAAAAAAATCCACCCCCCTCAGCATTGACACACATGTGAAACGGAGCTTTGGGCCAAGTAGCCAACTTTTGGTCCAGCAGCAGTAAGCGATTTGGTCGTTTCCGGCAGTTTCTTCTGCCTGAGCGAGTTAGTAGCCCCGCCCCCGAGGCTATATATATCCCCTCGTCACACCACATGAACGCGCATCAGCAGTTGGTGATGGCAGCAGCATGTTCATCTCCGTCAGGTCTACTCGTAAGTATATTAACAACAAACTCTGGGAGTGAAATATTAGCATAGAATAGCTCAGTTGTAACCTAGCTATAACACTGGAAGCAGCTTGGTGTTAGCTAGGATAGCATCACTAAGAAAGAGATAAAAACGATCCAGTCTTTTATAGAATAATACTGCTTTTATAGTTGGTACATTGATAACTGTTGTGATAAACATAATGTTGCAGATTGCAGTGTGACGTGTCTCAACATTATGCACTGTAACATCTGTTACAGTGCATATGTATTAGATGAATGTAATGCATATACATTACAACAACAAAGCTTTACATGAAGGTTATTTAAAGTAATACATTACTGCTTTCCTCACAATTTTTATATTTGGAGTTCTTTATAGACAACACTGTAGTAATGTATTATGTGAAAGTAAAGCTGCATCTCACTGGAAGCTGCCTTCTCAATGTCACAAAATAAAGATACATTTATTGATGTAATAACATCTGTATTATGTGCTTATTGTTCAGAGAATGAAGACAAAATCAAAGTGTATCAGAGCTGTACAGTGAGATGTGGGACTGAAAAACAATTCCAGTAAAGCTTGTCCGAAACGCAAAAGTACTGTCATAACTAATTACGTTACACTATTACACTGTAAGGAAACTCACCACTTTGAAAGAAAAGCTACAAGTAACAGAATATATAAAGTCATTTGTCATAACGGTTCTTTCAGGAAGCACTGAACGCCCTCTGTCCAGAGAAGCTGATGACCAGATCCTTTCCCTGGTGCGTCTGTGAAAGGTGCCAACAGACATTGAAAACATGCTTTCCTCAGCGGCCCCCATGGTGCACGTCCTCAGTGGCCCCCATGGTGCACGTCCTCAGTGGCCCCCATGGTGCACGTCCTCAGCGGCCCCCATGGTGCACGTCCACTCTGCAGTTCTGAAATATGTTTGTAGTTGTACTATTTCAAAATAAAAATAAATACATTCACCTCTTTCAATGTGCTTTGTTTTATAGTAGGAAAACAAATACAGTCTGTAACGAGTCTAAGAAACTTTATTATGTAAAAGAAGATTTGAAGTTATAGCCGGAAAAATATACACAATGTCCCTACTAAGACAAATAATTACAAGTGATGGTAAGGCAACGTTTGTGTTGCTCAAATGAATAACACTGTTATTATCCAGGTCCTTATCCATCGCTGCTGCAGCGAACACTATCAGAGATATCCAACAAAATGTTAATCTTTATGTTGTAGCTTGTTTGAACACATTTCCTCAAAATAATTCATAAGCAGCCACGCACACACAGCCACAAGCACACACAGCCACAAGCACACACAGTCACAAGCACACACAGTCACAAGCACACACAGCCACAAGCACACACAGTCACAAGCACACACAGTCACACACAGTCACAAGCACACACAGCCACAAGCACACACAGCCACAAGCACACACAGCCACAAGCACACACAGCCACAAGCACACACAGTCACAAGCACACACAGTCACAAGCACACACAGTCACACAGTCACAAGCACACACAGTCACACAGTCACAAGCACACACAGTCACACAGTCACAAGCACACACAGTCACAAGCACACACAGCCACACACAGCCACAAGCACACACAGCCACACGCACACACAGCCACACGCACACACAGCCACACGCACACACAGTCACAAGCACACACAGTCACACACAGTCACACACAGTCACAAGCACACACAGTCACACACAGTCACAAGCACACACAGCCACACGCACACACAGCCACAAGCACACACAGCCACACGCACACACAGCCACACGCACACACAGCCACACGCACACACAGCCACACGCACACACAGCCACACGCACACACAGCCAAACGCACACACAGCCACACGCACACACAGCCACACGCACACACAGCCACACGCACACACAGCCACGCTTCAGGGGCCCAGGTTGAAGGAACTGGAGTCTTCCTCTGGCAGAGATTTTCCTTTGAAACACAATAGAAGAGACATCAGTTTTATCTACTCAAATATGACTTTGATATATTCATCATCAACAACATCAGTATTTATTGGTCACCAGGAGTGGCCCCTGATCCACAGGATCCTTGAACATGTTTATTTGGACTGTGAGAGACTGTGCATTGTGAGAGAAAGACACTTACATCGGCTGTTTTGGGAGTCGAGTGATTATCTCACTCCTCTTGATTGTTGAAGAAACTCAGCGACAGTTTTGTCAACACTGACTCCTGGAACATGATCGATATTCATTTTGGACCTCAGGGCAGCAACACAACTGTAGGGATGAACGACACACACATCACAACATCATTATCATCATAATCACTGCGTCCCATATATGCATTCACAACAACCTACATGACAAATGTGGGGTGTAAAGTCTTCCTCAGGAGATGACAATGGCCATTCTTCTAATTCTGGAAGCAAAGTCTTGTCTTCCCAGTCAATACTAGAGAAAGAAGAGGTCAGCAGAAAAGTATCTAGTCGTTATGGCATTGTTTTTTTTTAAATAGTTATTTAACTTGCATTATGGAGGCTTTTGAACTCTTGTACATTGAAGACCTCATTCCAATTGATTTAGGCCATACTGGAAAAGATACAGAGAAAAGAATGCAATGAAGACATGTAAATTATTACAATGTCTATATTATATCATGCTCATAATTTATTTGGTAGTAGTCAGCAAGACTTTTCTTACTTATTCTCAATACATAATAATAAAAATGTATGTAGTGGTCACGGAAGTTAGATTTGAGGTAAAGAGATATTGTTTTTATAACAATAAAACTAATATACAGAGTGCAAGTTGAAAAACTTAGTCATTGAAGAATGAAATGCAGACCTACATATATGTATATATAGTGCAAGCAACTATGTTTATTGGCAAAAACAAACGATTCATACAGATTAGAAGTGTTCGTAGCAGCCACATCATATTCACAACTACAGACAGCTAATGCTAACAGCTAATGCTAATGCTAACAGCTAACGCTAATGCTAACACCACTTCACGGGGGAACTCTGGTGATATGGTCATTTAATGTTGTACATGTGGGGAACTAATAATTGACCGGAGTTTATGGATGGCTGAGGCTGGGCTGAGGCTTCGATGTTGTGTTGTCTGTTGTTGTTTCTCAAAGCTAACCCAAGGTAATGCGCAGTTATTGCCACAAAATGCGGCCGTATTTCTACAACAGCTGGGGATTTTTAACTAGCTAACTTGGTGAAAACCCGCATTACAGTCTCAGGCAACTATATGTATAAATAAAACAACTACTACTGCCACTACTGAGTAACATGCTCACCTGTTCAGTCGGAGAGAGGAATCCACGGAGCTAGAGGTCGCCAACATGAATGCAGCTGGTCACCATGTTGCTCCTACTTTCTGTCCTTCCTCTGTTTCTGGCGTTTTGCCTGTATTTAATAGATCCATGGTATTTAGTCTGCAGCAGCGCTGGAGGCGGCTTTTCCTTCTCCGCCATGTTTGTTTTGAAGAGTGCGCGTGCACACACGGGAGAAACCCCTTATAAGGCGTGCTCTCTCGTCATTGGATAAGCGCATAGGATGTGAGGTTTTTTTATTATATAGGTGGGAGAAGACTGGAAGGACTGAGAGATCCGTGTTTAGGTACAAACACTCTATATAAGTGATGGCTATTGGAATATATCAATATTTAAGACGTATATTAACACCCAAAAATCGCTTACTGCTGCTTTAAATGGTTGCTCTTATTGATGGTTTATTCTATACCCAGATGTAATGTTACAGTTTTATGTGATTTAAGATTACTGACAAATATAACATCAAACATGGAATAAATGGCCATTGTATTGTGCATAAACATTAGGAACAAGTGGCAGTTATGCTAATGTTTTGCTATCATCTTTGTAATAAAAATAGCATTATAGCAGTGAAGTTTTCCCCTAAACCGTGCCGTATGTGTCGCAGATGAGGACTGAGCAGTGAGGACGCGTGCTGCCCTGCAGGATGCGGGCCGAGCGGTGAGGGACCGACCCCCCAGAGCCAACCATGTCCCATCAGCCTCCTCAGCCGCGCCTGGCCCACAGCCGCGGCCTCAGTTTAGAGGACCGGAGCGTCACGCCTCTCAAGACGTCCACCCCAGTGCACAAGAGCGCCTCCTCCTCCTCCTCCCAGCGCGACAGCAGGCTGGTACGTCTATGCAGTCACACAGGGAGACAGACGCACTTTGGCCGAGAGCGAGCAGTGACTGAGAAGGTTCAAATTCACAGTTTGCGTTCATGTTCTAGAATTCTATTTCAGTTGGAGGGCAGGTGCCATGACGACTCAGAAAGAAGCATTGTTTTGGAAGGAATGTTTAAAAAGAGAATCTAAGTTCAAATGTTTTACCAGCTCACAGACCTGCAATAATATGAGTGATAATAATAATAATACATTATACATTGTAGATGTATAGTGTTTCCTGCTTTCTCCTATGTTTCCATTGGTTTTTTTCACTGCTGATCCTGATGAGCACCTGACAAAGATTGACAGCTATCTTGAACTTTTCATACATATGTTATTTTTTTATATTGTCACCTTTTTAATATTGACACCTTTTATGAAAAATAAAATAGACCCTTGTTGAAATCTATATACATGTAAAACAGCAAATAAACAACAAAATAAGCCAGTTTAGATTTGAGTTAGAATCAATAATAATAAGGTTTCTTACATCACAGATTGTTCCTGATTTTTTGCCAAATTTGTAATGTGCCATTAGAAAATACCCATGTGTCTCCATTTTTAATTCATGTCTCCAGGGGAACCCGTTGTTCCTTACAGCAGACACAGACCATTTTCTTTTTGGGCTTGACTCAGCAGTTTCCCCACATGCAAATATCATTACTTGTGAAAAAATAATTCACTCAACAAATGCCCTCCAGCTTCTCCATGGTTCAGATGACTAATCAGCTATCAGAGGGCAGACTCACAGTGTTTTATGTAAATGCAAGACTTTCGTAAGCAACGACACCACTATTTTACAGATCATGAGTCAAGCACTTTAATTTAACCCGATCCAAACTGTTTAAGCGCCCCTCGATCCTTCCTCCTCACCATGCTTAACCGCTGTGTCACCATGGCTGCAGAAACGGGACACTGCTACTGGAATCTCTGACATCATAGCTTTTCCATCGGACCTTCATGAATATTTCATAAGTGATGCTTGGAGACTCGGGCTTTGTGAACATGTGGCGTCCTCTGGAAGTTGCCAAAGAACCTGGACATTGCACTGGCACACCAGGGCAATTTTACCCTTTTGAGATAACTCTTACTTTTTATATTCTTTATATTTCTGAAATAACAGGAACAATTATTCGCAGGAATATGAATTATATTGGTCAGGGTTCTATTTTGTAAGAACTCTGTTTGTGATCCTTTTTATCTCTTTTTAATGAAGTCCTGAGCTGACCAAAGCTGCTTGGATATTAACAGCCTCGTTTCTCCGAGCAGCTTCCATTTAGTTTCACACACCTGCTTTGATCAAGATAAGTTGGCGTGGTTTGGGACTCATTCATTTTTAATTGGCTTGTAACTTTGTGGATACAGCTGCTCTGAGCTGTGAGGCAGCAGAGTGGTCAAACAGTGAGCTATCCACAACCTCCTAATAATATATAGTTATTGAGAAAACTGTACACATTTTCTCACATCCTGCCCCCATTTTAGCCAGTTTAATTTAGTTTGGCAGAGCTCTAATAACTAATTGGATTCATTGGGAATAGAACAGGGGAGTCCAGACAAGGGGTCACATTAGCATGTGCCATATGTGACATTTATAGAGCCTGTCCATTGGAGTTTGTTTTTGTGATATGTTCCTGAAAAGATGTCTCTGGAGAGAAGCAGAAGTGAAGAGTTTGAGGAAGTGTTGATTAAATAAATCATAAAAAAATACTTTATTCATAAATTGCATGTTTTTTTTTTTCCTTATTTAGTCAAATGTGGACTTACACTTTTACAGGCTGTTTTTATTCTGCTCATTATTTTGGAGCTGTCCCTGAGAGCGCACATAAGCAGTGTGAATAAAGACGATAGTTATTGTGGTTGAGTTGTTGAGATGTTGTGGAGGTGTCAGAGGGGGCAGATCCCAGCTGCAGGTGGGAGGCACAGGTTCAATGAGACCCCTGGACTTACATATTCATGACTAGTTGACAAGAGAGGCACCAGTTTTTTCTGAATATTAAAATAAACATGTTGGCTGTCCTTGTGTTACTTAAAATTCTAAATTACTTTTTAACCTAATCATCAATAGACAAGTCCATTGCTTTCTGTGTGTGTGTTAGGGTCAGGCCCTAATTCCTGGTCAATACATGACTTTTCCTTGTGTGACAGTGGCTCTTCTTTCTCCTGAGAGCAATTAGCACAATGTACACATGCAGTACACAGAATGCACCGGTGCACAGCTACTGTTGCTTTGTGAATGTTGCTCTGATTACATCTGCCATCAAACCTCCACCATGCAGAACCCTCTGACCATCATGGAGTACTAGTCAACTTGATGCACATTCTATTGTTGCAGTTGTTGGCTTGATAGTGTGTCAGAAAGTGTCATTGTTCGATGAAGTAATTGAAGACACATGAGAAGCAGGAGTGAGTCTATTCGGTGTACAGTGTCTCTGTCCCATGTCCCTGTGTTGTGCCATCACAGCAGTCGGATCACCTGTATTTGGATCAGTGTTTCTGCTGAGTCAGAGTCACCTCTCCCCCACTGGAGCTCACAGTGCAGAGCTGGAGTAACTCCTCTTCCATGTGCCTCCTCCTCTCCCCCATCCTCCTCCTCCTCCCCCTCTTCCTCCCCGTCTTACTGCCCCTCTTCCTCGCCCTCTTCCTCCCTGTCGTCCTCCTCCTGATCTTAACTGCTGAGCCAGCTTCACACTGCAGTCCTCCTCGCCACTCTCATCTGTCTCTAAGTTGCCACAGCCTAATTGTCCAGACACCTTTTACACAAGAGAAACACAAGTGTATTTTAGTAAGTAAAAAGAACTGAAACAAAAGCATGAAATGATGAGGGTTAACATTTTCACTCCCACTAATTATTATGAGTTATACATCCAATTCCAGTGCATGGAATTACGCATACTTTGTTTAACTATTCAGCCATGGTTGTACTGTACTACATTTATGTTGGATTTATTTGTCATCATATTTTCAAGTGCAATCAACATATGTAAATCTGGTCGATAGTTTTTCACATGAGTATATATTGAGTGTGGCAGTGATTGACTGTGTGATCAATAGAGACTTTGCTGTGCTGGGACCATGCAGCGTAATGTCCTCATTTAGTGGGGCTCTTACATCTAGAACAATGATATTTATAGTAATGATTTAACCCAAGCTTCCCCAAGGACGAAGTCCTCCTTCACACTCAGTCAGACTGTAACAGCTTGATCCTAATGTTGTGTCAAAGACATGTCCTGCTGAGTGGCACTGAGAGGCACTTTTGAGTAAAGTGACGATTATAGAAGACTGAAAAAACCAGGACTATGTTCATGTGCACCATCAGTGCTTTAAGTTCACCAGACATTCACATATGTATCTGTATATTCACAGTTAAATACACAGATTATAACAATAGTAATCACCAACATTTAAATTAAAGAACAGGATTTATTTGGTTGAATACATCTGATCATTTGTTGAAAGTGAACAGAAAGTGATTACAGTGAAATCCTGCCAGCTTTGTGTTTAGGATTCTATCACAAACAGCATCAACTTTCAAATGGAGCTGTGGGTTTGTGTAACTAATGTAATAGTCTGTGGTGGTCTATGCTTCTAAGAGTCGTTTCACAAAACCACAACGTGTGTGTGGAATGGAGCAAACCACTTAGTGAAATATTGATTCATCAATATTCAGTTGTTGAATTGTTTTATTTTGCTGCTGAATCTGAGTTCTCAAAGTTCACCATGAAATGTATTTGGACACGGAGTACAACCAGGACAAAGCAGTGGCTCAACACTTGCTCTACAGTTTAACAACCATATCCCTGTGATATATTGGTGAAGAGGCTCAGGAGACATTTGTTTATTGCATAATCTTTTAATATGGTTGGTTTGCTTAAATTTGAGTGTATATGCATGACGTGGCTGACAGAAGGGGTGCAGCCTTAGAGGAAGAAACATGACCTCATTAGGCAAGGCAAGGCAAGTTTATTTATATAGCACAATTCATACACAAGGCAATTCAAAGTGCTGAACAGAACAAGAAAGCATTAAAATCATAAATAATCATAGTACATTAAAAAAAAGATAAAAATATAAAATCCCTCAGTTGTATGCACAGCTAAACAGAACTGTTTTCAACCTTGTCTTAAACATTGTCAGAGAGGAGGCCTGTCTCACATCTTCAGGAAGACTGTTCCAGATTTTAGCAGCATGAATCTGAAAAGCAGCCTCCCCATGTTTAGTTCTGACTCTGGGCACTAACAGGAGTCCAGTCCCTGTGCTCCTCAGAGTCCGGGCTGGTTATATGGTACTAACATGTCACTAATATAGTTTGGTGCGAGGCCATGGAGAGATTTGTACACAAGCAGAGCTGTTTTAAAGTCTATTCTCTGAGCCACAGGAAGCCAGTGCAGGGACCTGAGGACCGGACTAATGTGGTCGTACTTCCTGGTTCTAGTCAGGACTCGAGCTGCTGCATTTTGAATGTACTGCAGCTGTTTTACAGCCTGTTTGGACAGACCTGTGAGCAGGCCATTGCAGTAGTCCAACCTACTGGAGACAAATGCATGGATAAGAATCTCCAAGTCTGCTTTAGACACTATGTTTTTGATCCTGGCAATGTTTTTTAGATGGTAAAAAGCTGCTGATGTTACTGATTTGATGTGGCTATTAAAATTTAAGTCTGAGTCCAGTATTACCCCTAGATTTCTGACCTTGTTTGAAGGTTTTAGGGAGAGAGACTGTAGGTGACAGATGACGCTCTCTCTTTGTTTCTGGGGACCAAAGACAATCATTTCAGTTTTGTCTGCGTTTAGCTGAAGGAAGTTGTTTTGCATCCACTCACTGATCTGTTGGATACAGTGAAGGAGTGAGTCCACTGGTCCATGTTCTCCTGCAGTCAGTGAGACATAGATCTGAGTGTCGTCTGCATAGTTGTGATAGGACACTTTGTTTCTGCGTATTAACTGACCTAACGGCAGCATGTAGAGATTGAACAGAAGAGGTCCCAGGATCGACCCCTGTGGTACTCCACAGGTCAGGGCCATATGATCTGAGACACAGTCTCCAATCTCCACAAAGTACTTCCTGTCTTCAAGGTAAGACCTAAACCAACTTAGGGCGGTGCCAGCGACTCCAACCCAGTCCTCTAATCTCTGTAAGAGGATCTCATGGTCGACGGTGTCAAAGGCAGCACTCAGATCTAACAAGATTAAGATTGAGACTTTGCCTGCGTCAGTGTTCAGCCGGATATCGTTTGTAACCTTGACAAGAGCAGTCTCAGTGCTGTGGTGGGGTCTAAAGCCGGACTGAAACATATCAAATGAGTTGTTAATTATAATAAATCTAGTAAGCTGTAGGTAGACAACTTTTTCAAGGACTTTCCCCATAAATGGCAGATTTGAGATGGGACGATAGTTGTTAAGTACCGTAGCATCCAGGCTGCTCTTTTTTAGCAGGGGCCTGATGACTGCAGTTTTCAGGGCCTTTGGGAATATTCCAGAATGAAGGGACATGTTTACTATCTGTGTGAGTGAAGGTAACAGACTGCTCAGAACAGACTTCAGAAATCTAGTGGGTAGTACATCCAGGCTGCATGTGGAGGAGCTCAAACTGGAGATTATTTCTTGGACATTTTTATCATCTACAGGTGCAAAGTAAGTTAGCTCAGAGAGCCTTTTCTGGCTGTTGGATTGTTATCTGTGGATTGGAGACAATGGCGTTTTTGATGCCTTGAACCTTGTCATTGAAAAAGTGTGCAAACTCATTGCATTTACGTTTGGAAGTTAGCTCTAATGGCATCTGAACAGGGGGGTTTGTTAATCTATTAACTGTTGAAAACAGAACACGCAGATTGTTACTGCAGCCTTCAATCATTTCAGAAAAATACCTTTCTCTCGTACTACGTAGCACCCGGTTAAACTCGCACAACTTATCTTTGAAGATCTTGTAATCAACCTGGAGGTTGGACTTGCGCCACTTCCGCTCGGCCCTCCGGCACTTTCTCTTTTGTGCCCTGACCGAGTCTGCTTTAGCCCACGGCGCCTTCTGCTTATTTTTCACTATTTTAACCTTCACAGGGGCAACGGTATCCAGAACATTCAAAACACTAGAGGTGACAGAGTTAAACAGTTCATCTACAGTAGAATACGATGCATTTTCAAAGTTTATCATTCCCATAAATAGTTCACTTGTATTTTCATTTATGTGTCTTCTTCGAACAGTTGCAGAGTCCACTGGTGGTTTGTTAGTGAAACACATGTCAAAAAATACACAGAAATGATCCGAAAGAGCAACATCGACCACGCTTATATTTGAAATATTCACCCCCTTTGTAACTAACAGGTCTAGAGTGTGGGCACACTCTGCTGTGGGTGGGGCCACTCACATGCTGAGTGAGACCAAAGGTATCAAGTAAAGAACTCAGCTCTTTTGCATTTCTGTCATCAACATTATCCACATGAATATTAAAATCACCTGTAATAACTAAACTATCAAAATCTGTGCATACAACTGAAAGCAACTCGGTAAAATTATCAATAAAACTGTGACATGACTGCGGTGGCTTGTATAGGACTATGAAGAGTATTGGAGGAGATTGTTTTTGTTGTATTTTAAAAGACACATATTCAAAAGACGGAAACTTCCCAAGAGACATTCTATGGGAGACAAAGTGGTCTCTCAAAATGGCAGCTAAGCCTCCTCCTTTTTTGTTTTCCCGTATTTCAGATTCAAATTTGAAATTTGGTGGTGATGCTTCTATTAAAACTGCATTTTCTGTATTTTGGTCAAGCCATGTTTCAGCCATGAACATAAGATCAAGATTATAAGAACAAATAAAATTATTGATTAAAAAAGACTTGTTAGAAAGAGATCTGACATTTAGCATAGCAAGTTTCAAAGTTTCAGTATCAGCGGTTGTGGTCGGCTGATTCTTACACGGAACAAGAATTTAGCAGAGAGAGACGGATCGTGGTGTGCCAAACTCTGGAAGTTTATTTAAGTTTCTCTCAAGTTCCACTGGTTTACTCTGTTTCTTTCTCCCAGACAGAATAAAGGCAGTACACAGTTTATATAGTCATTGTCACGTCACACATCGAAAGACATACGTGTCACAAAGAGACAGTCACATCATAGTCATAACATGGAGTCCTTGTAGAGTCCTTGTACAGTCCTGCACGTAGGCCATATTGCTATCTAATACTAATACCCTCCCCTTTGATCACATAATCACATGTGATCACTCAAATCGATCAATCAATAAAATGGAAAAAGAAAAAAAAAATTCCAAAAAAAAACTTCAAAAAATTATTAAAAACAAAGAAAATTTATGCATTAAACTCATAATCATCAAATCAATATCAGTGGATTTTATCCTCTATCCTGGGAAAAAACAAAACAAATAAAAATAAAGTAAATAAACAAACAAAAAACAAACAAAAACAAATCAAAAATAAAAACAAACAAACACTATTGGACACACAAGAACTCAGCAAATTCAGTCAAAACACAGACAAAAACGAGCTGAGTCTCAAATTGAAGCTAATTTCACTTTTATTACTCTATACTTTTATTCTAATGCTGATTGTTTACACTTCACTTTTTTCACTTTTCAATCTTAGACTGTGTACTTTACTTTTACTATTCACTATAGTTTAAAACTATTCTAATCTATTTACAAATATGTTTGCATATTTGATTATATTGAGCCATATTCTTAAACATACATTTTAATCTAATAAATCTCTCTGTGGTATTATACTCTCATTATCAGTGGCTTTGTGCTTGTGGGATTTTGTTCCATGTCTATTCTCATTCTCAGGAATAAAACTGTGAACACAGTAAGGCAAATGGTCAACATTTACACTTCTATAGTGGCCAGTGATTTATTACTTTTTATTATCTCAAGATATTATTGTCAGGCAGTTTGGGATGAATGAATATCATTAATCAAATTAGTATTATACAAGAGCTAATCTATTTTAGCAGGTTTGGGGTTGGGGTCAGTTATTCTACAATGGTGTTTGTGCTGGAAACTTCTCAATATCTAAATATCTACTATTTTGTTTTTGTGCTATACACAAATACATCAAAATGCTTTTAAATCTCTGTTGGTTCTAATCTATCTCATTGATCTAGGCATTAATCTAGGCTACACTCATATGGACTTTTGCATTGTCAACATTCACTCATGTTTGAACACAAGTGAATTTGGAAGGTATCTAATAAAACTGTACATAAAACTGTAATTAACTTTATCTACTTTTGAAGTAAATGCTTGTGAAATGGTCCCTCTACCATTTGATATTAACACTGGCTACAAATATTCTCTATTTCTGAAAGCATCTATGGTTGATGCATTTATCTATCTCTATTTTTACACTATTGTGACTCCAAAGTTTGGCTGCAGTTTGAGGAAAGGCATATTTCTAATTTGTGACTTCTGTCACTTTTAATATCTCTAAAATACTCTGATTCTAATATTATAGCTGATCTATCAAAAGGATAACATTGTAGGGTACTATTTTAACTCTTATGTGGAAATGTGTTTATGAAAAACAAAGGAAGTCAAATTCTACTTTTTTACTACTATTTAACATCTACTAAAACGCTACAATACTTATACTTTATCATTTTCAAAGTTTTTGTCTGTCAGATGTCTGAATACTTAACATGTATATTGCATTTGGTCACAGTTGTGGTTGTAGCAATAGCATCGGCAATAGACGTTTTCATTGGCTGGTTCTTGTTCTGCAAATGTCTGTGTCCAATAGATCATCAGATGTCCAGAAGCTAGGGACAAACAAAAACAAAAGAAAGAATCATGAGTATCTCTCTCATTTAGCACTCATCTATGTATGATTTCAAAAATATAAACATCACTCCCCAGTTTTTTTCTCTCAGATCCTCAGATCCTCAGGTCCTCTGAGGGTGAGTCTCAGTCGTCGTCAGGTCAGGTCATATTTCGAGAGATGTCATCTTGGTCATCAGTAGGGTCCAAGCCATGGTTTTGGTCTCTCCAGTTGGACATCAGATATCCAGATACAGTCTTTTCAGTTGAAGCACATCAGGTCATTTGCGATGCACTTCTGGTCAATGGTGCAGTGTCTCAGTTCCTGTACACAGCTTGTTATGCAATAGTTACTTTCTATGGTTAAGTCAATTTGATTCTACTTTAACACAATTTCTATTCATGCTGTTGCTTCTGTCCCTCAGACAAAAGCAAGCGCAATGATTCAGTTTACTTCTCTAATTTGTGTTTTTCTCAGATCTAATTCTAATCAATGTAATTACTTCACACAGTACAAAATCAACAAATCAAAAGTGTCAGGACAGAGGTCAATTATGTCCATGACAATATAGAATTCAAATGAACATTTCTGGTCCCAAAAAATACTGATTCAAGTGATAGACAATTAAAAATATGTTTACATTGGAGTAAACTTTTAAAATGCTTTTTTCTCATGTTCTACTTTTTCATGTATCTATATGTAAATGTGAATGTGTGAGTGTATGAATGTGTATGTGTGTGTGTGTGTGTGTATGTAAATTTTGGGGTTGTGTCCCCAGACTCCTCGAACCACCTGCAGGTGTCAAAGGTCACACTGTGGTGATGCAAACCAACTGGACACACTCTCAACTCTCATTCAGGTCTCTCCCTGATGCTCCACCCATCACGTCTCCAGATACCTCTCTTTCATGGCCCCGGTCTCACTCCCACTTACTTCTGTAGTGGGGGGAGGGGCAAGGAGGTGGCATTTCCCTTTGCTCTTAGCTCTGTGACCTGTGGCTGGGTGGGCTTTGGTGTCCAGTGTCCAGCAGTCCAGTGACCCTGTACAGTGTGTGCTCTTGGTTCTGGAAAACAACCTTATAGTCAAATTAAAAACAACAGAAATTGTGAATGAGATTGTTTTTCTCCCTAAAGTCAAAACAATTTTGAAGCGCTCTGGGTTTTCCCAAGCGCTATGTAAATAAAAGATTACTTATTATCTTACTAATGATGACATTTAAAACCAGAAACTCTCAATATAAAAAACAAGACTCAAATCTCTTAAACCTTCTTAAACTTTAAAATATGTATTATGTACTTTTGCACTGTGTGATTAATTATCTATGCATTTATCTCAGCATATATTTTACTAATTTAAAATAATTGCAGCATTTTTCAAATGAAGTCAGTATGAATTGGAGCACATTTTAGACCAGTCTCCTCTGCTGTGGCATCAGCAGGAGCAACAAGGTCAGGCGTGTAGTCAAAACAAAAACAAAAGTCACCACTTGCATGTGAATTGGGTAGTTTAACTTAATAATATAATACTTTTACAGCCTAATTCCCTCTCTTTTTTAGACGAAGTCTACAATCATTAATCACTTTTAACAGATTCTAATTTAAATGTTTGAAAAACGGCTTTTGTAACTAAAATAAAAACATAAAAAAAAAATTCTCACTAACAGCTATGAAACATCAGATACAATAATGGACTCACAAAATAAGCAGCAGATTTAAAAGAATGGAATCTAGAAATATGTTAGGTCTAAAAAGAATTGCACAGCTTTTAGCACTAATATTTGGGTTTCAAAAACATACTAATATTCAAAACTTATTCACTAATGGTGTTTAAAAACGTTTAACTGTGTCATAACACAATGTTCAAATGGCAAATTTAGCAAATTTAACGGAATAACTACTATGAAAAGCCAAATTCCTAAAGCAGTAGCTTTGCTTCAGATTCAGAGCCAGAGCAGCGAAGGAGGGGGCCGTTTCCCTGACAACGGCAGCAGATAGAGATGTGCACACACAGGCAAAAAGATACAGAAGAATAACTTTCAAGATTACTTTGTTAAGCGAATATAACTGATGTTGTTCTTTATACTTTTGTCATCCAAGTCTAGAAATGGCCACTTTCCACACTAGTAACAAAAGGCACTCTTTAGTGTTTAACGTTTCCCTTTTTATAATTACTTTTAATTTTACACCATGGTTTCTCTCAAAGGGACTTTAACCCTGAAGCTTCTTCTCAAAGGGACTTTAACCCCGAGGCTTTTCTCAAAGGGACTTTAACCCCGAGACTTTCTCAAAGGGACTTTAACCCCGAGGCTCAAAGGGACTTTAACCCTGAGACTTTCTCAAAGGGACTTTAACCCCCAGGCTCAAAGGGACTTTAACCCCGAGACTTTCTCAAAGGGACTTTAACCCCGAGGCTCAAAGGGACTTTAACCCCGAGACTTTCTCAAAGGGACTTTAACCCCGAGACTTCTTCAAAATACAATTTAGAGAGTTTGACAGACCCCAAAAACAGACCAAAATTTAGCTAATATCCAATTATGCAGACTTTACATTTAAAAAGGTGTCTGCTTACCTTATTCTTGTCAAACAGGTGCGCACGGACTGTCCGAGAGGTCTGCCAACTCTTTTCCGCGTCGGAATCTTCAATTTAAAAAACAAAAGTGACAGAAGCGACAAGAAGCATCCAGGAACAGCTCTTCCAGCCTGCTGGAATCCCCGCTCCCAGACACAGCATGCCGATCTCTCACGCAGAGGAAAAGAAACAGAGCAAACTCCCCCAAAACAATCCAGAGAATGGCACAAACCGAGCCGCGCATTCTCCACCAAATCTGTTAGGATTTAGCAGAGAGAGACGGATCGTGGTGTGCCAAACTCTGGAAGTTTATTTAAGTTTCTCTCAAGTTCCACTGGTTTACTCTGTTTCTTTCTCCCAGACAGAATAAAGGCAGTACACAGTTTATATAGTCATTGTCACGTCACACATCGAAAGACATACGTGTCACAAAGAGACAGTCACATCATAGTCATAACATGGAGTCCTTGTAGAGTCCTTGTACAGTCCTGCACGTAGGCCATATTGCTATCTAATACTAATAGAGACAATGGCGTTTTTGATGCCTTGAACCTTGTCATTGAAAAAGTGTGCAAACTCATTGCATTTACGTTTGGAAGTTAGCTCTAATGGCATCTGAACAGGGGGGTTTGTTAATCTATTAACTGTTGAAAACAGAACACGCAGATTGTTACTGCAGCCTTCAATCATTTCAGAAAAATACCTTTCTCTCGTACTACGTAGCACCCGGTTAAACTCGCACAACTTATCTTTGAAGATCTTGTAATCAACCTGGAGGTTGGACTTGCGCCACTTCCGCTCGGCCCTCCGGCACTTTCTCTTTTGTGCCCTGACCGAGTCTGCTTTAGCCCACGGCGCCTTCTGCTTATTTTTCACTATTTTAACCTTCACAGGGGCAACGGTATCCAGAACATTCAAAACACTAGAGGTGACAGAGTTAAACAGTTCATCTACAGTAGAATACGATGCATTTTCAAAGTTTATCATTCCCATAAATAGTTCACTTGTATTTTCATTTATGTGTCTTCTTCGAACAGTTGCAGAGTCCACTGGTGGTTTGTTAGTGAAACACATGTCAAAAAATACACAGAAATGATCCGAAAGAGCAACATCGACCACGCTTATATTTGAAATATTCACCCCCTTTGTAACTAACAGGTCTAGAGTGTGCCCTCTGCTGTGGGTGGGGCCACTCACATGCTGAGTGAGACCAAAGGTATCAAGTAAAGAACTCAGCTCTTTTGCATTTCTGTCATCAACATTATCCACATGAATATTAAAATCACCTGTAATAACTAAACTATCAAAATCTGTGCATACAACTGAAAGCAACTCGGTAAAATTATCAATAAAACTGTGACATGACTGCGGTGGCTTGTATAGGACTATGAAGAGTATTGGAGGAGATTGTTTTTGTTGTATTTTAAAAGACACATATTCAAAAGACGGAAACTTCCCAAGAGACATTCTATGGGAGACAAAGTGGTCTCTCAAAATGGCAGCTAAGCCTCCTCCTTTTTTGTTTTCCCGTATTTCAGATTCAAATTTGAAATTTGGTGGTGATGCTTCTATTAAAACTGCATTTTCTGTATTTTGGTCAAGCCATGTTTCAGCCATGAACATAAGATCAAGATTATAAGAACAAATAAAATTATTGATTAAAAAAGACTTGTTAGAAAGAGATCTGACATTTAGCATAGCAAGTTTCAAAGTTTCAGTATCAGCGGTTGTGGTCGGCTGATTCTTACACGGAACAAGAATTAGATTTTCCAGATTAGACTGATTAACTCCAGATGTCTTTCTGTAATGTATTCTTTGTGTTATCACTAATAGGCCGTCTGCTGAGGCAGAAATTGCGTTGTTTCGTTCCAAGCTCGGGGCACTAAAATCTGAGCGGATCATGTGATAGCTTGTCTAACATACAGAACATAACCAAAGTTTTTCCATTCGAATTCCAGCAGTTATTGTACAGTTTGAAATCTTACGCCGGACTATTTCTCGTGTAAGGAGACGAAAAAGGTTGTAAACCGTCACTGCTCAGCCAATAGGAGACGCGTATTATCGAGCAGTTCCGGGCAAATCACTACGCAAAACGTAAACAAACATGGCGTGCGAGGTTACCTGTGGGTCGCCTCCCTTGCCGTCTGAGGTGAAAATGGACGCTTTGCCGCTTTTGAAGTGCATCATGCACACAGATCCAGCCACAGTAAACCTCTGTGAACAACTCACGGAAGTCAGGTGGGATACCTTCCGCCGATGCGCCCGTGAATGGGACAGGACGAGCTTAGAGAGTCGGGAGACCGATATAGTCCGTGAGTGCCTTCCCTATCTTGATCAATCCTGGTCAGATATGCCCTCGAACTTCGGCTTTCACCCGACTTGCTACCGCCGTTTCATAAATAGGAAACGAATAAACAGTGCTCTGAAGCGTGCGGAAACCTCACAAACAATGAAGAGGCCAGCGTCTCAAGAAAACGTCAGTATGACGCCGAAAAGGACATTCTCGAGGTCGGCGTTACGTCACGAATCATGTGACCTGCGTAGCAACCAACCGCCGCCATGTTTGAAGGGTAAAACAAACCGAAGGCGAATCCAAAAGGTATCTATTTACATATGTTTTGCCGTGGATTATGTCAGTTATGGATACTAACGGACAACTTTGAATTATTGATGAATGATATCTGTGTATGCGAATGTATGTTGGTGGTGTAAACATTCAGGGCTTGCTTAGCTGGAGGCAGGAATCTAAATTCCTATCTATTTCCATTGTAGCTGTTGTCATAAAGAAATGTCTAACTGTTGTTGGAAATATCAGATAAACCTTATTTTATTAACGCAAATGTAATTCCTCTTGTTCTTGCACCTTAAGCCACAACAGGACCACCTTTTTCAGTTGTAGTTTTACACTTATAATCGCCAGTTTTAGTTTAATCTTATTTCTCTTGCCTGCAGCTGATGTCACTGATGATGTATATACCACATGTATGGAGTGAATGTAAACACTCATGTAAAGCGCTTTGTGACTAGCTACATGTCTGTGAAAGGCACTATATGAATACAGATCTTCTTCTATTGCAGCATGTCATATCAGTATATTGACAGTCTCCTAGCGCCTGCATTGACCAGGTACCACAGAAAGCTGTCGCTTGTAGGTTTACAATCTTGTCCCTATCGGCATCCAGCAGAGTCCTGGGAAAACAACCCAAAGGCATGGCCCAGGCTCGAGTATCCAGACATATACAATTACATCATCAAGTCCCCTGGTATGAACACCATGTGTACATACCATGTGTCCTACACTTGTAGTAATATTTAAATACCCATCAAGCATCGATAACATTAACTATGTTATGACATTCAAAAGCATTCTGTTACAATGTGGCTGTAATGAGCTCAGTCTGTCAGTGGCACAGCTTGTACAGTGTAAGTGAGGGACACAGTTTTTTTCAAAAGCCAAAAAAGGCTAACTGCAGAAATTCCACTTATTCCCCACACAACTAGTGCATTTCATTGTTGCTTATCGGTGTGGAGCTGCCGACCATTATGCATAGCGATGTCATAACATAGCAACAGAAAACAGTGGCATGGCATTGGTATTATTTTGTTATTCTTTGATTTGCCCCTCAATGTGTCCATTCATTTGAGATTACATTTCTATTTAAATTTTAAAGTAAAATGGCATACCCTCTTCACACTTTTTATGACTGGTTATTTTTTGCAATAACCAGTCATCAGATTACATTTTATTGAATGTAGTGTCTAACGACAACAGCAAGACTTTAACATTTCTAATGAGAAATAGTTTATTAGACATTGTATAAGTAGAAATGAAAGATATGGAATCTTTTAGTTCTCCTCCAAGGTTTCTCACTTTTTCCCACTGGGTTTTTTAAGAGTTTTTCCTTGTCGATGCAGGAGGGTCTTGTTGGACAGTTAGTGTCCAACAGAAAGGATTGGTGATGATCAGGACACTTTAACATTCTACAACATGTATGGACATTTTCTTCTGTGTGTGCTTTATATTCTTCATGTGTTTTAACTGTTGATTCTCTGACCTGTGTTGGTGATTTCAATGGTTTTGTTAAGTCCTCTGAGATGACTTCTGTTGTGACCTAGGGCTATACAAGAATAAATTGTATTGTATTGTATTGTGTAAATACTAAAAGACGTGAAGATTGACATGAAAACATTTGTATCATTTACTTGCAATTTGTCAGTGTTTTTGCTCTGGTCAATTGTCACTCTCCTAGATGTGATATGTTAATGTATAAAAATAAAATTATTTCCCTTTCTTCATTTTCTTTTGTTTCAGGTGTATTTAGTATTATGATGGTGGAGACCGAATCATCGCTGATTTTGTCAATGCCTAATTCCGTCTGCTGCAGGTCTTGCATTTCCATGCAGGGTGTTGACACTTCTTGTTGCAACTCTTCTGGGACACTTGTCTCCTCAAATTCCAGTTGCTTCTTCACCTTCCTTTCCTTTCGTGATACTAGAGTAGTGGATGGTGCTGAAAAAAATAGATAAAAGGTATATATTTTGCAAATGATCACAGAAATTTTAAGTCATGGCCTCATATTTATAATAATAATAATAATGCATCAGTTTTATGTAGTGCTTTTCTGGACACTCAAAGACGCTTAACATTGCACTATTCATTCACTCCATACTTGGTGGTGGTAAGCAACTATTATAGCCACAGCTGCCCTGGGGTAGACTGACTGAAGCGAGGCGACCAGTCTGCGCCATCGGCCCCTCCGACCACCACCAACCACTCACTCACTCGGCTTCCTGGTGTTACTAAACGGCAGTATATTTAGTATTGAGTTGGATTGGGACGACAAGTCATAATAGTCGACTATGACTAGAAAGCAGCGACCAGTAGACTAGTTTTGTACTATAAATACCATCTTACCAAGAATTTCCAGGCTAGGCATTATGTACAAAAATCTGCATGACTAGTTACTTTGTAGATGCAATGACTTTTTCATACAGGAGGTAATTTTGTTTTCAAGGAAAATACATTTGTTAGCAAAATCTGTATTTTTACACAGATTACCATTTTTGTAACAGTTAACCTCCCAAGTACTACTTTTTCAAATTTGTCATTAGAAATCAACATGTATTTTTTATTTATGTATTTCATATGGGGGACAACATTCTATTTCACAAGGTGCTTGTATCAATTGTTGTACACAACCTCATTGCAATATGGAATCTTTTAATTCTTAACTGTGCATTGGAAATGCAGCTCATTATCTGCAGGTACGGTTTTACTGCAGTGTAAAATAAGAGCAAGAAACACAATTTGCTACTATATATATGTCTGCATAAACAAAATCGACTGCAATTTTTTAGTTTTAAATTTCAAGTGTTGTTGTGTCAACAAATTCAGATAATTTTTGGTCATTGATCTAGGAGCAAACTAGATGCATGTTGATCACACTACAGTTTGATGGGGTTTTTTTTCTGTTAACGATAGGGTACTGTGGGTAGCAAACTTACCTTTTCTTTTCTGTGCTCTCTTGAAGCGATCAAGTGTGGTACTCTTAGTCAATTCCTTCAGCACTGCTTGCGGGAAAATGGACGGAGTGTAATCTGGGTGTGCGGGGTTGTTGTTCTTCTTTCCTGTTCAAGGAGCAAAGTGACAATCTAAAGATTCCCACTGAGTAGCTCCAAGCCAGCTGGAGCCATTTCTCTCTCCTTTCTGGCTCAGTTGCCTCGCTAGGGATCATGTAAAAGGATAGGTCACTCCTTTTTACGCTGTTGTTGGTACAACAAACAATACAACAGTTTTTCGGCATGTTTTGTAACGCTCGTTTGTCTTTCGCTTTGTGTTGCTTAATGGCGGGCGCTGGTTTGTTTTACCCTTCGCCGCGTTGCTATGCGCGCGCAGTGCATTATGGGAGTCCAAGTTCCCGGATGTCCGACCTCGAGAATGGAGGCTCCGATCAACAATCCCTCCCATGATGGCAACCTCGGAAAGAAATAAATCCTCACACGTGTTGCCCGTCATCTGCTTGATTTGCAGGAAGATTAATAAATACTTGACTCGTCAGGGCAAGAGGGTGCCAGACAAACTCGTCCAGACAGAAACAGAAAGTGCAGGTAAGTCTACTATGTTGATATAATATAGAAATATATTAACATATTGTACCAAATTTCGATGGATTCTGTTTGGTGTTCTTGTGATATACAAGGTTGGGAGGGGCCTACCTACAACCCAAGTACATATTGTGTAGTAATTATTTGTGAAGATCACTGTCTGTGAGTGGAGTGTGCTTTCAAACCAAGCAGACTTTGTATTTGTGTTTTCCTGTTAGTATACACCTGCAGGTCTGAAATAAAATGAAATGAAAATTACATTTTTAATACAAGTTGGCCTTATATGAATCTAGACCATTGACACATTGCATTGCTGGCAAATCATTTATTTAGGCAAACAGACTAATCTATAATATTATTGCATAGCTGTGAGGACTGCACGCCAGCATCATTATGTCATTAGTTGGCATACATGTACATTGTATGTCCATGTAGTGTCTTCATTGACTTAGTCCTCACTGTTTAGTTGTTGCTCTGGCTGGGATGAAATAATTCATAACATAATTTAACTTGTCATTTCCAGGTCTACTCTATAAAGCAGCTGAGGCCAAAAGGGATGACTACATTCTCCATCACATCCGTGACAACGATTGTGTAGCCATAGAGGTTAAATACCATAAATCTTGTTATCGGGATTACACAAGATTCCTCAGCAAGAAGGAGAAGGATACGCAAAGGTAAATAAGCTCAATTCAAAATGTGATATGTGTAGGATCAAATCATTGAAAGGAATTCATAGCCACCTAATGAAGGTGCGAGCAACCAAAGTGAGCATTCGTGAGGACATCAGATTTATAGCATACAAATATTGTATATATTTCCCATTTACCAGTACTCAGTTTGAGATCATGGTCGAATCATTGTTTCTCAAAGAAGTCTTGATATTATTGGCTCAAAGAGTGAATGCAACAGTGGTGCAAAGACAAATCTTATTGTTGCTAATTAACACAAAATATGTATCTTTATTTCTGGTATTGTCATTACAGGCCTCAGTCCACCAAGCAGCAATACAGCCGCAGCTATAATACTTTCTGTGATGGGGTTGTCCGTGGAAGGATCATCCATGGTCGAGAAATCCTCCGAATGAAAACGCTTCTGGATTTGTTTGTGAAGACTGTCCAGAAAGAAGAAGCCATCACTCTTAAAGACTATAGGTATGTGAAAGTAATCAGATATGACAGTGTCTACACATTACATCCCTCTCACCAAGGATATGCAAATAATACACATTCCCACATCCATATTTAACCATATCTTATCGTGCTGGTGGAAATTGCAGTGACATGAGCACCTATTCTCAGGGAGCAGTAATAATAATCATAATGCATCTGTTTCGTCTAGAGCTTTTCCGAACACCCAAAAACGCTTCACATTACTATTCTTTCACTTCATGCACAGTGATTATAAACTACTACAGACAGAAGCATTAGTACATTCATATATTTGGAAGTAACTGTGTATGTACATGTAATTTAAATTGCCATTCTTAATAAATAAATGTACTTATCAGATATAGCACATTTGGACTTGATCACACTTCAACAGTTTAGATTGCCCTGTCTTTGAAAAGCACCTCGAATCTCCATTTTCTTTCCGCCTTTGGACTACCCACTCAATATTCAAGTTTCAAAACTATTATCAATTTGTTTCCCCCAATATGTAATACGAAAGATTTGTGCAAATAATGAATGTATAAAACATGTGCTGCTGGAAGTCTCACAATATTCTTCATTCGATTTCACAATTTTAAAATGTCTCACAAAATCGACTCTTTTAAAAGGTGATTACTTGCCTAAATTCGTTTTATTGCCCAGCCCTAACTCGAACAGTCTGCAGCACTTGCCTTTCTTGCTTTGACTTATATTGACCTGAATAATGCAATGTCTAATATATTCAAAAATGTGTACTAATATATTACATTCTATCTATTCATGTCTTCAGGGCAGATCAGCTGAAATATCACCTGCGTCAGGATTTCCCACAACTCAACTTCCACAAGCCATCCAAAAGAAATACAAGTGAAATTGTATTCACAGACACCTTGGGAGCAAGTGATCTCCTGGAACACCTACCATGTGGCCCAACATCCAGTACAGAGTCAAGCGACTCTGAGCAGACAACTGAATCAGGTGAAAATGTTCCAGACAGTCAGGACATTCCTGGTCATGTTCACCTAGAATACACTCGGACATTATATAGTGCAGGTCTCATCGTGCATCAATCTGTTAAAGACTCTCCTGGAATGGCTGCACAGTGGCCACCTACCGCTTGTGATTTTACTATTGATAAAGCTAATGCTATTGTTCCACTCGAGTTATATAACCTCATTGCATGGTGTACTGGTTCCTCAAATGAACCACTGCTTGATTGTAAAGTTTCTGTCCCTGAAAATGTTCATTGCCAATTGTTGTCTATCTGTCAGGATATAATATATCTGACTTTTAAAGGCCGAAAAGCAACTCCCAAATCATTATCTGTAGGTCTTGCTGTTCGAAATCTCACTGGGTCATCTCGGGTTTTGCAAATGCTCAACCATCTTGGTCACTGTGCATCTCCGGATACAATCATTGGCTTTGAGACAGGGCTAGCACAACTACAGTTGATGAGACAGGACATGATACCGTATGGCATGGAGAAGAACAAGCACACTACACTTGTATGGGACAACATTGACTTTGGCGAAGAAACCTTATCTGGCCGGGGAACCACACACCACACGAATGGGATCATGGTACAGAAGGAAATCCATCACAGCCATACAGCTAAGCCTGGGATTCCAAAGGGTGCTAGGGCCCTCAAGCCACAACCAAGTCACCTGGTACCATACCATCTCACCAAGAGACATGGCCCAGCTAATGTTTCTATGGAGTCACCCTTGAAGAATGTGCAATTAAGTCAGCATGTAAAGGCTTCTCAGGTGATGGATTTTGCATTCACAGTTATCAAAAATGCTAAGAGTGAGGACGGGGTTCTACCAGGATGGACAGGATTCAACACGGTCCTATGCAAGAATGAACTGCTACCTAAGTCCTCAATATATTATCTTCCTGTAATAGAGGCCTCCCCGACAGATATGACTACAGTAAATGAAATCTTTCGGAGGAGTCTTCAGATAGCTGACCTACTTAATCTGAATTATGTCGTGCTGGTTTTTGATCAGGCTATTTATGCCAAAGCACAACAAATTCGCTGGAAAGATGAGGCATTGAGAAAGAAATGTGTAGTGCGTCTAGGTGAGTTCCACACATCTATGTCGTTTCTCGGAATCTTGGGGAAGCGGTTTAAGGAAGCGGGACTACAGGACCTGTTGATCGAGTCGGAAGTGTTGGCACAGGGATCCATAAATGGAGTGATGAGTGGTCACCATTACAACAGAAGTGTCCGTGCTCATAAGCTTGTGTACGAAGCCATGGAGATTTTAAGATTTCGTGAATTTCTGATGTCGCTCACTGATGAAAAAGAAAAAGAATATCTGGCTGTCATTGATGATCTTGTATCAGAGTATCCAACAGACACTGTGCATACAATAATAACTTCTTCCCGGTTCACAGCAATGCTGGGCCAGTACAGTGCTTTTGTAGATGAAATGAAACAAGCCAACCCAACATTCGCCTTTTGGAGCTCGTACATAGAAATGGTAGGACAGCTGCTGGTATTCATCAGAGCAACACGTGATTCTGATTGGATGCTTCACCTGGCTGCGACAAGAAATATCCTGCCTTGGTACTTTGCCTATGATCGGATGAATTACTCAAGATATCTCCCAACCTACTGGGTGGAAATGTTGGATTTACCATCAACACATCCAGACTGCCATGAGGAGTTTCTTGACAGGGGGAGTTGGACTGTTCAACGCCAGGATCGGCACAACTTTTCAGCTATAGCCTGTGACCAAGCGATTGAACAAACTTGTAACAGAGATTCAAAGACAAAAGGTGGAATTACAGGCATTACACTTAATCGCGGTGCAGTTCAGAGATGGATTCTGTCGCAACCTGAGAGAGCTGCAATAACCCGGCAATGTGAAGTCATGGCCGGTATGACAGAGGATGTGAGAAGCCGCAAAGATTTGGACTTTGCAAGGATACAGAAAGATAACAAGGCTGTTAACAACATCATCAGTACCATAGAGAGTATGATCAATCCCTTCACTCCAAATGACAGTCTTGTCTCCATAAGCTCTGGTGCTGTGGCAACTCCTGAAGTGAAGGAATCTTTGCTGAAAAGCCTGGACAGTGGAGAAAAAGCACTAGAAACTTATATGAATGACAGGTTATTAAGTGACAAAGAAGACCTCTTCTCACCTATTAAAAGTTTGAAACTGAAGACCTTTGCTGACCTTAATACGCAATCCTGTAAGAGTAAATCTGGTAAGGAGATTGCTTGGAAGAATGACTGTCGTTTCTTCAAGAGACTGCTGGTAGTTGGCCAGAGTCGTGATTTGGACTTGCGTGAAGTGTTATCATTCTCTTTAGGTAGTGTGTCATTACCATTGGCTAGTATGGATGGGTCACTTGCTAAGACGAATAAATCAATGCTTCTGCAAACTCTGGAGAAAAAGGCTGGTGATTGTACTGTTAATCCAGTTCAGATACCTGGACCAAGTGCCCTTATGATAGATGGTATGGCGTTGATACAGTCTTTGAGGAACATTCCAGCAACCTTTGGGGCTCTTGCTGATCATCTTCTCCAAGAAGTGATAAGACTCGCTCGGCTGTACCAGTGCACCAGAGTTGATTTTGTTACAGACCGTTACCCAGACATCTCCATCAAGAATGTTGAACGTTCAAGACGTGCACAAGCTGGTTCACAGGTCATTACAATATATGGGAATGAACAAAAGACTCCAACACAGTGGAAGAAGTTTTTGTCTAGCGGTGTGAACAAGGAAAGGTTGACAGCATATCTATTCAGTGCATGGAAAGATGCTGCGCTGGAGTTGGCTGGAGATGACCTCCATTTATTTGTGACTCATGGGAATGACTGCCATGAGGTTAGAGTTGTTTGTGGCCAGAAGACAGTTCACAAGGTCGGTGCCTTAACGTGTGACCATGAGGAGGCAGATACTCGACTTCTACTTCATGCATGTCATGCATATCATGAGCGCTACAACAGTGTGATTATTGGAAGTCCTGACACAGATGTTGCTGTTATAGCTTTATGTTTATTGTCAAAGTTGCCATCTTCAAAGTTGTATTTTCTCACAGGGAAACAAGCCAAACGTCGCATCATCAACCTCCAAAGAATGTCCGACATCCTAGGTCCAGATCTCTGTTCAGCACTTATTGGGCTCCACACATTTACAGGCTGTGACACAACGAGTGCATTTTATGGTAAAGGGAAGAAGACCACCTTTTCAATTGCCTCTGAGAATGTTGAGTACCTGCATGTATTTTCCCTAGTTGGTGACAACTTTTCCATTGACCACACTGCATTCCGAACCCTGGAAAGGTATGTGTGCCAGTTGTATGGTGAGAAATGTTGTGATGTAAATGAAGCACGGTATAGGACATTCTGCACCAAGACACCATCTGAGTCTTCCCTTCCACCAACAAAAGATGCTCTCGAACAACACTACCGTAGAGCAAACTATCAGGCAGCAATCCATCAAAGGTCTCTACAGCAGATGATACAGGCACCCTCCCCTGATGGCCATGGTTGGATTCTGGGAGTAAATGAGGATCTCAAGATACAGTGGATGACCAATGATCCAGCCCCAGAATCTATAATGAATTCTGTTCACTGTGGCTGTAAAGCTGGGCACTGCGAGAGTGGAAGGTGCTCCTGTCTTAGGGCCAAGCTATGCTGCACGGACCTCTGCAAATGTGTGACCTGTAGTAACAAGAAAGAAAACGAAGACGACATATTCGTTGATCAGGTTGTGTCAGATGACGATGGTGATTTAGAAGAGTAGTTCTACATTTGTTTTCATACAGCCAGCTGCTTATTTTTTTCTAGTTTTGAAGGATCAATTTAGTAAGCTCAACATGTGGCTTCATTACATCAAACATTATTGTATTCATTTTTTTACATTTGCATGCTGCAGATGTGTTTTTTGTTCCATTGAACGTGATTTGATTACCATAAATATTCAATTGTGTGCATTCACACATTTCAATTTGCACACTTTTTTCCTTTACATTTGTAAATAAAGTGATATGGTATAAGGATCATATTTCTTTGTTGTAAATAAAATTGTTTATTGAAGAGTCACATTGTTGTCATACATTTTTACAGTTTGTGGTCGCTCTATTTTTCTATCCCCCAAAGCCCCTGCACAAAAGAATATAGTTACATATACACACCCACACAAACATAAACATACATATAAGATAGCAGGATGAGCAAACTTTCAATCATTCAGAAAAACAAAAACGGGCACCAAATATACAAAGCTTGTGTACTCCAGATAACAAGATTGATATTTCACCTCTATGGCTACACAATCATTGTCCCGGATGTGATTTAGAATGTGCTCCTCAATGTTGGCCTCAGCTGCTTCACAGTAGATCTGTAAATGACAAGTTAAATTATGTTATGAATTATTTCATCCCAGCAAGAGTAACAACTAAACAGAGGACTACGTCAATAGTATGCCTACTAATGATATAATGCTAGCATGCAGTCATCGCAGCTATGTCATAATTATGTTCCAGCTTCTTCCCTCTGGCAGAAGATATCGCTCTCTGAGATGCAGGACATCTCGTTACTCTAACAGTTTTTATCCACAGGCTGTTATCAGTGTGAACAGAGCACTTTAATGATTTGCACTTGTTTTGAAACTGTTTTAGTCGATCAATTTCACAGTCACATTTGTTTACTGTTTTATTTCTGTCTTTTAATGTTGTTTTTTGTCTGTGCACACTGGTGACTTTTTGCTAATGTATTCCAATGTGGTGTTTTTACTGCAAATGGCAAATAAACTGAAGCTAATAGTATGGATAATTACTCTGCCTAAAAAAATGACCTGCCAGCAATGCAATGTTTCAGTGGTGTAGATTATTATAAGGCCTAGCTACTTGTATTGAATATGTATTCATGGTTAGTTGTAATTATAGATCTATAGGTATATCAATCTTGGCTACTGTTATGTATGTAGCTCCCCCCCAACCTTATTTATCACAAGAAGAACACTGAACCGAATCAATACAAACTTAGTGTCACATTTTGAAAACATCTATTACCTACGCTCGTCTCGTCCCAATCACGGACGCATCGTCGGCTGGTATCCCACCATAGCTTCCGTAAGTTTCTCACAGAGGTTTGTTGTGGCTGGTCCCACGTACACGATGCATTTCAAAGGCTGCAAAACATCCATTTCTGCCTCGGGAGACGAGGGAGGTGATCCACAGAAAGCCTCGCACACCGTGTTTGTTGACATACCGCGTAGTGATTTTCCCGGAAATGCTCGATAATACGCGTCTCCTATTGGCTGAGCAGTGACGGTTTACAACCTTTTTCGTCTCCTTACACGAGAAATAGTCCGGCGTAAGATTTCAAACTGTACAATAACTGCAAAAAATTGCACGGAAAACTTTTAGAGTGTCATCAGATACACTATAGTGAAGCTAAAACCAGTCTCGAAAAGTAGTGCCCAAGTTATGGAACGAAAATTAAATATCCAGGTTTTTTTTGATTTGCATATTATCCATTCTGAAACATATGCACACCATCTATAGCAGAGCAGAAGAGATAGAGCTGTTGTAAAATAACTTTTTTCTTATGAGCATCTGCATGACATGGCACAGTATTTGAAATCACACCCTTTATGCACATCTCGACACTCAGGTGAGAAAACAGTCAGCTGTGCTAATGCTCTGCAAAGACACACCAGTGTTAAATATGTTTTGTTTAGTCAGACGTGTGAAGAAGTGTGCTACGGAATGCCCTGCACCTCTCTCTGGGCTTTCCTCTAATCTCTCCTTCTGTCTCTTTCCTGGTCTTTCTCAGTTGTCTCCTCACAACATGCGCGCTGGTCCTGGTCTCTCTCTCCTAGTTTTTGGTCTCTAGTCCACACCCTCTGGTCTCTTTCCCCCTCTGGGCCTCTCTGGTCTCATTGTGTCTGTCCTCTCTCTGGTCTCTTTCTGTCTCGTGTCTGGTCTCCGTCTCGGTCTCTTTCTGGTCTCTCTATGGTCTTCTCTCTCTAGGTCTCTTCCCTCTGGGTCTTCGCTCATGGTCTTTCTCCATCTAATCTTCTCTCTGTCCTCATCTGGTCTCTCTCTGGTTTTCTCTCTAGTCTCTCACTAGTCGGCTCCCTCCTCTTGGTCTCAAGTCTCCAGCTGGTCTCGTCTCTGGTCTTTATGGTGGTCTTCTTCATCCATCAGATGGTCTGCTCTCCCGGGGCTCTCTGGTTTCTCTCTAGTCCTCCCACTAGTCTCCGATCTATCCTCAGGTCTCATCCTCTGGGTCTCTCTTATCTAGGATCTCTCACTGGGTCACTCTTCGCTATCTCTGGTTTTTTCTGAGACTTCCTTCTCTTCTCCCCGCCCTATCCGCCTGCTCCCTCTATCCTTCACAGGGTCTCTCAGGTCCTTCCGCACGGTCCTCATGGGTGTGGGGATTTTTATGTTCTAAAATAATAATTCTGGGTGGTCCATACGTCACTGGTCTCCGCTCAATCAGGCTCTCTGGTTTCCCTCCTCTAGGGTCTCCTCCCCCCCCCTCTGGTCTCAACTGGTCAACAGATGGTCCCGCCTACGTCCCTCCTCCTGTTCATCGGGAACCCTAACTACCGTCCATTCCTCTGACTTCCATTTCTCCTGGTCTTTATTATCTGGTTCTTGAACAAAGTCCCCCCCCTCGCGTTCTCTGTGTCTCTCATCTACTCTAGTCCCCCCCCGTAGCGGACTCAACGCGAACCACCACGGCGACACACCGATCCAGCTGTCGGTCTCATTCATTTATCCCTTTCACTGATTTGTTCTTTTGTGTCCTCCTTCGTGGTTTCCCCATCTGAAGTATGACTGAAGAAAAGAAAAAGAAAGAAACAAAAAAAAGAAACCACGAACCCCGATATGTTCCCCTTCGCGTTTCACGCACACCATCCGTCGGTGCGGACGCTAAAAAGAGCATGTACCCCCGTCTTCAAACAGAGAAACAGAAAAACAGTACATAACGGTCAACTAATGAAAACCCAATACATAAATCCAACCTCCCCGTCCCCCCAAAACAATATACCAAACACAAGCTCAACACAAATTACAAAATTCTCATATCACCGACCCAGAAC